>JAWNOC010000052.1:26250000-27500000 GCA_035046325.1 Drosophila niveifrons
TCAAGATGTAAACAATAAATAAGCCAAACAATTGATAAACTAACCGTATTCTCAGTGATAAGAAGAGCAAAATAGCAAACACTCATCTCAAAATCAAAATATGTATATAATATACAGAAAAAGACGTCACTAGACAATCCACAGTATTAATTCTCTTTATTGATTTGGGAACATTAAGTATAGAAAAGGAAGCAAAATGTTTCTCAATTCTAAAAATATGTTCTCTTATCGTTCGAAGTGAATTAAATATATGTAAGTTTTGTATGTAGATATCGCATACTTGAATAGATATTTATGTATATACAAACTTGTTATAGTAGATCAAAAGAGCTCGCACACGCATTATCTTACTTGATATCTTTACATTTATTGCATTTGTATTTTCGGGGGATATATCTTAAATAATGTTTAAATGGCTAAAATTTGTTTAGCAAAAAAAATTCAAATAAAACAGAAAGGCTTTTTGGATATGCTCAGCATTCGGCAGACGTATGCGATCTGAATTTGGGATTTTGTTAAAAGTAGTTTGTCGTTTACTTAAACTAATCTTACAGTAGATTACATCATATACATATAGAATTATGTAAATCTGTAGAGTTATATTCTATATATTATTTATAAATTTTAATCATAAATTTACAACTGAATTTCCATTCCGAATGCGAGCATATCACTTTTCTGGGGTTATTTTCCTTCAGTTTTTTTTTGGGTCTTCAGGGTGGGTTGGTATGGGCAATAATACGAATAATAGTGTGTATTACAAGTGATGCGTAAACTACTCGTAATTGTAAATTGTAGTTTTCTCTGCCATCTGTATAGATATCGTGTATGTGTTAATGATTACTTAAGTAAATCTCTAAGTGTATGTACAACTTATGGGGTTAAGCTTAGGTCTGCGCGTAGTACAAATACAGTGATTAAGATAAATACCGACAAGCTAAATAATTAAAATGTGTTTTAGTAGTCAACAAGAAGATCGATCTATATGCTACATCAATCATTTCTCTCTCCGTGCGGAAGAGTCCAACGATAAGACGATATAGTATACAAATAGTAAAAACATCTATAAAAAAAAATATGAAATACAATTTGTGTGTAAAAACAGTTAATGTCTGATGCAAGCAAAGTAGCAACAAGGCGCGTCTTTAATAGGCATCCGGATCTGGGTCTGAGTCTGTTTGATCCGATTCAGCTGTGGCAGCTGCAGCAGCCTCGTCCTCATCCTCGTAGTCCTCATCATTCTCCTCTTCCTGGTCATGATCATCATGCTCTTCTTCATCCGGTTCATCAGGCTGATTCCCCAGCTCAATCTCTTCGTGCTCGTTGTCAATCTCTTCATTCTCAGGCTCAATATCGTTTGCCCCGATGACATCAGATGACTCGGCGGCTGCATTGCTGGTTGCTTCGCCAACGACATCGATGGCCAGTTCTGGCTCTGCATCTGCCTCTGTTCGGTAATGCTGCAACTCGTTGCTGGCGTCCGAATAGATGCCCAGTTGTGCATCATCACTGGCACTGGGTAGCGCACTCTGCAAATACCGCATTGCATCCTCAACGCCCAGAGATTGTTCATTGAACAATCCGCTGCCAGCTCCACCCACACTCATTGTGGACAGCTCAAGCAGCGAATTTGCTGTGGCAACCATTGAGAGTGGTCTTTCCGCTGACGTCGCCTCAACAGCAGCTCTGTTCATGCTGTTGTTGAAGAGGCTCAGCACTGAACTGCTGGACATGGTCGTGTTGTGGCTGGCCAAAGTGCTGATAGCACTGTTGCTGTGACTGTGACTGGACGACTGATTGCTGCTGCTGTTGCTTCGCCTTCGCTTTACCACTGTGTGCTGAGCACTGCTCCCCGCCGCCTCTTCAGTTTCTTCTTCTTGCGGTGCCTGCTGCTCCAAGGTCTCCTCGCCGGCAGTGTCTGCATCCAGTTCCTTTTTGGGCGGCTTTGTATCCTCGTTGCCTTGGGCAAAGGACTCGGCTTTCAATTTTTTTCGCAATGTATTAAAGTCTAGATCGTCATCACTGGAGCTGCTACTGCTATTCTCATTGTTGAAGTTGTTACCTAGAAAACAGCGCAGTATTATTTTAAAGAGTCTAGTGATGGGTTCGGGCGTTGCTTACCTGTTGTACTGTCGCCAGCAGCTCCATCATCGCTGCTGTCGTCACTACTCGAGCTGCTGCTGCTGCTGCTAATAATTCCAATACATAATAAAATAATTAATTAAATCAATATTTAAACGATAAAATTAAAACTAAATTTACAACGCACCTAACTCAGTTTATTGAAATAAATTCGCTCGTGTAAACTACAATTATCGGAAAGCTTAAATTCACTCACAAAGTGATAAAAAAAACTGCCCCTTCAAGATGTAAACAATAAATAAGCCAAACAATTGATAAGCTAACCGTATTCTCAGTGATAAGAAGAGCAAAATAGCAAACACTCATCTCAAAATCAAAATATGTATATAATATACAGAAAAAGACGTCACTAGACAATCCACAGTATTAATTCTCTCTGCTATTGCTATTGCTGCTGCTCGCTTTAGTTGCCTTTTCTTCTTCCTCCTCCGCCGCTGCTTCCGCCTCTTCCTCGACCTCCGACATTTGCTTTCTTCGACGCTTGCTCTTAAGCTGCTGCGCGGAACGTTTGCTGCTCGCTGGACGCTTCTGTGCCTTCGCCTTGGGGTTACGCGCTGCTCGCCTTTTCCGCCGCTTGGCAGCTGCCGTGGAATCCTCACTGCTGCTGCTGCTGTCGGAGGAGGTGCTCCAGCGTGTGCCATCGCTGCTGCTGCTGGGCGCTTTTGGCGCTGCACGTTGCTGGGCGCGTGTTAGATTGCGCTTGGAGCGACTACGTAGGCACATTGGATCGTGGCGACGCGCTTCCTCCGCTGTCGAGCAAACGCCCGTGCTGGTGCTGGGACGCAAGAAAAGCTCATTGATTTCCATTTCCATTTCCATAACCATTTCCATTTTCATGTCCTGATCAATGCTGACACTGTCGCCATCGCCCTCCCCATCGTTGGCCTTAGCCACCGGACTCGCCTTCTGCTCATCCACAAAGACCACATCGGAGTCGCTATTTGAGACGAGGCTAACCAGCTCCGGCGTACGCAAATGCGGTGGCTTCCGTGCCAGCACGAAGACGCACTCGTCGTCGTCCTCGACGATGTTGTTGCTGCAGTCGCTGCTCTGGAGTTCTATGTGGGCACTGATGGGCAGACTGGCGCCCGCTTGTCGTCGTCCTGTGGTGCTGCTGCCATCGTTGATGGCGGCCACCTCGGCGTTGGCGGCCGCATCGCCGTCATCGATCACGATAACCTCGTTGGCGCGACGTCGCCACCGTTTGGGAGCCGACATTCGAAGTGGTTGTGCGGCGTATGGATAATTAGCTTTGCAGCTATTTTTTATTATTTATTATTTTCTTACCGAATCTCAGCAAATTAGGCTCAGCTCTGAATAAAATAAGAGTGACAAGTGCAATGAAGAAGCCGCTCAAAATATATGTCAAACCATTTTACTTCACAGTGACTTCGACATATTTGACAATGAAATCGATATCAATAAATTCGATACTCCTTTGCCACACAATAAACAATATCATGAGTTAAGCTTACTCAGCAAACTGTTCATGATATGGATCTGCATTCGAAATAAACTCTTTCGATAGCTACATTTCACAATTAAACAAAATCAATGTAATAATTCCAATACATAATAAAATAATTAATTAAATCAATATTTAAACGATAAAATTAAAACTAAATTTACAACGCACCTAACTCAGTTTATTGAAATAAATTCGCTCGTGTAAACTACAATTATCGGAAAGCTTAAATTCACCCACAAAGTGATAAAAAAAACTGCCCCATCAAGATGTAAACAATAAATAAGCCAAACAATTGATAAGCTAACCGTATTCTCAGTGATAAGAAGAGCAAAATAGCAAACACTCATCTCAAAATCAAAATATGTATATAATATACAGAAAAAGACGTCACTAGACAATCCACAGTATTAATTCTCTTTATTGATTTGGGAACATTAAGTATAGAAAAGGAAGCAAAATGTTTCTCAATTCTAAAAATATGTTCTCTTATCGTTCGAAGTGAATTAAATATATGTAAGTTTTGTATGTAGATATCGCATACTTGAATAGATATTTATGTATATACAAACTTGTTATAGTAGATCAAAAGAGCTCGCACACGCATTATCTTACTTGATATCTTTACATTTATTGCATTTGTATTTTCGGGGGATATATCTTAAATAATGTTTAAATGGCTAAAATTTGTTTAGCAAAAAAAATTCAAATAAAACAGAAAGGCTTTTTGGATATGCTCAGCATTCGGCAGACGTATGCGATCTGAATTTGGGATTTTGTTAAAAGTAGTTTGTCGTTTACTTAAACTAATCTTACAGTAGATTACATCATATACATATAGAATTATGTAAATCTGTAGAGTTATATTCTATATATTATTTATAAATTTTAATCATAAATTTACAACTGAATTTCCATTCCGAATGCGAGCATATCACTTTTCTGGGGTTATTTTCCTTCAGTTTTTTTTTGGGTCTTCAGGGTGGGTTGGTATGGGCAATAATACGAATAATAGTGTGTATTACAAGTGATGCGTAAACTACTCGTAATTGTAAATTGTAGTTTTCTCTGCCATCTGTATAGATATCGTGTATGTGTTAATGATTACTTAAGTAAATCTCTAAGTGTATGTACAACTTATGGGGTTAAGCTTAGGTCTGCGCGTAGTACAAATACAGTGATTAAGATAAATACCGACAAGCTAAATAATTAAAATGTGTTTTAGTAGTCAACAAGAAGATCGATCTATATGCTACATCAATCATTTCTCTCTCCGTGCGGAAGAGTCCAACGATAAGACGATATAGTATACAAATAGTAAAAACATCTATAAAAAAAAATATGAAATACAATTTGTGTGTAAAAACAGTTAATGTCTGATGCAAGCAAAGTAGCAACAAGGCGCGTCTTTAATAGGCATCCGGATCTGGGTCTGAGTCTGTTTGATCCGATTCAGCTGTGGCAGCTGCAGCAGCCTCGTCCTCATCCTCGTAGTCCTCATCATTCTCCTCTTCCTGGTCATGATCATCATGCTCTTCTTCATCCGGTTCATCAGGCTGATTCCCCAGCTCAATCTCTTCGTGCTCGTTGTCAATCTCTTCATTCTCAGGCTCAATATCGTTTGCCCCGATGACATCAGATGACTCGGCGGCTGCATTGCTGGTTGCTTCGCCAACGACATCGATGGCCAGTTCTGGCTCTGCATCTGCCTCTGTTCGGTAATGCTGCAACTCGTTGCTGGCGTCCGAATAGATGCCCAGTTGTGCATCATCACTGGCACTGGGTAGCGCACTCTGCAAATACCGCATTGCATCCTCAACGCCCAGAGATTGTTCATTGAACAATCCGCTGCCAGCTCCACCCACACTCATTGTGGACAGCTCAAGCAGCGAATTTGCTGTGGCAACCATTGAGAGTGGTCTTTCCGCTGACGTCGCCTCAACAGCAGCTCTGTTCATGCTGTTGTTGAAGAGGCTCAGCACTGAACTGCTGGACATGGTCGTGTTGTGGCTGGCCAAAGTGCTGATAGCACTGTTGCTGTGACTGTGACTGGACGACTGATTGCTGCTGCTGTTGCTTCGCCTTCGCTTTACCACTGTGTGCTGAGCACTGCTCCCCGCCGCCTCTTCAGTTTCTTCTTCTTGCGGTGCCTGCTGCTCCAAGGTCTCCTCGCCGGCAGTGTCTGCATCCAGTTCCTTTTTGGGCGGCTTTGTATCCTCATTGCCTTGGGCAAAGGACTCGGCTTTCAATGTATTAAAGTCTAGATCGTCATCACTGGAGCTGCTACTGCTATTCTCATTGTTGAAGTTGTTACCTAGAAAACAACGCAGTAATTTTTTAAAGAGTCTAGTGATGGGTTCGGGCGTTGCTTACCTGTTGTACTGTCGCCAGCAGCTCTATCATCGCTGCTGTCGTCACTACTCGAGCTGCTGCTGCTGCTGCTATTGCTATTGCTGCTGCTCGCTTTAGTTGCCTTTTCTTCTTCCTCCTCCGCCGCTGCTTCCGCCTCTTCCTCGACCTCCGACATTTGCTTTCTTCGACGCTTGCTCTTAAGCTGCTGCGCGGAACGTTTGCTGCTCGCTGGACGCTTCTGTGCCTTCGCCTTGGGCTTACGCGCTGCACGCCTTTTCCGCCGCTTGGCAGCTGCCGTGGAATCCTCACTGCTGCTGCTGCTGTCGGAGGAGGTGCTCCAGTGTGTGCCATCGCTGCTGCTGCTGGGCGCTTTTGGCGCTGCACGTTGCTGGGCGCGTGTTAGATTGCGCTTGGAGCGACTACGTAGGCACATTGGATCGTGGCGACGCGCCTCCTCCAGCACAATCATCCAGTTCTTGCCCGCTGTCGAGCAAACGCCCGTGCTGGTGCTGGGACCCATGAAAAGCTCATTGACCGCCGTCTCCATTTCCTGATCAATGCTGACACTGTCGCCATCGCCCTCCCCATCGTTGGCCTTAGCCACCGGACTCGCCTTCTGCTCATCCACAAAGACCACATCGGAGTCGCTATTTGAGTCGAGGCTAACCAGCTCCGGCGTACGCAAATGCGGTGGCTTCCGTTCCAGCACGAAGACGCACTCTTCGTCGTCCTCGTCGCTGCTGTTGCTGCAGTCGCTGCTCTGGAGTTCTATGTGGGCACTGATGGGCAGACTGGCGCCCGCTTGTCGTCGTCCTGTGGTGCTGCTGCCATCGTTGATGGCGGCCACCTCGGCGTTGGCGGCCGCATCTCCGTCATCGATCTCGATGACCTCGTTGGCGGGACGTCGCATGCTGAGATTGATGGCCACCGTTTGGGAGCCGACATTCGAAGTGGTTGTGCGGCGTATGGAGATGCCGGGCAGCTCACTGCCGTCGGTGGCCATGGTGACGCTGAAGGAATGAGTTGCACTGGGATTTGTGACAATTACACTGGTCGATGGACGTGGCATGCGGCTGCTCCACTCGCTGGCTGTTGTCGTCGTCGTCTCACTGCTATTACCACTGGCAGTGCCACCTGGTGCTCCATTGCCAGTTGTTTCATTGCCATTGGCCGTTGGCTCCAATGTGGAGCTGCTGCCCTCGTTAGTGGACACCAGATCCAGCAAATCCACCTCCACTTCCTCGGCCACCAGCGCAGAATATTGCACCACACGATCGTAGCCAATCATGTCGTAAGGCGAGCGGGCAAAGTTGAACAGCTCGTGGATAAAGTGATTGGTGCGCTCGCCCAGAAACGGCGACAGGCGGCGACGGAATGTGCGGGTAGTTATGTTGATCATGGGCAGAATGTCGTGCATCATGTGCATCACCTGGGTGACATTCTGTGGCGAGGTACGCAACAGACACACGATGTCTCGATTGATCCAGGGCATCAGTCGATGCATCTGTGCGGGGTTATCTCTGTAAAATCAGAATAGAATTCAGTTGCAAGCTCTGAAGCACGCGTTAGCCAGAATTACTCACCTGTAGAAGCGCGCGCTCCATTCCCGGAAGTTGCCTGTCCAGTTGTCACTCACCGGCAGCGCGTAGAGTTTACGATCGTAGACATAGCGACGCCATAGCATGCTCAGCGATCCCCCGCCACGTGCATCCTGGTCGTGCCGATAGAAATTTAAGAGCTCCATGCGATACGGCTCGAAGCGATTGTGCGGCACATAGAGGCCGCGCGATCCCGCCTGTTGCTGCTGGCCATGGGAGGCGATGCCATCCTGAGACTCGTCGGTTGCCGCTGCATCGATGTCATCCCCATTGTCGCCGCCGTTGGTCATCACCGCCTGGTTCTGAAGCAGTAGACGCTCGCGCCGTATGTTGACAATGTGAAAACTTAGGCTGGATTCCGGCGAACTTGGCTGCACCGGATATCGATCATAATCATCCAGTGTGCGCACATTGTGTATGATGGTTTTAAAGGGCTGCTTGCACAGTGGACACTCTGGTTTAATCTGCACAAAAGTGAATGTGTATTAATATAGCAATCTTTGGGGAGGAGTGCCTACAGCACACTTACCTTGCTCCACTCGCAAAGGCATTTGAAGCAGAACTGATGCATGCAGGAGTCAGTGAAGCATTTGCGCCTGCATCGCGACAGACAGATGGCACAATTGGGTGGCGGTGAAGAGCGTCCCGCTGTTGCGTTGTGCCCGCCGACGGCATCGGAGCTGCCTCCCGTCTCCTGCTCTTGCTGGTCGCGGGCATTCCCGCTGGGCTCGTCGCCGCTTTCGCTGCCGCTCTCTGTGAGATCAGCAAAGTGAGCGGCTAACGCTGGCAAGGTGCCACCTCCAACTGTATCTGGGACAGCGGGTGGTTCCACAATCACGGAGGACGCCATGTCCTCCATAATCGAAGGCGGCGCCTCTCCCAGCAGCAACGACTCTGCCATGATTTGTTTGCAAACTAGATAGATAGAGTTCTCCTGGAACTGGAATTAAATGGACTCGGATTTGGACTCGCTGTAAGAGTCGGAGATTCGCGGATTCGAAGATTGGCTTCGGGTTTCTCTCCGTCTCTTGACTCGCACTCACTCGCTCGCACTCGACGACGACCACGCACGCTCTCTCTCTCGCTCTCTCTGTCGCTCAGTTATCATCTGGTTTTGTTCGCAATAGAATGGCCACAAAATGAACATGCGTCTTTTTCTGCATGGCTTTTTACTGTTTCAATGTGGAAAGCTGTTAGCCAAATGAGCAAAAATCACTTGTCCCTAGATTGACCTCTAATTTCGCACTTTCCTTTAGCTTCTATTTCACAATAAATTACTCATTTGTTACGTTTAAAGATGACCGAAAATAATTTCCTGTATTCACATTATAATGATTTCTTACGATTATGGGCAGCACTTAACATTCGACGGGCACTACCATTTATTTATCGATAATTCGCCGAAGCCGTCTTCAAATTATTATCAAATTGTAATTTTATGCAATGTAGTACTATATTAATTTTACTTTTTTAATATTATTGGATTGGTGTAAATAAAATTATATTTACGAACTTATCGCATTATTTGTTGGGCATATAATACGTTACGTTGCGCCCTTAACGTAACACTAACGCAAAATTGAGCAAGAAAACGTTGCGCAAAATAAACAAAGTGCTATCGATAAGCGATACCGACAGCAACACTGGTCATCGCATTACCAATATGCAAAATACACTAAAAAACGCGTAGCGCGTAAAAATTGTTTGCATTTGGTGGCGTCGATTTCCACTTTTCGTGTTTTAAGTGCAATTTTCGCTGATAAAAAGTGTTTTAATTGGCAATTGCGTGTAATTTAAGCTCCCAACAAAATGGATCGACGCAAAAAGCGCACCTCCTCGGAGCAATACCAAATGTATATCGAGCTAATGGAGAGCGACCCAATTTTTGCAAGCGGACGCGTGCCGCGCGATTATGATCTGAATTATCTGACCAAGAAATGGAAGGAGCTCTCCGACAGGCTGAACAAATGCGGTTCGGGACCCACGCTAACTGCGGAAGAGTGGCGCAAGGTGAGTTTGTTGTTTACTACCACTATGGAAAAGGGGGGAGGGCTGGGCGCAAGTCTTGGCGGCAAATGACGCGCTCACATTGTTGTTGTTGCAGCGCTTAAACGATTGGAAGAATACAACACGCTGCAAATACAGACGTAGCCTCATGTCCAGCGAGAAGGACATCTCCATGTCTTCGCTGGAGACGCGAGCTCTGAATCTGTTTGGCAAGGTTCCCGGCGCAGGAGAAACACTAATGACCATGAAGTCGGAGAAGGATGACCATGAGGATGACATGGAGGAACTTGGACAGCGGACGTCGGCATCGTTCCAGAAGGAACTGCAAGCGGCCGTGGAGGAGGCAATCAACGACGAGGTCGACGACGATGAAATGGTTGAGGAGCATGTGGATCAAGAGGATCTAACCGATGAGAATATGCACGAGCCGGGCGGCGGCATCGATGGGCCTAGCGGCGTTGGCGGCACAACGGCGGTGAACACAAGTGGCGGCGGCTATCGCACCATTGTGGTGGACAATTCCACATATGTGGACGACGATCAAGAGCAGCAGGACGCGCCCGTCGAGCCGGTTAAGTTCGTGTGCACGCCCAACATTCATGCGGTTGGTTCGGGCGGTGTTGGAGGCGGCGGCACCAAGCTGATCAATGGCGAGCTGCCCGTGAAGAGAATACGGCGGGATCAAGTGATCTATGAAGGTAAGTAGCGACACCTTTTTTTTGTATGGTTAAATGGTTAAGTGCATTGGCCACATTGTTTCTGCTTGCAGTTAAAAATGCGCCGCGGTCTTATACCACCATCCAAACAGGTGGCCCGCTGCCCACGCTGCACAACACAAAGATACACCACGAGCCGCAGGGCACAAGTCTGAGTGCGGCGTTGAGTGGCCTGGATGCCCAGGAGATTGCGCATCAGCTGAAGCGGCTGGCGGACATCAACTATGAGACGCTGCAGTTTGAGATAGCGCGATTTAAATTCAACAATCCTGGCTTCCACTATGAGCCGCCGCCATTATAGTCATTGCCCCAGGCAGATCCAGATCCGCAGCAGCAACAGCAACAGGAGCCGCAGCAGCAGCAGCAGCTGCAACAGCAACAGCAGACGATACTGAAGCGGGAACAGTTGCCACAGCAAACAACACATCATCTGCATCAACAGCAGCAGCAGCAGCTACAACAACAACAACATCATCATAAGCAGCAGCAATCGTTGCAGTTGCAGCACAAGAAGAAGCAACAGCAGCAATAGTAATAGTTTTTATTGACACACAAATCGAAAGAAAAATCTAAAAGGAAACAAAACAAAAAACAAAAAAAATACCCAACAACAAAAAAGAAGATTCAGTTCGATTGTACATTTTAACGAGCTGATCAATTAAGAGACGCAGAGCACACTTCGTGTATTGGCTTTGGGAGAGGAAATCGACGCCAACTATCATAACCTAAAGTAGCCAGTATAGTTTAAAATTTACGTAGTTCATATTATTGCAAATCATTTCTCTATATATATTTACCTATATATATATATACAAACATATGTATAAGCAAAAAGAAACACAGAAAAAACAAACCGTTCGATTTCGATTACCATACACATCATGTAATTGTATGTAATTTGTATTTGTAATGCTAAAGATGGTATGTCGTATTCTAGATGTTCTTGATCTTAACAATAATTATCATCATATTGCTCGATGCAAAGCAATAGAAAATCGAAAATCTACCTTTAATCTAAATGGTCATCCATGTTGAATTGGACACACATAATTTTAAACGAATTGAATGTAAATGTAAAGAATAAAGTTTACCAATGATAAATACGCATCGATCACCTCGCCCTCGCCTACAACCTCTCTCCTCTAGTCATGGACAACTCCTACTCACACAGAGTCGCATACGAGGCGCCTTTGGTCGTGCTCCACCTTTCGCTTGTTTTGCCAATACGCTGGCGCATTCTTGCTTATTTATGAGCAGTTTTCCTCCCCTCCACTCCCGCACACACTTCTGTTCTCCTCTACTCACTTTTGTGCTATGCAATCGATGCCAACACTGAAAATCCATTAATCATTACCAAGGCGACGCGACGAGACGCGGCAACGTGACCAGGGAGGGAAATTGTTGGTAGGTCACTTCGAAATGCATTTGCCTGACCGCCAAACTAACACTTTGTGTGGATTTGTGGGCGCACTTTATAACTGTCCCTAGCCCTTAGTCCCTGGGTCTGAGCGAGAATCATTTTAACTGTTATGTTCTGTGGCCTCTGCGATGCAACAAGTGGCGAAGTCGATGTCGATGTGCCTGCCGTGGAAATGACTTGCGATGCGATGCGACGCGACGCGACGCCTTGCCAATAGATCATTTGAACGCCGTGCGGTGCAAATCATAAATTGTGAAACTGCCGCCAGTCGCAGTCGAAGTCGAAGAGTGGCAGTTGCAGTCAACGCATGGCGTGCCGTTAGTTGACCATTTCGGTTGGTTTCGTAGCGAAACAAGTTCGGTGTGGGGGGGGGGGGGGGGGGTGAGGAATAACAGCACAACACGTCGTATGCTTAATCTGTTCTCTTATTGTGGGTGCCGCTTTTGCGCATTGATGAAAGACCTGCAAGCAAAGCTGATTAACGGGCAACATACACACACACACACACATACACACTCGTCTACATATTTAGATTGCAGTCTAGGCCAGCTAGATGTCTTCTTCTCACTTCTCCCACATGGACAGGCCAAGAAGGCAGCGCATGGCATGTCCATTAAATGGTTCGTGTAGCACTCGTTTCCCCCCCAATGGACTGGGCAACCTGGCGACTTCGGTCGACTGTTGCATGGATCAGGGCACACATGACAGCGTGCAAAATCGAACCCTAAGGCGGGTGTTATACTACAACAACAACAACGGCAACCAAAGCGAAACAGCTCAAAACTATTCTGCACTCGAAATAGGCAATCGCTGCGCTAATCGAATTCCTTTCCAGCATATTAGTTCTAATAAGTAAAATGCTGCAATAAATATTTAATTCAAGAATTACTTAAAAGGATTGAAAATTATATTTAAGAAGATAGTTAAGTAAATATCAATTTTTATAGAACTTAAATGCATGTCAACTGCTTGGACGCCACTGTAGAGCTTTAGTACAGCATCCTCGAAGCGATTATTCGATTATACAGTATATCGATATTGATGCTCAACCCAAAATGCAGCGCAATGGCAATATTATGGTTGTCAGCGAGCAGACGCGTCGCTGGCGGCCCCCAATTGAAATCTCAATAGATAATACCCCATATATATGTATATAGATATATGTATATGTATATGTATATGTATATGTATATGTATATGTATATGTATATGTATAGTATAGTATAGTATAGTATAGTATAGTATAGTATAGTATAGTATATGTATATGTATATGTATATGTATATGTATATGTATATGTATATGTATATGTATATGTATATGTATATGTATATGTATATGTATATGTATATGTATATGTATACAGATATGTATATGTATATGTATGTGAGACGTATGCCTAAATTAATGTTTTATTAAACGCGCTGAGACTTTAGCGATTCATCTTCATTCGTTGCCATTGCCATTGGCTATTGGCTTGAGTTGGAGTTGGAGTCGGAGATGGAGATGGAGCTTGCAGTTGGAGCAGGGCACATATGCTGAGCTTGGCATGGCTTGGGGTTCTTCTTAGTGCTCAGTTCTCAGGTCCCTTGGGTTGGAGATGTTCTTCTTCTATTGTTGTTGTTCAGTTCTGGGCGCAAGAGTGCAAAGCGTTTTTATGCTAGCGATTATTACGCTTGATCCTAAAGCACCGAAGGGTCAATTGATGTTTGTGATGTTGCTGAATGTTGTTGCCGACACAACAGCAACACTAACAACAACAACAACAACAACAGCATTACTGCTTGGCGTTGTTGCCAGCAATTTGCTTTGGAATTTTAAGCAGCGCGACCGTCGCGTCGCATCGTCATTTACCATTTACCATTTTTACCATTTTGACCATTTTACAATTTTACAATTTTAAGCATCGTCGACAACGTCAGAGACGAATATCATTTTGCGCATTTTGCTTTCGCCATGTATTCTATATCTATTCAATGTTGTTGCCAGCTGCCTTTTGCCCAAAATTGCATTTCTTTTTTTTTTGTTTTGTTGCTGCGAGCTATGAAGCGTCAGCAACATAAAGTGCAACAGCAACAATTTGCTTCTTTTTGTTGTTGTTGTTGTTGTTGTTTTGCTTCTCTTTCTCATGGCACTTGATATATCACTGCTGATATTCTTCTTTCAACTGCCTAGCTTATCATCGGCGCTCTGGGGCGAAGTTGTTGCGGTTGTTGTTGTTGCGGTTGTTGTTGCGCCTGTCAAAAATTTGCAAGTTGTTCTCATGCTCGTTTAATATAGAAATTATTTAAAGTTTTTTTTTTTTTGGTTGCTGCTTGGGAAAATGGTAAAGTCGTGAGCACTGCGTCAAGCATTTCATCTCGCTCTCTGGTCCATTAATGACCCACATTTTGCTATGCAAATGAAGTTCCCTTGATTCCCGGATCACACAACTTTAGCTTTAAATCTTGAAAAGTTTTCAGCTCAATTACCTAATCGTAGTAGCGTTTTTTTTTGTTGTTGTTTGTATTTAATGTTGCTTCGCATCTTCTGTAGCATTTTTATTTGCTATCTTTTGGCATTTGATGATATGATATGGGAGCAACTTTTGTTGGCCCGGCCTCTATATAATTATATTAGCATGATCTATGTCATTAAAGGAATTATACACACAAATACACACAGGCACACATGGACGGTGCAATTAGTGCAGCAGGCGTAGAAGGCAACCACAACAACAACAACAGCAGCAGCAACGGCAACAGCAACAGCTGCAGTAAAAACAACTATCGACTGATGCGGCTAACAATATGGCCGGCGGGCGTTTATGGCCATGACAGCGGAGGCAAACGACAGGCCATTATTGACGCCACTCGACGCCACGACGACACTAGGCGCTGGACATTGGACACTGGTCCAGTTGCCCAGTTGCCCGGCATCATGATGGGGCCATTGTTGCAGCACCAGCAGCAGCAGCAGCGTTGCATGCAAATTGTGCGCTGTGCTAAACATGGAAAAATCGCCTAACAGACAGCTAAAAGTACAAAATATTGAGCGCTGAAATGGTGCTGGCTATTTACCAGATTCTCCTCCCTCCTCATCGCCAGCCCCCCGAACGTTTTATGCTTTGGCTTGTAGTCAGCCTGTTCAGCGCTGTCCTGTCCTGTCCTGTCCTGGCTGCCAGTCATAAACACGCACTAATTGCAGCCATGATTTGTTACACACTGCATTAATGGCGCTCACAGGACCGCAGCAACATCAACAACAGCAGCAGCGGCGACGGCAGCAACTGCAATGGAAGCAACCATTCAAACGGCAACTAAAATCAAAGCCTAATTGCCTATAAATGGCAGTTTTGTAGCAGCAACAACAATATAGATACCAACAACAACAACAACAACATCAGCAAAAAAGCACAAAATGTGGCGACATCAAACGTAAAGCTTTCAACAGAGCGCCAACATCAAGAACGGCAACAAGAACAACAACAGCTAGCAACATGCTGGCGACACCGCAGCAATAGCAACAGCACCAGCACCAGCAACAGCAACAACAATCACATGATGTGCGGCATGACTGAACGCCTGAAACGACTTGCCAAGCATTATGCCTTTTGATTTATAAACAAAATTTAGTAACAATGCATTAATGTTGCTGCAGTTGATATTGCTGCAGTTGCTGCTGCTGTGGTTGCTAGCGGGTATGCAATTAGGCGCGAGATGGATGTCTGGCAGGTACAGTGGGGTGGTCCTGTATGTCGCCAGCATGTCCGACGTATAATCGAAAGATCGATGCCTCGATATACAAATCGTTTGCTTGATCTCTCACTTGCAGCAGCAGCAGCCACAACCGAAGCAGCAACTGTAATCGCTGCGATGTTGCTCGCGTGGTCAGCGCCAATTACTTAGAGCATATCAATTATAGTTGTATGACTGCAGCAATGTATTGCAAAATAAAAACGCTACAAATGAGCAGAGCTGCCAGAATGATACACACAACAGTCCAAGGAGTTGTTGTTGCTGCTGCTGTTGCTGTAATTGAACTGCGCGTATTGCAAATTATTATTTTGTGCATTTGCAATCGGATTGCCAGCAACTGCCTACTGGAAATGTGCAAGCCATGCCCCCAGTGCGTGCAGGGCCATTCCAACTAACTTTGCCTTGCCCTGCCCTGCCCCCTCTCTGTATACTCTCTCCCCCTCTCTCCATCCCGCTGAGTTTTCCAGCTTACTCGCCCTGCGTGTCTGTTCATATGTTTTCATTACTTTTGCCCATTATGCGTGTACGTGACGCACAATTTGAAATTGGCAGCTTATAAGCCGGATACCAGGCGACCAATGTGCACAATTGCAACATCGCCTCCATCTCCAACTTCGGCTCCGACTCCGACTCCGACTCCGACTCCAACTCCATCTCGAACTGCAACTGCCACCTTCACTTTGCAACGCGCGTCTGCTGCTTGAAAGCAAGGGGCAGGCAGCAACAGGGCAGCAACAGGGCAGCAACCAATTGGCCAATCGACCAGGCCACACCACAAACCAATGGCAGGAGAAGGAGTCGAGGAGCGGGAGCGAAGATGAGGGAGGGAGGAGGGGAAGAGCGAGCATCCAGGCGAGTGCTCATGAGCGTCGAGCGTCTGTTTGTGGCTTTTGTTTGTTGTTGAAGTTTACAATTTTAATGCACTGCCACTTGACTGTTGACAGTGCAACACGCCGAGTGTGCATGTCTCTGTGTGTGTGTGTGCATATATATGTATCTGTGTGTTTGCATGTGTATTGGGCTATTGATTTTATACGCATTTTGCCCTGCAGTTGTCGTCATCGAAGCTGCCTCTTTAACTCATTTCGCCCTTGCACCAAATGAAATTTCCATTTAAACAGTTTAATCATTCGCAGAAATATACAGAAGCGAGGACGGAACGGTGTGGAGAGTGGAGAGGGAACAAAAAATAATAATAATAATAATAAAAAAACTGCCTGCAAATAGCGCTGACTCATGCGGCAACAACAAGTTCAACTTACAACTTTACAACGTAGCATCCATTAAGAAAACCCATATCACAATTTGTGCATGTAAATAAATATTTACATTGAGTGCGAAGGTCATAAATTATATAAGCAAAAGCACAAGCACAAGCAAATGCAAAAGCAAAAGGGCAGGCGTTTCGTGTTTGTTTAAACAATTACTTAAATCAGTTCAACAAATTGCTTACATTCTGTTCACATGTTTAAGTCATATTTTGTTTATGCATTTCATATTCACATGTCAAGTTCATTGATTGAGTTAAATTTTTTATTACGTTTAATGAATGAATGAAAGTAAAGTCATTTAACAAAAGTTTTTAATTTTAAAAAGTGTAAATTCTTGTATTTTTTGTAATTGCCAGTTAAGTATTAATTTATTTTAACATAATGCCATTTAATGATTATTGTATAATGTTGAAAAATACAAAATTATATATATAAAATAAAACACTATATAAAATATAAGGGCAATTATGTAAAGCTATCTAATTTTTTTTTTAAAAATTATGAATCTTATGGCTCTTGACTAGCGCCTTAATTAGAGTTAGGAGTGAATAGAATGATCAAAAAATGAACAAATTTGTATACTTCAGCGTAAGGCAAAACATTTCTAAACTTAATCTGAGCTCTAATTGAAATGCTAATTGTAAGCTTAAAAAATAGCCTCTACTTATTTTTTGAAATTGTTTCAGTTTATGTTTATTATTTCGCTGTAAAAAGTATTGCATTCAGCAAAGTCCTTTAAATTCCTATATATAAATTTGTGGTTTTTGGTTTTAAAGGCGCTTGTATTCTAATGTAATTTCCAAACAACATTTTCATATATTATTCATAAATCCCTTAAACTTTGTTTTGCGGATATTTCATATTAATTTTGAATAATTGAAATGATATCAAAACTGTATATTAAAATTATTTATTACCTTTCTAAATATACTTTGAATTAAAACAAAAAATCCCATGTAGATATTTATTTCAAGTTGGAAATGAATCAAATAAATAAAATGTGTTGATTACGATTATCAATTATATTAATGTCGCTTTTAAGATTCGATTTGAATAGGCAACAGTAAATGCAATGAATTCTTATTTAATATCTAATTTAGATAGTAAACTTTTAAAGATGTAATGAATGATTTTAAAATTATTTATAAACTATTGTTACGTGTAAATGAGAAACAATCAATGCAATGTAGACAATAATTAGTAGGTTTAAATGAATTGTAAATGAAAAGTATTTAGTATGATTATAAAATATACAATCGTTTCACTTTTGCTTTGCTTTTAATGAGCTGCAATCAATTTATTTTCAATTCCATGTGCAGATATTGATATGTAGTTATTTCTCTCGTTCCACTCTCCCTATTATAGCCTTATCGGGGTTCTGGCGAACTGTTTAATAGGACAGGCCGCAGCGAATGGATTCGCGTCCCGCGGCCCAAATCTCATTGTCAGGGACTGAATATGATTGAAGTACTACACTACACTACACACCACTACACACAAAGAGCGAGCAGTTGTTGCAGGCAGAGTCGTAACGAGCTGGCATCTATCATGGCCATATCAAACTGGCATCAAACAATTTCAAATGGATCGAATGAAAAATCAACTGGCGTTCAAAATGGCCAGGCCAATTGCGAGCAACAAACAGAGGCAGCAGCAGCAACAGGAACAACAGCAGCAGCAACAACTGCTTTGTATGCATGCGGCGAACGTGATCGGTTACCTAACAGCAATTTAAGCTGCAAGAGATATCGCTCCAGAACAAAGTGGCCAACGCGCAGCGACTATGTTGCAGCAGATAGCAACGCATAGCAGCAGTAGCAGCAGCAGCAGTAGCAGCAGCAACAGTTGCTAGTTGCCAGTTGCCAGTTGCAGTTGCCAGCCAACTAAACAAATCAACAAACAGCAGCTGCCATGGATTCTGCATTCGAATGAGTGGAAGAATCATTGGCGCATTTCACTTGGCCAAAGTCAATGATTGAAATTCTAAGACCAACTTGTTGCTCCCGCTGACGCTGTCGCGGCTGCTGCTGCTGTTGCTGTTGCCATTGCTGTTGTTGACCTTTTCGCATGAGAATCGCATGCTGATGATGGATACACTGCACTGCAGTTGTGTAGCGAGCTGGGCACACTGTCAGCCAAGCAGTTGCTCAGCTGTCAGCTGTGCACAGCTCGTCATGGGCAATTTAAGTGGAAGTGGAAGAAAGGTTTCGGCTGCATTCGCATTCGCATTCGCATTCACATTCACATCGACATGCACATCAAGAACATCGATGGCAGAATGCCAAAGTCACAGTCGCAATCGCAGTCATAGTCAAAGTCAAAGCAAATACGCGATGGATAATTGCGCTCAGATCCTAAAAACACCCATAGAACAAGCCATAGACATAGCAAACAAAACAAACAGCAAAGCCACAAACTAACAAACGACCATGGAACAGCTTTTCGTTGACGTCGTCGTCGTCGTCGTCGCATCGTGGAATTTCACAGCAGCATGGAAATTTGTTCGATGCCTTGTCGCTTTCTTGTTTGCCAGGAGAGAGAAAGAGAAAGACACTGTTGGCGACTGTTCTTCGTATGTCTCCTGAGCTAGCAGTTTGTTTTGTTTGATTTGGATTTGATTTGATTTCACCAGCAGCACTCGCTCCCTTCTGCTGCTCCCCTTTCTCTGTTCCTCTTGCTCTTTCCAACTTATTCAAATGACGCGCACAGTTTCTTGACCTCTCCGCGTGCCGTGTGACGCAGTCGCAGTCGAACTCGAAGTTGCAGCAGTTGCAGTTGCAGTTGCACTCGTAACTGCACATGCGCGCATCAGACGCCCTCACCCACCGCTTCAGTTGGCAGCCATCCTTTGCTGCTGCAAAAGGTTGCCAACAACATTGCCGGGAAATGCGATTGACGGTAATTGTTTGACGTTTGTCTTATTTAAATTTGTTTTCTTTGGGTTTTCGACTGCTGCACCCGCTGTCCGCCACCCGCCACTTGCCACTCGCTTGTTGCACGCTCTCATGCCACCCGTGTCTTCCTCATGAGCTAACCTACAGCTGGATAAAGCCGAATGTGAATTCACTTTACTCAACTATTTCCAGTAGTTAGCATATAAATTGTATTAAATATTACTTTTATTTTTTAACCAACATCTGTGCAAGATTTCATCACCATAGATTTAACTTATTCCATAGACTATATCACCCTCCTTTTGCACCTGTTGTGCAGGGTATTTGCCTGCCTCACTATGCCTGACTACGATCGTTTCTTGTTTCTCATTCTCAGGAGTCGAAGTTGTAGTCGAAGACTCGAAGACGGCGTGCAACTTTAATTGAAATGAAATGAGTTTCGTCGATTTGTGTTCTAGGAATTTGTTTTTGATTGTTTTCTTGTAAATTTGAATGATTATCGAGACAACAGTTGCAACAGTTGCGCAATTGGCAGCGTAGAAGTCGTCGACCCGCCGCGTAATTGCAGATCAGTGAGTGACCAAGACCCAAACCCTAACCAAGCCAAGCAAAAAGGGGAAGTGGCTGGCACTCTCAGCTTCAGCTCTGTGTGTAATTGAACTGTGCACCGCACTTTTAATTGTGTGCATGTGACGCGGAAGCGTCTTAGAACTGGGCCAGGATCTGCATCGAGTCGAGTAGAGTGGAGTGAATTGAAGTGGAGTCTGCGTAGCGAGAGGAAGCCAATAAAGGCGGCCTGGCCAATTTGTTACCGCTACAAAGCGCATATCGGGTACGAGAGTATATCGCGATAAAGTTGCACGAAACCACTTCCTCAACTGACTACAGACTGCGCAGCGTTTAAATAAACATATTGAGGGACGCATGACTACATCGAAGAAGAAGAAGAGCAGCTAGAGAGGGAGAGGTAGAGTGCAAGTTCAAGATTGAAACCGAAACTGATGCGTAGTTTAGGGCGATTTACACAGTTTAAACAGACGGCGATACAAATCGCCGGCACATGAGCCGTTCAACCGATCTCAGCGGATGGGGCAGCTGTTCGGAGCCAGTTCTTTTCTTTTCTTTGCAGTCTTTGCAGTCTCTTCCTGTGTGCCATAACTGTAGCAAATGGCTAAGCAACATGCAGACGGCGACTGAAACGAAAACTACGACTGCGACTGCGACTGATACGCAGCTCTCTACACTCAGGCAAATAAGGAAGCGCTTGTAAACCAAAGACTATATATATTTATATAATGCTCTTAAGTCGCATGACTTTATTTCTTAATTGAGACTAATTGTTTCTGGGCGCAAAGTTCTACGCTGAAATTTATTGAGCAGCAAACTTGGCTTTTCTCAAAGTTTTCTCCTTTTGCCTGGCAAATTTCTCAAAGTGCACACTGCGAGGATCTCTGGTGCCTGAGATTTTGGCGTAGGCGTCTGCTGTTGGCTCTGTTGGTTCCGCGGTTTGCCGCGCATAGGAAAATGTTATAAATTGCACATTTGATGAGCAGAGAAACGTTTATGGTTCTTGGTACAAAGTGAAGTCTAGTCAGGCCAGCTGTGCGTCTTTACTTTACTAGAACCAGAACCAAAGCTAGATTTAGACTTGCACTTCGAGTTGTACTTGTAGTTGTAGTTGGAGTGGAGTGGAGTGGAGTCTGCCTTTTAGCGCTTGCATGTCGGTTGATTAATTGTGCCAGCGTCATAAACGTGATGATATCGCAATGTAAGCGCATTTTTCATGTTATTCAATTCGTTGCCGCCAGCTCGAACGATAGCCTCCACCACCACCATCGCAACATCGCAACATCGCAACGGCAACGGCAACAATAACAGTCAATCTATTTGCATAGCATTTTTGCTCTACGCTCGCGCCACAAAACAAAAGACTTAGGCAACAAACTTGATCGACTCGCACCGTTTTGGGTTCGCTCGCGTTCGCCAGCTCAAATTAAATCTTTCGATATTACCAACTAATTACCAGCATTAACGCAATTGTGCCTCCTCTCTATACGAGTATATACACACAATACAAATGCTTTCCGCATTCGCCTGCCGCTCTATGGAAATCTATTGCAATTCAGATTTAATTCTTTGCCCAAATGGGATCAATCACAGTCGTTGTGTTCCTGCCAGGTGTCGAGCAGGCGCTTTTGGCAGGTGTTTCGCCTCATTGTTTTCGTTTGTAGTTTCAGCTTGGCAGGAAGCACTTGCTAGGTGTCCATAAATAATCGAATTGTTGTTGCTTTATTGAAATTTTGCGCTTCAACTAAATGCCAGGCAATTGCGCAGTTTTCACCTGACGTTGAACCCCAATTTGGTAAAAGCTGCTTTAATCAGTCGTTGGAGCAATTCAATGATCTAGCAAACGTAGATATTGAACACTTATTGTTTTGTATTTTCACACGAGTTCTACATAAAATTACTTACTTTATCCGTTGTGATTGTTGCTTATCTCCATATTTATATTCTCTCATTCTTACGTGCCTATTTACGATCTCAGTTCATTTCTATTCCCATGATCGTCAAAACTAACAGCTAGAATCGATTGCAATGCAATCGACAGTATTATTTTATAATTAACTATGATTGACTAATGACTAATTAACCTCAGTGTTAAGCAGTCGGAATTTATGCCTCATAAACTAATCGACTAGAATAATACATACCTTAGAGAATGGAAATTATTTTGAAATAATTTGCAGCTCATAAATTTAAGAATTACAACATTTAATCGTAGACAATTTCAGTCTCAGCCAACTCTCACTCATTAAGTGCAGGGTATCTCTGTGTTGTTTACATAATAATAGCGCAGTTAAAGCATTTATAGTCCGATCAACTTGGTGACTATATTTTTAGATGAGCTGATGCCAAGCTGCCAATAGAAATTGTTCCCGTTTTGATTTCATTTGATTGCGCACATGCGCTCGCCCACACTTCATTCAACTCGTTGCCATAATGGGAGGAGAAAAAAGTGTAATAAGAACAACAAGATTTTTGCATATACAATTTATATTTTCTGAGACATTTATTAGACACAAATAGAATGTAGTTATAGTAGGTAATAATGTACTCTAGATACTCGTATGCTATGTAAGCGATATATAATTGTAATAACTAAAATGTACATACTAAACGACTAAGACAATGCATTTGCCAGAGCGGGGAGAGTTAAAAAGAGCAGAGAAGAGTGTATGTGAGTGTGTGTGTGTGTGTGTGTGAGTGCATCATTCTCTGGCTCTTTCACTTGCGATCTCCTCTGAGCTCTGAGCAAACTAAAGACTAATAAGAGTAATAGTTAAGTGTACTATAATTGTAATTAAATTGCATAATTCGAAACAATTGCGCGAATACAATTACGCGAATACACATTCACAACATGCACAACGAACAACATTTAAATTATGAGGAGAAATTAATAAATTCATTTCAACTATTTGTTATATAACATTAAATATGCTTGTTTTCTTGTTAATCGGCTTGTTGTTGTTGCTGTTGCAGCTGCTGTTGCATAACTTCTTCTAGGTAAATAATGTTCGATATTTTTTGTGTAATATTGCTTATCTATAGTATATAGTATACACACATGTGTGTATATATCTCATTTATATATGCTTGTGTGTGTATGTGTATGTGTGTGTGTGTAAGTGTCTTTTGATATCTTGATGCTGGAGGCGCCAATCGCCTTTTGCAGCTTTTGCAACTCGAGCTTTAGGTCCAAGCTTAATTAATACACCGTTTCGTTAATTTGCCGTTTCTTGTTGTTGTTTTTTGTTTTTTTTTTTTTTACTTTTATAAATTTGTAATGTGACTGAAAACTGAAAGCGACAGCAAAATGAAAAATGGCTTTTTATCTATTCACTTTTTTCTTGTTTATGATTATTTTGTAGTTTTTTGTTTTGTTTTGTTTTTTGCGTTGCCTTGTCGCCTATTCGTATTAAATATTAACTAAAAGTGTCGCAATATTAAATTAAATTATACATAAAATTAAAATCACAATTTTATAGACTTGACGTGTGAGTGTGTATGTGTGTGTATTTTGTGTGTTTAATGTTTTGTCTGTGTCTGTTTCTGTTTCTGTGTGTGTGTGTGTGTGTGTGTCATCAGCGCTTCATGTGATTGGTTTTCTTGTTTTGTTTTGTTTGGTTCTTCTGCTCTCTTCTTCTTCATCTTCTTCTTCTTCTTCTGTTCTCCCTCTCTTTCACATTCATCCTTGTCCATCATCCAGGCAAAATATTCTTCAAAAATATTTCATTGGAATTTTAAAGCATAGTTCTAGGCGCAGGGGAAGGCACAATTCAATGTTAATTAAAATTGCTGCTGCAAGCTAAACTGGTGAAAGCTGCAAGGGAGAGAGAGAGAGAGGAAGACAGCAAGAGAGAGACGGGAAAGGAAGAGAGATAGAGAGTAAGGGAAATAGATAAAGAGGAAATTATTTTAGTTTTAGCTGCACGAATTTAATAAGCAAAACAATCAGAGGGCAGCACGATTTGCATTGCCACACCTCCCGCTCTGCCCTAGACGCTTGTCTCCCCCCCATCTACTGGCTGCGTCCCCTCATTCCTATCCGCCCGTCGTCTGCTCACCTGCAGGAACACACACAGCGTTAAATGTTGGTGTTGCTTCTTATGGTTGTTGTCTGTTGTCGTGGTTGTTGTTGTTGTTTGTGGTTGTTGATGGCAGCGAAACGATTTGGCAACGAATCTCTACTCCGAACCCGAGCATCGCATCCTCTTCCTCTTCACCTTCCTCCTCCTTCGCATTCTACTCCTCTTTTACATCGTCTACAGATAGAGCGTCGCCTGCTGACGCTGATCGAAATGGTGTATATAGAGTTTCTTCTTGGACTTCTCCTTCGATGGCCGCAGATCCCACACCAGATTGGAGAGGCTGCGTGGCCGCGACAAGCGTCGCGTCTTCTTCTCCGGCAGCTTCTGTGAATCGCCCGAAGTGCGTCCCCCGCTGCGCGACGAGTCCAGTGTGCCCTCCCTTGGGTTGTTGTTGTTGCTGTTGCTGCTGTGGTGATTGTTGCTGCTCGAGCTGCGGCTGTGACTGTGCGCCAAATAGCCATGCGAATTGAGTATGCTGCCGCACTTGAGCACCACATCGGGCGGCGACTGTGAGCCGGTTGATGCTGCTGCTGCTGCCGCTGCCGCCGCTGCTGCTGAGGCTGCTTGGGCCGCTGCCGCTGCTGCTGCTGTTGACTTGGCATGCGCTGAGATCATCGGCGGCGTCATTGCGCCCGTGTTGTTGCTGTCCGGTGTCAGCTGCAGACTGCTGAGACTCTTGTATCTGCCAAAAGATTTACAACATTCAGTATTTCCCCTCTTAGTTTATTATTTCCCTTCCCCACTTATCGGTTGGTCACTCACCTGATATGAAAGAGCGGCGACTGCGGCTCAAGGGATTCCTTGACTGGCAAATGATTGTTGGGCGTCAGCACCTTGCTATGGTGATGTGGATGTGGATGCGGATGCGGATGGGGATGTGGGTGTTGATGTTGATGCGATGCATGTGCATGTCCATGGGGATGATGGGCATGGGCGTGCGAGTGGGCGTGGTGCGCTGCTGCCGCCGCACTGGCAACAATTGCAGCCGTGTTGCTGCTGCTGTTGTTGTTGTTATTATTATTGCTGTTGCTATTGCTGTTGTTGCTGCCCGGCGTTGGCGGCAACTGTTGCTGCGAATGGCTGTGACTGTGGCTGTGACTATGGCTGTGACTGTGACTGGTGCCGCCGGTTGAGTTGCCATTGCTGCTGCTGCCGGCGCTGTGCGCATTCGCATTCTTGATGTAAAGCTTTGGTAGTGTGGGACGCTGTCGCTTCTCCGCCGGCTTCTTGCCCGGAATCGTCTCAATTGGCGGCGGCACCGGCTTAATGTCCTCCTGTATATGGCTGTGATGATAGTGATTGACCAGCAATGCCGACGAATGATGAACCAGCGACTGCTGTTGCGACTGCGACGAGTATTGCTGATGATGATGATGATGGCCACCGTTGCTGCTGCTGTGTTTGTTCGACTCCAGGCTGCTGTAGTTGTTGTTGTTGCTCGTCTGTTGCTGCTGCTGGTGTTGTGTTGCTGCTGCTGTCGTTGTTGTTGTGGGTCCCCTGATCAGGCTGCAATAGTTGCCATTGCCGCTGCTGTCCGTGTGATGTGACTTGAGTGTTGGCGACTCGCAGATCGGCTCAAAGCGAGCCAATCCCTTGGAGAGCGGCGTCAGACCGCGCACATAGTCATAGATGTGATCAATCTCCTTGTACTCCTCGGCTATCTCACTGCTGCTCAGCGCCTGCTGCTGCTGCTTGGACCACGAATCACAGCTGGCGCTCTTGCGCAGCACATAGCCGCTCTCGGCCAGACCGCTGGCCACGCCCGCCGCCGAGGGCAGCATGACAATGGGCAGCTTGTTGCCGCTGTTGCGACTGCTGAACTTGGAGTCCTTCTTCTCCTTTTCGCTCAGCTTGAGATCGACAATCTGCAGGCGATCGCGCGCATCCGCGAGCAGACGCTGCGCCTTGTCCAGAAAGCGCGTGTACTCAATGAAATGCTCCAGCTGCTCCATGTTCTTGGCCCGCTGCAGCTTGATTTTCACGTTCAACGGCACCGGCACCAGATCCGTGTCCTTCTGCAGCGGCAACGCAAAGATCCGATCGATTTCCACGCAGCCCAGCAGTCGCAGCTCTGGCACAAAAGGCTGCTTCAGTCCCTTGGGCCCGCTGCCATGCACAAGTCTAGAGACGAGAGGAAGAAGATAATACATTTATTTATTTATTAACTCCAAATTTAGATATTCAATGTACATAACAAAAAGGAGTTTAAAAAAACCTACAAATCAAATTTATTACAATTTTCAAGTAGAAAGCACTATAAATATGTAAAGTAAACTTAGCTATATAAGCTTGTACTAAATCAAAATGTTAGTAAAAGTACTATTATAAGAAATACGTAAAGAGTAGCAAAAAATTGATCATAAAATCAGTAAAAATAAAATAAAGTAACTAACTCAAAGTTAATGCCAATTTATCTAAACCTCCAGTGAAACTAATAAAAACAATGCAACCCAGTTAACTGTTGAATTGAATATTAACTTGAGTTAATATTAAAAATATTCATATCATGTGGTAATTGAAATAATAAAAAATGAAGGAAAGCTACAGTGGAATCTGCTCGACTGTGAGTTACCTCTCATTCTCAACCTCATTCTCAATCAAAGCAAAATAATACAAAAGCATATCGTTATCGTTAATATACCATACAAATATGTTGTTAAAGTATAAAAATAAGTACAAATTATTACTAAATTATTAAGTTATCATAACACTTGTTGCAAAAATCAGGAAAACAACCACATGAATGATTCCTACACACTAATTCCTAAACAGTACTTATGATAAGAATTGTTTTAATTTGTCTACTAAATTTAGGAAATGACAGGAAAGGAGTAAGAAAAGGGCTTAAATAAAACTTATATATCTTCGAAACTCACCTTACGATGACGGGCATCCGTTTCAGTAGCAGATTCTTGACGGTGTGCACTCCGCTGATGCTGTCCTCGCGTGCAATCGGCGAGAACTTGGCTTTGGTATCGAGTGGCAGATTGATGATCTCGTCCTTGATGTTGCGGCACTGCAGGTACTTGCCATTGTCGTTCATCGTGGTGAGTAGCTCCCCGGCGTGAATGGTACGATTGAGCTGCTGGCAACGGAAAGTCTCGCGCACCAGGACACGAGCATTGCGCCGACGTGCCAGCTCCAGGACAGAGTCAATGCAACGCGTGGAGCGGCCATCCTCGCTGAGCAGCTCAAAGTAACCGCCATAGGTCTCCGGTATGAGCACCTTGGCGCCCACATTCGTGGGCTTGCGTCCCTCTTTGATCTTGATGGGCTGCGCCAGAATCTGATACTTTTTGCCGGCACTCAAGAAGAGCGCTGTGCTCTGCAGCGATGGCGCCGATAGCGTTGGCACACCGAGGGCCTGATGCTGACCCTTCAGGATCTTGGCCACCGCCGGCAGCGGTTGCTTGGAGAAGTCGCGCAAATAGACGGGCGTCGCATCCCCGAAACGGGAGGCGGCCAATATGATTTGGCCATCGGTGGCGGCCATGTCGCGGTTGAAAAACGATAACAGCTTGCTACGCGCCAGTTGCACATTAAATGAGAGTAAATTTCATTGGACTGGCTGCGGCGCCGACTCGCTGGATTTCTGGATGTGCCGCCTCTCTGCTGCCCTCGTCTCCTCCGCCTCCAGATGTCCCCCAACTGCGCCTTCCTCTGTCGCGCTAGATGCCTCGCTATCCTCGTCGTCGTCGTCGTCGTTATCCTGGGCACAGCTGATGGCGTTGGCGTTCAGCTGATCCTCTAGCTCAAGGGCACGTCGCTTGGCCAACTCCTGGTGGCGCAATCTCAGCAATTGTGCACCTCGACTGCAACAGGCGTGTGCTATTTGCTCCTCTTCGATTTCTTTCTGTTGTTGCTGTTGCTGTTGTTGTTGTCTACCCGCCGCCGACGCCTTGGCTGCCGTCTGGCTCTGACTGTGGTTATTGCTATGGCTATTGCTATTGCTCTGGCTGGTCAGCAGTCGCGTGGATGTCTGCAGTGCGTAGTTGAGATACTGCATTCGGTTTGCTGCTCGTCTCCCGCTGGCCACAGTGTGCGAATTGTGATGGCGACTTCTACTTCTCCTAGTCCTCTGCTTCAACTTGGTTTTGATTCCTGCAAGATTGTTGTAAGAGGGGGAAATTAGTCGAATGGCATTTAATGTCGCATTGGAAATGCTGTTAATATTATTACACACACATAAAGGGCTGGCTTATTTATGACAGCCATAAACTTGAAATGCAGCCAGCAAAATAAATGCATGTAAATATGGCCAATGCCAAACATGCCATTAAGACCATTAGGGGGAGGCACGAACACGAACATGAATAGCGAGAAGTAAAGAAGAGAAGTGTGGAATGCAACTACAACTCGGGACTACAACTGTGTGGCAGTAAGCCAGGCCAATAAATAGCTAAACATTAAAAGTACTTACAGGATATTTGCATATTTATGAGCCCACATAAATGTGGCTGATTACCACAGACAGACAAACAGAGAGAGAGACAGACACAACTCCGTAGAGATCTTCGGTTCTACTAAATTAGTTGACAATTAGAATAAGTGAAAGAAGGTGAATGTTGAAGGTGTAGCGCCCACTTTTAAGCAAATGCGCGTGAGCCAGAGGCCATTTCAATTGGAGTTGAGTGCTCATCGAGAAAAGCGGCCCATAAAGAATTTTACGAGCCTTTTGGCTAAAATGCGCTGCCTTCAAGCCAAGGCAAGCCAAGCCAAGAGCTGGCCAAGTGCAGTTCGACAAAGTTATAAACATTTCGAGCTGCACACATAAAAAGTCAAGATTTAATTGAAATTTTTATGAGCTCGCCCCAGTGTTGGAGAAGTCATTGTAAGTAGTTTGTAAAATAAAACCGAGCTCATCAATTTCCAAACTATTTTGCAGCATAGTTTTGTTTCGTTATTTTTCGATTTTTTTATTTTATTTGCAGTTGTTTTGCTATTTCGCAGTGCTTTCCAATTAATTGTTTGGCCTGATGTTGTGTGTTGAGACGACGATAACACGGCTTGCAATTAATTTTCACCATGGAAAGTACCTTTTCCTGCAAACAAAAAAAAGACGTTGAAGAAAAACAGAAAACGAACAACAAACTGGCGCGCAATTCTCACGCTTGGTAACTTATGTGGAAACGTGACATTTTCTCGGCTACTGGACAAAAATTGATGCCACTAACAGGCGGAGGATTGGCTAACCGACTTGAGCGCGGATCTGTTGTGGCTACCAATGTGGATCTGTGGCTTTTGTGGATCTGACGCTCTGCTCTGACTCGCTCTGCTTCCTGGCGCGTACGTGTCTCGAGTTTAAGTTGCTATTTTTATTATTTCGCTCGGTGCATGGCCTGACACAGTTTCAGCATTTGCCTTGCATTTAACTTGATTTCATTGAGAATGTCTTAATTAATTAGTGGCGCCCCTGGACTGGCTGGCTGCTTGGTTGCCTGGAAAGTGGCACAGGCATTCGCGAGTCTCACTCAGGGCTGAGATACTTGAGAGAGTCAGCTGCTAGCTGCCTCTTCACGCCCCCTTCGACGCTTAACAACTTCCTGTGCAAAAAGGCACAAAAAATAAAGAGAAGAAACTCATTTAACTTGTAGCTGACACGTTGCACACAGCAGCAGCATCGAAGAAGCCTCACAAAAAGTTTTTCGTTTTCATTTTTTTGTTGTTTGTTTTTTATTTATTTGCTGGTTTTATTTTTTAATAAGCAAAAAACTTGCAATAAACATGAAATCCTTTTCAAGCTCCTGCCACAGGCGCGTTGCCAATGACGATGGCGATGACTATGGCTATAATACTGAGGCGATGGCGATGGCGATGACGATGACGTTGGCATATGTCGAGCTCAACCCCTTTTGGCCACGGCCAGTTGCTGACGCTTCCTGTCCCCGAGGGGAACACACACAAAAGCCGCAGGCAAAACACTTGAACAAGCGAGGTATCATCTGAGTCGAGTCCCAATACGAGTTGACTGCGAGCCACAGGAAAAGTGACAACGTTTCTTTACCCCCCCTTCATCCATCCGTCGCTCCTTCATCACTGTAACCGCCTGCGGTTATGACTACGAAATATGAAATATGTAACCCAAGACGTAGACAACAAGTACCAGAAAAAGAAAAAGACAAAAAACAAAAACAAAAAATACAGAGAAGAAGAAGCCTGACGCATAATGAGATACACAAAAACAAAAACAACAACTTGTGAAAAAGAAACGAAACGAAACGGAAAGCAACAAAAACACAACATAAAAAGCAAAAGTTAATAATGATGCAACGAAGCTTAAATACTCTTGCTAATGATGATATCATAGGCGATTATTGCTGCCGTAAGAAGGAAAAGGATGCTTTTGCCTTTTTACAGGCGAACTAAGTTATGGAAGAAGCTGATTAAAGTTTTTAAGAACTGTAATCAAAATTTTTTTTAAAAATAACTCGCTCCTTACAAAAGTTATCTAGGAGAAAATGTTGCGAAAATAAAAATAGCATCATTTTAAATTTTTAGACTTTCTTTTTGATCGTGTCTATAATGGTTTGTGGAATCAATAAACTAAGAGCAATTTTTAAAGTATAGTAATTAAGTAACAAAAATTAAATTGGGATGTTATGTTAAGGCGTTAATGTTAAGTTAAATTTTTAAAAAGTTGTGTCATTTTTGAATAGTGTGGTTAAAAAAAATCAATTGGAATTTTGCAGTTTTGAAAAGTGTCAAATTTAACAGTTCATAATGTTAAAATTGTGTTTAATTTGAAGACATACAACGAGCTACGAAATATGCAAAACTTTGTGGGAATATTATTCAAATGAGTCGCTATTAAGAATGCTATAAGTCCGACTAAAATGTAAGTGCTAATTAATATGTATAAAAATATAAATTTACATACACAATACTTAGCAGACATCCAAGATATGCAGATAGATAGCAGCTCATTCACACTCGATGTCATTATGCAAGCGCAAAGAAGTTGCAGCTATAACTTGCTGGATTTACTTTGGGGTGTATGTGAGCACATATGTATTTGCCCCAAATATGCCCCACAAGACGCTGTTGTAGTTGTTTTTTGCCAAGGTAAATACAGCATGGAGGGTGTCTGCTTAATGACCAAGTTATTACAACCCGGGGTAAGTGTATAAGTAGAAGTAAGTGCGATAAAAGCAGCGTTCAAAAGGATTAGGGCAGCTATAGCTCCACATACGTAGAGCTTCTCCTTCTCCGTAGCGAGCAAACAAAATCTGTGCAAAGGTGTGCACACACACACACACATACGAAGGTGGGTTGCTTTTGTTGTGCTAACAAAAGCAAGAGACGAGCCAAAAAGGAAAAAGGAAAAGTGTAAGGAGCACGTCCCGGTCGCAGGTCAGGCAACAACACACACATCGCACAGCACAGCTCATAAAAGGAAGCAAACACACACTCACACACACTCTCATGTGTTTGCATAGTTTGAAGTGTGTGCGTGTGTGTGTGTGTGTGTGTGTTGTTGGTGTGGTGTATATGTCTGGGCACATTAATCACACTAAAGAGTTTTACAAAATGCAACTCAACTCTGCTGTTGCCAGAGCCAAAGCGCGAACCAAAGCCACAGTCATAGTTGTAGTTGCTGCTGTTGTTGTTGTTGCTTCGTTTCAGTGATTGTTGTTGTAGTTGTCGCCGTTGCTGTTGTTGTCACCACTTTAAGCTGCGGCTTAAAAATCGCGGCCCCGTCTTTGCGGCAAGCAGCTTACCCGGCTAAGAATTTCGCATTGCCGCGTTGCCAAGTTGCCTCTTTGCTCTGCCTCAACGCCAACGCAGCAGCAACAACTACAGCAGCAGCAGCCACAGTCGCAGCAGCAGCAACAACACTTGATGCAATACTGAAGTCGACGCCAACGTCGACGCTAGGGCATATAATGCAATATAATACGAGACTCAGAAACTCCTTCATGCTTTTCTTTATTTAATTTCATTTCCGTTTTGTCAAGCTGCTGCTTCGGCTGCTGTTGTTGCTGCTGTTGTTGCTGTTGTTGGGAACACCTTCAACTCGAGCTGCTGCCTCATCTAGAGTCTCATCTCCTGTTGCCCATTCTCTTGGCATCTCGGCATCTCATCTTCGACTTGGACTAGTCCTGTGCTCAGTTGCCTTATTATGTCGTTCTTAGCGCTTTTGATTACTTTTTATCCGCTTTTGCACGCGGATCTGGCTGGCAAACAACTTATTGTTGTTGCTCTCTTCATGCTCTTCTAGTTGTTGTTGTTGTTGTTGTTGTCTTTCATATCTACCCCTTGGTGTGACTAATGACGTGCCGGCCAAACGGACAACGCTCGCCACTTGCCACTTGCCACTTTCCGCCCGCCGCCGCCGCCGCTCGTTTGCTTAGCCCCCCCTCTCGACTGTCTCGGATGTAAATAATGAAATAATATGGTTTTTCTCTTGTCTACCATGAAAAATTAACGTTCTGCCCATTCTTGACTTCTTTTTCGCTTGTTTTTGTTTTGTTTGCAAGATTTTTATATGGTGGACAGTTGGTTTTTGCTTTCATTTGTCAAGTTGAGCTGAGCGTTTTTTGTTTGCGCTTTTCGCTTTGCTTTTGCTTTGCACTGGATGTACGCTTTGGAGTTTTGTTTTGGGTTTCGTTTTTGGCCTTTGGGGTTGCGAAGGTTGTTGAGTTGACCATTGTGGGTGTCTTCTATACAGTATGTGCCTGTGAGGTTATTGCACCGAAACCAAAAGTGTTATGAATTCTCTAGCTCATTCACTCTCTTGCCACCTCATTCTCTGATTATCTCTGGAGGGGGAATAACAACTCTTCTTGACTTTTGAGTAATGAGACAGTAGCAGCTTTTGATAGGCTGCAAACCCTTTGAGTTTTGTTTATTCTTCCGATATATTTATGGCCTAAACAGTTGCCCTCTAACTGAACTTGTTTTGTAAGCCTCCAAAAATGAGAAGAGCATTTCAGTCTGAGCTGACAAATGTGTATGCGACAAAAGTAGCTAGAACCTTGGCGATGTCAATGCCATTAAATGAATCCATACATCTGGTATGTAAATATAGATATGATGGCTCATCGTGCTCTATATGTGTATAGGCAGACAGACAGACAGACAGACAGAATGTAACGTATTTTTCCCCTGTCTCGCATTCGTATTCATATGCTAAATTTAACAGTCGGAACGCGCCCAATTCCAATTCCAATTCCAATTCCGATTCATAAATGGCGGGGGCAGCAAATCAAAAGCAATTAAAATGCAAAGCCACAGAACGGCAAAGGGTAACATTATTATAGTTGTTGTTTGTGTTTTGCTGTGACGTTGATGAGATTGCCCGCGCCAATGATTTCTGTATTTCTGTGTGCTTTTTTTTATTTCTTATTGAAATGTTGACGTGCTTACTAATCAACGAAGCGGTCAGAGTGGGAAACACATTGCTGGTATTTTATTAATCATGCGCTGCATGCACAAACACACACCACACAAGAACTAGGAGAGGTAGAGCCAGAAGTAGAAGCAGTTATAGGGACAGGGATCGGAGTCGGAGTTGGGGTTTCACAAGAACCACAGGAAATCGAAACCGAAATGCAACGACATTTGCTGTATCATATTTGGAACTGTTTAGTGATGGCCTCTTGTTAACTCCTCCTTCTTCTCCTCCTCCTCCTCCGCTGACACTAAAGAGAAAGAACCGTTGACTGCCTTTTGAAGTCCAATCGAATGTCGTATAAAGTGCTTGCTGTTGATTTTTATTCTTCTTTTGGGTCTGCAGTTCATTGAGCATTCCATGCTTAAATTTATGCTCGACGACTGCTTGATTGTTGTAGGGTTCTGCCATCACCTTGGGTTAGCTGACACTTTGTAACCGTTCTGTATTCGGTTTACCTTAAGCAGACCAAACGAAAGTATCTTTTCTTCACATTGATTGACTGCGCAGTAAATGTGTGTGTGTGTGTGTGTGTGTGTAAAAGGGAAATCCCTTTTTGGGGCTGCCTCATTGCCATTTATAAACAAATGCAGCAACTTAGAGAGACAAATAGACAAGGGGCTGGGCCCAGGCACACTGTAAGACTGGGGACTTGGGACTACGACTGGGGACTGCGGACTACGGACTGGAGCTGGAGATGGAGCTGGGGCTAGGCCCAAGCCTGGGTCTGGGCTTGGCAATGCCGAGGATGGGCTTTTGTTGCTTTGCTTTTGACCCAGAAAATGAAAATACAATAAGAAAATGTTGCGCCCGTCTTTTGTAAGTGAAATTTTCAGCTATCTGCTGCATGTCTTTGTTGTTCTTCCATATTAAAAACTACAGAAAAGAAATAAAAAAAACCCAATACAAAATGGTAATGGAGAGTGTTGAGCATTGGCAGATGCCTTACGGAGTTACGGTGAGAAGTGCGTTGGTGTCAACTCAGAGAGAGAGGTAGAAAGAGCGACAGTCCATTAACTTGTCAGCCCCCATCGAAGCTGAGTGGGCAGCGATGGGCATATAATCGAGCTGATAATGAATAAGCGAACAAATTTCTTTAGCATCTTATATTCCTATTCATTTGCAAGTAGTGAAAGGCAGTTGAAAAGTGATAGAACTTTTTATAAGAAAACACTTTCCAACTAAAAGATTTTGGTATAACAATTCCTCTCATTGAGTTTTATTTCTCATCATTATTATATTTGCGTTTATGATCATTTATTTTATTATATTTAATAGATAATTATTTTTAGCCTTTACCCTACGATGGATGACTAATACTTGAATGAATTTGTATTGCTTACTTAGCGGATACAAATTTTTAGCCTTGTCATCTCATAATTATTATTAATTTTTGTTATTTTAAGTCTTTATTTAATTGATTTATTTTAATTGATTGGCTTCCGAAAGAAATTATCGAATTATATCCATTTTGTTTTACCAATTTTGTTATATAACTTTTTAATTATTTATTTGCTTTTGATCAATGTTTATTTTCAGTCTTATTTTTTATGGTTATACATGCATTTATATTTAAATCATTTGTCGTTAAAATTCGCTATATTTACTGTCTTTGTCACAGTTCGCTTTTTATAATTCTTCGAGTTCTTTTCATTTATAATGTCGAGAATCACACTCGAGTGATTTCGGAAGTCTCGCACATAAATTCATAAACCAATTTTGACACTTAATAGGGCCGGCAATTAGCAGTCGAAAATTTCACAGAGGCCACACAATAATAATATCCACACTTAACCCAATTTATAGAGCATGACGCTAATTACCCATTAAATGTTACTATATGCATTAATAATAATATTATCGTATTCATATTAATATTTTACGTGTTGGGGCGCTTTACGTTATTATTTATGGATTGCTCACCTAGTATGTGTGTTACGTATGTGGACAATGCAAATAGCGGTAGAATTTGCTCCAAAAAAGTTGCCGTTAAATGTGCACAATAAACATTTACATTTACACCTTTTTTTTTGGCAATCAATTAACAGCACACAGACACATGCTCAGAGAGCGAGACACAGACACTGAATAAACTCTCATTACTCATTTCTTGACTTGGATTTTGTTTTCTATTTGCTTTTGTTGTTGTTGTTGCTGTTGTTGTCGGTGTGTTTTCTTGTGGATTTGCTGTTGGTTACGCGAGTTTTACGATCATTTCGTAATATTCGCAGTCAGAGCGAAAATCTCTTTTGTTGTCGTCGATGCTGTTGCCACGAAACTATGAATAACTGTGAATTTCACAATACCAAATGAGGCACAAAGAATTTTTACTTTCACGCCAGTGACGAAATGTGACTTAAGTTTGTTACTTATTCTTCGTCTTCAACTTTTCGTTCGTCGTTGTCATCTCCTTTGCATCGTTTCACCGTTCTACACTTTTTTGTTGTTGTTGTTTTTGTGGTTGTTGTTGTATTCACTCATCCGCGATTTGCATAAAAAACGAAACGAAACGCGTTGAATTTTGCCGGAGTATTCCCCAAATCGCAATCGCAATAGCAATCGTATATGTGTTCGGTTATTCGCTTCCTCTAACTCGTTGAGGTGTCTCGCGTGGGTTGCTCTTGTTGTTGTTGTTATTGGTAGTTGTTGTTGTTGTTGTTCGGAGCCGCGCACGCGCACACAGATCTCACTGGGAGCGACGACGATTGTGGAATGAACCGGTCGCTGGATGCGAAGCTAATGAAATGCGAGCTACGGTTCTGAGAGCTGTCGAGTTGAGTGCCCAGAACATGCGCAGTCTCTGCCGACGTCGCTGTCGCAGTCGGCGTCGCCGTCGCAGCTGGCGTCGTTACGTTGCCCTGTTCGTTAACAGTCGCTTAGCAGAGCGCTGTTAAACCGGTCTAAGGTCTAGCTTACGCTTGACTCCACAGGGGAAAAAGGCGAGGTGGGGAATTTCTTTGCTCAACTTTCGGGCATTTGTTTTGGGCTCTAATTTCTAAGCAAACGTTGTACGCGAAAGACCGCGAGAAAGAGTGTGAGAGAGAGAGAGAGAGAGAGAGAGCGAAAGAGATTCTCCGCGATAAGCGACGGACAGTTGTTTAATAGTTTTCTTTCGAATTTTGAGGATCTTTTTTCTACGTTTACTTTTTTGTGTTGTCTTCTTCTGTCGTTGATTCTTTCTTTTTATGTATTTTGGATGTTTTTTTTTTTGCCTCTGTCTCAAATGTTTGCTGAGAAAAACGCGACTCCAAGCAAAGAGTCAACTGTTGATTTGCTTTGTTAGCATCTCTTTAAGTTTCATTAACATTTCCATTGGGCCGCGGCCGTCTGGCTGAATGTGGATTGTGTGGTGTCCCTTGTCCCTCTGTGTCAACCACTGTGTCTGCAGAGCAGAGCAGAGCAGAGTCGTAATATTTTTGTTTGGCTGTGCGTGTGAATTTTTATGGTTCATTAAAATTAAAAGCCAGCGCTGCCTTCTCGCTGTATTTTTAATGTTTTGTTTGGTTTTATTTATAGCCGACCGATTGGCATTTAGAATGTGAGTTTGTTTGGATAGTTTTGAGTCTAGATTTCGGGTTGATTGAACCAAAAACGATGCGACTGATGGTTAAGTAGCTTTTGCCATTCTCAATCTGATTTGTATCACAAGAGGCGGAAGAGATGACAGCTCAAACACAAAGTGAAATTCCTATGGTGATGTAACAACAGCAACAACAACGGGAACATACATATGCATATCATCGTGCAGTGTTTCGGCTTTGCCAAAAAGGGTTAAGAACAGGAACAACATGAACATGAGCTCAACAGAGAACTGCGAGCTGTCCGGGCCGATGATTTACGACAAAGTTACTTTAGAATATTCAATCAGAAAACCTTTCAAAATGCCGCAAGGCCAAAGTTCTACTCGTAAAAGCTGGACCATAAAAGCCAAAGCCAAAGCTAAAGCCAAAAACCAAAATAAAAATAAAACGAATATAACGAAGGCAAAGGCCGCTTGCATAGCACATGAAATATGAGCGCAAATTATAAACAGACGTCACGTCAAAGGATTAACAAGCAGTACCTTACTCTCCCCACTTGTCCCCTTAGCTTCGTCCAAACCAGCTATCAACAACAGCCCCAAAGCGAGTCCGAAATAAAAATCAAATGAATCAAACGTCGAGCCGAGGCGACTTTGATTTCAAGGAAGTCTTCATCGTTGTTGTCGTCGTCGTAGTCGTCCGATCCGCTGATTTGATTTTTATGACTGCCAACCTGAACCTTTTCTCTTTATTTTTGTTATTTTTCAAGCGAAAACGCAGCAGAGCGATTAAAATCTAACAAATTTTTCTCAGCCTCGCAACGCGACAAGGGCCTCCATTTATTCCAGGCGGAGGAGAGAAGAGGAGCAGAAGGAGGAGGAGGAGGAACAAGTGAACAAGACGCGTTAAATGGTCAACACCCAACACGGAGAGCGCCTGAAGCTTCAGTTTCAGCTTAAGCTGAAACTCATACTCATACTCATACTCAAGACTGAGACTCAAACTCAATTTTAAAATGCAGATTATGTGCGTTGATTAAATATTGTTTTTTAATTTCTTTCTGCGTCTCAATGGGAAATTAAAAATGCAAAGCCAAATGCAGCCAAGGGAAATGCAGTCAACTTGTTGTTCTTGCTTTAGTTGTTGTTGCTGTTGTATTCATTTTGTTTTGGTTTTTGTTGGTGTTTTTTGAGTTTTGTGCATGCTACGCACGTCGCGCTTAATAATAAAAAAACATTTATAAAATTGAAAAAGAACAACGCGGCGTTGGGTTGGGTTAGTGTTGTTGTTGTTGTTGTTGCGGTTGTTATTGCTGTTGCTGTTGCTGGTGTCGGTGTTGGTCAAGGCGTAGCCAAAGCAGCGCCGCCTATCGAAAGGTTTATGGCTTGAACATTCGCCTTTCGACTTGACCGGCAACAGACGCGAGTACATCAAACAAACGTCAAACTGATACCCTGCACTCTACGGTGTTCTATGGGGTAGATTCGTGTGAGTGCTATAAACTAAATTAGTTAGTGTAGCGTTATAAGGTATATTCTGGGCAGGTCAAGCGTAATTGGCTTAAGTTAAAGTTCTTTTACTGCTCTGGCTGCTATCTTATCAAGCGCAAGTTTGTTGCCTAAGTCTTTTGTTTTCGACTGCGTTTGCCGCGTCGCTCTTTATCAACTTTGTGGAAATCGCACTTATAACGGTCTGCATATGAGTATCTGTATGAGTGTGTGTGTGTGTGTGTGTGTGTGTGCATTTATCAGGAAATTGTTTGTCGGCTTAAAGATTTGCATAAGACACAGCGAAGACTCAAGAGTCTGCGCAAAGTCTTTGTGCGTGTGCCAATTTTAGCTGCAGCCCACGCCAAAATCTCATCCATAACTCAAACGATGTTGTATGTAAATGAGCGGCAATTGGAACTGAGGCTGCATATGGTTCTCCAAAAAGAAAATAAAAAAATTAGCTGCAACTTTTGTTAGCTTGCACTTTTTTGTTTTTTGTTTTTTGGGGCGGCCTTTCTTTGGAAAGCAGCGCGAGCGCGTTGCACGTTGATTGATTGCCTTGGCCATTGTATGGAGGCAGTGTGTGGCAAGTACTGGTTGGTAGATAACTGCGTACTTACTATATATTGTATATGTATATATGCGGGCTCTGCTTCCCTGGTGCGGGCCTAACCTTTTGCACTGCACTCGCTTCGCTGTGAGTTGTGCGTTGTGCGTTGTGCGCTGTGTCTTGACTTTGACGCTTCGTTTCCTGCGCAGCATTTTACGCTTAATTTGGCTTTGATTGATGTTTTAGGCCGGCTTTCGGCTTCGGGTTTGTTTTGCGCACTCGCTCGCTCGCTCACTTCACTCAAACTCTCTTACGAAAATTAGTTAATTTTACTGCCTGCTGCCTGCTTTGGTTCACTGAACTCCATTCGCACTCACAATACAACACAGCTGCAATGGCCGATAGTTGCCGCAAGAGTTGGCTGGGTTTGGGGCTGCCCTCAGTTAAGTGATAATTTTCATATTGGAGCCTGACAAACATTTAACATTTATTTGTTGCAGCCTCGCATTCTTGTCTCTTGTGTCTCTCTCAACAGCTTTGACCCAGTTAACTGTGCGGGCTGCCGCATTGTGTTGTTTTTTGTTGGACACTTTCCAGCTAGCTGACACACAGGTTGGAAAGCAATTAATTACATTGCCAACTTGTACGTGGCCACAATGAAATTGTTAACAGCAAACAGCTCAAAGAGCGCGCGCGTCAATCAATCAGTCCGTCACTCTCTCAGTGAGTCAATCCAACAAATACAGTCAATGGCCTCAACAGCAGCGGTTGCTATATATATATATTTTATTTTTTATACTTTTTGGGTAGTTCCCAGTTCCCTGTTCTCAAACTGTTTTTCTAGCTGTCATGTTGGCGCTCCAGGTGCCATTATTTATTTGGCAAACGCGACAAACACTAAAAATAAAATCAAACAAAACAAAGCTAAAGCTTAAATGAATAGAAAACAAAACAAAATGCTGGCCACACCAATTAGGACACACAAACGCGAGCACATTTTTCATTCGATCTCCTCTGCGGAAAGTTGCCAATTTGGCTTTCATTTTCAGGGGGACCCTTTCGGTGGAAAGTTCTCATGTTACGACGCTACGCTATACGCGATATATACCCTTAATAGGTCTCAGGTCCCAAGCTAACAATGCTGCACTCGAATAACAAGGACAGCTCAGCATAGAGCAGCATTCTAATAGGAGCAAAGTCACTGCCATTGCCATTGCCACAGACGTAGACGTAGACATAGACGAAGACGAAGACATTGCCACTGACACTGGCTGCGTTCGCATCCTAAGGAAACCAAACAATAAGCAAGGGCAGTGCAGGCGAAATCGAGGAGAGAATTCAGGCAAATAAACCAAACTAACAAAAAAAAAAAAAAAAGAAAAACCGAACAAACAAACATAAAAACGACTTGCAGCATCACGTTTCACGAATTCGCGGCAGAACACGTCCCTGTTCCTGGGCGCATTAAATGCAAACAGGCAAACCGACGACACCAACAACAGCAGCAGCAGCAGCAACAACAACAACAACAACAACAACACCCATGCCTTAACCCCAAACCGAAACTCAAACCAAAATTGAAATAAACAACTGCGCGGACAATAAGTAAAAGTTGCTACAGTTGCAACGACTCCAGTTGCAGCCGACGAGGCGACTCCTCACTAATCTTTGCAGCGTATGCGCAGAGATGCGGCTTATTCTCATTGTTTGCCCCCCCGAACCTCCCCCTAACCCTCCTCACCTTCTTCTAGTACAATTGGCAGTCAGTGCCCCACAGTGCACCGCAACGTACCCCACCACCCGCTGCACGCTTTGGGGGCGCACGTTCGCATCCATCCAAAGAAATATGGAGAGAAAATTGCCATGAACTCGCACATTGCACATCGATTTTGCTTCTATTGGCCTGGGAGCAACAGCAGCAGCAGCAATATTCTACTATTGTACGATGTGACGGGTATTATAAGTTGAGCCAGTTGTTTGTCAATACAAAGCACAGCCAATTTGCTGTAAGTAGCCCCCAAATTCCACAGCTTACATGTGGCATATTGCATAAGCAGCAAGTAGTAAATGAAGGACAAAGTTTTGTTTGTACTTTCTCAGCAAACTTCATTTTAAATGACTAGAGAATAAAAGCGGCATTAAATAATAATAAAAGTTGCAAAAACTGAAGAGATGATTTTATACATATAAATTTGAATCCCGCGCTCAAACAATTGGCATATCTTTTTTATATGTTTTAAAATTATTATAGAAAACAAAAAGTGAAAAAGCAAATAAAGTTCTATATTCACTTAAGTAATTTCTTATCGATTAGTGTTTGATGAAATAAGCTGTGTTCCATTTTATACATGAAAGTGACATATTTTTATTCTTCTTATTAATACAAATAGAGTGTATCAATATTAATCTCTGCAATTTCTCAGTAAAAAAATGCATTTGAAAAATATGTGAATATTCTTAAAAATGCATTCAAGAAATGTTTATATTCTTTGTCCAAAAATATACTTAAATTGCATATTTATATTCTCAATAATTCATTTAATGTCTGTTCATTCAACTCTTTTGCGATTTGAATAGTCAAATTGTTTAGGGTATGCACCGATGTCATGTTCATCCTTTGTCTGGCTTTCTAATCTTGTTCCTGGATAAAGTGAAAATGTGCGCAGCTTTCCTTCTGTTCTGCAATTTACTTTTGGTTTTTTTCTTTTCAATCAGCTTTGTTTTTTTTTGCTTGTGGTTGTTGTTTCCCTTTATTTTTTTTTTGGGTTTTTTCTTTGTAGTGATTCAGTTTTCAGCTTTTGCTCTGCGCTAATTTATCACTTGCCCACGTGATGCATGTGGGTTGTGTGCTGCTTTTGGCTTTACTGCTACTGTGGATGCTGCAGTTGCTGGTTGTGTTGTTGTTGTTGTTGTTGCTGTTGCTGCTGTGGCAGTGTTGCAGTTGCACAGTTGCATTGAACTTATCGAAACCGCACAATCAGCACTGGCAAAAAGAGGCAAAAAGCCCAATCACTGAAAGGCAACTGGCAACCGCTGATGATGATGATGCTGCTTCTGCTGCTGCTCCTGATGCAACTGCAACAGCAACTCGAATGCGACTCCAGTTGGCTGCTGCTCCTGCGGATGCGGATGAGTGCAGAGTTACAATTACAAAACAAATAAATTCATGCTGCAGGCTAAAAAGGGCAGCCCAATGGACGGGCCACAGACACTGAGAACTGCAAACTGAAAACTGAGAACGCTCAACGGAAAATCGAGAACTGAGAACCGAGAACCGAGAACTGAAAACTGAGCTAAGCCCAAAGCAAACAAATCAAGGAGCAGCAGCAGCCAGCCAGCCAGCCATAGACATGGATCTGAACCCTGGATTTGCCTGCAGTTAAAGGAACGCAACGAGGAAAAAAAAAAAAAGAAAACATTGAGGCTTGACTTCAATTGTTCTGCCTGCTGTTTGCCTTGCCCCCGACGACTGCTGTCTGCTGTGTTGCCATTTAAAAAAACAGCAGCAATTATTGCTAGATACACATACACTGAGACACACACACTCGACACTGCCAGCGGTGCTAGTTTTTTGTGCTCATTTCAGCAAACGGCGGCTACAATAATAATTCCCCCCTCTAAACGCCCACGGAGTACTTCGTTTTTTTTTTGGGATGGGACTTGGTCTGGGTGAAATGCTGGCTGCCAAAGGGGGTTGCAGCTCATTTGCATGCCGCTTTGCCGTGGCAATGTCGTGTTGAATGCGCTGCTGCAGCTGCTCCCAGTTCCCAGTTCCCAGCTCTTGATTTCATTTCATTGCATTGCATGCTTAAATCCCAAAGTCAATGTGGGATTCGTTTTGCGAACTGCTGCTGACCCGAACGACGACGCAGGACACATCCATATGCATGCTTTGATTTCGATTTCGATTTCAATTTCATTTGTAGGATTTTGCTTGGTTTGTTGCTGTTGCTGTTGCTGTTGGTTGCAGGTTGCAGGTTGCAAGTTTGCATTGTTGCCGCTTTCATGAAAGTTAAGAGCAGCTTTTGCATGTTGCCCTCGAGCTGCTGCTGCTGCTGCTGCTGCCATCGCTGCTTTTGTTTGCTGCTGTTGATGTTACGACGGTTGTCGTTGTTTTGGTTGCTGTTGTTGAGTATCTTTTGTTCTGGCATTGCCATTGTCAACATTTTTGTTGTTTTCGTTTTTTTGGCGTGCTTAGACCATGACCATGCCCACATGACAGCCTCTTCTAGTCACAGTACCTTTGGCTTTGTTTATCTATGCAAAACTTTCGTTCTTTCGCATAAGTTTTGCTTCTTTGCGTTTTGTTTACCTTTTGCTCCCGCTCCCCACCCACACTTGTTGTCTTGTCTTTTGCCAACTTGTTTAACTTGTCAAAATGCTTGTTTGTCTGTCGTTGTCGCTGATGTTGTTGTTACAGCTGTGCGCTATGTAGTGGCAATTACATTTAAAGCCTGTTGCAACTTAAGCACATACCAATAGTAAATTGCACCAATTTCAATCTCATAAATATCACCTTGAACCTCACAGCCACAGCCGCAGCCACAGTCTCTCCAAAAGCCACAGCTGGGCAAGGTCATGGCTTAAAGACACACACACACACACATACACGATATAAACACAAATAAACAAACGACCATTTGGCCAACAATGATGCAACAAATTCGATTGGCTGCTGCCCCTTTGAACAAAGCATCGAGTAACGTAATTTAATAAAACGTTTAGACGATTAGATTCGTTTGTATGCACTAAAATGTAACCATTAGATACGCTATCTACACACACACACACACAGATACACCAGCACACACACATACACACACACACACTGCTACAAGTGCAGGCGAAGCAAGTGCAAGCAAAAGCCAAGACTTGAGCTTCCATTTGGCAGCAGCTGCTGCACTTGCTGAGGCCAAAACGCTAACGAGCCTTTGGCCACGCTCTGCAGACCTGCCCGATCTCCCTCTCCTCCTCTCACCGGCCCTCTCTCCACCAATCTTTCGCTCAATAAGAGCATGCAGCTGTTGTCCGTGTCGAGACAGCGACGCTCCCTTTTACTTGATGCTGGTTTTACTTTTCTGCTGCTGCTGCTGCTGCTGGAGGACTTCGTCTGTCTGCCTTAGCTGACTGCCTCGCTTCTTGCCTGCCTCGACTGCCCTCTGGTTGCTGCCCCTGCGGCATGGTAAATCTGCGCTGCCAATCGCTGAAATTATTGCGCTCAATCTTTGTTATTAGATTAACTTCTATTTTGTTTTCCTATTTGACTTTGCCATAAAAACGAATCGAGCCTGAGCCTCCTTAATGCCCTTACCCAAATGGGGCATGACTGCCGAATGCAACTGTCAAGCTTAAGTTTAAGGGAAATGCTTTGCAATTGCATTTAAAGTCAAATGGGTAACAAAAGCAAATGTCTAGCTAAAGTAAAAACATGCAGCTAACATTTAAGGTTCAATTTTCAATGGGAAAAAATAAGATTTTGTTGATATTGGGCATTCAAATAAACATACAACTTAATCTTGTTATTAAACTTTTAGATGCGGTATCAAAAATATATAAAAAAGCATTTCTAGATTTATATGATTTGTTAGCAGAGGAAAACCAATAAGTAAGAAACCCAAATTATATAAGATTTAAGAAATGTTTCATTATGTTAAATGTGTAACTTATAACTGAATTTAAAGAAAGAGTCGCAGGAAAAGAGAGAAAAAAAGGAAGAATTTCAAGCCACAATCGGAACATATGTTTATATATATAAGAAATGTTCGTTTGATAGTTAATTCTCTTTATAATTGAGATTTCGATTTGTAGAGCATTTGCTATTCGGTTTGCTGGCAGTGTATCAAATTTTGCTTGTTATCTTTTTGCTGCTGCCGCTTCTGCTGTTACAGTTGTTGTTTGAAAACTGAAAGTGCGCCTGGTCAGTCGCTGTTGCCATTGCTGTGGCTGTGGTTGTGGCTGTGGCTGCGGCTGTGGCTGGTGTCTGTGGTGTTGCCTCCTTTCCTTAGTCTGGTGGCATTAGGCAATGTTGCATTAGCTATGCTCGCCTGGCATTCGGTTTTGGCTTCATTTGTTTTTACGGCCTGCATTTTGTATCCATTGCCATTACGAGACAGCAGTGCATCTGCACTGCCTGCAACATTGCAACTGCTGCAACAACTTCTTCCCTTTGTCGTCGTCGTCGTCGTCTTCTGGTTTTATCTGCGGCTTTGGCTGTGGTTTTATCTGGCCAAAATGCAATGCGAGTACGCGATGAGTTTGTGCCTGTTTTGGGTCTCCTAAATTGGTTTTGTGTTGCCTGCCATGTTGCTGGCGCATCAATTGAACGGCAAACAGGCAATCGGCAAACAGCAACAGCAACAGCAACAACAATAAGTTGCGCGTTGCTTGCAGCAACGTGGCATGCTGTAACTTGGCCATTGTCGGGGGGCCATCGACTGCAAGCGTCTATTCTACATAGCAAAGTTTTAGAAAGGCAACAACTTTCCTTGCAGCAAGCCATGATGCGGTCATAGACTTGCAACTTGCCACTTGCCACTTGCCACTTTGCAACCTGCAACTTTCGCCCCGCCAAAAACTCGATAATAATGATGTTGCAGCAGCCTGTCGCACGTTTTTCATTTTTTGTTGTCTTTCGCTCTCTCTCTGTCTGAGCATGTGCTTGTTGCATAATTAGAGAACTGTCATGCGAATATGATTCCAATTAAGAAAGAGATAGAAATAGACAAGAGAAAGAGAGCGAGAGAGAACTCTCGAACTCTGTTTAAAGCTCATTAAGTTTTGGCTACCAAAAATTGTTTAATGAATGCTGCTCAAGAGAACCGACTGAATTGCTCATTAGATGTGGGGTATTTATGCTTTGCTTTATTAATGAGGGAATTTCTCAGACCCTTTTACGCTACCCAATACCCTTTTTAATTCCCATCTTCTTTCCCCTACCGGCTTTTGTTCTTTCGGTAGCATTTGCCATTTCGTGTTATGAAGCCCTGTGACAAGTGCGGCGTAATTGAAAGAAATTAAAAAGGAAAAACACAAAGCTGCAACAGTTTAACGACAGCAGCAGCAACAGCAACAGCAGCAACAACAATAGTAATAGCAACAGCAACAGCACATATTAAATGATGATGATAATGTGCCACGGAAGTGGGTTAAGCTGCTTAAATGTTCTCTGCTCCGTTCTGGCGTGGTTCGGTCTGACTTGTCTTCGGTCGGGTTTGAGGCTGGGTCTGTTCTGGTTGGTTGCTGGTTAGCAAGCAGGCCGGCGGCTCTTAACAAAATCATTTTCGTACGTGAGTTTGCTCGGAAGTTTTTGCCAGCAACAGCAATAGCAACAGCAACAGAAATTGTCGTGGTCGTAGTTGCCGCTATCGTTGACGTCTTTTGGTTGCTGCTGCTATTTTAAATGCATTAAAATGAGCACGCATCAAAGTAAAGCTGGCCGCAATTAAAGCAGAGAAAGTGAATAATACCCTGCCCCAAAAGATACATCTTAGCATACACACTCACACACATATGAGCTGCAGATACATTAACTGTAAGTGCCTGACATTTGGTAGCTTTTACTCACGTGCCGCAATTCTATTTGGGGTTTATGGGGTCGATGTTGCCCTTCGCGCGCTTACCTGCAATAACAAGAAGAAACGAAAAAAATGAGAAAAAAAATAGAAAATTTTGAGATAAAAACATCAACAACATTTACGTGTAAATGCTTAACAACAGCAACGGCAATTAAATTAATAATAATAATTATAATTTTAATGTTGATTTCTTTATGTGGCAATTGGATAACTTGTTTTGCCAGCATGGTTTAATTTTTTTTGTTAACGGATGTGTTGCAAGAGTGATGCGCTGATTTAAGATAAAACAACATTGAAGAAGAAGAGGCATTTAAGAGCACAACAATTCTTGTATCAATTTATAGGGTATATAAAAGTCAAGCACTCCATCTAGACACACTTGATTGTAATTACTGTTCGTTTTAAAGAGAATTATTGACTGAGAACTGCGGGTAACACAAAGCATAAGGAGAAGAAGCCATAGAAGAAGAGGAGAATAAAGTAAATCAAGTTATTGCTGCCACTTTAATTAGTGTCAACAGCGGCCAACAGGTGGCGCATAGCAATTATCAATTTGCAATTTCTATGCAAGAGCACTCGATAAAAAATAATTGAAACAAGTTTCGCGGCATTTAATTTGTATGAAAATAGACTTGGCCACGCTGTGCGGACATCTTTTGAGGCCTAGACAACGGCGTTGCAACGAACGATGCTGTGGCTGTTGCTGTGGCTGTTGCCTGTGGCTTAATGAAAACTTGGCGCCTGCTGCTCTCCGCATTCTTCACTCCACACTCCACTCTCCATCATCATTGTCGTCGTCGTCGTCATCATCTTTGGGAGCGGGAGAGCGTCAAGTGTTTTAAATTGAAAATTTAATTAAAGAACTTTGCCATAGCCTAAGCCTTGTCTGCTCTTTCCTTCCCCTCGCCATCCCCTCTTGGCTCAGCTGTTGCCCGGCATAAATTAGCCAAACAAAAGCTTATTGAACTCAAGGCGCCGTCACAGCAACAAGCTGTCGACTGGCTTCATGGTCAAAATCACCGCAAATCGCTGTCAATAATAGCCAAAAAGCAAAAAAAAACCGGACCGCAGAGGCAAAGGCTTAATTTGTAGCGGACTTAAGTTATATATTCACACGCTTTTGATGCCAATTTCAAACAATTGCCCTACGTCAACGCGCTTAGCCAAGTCACGCTTATAGCCAGTCCCCAAAAATGGCAAAAAGCGACAAACACTCCGAGCTCTTATGAGGCTGATAGTAATGAGTCCGAGACTGTGGGCAATCAACTTGGTAATGAAGGTGTAACATGGAGCTTGAGAGTTGAGTGCAGTTGAGACATGGTTTTATTAGGCTCATTTTAGCTCAGTTTTAGCATAGGTTCTAAGCGTTAATTAAAGCTCAGCGTGTTAATACCCTGGCAGCTTATGTTTGCCCAGCCGAAAATGATCAATAAACTATCAACAGCTGTCAGGCAGTCAGTCAGTCAATCTTTCGGCAATGTTTAGTTGTTGCCTAGACTTGAGACGGACCATTATGTCTGCGGACTTTTGGGCCGGGCTCACAGCAGAGGCAGAGACAGAGACTCAAGCTGTCTCTCAGTTTGTCGGCTGACTTGTTGCCATTAACTTAAATGACATAAGCATAAAGATTTACGCCACGAAAATGGCAAGAAATCAAATGCTGTCAGCCAGAGTGTCAAATTTGTAATGAGGCAAACACTGAGACCTCTTAAAAAACACACACACAGAACTCGAACTGAAATGTCGCCACGCCCGATTGTTGAAATGCCTTTTGATTAAAGAAGTTGTCACTGCGAAAGACTCGCATGATTCCCCCCTCCATCCCCGCTCTCGTTCGATCCCCCCGCAGTGCTCAAGTGTTCGTAACAAAAGCTGCTTGATAATTGCGCGTGGGCGCCCCCGTTTTTAGTATTATCATTATTATTATTGTTCAGCTACATCTCGATCGCATTTATTGTTAGCCACAGCGATTTGCATAGAGCCAGAGAGGCAGAGACCTGATCTGAAGCATTATAGCCTTGAAGTGTGTTTCATGCTTGCGTATTATTGTAAACTCTTTAAAGCCTTAAACAAACACAAACACCGAACACCGAATACTGGCAACAAAAGGCAACGGCCTTGTCAGGGCATCATAGCAATAAGCAATTTGAACAACAGCAAATTGCAGCAGCATCCAGCAATTAATAATTTCTCTTTCAATTCGTTACACTCAAAACAAATAAGTATATGGCTTAGTGCGGGGGTGGGCGTGGCTGCCTCTACCGCCCACATGGAATGCTTGTTATGAACCGGGAAACAATTATCTTGATGTCGTCAAAAGCCATCGCCATCAAGCAATCATCATCGACATCTCCAACTCCATCCACTATAAATTCACAGCCACAACATGAATGCACTTCCATTTAATGAGACACACTCAACACATACACACACATATACACTCACACACAGACGCACATCGATACCATCATAATAAGAGTAAAACAAAAAAAAAACTTTCATTTGTTTCGCTTACTCAACATAATGAAAAACGGCGACAGGGAAAAAACCAGCAGCAGCAACTTATAGGAAAAACAAGTAAGAAAGCTACAGACGAGTGTGCTTGACTATGAGATACCCGCTAATCATTTTTAATTAAAACAAAACAGTGGGGTATTAAAATCATTATACCGCAAAAATTCTAAAAATTTACCGATTATACTTGGTATATTCATAATAGTACTACATTCAAAATATACAAAATTTTCAGAAATCATAAAGACTATAGTTATTATTATATATACCAAATTCTAGTTTCGGCTGTGGTCGCAGATGAAAAGCATATTTATAGGGTCGGATATAGATTCTTCTGCCAATAATGTATATTTTATGATGGCCTTTTATACTATGGGTAGCGAATATAACTACAGCAAAGTTTAATGAAGTGTGAAATACACTATGTAGCATTAAGTGCTTAAAGGGTGCTGTCAACTCTTTATTAAATTAATGATATAAGTAAATAAAGTTGCCTTTTAATATTATATATACCATATTTCTAATGAGCTTTTGATTAGCCAACCAGCTGTCAGTTGCAAGCAACCCTTTTGGGGTTGACAACTCTCAGTTAGGGTATTTGCAAGCGTTTAAAATGCAAACATAAATTGAGGCTGGTTGCTCGCTTGTTTTGTGTGTGGGCTGAGCGGTAACTTTTGATGCCCAGACCTCGCCCTTATCCCGTCACAGCTATTGCCACCTCATGCTGTCAGCGCAGGGCTGTGTAGGTGGCAAGTTTTGAGAGCTGAGCTGCATTTGTGATTAGAGCATTTGATAAGCTCTGACGGCAAGCCTAACCCATAAGCTCGGTTCCAGGCTCTGTGCGAGTGTATATCATATGCAAGTGGGTTGACTTTAATGTTCGTCTCAGATTTCCGCTTTGGCATTAGACGATTGACAGCTGCAACAGCAGCAGCAGCAGCAACTTGAGCAACTGATGCAACTGAAGCAACATTTGGGGCCAATGATGAAGACAAATGTTAAGTGCGCGACATTTTCACTGTCAATTAGCGCCTAGGCTGAGAGACTAAATTGCAGCTGTGCGTTGTTGTTGTTGTTGTTGTTGATATTGTTGCTGTTGCTACTGTTGCTGATGTTGCTGACAGTTAAATAACGCAAACGTGCCGAGTTGCAATTGCTTGTTGCTGTTGCTGCTGATGTTATTGTTGTTGTACCGCCAAGCACGTAACTCAATAACGCGCACATTCTAACAGCAGCAGCAACAACAACAACAGAAGTCAGAACAACAACGATAACAACAACAACAACAACAATTAAGCTAACAATGTACCACACACAAGTAAAAGTTGTTGTTACTGTCGACTCGACTCGACATAATGAAAATCTGTTGCAGCCACACCCCCCGCCTCTAGTTCCTGCCTGCCTGCTGCTTGCTGCTTGCAACAAAGTGGAAATTTGCCCAGTGTGCTCTGCTCTCTGCCGCTGCCTCTTGCCGCCCATCTCTCGCTCGCCACTCTCTTGGGAAATTGTCTAATGAAAAGCTGCTGTCGACACAAACGAAGCGTGGCCAGAGCAGAAGTGTAAAAAAAAGCATTGCACGTTGTTGGCAAGCGGGAATTGAGTTAGAGCCGAGGGTCTGGGCACGGATTGCAAGCAGCAGCAGCTGTAAAGCGGGCTGCAGGGAAGGCAATAAAGCGCCATCGATTAAGCCTTAAATACTTTGATGATGATGCTGCTGCTGCTGCTGCTGCTGACGATGAAAGCCTTTCCATCCTGTGAAGACAAAAAGACCCAATGAATACACCAAGAGCAAATAGAATTCGAAAAGGTTTTGCTAGCGAAATGTTTTGAGCTTCCACACACACACATATCAAGTATCATGGCAAAGTGTGGCTGACTTTTAATAGTGTATTTGAGAAAGCATTTGGAGTTCTTTACCGCTCTCTCTCTCTCTCTCTCTCTCTCTCTGCGGCAGCTGATGGCTTCATTATGACAGCTTAAATTATTGGTGTTGCTGCCAATGATGATGATGATAATGATAATGATGATGATGGGGCAACGCGGCAGAAGGCCGCGGCTGCCACAAGAAATGGCTTAAAAGCGCTTGATGGCCTAATGGTTGGCAGCTGCCAAGCGTTAATTATATGGTCAGCACTTCAATTGCACTCCAATTGGTATTGGTATTGGGTTTGGGTTTGGGCTTGGGTTTGGTTTCAGCTGCGCCCACATTTGCCGCTCTTTATTATTTGCATACCCTACTCCATCCTCTTGTTTCTTTCCTCTCTTTTGGCTTCATTGTCATGGCTTTTGCAAATTGCTTGGCTTGGCGCAATCACGACAAATTCTTGGCGTGAAATTATTTTGGCAACAGCTTCTTTTGGCCATGAGCATGAGTGGCTAACAAATGAAATTATTTTCATATTTAAGCAAGCAAGAGCTGCTAACTTATGGCCTCAGCTGAAGTCTGTCTTGGTTTGGCCTGGCCGAGAAACGTATTGCTTTTTGCCAACGCTGCCAAGTGGTATGCCGTTGTCTATTGTCAATGAGTTATGGAGCATTACAGCGCAAGTTTTAGCTAACTGCTAAGCAAATTGCATTTCGACTGGCAACGCGCATAACTTGCAACTCGCAACTCACAACTCGCAAGTTGCAACTGCCAACTGCCAACTTTGCAATAAGGAACTAAGGAACTGAGTCAGGTTTGCTCTTTTTGTTAGTGGGAGGAGCAGCGAATCAGGAACTGAAAACTAGCTAAAAATTGCGAAGGTGAAGTTCGTTGCACCCGCTGGCAAAGATTACAAGCTGCCAGTTTGCAAGTTTTGCCATTTGCAGTTGCAACTTGGCAGTTGGCAGTTGGCAGTTGGCAGTGGCAAGTCGTCATCGTTGTCTGGCCAGACGCGGGCAAATAAATTGATTGATTTATGCCATGAGCCCTGCAGACAGTCGCGAGATCTTCAGATTTTTTTTGTGCTGTGTTTGCTGCGCTGTTTGCTGCTTTTAATTATGGGCGTGCAGCTCTTAAAGTCAAAGCCAAAGCCACAGCTACAGCTACAACTCCCAAACTCCCCACTCCACAAAGCGCAGACACTGCTCGAGCCATTAGCAATTTTAATTTATTTATGTATGCGCCGCAGCTTCGAGTGGAGTTGAAGTTCTCTCTACCCGAGGCGGGCAGCAGCATCTCCCCATGACTCTCTAGACTGCGATGCCTGTTTGCTGTTTGTTGTGTGTTGTCTTGAAGCGTACGAATGTTTGCATAAATTAATTTCAAATGCACAAACATGGACTAGAACACCACTCGGATTGCATGTTATAACAAACAGTCGCAACAGACGGACAGACGAATCAGAATCAACCCAAAGACTGCAACTCAGCTTCAGCTTGAGCTTCATCGTTTGAGTTAACTTTTCTCAATTTATTTCATGTGACATTTGGGCTAATTAAGTGCGCCAAATTGCAATTTACATGCACTTGACCATCAAATAAATTGTGAACAAAGTGATTTGTGTTCATATCATCGCCCCATAAGTCAAAGTCAAAAGCGCAAATTGCACATTGTGAATTGTGAATTGCGCATACGACGTGTTACCAAATTATATGGCTAAAACATAAACGTTTTCTGTCTCTTTTCACCATTTGTCTTTTGCTTTTGTTGCGGCTTCTTCACTTTTAACACCTTCGGCGTTTGCTGTTATGTTGCCGTGTGCTGTGCTTATATTGATAATTAAAATAGAAATTAAGCAAGACGAATTTGTAAACAAAGCGTGTCTTTGTTGTTGTTGTTGTCTTTGTTGTTGCACAACTGAGTTTCGGGTTAACCTTGAGCTCGCTTTTTTTTTATTTTTATATTGTAGTCAGAGCCACTAAATGAGCGATCATCTAAGTAAGTAAAAATATGTTTATGATGTGGCCATAGTTCTGGCCATATTTTAATTGCCTTTTCGAGCGGACACTTGTGGTATGAGCTATTTTATTGGCCAATTTGCATGCTGATTGCATTTACAAATTTAACATTTTTTTTAATTGTTGAATTGCTCGAATGCTGCGATGCTGTCACGATTCAATTAATTTCTAATTTATGCTGCACACACGTGTTATGTGCGGTTCACGAATGTGTGTGTGTGTGTGTGTGTGTGTGGCAACTAATTATTGTTGGTAATTATTTATACATTCATTATTCACAATTGAAGTGCTCAATGCAATTGCTCAATTCATGCGTCGTGTGTCAGTCAGTCAGTCAGTCAGTGAGTTAGACAGATTGTTTCGAATAAGTATTTCCTGTGGTCAAACAACTTTCCAATACCGAAAATCCCTCTGTCAATGCGATAGAGACTTTTCTTTTCTTCTTTCTCGCCGGGGCTAATTGCGACACCTTGGCACAATCAATTATGGGTTGGGTTCAGTTTCTGTTTCTGTTTCAGTTTTAGCTTTGAGTACTCAATCTTTATTGCATTTGTGCGCCTGTCACATACCAATACCACGCCCCGCTCGAGTTCGAGTTCGAGTTCCAGTTTCAGTTTCAGTTTCGGTACGAGTGCATTGACAACTCTCTTAACTGATTGCCAAGCAGGCAGGCGGCTTTGTCCAATTGCGGACTTGTCAGCTGTCTGCATAGAATGGGAACGCGATAAGCATCTCGACAGCAATTTGAATACTTATTATTAGCTGGCTGGCATTATAGTACATAGTAGTTAGATGGAGTCTTTAGCATTAGCACCGATGAGTCTGCGATACGGCGCGATCACATTGATGACTTCATTGACCTTGCCACCAACTTCTTACCAGCCAGTTGCCACTTACCTTGGCAATGGTCACTAAAAAAAATATAAATAACTTCAACTCAGCTGACTTTTTATATGTGTACTTACAAGATTACTTTGAAAATTTTTATAAAAACAGAAATGATAGTTGCTAGCATCACAGACTTAAACATACTCTGTGCAATGCGGTGCTCACTTTTTATTTACCATCCAATTTTGCAGGGTATTAGCAGCAGCATTAGCTTTGACTAGTTTTGGAGTTCGGCTTTAATGACTGTTTGGAAAATTATATAGCGCCAGTTTGTAATAGTTACAACAACTCTACTATGTGTGTGTGTCTGTGGTAATTAAGTGCCAAGTGCTCGATTAGATGATTGCCTTCTGCCTGGAAGTACTCAGAGTACTCAACTCAACTCAACTCGACGGCGATCCCAGCAATCTTGGCATTCATTCAACTGTTCAGCTGTTGTTCATTTAAAATCTTGGTATGTGCTTATGCTTGTGCTTCTGCTTGTACTCTTCTTAAACATGTTTCCCCATCAAAAGTACAAGTATTATTTATCTATGTATGTTCTTTTTTCAGTTTTTTTTTTTTGTTTTTTTGTAGGCGCACACACATTAATCTAAGCTTAGAATGAGCCCGTTTATTTATAGCCATGCGCCAATCGCCATCAACGGGCAACAGATGAGTGGATGAGCAGCAACATCTATATATCTAACTATCCAACTCTATATAGTATACACTCAGCCAGTCAGTTAGTCAGTCAGTCAGTCAGCCAGCCAAGTCTTTTGCCAGTAATGATTAACTGTTGTACAAAAGGCGAATAACAGCTAGCAAACATTTTCAAATCATTTTCTATGATGCCCTCACTCGCAGCTAAGTCGAATTGTTCACAAGTTTTGCGCAAAACTTGTTCGATGTCATTCCCTGAGAAAGTTGAAAACTAACTCTCTGCTTGTGCATTCGCAATCTTGTCAAGTTGTTGCCTGAAGTTGGAATTTGTTGTGAAGTGAGTGAGAGAGAGAGAGAGAATACCTAAGTCTCTAATCTGCTATAATTAAAGACAATTGTTAAATAAAATAAATAAAATTGGATAACAATTGTAGAAGTTATTTAAGAAATACTTCTGAACGCTTCTTTGGCTGAATATTTGGTATATTTAGAGTGTAGTACTTTAACAATATATCAAATATGGCATTCGGAATATATTAGTATTTTTGGTATAGCTCTCTCACTTGTTAAGTATTTCAATAGTGTATTTCACAATTCGTTTTCCTAACCTAAATTCCTCTTTCTTATTGCGGTTCTTGGTATTTTATTTTTGAGCGATTTGTTTGCTGCTTAAAAGTCAATTAATGGCTCTAAGTATGGGCTTTTCTTTCCGGCTCGCCGTCTCTTTGGGCAAGGTCATTGCACAATTATTGAAAAATTATTAATCATGGTTAAATCATAGGTAAATTGCTGCTAGCTGGGTCACATGAAAAGCATGCACGTGTCGTTTGGGCCATAGAGACCGCACTCACTATGTGCTCTCTTAACTGGGTCAGTTGTCGTTGGCTTAGCTGTTAGGGGTGGCGTTGGGGCACGCCCACAAATTACGTGGCATCATCAATTTCATATTTAGCTTGTGTCGCATATGGCACTGCATAGTGGAAAAGCCAAAGAGCTGAAGGCATGGCTCAAGAGCACAAGAGTCGAAGAGTCGTTGAATCGTCGTCGAATGCCGTTAGCCATAATTGACCATAATAACAAAAGTTAAGCGCAATGGCATTCGCCAGTCGCCTTTGAATATATGTATGTTGTGTGTGTTTGTTATTGTTGTGTTATCGTATATGAGGTTGCACAGTTATCGTTGTTGTTGCTGTGACATTAACCCAAAGCGGCCTCACATCTCGCATACCTCGCACGAAAAGTGCCGCAAATAAAACGTACGAAAAATTTAATTCAATTTAATAAGCGAATATGTTGCGTGCCACGTTTGCTGCACTCACAGTTGTATCTCCCTCTCTCTATCTCTCGCGTACTCTCTCTTTTTTATTATTTTCATTTTTTTTTTTTTTCTTTTTGCTCTATGTGTCTGTGTAATGTGGCGCACTCGTGCATGCTTCAGAGCTTGAGCTCCACCAGATGCCTGAGATGACGATGTACGTTGGGAGGATGAAGCCTGTTCCCGGTGTACTTAGTGTGTGTGTGTGTGAGTGTGCTTGGTGTGTGTAGTCATGCGTACACCTAAGTGTGTGCCAGCAGCAGCAACTCCAACTCCATCTCCATCTCCATCTCTATCTCGGTCTAGGTTTTGGGCTCTACACTGGGGTCTGAGGTCTGAAGTCTGGGGACTTCAACTGTCGGCGGCGGCGGCGGCGGGCGTTGCTCGCTCGTCCAAATGTGAAAATAATCGTAAAAGGCAATTAGCGCAAAATAGCTTTGACACTCATTCAAGTCAGCTGGCCATGTAGGTTACTGGTAGCTAGCTCCCCCATTACTCCACACACACACACACACACACACTATACGAAAATGTCCCCCAGAGGGGGTCTCACTCTGTCTTTTGTTGGTCTAGGCAATTTTCGTTCACATTCGGTTTTGTTTCAGCGACTCTTTACATTAGCCAAATTAATTGTATGTAGGTCAGTGGAAACGTAATTTGGTCAGAATGCTTCGCTGACTCGCGTAATAAATCTAAAGGAACGCTAACTTTACGCCGCATAAATATATGTTATATGAATGTGGCAAAGTAGACTTTATTCGATATAGAAGATAAAAGAGGGGAAATGTAAATGTCAAGTTAAAATATCTATCTATATTTATGAGTGACCTTAATCTGTTTGATTTCCAGCTATCTACATATATACATATGTATTATATGTTTGAAAATGTCTAAAAATTTCAAATTTATACTTTTTTGATTTATATTGCTCTCAGATATATTACAAATTATTTCCCCATTTCTCTTTTTATTCCTCTAACATTCTATCAATCAATTTATTATCTGACAGTTAAGAAATAAGTCTCTGGAGTTTGTCAATTTATCACACATTAATCCCTGCGTAAATCCAGTTGTTTATTTATTAATCCGTCTTGTTATTTATATATATATATACTATATTTAAGCTTTTAACTTTTTAGCACAACATTGTTCTGTGTTCCATCCGTATGTACTTTTAGTTTTATATATATACGCTATACTATAGAATTGAATACCTGAATATTCTGGCCTATTTATTATTTTATTCGTTTTGTAAGCTATTCGAGTCTGTGTCGCGTTTGGCTTTGGCTCAAGTTGAAAGGCTTTTGGCCCCTTTTGTGTGACCTTTAAGCCATTGTTTATGCAACCCTTTTGTCGTGCTTGAAATCCGAAATCTGGCAGCGTATCGCAGCCCCTTTATCTACACTCGCTCCTCCCCTACGAAGCAGCCCCTGCTTTCAGTCGGAGCATCCTGTCTGTTGCATTTTTAATAAAAGTGCCGCAAAGACTCGTACGAGTACGAATTTTACTGGTGCTCTCGTATTACTCGAATTTTTATAAGCGCCTGCCATTTGATTTTATTTTTTGTGTGTCAGCGCGGCGCTGAAAGTCATGCGGCCAACTTGAACCTGAGTCATGCAACAACGGCTGGCTGCCTGGCTGGCCAGGTAGGGGCGCCACCAACAGCAACAGCAACAGCAACAGCATACACACTGGGCCACCTTCAGCAGTGTCATAGTCATGCCACAGAATGGGGTCTGTGTCTCTTTCCATATGACCAACATATTGTGTCGCAGTGGCGGACTGCTGACTGCTGCTTGCCACTGCTGCTGCTGCGTCAGCGTTGCACACCTGGGCACACTCGATGGCAATGGATTGGTGCGATATGCCGCCAGCCGCCTGCCGCCTGTTTGTATTGCTCGATTGGCTGGCGATGGCGATGGCGATGGCGATTACTCAACCCCCGTGGCTATGATACAATATGAGTGGAAGTAGTCAAAAATGTATTCGCAGCCTGAACGAACGTTGCGCCAATTTGTAGGCAATTGACAATGTCCCCCGTCCCTTTCCCCCTTCCTTTGAACGCAAGCGACCCCTTCAACTGCCCTAACAAAAATAACACATTCAACGCAGCGAAACAAAGGCGCATTAAAGTTGATAGCGTACGGCGCTGCATACCCCGTCGTATACGTAATATTGGGTATATAAGTTTTAGCTTCATTTGTGTGTTGTGCAGGGTAGTTGCTGCTCGTTGTTCTTATCTCAATTGGTTGCCGAAAAAAAAAACATTTGCTATTGATTTTGATTTTTATTGAAATGTTTTGGGGCTGTTGTTATTGCTGCAGTTGTTGTGTCGTTTTTGTTGTCTGCCTGTTTATATTGACATATTTATGGCTGCGGCCATTGACTACCCATCGCTCCCCGCTACCCGCTACCCACTGCCAACCCCTTCTACCCAGTTGCTGTTGTTGTTGCGCATATTGCATGGATTACATAAATCTCGGGGTGCGCCATGCGCAATTGACACACCTTTTTGGCACATTTGAAATCGAGTGGCAGCAATAGGGGAGAGGGTAAGCTGATCGTTGCCACCAATTAAAATTGAAGGACTTATGTCCTGCGTGCTTGAATTCTAATTGCTGTGGCAGCGGGAGGCCTCACAGGCTCTCTCTCTTCGCTCACCACATGTGGCAGCATCTGCTTGTCGTGGCACTTGCAACAACAACAACACATCCTGCAGCCAAGACACAAATCATGCTCTTTATGGGCCGCAGGACGCGTCTTAGAAACTAAGCGCTGACATGCAATCAAAGACGCAGCCAAAATGCTATAAGCTCAAATGCCTTTTGCGGTTCATATTTATGTGGCTGCCACAAGTTATAAGCCATCAGGCGGCGGCGCCGCAGCGGCTCGATTAATTACAAATTTCTTGTTTATAGCACTTGACGGAAATTGTGATAAATCAATGGCAATGTCAGGCCCCCGTCTAGCGTGCTATAAAAAAATATTGTAAAAATGAAAATGAAATAATGGACAAACGGCAAAACTGAAAACGAAAATATTGTTCGACTAGTCGGAAAGACTTTCCGTGTTGACAATTTCGCGAAGCAGAAATATGCTTTTCCAGCGGCAGCGAATTTATGTTGCAAGCTATAAATTTGTAGCCCATGTACAGCACACACACACACACTTACATAGAAGAACACCCACCTGGGCAGGCAAGTGGCAAGACCAGGGGCCAGAGCAAGGCCGGGGCATGCAACATGTTTATGGCCGAAGTAGCAACAGCAGCAGCGGCGGCAAAATAATGAAAATGTTTTCCATTTCGATTGGCAATTTCCGCAATTTCTTGCCGCTGCTGCTGCCACTACTGCTGCTGCTGCCCCACCTTGTTTGTGGCTGCCACAAATTATTGAAAACGAGTGCTCAAATATGTCGCACTGACAGTTGCCAGTTACAGCTGCCCGAGCTTTGCGGTTGCTGCTAAATGGGTTAACCGGAGAGGGGAAGCACGAGGGGAAATTGTAAACAAACAACAAAACAACAATCTGTGCCAAATTGTTAGCCTTTTCAGCAGTGTGGTCAGTGCGTCAAGGGTAGATTTAATAGCCAATACATGGCGACTTGTCTTGAGCTCGTTTTATGCGGCAAGCCTTGGTGTTGCACCAATCACAGTGTAGAGCTGTTGTTGTGGTAGTTGTGGTCTGATAAGACTGCAGTTAATCGGTGGCATCAATAGACAAACTAAACCTATAACCGCACACAGCACAAAGCCATTGTGGAAAAATGGCCAAAAGGCTTGTGAAATTTCTCGCTGCCGTTGTCGATTCTGCTATTTGCTGTTGCTGTTTCTTTTGCTGTGGCGCTCGATCGTCGGGGCTGGCTGGCTGGTTGTAAAATTGAACAATGCCACTCAAAAAGTTAAAGTTCTGTGGGTCAGTAGAATTTTCTCAGGCCTGGCCAACACAACGAGCCAACTGGCCAGGCATCGACATCAAAACATCGACAACAACCCGCAAACGACAAACAACATGGCATTTGTTGTTGGGAAGAGAAGCAGCAACAAGTTGGCTACGCATGCGCGTCGCAGTCGAAAGCGAGATGGCACGATGGCCAACGATATATAGCAAAAGCTATAGACCATGTACCATGCATGTGGAGTACTAATGAAACCATAAAAATCAACCGCAGACACAGACGCAAAAGCAGACGCAAACGCAGACGCTGCCAAGGCAGATGAGAACCGAGAATCGAGAGCTGAGAACGGAGCACTGAGAGATCCGCTTGGGTTACAACAAACTTGGCCAAGTTGAAGTATTTTCTGCTGTACTGTTGTTATCGTTGTTGTTGTTGTTATTAACGTGTTGCGTCTTCTTCTGGCTGGTCTCAGGTCGTGGTCGCTTTTTCGGCCAGGCCAGAATATTATGCTATCTCTGTCGTGTAGTTTTGTTGTTGTCGAGTAATTTTAGCTTTTGGGACAGGGGCTAGGCCTTAATGTTGACCACAAAATGACTTACATGAGTCCCAGACGAATGTTGCATGCAAATAATTACCAGAGGAAACCTTAAGAGCACCTACAAATAAGTCTGCCAGTCAGTCAGTCAGTCAGTCACAACAATGGAAATGAAGCATGCGTTGTTGGAGATTTAACATTTCCTGCACATATTTGAGTGAAATCTGTCAAAATAATCCAACTGCAACTCCGACTCCGACTCTAGCTTCCATTTCTGCCTCAGACTCAGCTGCGACTTTGCTGTTGACACAGGTAATTAGGCTTAATTACACTATGAGAACGTCAACGTTGACAGCAAAAAAAACCAAAATATATGCGACTCCAACGCCTGCCACACACAAACATTTTTTATATATACTCTTATATATATCTAACTATAGCTGTGACCCAAAATGAGGCTAATATGTGTATTTATGGTCTGGCTTTCACACGTTGCCCGAAATGTGTCATAATTTTCACTTTTTTACCGTACACATTTATTTTTTTTCAGGCTCTGTTGTCGCAGTTCTCGTTTAACTTTTGCTTTCTGTCTGACATAATTTTTGTTTTTGTTTCGCTTGTCTTTATTTTGCTTTTTTTCGTCTTCTGGCGGGCGCAGCACGCAACAACAACAGCAGCAACCGCAACAAGAACAACAACAAGAGAGCGCAAAAAATATTTATTGCATACAGCAGATTTGCATGCCACATTTGTATCGCGCTGCATCTGTGGGCGCATGTGGGCGTGGCATTTGCGACATTCGCTTTTTTTGTCTGGGCAATTATCGTTAGCGAGCTGCAAGAAATCGTCGCCGATTGAAGACTGACAGCCACAGCAACATCCTGTTCTGCAACGTATTCTCTTCTCTCACTCTCTCTCTTTCTGTCTCTCCCACTCCACATTTGCCGTCTCTTTCTTTCTTTGCGTTTTGGTCCTTGCCCCTTTTGCCACATCAATGGATAATTTACAAGTCACGTTTGTATGAAATTGAAACAAAATGCGCATAAATTTTTTCAGCACATGCATGTGAGAATTTGTTGTGTGTGTGTGCGAGTGTGTGTGTGAGTGTGTGTGTCTGAGGGGCTTGTCTTGACTGCAGCATTTAATATTAATGAGTTATAGCACATAGCCTATATGTTTGACGATGCGTCTGTTGCATTTGTTGCCTTTATTGTTGCTGTTGCTATTGTCGCTGATGTGTTGCTGTTGTGCAGTTGTTGTTGCTGTCGTGTCTTGCGGCCTGTCTAGGCAGTGTGCTCACTTCTCGGTCTTCGCATCGGTCCTTGCCAAGTCGCCGTGTTGAGCGCTGCATTTAGTTGGAGGCTCTTAAAATGCGCGACGATGACTGCACTACATGTTCAAGTGGGCAACAACAGCAACAGCAACAGCAACATCACCCGAGCAACATTTGTTGTTGCTGGCCTCGCTTTATTGACTGACTGACGCAGAAGACGCGACAGGCGGGCGGCGGACGACGGACAGAACATGCTGACGGACGAACACGGACTGCCATTAAAGGATGTGCCTTGACTCTTGATGTTGTTGCTGTTGCTGTTGCAGTCGCAGTTGCTGTTGCTGTTGTTCTTCTCTCTGCTGTGTTGTAGCTGGTGTCTTGGCAATGCCCATGTGAGGCCAAGATGCTGCAGGGCTTCGTTTCGATTTCTATTTTGCTGTTTATTAATGCACATACATATATCCAACCTTACACTCGGCACCACAGCATGCCACACCACACCATAGCACACCTTGCCACTCCTCAGTTCCCATCCCCCTTTTGCCGGCAGCTGCACGCATTTTAACTAAGTCATTTCCGTGACATACTTCGGAGTCGTATAACTTTTACTTGTCTCTTTTGCCACACTGTGTGTGCCCCGTGGCCACGGATGACATTAACCCAGGGTCTACTCACAGTCCCCCAATCGCAGTCGCCGTCGCAGTTGTGGTCCAAGTGGCCATTAATAAAGCAATTGGCAAAAGCGTTCGAGCGAGGGAAATCGAGCAGACAAATCTATAAACCAATTAGAACAGATCGCAGCTAGCCGCAGGGCGGATAATGTCTGACATTAAAATGAAAAACCTGCGTTCATAAACACTGATCTATATGTTCGAATATATAGGCAAGTATGTGAGCAACATGCGAGAGTTGCCATTACAATTTGAATCCTGCCGAAGAATGTCATACTTATAACTGAAATTCAAACCGTGTCTTCAAGAATTTATTAAGTATCTATTGTCATAAATAAAAAAATATAATTCAGAAAGAAATCATTATTAATTTTCCTTTAATTTAATTTATTCTATTATATAACTTAAATGTACTATAAGTATTAAATCAATATACTAAATTCAGCGTATCGTTTATTTCAGAATTTTGTGGTATCTCTAAATTTTATATATTTAAGTATTTTTACGTTTTAACAATGATACCACATTCTTATAAATAATTATAACAAATTACCTCAAGCTGTAGTTCAGCTCAATTTGTGACAGACTAATAAACGTCCAACACTTAAGAAGATGATTACTTTAATTAGCAAACATTAGATAAGAATATTCTTAATAATTGATGAAACAACTCTCGTCTATCGGGGAAAAGTCAACGTTAACTAAAGTGGAAATCTATTTCCTTCACTGACACGACGACAACTTCAAGTTGCAGACATGCCAGGCAAAATGGCAAAGTCGAAATGGAAACCAATGGCGTTTTGGCTTTGGTTTTGGTTTTGGCTTCGCAGTTGCCGTTTGTCTGTTGCCTGCTGCCATTGCAGTTGTCGTTGCCGGTGCAGCTTTGTCAAGCTGAACAGCTCCAAGTGCAACTGCAACTGCAACAGCAACAGCAACGAGCGACTTCAACTACAGCAACTATTGCCGGGCAGTTTGTCAGTGGCTGTCGTCGATAAGCAGCCGCAGCGATGTAATTGACACAATTTGAATTTATATCTGTGAATGCTGCAAATGTGAATACGAATACGAATACGAATACAAATGTGAATACGATACCGCTGTCGCTGTCGCCGTCATTGTCGTCGCTGTCGCTGTCGATGTCGCTGAGGTGACTAAGCTGCCTCAAGCTGAAATCCTGCCGCCAAGGCTTGTCCTTGGCTGTCGCGGCACATTAATCATCCATCCCAAGCCCCAATTGTGTAGGGTGTGGCTTCGGCACAACAGCAACAGCAACAGCAACATCGACGACGGCAACTAAGACTTGGCTTTGTTTTTGGGGCCAATTGCCGCATACATTTGCATGCAACAGTGCCACACGCCACACTCGAGAGCGACTCCGACTTCGACTTCGGCTGATTAGCTACGTAATTTGTATATTAATTAGCAGCGTGGGAGAACAAACATTTTGGCATGTACGGACTTAAATAAAACATAAATTGAAATTTACTGGCAGTAGTCCGATTGCCAGGCCAACATTCAGACCATCTTGCAAGTGAGTGAGTCTTTTTCTTGGCCACCTTTCACTCGATGGCCAAGCTATAAATTTCATGGATGAGATGCCAAACAATGCGGATGTAAATGAGCGCGAGGGGCAGCCAGAAGAGGGGTGGCAACGAAGGCAGACGCCATAAACGGGGCGTACGGCAATGTCGATGGTGGCAAAGGGCAGTGTGTCAGTGGTTTCTGCGGCTGCCACAACGTCTGCCCGGCACCCACGAGTGGCAGCCAAAAAGAAAACAAAAAAAAAAGAAAAAGATGCAGATAGCGCACAGCAACACAATCAATATGAAACGCAAAGCTCAAACATAAACCTCAACAACAGCCTCAACCTAAGCGTACTTGAAGTTATGGCTAAGCAAGCGTGAAACGTTAGTGCGGCCAGTTAATTTGTAACAATTGAATTGTAACGGCCAAGAGGCAGATGTTGGCTTATTGACTCGCAGCGATTCAGTTCGACTCTTCGACTTCACTTGGGCCATATGCGAGCGCGGTAAAAGGCAGCGCAGAGTCAGACGCAGAATAGAAAGGTGTTAAATTGGCAAAAAAAAAAAAAAAATGAAACAACAACATAAAAGCGCAAAGCGAACGCGTCGAGTGGGCGTGCAACTGAGCTAGGGGCGTGCCACACCGCAACAACAACAACAACCACAAGTGATGGAAAAAACGTTACAAAAAGGTCATTAACTTGGTTCTCTTGGCAAACGGCACAAAACGAAATCAACTTGAAATCAACTTCAACTCAAACTCATACTCCAAACTCCAAGTCAAAGTCAAATCGAATCAAATCAAATCAAACGAAAGAGCAGCTGGGGCCACCGGGTAGGTAGGCACTGTGTCGCTGTCTGCGATTATATCGATGTCCATCAATTTTTTGGCCAGTGAAAGTGTCAAATTTCTGACAGCCAACTGTCACATGAGCAAACAATTGCGGGCCACAATGGGTTAAGTGCTGCCCCCAAGTGTTCACCGTTTACTTTCCATCAAAATTCGAGTGTGCGCGAATGCTATTGATTTGCCATAAATATTTTGATGTATATCGAATTCAACTAAAGAAAGCTATATCAATTTGATTATTGTTATGCTTTTTTGAGGGTGATGGAGATAAATCAAAGATTTTATATAACACAGTTATTTATATATTTCGCATAGAATAAAATGAAATTGACGTAGCTTTTAAAATATTTATAGCATAATGCGGAGTGCCAAAATCAAGCTGGGATTCCTCGCTCCTCATTTATGGCATACTTAATCCACTTTTCGAGCATTTTACGAGTCGCAGTTGTTTGATAAATTGCAATAAATAATTTGGAAACCTTTTTGGCATTATTTTAAGCCAATTGATTTGCTGATTGGTTGCGCATATTCCATTAGGCAAATTGCCAAATTCCTTTCAACTAAATCGCACCATAGATGGCGCCACGCCCTGCTGCACTGCATTCATGTGTATGTGTGATGTGTGTGTGTGATTTAAATTTGATTTTCTTCTTTTTTATTTTGGCTTATTTATGCGCATTTTTAAGCTTGTTATTTTTTAATCTCGCGCCCTTTTTTCGTTTGTGTGTACAAAGTATGTTGCCCCATGTTGCACACCCCCCGCAATGGTTCGCAATTATTTTGGGGCTGGGGCCACACAACACATGAGTGTGTGAGTGTGTGTGTCCCTTGTATTTGTATTGTTATGTATTTTTAATGAATATCTTTTCAACACATTGCAGGCTTCAAATTGATTTCCAGATACAAATTAATCAACTCTCGTTTCGAGCTCTTCGACCCAGTTTACAATTAAAATTATGACAGGCTTTTTTTCGACTTTGTTTCCGCTTTTGTATTGTGTGTTGTGTGTTGCGACTGCCGTTGTTGCTGCCGCTGCTGCTGCTGCTGTCGATGTTGTGGGTATTTTTGCCCGCAGTGGAAACTTAATTAAAAATTAATATTTAATATGCCGCACGCTGTGTTGAGGCATTTGGCCGCGCTAGCCCATTAGTTAGCCAGGCCTAAACCGAGAGAATTGGCAAGTTAATTTGCCATTGATTAATGACAAACACTTGAGTACTTATTTGGGTCACTAACCCGCCCGTCTCCCGCTTTCGTTTGGCTGCTGCTGTCAATTCAATTCTTTGCCTACCAAGTGACACAACATTGCCAGCGGCTGATGCATGCCCCATGCTCCATGCTCCACGTCGAACGCTGCTCTTTAGCATATAAATCAAGGCATTGTAAATGCCTGTTGTTGGCTTGCGGCAACAGGCTTATAATAAAGACATGCCAGCCAACCAACCAGCCGAGCAGCCAACTCACATGGCAACTGAGCAACGCCCGCGCCATGTCAGTGACTTGGCTGTGGATGTGGACGTGGATGCGATGTCTGCGAAACCAATCAGCTTCAAACTAAATCAAAAATCATAAAAGAGCATAAAACATACAGCATCAGATGCCAGTCAAAACGGAATTGCACACATGAGTTGCCACAAGGCACAAGACGTAGGATTTGGGCATATTGGATGAACTGCTGCCGCTGCTGATGCTGCTGCAGTTGGGAATGATATTTTGGGGGCATCATCATAGATGCCAGAGTCTAGCTTGTCGTTTATAAATAAAATTTGCATAAATTTAATAAACCCTCTCGTTGTCAGCTTGCCCACAAAAGGCAGGCACAACTTTGCGCACTTGTTAGTTGCCAATGCTGTGGTTGCATGCAACCAGCAACTAGCAACCAGCAACAGCAGCCACAGTGGCAGGCAGATTTGTGATTTACCGATTTACCGGTAAAGCGGTTTGTCACAAAACGCCGTTGTCTCACCCAAAGACCCATAAATAACCCAATGCCGCTGTCACAAATAATGATGACAATGCACCCAGTACTCAGTTGCCAGTTACCAGTTTTCAGTTACCAGTGTCCTAGACAACCTAGCAACCAAACATTCAAGCGGCTGCCCATCTCGATCCCTGGCCATCGAGCACGTTCTCATCATTTCGCACGCATTGGCCATGACTTTGGCTTCTGTTCTCCTGGCTACCGCTTGTTAACAACATCCATACTGACTGACAATGGGCCAAAAACCATAACCAAAGAATTTCTTTTGTTTTGCGCCCCGATATCTATAGACATTTCATTTACATTCCTGACAACTTTTGCTGCTTTGCTATCTCGCTATCTTTTCCATCTTTGGCAACCGCATTTGCTTATGCAACTGGAGCAGACATTCAGTGCCCACTGTAGCTAGCTCTTTTTTTGGGGTCGCACTTTGGTTTTTATTTAGCATTTTTCGTTGTTGCTGTTGTTGTTGTTCGTTGTTGGTTGTGATTTAAGTACGAGTACTTTGAGTACGAGTGCAATGCTCTCTAAATCATCTAATGTATAAATATTTGCGCAATGCCGACGCGGCACGGCGCGACTTCCTGGTTAAGGCAAAGTGCGGCCACAAATTAATGTCAAAGTCAAATGAAAATGGCATTTGGCAAGACGCCGCCAGGCCTAGCGACAGTCGCAGTCGCAGTCTAAGGCGCTGTCTCGGCCACAACTGCAACTGCATCGAGTTGCCAATAGTCCGAGTTAGAGCCAAAGTCACGCCATAAATTTTGCGCTGCGAAAAAATGACAGAAATGCGTTTATTGACCAAATGCGCAGCAGCTCATCGATTACGAGGCTGAGACGAACATGGCAACAAACCGGGGGGAGAGATGAAGGTGATCAAGAGGTGCAGTTGACTACAAGTGAGACTGCCTTGACCATTGGCTTTATTTTGATGTTGCTGGTTGCTGGTTGCGTTGCCTTTTGGGAAATGCCGTTGCGGCATGCATACACACATGTCGTATACGTAATAATGTTGACTATGTTTTCCATTTGTTGTGTCTGTTTGGTGTGCGAGGCAGTTGCAATGCGGCGCATAAATAAATTAAATGAAATATCAAATATATCGCTTGCAATTTATTTTTAAACATTTCCCTCCAAATGCAAAATGTTGTCTCCAGCTACACAAACAGCCAAAGAGCTGCCAGTGCTGCGCAGACTTTAGCTATTTTACGGCGAATACAGCTAAATAAAACTATTATGGAAAAGAAGCTAGAAATAAAAGTAAAATGCTTAATACGTTAAAAACATATACATATAAAGAAAATATTATAATTAAATAATAATACACCTGAAAATTTTAATTCATTTACAGTTTTTGAGGCTTTTAGCCAAACAGCAATTTAATGTATTTCCCGCTAGCATGTAGCTTATTCACTTAGCTGTTTTTTGGCCTAATTGCCAGCACCGAGTGCAGCATATGCAAAGCGTTTGTGCTACAGCAATCCTGGCTGTCTTCTTGGCACAGGCTGCCTGGCTACCTGTCTGTTGTCCCTCGGTTCCGCATCCTCCGCTCCACAAGTCGTTTTTGTGGCTGCCTAATCCCCCGTTGGCTGTCTGTCTAGCATACTAGCTGCTTGTCTAACTGGCTCTGCTCTTTAGTGAATATTTTTGGGCTGCTCGAGCGCTAAATGTGTGTTACTTCCGAGCGTTGGCAAAAGTCGTGAGATGCCCCTGTCTCCTCTCTCCACCGTCCTGCCACATTCTGTCCTGTCTCTCTCTCTCTCTCTTTCTCTCTCGCTCTGTGTGAGCGCTGTTGATGGCCTGGCAACATGTGACAGGTAACAAGGCAGGCAGCCAGCCCGCTGCCGACTCTAATGCATGATTTATAGTAAAATATTTATTTTACTGTTAAGTATATGCCGCGACCAGACACGAGTTAGCTGAGGCATCTGCCATCTCTCTGCAATGGGTTTGGGGGGGAGAAGGACTTTGGTTGGGTGGGTGCCACATACGAAACGGGACAGGTTGCAAGTCCAACTTCTGCTGCTGCTGCTGCTGCTGCTGCGGTTGCTGCTGTCGCTGCTGCTGCTATTGCTGTCACTGCTGCTTATTGTTGTGCGCCTTATCAGTGTGTATGCAAAAGGCTAACTGTTGTTTTCTTTCTGTTAACGAACTGTTAGCAGTTGGCTGCTTGTTAGTTGACTTTGCATTGGCTTTGCTTCCCGGCTTTTTCGGCTAATGTCACTCATACGACGCGTTGTGCAGTGCCAGATAAAATATTTATGTCAAATGCGGTTCGTATAAATCAAATGCTATCAGCTGATGACCCCGTTCCTTCGAAGTACTTCGAAGCTGGCAAGCAGCAGCAACGGTTTTATGGCTTTTCAATAAGCGTGTCAAGCATAAATCATCCAACAGAACACAACTACAGCAACAGCAGCAGCACAACTTATCTCAATCTAGTGTCGAGTTGCTGCTGCTGCCGCAGCTACACTACAACGACACTACTACAGTGGGTAGCACAAGTCTTTCACTCGCACCAAATTAAGCCAAGCGCTCTTCACAAAAATTATGACAAGCTGCCAAGCATCGAGAGTGAGAGAAAGAGAGCCAAGCTACAAAGCTCCACGCCAAACAATTCTGATAAGCATCGCCATCGATTTTGCATGACTGAGTCTCTTTCACTCTCCTCTCCTTCTCGTTGCCATCATCCCCATCCTCCTCCACTCTTTTGCGACGTTTAAAAGCTTTTCGTTGGCTTAAACAAAAGTGTCATAAATCTTGCAGGTCGACACAAAAGAACTTGACACAGTGAAATAAATACGCAGCACCCCACGATAGTAGGGCCAAGACACACAAAAGGCAGACAGAGAGCAAGCCAGCAAGTCAGTCAGCCAGCTAGTCAGCTCGAGCAAAAGGATACTAATGCACGTAATACGTTCCACTTGAATTGATAACAAAGGAGCTTGGCAATGTGGCCGCATAAAGCGCTCATGTGGGCCAGGGCACGCCCTGTCCCCAGGGGCCAAAGCCAAAGCCAGCGACTTAAACAGCCCACGCTATAGTTGTGGCCATGATATCTCAGCCTCAGCCTCAGCCTGAGCCTAAGACTGAGACTGGCCCTGGGCCTGAACTGAACTGAACCGAACTGAACTCAACTTGCGTTGAATGCACAAAATTCAGAGCAAGTGCGTCGGTTTGGCTTTGCACTCTATTAGCCAGACAAAGCCAAAGAGCCAAAAGTCTTTTGTCACCACACAGCACACACACACACACACACACACAGGACAGTGTGCATCGAGTGTGATGAATCACTTGAACAAAATTGCATGAAAAGGCTTGCCATTAATACCATTCGTAGACAAGTTAAACTGCAGCTAATTAATCTTAATTTTCAGCAGAAAATAAGTTAGACAATTTCCAGGTTCGTCGTCTCCTCTGATAAATTCGTTTGCACATTGACAACGACATGGGATTTCCTGCCGTAATAAAAGATACTGAAATTACGTGTTGAACGCAAATACAAAAAAGAAAATGCCAAAATTGTGGCGGCCTAAAATTTGTTTTTGGCTGCAAACGCAAAAGGCGCGACTGGCCAAATGAAAATGAAAAGAAGATTAATGACAAACGACAAATTGCGTTCAATGTCGCATTAATTGAGGCAATGAGCGCATGAATAAATGCATGAATTTACACAACAACACCAACAAAGCTAGCAACAATAAAAAACAATGACAAGTCAAATGAATTCTACCAAAAGCTGAGCATTAAAGCCAACAAAAAAAAAAAAAAAACAGAAAAAACCAAATGCGCTGCGAAGGTCGCTTACAAGATTTTTGTGATTCGTCGATGATCAGCTGGTGGATGGCAGATGATAAAACTGATGACTGTTAAGCCCCAGATTCCTCAGAATAATATATTAAGAATATCTCATAGAAGTTGCGTAATATCTGCGATAAACAAAATGCAATGCAAACAAAAGAAATAATTATGACAACAACAGCAAAAAAGATTAAACTGTGAATTGCGCAATGCAAACAAACATTTAGCATAAATTGCAAATGATAAGTTGTCGATTAATCAAGGAAAAAAAACAAAAATACAAAATAATACTTTGCAGTTGCTGACAATTTATGACTGCAAATATTTGATAATGATCACAGATTTGTCTGAATGATTTTAATAATATTTTGCGGTCAACTCACGACCAAAAACCACTCTATGATAAAAAAAAAAATAAAAGAAACTTTGTTGAAAACAATTAACACAAAGAATATACCGATGAAGCAAGCGAGAATAGTGGAATTGAATTAAACGTCAAGAATTTAATGAGAGAAAAGCTAAAAATAAACAAGTAAGAAAGCTACGGTTGAGTGTGTGACGGTATTATCATGTAAATATACCAAATTAATGTACTGAAAAAATACTGAAATATACCAAATGATTAAAAATACATTCTCCCCATTTTAAGTATGAGTAAAACTGTGTGGTATATAATATAATATACTGAATACTGAAAGATACTATCTCCCCGTTCTCAATTAAAACAGACAGTGGCATATTATGATTTAAACATACATAATTAATATACTTAATAATACTAAAATATACCGAATTCTGAAAAATACCTGTACATATTACCAATGAAAGCGAAACAGTTGTATTTGTTATAATACACTTCTACGCTATGAGTACCAAGTATAAACAGTAATAAAAAGCGTGAATAGTGTATAGCTGTTATAATTTCAAGCAATTCGCTGTGATAATGAATAAAACAATACGATGTGGTTCTCAATGGGTTAAGGTCGCGTTTGGATATGGATTTGGTTCCAGGCAGATCTGTAGAGTTATAGCCGCGCCCCAGAATGTGGCGCGTGTTACGGTCAACGACTGCAGTCACTTGGCTAATTTGGCATTCGGTTAGTGGAGCATAGCACCACCCAAAAACCAAAGCGTCGCCACCGCACACCAAACAACAATCACACACACAGACATACAGCGATATACATTGACTGTGTGTCTATTAGGCGCTTTTATGAGCAAATTACGGGAGCGCCGCGGCAAATGGCGATGCTGTAACGAACTGTCCGCCGCGGCAAGTTAGCTGCAAAATATGAGCAAACCACCAGCTAATTGCACCACAACATCAATGGTTGGCTCAGCAGCCCACGTTGCCTGCGGCTGGCTGCGGTTTATCTTTTTTTTTTTTTGTGTTTACTGCCCGTTTGTTTGTTCGATTTTCTTTCCTTCTTATTTTATGTGTAATATGCAACAAATCAACGCTGCAAACTGTAACATAAAATATTTACATTGCACTCGTTTACCACCACCACCACCACCAACCGTTGGCAACCACCCTGTATTTTGTTTATTGCATTTAATTTGCGCATTGTTTGCGCGCGGCTTTAGATAATTGCGAGCATCAATTGCAGCAGGCGGTGTGTGGGCGGGGCCCAGTCAGAGGCAAAATAGCAGATCGCCCACACACAGTGGCAATCAAATTGCCAGGCGCTGACATAGTGGGCGGTCAGCCCAGGATGAGTGGGCGTGCCGGGTCACTGCACACACACACACACATACATACGAAGAGAAAATCGAGTAAGTATAGAAAAAAAAAGCAAATGAAAAGCCACAGACATTTGCCTGCTTTCATTAAGTTTTCAAATGCGAAGTGCTGTGTATAATCAACGTCCAGCTGTCCAGAAACTTAGCTGTCTCTCTGTCTGTCTGACAGACTGTTTGTTTGTTTGCATTTCACGCTTGAGCCTATGGCCCCGTGTGTGATTAATCTCCCACACGGCGGGCAAAGTCGCGGCTCCAATGGAGCTCAGCTGCTGTCAGACAGACGAATGGATGGACCGACAGATGGACAGAAAACATAATGTACACATAGAACAAATGATTTCCCACTGTTATTGATGATGTGTTGATTAGGTTCTGAAACACAACAACAACACCAACAACATCAACGAATGGCAAGAACAAATTGCGGCCATGTGAATTTCAAGTCGATTGAGTCTGGAGAGTTTGAGGGCGCGCTGCGTTTCCATTATGAATTTCACTTTGAACTCGTGCCGCACACAAGCACACGCACACTCACACACACCCAAGTGACGCCCTGCTGGGTTTTGGAGTTCTCTGTTGCACATGTGTTATCGCTGTTGTTGTTGTTATTGTTGCTGTTGCTGGTCAAATCCGCAACACAATAATAATAAAACAAAAATTGGGTCATGTTTGCTCAAAATATTTTGTTGCAAATTGCAAGAATCATGCAACGCAGCGTGTGCCTAATGAATTGCCAACGATGTGTGCGATTGTGTTTTTTCAGCGCTCTTTTGTTTCCAATTACGCAGCCAACAACTAATGGCCAGACAATGTTGCACGCGCTTTGTGCCACAAAGTGCCGCAGTTACGCAAAATGCATCGCAATTCATTAGAAGTTTTCTGCAGCTGCCACAGCCTGTCAATTCCAATTTATATGCCACATAAATTGATCAAAATAAATCTCCAGCCGAGGCTAGACAACCGCATAATCGAGGGTTGCCTAAGAAGTATACTTATATTTATTTAACTAATTTTATATATAGTTTAAGTATGAGTTCGCTAACAACATAACTATGCGAATAATTAATAATGTGTCTGCTTGAATGAGCTGCAATTTGCATTCAAATGTTGTCTGACATTTCCTTAAAATTAATCACATCATTTGTTGCATGCCTCGTTGCATGATTGTGTCAACCCCTCAATCAGCAAATTGTCTGTGAGGGCATTCACCGCTTATTAGCTTATTACATTAAAATATGATCGTCATTTCATGCCAGAATTCCTGCACAAATTATTATGTACGGGGCCGAAAGCAAGAAGTTGGAATTGCGGTGGCCACGCCCACACTTACTGGTCACTCTGTCTGTCATTCAGTCAGCCAGTCAGGCAGATAGTTTGGCTAATGGTCTAACCAATTGTCGCAATTTAGTGAGCCCAACACACATACACTTTGATATTGTGGTATCTCGCACACACACACACACACACACACATGTGGAGCAGGTGGGGCAGACACACAGGTAAGTACATAAATGGCCAACACCTAAGGCCAATCACATGCACAGCAAACTAACGGTACACCCGAACTTCCAATGGAGGAGGAGGCGAGCAAAAGGGAAGAGTAGAGAAGTTAAAGAAGAAGTAAGCTAAAATAAAAAGTGGGGGAAAAAAACAGCTATAAAGTTTACTGCTACAATTGGCAAATTGAAAATTGTGCGCTGGTGGCAGCGACGTCGTCGACCACAAAAGAGCAACCATGATCGGGCTCAGACTGTGGCTAAGAGTCAGACAGACGAGCGCGGGCCTTGGCATCGCCCCAAAGCCAAGTGCGAGCGCTTGATGCGTTCGTCTGCCAGATAAGCTCAACAGTTGCCGCCGCCGGCGGTTGATGATGATGACGACAAAGGTGATGGCAACGGGGACCACAAAAGAGGAGAGAGACGATGACGTTGCAGCCGCAGACGAAGATGCATTTGTGCAGAGACGTTGCAGCCGCATAGACGTTTCAATTTCAAAAACCATTTGGCTAAGGCAGACATTTTAATGAAGCGCTGCAAGTGACGGGTCTGAGACTTATAGCCTGAGACTTGTAACGGTGCCAGGCGCAAGCCAGGCCAAGATCAAGCTGGGGCTAGACGTCCACGCACAGACGCAACAAACTGCAACAACAACTGCAACAGCGACAGCAACAGCAACAGCGACTGCGACTCGTCACAGTCATAGAATGATAAGGTCGCAGAAACGAATGACTTAAGCAACGAACTTGCATTCAGCTGTAAGGCTGAAGTGTCCATTTCAATGCCAAAATCTTAACTGTTGCCAAGCACAGTTAGTTCTTAAGTGCTCGGCTCAGCGTCATGTGATCTCTTCAAAACATGCTGACTATGAATGTGCGTCACTCACCTCCAGACTCCCCTCTTCTTTCTCCTCTTTCTCCTCTCTCCTTCCCGGGCTATGCCTTTATAATTTGTTTAATTAAAGAGCCCACAATTTGTGGCAAAGTATGTACACGCAAGTAGCCACAATTGCTTATTCTTTTTCGGCATTGTTGTCACTTTCAACTTTCGCTTGGCTTTTGCTCTCGTTTCACCCAACAAAAATAAAATCATCATCTCTGTGTGTTCTGCTTCGTGTGCTCCAAACTTGACCCCGATTTTTCGTAGAAGCAGCAACAGCAGCCGCACTCAAACTCTCAAATAACTTTAGACTTGTGCCTCATATACTACTATATTGTAATTAAAATGGTGCCCTCATCACTTGATTGCCATAATAATGCCGAAAGGCCTGAGTCTCAGTTTGAATCTGAGTCTGAGTCTGAAGCTGTTTAGGCGTTAATTTTGGGTTCTACTTGTTGTGGGCCAGTGGCAAATTATACGTTGCGAGTTGTGTGAGTGCACTTTCTCCCCGTTTTGCCGTTTGATTGAAAAGTGAATTGTATTCAACGTGGGAGTGGGCGTGGGCGTTCATTTAATTGCTCTTTAATACCGCAAATCTATTGGTGCTTACCTTTTGATGGCGTCTACTTTGCGGCTATTCGATCCGACTCACATCACACTGAAAGCAGAGAGAAAGAAATAAATGCCAATTAGTTTATGAAAACAATTGAACTCGACAATTCTAAATAGAAATCATTTCGAAATTCTGCCTGATTCGTGCTCATTCCATTAGCCACAAAATTGAGTAAAGTAACAGCCATCTTTTGCCCGCCCTCTCTCTTTAGGCTTGAGTTGCTGCACGTGCTGCAACTCTCATTGTTTGCAGCTGCAGTTCTAAAAGCTATTTTTCGGCCACGTTTCTGTTTCGGTTATTTATTGGTCAGCATGCAAATGGCTAAACGAATTGACTGCAATTGTTTCTGTTGGGCCTGGCAAAAGTGAAAACGCAGCCCACTTTTGCTTTCCTTCAACTTTCAATTGGTGACTTAATTTCTTTGGCAACAAAAGTGCTGCAATAAAAGCTAATGAAATCGAACAACAACAACAATAGTAACGAGAGCAATACAACGGCGGCTTATTGTCCACCGGGCAAAACTTTGGAGCGTTGTAGAGGCAACGACAACAAGCAGCTTGCCCAAGAAATTATCAAGTGCAGTGCGCTTTGGCACTTTTACTTTCATTGTTTGTAGCGATCTTAGCCATTGTTGCCAACGGGCTTATTGTATACCAAGTTTTTGTTGCTGCTGCTGTTGTTGCTAGACGCTAACGAACATTTTATGGGCCCGAAATTTTCACCAAGCACATTTTACGTCGATTTTCCTTTTAGCAGCAGCTAATGAGTAAAACGCTTTTGGCAACAATAGCAACAACAACAATTACAGAGGCCCGAAAAATTACAAAACAATTTGTCTTAAACGCTTAAACTTCGATTTGTATGGGAAAATGTTGCTGCATCTTTGTGGCATTTGATGAGAAAATAGCGACAGCAACAAACACCATAAACAACAGTCAAAGCGACAGCAACTTGCATAAGCAGACAAGACAAGCAATGAATGCACTTTGATTAAATGCAAACACTGCATAAAAATAGTAATCAAAACAACACTCAAAAGTTGCACAGTCGATAGAATTTTATTGAGTGTTTTCTTTTGCAATTCTTTAGCAAAGTTTATTACTTGTTTTGTCGTAATAAAATCTCTGCCCAATGTAACTTGTGCTCTGCATTTTATATAACAATTTTGGGTGCGATTATCTGGCACAATTTTAAGCCTATTTGAAGTGTGAAAACATTGGACATTGAGTCATAACTTTTGTGGTTGCCTTTCGCTCTCTTTATTACTCCATTAAATGTTGCCTGTAAAAACATTGAGTAATAAATAAATATTTGCATATATCAATCTAAAGCGTAATCAGCATTTGGAACAGGGTTGTATTCGGAGTACACAAGACTGCATAAAATTTCCCAGCGAGAACAAAGCATTAAATTGCAGGCTAGCGTTAATGTTTTTTTTTGTGTTGCGCAGTGTAGCGTTGCAAAGGCTGAGAGATGTGGGCGGGTCTCAGACTGTGACTGTGACTGCGACTGCGACTCTGTGCAAGTAAAGCCAAAGCTAAGTCAGGCAGTCAGTCAGGGAACGGCGGCGAGGGCAAGGGGTCACAGCAGCAGCAGCAGCATGCAAACGCTAAATTATCGCTGTTGATCTTATGCACAGGCCGTCAGCTTGGACTTGCTCTGTGTTTGTGCAGCGAGGCAGCAGCTACTAGTATTAAGTGGAGTCCACAGCAAACACGCCACAGCAACAACAACAATAACAACAACGATTTTGTTGCTAGACTGAGCAACGTATCAATTAGCAGGAGAGACAATCAACAAAGGAGGCCTTTGCCAAAAGTCACAGCAAAATAACAAATACTTGTACTCAAGTATTAGAGACATTTTTGGTTAGAGACTTGTTCAACGAATCATGGCCAAGGCATTCTTTGTCAGCGAGGACATGGAGCTGGCCCAGCTCATACTCCATGAGGATAATGCCTTCAATTGCCTCATTGAGGTGGGCCACACGGGCGGACTTCAGTTCAACAACGTGTACGATGAGGATCGTATGCTCAACGGCAGGTACACAACGAAGGTGAATCTCTGCAGCGAACTGCTGCGTTACATTGAGTATCTGGAGGCGCAAATGCCTGGTCTGGACATTGTACCCACTTACTATGCAGGAGTGGATACCGAGGATCGTCCAAGGGAGTCGCAAATACCAATCTACGATTCTCATTTGCGTCGCCTTAACACCGAGATGCGTTCGGTGATGGAGCACTTTAATACACTCGAGCGGCGTCACAACTATTTGGTTGAGAAATATTATGCTCTGCAGAAGGCACAAAAGATGCTGCTTTCCGATGGACCGCAGAGCGCTGAGCTGCTGTTCACGGAGAGCACATTGATGGAACTGCTGAAGGATCAGTCCGAGGAAATGCCAATAAGTTCGCAACTCAACTATTTGTTGGGCAGCATTAATGTGGACAAGTTTCAGGCATTCGAACTCATGTTGTATCGGCTCTTTGGACGCAATCTCCTCGTGCGCCGTGCCGAGATGCCTGAGCGTGTTTACGATCAAGTGGGAGCCAAGCGGGAGTTGGTACACAAGTTTGTGGTGCTGCTCATGACCATATCGACAACGATTCGTCCCAAGCTGCTCAAGTGCTGTGCCGCCTTCCATGTGACCATCTTCGAGTGCCCCGAGACGTCAAGTCAGCGTCTGCGCATGATCGAGCAGCTGCAGCGCGAGGCAATCGATGTGGATTTGGTGCTCTCCGAGACGCGCGATGTGCGCAAAAGAATGCTGCTTGAGGCCTCTAAATTGACCTACTCCATGCGCATTAATCTCAACAAGGCGATGAAGGTCTACGATTTGCTGAATCGCATGAGTCCGGTCGGGGCGCAGGAGCATCAGAAGTATCTGCAGGCCGAGTGCTTTGTGCCCAGGTCACAGGTGGGCGAAGTGCGTGCCGCCTTGAACCGTGGCTCTCTCATCGACCACGGCGATGTCGGCGGCTTGAATCCTCCGCCGTTACTGCTGATGCGTTCTCGCAAGGCGAAGCATGTGCCGCCCACACACTTCAGACTGAACAAATTCACACAGGGCTTTCAGAACCTCATCAATTCGTATGGCATGGCGGACTACAAGGAACTCAACCCTGCTCCTTATACAATCATTACGTTTCCTTTCCTGTTTGCCATTATGTTTGGCGATCTTGGACATGGCTTGATACTCTTATTGTTTGCCAGTTTTCTCATTTTCCGCGAGAAACGCATTGAAGATTCGCGGCGCTCAGCGCAAAACGAGAATGAGATTTTGAATATACTCTTTGCTGGTCGCTATATCATTCTCCTGATGGGCATCTTCTCGGTCTACGTGGGCTTCATCTACAACGATGTGCTGGCCATGCCCATGAATATTTTTGGCTCCAGCTGGAGCTGTGCCTATAACAAAAGCGTCGTGCAAAAGATGACCACCGACGTGACCCTGGATCCAAATGATCCGAAGTTCTACTCGGGTCATCCGTATCCGATTGGCGTCGATCCCATTTGGAAGATCAGTGGCGAGGACTCGATCACCACTTTCAACTCGCTGAAAATGAAACTCGCCATCATTTTGGGCATTTCACAGATGATGTTCGGCTTGGTTCTGGCCGCCGTTCATTGCGTGCGGCACAAGCTAAAAGCCGATCTGCTGCTGGTGGTGATACCGCAATTTGTATTCATGACTTGTTTGTTCTGTTACCTTGTCTTTCTCATCTTCCTGAAGTGGCTCACCTATGGCGGACTGAAGCAGTCGCCGTACAACTCCGCTTGCGCTCCGTCTGTGCTGATCACCTTCATTGACATGATGCTGATGAAGACATCCGAAGTAGCCTCCAAAGGTTGCAACGAGGGCATGTTTCCCAATGAGCGCCTGCTCGAATATATCCTCGTGCTGATCGCCTTTTTTGCTGTACCCGTTCTGTTGGCCGGCAAGCCCATCTATTTGATGAATCGCCAGAAGAAGCTGAAGAAGCAACGCGTCGAACGCGATCTCAAGGCACTCAATGAAAAGGGACGTCAAACGCTGATGGAGATGCGTTCGCCACCTCAATATGGTGAGCCGCGCATGAGCGACGAAGTCAAAGAAACGCCGCCAGCCGACGATGATGTTGAGTACGATCTGACGGAAATCTGGATACACTCGGGCATCCATACCATTGAGAGTGTGTTGGGTTCGGTCTCCCATACGGCATCCTATTTGCGTCTCTGGGCTCTATCGTTGGCCCACAGCCAGCTGGCGGATGTGCTCTTCGAGATGGTGCTGAACAAGGGCATCAAGAATAAATTGCCCATCTATGCCGCAGTGCCAGTGCTCGCTGCTGCCTTCTTCATGTGGGCTGTGCTCACAATTGCGATACTGGTCATGATGGAGGGTCTTTCGGCATTTCTGCACACGCTGCGTCTGCACTGGGTGGAGTTCCAGTCGAAATTCTTTAGTGGCGCTGGCTACAGCTTTCAACCCTTCTATTTTCCACCCTCCACCATTCGCGGTTAGTTTGCAGTCTTCTTGGACTTTTCTCGCTTCATTTTGTATGTTGAAAATTAAAATGAAGGAAGCAAAAAAAATACTAAGTGCCAAGTGGCAAGTGGCGACTTTTGCGGCTGCCCACGCAAATGACCAGCATCTACACTCGTGGACATTCCAATGCAATTAGCATTGGCAGCGACAGTAACAGCAACAGCAACAGGAACAACGACAGCGACAGCGTCTAAGGCCATAAACCAAAGCAAACTTTAAACAATTTCCATTTATTTGGTTTATGCCAAGTCTGGCAGTACGTGCGGCAAACAACGCGTCGATGCGACGGCCATTGCCAGCTGCAGCACATTGGATGTTGAATGCTGAACGCTTGCCAATGGGTGCCAATGCGGGCGCAAAAGTCGTCGACCCTTTTGAAGCTGCCAGCACTGTTTTTTTTTTTTTTTCTTTTCTTTTTGTTGCACAGTTGTTAATGTGGCTGCTGCTGCTGCAGAGACTGCTGCTGCTGCTGCTGCTGTTCTTGTCGTAGTTGTTTAGCTTGTTTTCTATACCAAACACACAGCTGAGTATTTGCTGGCGTGACTATTGCAGTAAGTAGTTGTTGCTGTTGCTGTGTTGCTCTTGCTCTGGCAGCGAATGTTGCCGCTCTGTTTGCGTCGCGCCGCCATTAACACCCACGCCATTGGCTGTTGTCGTAGCTCTTGCCGTTGCCTATGCCTATGTCTTTGCATTTGTCTTTGCCTTTGCCATTGCTGGGGCGAGTCTTGGCATAAATTATGAACAGCAACCGATGACGCATGCAGGCCTAAGTAGACTTGTTGCATGCATAAATAACTTTCGTTAGCAAGCACAGTACCTTATTATTAGATCTCTGGCCGCTAAACAAAAGACAACACCAACAGCAACTCTGGCAGCAGCAACCAAACAACAACAACAACAACGCTGAGAGCAAATGCATTTTCATGATCAGAGCAGGTTTGCAGCTACGCAATGGCTGGCCAAACAGGCTTTGAGTATGATTGCGACTATGGCTTTGGCTTTGGCTCGGTTTTTTTGTGTTTTGTTTTAGCTATAGTCATCGCCATAGTCATAGCACGCGCCATTGTTTAGTTCTGCTGTGCGCAAGTTCGTTGCCTAAGTCTTTTGTTTATATTTGGTAAGTTGTGTTCTAATGCGCAACGCTGCATGCCCATACACGTGTGTGCGTATGAGTGCGTGTGTGTGTGTGTGAATGTGCGTGTGCCCACAATGGGCAGCTGCTTAGCGCGTTTATGGCCAACAATTGTCAAGTCCCTCGGGTGTGCGAATGCTTTGCTTTGCTTGGCTTTTGCTGCACTGCAACCAAAGCAAGGTCAACGTCGTCGTCGTCGTTGTGGTTGTTGTCGCCGCATGGGGAAAATCAATTTCAAACTAAAACGTCGCATTGCTGTTGCTACTGCTTCCTTCTCCCACTTCACGTCACGTCACGTTTCGCGTTGGGTCATCAATTTTTTGAGTGCATTGTGCCGGCCTTAAAGGACGCTGCTGTTGTTGCAACTGCTACTATGTTGCTGCTGCCACTTCTATGTTGCTGTTGTCATTGTTGCCACGTTGTTTTTTTTCTTTTTTTTTTTGTGTTTGCACTATTGTTGGCCAACAACTGTCTGGGCTGCCTGGCTGCCAGCTCTGCTTTTGGGCTTTACATGCCGGCCATCACAAAAAAGGTGTTAAATTCAACTCAGCAGCAGCAGCAGCAGTCGCTCGAAAAGCCCAAGCCCAATGTCAATGCACGCTGAAGAATTTCTGCCACAGCAGAAGGACATTTGAGCTACGTGGAGCTACGACTGCGAACTACATTGAAGCAAAAGAGGGAATGGGAATGGGTATGGGGAATGGCAGCACCTGAAGCACCTCAAGTGCTTACCTCACTTCAGCGGCTAACAAAAATATTGTTTGGACTTGGCTGGCAGCTGCTACGTCGCAAACGAAGTCAAGAGTTCGACAACAACAAAAAGCACAAAACAAAAAACGGGCAAAAAACATCGACATCAACAAAACAATGGCAGGCCGAGTTTGGCTACCTGATGAAAACATCAACAGCGAGCGCAACGCAAATGAGCAGTGGAACAAAAAACATAACTGTAAACAGCGAGCGTTATTAAATTAATTAATTAACTTGCCACACATTTTGCACATTTTAACTCACTCCCCCCCTTTGGCACTCCACCACTTCGGTTGGCAAGTGAAAAAGTGCCACTAAAATTGCCACAAATTGTGCATTGTTTTTGCTTTCTGCTGCTGCTCACGCTCTTTGCTGCTTGGTGCTTTTTGTTAGCTCATTTTAATTAAATTTAATAGCATTGTTGCTTTGCACTTATTTGTTAGCTGATTCTTAACGCAACGGAAGCGGACAATTGGCCTCCATTAAGCAAAAAGTTGACCAAATTCTGGACAGACAGACTTTCACTCTACAACGCACAACACACAAAATGCTTTAATTAAAACTGCAAAAAGAAAAATTAATTTTAACTATGTCGGAATTTGTTTGGCAATTTAACCGGTTTTCAGCTTCTGTTTTATTTGTATTTGTTTTTTCTCTTTATTTTTATAAGCAGTATCCACAGCATCAACCAGACATAGACCGAAAAAGTGAAATTTTTTTTCTCAAACTGAGAACCCATTTTTGGCATTTAGCAGTTTATTGCCAGTCAACAGAATTAAATAAAACGCTTGTCCAAATACAATCAGAGGAGGAGAAAGAGACGCATTCGATTTGTGAAATGCAAATTGGACAGGAATATCTAGGCAGTAAATCAGGTTGGGAAACTTTGTCTAGTTTGGCGGCACAACATATTTTCTCTAAATGCAAACAAATTAGCAAATTAATAACACATAAATATCGGAAGAAATGTTTTGCTGAAACTGAATATTATTTTGGTTATTGATACCTCTTTTGGAATGTTGCAGTGACGCTTCTCTAACGCCGCTTACGTAAAAGTCTTTTTACTAATTAATTAATGCAGAGCAATCAGGTTTCTCATTTGTAGTAATGCATAATTTCGCTTTATTTAAATGGTACGTCAAATACTTAAATTATTCCCAAATCTTGTAGCAATAACATTATTATTATTCCGAGAAAACTATAAAATCGCAATTGATTCGAACAATGAAGTCAGTGATAGCTTTATTGTATTGCCCGCCCGGTAAAGCGAGTGTCTCAGAAATGTGTTGAACATGATCTTGGCAAGTTCGCTACCTCAGTCTTTTGTTTGTCTCTCTCACCTCTTTCTTTCTCACCCCCTTTGACCAGCCTGCATGCATAATGAGAATGTGAGCCAGAAGAGAGCAAAACATGTTAACTGTATAATGCGTCCATATATATGTCAATTACAGCACGATTTTTGGCAAATTTGCTTGTCGCAGTGCTGACACATTTCCAGTTGGCATCAAATTGTGGGTCAGGCCTGATACCGATTTATGTCGGCAGCGACAATAAATTTGTCAGCTCTTTGTGAGTAACCGTTAAGTAAACGCAATGCATGATTTGTGTTTTATAATGAGGGCGAACGAAAAGGCAGACACAACAACGTATGATAAAGACATTGACAATGTCAGAAACTTATAAGATATGCACAGCAGGCAACATGAGTAAAGCGACAAAATATGCTTGATATTATCGGATAGTTATATAGTTTAGTACTCGCTAATTGCCCAATACAATTTGTAATTCATTTACTTTAAGTTGTAGAGAGAAAAGATATAGATAACAAATAGTAGTTATAAAAGACAAATAGCATGAGCCCTTTAACATAATAGATAGATAATAGATTATAGATAGATAATATTATATATTCACAATAATCTATTGTACTCAATGTTATTATAATAAAATTAATTATATTACTAGAATCTGCATTTCATTTTCTACAATTCGCATAGATATAACATAGGGCTATGGATGTCAAAACTTATAGAATATGCAAGACATGTGCAAGACAATATGAGCATTGTGACATAATAGACAATAATGGATTATCATTTAGTTCTGAGATAATAAAGTATCGCAATAATATAAATAACTATAGTAATAAGATTTGCATTTCATTTACAATAATTTGCAGAAGTAAAACCAATTTTAATCAGCTGCAAATTCAACAACTTAACAATGGGCATGAATCGAAATTATCTCACTCTGTTTATGCAGTTGTATCTCAATCTGTAGCCAAAGCAAAGCAAAGCAAAGTAAGTAACTTGTATGCTATTTACATTACATTTATATCACATGATGCTGTGTGTGTGTGTGCTCCAGTTGCCAGCACGAATCAAAACATCACGAAATCTCGTTAAAAACCACAGCGCAAAGCAAATACGTAGCACAAATATGTACCGTTAGCTTTGTTTTAACGCTTTTTGCTGCTGTTTACGCGCAAACGCGAAATAGAAGAAACCCCAAAAACAACAAAACACACAACACACACAAACAGTAACAGCAACAGCAGCAGCAATAGCAATAGAAACAAATAAGTTGAAAAGCAAACAAAGCCAACAAAATGGCATTGACCAGCCAAGTGAGCAGCCACTTGGCCAAAAGCACCAGCTGCCCTGGTCAGTTGCCATTTGGCCAGTTTGTCAGTTTGTCCAGCTCGCCAGTTTGTCAGTTTTGCTTTGAATAGCTCACAACACTTATTTTGTATAATAACCTTTCATAATTTGCCACAATTAATTTGTGTGGGCCACCTCCGTAAATACACTGCGCGCAAATACGTCGAGCAATTTAAGTAAATAAACTAAATTAAGCAATTTATGACAGCTCAAATTTAAATGAAAATAAAATTCACCTTATTTTTAGTGCAATATAAAATTCAGAGTAATATAAAATAGTCAAATAACTCCAATTATCATTTGAATAGTCATTGCAAGTATTTGTGCTCAGTGTAGAGACCAGATTTAATCACTTGACAAACTGCAGCGCAGGTGGAAGAACAACAACAAGAGCATTTTGACCTTCGCCTGACAGCCAAGAAAATGCAACTCAAGAGTCACAAAAACGAAAACTGAAAAAGACAGACAAAAACTTCAGAGCAAAGCTTGGAGAGCTAACAGCATAGATCTCAACTGGCAAACACTTGAACACGAAGTTCGTTGGCTGTCTGCCATTTGAATGACGTGCAACAGCGGCAGCACCAACGGCGGAGGCACCAACGGAGGGCTAACAACAATGGCATGCAATCACAACAGCAACAACAATTGGTGTCAAATGCTACCGTAACACGCCACAGCAGCAGCGAAAAATGTTGCTGCCACTGCCACAATTTATTGGCGCAACTCAAGAAATTAGCCGTAATATGGTAAAAGAAAAAAAAGATGAAGCAAATACAGCTCGTAAATAATTATAATTATTATGGCAACTAATTTCACTGTGGCCCAAATGCGTTGCGTTGCGTTGTTGTCGCCTCCACATGAGCGCGCTACTTTCCAAAAGGGCAGCAAAGAATTTCGCCAGCGGCAGCCGAGAAAGAAATGGGGAAACAAAGTGGAAGATATGCAAAGTCTCTATGGATTCGGCCAAGTGACAGCTTCCAAATGCTGCGCAATTTGCAACCGTTTGCTGCCGAAACACAAAACGAAAAAAAAAAAAAAACAAAATCAGCAGCTACAGTTTCAGTAACAGCAACAACGCCGCTTGCCTCGCGCTGCCCACGCAGCCCATAAATAAGTCAGCAACAGCAGCAGCCATAGCCACAGCCAGAGCAACAGCAACAGCAACTGAGTCGCTTAGCGTAGCAGCTCGCAATAAATCTGAGCGCGTGGGACGGACCAGAGCAGCGTCGTGCGACAAATGTCAGCGGCAAATGAGGCTACGCCCCAAACGGCGTCATCAACTAAAGTTCCGTGACAAGAAGGGGGAGCGATCAAGAGCAACAGCGTCAGTAACGTAGTATTTTGTGGCCACCAAGTGCGTATTAAGCATCTTTCAATCTTTATGACTCAACTAAAGTGGCCAAAAAGCAAAGCAAAACTTCTGCTTCAACGCGAAAGCCATTAAAGAAAAGTGAGCGCACATTTTGATAATCTGTTTATGGTCACAGAACTAGGCCTCATTACCATATGCGTTGGAAAAAAAAAACACACTCACATATCTGTGTCGAGAGCCAGATTGAGATGATGAAAGATAGAGAGCGAGAGAGAGAGAGCGAACTAAGCCAACGCATTTAGCACTTGGCCAAAGAAGCGGCAGACATCGACATCGACATCGTCTTTGCCAATGAATTGACACATTTGGCACAAGCTCAGCGAAATTTTGCGAGCTTATTTTTAGCTCTACTCAAAAGCTGTCCAGCTGCTCCTCTTCAGCTGAAAGGAAGCTGCTAAGTGCGGCTCATCAAAAAATTCCTACAACGCACGAAATCCGCGAAGAACATCCCCAATAAATCCAAGTTTCTTTCGCTCTTCAGCTTGTCCCAAGACAACTACAATTAATATTAATCCATACTGCGCAGTTTTTTTGTTGTTTTGCTTAAATTATATTTACTTAGAACTATTCCATCTGCAAGTTCTTTCTTACTAAATCTTATGGCATGCGAAACTTTAAATTATGCTCATATATTAATTTTTTTTTTTTTTTTGGGATTCAAAGATGTTACCTGTACCTTTGAGAGCTTCAAAAAAGCGCCGACAGTCCGTGAACTTGAGACTCTCTAACTCATATTCCCAGAATAGATTAAACACACGACTATGCTTCCTTATTGCCACACACGAATAGTAATTATTACTATGCTAGGGGTTCTACTATGCGTATACGTAATATTAAGTAACTCACCCGTAGGAAAAGTTAGACGATGTCGGCGATTGCTGCACTTGCAAATCAGTTTGCGCTGAAATGATAAAGATTTCAAAAACATTAATATTAGCTTGAAACTTAAGTAGACATACTTGTTGGCATATTAGTTGGGGCATAAATCAACCTCGAATGGACACAAAAGTTGTGCTGCGGACAGTGGCTAAATTATAGACTATTTGTCACGTCAGACGTTGACTTAAATTATCACTCGAAACTGATCTATGAGCAGTTTTTAACAAACACTTTCTATGACAAATTTGCCAAGTGTTCAACGCAAATTAGACTCAAAATCATGTATGCATATAGTAGACTCGAAGAGGCAAGCAGCAGCAGTCATCAGGCAGCTGCAACAACAACACGTACTACGATTCGCTTGTTAACTCATCCAAAAAGTAAACCACATTCTTTAGAGCATTTGAAAAAAATAGATATACAAAACAGCATGCGAGGCATGAAAAACAACAAGCAACAAACAGCAGCAGCAGCAGCAGCAGCAACAGCAGAGGCAGCAACACCAACAATAATGTTCAAGCAAAAAACACGTTCAGCGCGTGTAGCAGCATGAGGCAAACATGAGAGTCAGAGCTGCCTCTGAGGAGAGTGCGAGGAGAGCGCGGGCGTGGCATGGCTGCAAATGCAAATGCAAAACAACATTGAAAGACGAGAAATCTGGCTACTGTAATTTGTCTGCCCCACCAAAGAGACACACACAGAAACACACACACACACACACACATTCAGAGGCAGAGACACGCGCTCGCTCGGCCGATTTCAATTCAGTGTCCAAGTGCGAGTCCAAGTTGCACTGCAGTAGCATGTACTCTAGGTGCAGGGGCAGGGGCAGGGGCACCGACCAGGGGCAATTGCTGCTCCACTTTTATGTGCTCTGTCTCCAACTATTTGGCTGCTAACATCGTCTAACGTCGACATCGCCTTTGTCGCTGAGGTCAATTTTTATGTTGCAGCCATTTTTCAGCACACACACACACACACACACTCACACACATTCGCAAAGTCAGATAGTAAAAAAGGTTCGTTTTGTTAGTTTCATTTTAGCTGCCTTTTTTTTGGGCAGCAACATTTTTTTATATTGTCTGGTGCACTTAAAGCAACGTATGTGAGTTGCTGTCGGAGTGCAGCAGCAACCAAAAACTTTTCAGCTTGCCACTTGGCCGGCAAACACTTCAACTTCAACAACTACAAGCCGAGCACAAGTTTTGAGTGCGACTATAACTATAAACTGCCTCAATTGCTTGACACTTCAGTTGTAATTAGTTTTGTGGCCATGCATGAAAATTGCATTTAGGTTTTAATAGCTTTATGAACAATAGCCACGTGCTCAACGATTATTTGACTGTTCTTTCACATGGATATTGACTTCAAGCATCCTCGGCATAATCTAATTAAATCATTTAATTCACATTGCATAATGAATGCTGATAATGCTTGAAAATGATTGGAAAGTATAGCAAGTAAGAAAGCTACAGTCGAGTGTGCTCGGCTTTAAAATATCCGCTAAACATTTTTAATAGCAAACTATACTTGGTATATTGATACAATTTTACGTACAATATAAACGAAGTAAGTAGGCGTTTTTCTGACTTGCAGTGCCGAAGTGGGCGTGACAAAAATTTGAAATAAACTCGCAAACACAAAAATGCTGTCGATAACAAATTATATAGCTATTTGTCTCTGAGATCTAGGTGTTCGAACGGACGAACGGACGGATGAAGAATATATATATACTTTATAGCGTTCAATATGTGGGTATAAATACTGCTCAATAATCAGCAAAGAAAAGCACTTTAAAAGTGCATTAAAGTTGTCAAAATTAAAGGCAATAGACATTGAAAGTTTGACAATCGATGAACTTTAAAATCCAACGCGAAAACTTCTCGACAATACTTGTTATATGCGCTAACTTTAATGGGAAACCACAATAACTTAAATATAGGCCAGAATCAAGTTTAACATTTTTTTTATTTCGGTGGCACATCAAACTAACGACATTATTTACTTGCAACCTTGAACTATTGTGCAAAAGCAAGTTTCGACAGGCGGCGGCGGCGGCATCGGAGGCATGCATAGCTAATAAACAAGCCTTGGAGGAGACACAGACACAGATAGCGAATAAATTGAACAAATTGTTGAAAATAAAGAGCGAAGTCCGTGGATCGGGTTCTCCCCTGGCACTTTCAAGTGTCTGCCAATCAAGGGGAATCAAGTTGAAATTATTGACAATAACAATAATGGCAAATAATAATCAGCTGATGTTGTGTTTTGCATGTGGCATGCAACGTTTCGTTCACTGTCTGCCAGAAGCACAAAGTACTCAGCACTCAGCACTCTGCCACGACCATAACAACAAAAACAACAACAGCAACAATGTGAATGAAAAGTGAAAATTCTGGTTGCAAGTGAAAACTGCAAAGCAGGTGAAATACATTTGTATCTGATACTCGGTACTTTTACTTGCTATTTAGGCAGGGCTTTCATATGTGCCACAGACATCAGATCACATATGAACATATGAAGAGCTGGTCGGACACACACATAGACACAAACATTTTCCCATTTAGCCGGCATGAGTTTTCATAAATTTTGTTGCTGGCTTCTGTGTGTGTTGCATTTCATTTGATTACAAACTGTGCAGCCGACATGTGCCACTTTTTGTGTTGCAACTTGCAAGTTGAAAGTAAAACGAAACAGCCACAAAAACAACTGCAACTGAGCTTGCCATGAGTAGCATAAACCTTTGAGAAAATCATATATATATAAATGCGGCACAACTACAACTAGAACACAACAGCAACAGCAACATCATCAGCGACAGCAACAACATCTGTTGCTGTTTCTGTTGCTGTTGCATGCTATAAACTTTCAAAGGCATCGAAAATGCAGTAAATACAGAGAAATATGAAAAGTTCATACACAGGTAATTATCTGGGCACAGCTTGTTACCAGTTTACAGTCGCTGCTATTGCTTATACATATTATTCGGTAGAAAAACAGGCAGCCAACAACTAAGCTGCAAAAGGCCAAACTTTACTTGTTATTAGACAAATGCAAAAACGCTGCCCTAATTAAATTCCTCCGACAAAATATTGTGGCACTTACAACAAGAGGGTCGAAAAGGGACACAAGAAGAGAGTGGGGCAGGAGAAGGGAAAGAGATAGAGTGAGAAGTCAGCAGTCCATAGTCCAGGGGCAGTTGCAAGTCTTTGGCAAACACTCTTCAAATGTTGTTGCCGCTTCACTTTGTGCATTTGCGTGAAAAGTTTCAACGCACACAAAGTATGAAAAGAAAGTAAGCTTTCGAGTGGGAAATATGCGACTTGCTGAATGCACTGCAGCTGTGAAATTTAAATAAGTTTCAATATTTAACATCACTTTATAAATACAATCATTATTCAATTTGAGAGCTGTGAGATTAAAATAGATTTCTATATGTGAATTTAGTATTCTATTTGACAGTTCTCAAAGTGTGTTTCGCAAAATTAGCTTCAGTTTATAAATAAATTGAGCACATCAACTTGCTAACTACAAATACTGTGAATTTTAAATAACATATAGGAAATTCTTTTTAAGAATTAACACTCTATTTAATTGCTTTTGATACTTTGAAGCTTTTTCAATTCTAATTTAATTATCTCTCACTTAAAACGAATTCGCATATATATACGAAATAAGTTTATTAAAACGTGTAATTGAAATCACTTTGCAGTTTAAGACACTCCTAATTCATTGCTTATCTAATAAGCGCAACTTTCTACAAAAAAAACAAAAACTGTGCGAAATCCCACACACACACACACACATTCAGCATTAATGCGGACACACACAACTGATCTATCAAGCTGATAATCGACTCGCTGTCCAACTAGTTTATATTAAACTGAAAAGAGAGAAAAAGCATTTGCTTGGCAAACTAATATGCTCAGCTTTCTATCTGTTGTTACTTGCAGTTTATTAAAAGATGCGAATGCGAATGCGAAGCAAAAAAGAATCTTTTGCGATCGCAAAGTTCATCAAAACGCCATAACTGCAGTTGGCAACGAGTAACAAATGAAGCCACTGCTGCAACATCCGCAGCACCACCCGCTCAAGCCACCCACCCACACCAGGCAGCTAGCTACATAGAGAACGGTAAATGTGAAGACTTGGTAGCTTTTGCTACAGATTGGGATAGAGATTTGCAGTTGGATGGGGCCACTTGTGCAGCAAGCAGTTTTGTGGCAAACAATGCATATGACAAACTTTTGTCAATTTATTAAAAAGTTTTGCGCGCTCTCAATGTTAACCTGATTCCCATGAGAAGGCAGCTACTTCGAAGTAGTTTCATGGCTGCAAACTGGTCAGTCTCTGGAACAGCAGCAGCAGCAGCAGCAACTATAGCAGCAACAACTCCCAGTGGTGCATTGGGCTCATCAACAACATCAAACAACTTTCGATGTTGTCGTTTATGAAACGAGCGCATAAATTTATGATAACAACACACAAAGGCAAACGGGCAATTGGCCAAGTGATTGCACATCCAACTGGAGCTGTTTGTTGTTATTGTTCTTTGTACTCTGTACTCTGCTCTGTGTTCTCTTGTTGCAGCTGGAACAGATGCATCCGCGTTGCAGCAGAATTTCCAGTGGCAGTTACCCAACTGGTCCAAAAGCCGTTGCAGTTATGAATTATGTCAAATGGCATAATTGCCAACTCTCGGCTCTCGGTACTCTCGATACTCGACTCTCGTTGCTTGACTCTTGGGCCATGGTTGTAACCACACTTGGCTGCAGTGTCATCATCATCATCATCGCCATATCATTATCATCAACTCTTTCTTGTTGGTGGTTTTTCGGGGGGAGTTTTTGTTGTTGGAGTGGTGAAGTGCGACGCGTAAAGCAGGAAGCAATAAATTCTATACATTGCACCCGATACAATTTGTAACTGATAGATACGCAGATAGATGGATACTAGATATATAGACAGATGCATGCTATAGATGGTTAACATCCCCCCCTCTGTCCAACTCTCACTCTGCGGTTGAACGGAAATGCTCAGAGCTGTATAGGCCACATCCCTCTCGACTCTTCACTCTCGCAGCTCCTTCGATGTGGTGCAGCTAATGAACGTTTTGCCGGTCTCGCTTGCAGTTTAATTAAATTTAGTTCTATTTTCCTCAATTTTCAGTTTTTTTCTTTTTTTGTTGCGCTTTTTAGCGGTTAGCTGCTTAACGGTAAACTCGACTAAATTGTTGGCAATTTGTTCTGCACGTCGAGACCATAAATTTGCATTTATCTGTTACAGTTAGAAGCACGCACAGCATCAAAGCCAAAGCCAAAGCCAGTCTTGTTGTGTTTTGTTTTTGTGTTTTATTTTTATTTTGTTGTCATAATGCTTCACCTGCTCTAATGCTTCCATCCATCTCTATCGCCAGCTGTCTCGCTCTGGTCATGCATCTGAATCTGAAGCTGCGAGCTGAGAACCCGCGAGTGAAAAGTGAAAAGTCATTAAAAAGGCAAAGAAAAGCGAAAACTGGCAAACAGCAGGCGAAATATGAGCAGCAAGACTTTTCCCTCTAGCCAAACAATGCGGCTGCAAAAAAAAAATAAAACTTTGACATTGATATGACGAGGGGCGCTTCAAGAGTCTGCCGCATTTTTCCAAGTGTTAAAGTGAAAATAATACTGTGAGGGCAAATGGAAGCGGAACTTTTGCAAATAAATAACAATAAATTATCAAAACTTATCAGATTCCAACTGAATCTTTTTCGGCTTGATAAAGTGTAGCCTTAAGGAGCTTAAGTTCAACACATTCTTGTGTCTAATTAAACCCAAATCTGTGGGCGTACAATCACTGAAACTTCCCCGTGTGCTCTCTTGTGCCTAATGGTGGGTAGCTTATTGCTTTATGGGAGAGGGAGAGGGGAGAGAGGGGCGCAACAGCAGCTGGCAAGCGCTGTGAGAGTTGCCATATTGTTTTCAAACTTGCAACCAAACTCATGTGTGTGTGAGTGTGCACACTTTGAATTGAGGTTATTAGTAACAAGGCCGAAGCTGCATTACATGGCTGAGGGTTATGCTTGCGGAGCTAGAGGTGGAGGTGGAGGTGGAGGTGGAGGTGGAGGTGGCGGTGGAGGTGAATGGGAAAGGAGCACGGGGGCAGAGGGCATAGCGCAGAGAGCACACAGAGAGCAAACAAAAGTTTGCGGAAAGCGAAAACTTTTTGCGCACATTTTCAATGATAATTTATGTCTAATATTTGAATACAATTGCAGCGGCAACGGCAACGGCAACCGCAGCAACATAGCAACAGAGCCCCAACGGCAGCTGCCCAGTTTTGTAGCGAGTGTTTTTCAATTTTCCCTTGACTTACCCCCTCCCACATCCCTTCGCCCACCCCTCTGAACAGAGCAAAAACAATGGCAATGTGTGTAAATGATGTCGAATTCATGAATAAAACTCGGAAACTCATAACTCTGGCAGCTAGAGCTCATTGTTGCCACTTTGCTGCATGCATGCTGTTACACTCTCCTCCCCTTCCCGCGTCACTGTGTTGTATCTACACTCTTATCTACCGCAATATATCTGTGTATCTTTCAATGTGCGTGCATTTAGCAAAATGCCCATAAAATATTTACGAGCCAGCGCCTGAAACTTTTATATGACAATTATTTAATGTGCTCTGCAAATGTTTATTATTTTAATGGGTTATCTGTCGCTGCTGCTGCCGCTGCTATTACTTGCACCTGAGGCGCCTCTAATTGTCATAAATGTAGCAGCAGTTGCTTGATTTGCAAATGGCCACTTACCCAAGAAATGACCATAGAATGAATGCTTAGCAACAAGTGCAAGAAAGAAATGCTTGAATGCCCTTAAAAAATAATTCTTGTACTTTTCTACTTCAATAAATCAACAAATTGGTTGCAACTGCTTCGCTGCAAAGCCAGCTACTTTAAATTATAATGTACGCACTAAATACAAATAATATTTTTGTTTGATTGTCATATTTCCGTATTATCTTTAAAACTATTATACCAACTATTATACCAAAAATTATTAACATATACAGTGCAGAGCTATGAAAAAAATATACCGAATTTATACTACACATTAAATATATATATACAAATATACAATATACATATATAAAATGTATACCATAAAATATTTAAATATATTTCCCTACTGCATTCAAAATATACACCACAGAACACAATATACCAGAATATTATAAATTTACCAAAATAATATAGCCAAGACACTCATTTAATTCGTAGTTTAGCGTTTAATACTAAGCAAGTAGCCAGAAGCAACTTACAACTGTACATTTATGACTGTTTGATAAAAACAATTTAGTTTGCAGTTTGCTAGTTTTTATCGTCTCGCAAGACTTTACGACAAGATTATTAGATGTTCGGCTTGCCAAGGGCAATCAGAACCATAAACTTTATGAGCTCACATAATGACATCACAAACTCGATTTTTGATTTATACGCTTGCGATTTGGGCTTCCAAACAAAAAAAATGAAGAAAAAAATGTGGAAAAAAGAATTTGGTCTATGACATTCGAATGGGGTATAATTAAGCTAATTTAGCGGCCTTTAAAGCTCCAAAGAATTCCGAAATTTATACATCAGAAATCGCTGACAAAGCAAATTCGTCAAATTCGCATTCGCATTTGAATGTAAACAATAAAAAAAAACACACATTTATACAAATTAAATTTGCATGATTCCAGGCCGTTTCGTCAGAATCAAATACCCGAAAGACCAGCAAAAAATAAAATAAAAAAAAAAAACAACAACATCTAAAAGAATAAAAATGAAAAATACCAAATAAATTATGTGAGCATTTCAAAAGAACATTTTGCAACATTTGAGGCACGCCCCTAGCATGCCCCAAAAAGCAAGGCCAATTGCCTGAGAATGTTGTATTCGAAATTGATGCGGCTTGCTGCGCATTTGCTGCTGTTGCTTGCTGCATTTGTTTCAGCTTTGGACTCAGCTTCTGCTTCAGCTTCTGCTTTAGCTTGAGGTTCTCTTGAAATTTATCGAATTAAATGCTGCTATCAACTGATGAATAATAAGCACTCACCGAACACTGACCAAACATTTAATTACAAAAACGTCGCCGCGGCCAGCAATAAATTTATGTTTGCCTTTGTGTTGCGCCCCAAGCCAATGAATACGAGTACAACCAACAAAAAAAAAACAAAACTGAAGCAACAACAACAAAAAGTACAATTTGCCACTTTGTTGTACCGCCTTTGTTTATTAAAAGTGCGCTCCAAAAAGTTGCACGCTCATCCTTATCCTTGTGGCAGCAACCATTCTCATTCTCTCAGTCTTAGCCCTGCATAAATATGTTTTTATTTATAAGTTGCAAGCACCCTCATCCTCTGTCCTCTGCCAATCTCTTCCGCCTCTCGGCTGTAACCTTTTCAAAGCCAAAAATTTTGTTGCCCAAGTCCAGCGAACTGCATTGCCTCTACTTTGACTACTGCTTACTCTTTTGGCCCAAAGAGAGCACTGCTCACAAAATTATATATAAAAAAAAAGAAGTGAAACAACTTTTTTGTTGCCGCTTGGCTGCTGATGCTGATGCTGATGCTGTGGCAAAGTGTTGGCCAGAGTTGCCATTGCTCGCTTGACTGCGACTTGGCTGCCTTATTTACTTTTTTACTGCTTTTATTTTTCAAATGGAATATACTTGTAAGCCCTGTACTGAGCGTATTAAAAACTTTCCCCCAACTATCCTTTCGCTCACTCTCAGCTCAACTGCTCATCAACTGTTTAGTTTGCAGACAGTTTCTAAGCTACTGCAGCATTATCATTTATGCATCTTTAAATATTTTCATTCTTCTCTCGATCACAAGAATTTTTCAGCTCTATTTGATTGATTGTCAAACGAACATTTCATGTGCATATTTTTACGCTATAATATTTATATATTCATTCATATATTTTCAACCATTTTCATGCGATGCAAGTTGTGTTATTGCGGTTGCAACAGCAGCGACAGCAGCAGTGGCAGCCTCACCTTGCCACAAGGCTTGAAAATATTACCTTGCAACGCACATAGCTTATTAAAATTTATATTAAAAGTGCAGTCATTGCATTAAAAGCGAAAATGCAGCCACAAACGGTCGACCACGACTTAATTTCATTTTAATTAAAACTGCGAACTGCACAAACTGCACAAACTACCAACGAACTACACAGAATGGCAATGCCCACGGCTGCCGCAGTTCGAGTTTTGTGTACATAAATATGTCGATGCTTTGCCCGAGGGATCGTCATACAGACGATGCCACTTATGTTATCCATCTATCTACCTATCTATCTATCTATCTATCTATCTATCTATCTCCATCTAACCATCTGTCTATGCACGGTTCTATCGCAGCTGCCTAATGACCTCACGGCTGCTGCCGCAAATTGTCGAATTTAGTGTGTGTGTGTGCGCGCCACGCCCAGGACACGTGCTGCCCGAAGGTTGTTCATTCGAACTATTCGAATGAGTGTATGTGAGTGTATTCACACACATTCATCCACATTCACACTCACAAACACACACGTCTATTCAGATATACTTTAATCAAGTGCGCGCGCCTAGCACGAAAAGTGCTCCAAACTCAATGCCTGGAACGAGCTCCAATAAATTTGAGACGAGTCGCTTTATCAGCTACGTCACCATGTTGTGTGCATGTTTATGGCCAGAACGAAACGAAAAGCCAACACAAAAGGCAAACGCGGTAAAAATACTTTGCATGCTTTGCTAGTCGAGTCGAGTTGAGTCGAGTTGAGTTGTATTGAGTTGAAGCGAAGCTAAAGCTGCCTTTGGACTCAGCGTTCTTCTTACTGCCTTTGCTTTTGCCTTTGCCTGATGTCAGCCAAAGTTTCATATGTCATAATTTTATCAGGCAACAAAAAAGGCAAGTGATGTCTATCTGCGAGTGTGTGTGAGTGTGTTGTGTGTATGTGTATGTGTATGTGCATGTGTTATGTGTGTGCTTGGCAGCCCTAAAGTGGAAACGCGGCGCTGCCATTCATGACACGCAGGTATTAAGAGCTGCGACAGGAATGAGAGAGCCCTTAACTCCCATACACTCTACCCCACCCACCCTCTCTCTCTCTCTCTCTCCCTCTCTCAGCCCTTCTCCTTTGGCAGGTGCAACAGCCGAGACGTCGACGCGGTCTCTCAATCGCCATGCAGCATGCTAACAGGTACGTTTGGCCATTTGCCGCGTTGACTTTGATTACAAGTTCAGGCCAAAAGCAGCAGCAAGTGCAGAATTTAGTGTTACGTTTCGCTAAGAAAGAGAGAGCGCGGAGTGCGGTGTGCGGTGGCAGCACTTAAAGCCCAAGCATTTTATTAACTATTAGCTGCAGCAGCAGCTACAGCAGCAGCAGCAGGGGCGCCATTTTCTCACTCTCTTAAGCGCTTGCAACATATTTCTTCAATTTGCAGGCACCAGCAGCAACTACAACTACAACTACAACAACTGCAACTACTATAAAAAATATGATGTTATTTTTAACACACTGAAAGCGTGTGGAAAAGCTATTTTTAGAAGGCAAAAAAAGTGCCAGCATGATCGAGGAAAAAACGTTGGAAAAACACTCACACACACAGAAAAACTTGTGGTTAAAAGGGAACCAGAAGCAGCGCACTTGCTGCTTGCAACTTGCCACTTGCTACTTGCCACTTGGCAACGCAAACGACTTTTGGTTTTCTGTCGCGGCACTCGGACTTGGACACGACTCGAACTACATGTTTTATAATAAATATGGCCAATAAATTGCGCAGTTTAAGTGTCGCTTCTGCCGCTAACCCAATGCAATTGCCACAAAAGGTTGCACAAATTTAATGAAAACTATTTTATGCATTTCTCTCTCTTTTTTTTTTGCATCGTGCAAAAAAAGCGGATATTCATAGAGCGCGCGGGTTATGAATATATATATTTTTTTTAATACATTTCAATGTGGTTGAGTGTGTGTGTTAGCTAAAGCAAACAGTTGAAATTGGAAACAGACACACACACACATAACGTACACCTACGCAGCTTCGGAGCGAGGCAGAAACCAACACAGATAAAGCTGAGCAAACAGAGTCGCAAACACGTTGCACAAATATTCAGATGCGGGGGCAGGAGAACAAGCTACACTGGACACTCGGACACTCGGACATTGGGACGTTGTGGAATGGAACATGGCAATAACTGCACATGCCACATGGCGCAACAAATACCGAAAAACGCACAGTAAAAGAAATGAAAAACACAACTACAACAACGAAAAAATATAAAAATAAACTGCAACCCAAAAAAAAAAAAGCTAGTGACAAATGCAGCCAACGACGACGACGATGACGACAACAGCACTTGCAACAAACCGCAAAATGCATTTGCAAAAGTTTTTGCCATGAAATTTAAAACACAGAAAGAGAGAGGAGAGGCGGGAGTTCAGGTGGGGTGTAATGCATTGGCATGTTGAATGCAACGATAAAACGCTAAACGCATATTAAAACAGCAGAATACACACACACACAGACAGAGCCAGGGACATTTTGATGGCTGCTGCAAGTGGTGGCAGTTGCACGGAAATGGGATGCAACGGGGTGCTGATTTGTTTGCTGTGCGGCGTGGCAAAAACAACTCCTGCGTCGCACGTAATGCGCTCCTAAAAAAGAAATCCGAAAGATTGAAACAGAAACAAACATTAAAAGCACAAAAACAAAAAAAAAAAAAAACACAAACGAAAAATACGAAAACAACAACACAAAAGTTGAATCCTGAAAAAGGGATTTACGAGTGTGTGCATATTAAATCTATGAAAACGAAAACACTATAGATATACTACTCTGCTATGCTCTGCTCTGCTCTGCTCTGTTCTGTATGCATGCCACACACATGCTGAGTGTGGCAGGTATGAGAGAAGCTCGCCGCACGGGGCCCCAAAATGCACATCAAATATGCAGCAATTTGTGTAGACAAACTGCAAAATTCTTTCAGCTCGCAAAAATCACAATAAAAAATTGCCAACTTGAAAAGCTCGGATTAAATTTATTTACTGGCACACAACTTGCCACATAACCGCATAACGGGAATTAATGCTGAATCTGGCCAAACTCATTTAAAAATATTTATTATCCTGTCAGCTCGCAATTTCCGCAGACGCCTGGCCATATTTTCCTGAGTGCAACTCAAAGCTCAACTGCTTATTATACACCTACGGAGGGGAGTTTATAAAAGCACAGATTGTGCATTGTAGATTAAAAACAAATTATAAACAGTTATTTATCAGCATAATTATCTTTGTATGTAATATGCAATACGTATTTTTCTTTCGTTCCTTATTAAATAATACAAGTAGGAAAGCTATATTTTGAATAAAAGCAAAACAGTGCGGTATTATTCTTAAAATATACCAAACTTATAAAATATAATTGGTATATTGATATAGTACCACATTCAAAATATACCATAGAGTACAAAATATATCAGATTGCCAGTGAAAGCTACGAAGACGTGAAGTAATAACTATATATTTTATACTCTATCCTTTATAGTCTCTGAGATCAAGGTGATTAAACTTACATACGGGCATGACTCTATCGTCTTAGATTGACGCTGACTAAGAATATATATACTTATAGGGTCGGAGTTACATACAATTTCTAGAGGCACAAAGTTATGATACCCTTCACCTCTTTTGGGAAGCGGTTATAATTATCTGCTGAAGCTTTCTATACTCTACTGCTTCGTTAAAACTATTTCCAAGTAAAATTCGCATTGACTCAAATTCATAAATTACTTCGACACTCTTTTTCTATGTCTTTATTTAACTTGTAACAAAAATTGAAGTAATAAATACTCTTACTCTATCCCAAAACTTTCTTAACTCTACCTTTCATCGTGTAAAACTAATTTGCAAGTAAAATTCCCATTTACTCAAATTAATAAATTACTTCGACACTCTCTTTATCTGTCTTTATTTAACTCATACTACAAATTTTAGAAATATTCTTACTCTGCTAAAAGTTTCCATACTCTTCCTCTACTTCTGTGAATTCTATGTAATTTCCAAGTAAAATTCGGACTCACTCAAATTAATAAATTACTTCGACACTCTCTTTCTCTGTCAGCCTCATTGTCTCTCTCCTGCTGCTGTCCTATAGCAAATCACAAGGGCATTTAATGCTCTTGCTTCGCTTGTTGTCTGTTCTTATTGTGGTGTTAACAAGGCCGTCTAGCAAAATGAATTGTAATAAGCAAAAGTCGAACAGACGAAAAGTGAGATACAAAACACTGTTTCACACTTAATTGCTAACTCGAAATATATAAAATTAGCCAAGTGCGGGGCACCGCAGTGATAAATTAATGAATCTGAACTGCAACCGTTAAGCAGAGTGATTTTATTTCTTATTTTCGTTCGTGGATGCCGAGGCAAGTCAAATTGCCCAACTGCCCAAACGAGTTACCATCACCACCATCACCACCATCACCACCATCAAAAAACAAATTCATAGTCATACTCGCATTCACATTCGTATTCGTATCTGTATCTTGTAGATACATATATATATTCAGCTGGGCGCTAAACGAAACACACAAAACATGTTTCGCGTAATTTATAAACCAAATATTTAAGGCATGTGGCGTTTCAGCTACAACTCCAATTTTTTTTTTTGCCATGCTTTTTGTGATTTTTTCAATCTTATTTTTTATCTCTATTATTTTCGATATTTCATGTGGTTTTTTCCTTGCGATTTATTACAGTGAGCGCAGCAAGTTTGCGGTAGGTCAGGCGAGTGCTGAAAAGCGAACTGAACTGAACTGAATTGAGTATGCAAATTTGAAGTTTCATTTTTTTTCTTAAATATTTATGCTAATTCCAATTTAAGTGCAGGCGCAACAAAGTTGTTGGCGGCCACTTAATCAATGTTAAATAACTTATGATGTCTTGAAACTTGAAAGCAGCTAACAGCTGCGTTAATCTGTTCAAAGTGCTGCTCTCGAAATTGATTTAATGTCCGATAGCGATACGAATGTCATTGCACTTTGGCTACTTGCCACTTGTTGGTCAATGCACCTTAAGTATCTTCGCTTCTTTAAGCTGTGTACTAAAGTAACATTTTTAAGACTTCATTCCGCTGCTACTTAAGTCTATGGCTTCTTCTCTCTTTCTGTGTATGCCTGCAAGCATTGCATATCCATTAGACAATTAACATTATGTGTGTGTATACAATCAAAGGTCAGCACATGTCGGACATGACAGCATCCTTTGCTTGTTGCATAATGCGATTTGAGTTGCAGACACATAAATGTCACAAATGCTACAAATTGCAATACCAAATGAACATCAATAAAAGCACTTTATGTCGCAAGTCACTTAAAGCACAAACACACACTCACACTCACAGACACAGACAGCTGGAGTTAAGTAGCCGCCCAGCTGCCCAGCGGCGGACCAGTAAACAAACATGGCAACATGTCTATTCCTGCAAAACGCCAAACGTTGTCGTAGTCATCGTCATCGTCGTCGTTGTCGTTATCCCTTTTGCAGTGGGGAATAAAAACAACAAGCGGACGGAGATTGCGGCAGACAGAGACGGTGATGGAGACGCACAGACAGCATGAAAGGCAAATGGCAACACAGGCTCAGGCTCAGGCAGCACAAAAAAAAAAAAAACCTAACGAATCGAAATTCAATCAACGATCAATGAATCCACTCACATTGAAAGCGAAAGAGGGAAGCGAAAAGGAAGCAAGGCTTAGGGCAACATCGGCGGCGGTGGCATTTAACATTTCCGTTGCCATTGTCGCATCTCCAGTTCCAGTTGCAGTCCCTTTTGGCTACCTGGCTCTCGGTCTGACTGGCATCCTGCCACTGCCGCTGCCACTGCCGCTGCCGCCTGCGGAAGCTGCGCTTAGTGCCCTGCCACAACGGATGTCGAGTGTTGCAGCCACCGCCGCACCCACAACCCACGCGCTTGATGCTTAATTCAGTTTTCTGTTTGGTTCTCATGCGTTTTGTTTGCGCATCTTCCTCGTTTTTTTTATAGTCTCCTCCACCATTTCTTTTTTTTTTTTTTGTGTCGTGCATAAATGTCGCTTAAATATTTTCATTGCCGCCCCGAGGACTAAGAGAGATAGCTATAGAATTCGAGCAGAGAGCTTTGGCTCTGTCGTCATCATCATCATCAACACGAGCTAATCGCTTTTGCTGATGCGAATTTGCATTTTAAATACCAACAATGAGTGCAGCTCACAGATGCAGTTACGGATGCAGATACAGATTCATTCACAGATATAGATACAGATACAGATACAGATAGAAATGCGAATGGAAATGGAATTGCAGCAGGGATGCAGATACTAATCTGTTTGGCTGAGATTAATTTGTTTTTGCTGGCTTTTATAAATGGATAGCATGGCTGATTAGCCAGCTAGCTATCCACATTAAGTTAGCTGATTATGACCAGGCTGGGACCAGGCAACTGAGTCACAGTCACAGTATCCTGCCACTGGGAGCCATCTACATAAGTAATTAATTGCATTTCTCAACCGGCAACAGCTTCTCCCCAATGTGAGTGAGTTTCATGGTATCATCATTATGGGCATCGTTTGTCGATTGCCAACTTCCTGCATTGAGCTGCCACACAAATTGCCAAAGTCAAGAGCTGAGAACTCAAAAGCTGAAGCTGATATCTGGCTAAACTAAAAGCGGTAGCTGGTCGTTGGGAATCAAGTAACTGGCCAACAAACAACTGCTGACTGCAGAGAACTGGCAACTGGCAACTGGTAGCTGGTAGCTGGCAGCTTGGCTTGGTTCACTGGCAAATTATGAAAACCAACAAACACAGCTGCTTCTCTCTGGGGGACGCTTTGACAAACAATGTAGCTGACAAATGACGAATGCAATTTGTTTGGCTAAAATTGTGAGTACACTCGTACACTCGTTGAATGTATCTAACTGGCTGCATTTGAGTAGTGGCAAAATATTTGCAAATTAACTCACTGGGGAGTCGCGAGCACAAAGCAATCTATCAAACAAGCTTGATATGCTGCCAGATACGCTGCAAATGAGATTGGTTTTAATGCATTAAAAGCTTAAGTTTAACAGCAATAAACTTGATGAAGATTGCTAAATAAACTTTTAATCATAGAGGAGAAATTCTGGTGCACGTTATCTCTCAATACTTAACAAATGAGATTGATTACTATCACCGAGAAATAAACCTTTCACATAAATCGTTAGCTATTGCATTTAACTGCATATATGAGTTTGATTTAATGCATTAAAAGCTTTACTTTAACGGCAATAAACCTAATGAAGACTGCTAAATAAAATAGCAGTTTGAATAGGGTAAATTCTGGAGCAAGTCATCTGTCAATACATAACAAATGAGATTGATTACTTTCACTGAAAGTAACCTTCCGCATAAACGTTTGACTATTACATTTAATTGCACAGCAAACATCAATATTTCAAACACTTAGTGCAGGGTATCTGAATGAGAAATTTCAACAACTAAAAGATTTATTGAAGACCGCCTTCCAACATATTACACAGTTCATGTGTATCAATAAATTTGGTATTAAAAGCGGGCGAGGGCGGCTCAAGCAACTCCGTTTTGCTTTCTTCACTTTTATTGCGAAATAAAAACTTTTTCATAAGTCTCTCTCTGTGTGTGTGTGGCATGCATAGGCAGCTGCCACACATCGTGTGCTATGGCAATTTCTGATGCCTTTGCCTGTCCATTCAATTGAACACTCGCATTACACATACGACACGTGGGTCTAAGGTGAAATCCTTTTTTTCCTCATTTTAGTATCCTGTCAGCAAAGTAAAATTTTTGGCAGCTGTTGCTAGTTGAGAAGGTGTTCGGATGCGATCGAAAGGACCCAAAAAAGCGTTAGACGAAGGGGAAGTAAAAGGGTAAAAGGTAAAAGGGAACGAAAAGCTGATTTGGCAGCTAGCAAGACTGACAGCTGCTGCAGCTTTTGTCGTTGTTGCACAGTTTCTAGAAGAGAAATAAATGAAAGAAGAAAAAAGCAAGCAAAACCCAAAAGCGAATTTAGCTCTTTTCTGCTTTGCTGCCATTAACAGGTTGCACTTGAACTTGAGGCGCCATAAAATGTTGCCGCATACATATTTAATGTTGACAGTTGACTGGATACGCGCCGCACACACTCGCTTCGTGTGTGTGTGTGTGTGTGCATACACTCATGACCTTAAACTTCAACTTGTTTTGTGGCAAACCGCCGTGCCGTGCCGCCTTTGCAAGTTGCCAGTTGCGAGTTGAGTCGACTTGAATCGCAGCTGCCGATGAAGACACGCAAAAAGCGAAGCGGCCAAAAACAAACAGCCGGCAGGCCTCAAGGCAGGTTGTTAATGTCGTTACACTCAGCGAAATGCAGACGTTACTCGCCAAATTAAATAAATAAGCAAAGCAAAGCAAATCACATTTAATTTGGTTATTTCATTAGCAATGCTTTTGCGCAGTGTAGCTGACGAACACGTTGATCGGACGCGCAAACGACATGAGCAATTAAAAATTTGTTAAATTAATTTTGCAAATTTTTTTGTGTTTGTTGCTTGCTGCTCTGAAAGCCAAAGAAGCAGAACCCGAGACCCCAGAACCAACCAAATTGCGCACAACCCGTGCCCAAAGCCAGAGCCAGAGCAAGAGCCATAGCCAGTGATGGAGCTGACAACGGTCGGTCCCGCATTCTGTGTAATTCATTAGGAACGCTTGCCGGTTTCAATTCAGCAAACGTTGCCCCGTGTCCCGTGCCACATGGCAGCCAGTCCGACTATTTCCCTCTTCTTTATCCGGCGTCCCTTTTTCAGCACTTGCGTTTTATTGCTACACTTGACATTTTGTCAGCAGTTGCGTATTTTAATTTAATTCATTTTTATTAAATGCGGGCTCAGCGCTAAAAGAGATGAGAGTCCCGCCAAATGCCCCACGTCCTCGCCTCCTCTGGCCAATGTCATCTAAGTTGACATTTATTTGTGCATTGCGCATACGCCGCATGTGCCAGTGCCTGGATGGCTGGCTGGCTGCCTGTCTGCCTGCCTGTGTGCTGTGGCGGTTAGCTAAGTTTGTCAGAAGTTCGGTCCAGCAACGTCAGAGCTTCAGTCAGCACATCGTCTGGTCATGTGTGTGACGACTGTTGTATGTTTATCTTCATTTCGAATTTGGCTGCGCGTTTTAAAGTTTCATCGTCATTGCAAAATGGTTTTAGCCACGGCAACGAATTTGGCTCAGATTGGATTTGCGACTTTTGAGCCCTCTCCTTCACTCTCTGCCTCAAGGCAGCAGCAGCAGCAGCACATTGGCAATTCAATTAAAAGACATTCCAAGTCCGAGTTCACTAAGAAGCTAAAACTTAACAGGCACTGCAAGTGTTCACATACACTCGAATCTCTGTCTTTCTCTGTGTGTGTGTGTGTGTGTGTGTGTGTAATTAAATTAAAAGTTTTTGCTACTAAATAGAAACAGCTTGCCGAAATGTTAATGACTTTGGTCACACAGGAAATGGAAATAGCTAAAACGATGGCAAAAGTTCGAAATACTCGTAACCCACCTTCAATTTAATCAACGACAAATTGCTCAAGGAGCTTGAAGCAGTTGACGAACCTTTATCTGGCAAAATGGGCACGACCCAGCCACGATCTGGGCTGCAGAGAACTGGCAGGCAAATCAATTGACCGATTGAAAAGGGCCACGACAAACTTGGCCCAAAAAAATACTTGAAGTTATAAACAATAATGCAGCTGCAACTGTTGTTGACAGTTGTGCAAATCAGTTAGCCAAGCCAAGGGATTTTCGCTTGATTTTGGCCAATTTCTAGCCTGCGGCCAACCATAGACAACAACAAAAAAAAAAATGCCAAGACATGATCGCATTCCAAGGGAAGAGGCAAACGCTCAAAACGCTCTAAACAATAAGCGGCATTAAGTTTTTTGTTTTGGTGGCCGCATCGATCACGATTGTCAGACTAACTGACTGAGTGACGACTGACATCAGCTGGCGGCCCTGGAGCATTGGGGCAGCAGCTCTCTATCATAAATACATAATGGCAAATCGAAATCGCCCACAACAACAGCAACTACGGCGACGACTGCAACTAAAAGTGATCTTTTGTCTGGCCAGATGTCATAGGTTGGCCCAAAAAAGTTTGTGGAGCTCTGTGGAGGTTAAGCTGGCCAAGTGTTGGCTGCATGCTTGCATAAGCCATAAGACCAGTTAGCGAGTGAGCTGTTAAAAGCCAACTTGAACTTCGGGCGCAAAACCACCAAAAATAGAAATAATAGTAAATGTTGAAGCGAGACAATTGCACAATTAAAACTTCGAGAAAAACAAACAAACAAACAAAAAGCAACAAAAAAAAAGGGAATAAACAAACAGCAAACAAACTAAAAAAAAACACAGTTGGAAATTAATTCGGCTTATGCGGCAGCCAGCCAAATGGGCAGCAACAACAATTGACAATAATTTTCGGCAGCAACAACCATTAAAATGCAACCAAAAAGTTGAGTCACTTTTAAACCGATTATCGGCCACAGCAGTGGCAACAACAACAACAGCAACAATAACAAACCAGCGATTGCATTTCAACAAATGCAACTGCGAACAATTAAACAATTGCAACTAGCAGCTAAATTTATGAGCACTTTTTTTTGTTCGACTCATAGATAAGCCAAGTTTTCAAGCGGCATGCAACACACACACAACACACATGCCATGCAGCTCAGTCTAACCACAATGGGCCAGCGAATTAGGCGCAACAGCAGCAACCAGCAACCACAAACAATGTCAGCATTTCCTATCATACAATTAAGTTTATTGTGAACCCAAAATAAAAATCCGCATAACATGTCAAATGTCATTTGTCGTACAATCACGATCTGACGACGCTGTTAGATAAGTTTCGTACAGCAAAACGGAGAAAGATGCCGACAGACTGAATCAGCGGGGTGGAAGTCAGAGATCAGACTCTGGTTTGCCCCACAATATCTGACGTGGTTGCTGTTTAACTGTCTGTCTGTTTGTCTGTCTGTCTGCTGCCTGGCGTCGCTTGTCGCATTTAAGTCCAATTCAATCAGTCGACTGACGAAAATCAATTAAAGATACAATGTATAAAAGCTGCGTTTATGCTTCGCCTCGTATCGCCAGAGCCAATCAGTGCGTGTATGAAATAAGCTGCAGGCCAGACACAGAGAGAGGGCCTTAAAACAGGGCCGCTTCTGCGGAAATAGGGCGCCAGTGTGTGGAGGTGAATTATGGACTAAAGATAAGGACTGGAAGGTGGAATGCCAGAAGAAGGAACTTAAAGAGCTGTCGCTGCCTCTCTTTTGCCTACATCTCAATCAGTTCACTTTTTACGTAAATGTATTTTTAAATTCTCGGAAATTTTGAGCAGCAACTAGTTTTCGATATTTCGATATCTACCACATCACAAATAGTTTCCTTGACCTAAAATGTAACAATTGTAAGCTCAAATCTTTGTATCTACAATGCTTATAATAGGTATTTTACCAACATACACTATTTAAGCATGCATATCATATCATCATATCTCATTTAATAACACGCCTATTTTCTTTGTATGCATATCTCTTACCCCCAAACTGCAAATCAATAAATTCGTATCACAGACACAATTATTATTATTGACTATACTCTTGGAATTAAGCACACGTGTGCTGAGGATTGATATCCTTGCCACAAAATACCATTTGCATACGAAATGAGTAAACACACTCAATTTCTATAATAGACCATATCAAATCTAGTCTAGTATTCGCTTTGGATTGTTCTCGACATGTGAAATTTTGTCTTCTATTGCTGTTCAATCTTTTGTCGTATTTCGTTGCTCTCAAAAATAGCTAGCTAACCAGATTTCAAAGAGAGACAGAGAGAGAGAGAGAGCGAGAGACAGTCAAAGCCTGTCATTAGCAGAATATCGAATATATATGTGCGTTGATTAGCTGCCTCATCTGGTTACCTTTTGCCGTTGCCTCGCATCTCTCGACTAAGCTCAGCCATCTCATCTGTCACATGCCACAAGGTGTTGCCGCATTTTCCCTTTTGGCGAACAATGCAATCGAATCGATATGCAAAGCATGGTCTGCACTGCAATTGCCTTCAACTACATACAGACAGAGTCACCTTATTGTCAGCCCCCCCTTTTCCCCTCTTTGCCACTTGTGCTCTCTATGCTGTCATTGTCACCCCATCAACAATTGCTGACAAATCATTTGCCATTTCGCTGAACTCGCTTTTGGCATTTTTCTGCTGCGGTTGCCATTGGCATGTGCCAAAATTCTGAGCTCAATATGTCTGCAGCTACTCGTATCTTTCTCTCCCGTCTCCCATATGTATCTAACTGTCTATCCATCCATCCATCTAACTGTCTACCATATCTATCCATATCTGTCTGCCTAACTGTCTGACTGTCTGTCTGTCTGTCTGTCTGTCCGTCCGATTGTCGTCTATCAGCTAGTCTGTCTGTAGGTTTTTCGATTGCGACGATTTCGCAACCTCAACAAAGAATGTACCTGTCACATTGTGTATCGAGGTATTTGTCACTTTTGGCCGAATTGCTGCTGCCAATGCAGTTAGCCATTTTTCACACTACATCTCAGCTCACTCACTCACTCGCTCACTCACTTACCTCCCCCCCTTTACACTCCCCTCACCCTTCTGCCACATTTATAACATATGTGGCTTGTAGCTGTAGGCGCGTGGCCCAAATTGCAGCTTGTGTCCGGTGCAATAAACACTAACAAAAAACCCCCAAAAACCGGCTTTAGCCAAAAAAATATTTGTGAGACTGCAGCAAAAAGCAAATGCATAACCAGGAAATTAAGATCACAACGAACAGCGGATGCACTCTAAGAACAAAGAACTGGAATATGAGCAACAAAAAATATAAAAATACCACTGCAGTGATTTATAAAAAGTAGTACTTTTAAAACATACCATAGAATACGAAATGTAACAGATTGTGAGCCAAAAAAAATTAAGACCGTTTACAGTAGGCTTTTCTGACATATTAATATATTTCTTAAATAACTTCTAAATTTTTTATCACATCGCAAATAAATTCAGTAATCAAAAATATTGTAGTATTTTTTTATATGCAGTGTCAAACAATTGAAACAAACTATCTTTAGTTTAATTCCAACAGTTCCCACATGCACTTAAAAGTCGAAACACCCTGTGATCATAGTGTACAGGGTGCACATGAATAAATGAATTAAAATTTTTGTGACTGCAGCGACAGCAGCTAATTAAATTATTTACTTTAGGCTGTAAATGCATTTTGCAGCAGGTCGTCGGACGTTAATTGTTGTACTTGTTGTTCTCTCTGTTGTTGTTGTTGTTGCCGTTGTTGTCGAGTTTGTTGTGGCTGGCGAAACACCTACCTAGTGTTTGCTGTTGTTGGTGTTGTGGGGGCTTTCAGTTGGTGGAAAATATGAAAATATGCTTGTCTGTTGCTGTGGGCAGTCAACTGACCGGTCAACATTGTGCGCTTTTTTTTCGTTGTTGTTTGTGTGCCTGTGGCGCAGTGTAAATAATATGCATTTATTTATTTTAATTTTATTTGTATTTATTTGTTTGCAGAAATTGCGCATACGCCGCATAGACAGGCAGAGGCAGGCTGTAGGCCAAGCAATCAAACAACGATGAGCAGCAAATAAGACAATTGCAAACAATAACACATCAACATTGTCGACAACAATAAAACACAACAGCAACCACAACAGTTAAATTTGTGCAGTGCGGTGCAGTTGTTGGTGCAGTAAAGCCTTTAAGCAATTACAATATTTGCCAAAACGAATATGTCAGCAGCAAATGGCAAACAAAAGCAAACTCAAACTTTCCGGGCCACGTTTTAACAAATTGCAAATATTACGAAATAATTTCAATAGATTTTTCCTTCCATTTTTTTGCTTTTTTTTGTGTTTGCTACGACTCTTTCAACATTTTCTTTTGCAGCTGCTGTTGGAAGTTGTCGTTGCAGCTTCGATCTTTGCATAAGCTAAAGAAATTAAATTGAGTTGTTTTGTTTGAATTGGTTTTTTTTTCGTTTCGTTACTTGGTATGTTAGTATTCGACATGGCAGCAATAAAAACAGATGAGTCCAAGTCTCTCATTCAAATTGGGCAAATGCTTTCAGTAAACTAAAGAAAATTATGTAAAATTGTTGTTGTTTGTGAAAAACCACCGACTAAAAGCAGCAGCAACAGCAACAAAAGCACACAGTTTAAAGGTATTTTTGAGTGCTGTTTTGTCTGAAACGTGCCGTAGTAATCTTTTTCTTATACCCTATAATCTAGGGATTTTCTGTAGAGGAATATTATATAATATGTTTGGTAAATACATTAAATAACTCTATCGGCTTAAATTGAATTTGAAAAGAAATGTGAAAAGTAAAATGAAGTAACTTAAAGATAAAATATGAAATTTTGTATAAAAAATACATAGCATTCTTTCTATTACAAATGTTGAGTATGTTTTCTACATAATTGTGCATGAAAACATTCCTATTAAATACTTGATTTCTACATATTTAAATTGATTTCTAATGACGAGAGTTAAATGATATACTAGTTCCTATCTTTCGGTTAGATTAAATTGCAATAAAATAGATACCTAAACCATAATTGCACAATAAAACATTGCAGAACACAAAAGCTCTCCTCTATAGAGCATCTCAAATTCGTTCAATCATTTCTAACAGCATTTTCTTCATTATTGTTGTCAATTGAATTGGTGTTTCTTTTGTTTTCATGTCTCTGCTATACTGTATTGATTATTATATAATTATGAAAATGATGCTTGATCTCGGGACAGCTTTCATGCAGAGAGGTGACTGCTTTCAATTTGCTAGAATTGTGAAACTGTATTGTCCCTTGAACCACCTCCCATCCCTCCCTCCTCCTCCTCTTCCATCATAGTTTGGGTCGAGAGGTAATTGAGCTGCTGAAATCTTGATAAAGCAGCTCTGTAATTGAATATAATTTGTACAGAAGTTAACAACGTTCTATGCTGACCTGAATTCGTGATTCGGGTTGCCATTTCTCAATTTCTCAGCGCTTTGAATATGCCATGCCACTTGGGGCAGCATCTCCCTCTCTCACTCTCCCACACACATACACACGCAGAGCAACAGAAGATGCATTAGTTGCGAGTTAAGCGAAGGGTTAAGGGAGGAGTGTGGAGAGTGTGGAGTGTGTGGAGGGGGACTAGGCAAATATGATTGCTTTGCACAGGCAACAAAGACACATTACTTCGCTTGCCACATGCAACATGTTATTTAAGCGTAAATCATTTCGTTGCCAGTTCTCAGACGCAACAACCAACAGTAATAACAACAACCACAGCAAGAGCAACAGCAACAGCAACAACTAGACAAGAAGAAGGAACAACGAATTGGAATTTCGATTTTTCACAAGTTCACATGTTGCATGGCGGCAAGTGCGTTGCGCCCTGCCGCAAGTCGTGTCTAGAGCTTAAGCTGTATTTGAAGTTGAAGTTGAAGTTGGACTCGCAAGTCGCGCTCAGCAGAGCGCAACGCTTGCTGCCGCCAACGCCAACGCCGCCGACGACGACGACGACGGCGACGACGACGATGACGACGAAGTCGACTTTGTGGCATTTCCATTTTCATTTTCACACGCGGTCATTAGAGTTGAACCCCACTTAAGAAGAGAGTGAGACTTGGACTTGGACTTGCCGACTCCTTTGGCCATTTTTCACACACACACACACAAACACACACATAGCGAAAGAAAGGTAGAGAGAGGTGTGCGGGGGTTAGACAAGCACAGCAATCGCAGCAGAAATAAATTAAATTTAACTTGCATTTTTGCCAGGCCATGGGCCATGGGCAAGTCCAAGTTGCAAGCTGAGTTGTTGTTGTTTGTTCTCTTGTTGTTGTCGTTGTTGTTGTTGTTGCTCTGTGCAGCGCTGCTCGGTGCTGTGCTGTTTTTCCACAAGTTGGCACTTGAAATTGCAAGGGCCGCCGCGCTCTCTAAGTACTTGCTGCGATGCATGTATCTAGCAGATACTTACTTAATACTTTGTATCTGCTGGCTCGTTCGTTGCGCTGCTCGAGCGCGTTCTGCCATATGCAAATTAAAATTAAAAGCCTTTTTGTACTGCTTAACTTTGGCTGCAGCCAGTCAGCCACTCGAAGACCAGCTACAGCTCCATGTTGGACTTGGACTTGGTTTCTGTTTCTGTTTCTGCTGCTGTTGCTGTTGTTGTGTTTCTGTTTGCCATTTCTGCGCTTCGTCTTCATCGTGGTTGCCTTTGCCTTTGGGTTGCCTATGACTTTACAATTTGTTTGGCTTTTTGCGGCCGCCGATAGGCTCTGAAGTGTGAAACATGCCTTCAACTTGAGCCACACACACATACACATAGATAGCCACAACTCAGCATAAAACGACTGTCTTCGTTTCTTGACTGTCATTCCTCTGCTCGTTGTTTGTCTCTCTTTCTGTTTCTCTCTCTCTCTGTCTCTGTATTTGAACTTCTTTAAGCGGAAGTTCAAGGCGTTCACTCAATTGTATCGTGTAATGAAATGTTTTATAAGTCAGACAAGAAACCAACAAAGACGCAGATCGAGTTGAGTTCGCATTAATAATTGCTCGTTTATTTAACAGTTGCGCGTTTGGGTCATTGGCTCCAACTCCAACTCCAACTTTAACTTCAACTCCAACTCGGTTCTGTCTCCCGGCGGTAACTTGTCATATCAAATGATCAGCTTGATGGGCCCCACACTCATTAGCATCAAATAGTCTTAGATTATTGTAATATTTATGCTAAGTTTTACACGCATCTTAGTCAAATACACGACGCAGTGCACACACATATTATGTTAGAATCTGCGGCTGGCTCTCTTTCACATCATTTGTCAAACGTGAAAAGCAATTCGTTTACAGCATCGACTTAATTAATGGCAATAATCAAAGCAAAGCAAAACTCCACATCAAACGTCAAAGTTTGGAAGTCAAAGCAAAAGCCAAAGCCAAAGTTGCCACTTGGCCAACTCCAAGGTTGTAGACCTTTTTCGAAAATGTATCCCAAAAAGCCAAACAGACACACAGAAAAATTGACGTAACTTATTCGCGTTTATATCACTCTCGGCTGTAAGTCCGGGCCACAGCTATAGATACCATCATCAGCCACAACACACGCAACAGCAACAACAACAACAACAACATCATCAGCAACAACATCTCGAACACTGGCGCGTCAAAATTAATACGTTTTTAAATGCCAAGCGACGCAGCTTCCTGTTGAGAGCCCAAGCAGCAAACTCGATGCTCGAAGCTTGAAGCCAAGTGCCCAAGTTAACAGAGTCTTACGCACATGCGCGTAATTGTTGGCAAGCAAAGTCGCAAGAAGACTTGCGAGTAGAAACCATAAGTTCTTCTTACGCGCGTTTGGTCCAATCAAACTGCGCAAGAGAATCAAAAGCGGGGGTTGCCTAAGCAGTTGGTCATATAAAACGCACTTGATCTTTTATCATCCAATGAATTACATTTTAGTTTGAGTGCATTTAGATTTAGATTCTCAAGCTGTGCAAGAGATTCAAAAGCGAGGGTTTCCTTACCAGTTGACCATAAAAAAGGAGCTCGATCTTCTATCATAGATAAAATAAATTTTCGTATAAGTGCATTTGTATTTAGATTCTGAAAAAAAAACACATTGACCAATTTAAATTTTTATTTATATTCTTATAAAGTCAGTCAGCACATTCCATTAGTCCTCCTAATCGATCTTTATTGATACTCAAAAGATATTTAAAGAATGGTTTGAGAAGCTGTGAACTTTTTGTATATTCTTTTAATGCGCTTTCGGTCCCTTTAATCGACTTTAAAAGCGCATTAAAGCTCTCTGAAGATATTCAACTTGCTCTTAAAGTACGTGATACAATCAAATAAAATGTAATATTACCTCCAAAATACTTAACATTATTTTAAAGTTATTTCTAATACTCTAAAAGCATATTTACCCTCATTTAAAAGCTCTTGGAACTTATTCAACTTGCTCTTTATACAAGTGATAACATTTAATAGTAACTCCAAAGTACATGCTTTACATTCTTTAAAGTTCTTTTGAACTACTCTAAAAGCTCATTAAAGCTCTTTGAACATATTGAATTTGCCCTTAAAGCACTTAACACCATTGTAAATGTTAAAGTGAACTCTAAAACTCTTTTTACACCCACCTCGCAGCACAAAATTAATGATGACTTGGCCAAGAGTGGAACCGAAATGTAAATTGAATTTTAAAAGGTAATTTAACGTGTGCGTTCTGTGGCCATAATTAAAAATTAACTTCAATTTAACACTCGGCTCACAACTCTTCAATTTGTACTCCTCAGTAACACAATACGTAATTTCAGCTGCGTTTTTTTTTCTTTGTTTGTCTCTTTCTCTTTTTTTTTTAATTAACCCCAACTATAAGTCCAATGATTTATGAACAATTTTTGAGTTGAGTTGCAATTGGAATTATGAAACAGAACATGCGAACATAAATCGAATCGAATTGAATTGAATCGCATCGACGGATGCAAATGTTTGTTGATTTATCTGTACTGCAATTGCATTTCAATTAATGCAAAATTAATTAGCGCAGTGGAAAAAAAAAAACTTCAACACAACTGCAACAACGTGGAAAGAAGAAACTTCGGCTGCTGTCATAATTTAATAATGTAAATGCCACGCCCGCGAACGCCTTTATTAGCGCAGTTTTAATTCAATTATGCGGCATTCAATTGGAACATTTTTGGAATCGCGCCCAATTGTTAAATGGATTTCCATATAATTATTACCCCAAAATTTCTCAAGTGGATTTTAATGAGTTATTTAATGAAGTAATCAGACAATGAATTCGGAACACGTGGGCGTGGCATTTGGATGATTTTATAAATGGAAATGCAAGTATTTGAAAGCGAATAGGAAATGCGAAATGCAAGGCCTGCAATTAATTAATGTATAAATGTTACAAATCAACGTAAAACATATTAGCTACAAGTATAAATTGAAACAAAATGAATAACTAAATTTAGGAGTGAATTACAAATATTTAATAACGGTGAAATCTTTGAAATGAAATTACTTTAAATTTTTGTTTGCCTTAATCAACCTATAAATTATTTTTAATGTCGTAATTAAGTCATAAGTCATAATTTCTATTCTACGCATATTAAGTATTTGAAACTTAGGAATTATAAAATGAAACTAACAATTGGAAATATTTTTAATAAATGCAATGAACACCATTTGAAACTATGTAAAATATTGCGAATAAATAAAATTAACGTTCAATAATAAATGTTCAATAAATGGCCAAAAAACTCTGGCAGAAATATTTAAGTGAAATTACTTGAAATATTTAGGAACTGCGCAAAATATTGTTGTCAAATCCATGCCTATAAACTCTTTTAAATGTCAGCAAACAATGTCATGCAATAAAGTAACAAATTCAACACATATTAAATACTTTAGTCAGCAGAAATTCCACGAAATCAATTCATAGTCTACAAAATATTTTGAATATTTATAAACAATAAATTCGGGCAAAATTATTATGCAAAATTACACAAAACTCAGCTGCAATTTGTATGTATTGGCAATAAGTTTGAACAATTCGCAATTATCATAAATCAGGCGTAAACATGCGTTTTGCATATTTTTCATAAATATTTTTCGCGTCTATTAAAAAATGCCTATCGACAGTAGAATTAAAAAATTTTTGAAACGTTTCATACATAGTATGATTAATTTGTTGGCCGTTTAATTGTCAACACACATAAGAGTGTGTGTGGACAACAATTTCATTGCGTAGCAAAAGCAAAACAAAACAAAACGGAAAAATTTGAAATGCAAAAATTGAGTCGTTTTGCGTTTTTGAATTTGAATTTGAATATCCAAGCCGAAAAATGAGACGCGTACATTTTATGCAAATTTCGCATGCTTGTTAACATTTATAGCCGTCGGTTGACTGTGTGTTGTGGAGGCGTGGCACAGAGAGAAAGACAGAGAGAGAGAGAGAGAGAGAGGCTTGTCGCACACGTGCAACAGCGAAGCAAAGCTAAACGGCAAAATCCGAAACGAAACCCCGAAAACGCAGCGCAGCAAACGATTTTTAATTAAAATGTTGTTGGCTCTGAAATGGCAGCATTTAAGCAGCTTTCAGGCCATTGTTATGCAGATTGCAAAAGGTGTAGAGCGCGGGTTGACAGTCAGAGAGAGAAAGAGATGGAGATAGAGTAACAGAACCGAGTAGCATAAATATAAACATAAGCAATAACAATAATCAGAAGCGATGCTAATAGAAATGGAAATAGAAACAGCAACAGCATTGAGATTTTAATTGATTTGCTTTTCACACACACACTCCAATATCTTTTGACTATGCGGCATTTTAATAATGCAAAGCACGTCGTATTGTTTGCCTCCCCCCTTATTTTAGAGCAGCAATTAGCCCACGTGGCGTGTGAGCGATATGGAAATTAAACACCTGCAAAATGCTCGCATTACGTATACGCATAATTGAAAGTCTTTCGATTAGACAGTTGAAAAAGTTGAAATGAATTTGAAATGAATTGAATTGTATTGATTAAAGCGCCCGCAAGCAACAATTCAATTTCATTTAATTTAACGTTTTTAACACCCTCCCCGAGGCGTCCCCGAGGTGCCAGAGAACAACAATATACGACGTAATGAAAGTCATTTGAGTAATTAATGTGTGCATCAAATGAGGCATTAAAGGCGCTGATTAAAGACGGGCCCCAAAGCGTTGATGATAAATCAGCAAACAACATATAATATATATGCGTTTACTACATGAGATTGCCAAGAAATTCTCCATTAAGAACTGAGCAAATAGCAAATAGCAGACAGACAATTGGATGGAATTTTGCAATTTGTCTGCAAACAAAATTATCAAATATTTAATATAAATAGCAGTTAAGTAGTCAAACAAACGTTCGACAGCAAAACGATTGGCAGCCAACTAAAGAAGCATTTGCAATTGCAATTTGTCTAATGCTTTCAGTCAAAATGCAATTAGCCACACTTGGGAATTTCTTCTTCTGCTGTTGTAATCCCTTTTTGCACATTATGCAAAGCATCGATTAGTTAGTTTGTGGGCAGGTTAACAACTCACCTGTGATTAATGAAAATCCGTTTGCCTAATCAGACACTTCTCTCCAGCTTTGTCTTTTGATATCTTTTCGAAGGGGGGGGGGGCAGCTCCTCTCCTTTGGCCTGTTGCGAATTTGTTGCGAGTTGCGCGTTTTTGGGGCACATAAATTACAATCAAAAAGCGTTAGAAACAAAAGCCACAATTCAAAAATGCACAATAAACTTATTATTTATATTATTTTGGATTTTTGTCGGCATCACACAATCACACAGATCTACAAAAACACACACACATACACAGACAAACACTCGCACACAAAAAAACTGAACTGATAAAGTAAATTATGAAATTCTTTTAAACAATTTTCATTTCTTTTGACCTCCAGTTGTGTGTGAAAATCATGCTGCAAAATAGACAAAAAAAAAAAAGAAGAGATGCAAAAAACGTGAAAAAGAAACCAAAAAAAAAAAAAAGGCAAATGAATAACAGGCAAACAATGGGAATGGAAAGAGAGTGCAAACAAAAAAGAAGAAGCTAAACTATAGTTGAGCAAATAATCATTTGGAATATATATGGCATAACTGGTAGCAAAAGCTAAAGCTACAAAACAGAAGCTGGACTCCGATTCCGACTCCGTCTGCGAGTGGAGTTTATGCCCTGCAGATTTATGTTGCAAATATGTAAAAAAGAAATATATATATGGCAAAAAACTGCCGGCCACTGCAGCTATTGTCTGTCTGTGTGAGTGTGTATGGGAGTGTGTGTGTGTGTGAGTTTGCATTGTGTGTGGATTTGGGGGCTGGCTACTAAAACTGTCTCAAGTTAATCGCTTTTATTTATTTTCGCCCAGCGCGAAAAAAACGCCAAGCGCAAAAAACTTAACTGCAACCGGTTTTTCCACACACACACACACACACATACAATACGCATACACACAGTTGCATTTAGTAGAAATTTTGCGCGCCTTTTAACTATTTTTCTTAGGCTTTTAGCTGAAAATTTGTAGCGCATCCGTTTGCATGGGGGCAACTGTTGCAGAATTTATGGAAAGAACTCATCAAAACAAAAGCGAATTTTCTTTTATTTTCATTTTTCATCTTTTTGTTGTTCTTTCGCTCGCGCTGCTTGCTTCAACTCTCTCTCTCTCTCACACTCTTTCTCTCACACTCTCAAGCGCTTTTCAAGTTGCAAGCGAGTGTGTGTGTGTGTGTGTGCTGTGTGCGTATGTGTTGCAGTTGCAAGCTGGCAAAGCAGGCAGCAACAGATAGACACAACACCAGGTTTCATGTCTAGCCAGGTAGCTGCTGCTGATGCTGCTCTTGGCCAGGTTAACACGCCAAACTGGCGACGTCATAAAGTCAGCTGCGCGTCTTCCTAGCATCGCTTGGCTTTGGCTTTGCCTCTGCCTCTGCCTCTGTCTTCTTTTCTGCCTCTGTCTTGATGTGGCTCTTTTGCCAGTTTAAGCAACGACGTTGCTGCTGCCGCTTTTGTTGTGACTTGTGGAACGCTTTGTTGTTTCGTGTTGTTGCTGCCGCTGCTGCTGTTGCTGCTGCTGTTGCTCGGTTGACAGTGCAGCAGAGGCTGCCTGATGCGAGCCAGCTTTCAAGGCTGTTTAGAAGGCAGTCATCACAAGTACACACACACATAGACACACACACATAGACATAACACTATCGTACACTTGCAGTTTTTGTTTTTGTCAAGCACGAGCTGCCCTTTTGTTTAAGTTTAATGCAATCTACTAAAGCTACTGCTGCTGATGTTACTTAAAAGTTATACATAGCATATATACTATATAGTATATATATATTCTTTTCTCTGTTGTTGTTATTTTATTTTTAATTATTGCTCTGTGCCTCAAACTGGTTTCGGAGAGGGGACGAAGGAGGGAAGAGGAAACAGGAGCGGGAGCGGGTGGTTGGCGAAATGGCCTCCCGGAGTTGTTGGATTTTTTTTTTGTTTTTGTTTGCTGCTCTTTCTCTCTTGATTAATTAGCAAGTTTTATTTTGTATTTGTTTACGTTTTGTGCAACTGCAAATTTACCGTTTCGTATTTGTATTTTGTTGTTTGTTGTTGTGTTTGCTTGTCTAGAACTTGTTTGTTGGTTGGTTGGTTGGTTGGTAGTAGGTTGTAGTTGTTGTTGTTTTGATGTTGATGTTGATTTGTTGTTTAGTGTTTAGTTTGATTGTTGAACTGAACGCGACGCGAACTCGTCAATGAGTCTGAGAGCTTAACTCGAGATGCACCCAACGCAGCGTCGTCGTCGTTGTTGTCGTTTTGGCTGGCAAAGCTCAACTGAAACTCATGCGCCAAGCTGGCCAAGAGTTTGAAGCTGCTGCTTTTGCTGTTGCTGTTACTGCTTATGCTGCTGCTGCTGCCGCTGCTGTTGCTGTTGCTTTGCTACAATTGCTGCTGCCAACGCCAACGCTGCCACTGCCAAAGCAGCTAACTGGTTTTTCGCATAGTCGTCGTCGGCCCGAAGCCAAAGTCGACCGAGTCGTTTCAAGTCGGTGTCATTTCGGCCTCTCTTTGGTGGTGCTTCCGCTTGCCCAAAAACAACAACAAGAATGGAAAAAACAACACAATACTTGCACACGAACAGCGCACCAACAGTAACAGCAGCACCAGCTGTTAAAATAGTAGTATTCGGCAGTAGTACGAATTAGTACTGAATAGTAGTAGCATTGGCATAGTGCTCTCTCTTTGCAGCGTTTCTCTTTGCATTGCTCTCGCTCTCTCGCTCTGGCTCTTTAACGGAAGTAAAAACTGCAACGACATCGAACAGCAACAGCAACAACAACAGCCGGTTTGCGCTTCTTGTTTACTTTTTGCTCTCGCTCGCTGTTATAACCGCTCGCTGTTATACGTCTGTTATATGACCAAACAGCTGTTAGCACACAATCGCTGTATGTCTGTCTGTCTGGCTGTGTGTTTCTCTGCGTGTGTCTCTTTGGCTACTTGAGTGTTTTGGGTGGCTGGGTGGGTGGTCGGGTGGATGGTTTGCTTGTGGCTAGTTCACTGGGTGGTTGCCATGGCACATTTAATAAATAAGCAAACAAATAACTAAAGCTTCAAGTGTGGCCACAAATTGACTCGAATTTTTACTTTTACTTCAACAAACACATGGAATGCAATGCAATCAAACGAATTGAAACGCTTTTAGCTCAAATGATGCGTTAATTATGGCACTTGAACCAATTAACGGCACTCGCTTACAAAGGAGAGATACTAACAGCTGTTGAAGCTACCATAAAATACCCACATATCTTATTACCTAGGGTTTTTATTGAACTCTGTATAAATGTTGAAGACTCAAAGTAATTGTCATTAATAACTTAAAATTATTAATTTTAATTAAATTTCTCATCTTTTTTTGTTTGGTATATTTTATCAAAACAGTTGTAGACAATCAATGTTATATTTAAATTGAAGAAACATCTTATATTTGTAAATTAATTGTGTTCAATACCTAAAGTTGAAGCATTAATAACTTAAATTAATTAAATTTCCCACCTTTATTTACTAATTTTTTAATAATTATCCAATAAATAATTCAAAATTAAATTTTTCCCGAATTTTACGCTACATTTCAATATTAGCTTTGTCATAAATTGACCCATAAAAGTCGAGCTGAAAAGCTTAATTGCTGTTGCTTTGTTACAATTGCTACTGTTACGAGTACTTTCTTTGTCCCAACGGGCAACACACCTTTTTTTTTTGAACACAATTGCGAATTTCATAACTTTATTAATAGATTTGTCCATTGTCTGACTTTATCGAACCGCATTCAGGCGCGACACAAACAACACAAACTACCAAAAAAAAATTATAGAAAAAAAAAAACAAAAACCAAAGCCAAACCCATAATCGAGGCTACCGGTGTTCGTAGTTGTTGTTGTGGTTGTTTTTTTTTTTTTTTTTTTTTTGTTGGCAGAAAACCCCCAGGAGTCTAACCAAAGAAATTCCAATTAATGAAAATGCGAATAATATGGCAAAGAAGGGGGACAAAGCGGGTGCCATTGAGTTTTTGGGAATAAAATTATGCAAACAGCAGGTGTTTCATTTTAGTCTGTTGCCCGTTGTTGGTACCATTGAGTTTTCAGGTGTTATTGACTCACTTTGATGCTTGATGACTTTTCACTGCAGTCGCCAATTTGAGGTCATTAGCAGGTGGTTTTTGTCCTCCTGCTATTGTTTTGTTTTTGTTTTTTGGGAGGCCACCGCCCGATTTCCCGCTGCGAATCAAAGTTTATTAAGGGCAGCACTGAAAGATGCCGCCACCGAAATGAGTTGGCCAAAATAAAAAAGTGTAGAAAATTTAATTAACTGCTAAATTAAATACACTTTGCGCTCGGCAGAACCACAACAAGAACGCGCCAAATAATTTCCAATTCTTTTCCCCCCTCTTTCTCTGTCATTCTCCCGCTGCACAGTGGTCCCAAAGCACCCGCAACGTTGCGTCCAGTTGTTATTGTTGTTGGTTGTTGGCCTTTTTCCAGTTGTTATAATGTTGTTGTTGTTGTTGTTGCTGCTTGTTGTTGGTGCGTCGGAAGTTGTCGCCGGCAGTCAACAAACCATAACGCACAACAAACGGTACTTTGAGAACTGCAGAACATTTAACGCCTCTTTTGCTTCCAGCTGAGTCGTTGTTGGTGTTGTTGTTGTTGTTGTTGCTTCTTTCATCGTTGTTGCATATTAAAATATTAAAAAATTCATTAAAATGTGCGCTGTTGAGCGCTCAACAAATTAGCCAAAGCCCAAAAAAAGAAGCAGCCCCCAACAATCTAACAAAAATATTCATAAGTCTGGCACGAAAACAACAACAACGGCAACAAATGTCTGCGGCTTTTGCGGGTGGCCATTAAATATGTTAAGAGAAAAGAAAACTGAATAATTTCTAAATAGAAAAGTTTACGAATAGAACAGACAGACATGCTCATTTAATGCTCGTTTTTATGAGGCAACATTAATTGTAAAAGAAATTAAACGACGCCATAAATGGCGCAATAACAAATGTTTATTAATTCGCAGTTATATAAACTTTTAACAAATTCATTTTAATTAAATAGCAAGCAAATATATCAAAGAATTTGTCATTAAACTTTATACTGCTCTTAAATAATAAAATGTGCAGCTGCAAAGTGGAATAATAATAAAAATAAATGTACATTTCATAATGTTGATTTAACACAAATACAAATTATATTATCAATAGCAAACATTCTACCCATAAAAACAAATAGACGACAGAATACTTAAAAAACATAACTGTTTATTTCAAATTGATTTATATGTGTACAAGCATTTTTTTAGATTATTTCCTGCACTTTATCGCTTTCCATAGCTTGTTAAAGAAAAGAGTTCATCGAAGAAGAGTTGCCATTGGTCTCATTACCCAATCAGTGCATTTAATCGATCATAACTATTTCTAGTTTATCGACGATCATGCTGCGGATAAGCATGAATAGAACACAGTCGTTTTTCAATTTCCTAGCCATAAGCTGTCAATTTTATGGCCAAAAACGGCGCTTGCTTTTATGAGTTTCAACACCCAAAAAGCGCGCAGTGCTGCTTTTCTCCTCAAACACTCCTCCACTCGACAACATTGCTGGCTTGGTTTGCTGGGGGCACGCAAACACAGCGACGCACTAAAAGAAAATTTATGTTGATGATTTTGTGTGGCCTCCGTCGCCGAGACCCGAAACTGTGGCCCATGTTCGGGGCCAGGATAGGCAAGAGCCGCGAGCGCACGCAGACAGAGTCAAATTGGAGTTGAAGGCAACAACAACTGCAACAGCAGCAGCAGACAATGCCTGCCACAAGTTGCAGCAACAGCAACGGCAGCAACATCGACTGCGGTCATCGCACTGCCCACCCAAAAAGGCGGCACTAAATTGCCCAAATGCCGTTAGAACAATAATTGCGCACACACCAACACACACACACATTCACACAAAGTGAGTAGCATATGGGCAGGGGGGAAAGCAGGGGAGGGGACCTCCATTGATTGGTAAGCACAGATAGAAGCGCTGCCAATTTATTGAGTTGTAAAATTTCAAGTGGGCCGCCCGAGAATTGTCCATGAGCAGCGCCAAACGGAGGGGAGTTCAACATATTAAAAATAAATAAATTAAAAAATGCTCGCACTTACCCGATTCTACCTCTGTTCCCCTGTATCCTCCCTCTCTCTCTCTCTCTCTATTCGCAAGCGTCTAACGCTCATTACTTCTGGCCAACGCCAAGTCCAAGTCCAAGTCCCGGGCAGAGTCCAGACCCGCGTCGGTCCAGACTAATTGCCCACATAAATAAGATGAATTCACACGAAAATTTTTAGCTCGGCTGCTGCTTGGGACAGTGACGAATGCCGCTTCCTTATTGCAAGGTCAGTTAGTCCTCCATCTTCTCGCCTCGCTTCGCCCGCTTCCCAGCTCCCTCTCTTCTATGCGCTGTTCATTGTCGTGTGCATTGATTGATGCAGTGCCAGCTGCCGTTAGTGTGGCAGCCGAGTGGCCAGACTGTGGCAGGCACTTCACACCAAATTGGCTTCTAATCTGCAAATGGTCAACCCAAAAATGGCCAAAGCAACTCAGTCGCCAGCCTTAACAATTTTTGTCAATAATCGTAAATTAATGAAATGCAACAATGTGGCCACACGCCATGTTAAAGCAAAAGCCGCCAACAAATGCGGCAACCACAGGACAAATATGAATCCAAGTCGCCGAATAAATACCTTCAAAATTCAGAAGAAAATATTAATTTAAAAAAATAAAAGATAGATATAGATATAGATATAGATATAGATATAGATATAGATATAGATATAGATATAGATATAGATATAGATATAGATATAGATATAGATATAGATATAGATATAGATATAGATATAGATATAGATATAGATATAGATATAGATATAGATATAGATATAGATATAGATATAGATATAGATATAGATATAGATATAGATATAGATATAGATATAGATATAGATATAGATATAGATATAGATATAGATATAGATATAGATATAGATATAGATATAGATATAGATATAGATATAGATATAGATATAGATATAGATATAGATATAGATATAGATATAGATATAGATATAGATATAGATATAGATATAGATATAGATATAGATATAGATATAGATATAGATATAGATATAGATATAGATATAGATATAGATATAGATATAGATATAGATATAGATATAGATATAGATATAGATATAGATATAGATATAGATATAGATATAGATATAGATATAGATATAGATATAGATATAGATATAGATATAGATATAGATATAGATATAGATATAGATATAGATATAGATATAGATATAGATATAGATATAGATATAGATATAGATATAGAGGAATAAGCTCTCTCATAAGCTGTTATACACAACATCGGGAAGGGAATTTTAACAGCAATATCAACAACTTTTACAGCCATATTTATGGGTCCTTAACATTGGCATTGTTATTGTTATCGTGGTTTGTTGTCGCCGTTGTTGTTTTCTATTTGTTGTTGTTATTGCATTTTTATTTGTTCTTTTGCCGGTTCGGGTCACCATTTTTGGTAATTTGTTAAATGAACAATCGGATAGCTAAAAATACTTGTGGCGAGACTGCAACCGCTTTAAGTGCTATTAAATAATTAAAATATTTTTAGCAAATGCACAAAGGAATTTTAACGACTCAATAAATGACACTTGAAACCAAAAGAGCTAAAGAGAAAGAAAGATACATAATAATAGTAAATTCGAAATTGCAAGAAGGTTGAACAACAATACGACGAAGAAACTGGAAATTGTGCAGGGAAATGATTTGAATGCCGCTGTTGCTGCTGCTGCTGCTGTGGTTGCTGCTGCTGACAACGGTAGTTGTTGGCAGTTGGGACTCATCGTTTGGATGTGATTAACTTAAGTACGCAAGACATAAATATTTAAACGCTTGCAGCTCAAGCGAAAGCGTGCAAAGGGGCAACCAGAGTAGAGGAGTAGAGGAGGCAAGAAGCGAGGAGAAGACTTCGCACAGTGGCAGCAAAATGTCAGCAACGCGTCAGTCAACAAACCCTGTCCACAATGGACAACGACACTTGGTTTGCTTGGTAATGGCCAACTAACATTGGCGTTTGCAGGAATCGAAGCCACAGCCTGTGTTGTGGCAACATTAAGCATTAAATTGCTCAACGGTTAAAAAGAAGAGAAAAAAATCAAGCACAACTGAAGGCGTTCCATGCTGGGCACTTTTTTCTATAATGCTTAAAAAAAAAGAAAGAAATCTTGACCACCGGCAGCAAAGGCAACAAGCAGCAACATGGCCCATTGGCTGGCTGGGCGATTGTGGCACCTTGTTGATCAATAATTGCCACACGACAGCTAAATGGGCTTTAATGCCATGTTAGCGACGCGTCGCGCACCAAGGAAATGCAAATCAAATTCTAATGATGTTGTAATACAGACACCAACCAACTAACACAATCACAGTTCTCCCGTGCCACAAACGATGCCACAGCTATGTCGATAGCTCTCTCTCTCTCTCTGTGTGTTGGGACAATGCCCAAGCACGCAAATATTGCCCAAGAAAAAAAAATTATATTATTAGAATTGAACATGCAATCTGACAAGTGTTTTGGCCAAACATTTCCTGGTTTTGCTGCAGCAACCTGAGCTGGCCACTGACCAGGCTAATTGCCACGGCTTTGGCTCTCTCTTTCTCTCTCTCTTTCTATCACTTCTCTATAGTTCTATTGCAATGACCATCATTGCGATTTATGATTGCGTTTCCTGTAACTCGCAGCTCAACTTCGACTCCAACTTCAGCTTCAAGTTGAGTTTGCTGACGCCAGCCAAAAAGCTGATCCGCAACACCCGTTGCAATATTACAACACAATGTTGCAAGGTTGCTGTTGACCAAACAATTCAACGGAAATGCAATTGTCGTCGTCTGCACACCCAGAAATCGTACAAGTTTGAATATAACTCTTATCGTACGTGTCAATATACTCATTGATATTCCACGTATTCTCTCTCTTTGAGTACTTATTTCTATAGTGTGTGTCTTTCTTTGGCGCTGTCATTGGCCACATTGACGTACCTTCTAATATGGTATTAATAACTTTTGACAAACACATTCTTGCCCGGTTGTTGAACGACGTTATTATTGTTGCTTGCCACAACTAGCATTATTATTGTTGTTGTCGTTGTTAGTCGTGTGGCTGCATTTTAAATAATTTACACATGTAAGAATGCCAACCGTTAGCAGATTTTACATAATAGGCTATAAATATTCACGAGTACTCAACCTTAAGTCGTAAAACAATAGTTCTCAGCTTAGTCATCAATGCAACTTAAAGTTCGGAAGTGTAAAATCAAAACTAAGAAAGCTACAGACAAATATTCTCGGCGGTCAAATACCCAATAAAAAAAAAAACAAAACTGTATTATTCTTAAAATATACCGAATTAATATACCAAATGAATATACTAAAATGCACCAAAGGCTCTATTTGCTTATCGAAAAATCTTTTGCCTGTTTTATATATTTTCTGTTGGCTTACAATTATAATACTTATAACGAAGACTGTATTTGCTAATCGATTTATCTTCTGCCTATTTCATACATTTCCTGTACGCACAAAGTTAGGATACCCTTCTTCCCCATCATACTACTGCGCACATTTAAAGTAACTTAAACTCAAGTGAGTGATGAGAAAATTTCATTGCACAGTCAAATATAGTAAGATAACATTTAAATTTATTTGAAAATAATCCACTTTATTGAAGTTGCAACATTTATACAACTTAAAACACTTCCTTTTGAAGCTTCCCAATAGCTGTCAGCATAAATCTTGTAAAGTTGAGTTGCAACAATTAAGCTGAGCTCACTAAAAGGCAGTTAGAACTTTGCAAGCAGATCATAAACAATCAACTTCAGCTGCGACTATTCCCAACTTTAACTTTAAATGCTATTAAGCAAAGTCTCAACCTTTTCACGACGATGCTGATGATGATGACAAATGCGCGCGGCAGTGATGCAACTGATGCTAAAATAAACCAATGAATGGCAGTTGTTGCACCTGCCTGCTGTAAAGGTCAGCGGGCGCGTGCTGATGATGTCGAAAGTTGACGTGACCCGTTGGACAATAACAACATCGACAGGTGAAGTCTGTGGTTGCTGCTGACTGTAGCTAAAGCAGGTGATTAATCAAGTTATGCATATGACAAATCCACATCAGCCATGGGAAGTGGTTTTGGCTATTGGATAGGTGTACTTGGTCTGTGCGCATTGAGTATTGGGTCTGGGTCTTGCTCCGATGCTAACCTCTCTCTGCTGTGCTGTGTGAGAGTGGGGCGCAATGTCAAATGCTGACCATGGCCAGCAATTGACGACGACTTCGAGTGGCCACTTTGACACACTCAAGCTGGCTACGTGCCGCTTGTAGCTTGTATAGCTTGTGTAGCTTGCAACTTGCAGCGCTTGTTGCAGATGCCAGCGCAGAGATAGCCACACACTGCCACAGCCTGCCATACAATTTCAATACAATATTTGAAATAATTGGCTACAAATCGTCATTACAATGTAGCTGCTGCTGCATTTTCTGTTGCTGTAGTTTGACCGTTGCCGAAGTAGACGAGAGGGGGATTTTAGTTTGCAACTGCATCGACATGCAGCAAAGTCCTCGGCCACAAATTGCAGTTGGAAAACTGCCACAATCGTAGACACATTTTGTTGCTGCTGCTGCCGCTGCCGCTGCCGTAGTAGTAGCTGCTGTTTGGCAGCGGCTGCCTGACCTACGACACCATCATGTGCAGCAGTCCCAATACCAATCCCAATCCCCAAACCCAAACCCAATCCCAGTCGCAATCCCAGACCGAGTCCCAGTTCAGTTGCATCCCACTGCCCACTGCCCAGTGCCCACTCTTCTTGGCCGCTTGTCAAGTTTGTGTGGCGAGTGAAACTTGAAATTACTATTGATACTGATAGCAACTGCAACTGCAACTTTAGTTTGTTGATGATGCCTCTGCCTTTGCTGCTCGCTGCGTCTTGGATGGCATGCCTTGCTTGGTCGAGCCTGGCCTGGCCTGGCATTTTGCTTTTAATCTGTGCGCCGTAATGCGTTACGGTAAATATTTTTGCTGTTAAGATCAAAGCTGGCCATCAAAAGGTTCGTTTCGTTGTTGTGCCACAGCTGTCCATTGTCTGCCATTATTTGGCTAATTGAGCTGCGTTCGGGTCAGCATTTTTGGTCAAAGCTTGCTGCCAATTAGCAGCTAACCCATACACAAAGCCCTATACTCTTGTATCTCTGCTTCCCCAATTCCCTCTGCTCCCTCCATCGACTACCACCAGGTGCAGAAGAGAAGAACTCAATCATCGACAGTGGCCGAAATGCAATTGTTGCATTTAATGCGCAAAACGTGAGCCCAATTTGCATGGCGACAACAGCACCAACAACAGCAAACAACTGCAACAGCCGGAGCAACAAACTAACTATCAACTAACAGCAGCAGCAACAACAACAACAACACAAACAACAATAAAGTCAACCTTCATTTGCGATCCAATTCTCAATGCATTTCACACATTTTACTGCATGACTCAGTTTTATTGAAGATTTATTACGTTGCCAACTCGCACAATTCATTAGCCATCAGCTTAAGTCATGGCAACAGATCTAGAGATGGGCACGTGAGTGTTTGTCGATAATTAGAGATGCGCAATAAATAGTCTTGCTTTCAATACTTAAAAACTACGATGAGCTTTTGTTATCTATGCTTAGTTGTGGAGGTGTTAAAGATGATTATAGCATAATATAATTTGATACAATTTGAGAAAACACTGAGAAAAATTAAAAAAAAAAAAAATAAATATTTATTATTTTGCTAAAAGTATAAACTTCAAAGACTGTGCTAAGTCCTTAAGGAAACTTACTACATATTAATTATTTGTAATATAAAGAAGTATTTCATTTCCAAAAGTTAAAAAAATAAATGTCTTTCTTTCTTACTCTGAATATTATATCATTATTTCATCATCATCAAAAGGACTATGTAATTTTAAGTATTTAAAGACTGAAGAATATTATGAATATATAATTCATCATTTATAATAAAGATAAAAAATACTTTTTTTAGAGTCCAAACTTCAAAGTAAAAAAAATATTCTATACAACTTTCTCTGAGTGTAGTTAAATACACAGTAATGGAAGATACATTGTTGCAGCTTGCCTTATGTTGCGTTGCGTGTCACGCGTTCATTCCGATACCCAGACACTATCGCCTGTTGGAACAACTACTATTTCGCATTGCTTCGGCTGCTTCGCTTGTACTGTGCTGCGGATAGGTCACGTGTTGAGTGTTTTCTGTGTTTTTCGTGTGGCACTAAAGCAAAATATCAGCAATTGAACTATAGACATTTTACCCAAATGCAGTGAACAGTGAGCAGCCAAAATGCCGCGCTCTTCGCAATCGTTGGCCAGAAGGGGATTGGCAACTCCAAAGTTTTAGGGGGAGTGGGAAAGTTGCTTTCGTGTTTTTTTATTTTTTCTTTAGTTAGTTTTTTTTAGTTTTTCGGCGCATCTTGCAAGAGTTGCACTAAATGTCAAATGCAAATACAAAAGCCATCTCGGGTTGCCCCCTTGAAGTTTGCCACCTGCTAAATGGCTAAAAGTAACTTTCTGGTTTTCCTCTTCCACTTCTCAGCTCTGGCAGCGTCTTCTTCAGTTTAACCCCTTGAAATTGTTGTGGTACTCATACCTGTTGTATAGTTGGCTTGACAGTCATAATTAATACGCTTAAGTTGGCTTACTTAATTTCAATTTGCACGTCGCTGACAAATTTCTCCACCCCGTCAGCTTCATTAAAAAGCCATTAGAGCCCAGCTTGGCCATTAGAAACTTCTTCCTCCTCACTCTCCCTTTCTCTCTCTCTCTCTCTCTCTGTGGCTAAGACTGCAACACTTTTGACCCAGCAAATTACGTCCACACGTTCATTGGCCATGTTGAGGAGGCATCTGCCAAGAGCGTCCAACGTTCGCCTCGGTTTTTGTTGTTGCTGTTTGTGTCAACTTTTAAAGTTTGTTGGCCAAACAATTTGATTTGCTTTGCCCCCCTCCATGCCATCCCATCCCGTCTGCCACTTCACTCGTTTTCCTTTCGACAAACTTGCGTGGGAAATGCCGTCGATCGGTCACGATCAACAAATCCACAATCAACAATCAGTGAGCTGCGATCTGTGATCAAAGAGCGAAGACACAGCGAAAAACCAGCTGAAAGTACATGCAAATGCAAAGTTGATGTTTATCGTTTTGTTTGTTTTGCTGCTTTTTCCTGGCATTTTTCTTTTCTGGCCTTTCAAGTGATTTGCCACTTGACAAATGAGCTGACTGCCACATGTGCAATTTAAGAGACAACTCTGCTCTCCACCAACAACAATTTGTGGGGCCATTTTTCGCTCAGCTCAGCTTTGGCTAACACAAAAAACAATGGATACGAGTGTAGCGTAGTCGACATAGAGCTTCTCCTCTGACCTGGCCTGACAATTTGTGCATTGATTTGGAAAATGCCTGTGCACAACAAATGACCAAGAAGTAGAGCGCACATGTACAACACATCAACATACATACATACATACATACATAGATTTGTATATATAAAAATGACATGGAAACTCTCCATGCACAGTGCTCAAAAAAGAGAGAAAATTGTGGCGAAAAAGCACAAAGGCAAATTGCACTGAAATTGGTGCTATCAACAAAGGCAACTTGCAGAACAAAACGAAACGTAAGAATACAGCGCAAAGCCCGAAACATATTTGACAATAATTACCCACTAGCAGATACCCTGTACTTTGTTAAAATCAACAATTAATTTTTGTATTGCATTATGCGGAGCTTAACTAACATAGAATATCTTCTATTCAAACTTAACAATCAACATAAGATTTTCAGAATTAATAGTTAAGACATAAATACATGCAGTAAATTTAAAATACATTTCAGCTTACTTTCTAATAAAAATAATTGACGCATCTCTGCCTCCCACTATCCATATCGCATTCGTATCTCTAGCAAACCTCTTTGTAACTGATTTTATGCAAGCGAGGTATTAAAAAATAGAATTTGTTACCCTATAACCTGACCTTCATTGCTGTTTGCTACTAAACATTTAAAATTTGTTTGTGCAGTCAGTTTTTTGTTGTTCTTGCTGTTGTTGTTGTAGTTCCCCTTTGCTGTCGTTGTTGTTCTTATTGGATTTCAACACAAAACGTGCCGAGTTTTTTGGTGCAAGATTTTTGTGTTAAGCTGTTGGCACGTTCAACAAATTTAATACAGTTCAACGAGACGAGGCATGAATATTCAGAGATGACTTAAAGCACCTTCCCCCCATCTCCGCCACCGCACACACACACATACTCTTCACAATCAGCGATGAGCAATCGCTTTTGTCTGCCTATGCTGACTGATAATAGAAGAAAGGGGCAGACAATGAGAGAGAGAAGAGACACAGACTGATAGGGCAGCAGGCTAGGGATAAGCTCGGTTGTTGAACGCTTTTCATTTAGTACAATTCGTGGAATTGAAGGTGAAACATTTGAGCGCGATTATGTTTGGTTTATTCAAACTGCTGTTTCTTGTATTGTGGCTAATTGGTTTGAGCCAAGGGCGTGCCACAGTCGCTGGCGATGGGCATGAGGTAAGCCTATAGAGAACTGACATTTTGGAAGTGTATAGAATATCTGAAACTAACAACTATTTCAAATTGACAGACTCCCGAACCAGATCCAACCATCTTTGACAACAAATGGCCCTTTGACTTTGAACTGGATCTCAACGAAGCCAAAACCGAATAGAACAAACATTGTGCTGTAATCTATAGCTTACCACTGACCCAATTGAAATGCTCTCGTGTTGATTAAAGTGTTTATAATTTAATGATGTTTAAGCTTTACTTGTGTGTTGTATCCGCCCTAGAAGCGGAATGTGTACTGTGCACCCGCCCCCCAATTGGGTCGACTGTTGCCATAGGGTCCGCCCAAATGCTGTGAATACTGTCCGGTAGCGTCGAGAGAGTGCCGGCCATTGTTACTCTGCCACACTGGGGCACGTCCATTGATGCTCAAGTCGAAGCCCTGTCGAGGACTGCCACCGCCCTGCACATTCAACTGACGTCGCACACGTGGCATTGCCTCCCAATCGGTCTCTAAAGTTGTCTGTGGAGTTGACAAGCATAAGGATTTACACTGCTGAACAAACTTTTGGGCACTTCACTTACCAAATCTGCATCCGTATCCAGGTGCGAGGGCACTTCATCAATTGCAGTCAATGGACTGGGATAGGCCAAGCCACAGGCGACCAAGCAGCCAAGGAGCATTAGACTGATACAAACTTTCATTGTGTAGCTGGTGGTTGAGTTTGCTGATTTGTTGGCACACTTGATAGATGTCACTGATGGCTGACGTCTAATGTCTGATGTCTGGCTTGGGCTGCCCTTAATATTTATAGAGGTCTGTGGCTCGTCTGTCTGCAACTTAATTTCATGAAATATTCCCCTCAGGGGATTCCAACCCAAGTACATTGTCGAGTCATGTGCTAGCTGATAAGGCAGCAGATTTGCCTATGAATATTATGATCATAGGGTGAGAGGAGTGCACTTGTGAGTCCCCCTCAATTACGCATCTATACATGCAAACAGATCTTTATTATGTTGTAATGTGGTTAAATACTATACAAGAAGAACATTTTTTACTGAGAAATGTAACTTACTCAACTAATACTCGATATTTATCTTAATTACAGCTTTGGCAAGCAAATCTTTGTAGTTTTCTTAAATATAAAAGTTTTCTTATACGTTACATTACGGCAGACGCTGTGTATACGTTACATTGCTATGAAAGGTTTTTGTATACTGATCAAGTATAATAAATAGTAAAGTATAGCATTAACCATAACGCATTGTTAGTGTATTTATTGCCAAGCTCTATTTCCAATCGAATGAGATTAAATCTTGCTATTATTATATTACAAATACAATATTTATTCTTAGGACTCAACAAGCAAATTAGCTTGCTATCCAATTTTTTAAGAAATTAAATTACTAAACAGTAAGTTAGTTGACAAAATCCATTTGTAGTCTAAGCAACTTATTCTTGCTTGACATTTCGCTACAAGGGTATTTAATCTTCGGCGTGTCAACTGTCATGCGAATTTGTTGCTGATATTGCCTTTATAAAGAAGTTTTTAAAAAACTCTTCTTTAATTAATCTATTTTTAAATTTATAAGCTGTCAAGGTCAGCGAACAACACACGTCAAGCTCATCTTTTTTGGCAATAAAATTATGCAAATTACGAACAAGAAAAGCCATAAGTATACAGACTCTATTACCGTTCTGAATATGATTCATCTTAAGCAATTTGAAATGGCAACGCCTACAAATCAGGCTCAGAATGTGGAATCTTTGCTTTCATTCGTTCTGCACACATATAATGCTAAGTACATAATTTGTTAAACAAGCTTTTATTTATAAACATTTTCGGGGGGCTAGTCAGCCGCATGATAGATTTTCATTGATGCTTCTCTTGACAGTTTACGCAATAAATCCAATTAACAGCTAGAAACACCGTCAGACAAATTTGTTGCGGCAGGTTTCATTAAGCAGAGTGAGTTGTTTGTGCTTAATTTGTTATTACCAACAAGAATTAGCCAAAAGCGAAACAATCGTAAAAGCCATGTACAATTAGGCAAAATGCAAGCTCATCTCAACGGATTTTGTTAGCCGTACATTTTGTGTCCCAAAAGTTCCGGGGTAAATGAACCTAGCGTTTGTTCAAGGATAATCCAGGTCAGCTTTTAAGAGTGACTTTACCTTACGTAATACTTTTAATGTAATTGCTTAATTACTCAGTTAAAAATTCCTTTAAAATTCATTTTAAAAATTCATTTTTATTTAAATAAATATGTTTAGTTATCCAACAAATTGTTGTAGCTGTATGATTACAGAGTTACAGCTTAAAATCTGAATCGGTAGCCAGCACCAGCACCCCAAGAAGGTGGAGAATTGCCATAGGGACCACCTAGATGTTGTCCATAGTGGCCGGCAACATCGATCTCATGGCGTTTGTTATCGCTAGTCCAAACGGGCACTTGTCCCGACACATGCACGTCCTTGCCAAACTTATCATGACCAACGCCACCATCCAGTTGGAAGCGATTTTGCTGCTGATCATTGCGTTGCTCTGGCGGATCCCAGCGCAATTTCTGCTCCGGCTGGGGATTATTGGGATAGGCCACAATGCAGCTGACAAAGCAGCAGACCAAAGCAATGATTGTGAACTTCATGTTCGCAGTGTGTTTGATAGGTGCAACTAGAGCTTGAGATGAACTGATTGACTGATGATTTCAGGCAGCTTTAACAGCGCTTTTATAGTCAACATTCGCCACCCAAACTGGAGCAGAGTAAATCACCGAGAGCAATGAGTGCAATGAATCTCCTATCTTATAGGCTCTTGACGTTGCTCAGATGTGCTGCGTTTCATTTAAAAAAAATATTATTTCTTCACTTGACAAATTGCAATTCAGCAAATTTTCAATTTTCCATTTGTCCTTCTACTCTTTCAACTGGGAAATGGAAATTTATTGTGAAATTCTATTGACCATAAGAAAAAGCAATTGTGTGCGGAACTCAGCTTGCAGCAGATTCACATTTTTTCTACACACACATAAAACTGTATAAATATTTGTCATGCGACAAGTGTTTCGGTAACTTATTGTTAAGTCAAATACCCTGTAATGCATTAGTGAGGCAAGATGGCAGAAAAACTGACAATCTATTAATATATTTTGCAAGTCATTTATATACAAAAGATAATTTTAGTTACTTTATAAGATCTTCATATTTTTATAATTTTAAAATAACTACCAAACAAATATTATTTGTATACATGAAAAGTAAAATAAATTAATTCAACTGTTTGAAAAAAAAAGTTCGCATTTATATGTATTTTGTGTACACAGTATCGTTAAGTCGAGCATAACCCACTGGACCACCTAGTTGTTTAATTTGCCATTCATTGATTTACGAGCAGTTGTGGCTTCTGTGAAAATACTTTCATCATTTCAGTGTTGATTTCAATTTTTACGCTCTTTTGCCTTGGACGCTTATCAGCAGCAGTTGATAATGGTTGCGGCATGAATACAATTTTAAATAAAATAAATATTGTGAGTTTTGTTATTAATGCGAGTAAACACGAAACATGAAACTGTCGAGCAGTCGAACAACAGACATCACTCGACATCTGACAGCATACGGCAGAGACAGAGAGTAAAAAATGCGGTTGCAATTCATGAGCATTTATATTATGGCCATGTTATTGGCCCTGCTGTGCTGGGTAAGTGCGGAAGAGTGAGGCGAAAGATGACTGACTGACGACGTAGCTTCGTCACACACACACAGATGATGTTATAACTTGTGTTTAACTGTTGTACAGGTGCATCAAGGTGCAGCTCAGGTAGATGACGCACTCCTTGGCGCTGATGGCACAAATACTCCCACTAAGAGCCGATTTCCTGTGTGGGACGATGCACGTGGCGAATGGACCGACCAGGATAATTAATCGTCCAAACTGTGTTCGGGCATTGTAATAAATACACACATATGTACGAGCATTGTGCGTCGTTAATGTACTCTGAATTGCAGATTAATATCGACTTATTTATTGCTACAGGCCGTTGAGAGCTAATCGCATTGTGGCATATTCTCTCTATATGGCATTATTGCTCATAATACTAAGCTTCATCTTGCTCTCTCTCTCTCACTCTCTCACGCTTTAGCTCTCGGAGCAATCGGATGTGTAGAAAATGTTGCCTACTTCCAGGCTTATTTTGAAATCAGCCTAAGAACACGCAACGAAATATTTCATGTTTTATTGTGTATGACAACCGGCAGCTTTAATGATCCCAAGTGCTAAAAATACATTCACTTATTAATGAATGCATAAATTAATAAATCGACACTGAGATTGCATACTTATTTGCGTCTAACCAAAAATCAATTCTTTACATGTAAAAATCTAGTATGTATTCGTTCAGAATGTTTGCCGGCTCATGACATGTCAAAAATCAATTGCACACGGTTCAATGTACCTCGTCGTGAAGTGCGTGTCAGCTCATGATAATTGCGGCCATTACACGAGGCGGTAACGGGAACTATGTGTACTCAAAACACCCAACTTACTAGAGAGCCAGAAACAATAAAATAAAAATGGCGGCGAAATGATTGCAGAAAGAGCTCAACGACAGCAATATACCCTTCAAAAGTAATTATTTGACTAGCAAAATCTGCTTATCTGCATATTGGATTGAAGCATACAAAGTGTACCGATATCACAGACTCGATTGCTTTGGTAATCTTGAAAGATAATGTAATCAATATTATTCAATCATTATTCATTTTTCATTTTGATTTCCAAATACTCGCACTCTCCCACTCAATTACAGGGTAGCGGTAGCACTTAATAAAATGAATAGCTAAAGCAAAATTGGTTGTCCCCCGAGGCGCGCTTGCCACGAAATGGCAATCCTTATGGTTTGCGGCAAATAAGGCGCCCATCAATGCGGCAATTAATGGTTTCAGTTGCGGCCACAGATCGTGGCATGTAAATCGTTGGGGTCCCTTTTGGGTTAGCACCAGTTTTTGACACGCTTCCAAGTGCTTTTGCTAAGCGCTATCAATTCGATTTGGGCGCGGCACGCAAAGAGGCGGCGACGCCAGACGACGCTAAGGGATGGCCATGGTAAGGGAACAGCGCAAACTTTGCCGCATTTGTGGTGCAGTGCATCAGTTTGTGGCAATTTCAACCGAAATCGAATCGTGTCCTAAACTCTGGCGGCCTAATTGCGTTAATTTTACTTGGATTACAATCCACATTGTCGAATTGTTTTGCCACCGGCCACGCCCATTTTACCCCCGGTTTAGTTTCCCACTAAGGCAAGAGGGGAGCTTGCATGTTCGGCGGCACTTTTGATGCCGCTGTGTGGGGTGCGGTGAGAGTTCTCCTGGCACCGCTTGTGCATGTCGACAACATAATTGTTTGCCTTACAATTTATACAAATTATCCCAAGCAGCGTCGTCGCCTTTGAGCCTTTGCAGCGACAAGTGCAACAACCCCCGAGACTCCCCAAGACAAAGCTCAACATTCTCCCACTCACCCTTTGTTCCATTCCCTTTGCCCACAACGGTTCATTGACATAGTGTATGTCAAGTGGAAACTTGATTTACAATCTTGCTCTGCAACAAACACAAATTAAAAGCAAAAAGAAATACGTCTTCAGTTCAACAGCACGTTGCTGCCCTGAGTTGCATTATCTCCAGCCTCGTCCCGATGCCTCACACACACCTCCAGCAGATCGCCCTCATCTAAAAGCCGACTACCCATCATCGATCCGAAAGCCATAGTAATAGAGTAAGGCAAACTCCTTGGTCAAACCCATTTGAGAGCAATATGCATCCTTCAGCTTGCCCAGCAACATAGTGCGTCCAATGCGAAATGACACCACGCCCAGATTTGCCGATTGAACCTTTACGGTTATATGCCTCGAAATTGGCATATCGGTTAGCTCCGAAATTCTACTGGATTCAATTTTCACAATTTAGATAAGGCAAAATGTTTGTTAGTTTGTCTGACTGAAAATATTGGCAAATATTTCTGGCTATAAACTCCACGTGGCCTACTTTTGTTTGTCAACTCAAATAGAATATGTGGCTACCGAGAGCCACATCATCATAATCGTTTGAATCGGACGCGTCCGCAGCAAAGTGGGAACTAAGTAATAAATAAGTTCCATTGAGCACTCCGATAAGATATCGTCCACTTTGGGCGCAAGCAGTATTCTCGGCATAGGTTATACATATCTCAAATAAAGTCTTAACTGCTAGACAAGCCAGCGACAATCTCAACCAAATTATTCTACAGTGGTTAAAAGAAAACATCAAGTATACGTACACAGTGAAACATTTGTAAAGTGAATTTTGTATTTGTTGTAATGAATTGAGACTCGCCAGTTATTGTAACTGAAAGACAACAAATCTTTGTTCCCTTTAACAAAAAATGTCTTTTTTTAATACGTTTTATCAGCACAGAACTTGCAACAATGTCAGTTTATCTGTTTTTTTTTTCGTTTCGTAAAAGCTGAGGCCATTAAAGATTTAATTTGTTTAGTCTAATAACCACATTCTGCTGATTAAAAATTAAATGCAGCTATACCTTTCTTACTTATTTCTACCGCTCGCCATATAGAGGTTTGCCTGTCCTTACATAGTATAGAAAACTGAATGAATTAAGTTCTGCCAGCAAGAACTATCAGATAGCGGGAGTAAATCATAAACAAAATTGTCTAGTCACGCTCTGTGTTTCAGATTGATGATTGAAATATAGTGAAACCGCTCTATTGAAAATATATACTTAATATTGTCAAAAAAGGTACATATACAAATATAAAAATCCAAAATTTAAATAAAATTTAAAAAATTTAATTACAGGTTGAAATAAAGAATTGAATTGATTGATGGTATACAGTGAAGTCATCTTTATGGAAAACAAAATCTCAATATATTAGAACAAAAACAAAAAATTTGGCAGAATTTACATAAAATGTACAAATTTTAAATATAGGCTTAAATACTGTATTAAGATTGTATAACGTAAAATTTAACAGATTTACATAGGTCAATATAAAGGTTCTCAGCTGTGTTTGTTAAGTTAAGGGTTAACAGCAGTCCACAAAGTTGACAAATAATAGAGAATTGGGCAAACCTGTTTCGCATATGTAATTCTATTAGCGCCTCACTGTACCTACCATATCATTTATTTATAGTATATTGCAGTACACGCCTATACACATATATAGTTTATTAATACACACACATATATACACACTTGAATACAATATCATCAATGTGAAAAGCTAGCGATAGAGTGCCGTCAGTTGTTATTCGACTGGCTCGTAGAACGGTCGAGCACACACTCGATGCACCCAAGGAAATAATTGAAATTCTACACAGATAAATAATCAAGTCTTGTAGGCATTATGAAGTGCCTGACAGTATTCGCTGTGATTGTGGCCATATTCGGAGCCATCGTCGGTTACGGTTATCTGGTCTTCACCGACCTGACACGTCCGCTGCCCAAACCGGACTACAAAGACGACACCTATTGGGGTCGTGGCGATGGCAAGAACTATGTGCCCGATGAGAAAATCTACGACTTTGTGCTCGATGTGCCAAAGGCGGAGATTGACGATCTGCGTCAGCAATTGAATCGCACTCTCAAGCTGGCCGAACCACTGGATGGCATTGCTTTTCAGTATGGTTTCAATTCCTACGCGCTGGAACAGTTTGTGGATTACTGGCGCGATAAGTATCTGACCAAGTGGAATGAGCGTCAGGCGTACTTCAATGGATTGAAGCAGTACAAAACCGAAATTCAAGGGTTAGTTTCAAGAGATGAAACGCAGAGAACGTTTGTAACTAATTACTGATCTCTTTTTGCTGCAGCTTGAACATTCACTTTATCCACGAACTCGTCGATGAGGAGGTGGCCGAAAAGAAGCAAGTGGTGCCACTGCTGCTGCTCCATGGCTGGCCAGGCTCAGTTCGTGAATTCTACGATTTCATTCCCATGTTGCACAAGGAGACAAATATCAGTGACTACGCCTTTGAGGTGGTTGCACCCTCCCTTGTCGGCTTCGGCTGGTCAGATGTAAGTGTCGGGTATCACAGTGCATATTTCATTGATATCGATTTATTGATTGCCAACTATTGTCTTTCACTAGGCGGCGACACGTCCTGGCTTCAATGCAGCTGAGATGGCCACCGTAATGCGTAATCTGATGTTGCGACTTGGCCACAAGAAGTTCTTAATCCAAGGCGGCGACTGGGGCAGCATTATTGGCAGCAATCTGGCCACACTATATCCCGACAATGTGCTGGGCTACCATTCCAATATGTGCATCCTGTCCACACCTCTGTCCATCCTCAAGAGTATCTACATCAACTACTATCCGGAGAAAGTGCTAATCACACGCATGTTCTATGATCATCACGTTGGCATTTGGGATAAGTACAAGCAACTGATTGAGGAGAGCGGTTACTTCCACATACAGGCCACTAAACCGGACACCATTGGTGCTGCCCTTGACTCCAGCCCAGTTGCGTTAGCCGGCTATATACTCGAAAAGTTCCAGACCTGCACTGGTCCCGCTCTGAATCAGGACTTTGGTGCCATGGTCACGGTTTACGGATTGGAGGCAGTGCTGGACAATCTGATGGTCTATTACCTGAACAGTGCGGCAACCACAGCTGGACGCTTCTATGCGGAGAATTCGGCCAAGGCCTATCGTGATCTCCAGTTAGATCGCGTACAGACCCCAGTGCCAATGGGCTGCGCCCGTTTCCGCAATGATCTGCCTCCGGCTTCGGACTGGCAATTGCGTGACAAGTTTCCCAATCTGAAGCACAGCATGTATTTCCAGCACGGCGGACACTTTGCCGCCATGGAGATGCCATCGATGTTGTACAATGATTTCACGACATTTGTGAAAAAGATCGGACTGAATGATGAATAATTTGCAATTCATTTGAGAGTGATAAATGCCAACTTTGTTATGGTTCCCAAAGGAGCTTCAATTAGTTCTTTAATAAAGAAATTCCAAAACGATTTATGCCCGCCTCTATTAATCATTCAATGAGCTAGCAAAATATAGAAAGTATCACATATATAATAGATAGGTAACATTGAGTGATTACCGGCACAACTAATCAGCGTCTACACTTTGGAGTTTGGCTTGAATCGCGCGCCTTTAGCGCTTATCACAATTTTGCAAACAAGCATTTTACAACACTGCACGACACCGCCATGCACTTTGAATTTGCCGTTTCGCATTTATTTCTTTATCAGTTAGTCATGGTGATATGGGCGCTTTTAGCTTTTGCTTGATATGACAAAGCTTTAATTTGTTTAGTTGATAACACATTTCCACTATATGTATTGCAATCCCCCAATTTCGTGTATATCAATTACTCTGCTGCTGTGTCATGCTCGCAATGCTCAAATCTACAAATAGAATCAGCGATGACAATTTCTATTAACTGCACAGGTCATAAAAATAAGGAATTTTTCAAATTATCTAAACATTATTTTATTTTTTAAGGTTTACTTTTTAAAATAGTTTAAAAATAATATTGCTTACAATGACAGTCTTTGTCTATTCATTTCCCATTGCTGTCTAAAACGCACACAAAAAACCTTCACGCACGAGATTGCGGCGTGTCTGCAAACACACTCACGCACCATTCCTAACAGCAGCGAGTACACAAAGTACATATATACATGTAGATGGTTGCGCGTGTATGTGTGTTCAAACAAAATATCGCATTTGTTGTTGCTTGTTTTCAACATAAACTGCCTCTCTCGCAGTGACTCTCTATCTAACGTAGAAATAATCGGTCTCTGTCACAATGAGTTGTGTGCATGCACTCTCTCACTCACGCTTGGTATAAAGCGCGGTGCGGCAACTGCGATCAGTTTACTTTGAAAACTTAGATCGTGTGGTCGCGTGTATTGTAGTTTCGGTTTAAGTCCGTTGCAGTGATCGCCAGAATCACTATTACTCAGCAGCTTCAAATTGCACAAGAAAAGAAAATCCAAAATATTGCAAAATGCCATCTGCAGGCGTAACCGCAGTGCGTATTCTCATCGGTGTTTTGACCGCTGTTATTGCCGTGAGCATCAAGAACTATCGCGATTTGGCGGCACCCGGCAAACGTCCTGATCTCGATAGCAATGAGTATTGGGGACCCAAGCTCAAGGAGCCGTACAAGGAGAACAAAGCTGTGTTGCCCTATGACATAAGTGTTGCGCCAGAGGTAAGTAGCACATTGTAGGTAGGCAAACTTGTTTTGCCCAATTGCTGCGCATATTCACTGGTTACTTACCTCTCATCTTTCTTTCCCTGCTACCTACCCGTTAGCTTATTGCCGATTTGAAGACGCAGCTGGATCGCCCGCTAAACTTGCAGGAACCTCTGGAGGGCGTTGGCTTCGAGTATGGTTTCAATTCCCAGGAGTTGCAGAAAGTGGTGAAATACTGGCGCAAATCCTATCTGAGCAAATGGAATGAACGTGAAGCGTACCTCAAGCAGTTCGACCACTTCCAGACTGAAGTTCAAGGGTAAGCAGCCTAGAACATAAACATAAATGTGCCATTAAATGTATAATTGAAGTTTTAGAAGGTCAAATGTTTAATGCACTGCTCTTAGCTTGTCTATAAAGTGCGCTCAATTAACTTTATATATTATTTATATTTTAGCTTAAAGATTCACTTTATCCATGCTAAACCAAGCAAGGCCGAGGGAAAGAAGGTTCTTCCTCTTCTGCTGCTCCACGGCTGGCCCGGATCAGTTCGCGAGTTCTACGACATTATTCCACTTCTGACCACCGGCAATGATAAGAGCGATTATGTCTTCGAGGTGATTGCACCCAGCTTGCCCGGCTATGGCTGGTCTCAGGTATGTTCCCATCTACCGGTATCAATCATGATCCAGATAAACTGAAGATCATTTCTCATTCATAGGGTGCTTCGAGAACCGGTTTGGGAGCTGCTCAGGCGTCTGTAGTGCTGCGCAATCTGATGTTGCGTTTGGGCTTCAACAAGTTTTTGATTCAAGGCGGTGACTGGGGCAGCATCATTGGCAGTAACATAGCTTCCCTCTTCCCGGAGAACGTGCTCGGCTATCACTCCAACATGTGCGGCAACAATAGTCCTCTCGGCAACATTCGCTTGCTGCTATCATCGTTCGTCCCCAGCTTCTACATTGACAGTCAGCATGCTCACTTCTACAAGGGCGTTGGCCATGTCTTCAGAAGCATTATGGAGGAAATGGGCTATGCTCATATTCAGGCCTCAAAGCCTGATACAATTGGCAGTGCTTTGGCCCACAATCCTGTTGGCCTGGCTGCTTACATCCTCGAAAAGTTCTCAACCTGGACCAATCCGGAATACAAAAAGCTGAAGGATGGAGGTCTCACCAAGCGTTTCACCTACGATCAATTGTTGGACAACATTATGGTCTACTACGTGACCAACTCCATCACTACTTCAGTGCGTCTCTATGCCGAAACAATGAATCCCACTCAAATGGGATTGAACATCGATAGCGTGCACATTCATGCGCCTGTCGGATGTGCCCACTTCCTGCATGAATTGATGCATGTTCCAGACTCTGCGCTGGCCAACAAGTTCCAGAATCGTATACAGACCACACATTATAATGAGGGTGGACATTTCCCAGCCTTTGAGGTGCCACAGCAGCTCTACGACGACTTTGTCACCTATGTAAAGAAAGCCTTTGCCTAAATATGCTTAAGTTTGCCTTAAATTGTATTTCTATATTTTGTTAGAAGTGGCGTAGGAATTAAATAAAGATGTTATAAGCAATGTATACAAGAACGACTGTCGGATCAATTCATTGCTCATGCAATCTGATATATGTATTTCCTATTATTTATATTTGTATGTGTTAACACAGGTGAACTGTAAGACGATCTGACCGCCTTCTAAACACAAACAGCTGGTCAATGTACAAAATCGTATTCAGAATATCAATCAGAGACTGAATATGTAGTCAATACATAATTCAATGGGTGTCCATGAGGAATGAATGAATGCTATTACAAGTTCTCAGTGCAAATACTTTATTCTTTTTTATTAGGATCACTTTGAATAATGCTGTCAATAACGCCGACCTCTGTTATTTAAAATAGAAAATGTTGATCTCTTTTGGACAGATTGATCCATTAAATCGCCGGTAAAAATGTTTATAATAATAACTTGAAACTTTTTTTTATGTACACATTTATTTAGCGGTCAATGTTAGTTTCCGAAATTAACACAAATCGTAAATATGAATGAGAACATATATTAAGCTAGTATGAACTCTGCTGATATAAAAATTGTTACTATTATTATTATAAGTATATACTACTCATTAAAACTAGGCTGAACTCTGCTCGAATAATAATATGCAAATTTTAGATTTCTAAGTTATTGTCACCTATGGCCAAAATATTAAAAGTATTATTGAGCCCAAAAGTCACCGTAACTTCCTATGTAACAACACAATTGGTCATAGCGCAAATTGTTTATAATCTTCGTACTTGATGCCATATTTACTTAGCCCGGTTTTAGCAAACGAATGTCGCTAGCGACTTAAGCAACCATTTGACCCAGCGAACAGCTGCGTTTCAAATTATCCACAATTAAGAAACTAATCAATTACTTAACTAACAAAACTCGCAAAGCTTTGGCCAAAAGCACGCCTGAAAAGCTTTAAGCATGATCGCGCTTCAGCATAGCTGACTTAGCAAAGCTCCTACAGACTGACCGAATGACAAAGCTGGAGTTCATAATCAACCGAACTGATATGTTCAGCTCTCATTCGTAGCGTAGTTAAGCAAAGAAAAAGCGCTTATCATCGTGTGTATGCGAAGTTTAACGAACATCATCGTCGTCGGCGTCGTTGCCGACATCAACAATAACAACAAATAAACAACAAGTCGGCATTGCAATCACAGCAAAATGCTAAACAGATTAGACGTTTGTGGGCAGTCAGTGTGACGAGAACCTTTGAACGGAATAGTTCGTGTAGTCTACCCAACATGTCTACTGTAACACGGCTCTTGGTGTTGTTGCTCGCCATTGGCGGTGCTCTTGTCTACAAGCAGCTCAATCAGCTGTGGGGAGATCTACCCGTGCCCACCTTGGACGAAACGCAATGGTGGGGCGACGAGGCGTCTCCCAGTGACTATGCGGCCTATTTGGCCAACACCTCCGAAGTGGTTAATAATCGTATTTCGTACCCAGAGTCGGTAAGATAACAGATAACCTAGTCTGAAAAATGTATTCTGTCATATATTAACCATAACCTATTTTAAAAAAAGACTATTGAGGATCTGAGGAAACAGCTGAACCGAACACTGCGCCTAACACCTCCTCTGGAGGGTGTGGCCTTTGAATATGGATTCAACTCGGACTATCTGAAGGAACTAGTCGCCTATTGGCGTGATGACTACTTGCCGCGTTGGCGTGAACGAGAAGTATTCCTTTGGCAATTCAACCACTTCACCACGGAAATTCAGGGGTGAGTGCCAGCTTGATAACAGCTTATCATTGATAATGATAATGTGCTTTTTATTTTAGTCTACGCATGCACTTTCTACACCTGATGGTCTACGATCAGAACAAGGTGGGCAAGCAGCACTATCCAGTGTTGTTGCTTCACGGTTGGCCCGGATCAGTGCGTGAATTCTACGACCTTATTCACCTGCTGCATCAGAGCAATTTGGATCCCAACAACAAGTACATTTTCAATGTGGTTGTGCCCAGTTTGCCTGGCTATGGTTGGTCACAGGTATAAAGCATTTTCCATTGCATAATTCACAGACTCTTACCAATGATCTCCACTTTTCAGGGCACTTCTCGTCCTGGCTTGGGACCTGCTCAAGCAGCTGTTATACTGCGCAATCTGATGTTGCGTTTGGGTTACAAGAAGTTCTTCATTCAGGGCGGCGATTGGGGATCCATATTGGGCTCACACTTGGCCACCCTTTACCCCGATAATGTGCTCGGCTACCACTCGAACATGTGTAACAATCTGAACCCGAAGTCTCAGTTAAAGGGTCTGCTGGCTGGAATCTTGCCAAGTCTCTTCGCGCCCAGCGGCTTTGAGGATTTCTTCTTTCCCCGATCGAATGAGCTGAAGTACTTGATTGAAGAGAGCGGATACTTCCATCTGCAGGCCACCAAGCCAGACACCATTGGCTCAGCTTTAAGCAATAATCCTGTGGGTCTCGCCGCTTACATTCTCGAAAAGTTCTCCACTTGGACAAATGCTACATATCGGTCTCTTCCTGACGGTGGTCTCACCAAGCGCTATACTCTGGATGCCCTGTTCGACAATGTGATGATTTACTATCTGACCAACTCAATCACCACTTCGCAGCGCCTCTATGCTGAGGCCTACACCAATGAGCAGCGCGAACTGAAGCTGGAACGCGTCCCAACGTCTGTTCCCACTGGTTGTGCTCGGTTCAAGGGCGACATTATGCAGTTCTTGGACTTGCAGTTGCAGGATAAGTTTAAGAACTTGATCCACAGTACTTACTACAGGAGAGGTGGCCACTTTGCCGCCCTTGAGTTGCCTAAGGTGCTGTACAAGGATTTCATAGATTTCGTTAAAAAAGTTGAACGCAAGTTTAACATTAAAACTTTGTAAGTTAATTGCGAATAAAATTTTGTATTTGAAATTGTAATTTACTGTATTCATTATTTATTTACTATACAACTTGTTGTAAAATGTGTTCAAGTGCTTTAAGGGATAAGCGCACTTTCCCAACATGCTAATTTAATGCGGCAGAGTTCTATTTTCTTTGTAATATATGAACATCATTTTATTGCATTCAAAATACTGGCACATTTGGGATACCTGAATTTATAACACTACCGCATTTTGTAGTTATTGTTTTGTTTTTCGATAATTCCAAAAAGTCATAGTTTTTGATTATTTATGTAGTATTAACATAAATACAATTCGAATTGAAGTTATCTGCGTTTCTAAGATTACTACCAAACTTGTTGTGTCAGGCAACTATGTATACACCTTGTACTCCACAATGAAAAGCGAAAAGTTTATTATGGTCTCGATGACACGTTTATTGACTGCACGACAACCTATCCTGATGAATTGACAAAAGTATCAAACGGTCTCTATAAACCTACAAAATGCATATTCATTATTTACAAACAATATTTATATTTGAACACTTTTCTAAAGCTGCTTGGTTGCCCCCGCAATGAATAGCGCTTATCATCGTGTGTTTGCTATGTTTGCCGATCGCAGCAACAACAAATTAAACCAGTATGCGGCTTCGACAAAATGCTAAATGGTCGACAAGATTATTTGCTGAGCAATCAGTGTGACGAGAACTTTTGAGCTGAGAAGTTGTTCAGTAGCCACCTGAAATGTCTTCAATAACACGCATCCTACTGATTTTACTGGCCATAGGCGGTGGCTTGGTCTATAATCAGCTGCAACAACTGTGGGGCGATGTGCCACCTCCCACTTTGGATGCACAGGAATGGTGGGGAAAGGATGCTTCGCCCAAGGACTACGACGCCTATTTGGCGAGCACTTCGAAGGTGCTTGACAGTCGGCTAGTGTACCCAAAATCCGTAAGATTATACAGTTACTAGTTTAGTGATGAACGTTTACTTGAAGATTATTCGCCTACAAACAGACCATAGATGAACTGAGGCAGCAACTTAATCGCACTCTCCGGCTGACGCCTCCTCTAAAAGGTGTCGGGTTTCGATACGGCTTTAACTCGGACTATCTAAAGGAACTGGTCGCCTATTGGCGGGACGATTACTTGCCGCGTTGGCAGGAACGTGAAGAATTCCTTTGGCAATTCAACCATTTTACTACGGAAATTCAGGGGTAAGCACACTCAAAAATAAATAATTTCCAGTGTTAAAAACATATTTCTCTCACAGTCTGAGCACGCACTTCCTGCATCTGAAGGTCAAGGATGAGGACAAGGTGGGCAAGAAGCATTATGCATTACTGTTGCTTCATGGCTGGCCAGGATCGGTGCGTGAGTTCTACGAGTTTAGTCATTTGCTGCATCAAACTCAATCGGACCCCACCAATAAATATATTTTCGATGTGATTATACCCAGCTTGCCAGGCTACGGTTGGTCACAGGTACTAAATATTATTTGATTCCTCCAATATTCCTCCAATTTCTAAACGGCTTTTTGCACACTTTTACAGGGATCTGCTCGTACAGGTCTAGGACCAGCTCAGATGACCGTTATTTTGCATAATCTGATGTTGCGTTTGGGCTACAATAAGTTCTTCATACATGGCGGCGATGTGGGCACTATTGTGGGCTCACACATGGCCACACTTTATCCGGAGAATGTGCTCGGCTTCCATTCCAACATGTGCACTAATCTGAGCCCTAAGTCTCAAGTCAAAGCCTGGCTAGCCAATCTGTGGCCAAGTTTGTTTGTGTCCAAGGAATTTGAGGATTTCTTCTTTCCGAAAGTGAAGGAAGCAAGCTTCATGATTGAGGAAAGCGGTTACTTCCATCTGCAGGCCACCAAGCCAGACACCATTGGCTCTGCTCTAAGCAATAATCCTGTGGGTCTGGCGGCCTACATTCTTGAAAAGTTCTCGACCTGGACAAATGCCAGCTATCGCGCTCTTCCTGACGGCGGTTTGACACAACGCTATACTTTGGATGCCCTGTTCGACAATGTGATGATTTACTATCTGACCAACTCGATCACCACATCGCAGCGTCTTTACGCAGAGTCATACTCGAAGGAGCAGCGCGCACTGAATCTGGAACGGGTGCCAACAGCTGTTCCAACTGGATGTGCTCGGTTTAAGGGCGATTTAATGCAGTTCCTTGATATACAACTGCAGGATAAGTTTAAAAACCTAATCCACAGCACCTACTATAGGAGAGGTGGTCACTTCGCTGCTCTAGAAGTGCCCAAAGCACTATATGATGATTTCATCGAGTTTGTTAAAAAAGTTGAACATAAATTTAATATTAAAACATTGTAAGTGAATTGCAAATAAACTGTAGTATTTTCTAACGTCAATCGATTAAAGTTAATCATGCCTATCGATAGCAGGCCTATTGAGCCACAATCGAAAGTTGATCCTGGAGAAACGATTGGTAGACTTATCAGCGCCAGAGTTGCCAGCGCGTCAAGGCTTAAACGAATGGGCGGGGAAAAGAGGCAGGCAGATAAAGAAGCAACAAGCTCATTGCAATAAGCAAGCGAGCCGCACACAACATAGAAAAAGTACTGTGCAAATAACTGTTAACAATTAATACTTTGAAAAATTTAAAAGTAGGTGCCGAATAAAATCGACAGCATAAAAGTATAGATTTTACAGCCACTTTGTCGTGTCAGCTGAGTTTAGAAATTGGAAAGAAATATTTAATGCTGATAGAAAGACTTCAAACACAATAATAGTCCACATTAATATATTTTTGTTTGTTGTAGTACACGCAAAGATGACTGATTTAAAGTTAACCGTTGCACTGACCAGTGTCAATGCCGAAAATATGTCGCGCCATCAAATGCTGGATTGGGTCAATCGAATGGTCAATGGACACTTCAAAAAGATTGAGGAGTTGAGCTCTGGTAAGTGAAGAAGGGGTTGGGATGTTAAACTATAATGGCATTCAGTTTCCTTACTCCTTCGTTAGGTGTCGCTTATTGCCAAATGATGGAGATGATCTTTCCCAATTGCATTAATTTAAAGCGCGTCAAAATGATGGCTAAACTGGAGCATGAATCATTTCACAACATGAAGCTTTTCCAGGGCGCCTTAACACGCCTAAAGTTGGACAAAACCATTCCTGTGGATCGTCTGATCAAGGGTCGCTTCCAGGACAATTTCGAGTTCTTGCAGTGGTTCAAAAAGTTCTTCGACTCCCAAGCGCCGGGTATGGAAAATATAAAATCAGCAGCGAATGTTGCCCAGCAACCAAAGCCCATCAAGGCAGGAGGCTACCACGCTACCAACACGGCCAAGGATGAGTGCGTTATGAAGAATCTTCAGGCCGACCTGGAAAAGCTTTCCCAGAAGGTTAATGAGGTGTACGAGTCGCGAGATCGAGCGTACGAAAAGTTGCGCCAAATTGAGAATCTGTTGACGGAGACCATAAAAAATAACCAGTATGTGGCATTCTGTAATCGCATTTGCGATGTGCTCTACAAGATGGATGATGTAGAGAAGAAGCAGGTGGAGAATACGGAGGATGAGGAGCAGAAGGAAGAGATTCAGCATAATGAAGAGGATGATATAAATCAACGAATGAATTCTCCTATCTTTGGGTAATTGTTAAGCTTATTATTCAGTATAAATAAATTTAATCATTTGGAGCTGCGTTGCTGTCGTCTGAACTGCAACTGGAGTCTGCATAGTCGCCTACCAGGCTAGTGGGTTTCTCTAAACTCTGCGCGGTCGGCGCTAGTTGCGTCATCGTCGATGTCGGCTTGCGCTTTATACCCAAATCCTGCAGCTGCAGCTGTGTGCTGAGCGCTTTTTGTCGTTTTAAACCACCAAAGGTTGTTGTCGTTGCTCCTGGCAATGCTGGCCGCATGAGCAGCTCCAGCCGCTGCTCGGACTCGCGTTCAATGGCGGATTTCGTTTGCAGCTTCATTAGAGCAGCCATCTCTCGATCTTGAGCTGTCTCTGGCAACAAGGCAATATCCAAGCTGCTCTTGGCGAGCAGCTGCCGGTCTAGTTCCTGTTGCCCCTTGATTTCCTTCTTCTGTTGTCGAAACTCTGCACGTAGGCGATAGTTAGCCACATAGCTATCGTCCCAGACACTTTGGTTGCGCTCCACAAGTTTCTGTAGCACGGGTTTGGCATCTGCAGCTGCCTGAGCATCTTTGGCCTGATGCTCCAGCTTGTACATAGCATCGTCGAAGAGACGCTTCTGCACCTCCTTAGTCTCGGGCACCACCTGCTCGTTTTGCAGTGGATCCCAGCGATTTTCCTGACGTCGGGCGCCCGAAAGAATCACATAGTCGAGATTGCCAGGATCCGTTTGTATCTCAAAATGATTTTCGCACAGATGGCATTTCATGCGAAACTTGTAAATGGGCGTGGTGTAGTACATGCCGACCTTGGTCTTCTCTGCATTGTAGCGCACTCCCATGCCAATGTGATTCTTGCAGCCATCGCACCAAATGTTGTAGGGCATCTCGAAGCGGATGATGATGATGCCCAGATGGATTTTGCGGGCACGCTCGCGCAACGCATGGGTGCCGCGGAATTTGTTAAGTCCGCCCTTCTTGGGGTCATAGTCGGGCGGATAGTATTTGTTTTGTCCCTTCCGTTCACCCATTTTAACAAGAACTTATAAATTTTGTCCTCGATTCGCAGCACAAATGTTTACACACAAACAAAACTATGCACTTTGTCGCCACTTATCGCAGACAGCTGATTTTAAACGATTACGACCGCTTTCGTTATCGATAGTCGCTTCCGAAACAATGTGACTATTATGTGATTTTCTGTATTACTACCGGTGGTCACACTGCGCGCGTGGAAGTTCTCAAACGAATTACTAACGTAGAGGGGAGCTTTATTTTTAATTTAACCCTTTTTTGCCACGTAAATTAAAACTTAAAATTGTTCGAAATCGTGCAAAATGATCATCTACACAAACGAGGGCAATCCGCTCGGTCTGCAGCTGCTGATGCTGGCGAAATTTGCCAAGCAAAAGGTCCAAGTTCAGCTGGTTAACCTAAATGGTAAGAGGGGAGAAAATACATATCCAAAAATGCTGCTGGGGCCGGCAACGTGCATCGATGATGATGATGATGACGATAACTATTGTTGTTGGCGATAACTGATGCAATAATCACTTTACATTACAGATGCCAAGTACAAGGACTTGTTGGTGCTGCCCACAATTGAGCTAGACAATGGATTGCGTTTATTCTCGGCGGCAGCGATTGCCAAATATTTGTTAGGCGACGACGAGGGGCAGCAGAGGGATGAGGTACGCGTCAAGGTTAAATCAATTAAATTAGAACTAATTCAGTTTTCTCTCTCGCAGTGGCTGGAATGGTCTTCAACGCTGCTGGCGCCCGCGTTGGCTCATTATATGGCTGTGGGTCATCGTGCCGATCCCAATGCTTTGCCCGTGCTTAACACATTGGTGAAGAAGCTCAACGATCGCCTCAAGGTATCACCCTACTTGGCGGGCAATCAATTGACAGCAGCAGACATTGCTGTGTGGTCACTGCTGGCACCCGACGGCACCTTGAAGGGTGCTCAGAATGTTGAACAGCTGCGTAGCTGGTATGAGCAGATCAAAGCACTATCGGAGGTGCAGCAGGTGCTGAGCGAGCAGCCGCTGAAGGAGCTGAGCTTCAATGCGCTGCAGCAATCAAATCGCTATGGTGGCCTGCATCATGTGCCGCTCAAGCGTGCAAGTCTTGCAGATGCTGGCAATCTGCTCGCCGACGCGGGCTCCACATTGGCCGATACCATTACCGACGAGGAGATTGCCGCAGCTCGTGCTGCCTTTGTTTACAATAAGCCCCAGGAAATTATCGAGCCACGTACTGTGCTGCCCAAGGCGGGTGAGCGCAATGTGCTGATCACCTCGGCCCTTCCATATGTCAATAATGTGCCGCATTTGGGCAACATCATTGGCTGTGTGCTCTCCGCTGATATCTTCGCTCGGTACTCGCGCAATGCTGGCTACAACACGCTGCTCATCTGCGGCACAGATGAATATGGCACGGCGACGGAGAACAAGGCACTAGCGGAGAATATGACGCCACGCGAGATCTGCGACAAGTATTTCGAGCTGCACAATGCCATCTATCGCTGGTTCGGCATCGGTTTCGATTACTTTGGACGCACCACCACCCAGGAGCAGACTGAGTTAGTTGTGTACTTCTTTTTGAATAGACTTGTGCTTAAATTGTGTTCGATTTAACTTTACAGTATTGTTCAAGAGGCTTTCAAGGATGTCTACAACGCGGGCTACATTATAAAGGAGAGCGTAGAGCAGCTGCTCTGCCAGAAATGTGATCGCTTCCTCGCCGATCGGTGAGTATTAATAAAAGATGGTTATTAATTCAACATCTAGCAAAGACAGTCATGCTAAACCAATATAAAAGGTCACAGTGATCAGAAAATTCCTTTCGTTAAAGAAGAAGTTAAACATATATAATATATTTTACATTTTGTTTAAAGCCTGCTTAAATACAAAAACTCTTTATGCATATCAAAATGCGCAGAAAATCTAAAAATAAATCAAACATTTAATTTTATTGCTTTCACATGTTATTAATCTTTTTGCTTCTTACAAATCATTATTTTTATAGATTCGCGAATATTATTATTATTTTTTAAATCGTTAAACGTTGAGAAACTAGTATAGCTATTTATTTCATGGTATCTGTGAACTAAGTTTCAAAAATAATAATACTATAAATTCGTATATGTATGTAGTTCGTTTTTTTTTTAATAAACACTAATTGAATGCTTTATTTTTTAGCTTCGTGGAAGGCACCTGTCCGCATCCTGGCTGTGGCTACGAGGACGCCCGCGGTGACCAGTGCGACAAGTGTGGCAAACTGGTGAATGCCACCGAATTGCTGCGTCCACGCTGCAAGGTCTGCAACAGTGCGCCTGTGCTGCGTTCATCGGATCAACTGTTCCTCGACCTGCCCAAGGCAGAGCCCCAGCTGCGTGAATGGGTGGATCGCGCCGAGAATGGCTGGACACACAATGCACGAGTCATCACACGCGCCTGGCTGCGCGAGGGTCTCAAGCCGCGCTGCATTACACGCGATCTGAAGTGGGGTATTCCTGTGCCGCACGAGAACTTCGAGAAGAAGGTGTTCTACGTGTGGTTCGATGCTCCTTTCGGCTATGTGTCCATCACGAAACGCTATACCAAGGAGTATCTGCAGTGGTGGCAACCTGCCAAGGGCACCGATGTGGAACTCTTCCAGTTCATGGCCAAGGACAATGTGCCGTTCCATTCGGTGGTGTGGCCTAGCGTGCTGTTGGCCATTAACAAAGGCAACACACTGGTTAGCCACATCATGGCCACCGAGTATCTGAACTATGAGGACGGCAAGTTCAGCAAGAGTCGCGGCATTGGCGTCTTTGGCAACGATGCCCAGGAAACGGGGATTCCTGCGGACGTTTGGCGTTTCTATTTGGCATCCGCTCGCCCTGAGGGTCAAGACTCCAGTTTCAGCTGGAATGATCTGGCTGCTCGCAACAACTCCGAGCTGCTCAACAATCTGGGCAACTTTGTCAATCGTGCGTTGGTCTTCTGCGAGAAGAACTTCAACAGCACGGTGCCGGAAATTGTGCTCGCCCAGGATGAGCTTGTGCTGCTGTCGCTGATCAATCGTGAGCTGCGCGGTTACATCAATTCACTGGAGAAGGCCAAATTGCGCGATGGCATACGGCATTTGTTGGCCATTTCGCGACATGGCAACGGCTACATGCAAACCCAACAGCCTTGGGTGCTGCTCAAGGGCAACGAGGAGCAAAAGAAGCGTGCGGCGACCATTATTGGTCTCTGCACCAACATTGCCTGTCTGCTAGCCAATCTGCTCTTCCCCTACATGCCAAGCACAGCGCGCACCATGTTCGCCCAGCTGAATTCCAAGCAAACGCCTCTTAATGCAGAGTAAGTGACATTATTTAAATTTGTCAATTTGATTGCTAACTTATATGATTTTCTTAATAGGAAACCATTGGCCACCATTCTGCTGCCCGCTGGCCACAAGATCGGCAAGCCATCGCCGCTCTTTACCAAATTGGAGCAGGCCTACATAGACGAACTCAAGGGCAAGTATGGCGGTGCTCAGGATACTAAAGCGCCAGCGGCTCAGCAAACTAATGTGGCCGAGCTGGAGGCGGCTGTGCAGGCTCAGGGTGAAAAGGTGAGACAACTGAAGGCGAGCACAAAAGACAAGGCAGTGTGGCAACCAGAGGTGACCAAACTCCTGGATCTGAAGAAACAACTGGAAGTGGCACAGAAGTCGACTGTCTCGGCAGCTCCAGCAGCATCCCCAGCTCCACAAAGTGGCGCACAGTCAGTGCAGCAGCTGGAGGCGGATGTTCAAGCGCAAGGCGAGAAAGTGCGACAGCTGAAGGCAAGCACAAAAGACAAGGCAGTGTGGCAGCCAGAGGTGACCAAATTGCTGGATCTTAAGAAACAACTGGAAACGGCGCAAAAGTCGGCTGCATCGACAACTCCAGCAGCAGCAGCAACCACAGCTCCAGCAGCAGCATCAGTGGATGCAGACAAAATCAAAGCATTGGAAGAGAAAATCGCACAGCAGGGCGAGAAAGTGCGCACCCTGAAGGCCAGTGGAGATGCTTCTGTGTGGAAACCCGAAGTTGATATTCTATTGAATCTAAAGAAGGAGCTGACAGCTTTGACTGGTGTTCCAGCGGCAGGTGCTGCTCAGGGCAAGAACAAGAAGAAGAAGTAAAGCTCACCATGTATTTATTTATGCTAATTCAAGGTTGCAAACTACAAATCATTTGTGGACAATTCTATTCATTTGCATTAAGTTATTTTTTCACTTTGCTTTTGCATTTAAAGAAACAAAAACGGGTTTCGTATTTATTTGAATAACAAGTATTGCAGATTTCTTTAAGTAATTTATTGAGTTTGTGAGAGAAATGAATAAATATATGCTGACTTTCATATAATCTAAACTTTCTTACTTTGAAATTATCGTTTATACCAAATTGAGTTTAACGAACAGAAATTGACCCTATTTATTATCGGTCTATCGATATGGCTTGCTATAAAAATATTTTAAATTGTGTTGATTATGTAATATATTTATTAAAATTTATAAATAAATAATAATAATTGAACAATAAATTATATTTCATTGACTTACACATGCATATCCATAAGTTCTTAAATATTACTATAAGAACAAAAATGTAGTGAGTGTCATTCCACAATCACCTGTGCCATGTATCGATAAGTCGATGTATCGATACAACTATTAAAATGTTTTAGAAAATGTAAGTGCACGGACCACGGATAGAGCAGTCTGTATTATTTTTATTGTGATTTTTTTCTTTCTAAAAACACATATGCTAATTGAAATGTTAATCAATAGAGCAATAAACAAACATGTGCAATTATCGATGGCGACACATAATGTCGTAAAAAATACGAGTTCAACGAAACACATAAAATTATAAACAAAAGTATTTTGCTCTGGTTTGCGTTTGTGTTGCGTGTCTGCAAAAAATTCGTCATCAGCTGGTCGCGAGTCTCGAGAGTCTCCGATTTGAGTCGTCGTCACTGCAATTACATTTTACAGTTAATTGTGTGACGTGCGCGAGAGAGCGAACAACAACAAGACAGGAGAAGAAAAAGAAAAAAAACAAATAAAGAAACACACTCAAACAAAAAAATTAAACTGTGCAGCCCACTGCGGGTTAATAAGGTGAAATGTGAAAAATATACGAGAATCAAATTCAATTTGCAAATAATAGATACCACTTCTATGCTGAACAAAGAACACACACAACGCCGTTAGCAGACACACATGCATGTTTGTGTGTATGTGATTTGTGTAATTTTGTCCATTGTTGGCAATCAGTAGCAGCAGCAGAAACAGAAACATTGGCAACTGCAGCTGACGCAGCAGAGTGTGTGCGAGAGAAAGAGAAAGAGAGTGATAGAGATGCCACACATATTAAATGTGTGTATGCGTTATGATTTTGAATAAACAGCAACAGCAAGTCTCAAGGACATCGGCAACAAGTGTGTTTGGTTAATTGTTATTGATTTCTTGTTTGTTGTTTTTCCTCCTTCTACAGAAATAGTCAAACGAAAGAGGGAGCGAGTCACAAAAACACGTCGCCATGGAGTCTGCGGACACAATCATGGAGGAGCAGAAGCTCATGGCCGAGGCGAAGTATCGCCAATACATGACAAACATCGACAAAGCGCTGCGCAATTTCGAATACTCCAGCGAGTGGGCGGATTTAATCTCTGCCTTGGGCAAACTCAGCAAGGTATCACACTATAACTATACAACTATTGCCACAACTAACTGCGCTACAATTTATTATCGCATCAAGAGCAATGCCTGCATTTCCAGTACAGTGAGCCTTCTTTAAGCCAAACAAGAGAAGTGCTGCCAAAATGTCAAAGAACTAAGTGTCCGTTAAGCTAATCTTTACTGTAGTACTTCCAACCACGTCATATACTGACCAGCCCTTCATCCTCCACATTCCCCAACATCTTTAGCTTACAGTTTTCGCACCCTGCGCTGATTCATTCTATATGTCAATTTGCGGGCCTTATCGCTATTATTTCCAACCGACTTTTGACTTTATAATTATTGTGGGACTTTTTGCAGCCCTCGAGAACAGTTTGTTACGTCGCGTGTCGTCGCGATAAAGCTTTTAGAACCGCGTAAATTATTTAGGTTTCACTCAAGTCAAGCATAAATCATTAACCCAGCTTAAAAGTCAACTATTTTTATATAACCGATAGGGTTTTGGGAAAAAACAATAATGCATTTCCTTGATTTAATCTCGAGCCCCTTTTAGAGAGTTGTTTATACTAATTATCACCAGCAATGCTATAAATAAACTGTGCCGTATGTCTGCTTGTAATAACTTGAAGTTATCTTTTAGTTTTGAAGCTATCTTATTGAAATTTGGTGAGAATGACCCATTTAGCTGTTGGTAGTGTATGTGTTAAAACTAGGTGAATCATTCATAGTGCTAATCATACAAATGGCATTGAGGGAGTCGGTCAACAAACTTTGTTTACTTTTCGACCCTTACGAGATCATGTCACGTTGTGAGCAACTGGGCTAATGATCGACTTTCTGTCTATCCGTTTATTTTTTATGTGAAAAACTCTAGACTTTATAGCTTTATTTTTTAAACTTCGCCGAAATGTAGAATTTACGTCTAGGTAGCTCTCAAGTCGACTCATTAAACCCCTTTAGAATTATGAATCAGTGCTTTGTTAAATTTCAACAATTTTAACTAACTTTGTGTTTCGTGTACTTCATAATTGCTCAGAGTATTTAATCTTCGGCTTGATGAATAAGTCTTCTTTTTTACTTTTGTCCTTGACTGAGTCAAGTGTGCGTCATTCGTGCTTTAACATTTCTTGAACTTGCTTTCGCGATAGGCCATATCGAGTAACACACAATACCAAGTCATACCGCGACGACTGAAGATTGCCAAACGTTTGGCTCAATGTATGCATCCAGCGCTGCCCTCGGGCGTACATCTGAAGGCCCTCGAGACGTACTCGGTGATATTCAGCAAGACGGGGCCCGAGCGTCTCGCCCAAGAGTTCATTTATGGGTGAGTTGTATTGAGTATAATATTGTTTATATGTCTGATAACTTATCTGTTTTTCTTTAATCCCGTGTAGCGCTGGCCTATTTCCGCTACTGGGCTATGCTGCAATGAATGTGCGGCCTGCACTCCTTACCATCTACGAGACCTACTTTGTGCCGCTGGGCGACAAGCTGCGTCCAGCGCTGAGCGGATTCCTCAGCGGTGTGCTACCTGGCTATGACTGTGGTCTGGATCACTTTGATCGCATCAGTGCACTGCTGAAGAATGTCTGTCTGGCTGTCAATCCGATGCATTTTTACACGGTACTCTGGGAGTCGGTGGCGAATAATGCGGCCATTCGTCTGCCCGCAATTACCTTTCTGCTGGAGCACTTTAACAAGCGCCTGGACATGCAGAAACAAATCTATATTATGGGTCACAATCGTGAGATAATGATGTCGGCGCTGTGCGCTTGCCTCAACGATTCGTTGATCTTGGTGCAGCGCAATACGCTGGAGTTTCTATTGCTCGGTTTTCCCATGCACACACAGCTGCTGGATGAAGAGCAGTTGGTGCTGCTGGTGACAAATGGTTTGAACACAATACTGAGGCGTGACATGTCGCTGAACAGGCGACTCTTCTCGTGGCTGCTGGCCAGCGAGGTGACCAAGAATTCGCCCACTTATGATACGCTGTCGCTGGACTCGACCACCGTCGATGGGCAGAAGGAGGCGGAACCGTATTTTGTGACGCATTCGCGGCACATCTTGATCAGTGCCTTGGTCAGCACACTGCGACTGAGCTTGGCCTGCCAGCCCATGGATCTGAAGCCGTATCGCATAATGCTGTCGCTGTTGGACAAGGCGGAGATCGGCAGCGCCGTGCTGGACTTTGTGCTGCATGACATCATACGCGCCATGTACATATCCAGCAGCAATGCGGACGCGCTCAAGTCGGCCAATCTGCTCTTTGCCACCTTTGATCCGGCCTACATTTGGAGCTACATGACCAACATGTTTGAGCGCGCCTGCCAGCTGGCGCCAAGCTCCGCCCAGTCCAACAGCGATGGCAAATTTGCCAGCATCGTCGGCTCCGGGGATCCGTGTGTGCTGGAGATTTGTGTGCTCACCGAATTCCTGCTGGAGACCATCTCCCTGGAGATGTACACGGAAACGACACGAGTTTACCTGCCCAAGGTATTCCTGGCCATCACACAGCTGCTGTCGCTGCACATGGAGCGTCTCAGCAGTGATGAAATCACGGCAGCGCTGAAGCTTTGCATGAAGATCGTGTCCAGGGTGCAGCCGATGATCACGTAAGTTTGTAGTTAATACTTAAGTGCCATACTTTGCTAATAATTATTATTTATCTGCTTCTGCAGAAGTCCTATTAAACTGAACAAGCTGATGGAGCACAGCGTTTCTGGTCTGGATGAGAAGAGTGGTAATGCCAATGGAAGTAGCAATGGCAACAGTGGCAGCTTCATGGAGTCCGCCACGCAATCGAATGCACTGGAAAAGAGCAAATCCGACTCACGGCTCAATCAGTTTGGCGAGCACTCGCTGCAGAGCGGCGAGCCAAATGACGAGGAGCTCATACGTCGCTCCGCCTCCAATCAGAGCGTGGTACGGCACAGTCCCAAGAAGAAGGCCAAGTCTTTCTCGCGTCTCTCCGAACTGGACAAAGATGTGAGTACGCTGCGTTTGCAAATCTTTTCTTTAGCTAACTTTTATACTATCGTAGATAAGCGCCTCGGATACGGGACAGCAATCGTCGTCAGATCTGGACACGCCGCGCAGCATTAAGAAGATCAAGGCCAAGGCCAAGGTGCCTTTCATACGTAGCAGCCCGAAGAAGACACGTCCCAAGGACATTGTGCTGACACCTAATGCAGCCACCGCCAGCGATGTACCCGACGATGCCGGCGAGGAGCCACCGAAGAGTGCTCCAGTCGAGAATTGTCCAGAGTTTCAGTTGGACGATGAGCAGAGCAAGGCGACGCAGCAACGTGGCTTCTCCATATTGGAGAAATGCATTCGACAATACGAGATCTTCTTTGAAGTCTATTTGGCACGGCAGCTGCTGCAAATTGAGACTGCCGCCAGCTGTGTGGACATCGGAGCCAGCAGCGACAATTGTGCTGTCAAGGTGCAGCTGCAACGCACCACCAGCCACACCTCAAGTCTGTTTATGGTGGAGCAGGTTCTAGAGCATCAATGTGCGCAGCGCGAGTCACAAATCGAGCGATTGTTTGGCCTGCTGCGAGTGGATGTTGTGGCACGTTCCAAGCAGCTGCAACGCCTGTTGAATCTCTCGCTGCCCACAATCAGCGCCAGCGAGATTAGCAGCGACAGCGATGCTGCCGAGGAGCCACAGCAGAAGCTGCTCGTCGATGCGCAGACACAACGCAGTGTGCAGCAGCTTTCCGAGCTGCAGCTAAACTCAGCGATGCGCTCGGCCATCAAATTGGCCGCCAGTTTGCTGGTGGAGATGTCCACGTTCCCCAACTGCAACAAGCACATCATACTGGACAAGAGTGGTGAGTGCAAAAGAGTTTGATTTCTCCCCTCGCAAATTAATCTTACTGTGATTCCAGAACCTGAGCTGCCTAATTGGCTGAAAGTGTTATGCTTGGTGGCCTGCTTTGCGCAGAGCGACAAGGAACTTCAAGTGGCCGCCATTACAACGCTCTTCGATCTGATTAGGTAAGCAAACCAAATAGCAATCACTTGGACTCCAGCTCACATTCTGCTCTTAATTTACTCACAGCCTGTTGCGCTCGCAGATCGAGCACACAACCAGTCCGGGTGTAACATTTGTGGTGATGTTGCCACTGCTGAAGTTCGGCCACGTCAACTACTTGGAACAGCGCACACGCGTCTTTCACCTGGTCAGCTCCATACTGTGGGATTACCTTGGAACCACTGGCATTGATCCCTCACAGATTGCAGCGTTGCTGCATCAGCTGCACAGTTGTCTGGAGAGCGGACTCGTTGAGTCGGTCATTGGCAATCGCATGCACGCTCAACACTTGCTGCAAGCTCCATCCCACAATGGTCTGGGTGCCGGTAACGCTTTGCGTAGCTTTCAATTGGAACGTGTCACCGATGCCCAGCTGCTGTGCCCATCTCCCAGCCTGGAGCGTCTGCGGGAGAGTCAGGCGCGCAGCTACAAAAAGTTCGAGCTGCTCTGGCATCTGGGCAGAGAGAAGCAGATGTCGCGTGGCTTCGAGAAGACGCTGCTCAAGGTGCTCGACACATTGGCCCTGCCGCATTACATGTCCGAGCGCACCTTTGTCACCAACTGGCTGCAGGCATCGCTGCTGCGCGGCGATCTGGCGCGTCTAACGAAGCCGCTTTACAAGATTCTGCTATCGGCCAGCTCCAAGCGTGTGGGCATCGTGCACATGCAACAACTGTATCGCGAGGCTGCCGAGGCGGAACAATCCGCCTACGATGAGGCGCCCGCCTTTGAGCGCGATGTCTATGCAATCAGCTCGGAGCAGGGCAATGTCAAGTACCATCACATGGAGGCGGCCAGCATTGGCGGCAGCGTGGGTAGCGGCAAAAAGAAGAGCCCCATACGCCATCTGCCCAAGAAGATCTTTGGCGTGACACTCAGTGGCGGCAACAAGTCAAATAAAACCTCGAATTTTGTGAGCGACAAAACGCCGCTTGCCAGCGAGGCTCTGCAGGATATAAATACGATTGGATTGATCATCAATCCGCTGGAGAATGCGCATGATTTCGATGACGAGACGGATCTGGAGGAGCCACGCATTGAGCTGGTGTCCAGCGCCGGTAAAGATGCGCCCCAAACGCCGCTCGAGCAGAAACTGGCCAGCGCCATGGACGAGACGGAGTCGCGAGTGAGTGAATCGCAGGCAGCGGCAGAGCAGGAGCCATCGCTGCACTACGATCAGGACATTACCGACAACTCGGAGAGCAGCGACTTTGAATCGGATTCGGAGCTGCGTGAGACGAGCATAGAAAAAGAGGACAGTTTGACAATCAGCTCGAGTGCTGGAGGTGGCGCTGCCGATGATGTTAAGCGCTTTGTGGGCGACTGTGAACGTGTCACGGAGGCGTTGACGCAGCACGAGCGGATCAAGAGTCGCAAGACGTATCGCTTGACGCGCGAGAAGACGCCCGGCGACTCCAGTCTCAATGAGCCCAACGAGGAGCAGCCGACTGCCCACCAGCCGGACAATGAGCATGCACTGCCAGCCGATGAATACTTTAGCGAGGCGGCGCTATTGCGTCCGCAAGACAAGAAGTTGGCCAAGGAGCTGCGCAAGCGCAAGAAACTGCTGACGAGCAGCGATAAGAAACGCCTCAGTTGCATCTCGAAGACGTCGACGGACAGCAATCACAGCAATCTGGCCGAGCACCTCGAGACGGAGGCCACAGCCACTCACAGCGAGGAGGAACAGGAGGCGAGCAACAACGAGAACAGTCAGCCGACCATCAATGTGGAGGACAAACGCCGCACGCTGAGTCTGGAGACAAACAAACTGCAGCCGGATTGGCAAAAGACGCTGGAGAAGAGCAAACAGAATGTGGAGATCTTGCGACAGAATGCAGCAGCTGCAGCCGCTGCCAACGAGGAGCAGCTGAGCATACGTTCCTCCACCAAGAGCAACAGCTCGCTGGGCACATTCCGGCACACGGATGCGGCGCAGCTCTATCACAATCATCTGCTGCTCTATCTGGCCATCTATGACACCCGCCAGACGCTGTACGCGCTTCAGACACTGCGCAACATCATCTGCTGCGATAAGCGCACCTTTCTCTGTCTGTCCATTACGACCTCGTTTACCAGCGGCAGTCTGAAGCAGCTGCTCATCCGGCATCGCAAGAGCATCTCGGGCAAAGGATTTGCGGGCAGCGTCAGCAACTCGGAGTATGCCCAAGGCTATCGGGGTTGCATGCATCTGGAGCTTTTGGTCACGCTGCTGCTGTTCTATGCACGTGGCTATTTTCAACGCGAATCTCTGGATGCCCAACGGCAGCCGCCCACGCTGCAGGATGTGGTGAACAATCGACGCATTCAACTGGAGAGCATTGAGCTGCTGGCGCTCATCTGCACCGAGCTCATCGAGATAGTCAAGGGCATGGGACGTGGTCTCGCCTGCTACATTGCCGATCTGCTTGGCAGGGCTAAGCTGCAGAAGGTCATGCTGCACTGCCTCAACAGTTCAGTGTGCAATTACGGACGCAAACCGTTGCAGCCGGGCAGCAGCAGCTATGCCGAACAAGTGCTCAACTTCAATGATCCGCAGGACGATCAACTGCATGCGGATTGCTTTCAGCTGCAGCTGCTGCGTTTACTGCTGGCAGTGATACGGCTGGAGCACGAGGTGCATCAGTTGCGCCAGGACACGCCCAGCAATGCGGCCAACGAGGATAACAACGCAACCTCGGGCAATGCGTCGCCCACACGGCTGGCTGAAGGTGCCGCCGCCAATGTCAAATACTTGCCCAACTGTCTGATCAGTCAGCAGCCCATGTTTCTGGCCGCCGTGCTCGGTGCACTGCAGCAGGAGCGCCTGCGGCACCTGCACCGCAACTGGACGGATCTGGTGACCAGTTCACTCAACTGCTTCAGCTTCGGTTCGCTGACGAACATTGTGATCAGCGTAGTGCATCAGTTGTGCAATAATCTGGATCGTCTTGCCCGACTTACGCTGCCACAGCAGCGACACTTTCCGCCCGACTATGTCATCTCGCAGCTGGAGGCACTAACGATCCTGTGTCACTATTGTCTGCTGGACAACACACAGCAGACGGCGCTGTCGCATCTCTTCAATCAGGCCTATCCACAGACCAGCGTCGCCGTCCAGAGTTCCAGCACTGGGCAACTGCTCAACAGCATTGTGCACTCGTTCCTCTCGGCCAGCGAGTCCACGTCCACAGCATCCGCACCTCGCAATCCTCAACTGCAGGCGGCACGCAATGCGGTGCTCTCGCATCTGCCACGCATCATGACCAGCGTGGCAGCGATTTGGGACAGCGAACTGGGGCAACTGCGTCCGGTGCGGCAGCAGCTGTTGGAATTCCTGTCGCCAGTGTCGCTGCATCATGGTTGCAACTTCCTGGCCGCCATTGCCGTCACCTGGCAGCAGCGTGGCTGCAACAATAGCAGCCACGCTAGCAATGGCAGCTCCGCGACAACTTCTGGCGTTGCGGAGCAATTCCAGCGCAACTCCACGCTGCAGGCTTGTGCCGCACAGCTCAGTCTCGTCTCACTGGTGTCCAGCATACGTGTGATGCCCATGGACTCGTTTGTGCAGACGCTACATCAGGTGGTCAAGTCACCGCCACCCATACACCGGCCTCCGGCTCAACTGAGCATCGAGGTGAGCGCCTTGGAGCTGTTCTATTTCTACATGAGATCAGCGCCGGCGCCACAGCTGGCGGATGCTTGGTCAGCGTTGTTGGTGCTCATACGGGATGGTCTCAGTCTGACGCCGCCGGCGCAGTTTGCGCTGCTGATGCTGCTCAATGAGTTCGTCCAGCGTTGCCCCCAGATGCCGTTCCCCGACAAGAAGGAGGTGCGTGAGCTGCACGACGTGACCGCGCGACTTGTGGAATCGCTGTCAAGTGTGGCCGGTGCATGCTTGGAGCAGACGACCTGGTTGCGTCGCAATCTGGCTGTCAAGGAGGACACCGATGGCCATGCCAAGGACAACAGTTTGGGCGGCGGCATTCAACAGTATTCGCTACAGGCGCAGAGCGTGCTGGCTGGCATCTTGTCCAATCTGCTGGACGTCGCCTATGGCTCACAGGAGAAGGACAAGGTGGTGACCATTGTGACAACGCTGCTGTACAACATTACGCCGTATCTAAAGAATCACACGGCCCGCAATGTGCCCTTCTTCTATGCGTGCTCAGCGCTCTTGGCCAGCCTCAGTGGCTATCAGTATACGAGAAAGGCGTGGCGCAAGGATATGCTCGATCTGCTGCTGGACACATCGTTCTTCCAGATGCACATCTCGTGTTTACCCTTTTGGCGCCAGATCATGGACAGCCTGATGACCTATGACAATACCACATTCCGGGAACTGATGACGCGTGTGTCGCTCTCACAGGCGGGCAGTCTCAATATCTTTGCATCGCGGGATCAAGAGTACGAACTGCGAGCCATGCTGCTCAAGCGCTTGGCGTTTGTCATCTATTGCAGCGAATTCGATCAGCACAACAAATACATGCCGGACATACAAGGTGAGTTCCGGGAATGTCGAACACACTTTATACCCGCTATAAACTAGAGTGGAAAAGGGTGTAATTTGTGTGACTAACAAAAGTAAATATGTACATTGTTAATCAGTTTCAACACAACCCTCGTTATAGCGAATTCAGCTCGTTCCTTTATCTGTTCGTTCAATGTGACGTGCTTGAAGTATTTGATAAGCACGTTTTCATCGATAAACAAAAGGATTGCGGGCTTAGTCTTTAAACTAAAGATAGAAGCTAATACAAAAAATAATAACATTTTAATCTTAATTTCGTTTTCTGTCTGCAGAACAATTGGCCAATAGTCTGCGTCTGGTTCCGCTGGGTCCATCGGTGCAAGCCGCTGTCTTCCTGTGCTTCCGTGTGCTGCTGTTACGCATGTCACCCGACCACGTCACCTCGCTGTGGCCCATTCTCATAGCCGAAATGGTGCAGGTCTTTTTGCAAATGGAGCAAGAGCTCAAGTCCGAAACGGATGAGCGCAGGTAAGCTGCACAGATTACAATAATCATTTGAATCATATCCAACTGATGGCTTATTTTCAACAGTAGTCAACAATCGCGCCTGTTGCCGAGCATGGAGATTCCCTGGTCGACATCGAACTCCAGCGCCAGCAACGGCATCAATGCTCAAACGCCCATGCAGCACTGGCGCTCAGTGCAGCTGGAGGCGTGCAAGCTCCTCGAGCTGGGCTGTGTGCTGCCGGCAACGAAGCTGCCGCATTTCCAAATGTATCGTTGGGCCTTTGTTGGCACGGAGTTCGATGTGCACGAGGAGGTGGTGCCACTGCCGCTGCCCAATGGCAGTGTCGAGAATCTCGCCGCGTTGCCAAGTGCGCTCTATGTGCCGCACGTGAAGCGTGTGTCGCGGCTGATGGACATGAAGTACACCAGCCACTCACCGGTAAGTGGATTCAGGTGTCTGCTCGTCGAATGTTGCCAACTAATTAATTGTTCTTTTCTTTTTCACACACAGTTGACGCAGCGTCCAAGGAATCGTCACTTAATGCTGAGTTTCCAGCAACTACAGTCGTTGCATGAACTATATCCGTTCTTCTCCACGCTGGGCTTAAGTTGCCCCAACTCATGCAATTATGCCGATGCGGAGCAGGATGTGGCCAATTGCCTTCAGGAGATTGAAGATGTGCTGGCTCTTGATTTTCTGGAGAAGCTGCCGAGCATCACCACGCCCAGATGAAAACTGGTCGCGGCCTATAGGCAGACGCAGGCGCATATTCAGACCACAAGCATGACGCAATTCGAACTGGAACTGAATCTGGGCGCCAATGGTCAAACGGCGCGCATCGTGGCCGCCGTTCAGGCCAAATTGAGTAGCCAAAATGCCGAGACGAGCTTCACGCAGGCCACCAAGAAGACAAACTTTCCATTTTACGTTTAAGCAGAGCCAAGCAAGCGCCAAGCGATATGTTAGCTGTAGTTAGATAGAAATGATAAAGTAAATAGCCAACCGATTTCGATTCCGATTCTGCATCTGTATCTTTATCCTCTGTATTAATGAATATCGTTTTAACTGTTGAGTCAATGTTGAAGTCGAAGAGAATGTCCTATGAAATGTTTAGCTTATAGTAGCACCCTGTATGTATGTATATGTATATTTCAACTGTTAATAGATGCGCCGAAGTACGAAGTAAATAAGATGTTTAACAACTAATTGCAATTCAATACAACAAATGTATTTTATTACAAAACTCCGCTTAATTCATTCGATATTGATATACATAGGCAATATGTATGTTAAACATATAAAAAAAGGTACACAATCAACTCTAAGATTAAATTATTAATTGCCGGCTAGATTTGCGGTAAAATGATTGCGATGCATTTGAGTCACACTTTAAGAGATTAAACAACATTTGCACTGTTTGTTAAACATATAAAAAAAGGTACACAATCAACTCTAAGATTAAATTATTAATTGCCGGCTAGATTTGCGGTGAAATGCTTGCGATGCATTTGAGTCACACTTTAAGAGATTAAACAACATTTGCACTGTTTGGACTCGACTGACGATTTTTCAGTTGCAGGAAATACGAGTAGACGAGGCGCGCGCAGAACAAGAAAATGCCTGAAATGCGTAACAGTATTAAATTTAGAATTCGCAATGGGGTATTAAAGCCATACTTACCGAATACAATAATTTCAACGAGTAACGCCATGAAGACATTCTGGAAGCCAGTCGACTCCCGATAGCCTCCGAAATGGAAAATGATACCAAAAATGGCAATCGGAAAGTTAATGGCCACTATGAGACCGAAGATCAACCAGACACCAACCAAGTAGTGTTTGTACTGTGGATCAAACAAATATATGAATTAAAAAACTTAGAATACTACTACTCTGTGTCTGAACTATCACGCCTCCCCCAATGATATCACTTGAGAATATACAATTGTGGCTCTGTTCACGTTATCTTATAGAGAAAATGGTTTGTAACACATACAACTTATTTGTCGCCTTTAGGATTATACGCAAATACAAGAACCATAAACCTTATCGCGAACATACATATGTATAAGCTACTTATACGTATATATCCAACGGAAGCTCCACTCCGACCAACAAACAGTTAAATCCCGATGAGACCACTCGATGAAGTAATCGTTTCTATTGTAATTTTAATGTTGAATAAGGCATTATTGTTGTTCTTTATATAAGACAAACTAATCCAAGGTTAAAGTTTATTAGTCACTATTACTTAATGCAAAATTTTAATTCTCTCGAGAGAAAATTAAAAAAATGGTAATGTCGACTAACACTAATTGAACGAAATTACAGAATGCTTGTAGAATTTGAATTAAAAAAATTTAGGTAATTAAAATTCTTCGCCAATTTTAATTAATAAAGTTTATAGTTAACCGTTTGAGCTTCACGTATCTCAACATGTCAAAAAGGACAAAGAAGTTTTCAGCTAATGGCTGTTGAGCTTGCTGTGACATAAGAAAAAAAGAATACCTTAAGACATCCGAACAGTAGGCACACATTTCCAATGACTGTGATTGCAAGTCCAATAAAAGTGTAGACTGAAAAGAAAAAAAAAATTAGAATCAAGCAAGTAGTATATGCAAGCATATGTTAACAAACAATGTTTGATCATCGCTGTATTTCAACTTGACGTCATCGTTATTTCAAATTCCAAACTTTGTGTGTAATTAACATACAAAAAATGTAAACAACAACAACAACAAAAAGTCTCGCCTCAGCCATGAGAACATGTTTCGCCTTCTATAGAAGAGATATTAGCTCATGATTTATATTTATGTTTGTATGTAAGTCTAGGCATCTGAACACATCAGTAAAAGTTTTATTTTGACAATGCTATTGTCTTTTTTTTATAAGAGTATATACTTAAATTAATTAAAACCGTAGTTAACTGTAACATGCATTCCATTAACATTCCACAAACAAAATATACTTAATTCACTTACTCGACGGCGAAAATATCACATTAATCACAATGGTAACCAGAAAATAGATTGCTATGCCCAAACACCAGCTACGCAAATCTGAATTACACGGTCCCTCATCAACAGATAGATCGATTTTCATTTTGGAGCTGTTTCTATTGTTGCTATTTTCCAGTTAAGTAGAAGTGTTTTTTCTTTTTTTTAGCTATGTTAACAAGTGTTTTATCACAACCGAAACGCGTGAAATGCGAACAACAACTGACGCGTCCCCAAGTTTTCTGACCCATTCATCTCCGATTTTTTAATACATGCAATGACGAGAGAGAAATGATGCACACACCCGCGACTCACTGGGGCAGATCTCTTTAACAGTTGAGAACAGTGAGTAATCAGAGAGCAGTTTAGTTTATAACAACTTTAAATGTGTTATACAGACCGCTTGCTTTTGAAATTTGAGATTGTTGCAGTGATCTGGCAGCACTTGATTGCAGTAAGCAACAAATATAACAAACAGTATCGGTCAGTAAATTAAATAAATATCTAGTATCTATTCTAAAAGCAATTTTTAGGTGTTCTTAATGTAAAAATCTATTCGTTTTAAATTATTATTAGAAGCTGTTTAGTAATGGGTAAAATCTGAAATTTATTTTCTGCACACTTCATTCGGACTCTGGTAACTCTACGCCGCCATTGCATTTTGTGTCATTCTAGTGTAAATCTGATCTGCTATTTCTTGCTGCGCAAAATATTTTGCATTCAATTGCTGTTGGAAGCACAAGTAACGAAAACGTTGTGATTTTCAGGCGTTTAATACATTGTTATTTCATCAGAAAATCTGGCATTTGCTAGTGGAGTTGCATTAATCTCAGTTTTTTAGATTGAAAAAAGTGAAAATGTTGAGAAGTGTGTGCTTCATGCGTCTTCACACGGCCGGTGTCGTTGTCGGCTATTTGGGATTGGCAGGATCCATTTTCATAGCAATTGCCTCGGCCTGCGCCATAGGATTTGCTGATGTGATCGCAAACGCCGTTCAGGAGTCGATGAAACAACCGGATCCAAAGGCGTATGATGAGATCCATATGAGTACGTAACTGGCTTAGAATTTTTTATTTTCAAAATGTAGTATGATTTTCTTTTTGTCTTTAGTGATTGTCATCTTTGGCTGCATTTACTTGGGCAGTGCTTTAATTAGTACTATGTCTTCAGGCATGCTCATCATAGGTACAATGAAGGTAAGTGAAGTTCTTACCGGCATGCATTTTTAATTGTTAATTTTTTTCATTTGCTTGGAATTGACTTCACTGATAATATGGTCATCTCTTTTTTTCGCACACAGAACCGTCACTTGATGATGCTTCCCTGGTTGGTTCTCAATGCAATTGGTCTTTTTTCGAAAATTATATATAATTTAGTTTTGATATATGCTCTATATCAAGCGCCAATGCAGTTTGCATTGATTTTCATATTATCGATGCTTTCTTTAGGTGAGTTTGAATTTAGATGCTAATTATAGTTCTCAGGTTTTTCCAAGTATTATGTGAATCATCTGCGTGCAGCTTATCAGTATGTTATTTACTTGCAATTAATTGTAATTATCTCCTACAGCTCTTTATGCATACATCTACGCTGGCATCTATTCGCTGTTCAAGCACATTCAATTGAGCAATGACGAACAACGGCCGTTAGTGCGCTCTGATAATGGAGCACATGATGGTACAACTTACCCCAACTATACTAAAATATAAATTGGGGAAGAACCATTTGCAAATAGCAGATAATCGATCGTGACATCGCAAAGCCTTAAAACGTAACGAATACCAGCATTGCTACTAATATGAGCAAATTTATGCATTCTAATCATTGAATTGTACTATCTATATTATTTTTGTCGTACGTAATTGTTTTAAAATAACAAATTCATATACATATATTATACTCCGCAATTTGTGTTTCCTATCTTAAATTATTATGGTAACAGAAGCAGCAATCAACAGGCTACTTTGGGGAATTCTCGCTACTTATTTTTTGAGTATAATGAAAACTGCGCGTGAAGCAACAATTTTTAAAGTCCTAGTCCTTTTCAAAAAAAGTGCCAGTGCTAGTTAAATATATTGTTCCTTTTTAAAAAATGCGATGATCTGGCATCGTTGCTCTTGAGTAACTGTGACTTTTGCCAACGAATTTGGCAACACTTACCAAAATATTGATTGTGTCATTCTAGCACAAATGTGATCTGCCATTTAAATTACGCTGCGCATTGATACCACATTGTGAATACAACTGGCGACGACGTTCACTCGAAAGTCAAAAATTAGTTTCCAAAAAGGCGTTGTCTATTTTGATTTATTGCGAGAATATAAAGAAAAGTTGTGAAAATGGTGAAACCAATGGAAAAAGCTGGTTGCTTGGAGCTTAGCACCGCTGGTTACATTATATGCTGGCTAGGTGTGGCTGGTAGCGCTCTGGCTTTACTCGTAGGGTTCGTTGGCTTGGCAAATCCCAGAATATACTCCGGATTTTTTGGGACGTACGGAGTTACAGAGGATTATGAAAATGGTAAACTCCTTGCATTTTTCATTTAATCCATAATGTTATTAATTTGTTTTTCGTTAGCGGCTACCATATTATCCATTATCTTCATTGTGTCCGCCCTCGTGGGATTCGCTATATATGGTTTGGCCCTCTACGGTATAAAGGAGGTATGAATGACTTCAATACTCAAGCATTTTTTTAGTTTTATATTTTGCATACATATATTTGTATGTATATATTGTTCAAATATTTTGAATGACGTCAACAATCAAATTTTTTTTGTGTGTATATATTTTTTGAACATATTGAAATTGCCATATTGTCATCTCTTTCTTACAAACAGAACCGGCATGCGATGTTAATACCCTTCTTGGTATGCAGTGGAATTAGCGCTGTATTCAGCTTTTTAGGAGTGTTGGGTGCCGCGTTAGACCTGCTTTTCGGAACACACAACATTTTGAACTTCTTCTCCTCAGTAATTTCTTGCAGTGAGTTCTTTTTATTATTTTTATTGTATAGTCACTAACATTGATAAAAATTAGAAATGTGTGCTCATCGATACATTTGCGAGTACAAATATCAATTAAATATATTTTTTATCTTTTACAGTTATTCAGGTCTTCATTTTCCGCGTAATGTTATCCTTGTACACAACTATTAAAATGAACATCACAAACGGCCGCGTATTGGTTCCGCCTTCAGCAGCAGCAGTACCATTGCAACAAAACGTTGGCACCGCATATCCACCAAACGCATATCCACCAAACGCATATCCACAGAACGCATATCCCCCCAACGCATATCCAACTACCTATCCCACCTATAATAAGGTGTAAGTTCGGGAAACCTCGTGTTTGGTACATGTATCGCCACTTGTGGAGGCTTACTCATCGTGATTCACGTTACCTCAAAAGGACACCAAATAAGCGAATATCAAATATTGACGTATATTTACACTGCTAACATTTTCATTATTTACACGTTGCCTTAAAACCAAATGTGCATTTATTCAACACTGCTTAGCATTTCAAAAACCCAAAGCCGAGGACAAACAAATATCTATAATTTACTCACTGCATACTAACTACATTGTCGTTTATTAGATTCGATTAATGAATACACCATTGTTTATACGTATACCACAATATTTAATTATGGCCTCATGTACACAGATTTTAAATTTATTAAAAATATTAGAAATGTGACCGCACTTTCTAAACACATATGTGCACTTATCTTCTGTGGTTTTATTCATATTGTATATATGTGTATAAAAATACACATTAACAAATCTCTGAATAGTTTCCCTACTTTTGAAACAGCACACGCCCTTGAAGGGAAAATAAAAGTTGTATACATATTTTGTTTTATATCCTTAATAAATTAGGCTATAAAAGCAAAAACTTTATATTTTGAGGCCATACTCGTACATAACAAAAGTTAAGGTTCTTCAAAGAATCCAATATCCAGTTTGGGGTTGTTTTTATTGTAGTTAATAACAGTCCTACGTTTAAATTTTTTTGTTTTGGGATAAGCAAGGATCTGGTAACGTTGGCCTTCAGTAACTGCTACTTCTGCTACGAATATGAAAGCAAGTGTAAGGCAGTAATTTATAGTCAAATTGGCCACACTTACCAAACATTTTGATTATGTCATTCTATCACAATTGTGATCAACTTTTTAAATAACGCTGCGCAATTGATTGTAATTGTGAGTACAACTGATAACGAAGTAGAGGTTTCATAGTATACCAATTCCATATTATCTGGCATCTATGTATTAATAAATATTGATTTAGTGAGTAAAAAGGACAAAAAGTTGTGAAAATGGTAAAACTTTTGGAAAAAGCTGGTTGCTTGGAACTTCGCACCGCTGGTTTTATTATTGGCTGGCTAGGAGTGGCTGGCAGCGTTTTGATTTTTCTTATAGCGGTTGTTACTTTGTCAGAAGCCAAAAACGTAGCTGATTATGTGGCAGCAGAAAATGGCGAACAGCCAGGATCACGTGAGCCAGCCGAAACCGGTAAATTCCTGGCATATTTCATTGATTTTTAAATTTAATCAAATTATTTTAGCTTTAGCTGTTTCCGTACTCGGCGGTATCCTCATTGGTGCTTGCCTCTTGGCTGGTGTGATATCAGGCTTACTCTTATACGGAATAAAACATGTATGAATGACGTGCATATATATTTTTCGAATCTACTGAAATTTTCGTATTGTTCTTTCAAACAGAACCGACCATCTATGATGCTGCCCTGGTTGGTGTTAGGTACTTTTGGCGTTGTTCTTAGCTATTTCACATTGCTGGGAGTCATCTTTGACTTTTTTGCTGGTTTGCAGAGCTTCCTAGTCTTGTTGTCCCAATTATTTTCTACCGGTGAGTTCATTTGTTTATGTATATTTGTTGCATTCTCAATTATTAATAATCCGATCTTATAGCTACATATTTTAAGATTAAAGATTATATTGCATTGATACAAATTTTAACATTCCATGTATATGTTTGGAATCACTTACAGGTCTGCAAAGTTACTTTTATTTTATAATATACTCACTATACACACATATTAAAATGGATTGCGGAAATGGTCGCGTATTGAATCCGCCACCAGCAGCAACAGTTCCATTTCAACAAAACGATGCCGCATATTCTAACTATGACAAGGTCTAAGTTTGGGAGAATCCCGTCCTTGCTGTGCCAAATACCAGAATATATACTATGTATGTTTTCTTACAGCTCCAATACTTATTTTATAAGACAAGTTGCATTTACTTACGCTAAATTCATGTTTATTCAACGCTTCTTAGCTACGTTAAAACTTAAAACCAAACTAAAGCAAATAACAAAAATACTCAAGATGTTCCTTCGGCTAGAACTATTTTGCCAATAAATAATATTAGTTAAAATTTTATAAATTAAATTATTTAATAAATAATTACATTGTTTAATAGATAAAAAAATGTAATCATTGCCTTATGTACACATAATCGCTGTTGACCTGTGTGCTTATCTTGTTCACATTCCCATGACAATATATTTTATTTAATAAAAACGTTAAAATAACAAGCGTTGTCTATCTTGATTTACTGTGAGAATAGAAAGAAAAGTTTGTGAAAATGGTGAAACCAAAGCTTAGCACCGCTGGTTACATCATATGCTGGCTAGGTGTGGCTGGTAGCGTTTTAGCATTACTCGTAGGGTTCGTTGGCTTGGCAAATCCCAGAATATACTCCAGGTTTTTCGGACAGTACGAAATTACAGAGAGTTATAAAGATGGTAAAGTCCTTGCATTTTTCATTTAATCCATAATGTTATTAATTTGTTTTTTGTTAGCGGCTACCATAATATCCGTTATCTTCATTGTGTCCGCTCTCGTGGGATTCGCTATATATGGTTTGGCCCTCTACGGTATAAAGGAGGTATGGATGACGTCAATACTCTGTATGTATACATATACTGTTCATATATTTTGAGTGACGTCAACAATAATTTTTTTTTTGTGTGGGTATATATATTTTTCCAACATATTGAAATTGCCATATTGTCATCTCTTTCTTACAAACAGAACCGGCATGCGATGTTAATACCCTTCTTGATATGTAGTGGATTTGGCGCTGCTTCAGCTTTTTAGGAGTGTTGGGTGCCGCGATTGACCTGCTTTTCGGAACACACAACATTTTTAACTTCTTTTCCTCAGTAATTTCTTGCAGTGAGTTCTTTTTATGATTAGAAATGTGTGCTCATCAATACATTTGCGAGTACAAATATCAATGAAATATTTGATTCACGTTACCTCAAAAGGACACCAAAAAAGCGAATATCAAATATTGACGTATATTTACACTGCTAACATTTTCATTATTTATACGTTGCCTTAAAACCAAATGTGCATTTATTCAACACTGCTTAGCATTTCAAAAAGCCAAAACCGAGGAAAAACAAATATCTATAATTTACTCACTGTTTAAAGTTGTATGCATATTTTGTTTTATATCCTTAATAAATTAGGATATAAAAGCTAAAACTTTATATTTTGAGGGCATACTCGTACATAACAAAAGATTTTGGAGTTGTTTTTATTGTAGTTAATAACAGTCCTAGATTTAAATTTTTCATTTTGCGATAAGCAAGGATCTGGTAACGTTGGCCTTCTGTAACTGCTACTTCTGCTACGAATATGAAGGGAAGTGTAAGACAGTAATTTATAGTCAAATTGGCCACACTTACCAAACATTTTGATTATGTCATTCTATCACAATTGTGATCAACTTTTTAAATAAGGCTGCGCAATTGATTGTAATTGTGAGTACAACTGATAACGAAGTAGAGGTTTCATAGTATACCAATTCCATATTATCTGGCATCTATGTATTAATAAATATTGATTTAGTGAGCAAAAAGGACAAAAAGTTGTGAAAATGGTAAAACTTTTGGAAAAAGCTGGTTGCTTGGAACTTCGCACCGCTGGTTTTATTATTGGCTGGCTAGGAGTGGCTGGCAGCGTTTTGATTTTTCTTATAGCGGTTGTTACTTTGTCAGAAGCCAATAACGTAGCTGATTATGTGGCAGCAGAAAATGGCGAACAGCCAGGATCCCGTGAGCCAGCCGAAACCGGTAAATTCCTGGCATTTTTCATTGATTTTTAAATTTAATGAATTTATTCTAGCTTTAGCTGTTTCCGTACTCGGCGGTATCCTCATTGGTGCTTGCCTCTTGGCTGGTGTGATATCAGGCTTACTCTTATACGGAATAAAACATGTATGAATGACGTGCATATATATTTTTCGAATCTACTGAAATTTTCGTATTGTTCTTTCAAACAGAACCGACCATCTATGATGCTGCCCTGGTTGGTGTTAGGTACTTTTGGCGTTGTTCTTAGCTATTTCACATTGTTGGGGGTCATCTTTGACTTTTTTGCTGGTTTGCAGAGCTTCCTAGTCTTGTTGTCCCAATTATTTTCTACCGGTGAGTTCATTTGTTTATGTATATTTTTTAAAGATTATATTGCATAGATACAAATAATAACATTCCATGTATATATTTGGAATCACTTACAGGTCTGCAAAGTTACTTTTATTTTATAATATACTCACTATACACACAAATTAAAATGGATTGCGGAAACGGTCAAATATTGAATCCGCCACCAACAGTTCCATTGCAACCAAACGATGCCGCATATTCTAACTATGGCAAGCCGTAAATTTGGGAGAATCTCGTCCTTTTCTGTGCCAAATACCAGAATATATACTATTGATGTTTACTTATTTATTTTATAAGGCAAGTTGCATTTACTTACGCCAAATTCACGTTTATTCAACGCTTCTTAGCTATGTTAAAATTTGAAACCAAACTAAAACAAATAAAAATACTCAAGATGTTCCTTCGGCTAGAACTATTTAGCCAATAATAAATAATCCTATTATTTAAGTAACAAAAACAAAAATGTCAACATTGCCTTATGTACACACAATCGCTGTTGACCTGTGTGCTTATCGTGTTTATACTCCCATGACAATATATTTTATTTAATAAAAACGTTCGAATAATACTCATAAATTTTTATCTTCAAAGAGCGCATGGTTCTTAATGATAGATAACAACATAATATGCATATATATATTTATTTATATACATAGTATGTATATGTATGTATGTATTACATACATATATTAAGTCCATCATTTGTGCGCGCCATATCTTAAACTGATATGGCAAAAGAAGAAGAAATCTATTTATAGATTTTTTTATCCAACATATCCAAAGTATGAATGGTTCATTTTGAAATATGCGGAGATCTGGCAGCATTGGCTTGGTGTAACTGCTACTTTTAATGAAAATGGCAAGAAATGTTAATTATTTATAGTAAAATTGGCAACCCTCACCACAAATGTTGATTGTGTCATTCTAGCACAATTGTGAGTTAGCATTTACATTAAGTAGCGCATTTATTTAAAATTATGTGGATAACTAATGTCGAAGTAGACGTTTTTGCGGGAGCCATAATTCCGTTTTGCAGTTTTGTGGGATTTAAGTTTTATATAATCTGGCATCTCTCTATGTATATTTATTGATTGTGCGTAGAAAAACGGTAAAGTTGTGAAAATGGTGAAACTGTTGGAAAAAGCCGGTTGCATGCAACTTCGCACAGCTGGAATATTTATTGGCTGGCTAGGTGTGGTTGGCAGCGTTTTGATTTTCTTTTGCGCGGTCTTTGTTATTGCAAATTCCGGTGAGAACATTGATGGAATGCTAAGGATAGCCGGGTTCGACCAGGATTCAATTGCGGCACTTTTGCCATGTAAGGGATAAATCACAAAAAAAAAACACATTTTTAACATTTTTCTCATATTTTAAATGTAATCAATTGTTTGTTCACTAGTTATTCTCCTATTCGCCTATATCTACATGGGTGCTGCCATCTTAAGTTGTGTGGCATCAGGTTTACTTATTTTCGGTACAATGAGGGTATGAATTACGTTAATAATCTAGTATTTTGTTTGAATTTTTAAAATCGTCTCATTGCTTTAATCAGGACCGGCATTTGATGTTATTGCCTTGGTTAATATTCAGTGGCCTTGGCGTTGCATCTGGTGTTATGAGTGTGTTGAATGCCACGAGTGGCTTTTTACGAAGTTCAAAGGGCGGCTTCGATTTATGCCTTGAATTGTTTTCTTGGGGTGAGTGTATTTTATTTGCGTTGTACCTAAATAATAATAAATAAATATAATGTACATTTGTATTTATCTCTTACAGTTTTGCAGACCTACTGGTTCTTGGTAATTTACTCCCTGTACAAAAGTATTCAAGCGAAAAACGAAAACGGTCGCGTTTTAGCTCCACCTACAGAAGCAGCAATGCCATTGCAAGAAAACGTTCCAGCTTATGCCAACTATTATAAAGCCTAAGTTTGGTGAAACCCAATATATGCTGATATTTATGGATGTTTATTACTAGTGATTCTCATCACGATAAAACCAAATCCAAATACCTGAATTTCAAATATTGATGTATATTTACTCAGCGAATATTTGTATTGTATGGCAAGCCAAATTTATAAACGGATTAAACCTAAAGCTCAACAAGTACTTCCATGCGCAAAATAATTGCATACATATCGTGTTGGTACAAAGTTATGATACCCTTCTAACCTTAAAGGTAGAGGGTACAAATACTATAGTCACTGTTTACTAAATGAACTATTTTGTCATTTATTAGAATCAATTATTTAATTTTTGATGTCTATGCTATATAATTAAATTATTATAGACAACATTTTTACACTTATAAGTCATGTGTCAAAATCGCAGCACTACTAAGGGCTTATAAGTATTTTGAACACTGCCTTGTTTTTAAAATAATGGCCAAACATTTATTTAAATTTCAATATACATATATTGTTTTTATAAATGTATTTCAATGTATAATGGAAAAAAATAAAATACTAATATTGGTGTTAGAAATATATTAGGTAATTTTTTTCGAAGTTCAACAACCAAAGGAATCTATTGTATTCTTTCTGATTTGTATTGAGTTCGACCATTTTAATGGAACGGGTGTGAGCTTCAGTGGATGTTTAAGTTTTCTTCTACTACGAATGTATATTTTCAGTATTAATTCCTGTTAGCCTACAATGACTCGACAGTTAAATGGTCAATAATCTGATTTTAATTTTCGGTTGGCTAAGGTTTGGAGACAATGCAAACAGTTTAAAGACTATATACAGTAGATATGTTCATACATAGACACATAAACACTTAGTGTGGCCGAAGCATACAAAGTTCTGAAAAATAAGACAATTGTCCTTGGACCGCTACCACTAAAAAAAGTTTTTCAATTAAGGATTTCGTCATTAACAATTAAACATCGTCGTTAAACGAGTTATAGATATTATGGTTGCTTAATTTTAAATCATTCAGAGCTCTAGTAATGCTAGCTTGAGTAACTGCTACTTTTGGTGATATTGTAAATAAATATTATGCAACTGAAATTAATTTTATTATTTACATATTATATATATTTATATAAATATGTATTAAAATTCTCAATTTTCACATATATCTGACTGGCTAATACTTTCATTTCACCCGTAACATTTTGTGATTAACGCTTTTTGGTTAATGATTGAAAAGGCTTTACTTATTAGTATACCACGCAATAGTTTTCTCGTATTTAAAACAAACAAAAATATTTGTATACATATGTATGAAGCATTGAGCAATAAAACAACTAAACTATTAGTCGACAAGGTGCCAAACAGCGTAGGAACAGCTGCGGGAAAATGAACTAGTGCAAGGAACAAGTTCATTCACTCAGATTATGAACAACACTTCTTTGTTCGCGCACTAATGAACAATCCAACACAAAGTTGAAAGCGTCATCCTAGTATAAAAAAGTGATTCAAGTTGCTGCGCAAATATTTTGATTCAATTGAAATTAAAAACACAAGTGATAACGACATAAATATTCCAAGAAGAATTAAATTCCGATTTATAATTTGATAACAAAAATTATAAGGCTCGCACTTATTTTATTGATAGAAATAAAGAAGTGAAAATGGTGGAAATGTTGAAAAAAGTGGTTTGCATGCGTCTCCAAACTGCCGGCGTAGTTGTCGGCTGGCTCGGTGTGGTGTTCTCCTTTTTGGCCATCGTTGTTACGGCCTGTGCAGTTGGCCATGCGGATAAGATCGCTGGAGTTATTTCAAAGACATTATTGGACAAAACGGATCAGGACACACATGACACACTTCAAACCTGTAAGAAATGCATACACATGAACATAACATACATACATACATTGTTCAATCTCGACATTTTTTGATGCAATGAATTTTATTTAGTCATTGTCCTATACGGGAGCTTCTACTTGGGTTTGTGCATCCTCCATTTTCTGGCAGCAGGTTTTCTCGTCGTCGGTGCAATGAAGGTATTTGACATAGTTTTCTTTTTGTTATCTATTTGTTATTTACTTTGAAATTAATTTATGCAAACACAGAATCGACACTTGATGTTATTGCCCTGGTTAATTCTCAATGCTTTAGGCATTTTTCTGAACATTTTGTCGTTACTGTTTTCCACATTTGAAACGGACTTGGAGTCCTTCCCATACTTTATGCGATTCCTTTCCACTGTCTTCTATTTGAGTAAGATACTTTGTTTATTATTTCTATTATTTGTAAATACTTATTTTTACATTTGGTATTCTCTTTCAGTCCTTTACGTATACATTTACTGGGGTATTGTCTCGTTGTACAACCAAATTCAAGTGAACAAGGATGCTGGACATGAAATGACTTGCCGTGTAGCACAACCATTGCCACAAAAGGCTCCACTCTACAACGTGTACAGCAAAATCTAAATTAGGGGAACAAATGCCTCGAATGCATGTTTTTGCTGATAACCCATGGGGTATCGCGTCAGTTTAAAATCATACAAATATATATTATATTTTTGGGTCATTTTGTATTGAAATTTAATTTCTTAATACGCGTAGAAACAATGAATATGTGTGTATGATGTATTGTCATTTTTGCTATGAATGTTCTTTTATATGCATTTGTTTATTTGAATGTATGCTTTCTAAGTCGAGTCTATTTGGGATTATATAATATTAAATACTATTTGAAAGCTTTATATGTATAATCGAAATACAAAAAAAATATTTTAAATATCATTATTATTATTAATCACCTTGTGATAGAGTATTGTAACAATATTGAGTCTGAGATTATCTTTTATCCCATTTTCAATGCGTCAGAAGTAAAAATATTTCTCCTGCTTTAAGTTAAAATATAAATTGTGAATTACTTTCAAAATTTAGTTAAGATACAAAATGTATGTTGAAAGTTATTATTAAATGCAAATTATTAAATCGAGTAAATGGAATCTTTCTTCGTGTCGTTTGTTCAGGGGTTGTGCCTAAGCATGAATATGAGGACGTCTTGATGGACTGACTTGATAATATGTTGATTAAGCTAAGGATGTTGCCTACTTGGTATATTACTTTAAGTCGCATGGTATATTTCAGAGATTAAAAGGCAGTCACACTTAAGCGAAATTTAAATTTAATCACATTTAAGATGCTGCGTAAAATATTTAGCATTCAATTGAAATTTTGCGCTCAAGTGATATCGTCAGACAAATTAGAACCGAAGACGAAAACCAGTTTCTAATTTCTTGAGAAATTGAACCTTTTTATATTAACAACTTTATTTTCGAGTTCGTGCGTAAAAAGAAAGAAAAGTAGTGAACATGGTGAAATTACTGGATAAAGTATGTTGCATGAGTCTTCGCACGGCAGGCTTAGTTATAGGCTGGCTCAATGAGGTGGGAAGCGCAATAGCTTTCATTGTATTTGCCTTCGTAATAGGCTATTCTCATGCAGTCGCTGATTACCTCTTGCGGATGTGGAATATTCTCATTAATGAGAGTTCACATGCTGAAGTCCAGTCAAGTAAGAAATAATTTAGGTATGAAACGATCTCAACAGTTTTCGATTCTCTTTAGGTGTTGTCCTTTTCGGTAGCATTTACTTAGTTGCGTGCTTAATCAGTGCTGTGCTATCAGGTTTCCTCATCCTCGGCATTAAGAATGTAAGTATCGTCAATTATATGTTTTTATCTCCCATTTTTTTTTGTAAATCACTAAAATTATTATCACCCTTGCAAACACAGAATCGCCATTCGATGATTTTGCCCTGGGTGATCGTTAATGGTATTGGCATAGTCGCTAAAATTTTTAATTTATTAGGTGCCATATATGGCGTGTTCGCAGGTATTTAAAAGAATACTACTATACACAATTGTGAAAATTGTATATTTATTGGGCACTCCAAATATCTTGTTCACAGGTGCAACCGGCGGTGCTGAAAGGTTTTTTATATCGCTATTGGCATTCGGTGCGTTTATTATATTATATAATATTTTTATGAATGCTTTACATAGTTCGAGCAGCATAACAGCATTTTATATCTTTATATCGTAATATATTTTATATCTTTCAGTCATTTACTTCTATGCATTCTGGGGCATCTTCTCACTATACAAGCATATGCAAATACAAAAGATTACTGGACACTCATTTTAGAAGTTTGCCGAATCCTATGAGAATATGAGTTTGTCGTCTATATTATCGCTTTACAATTATGTAACATATATCGAGTATTAACATACCTTTGGTTATTTGCTTATAATTAAGTACTTGTTTTAAATGGTCTTTAAACAATTTGTATTTGCCTCATATTATACTCGTAGATTTTAATTAACTTCTGATTGTATTATAGCAATACTAGGAAATCGTTTATCTCCTATGTATGTTTATAAAATTATCTGTCCTTTAAGTTGCTATTACTCATTATGTTAAGAAAGAATCGTTTTTCATAATATTGTTCTGTTTCTGCATATCAAATATAAAGATCATAAAATCCACTTCTCATCGAAGATATTGTCTTGCAGCAGAAAATAGAAAAAAAATATGAGAGATGGGAAGGACCGTTATAAGAAACCTATATTAGCATAGAATACCTAGAATTAAGTCCTTAGCAGATTGCTTAAGCAAAGTATGAAGTGCAAATAGTATATTAATTTAAGTCACATGGTATATTCAATCGTTTAAAATGCAGTCACACTGAATATCATTTCAAATTTAATGACATTTAAGATGCTGCGCAAAATATTTAGCATTCAATTGAAATTGTGCGCACGAGTGATAACGTCAGTCAGATTCTGACGAAAGCTTTAAACCAGTTTCTAATTTCCTGAGAAATTTAACTAAAACTTAATCTTTGAGCTCGTGAACATGGTGAAGTTACTGGAAAAAGTATGTTGCATGCGCCTGCGCACTGCTGGTTTCGTTATTGGCTGGCTCGGTGTGTTGGGAGCCGTTATAGGATTCTTCAGCTCTTCCTATGTAATAGTATCTCCTGATGCATTCGTTAATCATATTCGGCGGTATTATGAGAATGTGTATAATATTCGTATTGATGCAGATTCCCTGGCTAGCATTCGTAAAGGTAAAGGATAATTTAAATCTGTGGTCGTCAATTCTCTAATGCGATAAATTCATTTTGCGATAGATATTGTCCTGATCAGCAGTATCTACTTAGCTGCTGATATAATCGCTGGTTTGCTTTCAGGTTTCCTCATTTACGGTATAAAGAAGGTGAGAGTGACGTCAATAATCTGGTTTTATTTCCTAACTTTTTGAATGCACCTAAATTGTTTTAACATCTCTCTCTCTCTCTCTCTCTTATTCTTTCAAACACAGAATCGCTATTTGATGATTTTGCCGTGGTTAATTGCTCATGGCATAGGATTGATTTGTAGTATTTTGTATTTGTTAGTTGCCACATTTTCGGTGTTCCAGGGTACAGTGGAGACTACTGTAATTTTCATTGCATCACTATTGTTCTTTGGTAAGTTAATTTGTATATGTATGTATGTATGTATTATTTTTGTCATGAGTTCTATATATACATAGAATTTGGAGGCTAACTATTAAATATGTGTATGAGTTCGCGGTAGCTTTGCAGCATTTTGACTTTTGCAAAATTATAAATTCAAATAATTTTTTATCTCTTTCAGTTCTTTATTACTACATTTATTGGGGTATCTACTCACTGTATAAACATATTCAAATACACAAGATCACTGGACACACGAATTAGGAATTTTTGCCAATATAATTATATCGATATAAACGTGTGATTGTTTGTTTATCACACAACATTGTTTATATTTTCAAGTAATTTGAATATATTATAATAAATTAAAAAAAAGAAGAGATTTATGATTTATTTTAGTTAGAAAACTTATAGAGTTGGAACTTCTAAGCGTTCTTCCATGCAGAGTGCTACGTTCATATGTATGTTATAAAACTTGTACTTATTTATATACATTCATATCGATCCGGAACGCTCTACCGATTTGTGATTATAAAACAATTATTATTGACCAAGAGAGAAAATATGCATTTGACTCTGAGGCATATGGAGCGCCGTTAAAAATAATGATTATACACATTTCATCATGTAAACATATACATTTTTGTTTATCATTCAAAAGTTTTTATACACTCAATTAATTTTTATACAGAATACATGTATACTATAATCGAACTGAAAAAATAAGAGGTAAATGTTTTATTTACCTTTTCAATGGAGAAAAAAAAATATTTTTTGGCTTTACGTTGAAGACGCTATATAATATGCGTTGGAGATTTTGCGATATTTAGACCAGCTTCCATGAAAACTTACAAAATTAATTCCTATAGTTGGAGCTTCTGGGCTAAGCGTTATTTTGTGCAGAATTTCAAGGGACCTAAAAATATTATTGTATTATTGAACGCTCTACTGACTTTAGATCATTAAAACAACATATTATTGATTTGGTTATAAAAGAGAGTAAATAGTTTATTAAATGATATATCTTAATTTCTATGTATACTGACTCAGTGGCAAAGGGGGCGTGGTAGCAAGAATAAAATAAAAATGCTTTTACACATTTTTAATAGAGCATACAGTTTTTTACTACTTTTTTTAAGCATTGTGCAACTGTCATTTTTAAGAATACCATTCTAGAATGCTGACCTAAATATTTCTGGAATACTTTTAGGCTTAAATCAAGCAAATGGTTTATTTATGTTTGTACATTTAACAAACATATGTAAATATTAATATTACGTAAAAAGTGCAGTTTAAATACAACATTTATTTATTTCATAATGAATCTCAATTCAAATAAAGTGGCATTTAAAATAGGATTTTTTAAATGTTTGCGGTAAACTTCTTAAAATGCCCTAAAAATTAATATATAGCACTTAAAAATACCTTGAAACAGGTTGGTATTACTCGCGTTTGAAATGGACGTTGGTATTTTCTTTCCCTCGTGAAATGTTTAACGCCTGATCGAAATTGTTCTAAGCCGCTGCGCACAATAGTTTACTCTCAAACCAGTTTCTAATTTAACAAGTTAGCAGTATTTTTGAATTTGTTTGAAATAAAAAGAAAGCAAAATAGTGAAAATGGTGCACACTTTAGAAAAAGCATGTTGCCTCAGCCTTCGAGCCTTCGGTTTAGTAATCGGCTGGTTAGGTGTGGTTGGATCCATTGCTGGTGTTATTTTGTCGGCTAGTACCTTACGATATTCCAACGACATCGCAGATTACCTGCTGCGGGAGGTGCACGCTTCTATTACTGCGAATTCACATGCTGATGCCCGTTCAAGTGAGGAATAGAAGTACAACAGTCTAGATATTACTTGATTCACAAATATGTGTTTTTAGAGGTTGTCTGGTATGGAACCATTTTCTTAGTTTCTTCCCTAATTAATGGTGTGGTATCATCTGCGCTCGTCTTCGGCATTCTGAAGGTAAGGGTGACGTCAACCTTGCTCTTGTATTCTGTACGCACCCAAAAAATTCTAACATCTCATTTTCTCTTTCTTTCAAACATAGAATCGATATGTGACGATTTTGCCCTGGCTGGTGATTAATTTCATAGGCTTGGTGCTGAACATTTTATACGTACTACTTTTAATTGTGGTATATGCCATATCTCAAGGTCCTATTGTGATTCTTATAAATTTCTTTGCAGCATTAGTGTATTACGGTAAGTTAATTTTCTTATGTTGTTTTTTTTATGAATCATATTTTCATAGTATGTACATACATGTATATGTATGGAAATAAGCATGATAATAAATGTGTGTTTTAACTTGTACTTATACTTAATTATTATTATTTTGATCGTCAGCAAAATTATAATGAATGTTTGTTTTGGGTTATCTCTTTTAGCTATTTACTATTACGTATTCTGCGGGATATGCTCTCTGTACAAACAAATGTATAAGAGTAACCGACACAAACTCCTGGTGTAGTATCAGTGCAACAAATAAGTGGAAGAATCGTCATCAGAGGCAACATAAGCTAACCGTCAGTGTTCATCGCTTACATATTATAATCGAATTAATATCGAATGTTAACTTTTCTATTATTCAACTTATTTACCCTTATGTTTATTTATGCATTAAATTATGTGCTTATTAAGATCGATATTATATGGATGATATAATTATAAAATGATATAGAGTACAAACATTTCTGCATGTAAACATCTTGTAAACATTGTTTATCATTCAGAATTATTTATAAATTCAAGTAATTTTTATATAAAGAAGAAAAAATATTTTAAGACTTTACTTTTAAAACTTTATGTAACACGTATTTGAGAGTTTTCGAAATTTTCATCAGTTTTCAAGCAATTTTAGGAAATTAATTCCTTTAGTTGAATTATTATTTTAAAGCATATGCTATGCACAATATTGTGCAAATCTGTCCTTAATATATTTTGGTATACTTTTAGACTTAATTCGAGTAAATAGTTTACATACTACATTTATTTATTGCACTAAATCCCATTTTAAATAAAATGGCATTTTAAATAGGTATTTTAAATTCTTGCGGGCAATCTTCTTAAAATGCCCCGAATATCAGTATATAGCACTTTAAAATACCTTGAAACAGGTTGGTATTACCCGCGTTTGAAATGGACGTTGGTATTTTCTTCCCTTGTGAAATGTTTGTTGCTTGATCGAAATTGCTATAAGCTGATGCGCAAAATATTTGGCACTCAATTGAAATTGGGAGCACAAAGTGATGTCACAAAAATTCGAGCGACAGCTGAAAACCAGTTTTTAATTTCACAAGTTAGCAGTTTTATATTGACATTGTATACTTCAAATTAGTTTGAGCATCGAAGAAAGGCACACAGTGAAAATGTTGCACACATTAGATAAAGTGTTTTGCTTAAGCCTTCGAACCTTCGGCTTAGTTATTGGCTGGCTAGGTACGGTTGGATCTGCCATTACTTTAATTTTGTCGGCCTGTGCCTTAGGATATTCAAATGAAATCGCAGATTACCTGCTGCGGGCGGCGAAAGTTCCTATTGATGCGAATACCCATGCTGATGCCAATTCCGGTGAGGAATTAATGTAACACAGTCTAAATATTTGTTGATTCCCAACTGTTTGTTTTTAACATAGATGTTGCATCACTTGCAACCATGTACTTAGTTGCTTCCCTAATTGGTGGCTTAATATCATCTTTGCTCATCTTCGGCGTACTCAAGGTAAGGGTGACGTCAATCTGGTCTTGCTTTGTGTTTTTGTGTATTTACGCCCCGAAATTTGACCATCTATTTGTCTCTCTCTTTTATTCAAACACAGAATCGCTATTTGGCAATTTTGCCTTGGTTGATCATTAATGGCATAAGCTTGGTGCTGAATCTTCTATACTTAGTAGGCGCTTTATATGCCATGTTTGTAGGTCCACCCGAGAATATTAAAAGGTTCTTCATACCATTAGCGTTTTTCGGTAAGTTTCTTTTCTTATATAGTTTTTTCATAAATACACTTGCTCACATACGTACATGTACATACATACATACATAAATGTACATGTGAATAAGCATGAATTTAAGAGCTGATAATAAATGGGTGACAAAGTTTGCACTTAAGCTTCTCATCAAAAGGTTAATGATTGTATTTTGGTTATCTCTTTCAGCTGTTTCCTACTACATATCCAGCGGGATACGCTCTCTGTACAAACAAATGCGTAATAGTGGCAAACACCAACTACTGTAGTAGCACCAGTGCAACAAAAAGCTATCTTTGGTAATACCTGAGTTCGGGAAGAATTAGCTTCAGAGTCAACATCAACATCAGCTAGAACGAATACCTTTCTTTTTTTATTTTTTTAAGCGAGAATGATTTAAAAACTTTGTACTGCTTAAAGACAACCTCAACAAAATATATATACATACATCAATTTCTTTTCAGAGATTTTGTAGCTCCCACTGCCGTGTTTCATTCTAAAAAGGTGATCGTCTGTAGTGGCTTAAATAAATTTTGGTATATTTGAAAGCTTATTTTTAATAAGCTAACATAAATGTGTATACATATTCATTATTCTAGAAAGATATAAAGTTAACTTGGTATTTTTTTTTGCGCCGCTTGGTATCATTTAACAGTTGAGCCACAGTCACACTGAACTTAATTTTAAATGTGGAGAGGCATTTAAACTGTTGCGCGAATTCAATAGTGACCACTTTTTTGTTACAGATCTAGCGGAAGAATTATTTTATATTACTAGCATAATCTTAAAGTTTAACCTGAAAAAAATAGTGAAAATGGGAAAATTGTTGAAAAAAGTATTGTGCCTACGCCTTCGCGTAGCTGGTTCCGTTATTGGTGGCTTAGAAATCGTGGAATCTGTTGCGATGTGCTTTTTTTTGGGCTCTATAATATCAAATTCACATTCGTTCACCGGACACATGAGAGATTTATGGATTCCAGAACATCAGTTTAAAATAGAAGAAACCCGTGTGGGTATGGGATAAATTAAGTTAAACATTTTTTACACTATTCGATATTAAAATGCAAAATTTGTTTTTCATTAGCTGTTGTCATTATCGCTAGCATCTACTTAGCGGAAACCATAATCAATGGTGTGCTGTCAGTTTTGCTTGTCTTCGGTATTAGGAAGGTAAGACTGACATCAAAAATGTAGAATTTATTAAATCCAATTATAATTGTTACACAGAATCGCCATTTGATGATATTGCCTTGGTTGATACTGAATGCAATTGTCATTTTTGTAAACGTTTTGACATTATCAGCTTCTTTTTATGGCATGTGTGAAGGCTGGCAGGGATTTGCACGTTTAGTTTTTCTCCAAGTTTTAAAATTGGGTAAGTAATTCTTTTTCGCATATAATTTTTTACTATGAGCAATAAATACATTGACGTTATTTTGAGAATTACCCTACTCATTAATCATCTTTATGTCCATAATTGGAAATAATTTGTTCAATTATTGGTTTTTAATAATCGATGATATCGCATACACATTTGAGATTGTTCTGCGAGAAGGTTTCTTAAAGACTTAAGCTCTGCTTCTGAGATATTTTTCATCGTAATCATATTTATATATTTATATTAAATATTGTTTCCCCCTTCTTTTTATTCAAATATTTATAATTTATACAACTAAAAGAAATAGTATGGAGAAAATGGAAGAAAAAATGTTGAACAAACTAGAAAAGTCGACCAACATTGTTTTTAACGTTAATCAATTTTACAATTTGTAATTTTTGAGCTATGATTTTACTCATGTTAATTGCAAACTTATTTCAAATAATTATAATTTGACCTAAACTTTTTTGTGAAAATGCCCATATGTATGAGCGTCATTGTCCTATTTATTATTTCTACATTTTAATATTGTTCATTTTTTTCAGCAATTTTATGTTATATTTACTTCGCTATCTACTCACTGTATATACAAATTAAAACGAACAAGGATACCAAACACCCGGAAGCAGTGTACACCGTAGCAGCTCCAGTCCAATAAATCATTATTTCTCATCTTTTGTAAAGTGCAACTTTGGAAAAGAAAGCTCAACAAACTTATTGTGAATTGTTCCTATTATACTGAAATATAAACTTGTTGAAATATATTTGGCGCAAAAACTTAAATGAATAACAAAGTAATTTATAGAAGTACACACTTTAGTTGATATTTAATGGGGCTATTTTTATTTCAATAATATTTCATTCATACACACTACAATAAATACACAAATACGTAAATACATATGTACACATAGAGATAAATTGAATTGTTGAAAAATTGGAAACTTGAATATTCGGGTGAATATTACACGCAGCGCATCTAATCGTTGTGACCCCTTAGTTGTTGACTGTTGAAGGCCTATGGTCATTTACCCAAACCCAGCCACATATAGCTGGGATCAATAAACTGAGAGCCCCGATAACCATTCGGATTGCGCGACACCAGAGATCGGATTTTTTGCGAGGGTCGATAGCTCTTCACGGAGTTGCGATCTGGCGGCTGCCTAGCATCATAATAGATATCATCGGGTGTATCGCTTGGCGTTTCCAAGGGATACGGATGCAGACCCTCGAGTAGCTGAGATTCACCCTCACCGAGTTGATGAGAATGCTCGGCAAAGTGAACGTTCGCCTTGAGCTGCTTGAAGAAGTCACCTAGATTGGTCATGACTCCTGGAAGAGAATCGAACACTTAGCAAACCGCAAATGACACACGAAGCGCCCTCGGAGAGCCTACCCACCAGCACTGATTGAGGGCCTATAGAGTGGTCCCCTGTAGTCGGACGGTTCTCGTTTCATTTCATGCTGCTCTGTGGCCTTTTCGTCATTGGCATTTGCATCGTCTTCACTTGCGGGGAATAATTGGTGGTTGCGTTTTAGTTTCGATGTGGAGACAATGGCCGGAGATTGCAGGTCGCCCAACCATGTCTGCTGCACCTGCAGCTCCTTCAGATGTTTGTTGTACCGCTGTTGCCAAAGGCGCCAGCGTCGGTTCAAGGGCATCGGAAACGGTGGGAAATTAAATGGTTGCGCCAACGCATTCTCAAATTCGGGAGTCATTTCCTCAGCTTCAATTTTCGGCAAAGGGCTTCCGCTGTCTAGCGAATGGCGGTATGAGGTTTTCGCCATTTCCATTGGCCAGTTCCAGGCAGCCAACCCCCTCGACGCATCCGCATCCGCCTCCACCTGCGCTTCGGCCGCCTTCACTGCGATGACCCCTGGGCGCATTGGTGCGGCTGTGGAACAACGCTACGTTAATTGACTGTGCCCCAGGGAATAATATGAATATTCTCGAGACTGAAACGGATGTTAAATTTCCGTTCGGACCCTGCAGATTTTAATTGCTGATACTCGCGAATGGCATTCAATTAATCGAATTTCTAAAGTTAATTTTTCTAATGGGTCAATAAGTACTTAAATACATAGCAAGATGTATCTTGTGTTTTATAGGCCGGCTCTAAATCGAATAATGCATCTAGATAAATGTTTCTACAGTTACTCAAAATGTTGATATGAATTTAATTAACCTATTTCGTATTTATCTATCAATCCATATACTATAAAATTGCAATACTTCTTTAAAAACTTTGAAACCGTAGCATTAGAATCTTACTTAGTGTACAATTTATTTCTGAAATAAAATTCATTTTTTGATTAATGTTTCATTTTGAGCAATAAACTTATCGGTTGAGAATTTATTATTTGCTTATCGACAATGCGGCTTTTATTTTAGAATGTGGTTCCTATTTCGCATTTCATCTAATAATAATCAACCTTTAAAGTTAGTTCCTATCACATTTACTTGGCATTTTGTGTAATGTGAATAAATGCGTTGATACTGATGATTGGATTTTCTTATTATAATAATTTTCTTATTCATCTATGCACACATTTGTTTTACAATTTCTAATATGATAATTACTTTCGCAACCCAAATTCAATTATTATTAATTCAGATTTCAATTTAAAGTTTTTTTTGCTTATGAAGTTTAAAATTACGTTCAAATTATATACTCATAATTTCTGTTACTCTAAAGCCAGTTAATTAATATTTTTGGAATGACTTTGTGTCTTTAAAACGTAGATATAACTCACCTGCCATCAACAGCAATAGCAGTGAAATGCGCCGACTTAAAGTCAGATATAGAAACGCCATTATCCTTTTTTTGTTGTTGGTGTCGAGGATGAAACAGCTCGGGCTGGTTCTTACATTTTATGAGTTAACTGGGACCGCGTTGGGTAAAGAATATTGAGAAACATCTCAGCGAACCGAGAAGTGAAATTCACAAATTTTTATTGGAGACAGAACTCAAGTGCAAGATGCCGATCACGTGCCACAGCGAGGTAAGTGCGACTAACGGCGAATGCGACAGGTTGGTCCGTTTTTATAGCCCCAAGTACGTGTACCTGTTGCCCGAGGGGATGGCCACGAAGGCTATGGCAGCTAGCAGCTAGCAGGTGGCAAGTGGCAAGTGGCAAGTGGCAACTGGTAGGTGGCAGGTGGCATTTGGAGGCATGCGCAGCAGGCGCAGTCGTTACATTAGTTGGATATTTGAGACGCGACTCGAGCTTTCAATGGCAATTGGCCAATTTGTGAATGAAAGTGGGCAGTCGCAGTGGTGTCCTAAGTACCATTTTCATTTTTAATCCCGTTCAGCATCTCAGTTTGCACTCGTGTAGCGGCAATAAGGCTCAGGTGTGCTAAAAGGGATTCAAGTGTGGCAGCACGCACAATTATCCAGTTATATTGCGTAAGGTTCGTTGTTCTCCTTTTTTTTTGCATTTCATATTGAATTTCAGAATTTTCTTACTTATTTTTTGTGTTCACTCTTTACCTTTATGCTGGCTGCTGCACCTGTCGAATGTCCCCAATGTGACGTCAAAGGCATGCTGTTGCCTTTGAAAGAAAATTTTTTACAGCATTTACATAATTGGGTCAGTGGCTAGTGGTTTGGCTGGCCATCTCTTGTATGTCATCTGCTTTGTTGTCGTTTACTTTGCATACAACATGTCCGTTTACCTTTGAGGCGGTGCTATGTCCTTGCCACTAGCCGGTTACCACTTGCCACTCGCCACTTGCCACTTGGGGGCCTGCATACAATCTAATTAGACTTGGGGACAGCGGCAGCTTCTTTGTAACGCGCACAGCGAGTTAATGGCCAATAACAACATCAAGCACAGCAGCAGCAGAACTTTCAGCAAAAACCATTTAAAAGTTTTCCAACACTTTGCTAATTTTCCTACTTTCACTTAATTTAGCGCTTTGGCAAGAAAAGGGAAGGCAACTCGGCACATTCAATTCTGATATCTACGCAGCGATCTACATATATTTGTTAGCTCTTAAAGTTGCAATTCAGTTAAAGCATTTCTCTCAAAAGAGTCATACTATAATGATTTTACAATATATAACAAATTAGTGTGTATCCTTCTTTTTCACATAAAAAGAACAATGTGAATTGAATTGTACTTTTGGAATTAATTACAAATGTGACCACAATTACCTATAAATAACTCGCCCCTATTAGTAATAAGTATTTCACCTATGTTAGAGTAGACTTGGCGTTGCGATAATCAAAATTTTTAATGTAATATTAGGTGTGTATTTTCAAACATTTTTTGCTACTTAATTATTAAAAAAAATTTTATAAGAGAAATTTTAAAATACTACTTAATAATTCAAATTTTTTGTACTTCTGAATTTTAAATATAATGCGAAATTTAAAATTAATTTAAAAACTATATATGTCTTCTGAATCAGCACGTGTGAATCATCACGTCAGTCAATTTACAGAGTCTTATAAATCAGGCACCCTAGTTAGTAGGACTTTGCAACCGGTATGTTACGTATACGCATTAATTTAGATCTGCGTACGTAAAATAACAACATGTTAATTTTCCATTTTCGATTACTCTGGTGAGTGAGGGTGTTTTTGTTTTGAATTTTAAAGAAATGATAATTAATTTGCACATTAAAAAGTTTGTGAGAGAGTATGTTACAGTCAGATGGACTACTAAACAATGCCAGAGATTTAATTTAAAAATCTAATTTTCATTGGCTTAAGAAAATCACTTGTTTTATTTGTTATCATAAAGCTCAGAATAGTGCTCGTAAAAAAGCACGAATATACCAAACGATTTGAACAGGCGAGCCAAAATGGCGATTTGAAAATATACCACATTAAGTGTAACCAGGCGGCGTTTACAGCCCTTCTGCATTTTAGTATATCTCGACCCTAGCTTTGCTTGTTAACAGACAGTGCCAAATTGAGTATAACAGTGTAACTGTAACGAATTCTGTAAAACAATTTTCAATTGCAATAGCTTAGGTAATTCATAGTAATATGAATTGTTGTGTGCTCTAACAATTAAATTTGTACATAAAGATCAATTTGTGTGTGAAATGAAGTATTAAAAGTACTGGCGCAGCAAAAGGGGATATAAACATAGTAGCTTCCACGCCACTGGCAAACTCGCAGTTTTATGGAGACTCTCTGTGCCGATGCCGAAGTTGCGCTCAGTCGCGTCTGAGCTTTCGTGCCGTTAAGTTGTTGGCCGCGCTGAGTTGCCCAATACGAGGAAGTTGTCCACGCGACGCAGGCAGCAACTAAATAATTGGCTTAATAGCAGTTGAAATTAGTTAGTGTGTTTTCTGTGCTTGAGCAGCAGGAGTAAATGTTGCCATTGGGCAAAAGGATACGGATACCGGAAGCAGTTCAAGTGCCGTTAGCAAATGTAATTGAAGCTTAACTACCAAAGCAAAACAAGGAACAAACACTTAGGGAATAAGGTGCGGCAGTAAGTTAATGTGAAACTCTGTGAAAATTTTTTGGGGTTGGAGGAGTTGGAGTTCGTGTCGCTGGCGCTGCTGCTACCGCTGCACTGGGCAGGAGCTTCTCCGTGTTCTAAAGTCATGCGCAGACGCAACAAAAACACAAAACGGCTGTTTTCACATTTCCCGCGCTGCGACTGCGACATCGGCAGGTTGACGACCCGCAACGAAAATAAAAACGCCGGCACACAAACACTTTGAGTGTGATAACAGCAGCAGCAGCAGCAACAGTAACGACATCGAGGGGTGTCAATTGCAACCCAATCCACACCTTGAGCTACTCACTTTCATTGAGTGAGAGCGATTCTCTCACACTCTGTGCCCGCTTGTTGACCATGGGCAATCAGACAGTGGCCGAGAATAAACAGCAGTTACATTAATTGCGGCATACGCTGCGTATGCTTAACGCATTAGAAATCGTTCACCGCCTGTGGGTGCTGTTAGCTGTTGGCTGTTTACTTGGCACACATCTGGCTCTAGCTGGCAGCCCAGCTACCTACAGTACAGTCCTCCCATATTTGGTCACGCTCTCGACTGTCATTTTTTTTTTTTGTTTTCTTGTTTTTCGTGTATTCTTTTTTTTCGCCTAGCACGCATTGGCACTCGAAACGCACGTTGGGGGCGCTTCAAGAGGCTCCATAAAGAATGTGCTAAACATTTCTAGGCCGTATAGATAGAGCGAGAGTAGCCCAAGTTCCGCTTAACACAATGTAAAGAAAATGCTGAACAAAAGTTTAAGTATATTTCGTGAAAATTGTTATAGAAAATTTTTAAGCATAGGGTAAATATTTAAGACTTTATCCTTGAGAGAATTGCATTAGAAAATTGAAAAATATAAATTGCATTGGTTTTTACATGACTGACTTCGATAAATTGTTTTAAATTCCACTTCCACTTCCCCTTAAAACACTCTGATAATTTACTCTCAATATATGCACATATCTTAGTCATTGATTTTAGCCGTAATTGAAGCTGAGTTGGCTTATTCCGGCTCATTTCCGTCACACTGCATGACCCGAAACTGGTTGACCTTGATCATCTTAGACAATTGCATAGTCGCTGCTGCGATTAATCATCAATGAAGCGTGCAAGAATCGGTTTCAGTTGCCAACTGCATTTGGCTAAGTTGGCATCACGTGGAGCATAAACAAATGCCAAATGAGCCAAGCGAAAGAAAACGAATAAAACGTTACAAAAATAATGAAAACGTAAACGAAAACGAAAAAAAAGACAAAAAACGAAAGAAACGAAATATTCTAATACAACTACAACCGGTTCAATGTTTGCACAATATTTTTTTTGTCGCCAGCCGTTAAAATATTACTGAATGGTTTGCCGGCAGCCAACTTCAACTCGGCTTTAGCTCTCGTTAACTGCTTCTGCTGTGGGCTACGTGTGGCGCATTTGTTTTTTTTGTTTCCTTTTGTTGGTATGTTTTTTTCGGCTCATTTGCTTGTTAATTTGAATTTCATACACAAACACACCCCAGCACATGCTTAAATACACGGTTCCGCAGAAAGATGAGTGTTAAACGCTTGTTTGACTTTATTTTGACTTGTTGTTCATGTGATTTACTTGGCCAAAACTGGGTATTTTTGAAGGATATATGCAGCACCTTCACTTCCTCTTCTCAGCACACAAAAAACCGACAACAACTCACAATAAATTAAATGCCCTTTGTGTGTGCATGCACTGAGAGAAAGCATAGTCATACTTATTTATTACTCATTAAGTTAAGAATTAGTTGACTGAATAATTAAATTGTTTTTTTTTTTAGCGCGAGTGTAATGTTTGTCGCTTTGAGTTAAGTTAAGCAAACCGCATAAACTGTTAGTCCAAGCAAGTTGTCACTGAGATAAACAACCGCAGTAACGGTAAACAGTGTCCGACCCTGATGAACTGCTTTAATTACACGCACAATGCGCATACGACATGTGGAACTGACCCCCTAAAGTGTGCCCAAAACCAAAGATCTCACCATAAACGCATGCGAATTGGCAACTGTGGCAATCCCACGCCAGCGCCAGCTTCTGTGTCAAGTCCGTTTTGCAACAGTTGCAATTGGGGTGCAAATGCAGTGCGAATGTGTGTGTGTGTTGGGGTGTGCGTCTGCTGTAGTAATAAGCACCTAATGGGGCTTCTTTGTATGCCGCATGATAGGGGGCAGCTATAGGTCTATAAACGGCCATTGCCCTCCAGCACCATTGCGCCCTCAAGCATAGCAGATCGCCGGGCTCAATTGTTGTTGTTGTTGTTGTTGTTGCTAGCTGCTTGTTGTTGTTGCTGAGATAAAAACAAAACACAAAACAAAAAAAAAAGAAGCAGCTAAAACTAAAACCGAAAATTGTCGTTAATTTGTTGCTGTTTGTTGCGCCAAGTGCGCAAAGTGAAATTTTTTTGTGTATGTGTCTTACTTTGTTGTAATTTGTTAAATGATGTTATTGTTGTTATCGCTATTTGCTATTATTGTAGTTGTATTGTTGCTGCTGTCGTTTTGTTAATGCAGCGTTAAAATTCGTGACGTTGATTTCACACATGTCGCTGCTGCTGTCTGTCTGGCCACGTTTTGTTGACCCCAGAACTTTCCAAGCGTGATATTGCCCACCGTGCGACAGCGACAGACAGAGAAAAAGAGAGTGAGAGAGAGAGAGAGAAAAGACGTAGAGAATGCCGCGAATACGAGCAAGAGTACGAGTATAAAAATAAGCAAAGCTTTTCGTTTATTTGCATAATCTGCCCCGAATGCATTGGGTTGTGTTTATTGCATGGCCAGCCATAAAGTAAACATTTGTCACAAACCCACAAAAAAACAAGTGCACAACAAACGAGACTCTGAAATACTCTTGAATCGAAAGTTTATGCATGAGCGCATGCTTTCAAAGTGATCATAAAGCTTTATTATTTCATGCATATTAATCTTGGCTTCCTCAAAATTTCTTGCTGTGTATTGTTTTTGGCAGCAAATAACAATTGTTTACTCCGACAAGCAATATTATTTCAATTAATCACTCTGATTGCATTCGCGAACGTACATATTGTAATCACAATCAAAAGCAGGAAACAATTCTGCAAGCAGCGAGAAAAATATTAATTAAATTATATGCAGAAGTTGACGCAATTGCGAGAGATAATTTTATTATATAATTTAGGGAGTTATTCTTTTATTCTTTTTTATGTCTGTTGTTGTCTAAAATATAATAAGAAAATAGATGGGAAGTGAGTTTTTTGGGTGTTATTTTTAAATGATAATATTTTAATGCACTGCGTATACTTAATATAAAATAGGATGTATGTTATATACTTAATATGCATATGCTTTATTATTAAACACAATTTTAAGTATCTTACGAATAATTGAAGTGATTTAGTACATTTGGACAAAAAAAACTTAAGAGATGTATTATTATGCACTGCGTATACTTAATATGTGAAAGTCAAAGTATGAGAAACTTTTCATAAAGCTAAACATAGTAAATTTAATTTAAAAAAAACGTACGTTGACATTCGTTTTGACGCGATGTGTTTACTAAAAAGATAAACATCATAATATCAGCGAAAATATTGCATATTAATGCAATTACTTTCATTTTCTGAATATTATAAATTTAGAATTCTATACTTATGCTATTCTCCCCTCATTTCAAATGAAATTTCTGCATATTGCGCAGAATAAACTTAGTTATTTAATGTACTCCATGTCCCCCTCCGACCTTGGCTTACAATGCGATAAGAAACTCCAACTGACCACAGCAAGTTGTGAATTGCTGTTCTGGCAAATGCGCAAATTGCATGCGGCAAGTCGTTCGTTTCGTTTTATTCGCATTCTGTGCATCCTGTGCGGGAAGGGGAGGCACATCAAATAAAGTCGGTCTAACCCAAATTCGCCAGGGTGCAGCTCAACAATGGGCACAATAGAATCACATGGCGAAGAGAAAAGGAAACAAGAGATGTAGGGAACTGAGGAATTGGCGGCACTTAACCTACTTTTGTCGGTCTGTTTAGATGCTTTCTCTTCACATTGACATGCCAGGAAACTCGGGGCGGTATGATCTCATGTAGTTGTCGTCACTCACCCCAGAAATTACGTGTGACCCACATTTTTTTTCATTTCGTTCTTCATTTTTTTGGGTCGAGGGGCGTCAGTAAAACAATTACAACGTATTGATTTTTACTTTACGCGCTTCATTACAGTTGCAACACGCTGGAACACAACAAAAACAAACAACTGCCAAAGAAAAGACTGAAAGTTAGGGGAATTTTCCCTTGAATACACACCACCACGCATTCCGAAAGAAGAAGGACCAAAAACCCAAGTGAAATATCTGAGCATCGACATCAACTTTAAAGCCTGTGTGTGGAAATGTTGTAGAACCCCTTACAGAATTTGGTTTGGGCAAAATAACGAGGCATACCACAAGGCTTCAACGTCGCTTATTTTTCAGCCACAATGTTTCTGCCCGTCAAATCGAATCAGTGAGTAAACATCGAGCACGTTTTCATTCATGTTTATGCGCCAAGCAACCCTCAAATTTGAGTTTGTGGGGGAGGCGAGTTGCGCGCCTCAGCACAGCATAAACAACCCCCAAAAACATATGACAGTCCGTCCGTGACTTGGCGTCATGTTGTCGCCTCCTCACGTAGTATACCAACAACAACAGCAACAACAACCCAATAACACTCATCATCATCATCATAAACCATTATCTGTGAGATTTGATTTGGCTGAGCTTCAATGTTTGCATTTCGTATTTGTCGCCACTTTATCGCAGTTCCGCCGAGGCGAGTGGCAACAACGAGGATGTTACCACCACCAGCAACAATTCAACACAGACGCCCAGCGATCTGAGCCCACCGGGACCCAATGAGGAAGTCTTGCCACAGGCCCATCACCAGAATCCAGGACACTGCATCGCCTCCTTTGCAGCCATCAATCAGATGCGCACAAACGCACAGGTAATCCATGATTAAATATTCCCCCCTCAAGAAAAGTTTCCCTCAATTGTTCAACGTAATCTATGCTCAACAATCTAGAAACTAATAATTGAACTAAATGAAATCATTGAAAGGGCATCTCGAGTGACAAGATCTGTTCTATTAATTATGCTGAACAGTTAGCATAATTAAAATATAACTTAAACGATTGCGTGATTGAGGCAAGCGCTCTCTCTTCACTTACAGCTGTGGCTCACATGGCGCATACATAATTTCATTTCCCCCAAAAAAATTGCCATTTAGGCAGGCGGCAAAATTAATTGCCTGCCTCTTGAACGCCTCACTGACTGACTGACTGGCTGACGGACTAAATGACTGAATGACCGCCTCAAGCGAGGGCAGCTGGGTGAGCCAATAGAGCAAATTTGTCGCTTAGTGATAAAGAAAATACGAGTAATAAAAAAACATACAAAAAAAGAAAAAACACAGAATTTTGCACAGCGGGTGGAATGGCTTTGGCCTTAGCCAGAATTCGGAGCAAACAGCAACCAAAAGCGACTCCGCCCTATGCGGCAGCATGACGTGTGCGGCAATTTTTATAAATATGGAAAAAAAGCGACATTTACACAAAATTGTTGTTGCAGACCTATTAAAAATAGATATTAATCGGGTGCACTGACTTGACAAGAGGACAGCGAATAGCGAACTGAGTGGAGACCGGGTTGAGTTTGTGGCGTGACTCGGCGAGTGAAGTTGAAACGAAGTCCTTGTAGGGATTCAATAGGATGCACAGTGGTTCAACAGCAAACAAACAAGGGGATGAAATAAGCAAACTTCAAAAATTCTTTTAACTTGACTTTATATTTCGCAAAGTAAAAAGTTGCAAAATTAAAAATATCACTAATTTATATTTTTACCTTTGTTGATCATATCATAAAACTATTTTTATATATCTCGCGGCAGCTTTTTTTGAGGTAGTGCTATATTTAATTTTGCAGCTGTATGTTAATTTAACAATCTAAGCTCAAATTTATACAATTTCGGCTTAAAAATAATTAGAAACTAAGTACCACAATAAAGTGATTGCAGGATCGAAGAAAATATTTTTCATTAGCATCGAAATGTTTTGCAGAATTATTACGCTAGAAACTAAATTTTAGCTTGTACTCTCAAAACAAAAATGGTTTTTCGATTTTTGATTTAATTAAATGTTATTAAATTTAAATTAAGTTGTTTGCTATTCAAAAATATTTAAGAATACCAATTCCACAAGAAAAAGCAGTTGATACTTTTTGAATAGTCACCAGGATATGGCAGAAAATCAAAGTAGTGAACAAAATAGAACTAATATTGATATTTAAATACGTACTTTTAACTAAGAAAACAATTATTCGTGTTAAGTCCCAAAGCTGTGTACTTGAATCACTGTGCCTGGGGCTTCACTGTGTAGTGTAGTTCAGCACATCGTCAGGATACTCGTAATTAATCGGATTTGTCTAAGGGTTTAAGGGTGCACACTTTGCAACATAGTATGTTATGTCTCGACTGACGGTCTTTGCTTCCGCTTCTCGTTGCAGTTGTGCGATGTGCGCCTCGAGGTTGGTGGCGACACCATCAATGCACATCGTGTGGTGTTGGCCTCTGTCTCGCCCTATTTCTACGCCATGTTCAACGGTAAGTCCTCAAGTGGGAATTGACAGACACTTCGACACATTGCACTTTTCACTTCACACTCTTCACTTGGCTTTGCAGATGATATGCTGGAGCGCACCCAGGGATTGGTGCGACTGCACGATGTGGACAGCGCTGCACTAAGACAGCTCATCGATTACACGTACACGGGAGAGATTACGATAACGGAGCAGAATGTGCAGGTGCTGTTGCCTGCCTCGGGACTGCTGCAGATGCACTCGGTGCGCGATGCGTGCTGCAAGTTTCTGCTGCGGCAGCTGCATCCCTCGAACTGTCTCGGGATTAGGAGCTTTGCAGATGCGCATTCATGCAAGGAGCTTCACACGAGATCCCACAAATATGCGTTGCAAAACTTTCAGCAGGTTGTGGGCACCGAGGAGTTCTTGCTGCTGCCCTTCGAAGAGGTCAAGGAACTCATTTCGAACAGTCAGCTGAATATTAGCTCTGAGGAGAAAGTATTTCTGGGCGTGCTCAGTTGGGTGAAGCATGATCTTAGCAAGCGTCGTCTGCATATTGCCGAGCTGATGTCGCATGTCCGGCTGCCGCTTGTCAGTCGTGACTTCTTGATGAGCTGCGTCGAGTCGGAGACGTTGATGCGCGACGATTCCGAGTGCAAGGAACTGCTGCTGGAGGCCATGAAGTATCATCTGCTGCCCGAGCAGCGCAGTCTGATGGGCAGCCAACGCACCCAGGAGCGTCGGCCCGAAGGCATGAAGCCCTATGTCTTTGCCGTCGGCGGTGGCAGCCTGTTTGCCATCCATAACGAGTGCGAGGTCTACAATCCGCGCTGCAACAGCTGGTCACCGGTGGCGCCCATGCTGTGGCGTCGCTCTCGCTCCGGCGTCACGTCCCTGCACAAGCAACTGTACGTGGTGGGCGGCTACGATGGTGTCAGTGATCTGGCCACTGCCGAGAGCTACAATCCGTTGACCAACAAGTGGAGCAACATTACGCCCATGGGCACAAAGCGCAGTTGTCTGGGCATCTGCTCCTACGACGGTCTGATCTTTGTCTGTGGCGGTTACGATGGCGCCTCTTGTCTGAGCAGCATGGAACGCTACGATCCGCTGACGGGCATCTGGAGCTCCTGCCCAGCGATGAGCACGCGACGTCGATACTGTCGCCTTGCTGTGCTGGAGAATCAAATCTACAGTCTGGGTGGCTTCGATTCCACCAACTATCAGTCGAGCGTGGAGCGCTTTGATCCGCGCGTGGGTCGCTGGCAACCAGTGCCCAGCATGACGGCCAGACGCAGCAGCTGTGGCGTCGCCTCCACCGATGGCCATCTCTACTGCATTGGCGGCAACGATGGCACCATGTGCATGTCCAGCGGCGAACGCTTCAACTTGCGGCGCAACTGCTGGGAACCCATTGCAGCGATGCACTCGCGCAGGTAAGAAAGAGATGACGGGGATTTCGACAGAGTTTTGATTTGGGATGTCTCCTTTGCAGATCCACGCATGAGGTGGTCGAAGTGGAGGGCGTGCTCTTTGCCTTGGGCGGCAACGATGGCAGCTCGTCACTTAACTCCGTTGAACGCTACGATCCGCGTCTGAACAAATGGAGTGTGGTCAATGCGATGGTGGCCAGACGCAGCTCCGTTGGCGCTGCTGTGCTCGACTGTTTCCATCTGGAGCGCGGACTGGTGCAGACAACGAACTTATGACCCCCGCTCAGCAGCATCAGCGAGTCCTTCGCCGCTGCCACAGCGAACGCCGCTAGCAGCAGCAATGGCAACGGCATCGGCAATGGAAATGTGAATGCCAACAACAGCAATGGCACCTTGACTGTTCCAAGTCGCGCTGAAGCTGCCGCCTTTACCGCCAACATTGCGTTGAGCTCCTCTGCGCCGTCGGCGAGCTCCACATTGCGTCGCCATCGCCGGGAGACGCCCGCTCTGGCGGAGAGTCGTCGGGCCAATAGCAATGCCAGCAACAGCAGCAGCAACAGCAGCGATAGTGGCAGCAGCACTGGAACGGGAGGAGGAGGTGGCAAGACTCCATCGACTGCCTGATCCTGGTCTATGTCGAGTGCACGACATCCTTAAGCAACAGCAACAACAAAATAACAAAACAAATTAAACCAAACTACAAATAACAAAGCTAACCCCACGCGCCTATTGCAGGAATTTGATTGATTGTTCCGAGTTCGTTATTATGGATAGATATGATAGATATATACTATATATAAAGAAAAATATGATTATGATATGATGGCAGCACCTTTACTAAAAACACCACCTTTGTCTGGGGGCGCTTATTTTGCTCAAGAAGTAGACCAAAACACACTCCCCAAAAAACACACACACGATATGCACTCAAAGTTGGTTCGGGGAAGCTCTCTTTGAGTGCATGAAATATTGTCAAGTTTATGCGGCAACATGTCGGAAACAAATCCGCATAAATATAAACAATAAATCTACACACACACATTTGTAATTTCTAGTCAAGATCTCGCACGAATGCTACACGAAATGCTGGCTGAGCCTTGGAACGCAACCTCTCCAAGTGACAGCGGCTGGATCAAGGAACCTAATCTGCCTACAATTTACATAAATAACTCTATGAATCGTCTATACATACATATTATAGAAATTATACTATATACACCCACTTATGTACTATTCTTATGTATTTTATACATGCAATTATTATAAGTAAATGTTTCGTATTTGAAGAAAAATGCCCAAAAAAGTCAAATTGGTTTTCCTTTTCCTCCTTTTTTCTCTCTGGATTTTTGTACTGGGGTTGATTTTTGTTATTTCTTGTTGGATTTGCCAAAATGATTAAAAGGCGATAAGGTAAGTAAAGGTACAATACACGTCCTTCCTCTGACGTCTGTCTCCTCTCTTGGCTGCATCTTCCAAGCTCCGGGGATTACATAATGCGGTTCGCAGTGTTGCGTGCCACATCGCCCACATTGGTCGTGTCCACATTGGGTGTCATTTTGCGTGCGTCGAGCCAATTCTTGGGCAAGCCCGTGCCAACTGCAAAAACGATGGTTTAATAGAGGATGATTTAGGTTCACAATTGTGTCGCGCAACCCAAGTTTTTTTTTTTTTTTTGTTTTGTTTAAATCGAGTTGACAACAGTGGTTTTCTCAATGCGCATTTATTAACAGTTTCCGATGTGGTGATTTTCTCTTTTTTTCGGTTTTATGATTTAATGGAACAAACGCTAAATGCTGCGGCGATTTGACCGCGTCATCGCCAAACGAATCTTGCCACAAACGGCGAGAAAAGGCTTCTCGCCATTTCACATACGTTATGTGCTTGCGATGCGGAAATGATGTGGGATGAAGTTATTTCCGCAAGGCAAACAGAACACATGTGAGTTAATTTGGGGAAAGAACATTGACGATGAGCCGCTTTTTCTTATATTTTTTTGGGGAAGAGCGGTGGCCAGAGGGATATTGAAGAAGTTAAAGCTAAACGATACTTAAGACACTAGCTTATATGTAGGCAACTTGCTGTGTACTATAGTACGCGTAAATATTGAAATTAATTAAATTGTTCAACAAGTTTTAAGGAATTATCCCGCTCGCTCACTTAGTCCAAATCGTCTGGAACTGCGTTGCGCATAAAAAACGTTGTGAAAGTTTAAGAAATACGTTAACGAAACAAAGTTGATGTAACATTATTGGCAAAGAGAAAAAAAGGTAGGAAGAAAGAGAGAGATATTGAATGAAACGTTTAAAAAAGTTACTCAATTTACACTCGATCGATAAATGTCTTAAATTTTGGCCAATGCTCGAAACCAAAAAAAAAGAACAAATGTTTCCTTGTTATCTTTTGTATCAACTTAAATTTAAACTCAATGACGAAACGAGCTATTTACTTTTGTAAACCTTCTCAGTCATGTCATCGAAGTTGGAGTCCTGAATGTTCAACATCAGACTGTCGGCCGACAGGTAGACCTTGTTCTGTGAGCTGGCAATCTATTTGGGAAAGGAAGAAAAATGACACAAATATTACAGTTTTGCATTTCACACATTAATGCGAATTCTCGCTAATTGTTCTTACCGTGCGGGCAATGCTCTGTGCGGCGCGCAGCTTGCGAAGTTTCAGATACGCCGGATTCTGCTTGACGGCCAGACCTAAGTAAACATATCAGTTAAGGTGCAAACCAGATGCAAATAAACTAAATGCCTATTGAACAAATATTATGGTTATAAAGTAGATGAAAGTGTTTCGTTTGCTTTGTAAAAAGGATATCATTTTCGCTGCCTCGGCTTCACCCTCAGCCTGCACAATCTTCTGTTGTTTCTCCTGCTTGGCACGCTCCACAAAGAAGACGGCACGTTGCGCCTCCTGCTGGGCCACCTGTTTGGCCTCAATGGCGGCTGTGTATTCCTTGCCAAAGCTCAGTTCAGTCAGCGAAACATCATCCAGAATGATGTTAAAGTCACGTGCACGCTCCACCAGCTCCTTGCGGATCAACAGTGAAACCTACAACACCGAAAGTGGATTTAGTTTGGAAGAGATGCGAATGTATTCAGACTGACCTGTTGACGCTGTGTAATCAGCTGCGAGGCATTGAACTTGGCAATGACACTCTTGAGCACCTCATTGCAAATCGAGGGCAGAACCTTCTCATCGTAGTCCACGCCCAGTTGCTTGTGCAGGAAGGGTAGGTTAATCGAATCGGGACGCGACAGCACACGCAACGAGATGTTAATCATCTGCAAATCCTTTGAGCCGGTGGGTGATGAAATTTTGCGGGGACGCGAACGAATGTCATAAATAATTGGATATTGGAACCAGGGAATACGGAAATGTAAACCTTCCGAATAGATATCATTCTGAATACCGCCCAAGCGGCTGAAAATAATTGCGCGGTGACCACCTTCAACTGCAAACACAAAAGATGAGAAAAGTTGGGAGTTTGTTATGCAATCTCGCAATGGAAAGTTCAACAAAAACAGCATCAGCTGCAAGTGACATGAATGACACTGAGTCTAATTGGACTTCATAGGTGTTCTCTTCACCAAATGCAAGCTCTAATATTGCTGTAGTGCATCGTGCAAGTGTCTTGATTAGTTATGAAATCCACCAGACCCCGCAATCACACTAACACAAACACACACACGCAAACATATGAGGCGGGTTTGAGGTTATGGCAGTGTGCCGCAAAGATAGCCGTGTTTTGTTGTTTTTAGCAACTAATGCAGCTAATTCACAGATGTTATATTACTTACCGGTGTACAAGGATTGATTAATGCCATAGGCAGCTGCACCAACGGCAGCCAAAAGCTTCAGTCCAATTCCCAGTCCAGGAGGGCCACCTTTGCCCAGCTTGCCCGCAAGATCGTTGAGTTTACTTTGCGCCATTATGTGTGCTAAACGAATATAAATTTTTGATTAAATTACTTGCTGATTGAAAAACACACGTTGTTCAACAAATTGTCTGTGTAAAAAAGTGTATTTTCCGAAGTTTAAAGGAAAAACTTTACGCACGTTATTTACTTGTGTGTCAACTTGTACAAAATTTCCAAGTGTGATACAATATCGATGATTTGCGGCGTAGTATCGATAGGCTTCTGGGGTATCGAAATGATTGCATGCTAACGAATTATCGCTTTAATATATCGATGTACTGCAATAACAGCTGATGTGAGCGCAATAATTTAAATTTAATTGTATATTTCATAAATGTGTTTGGCATTACAATCAGTACGTATTCAGTATATAATAAAAAATCACATATTATGTGTCACATATTCGCAACATTGTGAGGCTCGTTTCGCCCGTAATTCGTGTCACGTAGATAGTGGACAGTTTGCTCATTGATAAGCGACATGACAATCAATTTGAGGCCTAATATCGAAGCCAATTTGTATTTGAGGGTGACGGAACGGATGTGCTCCACCAGCTGGCCCAGAGATTCTTGCTGCTGCCCAGTGGGTGCATTATGCTGCGTATAAAGTATGTAACTGCAAAGCAAAGTCATTAATATAGTAATATAACTCATCAGATTTCATCTACTAACCCCTTGACCACCTGCTCGATGACATTGTCGTTGATGCGCTGATGGCAGAGATATTCCTGCAGATAGTTGCGTCGCTGCAGCACCACGAATTGCGTTAAAAGCGCATCACTCCAGTTGACATCGTAGCCATAGGCACGACTCAGTATCAAGGTTTGTGGCACACTAAAAAGCAATAATTATTAAATGATTGCGATGTTAACTCTTATTTAAACTCACCTCAATTGTTGGTTGACCAGTTCACGGAATTGTTCTCGATTTTGCACGCCAATAACGCTGACGCAAAAGGGTACCGCTTGATTGCTGCCGCTGCCTGATCCACCACGCTTCTCCAGTGCCTTGTTGCATAGATCCAGCTGCATGGCCATCAGCTCGGCACGTGCGACGCTCTGCTGAGCGAGTATTAGTTTGTTGTCCAGCAGATAATTCTCCGTGGCATGCGTGTAGTTCTCCAGCGCCTGCTGCAGCAACTGTTGCAAACCCTGTGAGCATCTCAGTCTGCCTTGATCGGCTGCAGCAGAGCTGATGGTTTGCAGCACATCCTGTGCTTCACCTGACCACATCTCGGCCAGCTCCTTGTACATGAGAAAGTGGTGAGCCGCAAGGCGAAGCAGCTCCTTGCCGTTCTTGGGATTGTATTCACGCAAATAGGCTAAAATAGCCTGACGTAATCCGCTCTTCTGGTCGTCATCGAATTGACCCAACAGCGATTCAAACTGTTCGTTCTCGATGAGCGAATCGAAGCAATAGAACATCTCGCGATAGCGTGCGATGCCAATCAGCAATCGGACAATCAGTGACCATGACTTTGCCTTGGCCAGTTGGCCATTGAGATGCTTGGCACGCTCCAGCACGCTGGCAATGCCTTCCATGGAGCACTCGTGAACAAAGCACAGATTCGCCTTGATCAGCAGCTCCACATAGATCTGATTCTGCTTCTTGTGGGACAAGACTTGAGGAATAGCTGGCGAACCAGGCGCATTGCTGCTGCTGTTGTTGGCAACATTCGGCAATCCATAGAGCGTGATGATGCCCGAGAGACGCTCAAAGGCATCGCTCGGTTCGAATGGCTTCTTATCCTGATAACGGCGATAAGCCTTCAACGCATCACAGTATTCCAGCAGACAGTTTCCCAGCAGCGTTGTATTCGGCGTCAGTTCCAGGAACAAATGGAAATCCTTGTCGATGCTGTGCCCCCAGAGATCAGCGTTCCTTGGCGCATTCCGTGGCTGTTGGCTGGCATGGAATATGTAGAATCTCGGTCGCACAATGCAAGTGGTCAGCTCCAGCGCCAAGGAGTCGGCAATCTCTTTGGGTGTAAGTCGTGTTGAGATGTGTATATCACTAACCACCAGCAGACGCTGCAGGCAATCCTCCTCGGCGGCGCTCCGCAGAAGCACACTGGCATCCTTGGTTCGCAACACATCCAGATACTCCTTGTCCAGGTACATGGCTGCGCGATAGGCCAGCACAATGCGCCTGCCCAGCTCGACGCCATGTTTCAGCTTGGAGCCAATGCCGAGCAGCGTGTCTAACGTTTGCTGCTTCTCCTTGGAAGGTATCTCTTCAAACTCGAGAGTGGAACAGCTGGTGGACAAATCGCTGCTGCATCTGCCGAGAGGATTCTGATTGAGTGTGAGGCGATTGAACTTGGGGAATGTGCTCTTCTCAATGTCGCTGAGCAATTGACGCTCCTTGCTGGACAGATTGACGATGCTGGTCATGCCCTCGGCCAGCGCCATGGCAAACACAATGAAGCGCAAGTCATTCGGACGAAACTCGAAGAGCTCTTGCAGACGCAGTGCCTCGACAATGTCGCCCTCATCAAGCAGCAGTTGCAGCAATCCATCCAAGCGCTGTTCCATCTCTGGCGTCAACTGCGACTTGTTGGCAATGCTGAGATCATCGATGCCAGCCAACTCTTTCAGTTCTGAAAAGGATTTGTAGAGCACACAGCGCTCCTGTTGCATGATCTGCTCAAAGTACTCCGAGTGATAAATTGGCACTGGTTCCGTCTCCGTTTCCTGATCCAGCTCCAGCTGCACGTAACACATGACCATGTCGTATTCGATCTGATCCCGATCGAAGCTTTCGTTGGGAAACAAATGATGCTGTTTGATCACACCCAGAGCACTCTGCAGCAGCTCGTAGCGTTGTCGCAGATTTCCCTCCGGTTGCTGGGCAGCAGCTTGCAGCAAGAAGTTCACCAATATGGCCGGCGGCAGAGCATGCTGCTCAATCTCTCGCTCGTACTCCGCATGCTGATGCAGCTGGCCGGCCTCCAGCTCCGCCAGCCACTTGGCATACACAATGTCAGCCAACGGCAGCTGCAACAGCGCCGCCAGCTGCAGTGCCTCCTCATACGCTTTGGCCTCGGTCAGAGCATCCACCAGACGCTTGTACTCGGCGCTGTCTCTGCGCACCAGTTGCTCGTAGTCAATGCCCAGCTGACGTATCCATGTGGCGGCCACGCCAAAGATGCGATGCAGCAGACAAAAGTCGAGCAGATCGCAAATGTCGCCCACATCGGAGCGACAGATGCACTCGAGAAACTTTTGCTGTTGCATGCTGCAGTCAAAGTTGCATTGCAACTGCAACAGCAACAGGCCAATGCAGCGTTGCATCAACTGCTTGCGGGCAAGTGGAGCGCAGAGCGGCAGCTGAACTGCATCCTGGCTCCAGTTGCACAGAAAGTGACGCAGTTCCACAATAGTGGCATCACTAAAGTCCTGATGCTGCGCGGTCAGTTGCAAGAAGCGGCACAGATGCACGAATTTGCAGTCCTGCAAGCAACAAATCAAAGTAGTCAATACGGGTAGAAATATTAAAGTTAAAGTATTGTGTTCAACTATGTGATACCTTCTATTCTTAGATAATATTAAGTTAAGCAGCGAAGCTGACAATTTTCAATTAAATAACTTCTTAAATAATCATTAAAATATCAAAATTGTGATCAAGTTAAAATCTTTTTGATCGGATTACTGAATTATTGAAGCATATTAGATTTCAGTTTTATCTATGAGAGATTGGGACTACCTTTTTTAAACTTATGTTTCTCTAAGAACTATTTATAAAACTGTTTAAACTGATTAAACAACAGACTGACTGAACTATTAACTTGGAGACTAAACAGTTTATATTATTTCACTATGCAATAAGGCGGAGTGTTCAAATTAGAATATAAAGTTATGGCGCTTTAGGTTCTTTGACAGTTGTGTGTATAGTAAACTCTGAAACCTAGGCTATAATCACTTAGAGGGAGGTAGATGCGTCTAAATGCTTTTGACAGGCAATTTTCTTACTTAATCTATTACACCATTCTAGTTACACACAGATGTAATAAGGACAACTGCCACTCACCGGTTGAAAGATGCAGAAGCTGTGCAGCAGCGCATTCAGCTGCCCCTCCTTGACCACGTTGCGTATGAGTGACCAAACGTATTCCTCTTGCTCTTGCTCCCTCGTTCTGCTCGCCTCTGAAAGCAGCTGCGTCCACTGGCCGCTGGCCACCGCCAACCAAACGAGCCAGCACCAATCGCGATTCTGTTCGCTGAGTGTTGCCGCCAGCACAGCCAGAATAGGCATTTGATGGCGGACGCAGTGCTTCAGCAAATTGATGCTGGTGCACTGCTGGCCGTTGCTCTGCATCAGCTCCACAAATCGGGCTGTGCTGGCGATGCATTCATCGGGCAAATTGTTGCTGCTGCACAGCACAATGGCAAACACATCCTGCTGAGCATTGTGGGTGAGCAGACTGCACATCGATTGCCCCGAGTCGCGTTGCAATTGCTGCAGATTCGCATCCAAGCCCGAGCTGTGCGACGAGTTGGTCATGTTGTCCTGCGACGAATTGGTTTGTCCATCGCCGCGTCGCGTCTGTCGATTTGCGGCACGTTTATGTTGCCGCTCATGGCTGCAATCGTAGCTGAGGGCGCGCAGCATGTGGACGCCAAGAGCTCGGCACTTGAAGTGCGGCAGCAGCTGCTGCAGCTCGCTGAGCGGCAGATCAAAGTACTGGAAGAGCAACAGCAGCTGCCACCAATCGTTGCTTGCCGCAAAATGTTGCAGCATTGCCGTTGGCCATTTGCCTTGCAGATTACGCGCTGCCAAACGCATCAGAGCTGTGTACGATTCCAGTGGGAACTCTGCTGGCTGCTGCTGCAGTTCGTGCACCAGGGCTCTATCCCAATGCTGCAGTTGCTCCGTGTAGCTGCTGGCCGTGCTCGTTGCCGGCAAGCGGCGTTGCAAGTGCAGAAAACTGCGCAACGTTTGCGTATCGAAATCCAGCATTTCACAGCAAGCCACACAATGCGTGACCAGCTCCTCGTCGCCAGCATGCTGCAGTGCCAGCTGCGTGGCCGTCTCGCAGGCATGGAACAGTTGAGTGCGTGTAATCTGGCCATAAAGCTGCAGTTGCTCCATCAGAAAATAGTACACAGCATAAGCGCTGCGCTGTTGCTTCAGATAATGCGTGTAATTCAGCTGTGCTTTCCTCGCATAGCGTTGACTAAGTCGCGCATTCGAGAAGCTGACAAACTCGCCGGGATGAGCAGCAGCCAAGGCATCCAAATTCACGTGCTTGAACTTGTTAAACAGATCGTGAGGGCTGGGCAAAGCTGCCGCAGCATTGCCGGGCACATGACGCTCGAAGCGCGACATTAGCGACTTCAAATAGGGCACGCGACTGAGATTGCTGGAGGAGAGGAAACCCTCAAGCCCAAGCACGCTGGGTTCGTGGCACAGAAAATCAAAGAACGTAAGCAGCGGCTGCTCCTGCAGCGATTCGGCGGCGTTGTGCGTGCGCTCCAAATAGCTCTGCACGCTCTTGGACAACTTGAAAGGGGCAAGGCATTAAAAGTGAATCATTAAAAGTTTCTGCATTGCTTACCAGCTCGAATCCCTCACGCTCTGTGGGATCATTGGTCTTCAGATCGATGAGTAGCGTCAGCAGCGGTTCGTTCTCGCCAGCCAGCTGCTCCAAAGCACTCACGGGCACGCAGTCCAAAAGCAGCAGCGAGTGATAGCCACGCTCGAGCAGATGACGCGCCATTGGCAGACGGGAGATGAGCTCCTTGTGCTGATCCAGGCACTGCATGGTGCACAGGCGACGCAACACTGTGGACACATCCGTCGCTTCGGCTGCAAAGAAGTATCCAGCCTGTGCAAAGTAATTACGAAGTGGTTCGCATGGTTGCTCCAAGTGTTCCAGCGCATACTCGTACATGGCGGGCTCAAGCTTCCACACTGCGTAAGCCTGCTCCAAGGGCTTTAATTCCACAGTGTCGTCTGCATCCTGACACCAACACCAGCGACGCAATCTCTCCAGCTGAGCAGTGTCCACCAGATGCTGCCAGACCAGCTGCTTCTTCAACTCCGGCAACAGCTCATCGTTGTGATTGGCAAAGTAGAGTTCCACGAGCAGCAGCTGCAGCGTGTGCTCAGGCAGCGTCATCAGCGCCTCGATGTGCACGCGTGGCAAAATGGATTTGTGTTTGTTCAAAAGATCGCTGCACTCGCGAAGCTGTTTCACCAATGACCAGTAGTATTCCAGCACTGTTTGCTCCTGCTCGAACAGCTGCGGATCACGGCAGCGCAGATGATCGAGCACAAATTCACTGAGATCCGCATCGTTGCATTCGCAGGCATATTGATAGAAGAAACACTTCACATCACGATCCACATTGTGCAGCACATTGTCTGCTTTGCAGACGAGACGCTCGGAGAGCAGGCGACGCACATAGGCGTGGACAACGTCGTAGAAATAGTGACGATATTCCGAGACGGGAATCTTCTGCTTGGCAGCCCAGTATTCCATGCACAAATCGATGTGTTCGCCTTTGGTGGCTACCTCCTTGATGATGGACACCTCGCTGATGCCCGACCAACTCTTGAAGATCTTATTGCGTGCCTGGGCGGAATGCATTTTGTATTTTATGGGCGTTTTCACATTTTCACAATACCATTCGCTAAAGTTTGTTGTTCTCTTTGTCCCCAATCGGACAACTGTTGCTGTTTTCGCAGCTGTTGTGTCAACAGCTGTTTGCCAGCTGTGCGGCGTTGCCAGATTGCCAAGTAAGTAGCATCGACTAGTAAGTACTTTTTGCAAGTATGGCGGTTCATTTTGAATCCACGCAATTGCGGAACATGTGGCAGCATATCGTCTTTCCTCTTGGTAATTGAATATGCCAGCAAAGTGTCCTTGCCTCACGCGTCGTAACTTGTCTGAAATTTAATAAATTGCAGGAAACGACAGCAGCCCCAAACACATTGCGTGGCAAAGTTCAGACCACACAGCAAAAAAAAAAAAGACAAAGCAAAAAAAAAAAAAAACAACAAATTCCTTAATGTTAATGTTTTCATGTTGGGTTGGTTTTCTTGGACCGGGGCTTTTTTTTCGCTAGAACAGCAGTAGCAGAGTGTTTTACCACTTTGTAGATTTGCAAGTGCTCAGCTAGCTAAAAAGCTTACAACATCCGCTTACAAGTTTGGTGGCCAAATAAATCAGCTTACAACAACGAGTGGCAAATGGCCATGTTCCAAGAATGTCACATTTTACATGATCTAAGCCCGAAGACACTTTCTAACAAGACTTATGAACTTGCAACTGGACGCCTCGGGTGTCATTAATAAATTTCACACGATTGTTTTACATGGCATCTCTACATAAAATGGAGCTGCCCCAACTCCAGGTAACCGTTTCCCCCCTTTCTACCCTCTTTTCCCGTACCCCTGTCCACTCTTCGCGCACTTGGAATAAACCCTAAGCTTAAGGCCAGGCCAAGTTGCGTAAGCTGATATTTCTTTCTTTGGGTTTATGCAGCAGCATAATTATTCTTTATATCGTTTATGAGCTAAGAAAAGGTACCTAAAAAGAAAGACGTAAACAAAGCCAAAAACTGTTGCTATCGACTGATAAATACCCGGCATGAGTAGCTTAAAATATTTTGGGTTTGATTAAAAACATTTATTTTCTTCTTTAAGCTTTACATTGTTAAAGGAAATATATACAAAATGTTCCCAAAATTAAAACCATGAAAAAAACTATTAATATTATACTTAAATTGAATTATAAAATAATATTCTATATATCAAATTTGTATAAATTGTAACACTCTCTCCAAAATTGTGTAGATGTATAAAATATTTATATTTATTTTGTTAAATATATAAATAAGCAAGGCAGGATAATCATAAGAATCTTTACTTCCTATGAAACTTCTGTTCTTTGACTTTGTAACGAGGCGACATTTAAAAAATTTCCAGTATTGTTTTTTAAAAACAATAATGAATTGAAGGAAATCAATCATTTCTTATACGACTGTTTAAAAATATATATGAATAGTTTTTAAAGCTGACATTTGAGATCTGCTTGATATCTTATTCTTTCATAACAACCTTTTACCTTATAGGAGACGAGTATAAAAAATGCTGCCGCTTCTTGTTGACGATTGTTGCTGCATGTTGCTGCCTGTGCTAGTTGTTGTTGCTGCTGTTGTTGTTGTTGTTGTTGTTGCTGCTGTTGTCGTTGTTGTTACCGTTTTGGTCACTTAACAAATAGTCGAAAAGCTTTATGGGATCCCGCGGTCTGCAGTTTGTTTATAAGCGGGTGACTTGGCAATCCAAACCGGTCCCAATCTCTGCTCGCCTCCCCCTCTTTGGCTCTCCATCTGCGTGTTGCGAGTGTGTGATTTATAGTTACGCACAAGCGCGCAAATCCAATTAGACGAACTCGCTGACTGACTGACTCACTGCCTGACTGACTGCTTGACTGACTAACTGACTGCTTGACTGACTGACTGCTCTCCAATCCGGCAGCAATGCCCGCTGGCCACAAGATGCCGCCAGGCCAAGAGGACGGCCGCAATCCAAACTGATGTCTCACATGCTCCTCTTTCCCATATATATACAAACTACTCGAACATACACAAAATATATATATGTATATATTTCAAATCGTGGATAGATTCGGGTCGCCGCATTGTATCTGCGTATATCTGCTTTATTACTCTTTAGTTTGTTTTTTATTTTAAATTTGGGATGTTTACATCATCGCGGAACTGTCTGCGCCTTCGTTTCGTTGTCCAATGTCGTCGTCGAGCGTTGAACGTTGAACGCTGAGCGTTGCGGGAGTGCGGCCTTTTGTTGCATTTGTTGGAATATCAAAGCGACGTCGAACTGCATCTTTATCTAAAAAGCTAAAATGTGTGTCATAATCTCTCGTCCCAACCCGTCTCCCGTTGATGCGCCGCATGTCGCATGCAAATACAAAAGACATATCATACTATATACATACATATTTGTATATGCTGCATGTGGAGCAATGCATGACGTCAGCGTGGCGCCCAATTAAGATGCAGCGTGCGCATTGCTGCCAGTTGCCTGCCTGCCTGCCAAAGGCAACCCTGAAAATGTTCCCCTCCCCTCCCCACCCCATTCTTCCGCCATTCAACATTAATAACAATACATAATGTTATAATATTAACAACAATAAGTGCAAAAAGGGCTGAGCGATTCCCACGTGAAATGTGGCCAAGTAACTGGCAACTGGGTGTGTTCCTCTTGTCAGCGTGTTTCGCACTTGGAATGCTTAAATAGCGAATTGCTCCCTCTCCCACTACCTATATAGTTACATATGATATACATATATATACATATATATAGTCGTATGTAGTAGCGTAACCTTCGACTGCTGCTGCATTGCTTATTGAGGGCTTTTCCAATGGAAAGTCGAGCCGGTCTTTGGTCGGGTCAGCTACAGATTTGGTAATGGCCGCTATTGGCCATAGACAATAGACATAACTGATTTATAGTCGCGGCACATTCCAAGCTGCCTCTTCGCACACTCTTCACACTCCTGGAGCGCTAAACTAGTTTTTGTTGTATTTTACGCAAAAATGAAAAAACAAAAAAAAAACGAGTAGAAATAAAAGAAATAAACAAATGCGAGCCAATGAGCGCCCACCAACAACAATGATTAATTGCAGAGGAGCTGCTGCGTCCAAAGGCGCGAACGCATAGTTTGGCAGTACCCCCTACCCCTCACCTACCTTCCCCTTACCTTTTGTGACCACAAGTCGGCGTAGTTTGTCAGTTTGTCAGCTTGGCAGCTTGGTAGCCGGGAGCTGAAGATGCTGATCTCAGAGTGAAGCTAAAAAAAGAAAAGCCACAAAACTCCCCCTCGGGCTGACTTCTGATCTTTACGGCTGACGAGCAGCGATTCGCTCGCTTTTGGGATTTATCATTTAAAATCGGTTAATGAACTGTGAGAATGGCGAACGAAAGTTCAGAACTATGGCCAGCAACGAGAGTGAAAGAGATGCCAATAGAGAACCCGTTGATTATTGTTTTGTTTCGTATTTTGTTCTTCTGTTTGGGACTCATGTCTTTTATTGTGGCAATTTGCATGTTGCCACCTTTCGCTTGTACCGTTAAGCAGCAGCAGCAGTATTGGCCACGCTGCAGCAACAGATGCCCAATAATAATATCAGCATAAATTATAGATACCCACAAAAAAATGGGCTCATTAGCACCTGGAATTATTTGCATGTAACGGCCATAATCATAATTGGGCACACATCGTTTTTGGCCTGATTAAATTGGTAGCTGGTGGCTGGTCACACACTGAACCACACGCGCCTCGCCTTGATGTGGCAACATCGTTGGTGGTCGCTCCTTTATTTTGCTTAATTGGAAGCGACTTACGCTGAAAATCAAAAGTGCCATAGCAGCAACAACAACAACTACATGAGGGAATGAGAAGAACAGCAGCAAAGACAGCGACGACAACAACAAGCAAAACATAAATCAACTTTGAAGTGCAGCGCAGTCAGCTGCGACTGCGCAGCCATCAGCAACAGTAACAGCAACAGCTCAACACAGCTCAGCTCAGCTCAACGCGGCCTTGCTTATCAACGTTTCCTTCATTTTGCGTTCTTCTTGTCTTTTCTTTTAAGTCTTACTTTCTTTGTTTGCCTTGCCCGCACGAATTTTGGCTAAGTGCAGGCTAAGCAGCAAAAACACAAACGCAAGCTGCGCAGCCGCAGTCGCTGTCGACGCTACTCGCCGCAACAGGTTCTTGTTCTTCGATGCTTTGTTGTTGCTACTTTTTGTTCCTCAGCCAAGAACTGGACGCATAGCACGCGCAACAGGTTCTGCCCGATGCCTGATTAAGTGGCGAGCGAGCGTGCCTGTGTGTACAAGCATGTGTGTGTGAGTTGCTCTCTGGCTCTCTCATTTACAGGAACACATACACGCACACACACACTTGCGCAAGCAATTGGACTTGCAGTCGGCACTCACTGACAGCTGAGATAAGTGACTTTCAATAAAAATACCTGTTTATGTTGTTGTTGTTGCTGCTGCTGTTACTATTGGTTTGCTCTGCTTTGGTTGGATGCAGGTCTATGATAAGACTATGACTGACCCCCATTAGCAAACGTTTTTACCGTGTGGAAATACACCACTCATGTCCAGCACATTGCAGAGCAGCGTCCAAATTTCCACTGGGGTTTTTTTCGACGAAGCAACGCAGGTAAAGCAGACTTAAGATTGCGGCTTTACGTTGCCTTCTCTCTCTTTTGGTCGCTCTCTCGTTAATAGATTTGTATGCATGTGTGTGTGTATGGCACTCTCTTTTGTTGCTCTTGTCGTTAACGTGGCCAAAGACAAACATTTTCGCAATTGCCGCTGCGAGAGCGCGCGTTTATCTGTGTGTGTAGGTGTTGGACTCTGACTCGCAGTCGTCTCAGTCTCAGTCGCTGTCTCGGTCGCCGTCGCCGTCGCTGCCGCCGTGAGCTTTGCCTGATCGCGCCTCAGTCTCAGTGTCAGTCCACTTTTGGCTCTCGAATCGTGCAGTTAGCAAAGCAAGAAAAGGTTCATGCCGCGTTCATTGGCCGCGCGTAACGTGTCTGTGTGTTTCTTGCTGGTGTGTACTCGCGAGTGAGAGTGTGTGTGCGAGCACAATTTATTTATTGAAAATTATTAATAAATATTAAAACATGAATTAATTATCGATGCTCGGTTTATGTTTGCGGTCGCATTCAAAATAATAATTGACAAATGCGACTGTGTCTGTGTGTGTGTTCTGTTACATTGCCATTGTGCATTAGTGTGTGAGTGGTTGGTGACCGTGTGTGTGTTCTGTTTCTGTTGCTGCAAGTGTGTGAGTGTGTAAAGTGAAGCAACAGCGACCATCACGCGTTGTGCTAGCAAACAAAAGTGATACAAAATGAAACAACAGCAATAACAACAACAAATAAAACTACAACTACAACAACAACAAGCGGCCGCAACACGAAACGAAGCAGCGTGTAAAATGTGCCTCAAGAATTTACAGAAATTTCAGCAAACATCAACAAAATGCAAAAGAAATTAATTCGAAAAAAAATATTAAAACCGAACTGAAAAGTGAAGCGTAGCCTTCAACGTGCAGCATTTCTTCCGCTTACATCCAAAGTTCTGCTTCTTCTTCATCTTCTTATTCGTTTTCGTCGTTTTCTTCTACTTCTACTTTATGGCTGTTTCGCTAGCGGGTGGCAAGAATCTTTTGCTTCTTCTATGTCTTCTTCTCGTTCGTCTGCTGCTGCTTCTTCTACTTCTTCTTCTTTTTATACAACTTTAACTCCATCTTGTGCTTTGAGGCCAACAAGTTTTGCTCAAGCTTTTTGCCTACCACCTCTGCCCCCGCTCCCTCCCACCTTGCCCCCCTGCGGCAGTCCGCTCAATCAACATTTTCCTAAGGCAGACCAGTTTTTGGCGGCGGCGGCGGCGGCTGCATTTTGCCATTTTCCGCGCTTCAAGAGCCTCGCAACACAGCCTCAACTGCAACTGCAACTCCAGTGTGTAGAAGAAGAGGAAGAAGCAAAAGCAGCCAAGGCGGAGCACTGAGCACTGAGCACTGAGCACACCATTGGCAGTTTTGCACTTGGGAAAACTCTTCTCAGCCATATAAAGCATACTTATATTATTCGCACTAAACTCGCAGTACAGCAGCCCCATAACAAAGACGGACAGTACGTGTTTTGGATTATTTTAATTGGCGCCAGACCGAGACAAAACCACAAAAAACACTATAAATAGTAAAAAAAATAGAATAAAATGTTTTAAGAGGAAGCAGCAAAGTCAAAACATTTGCTTTGGGGTCAGTTTGCGTTGAATGAACCGAAAAAAAAAAAACAAATGCAGACATGTAGAACTGATAAAGAGCTAAGAGCAACAACAACAACAACAACAACAACAAAAGCACTGAAAGTTGATTTAAATGGATGACATAATGTGTGAGGTAAAGACATGAAAGAAACTTGTCTATGATTCATATAACTCGTACTTTGTTCAAGGTTTCTGAAATGCATCCCATGTAAAATACTATATTTGATGATAAAGTTCTTGGCGTTAAGTGACAGGTCAATAGACATATTCGGGTTAAATCACGATCAATATTTCAAGCTAAAGTTCTTGGCTTGCGTTAATTGTTTAGCCATAGTTTCATAGACAGATTCAGGTTATATAATCTCAAAACATCCAATGAATATCTCAATATTTCAATCCGAGTAGATATAACCTTAAGGTTCTAGGCCTTCGATAATTCTTAATTGATGGATTCTGGTTAAATCTTATAATATTTCAAATTAAAGTTCTTGACTTTCGTTAATTGTTGGTCATAGTTTAATAGTTATATAATCTCAAAACTTATAATAAAAATCTCTATATTTCAATCCGAATCGATAAAAGCAACATCTTAATTGAGTGATTTTGGTTAAATCATATTAATACATTATATATACATACTATTTCCGTTTTAAAGTCCTAGGGCTACACCAATTGTTTAGTCATAGTTTAATAGACAGATTCCGGTTTATATAATCTAAATACAGCCTATTTAAAATACTATATTTCCAGCTGTATAAGTTTATACAATCTTAAATTTCTTGGCTTTTGTTGAGCTTTAATTAAATAGACAAATTCGGGTTATACTCGTATCTCTCGGGGTCAAATGCATCTTCGTGAATATAAGAATTATACGTGCATCCGCTGATCTACTTTATAAATAGAAAAAGAGTCGTTGCTTCCAATTAAATTATCAGGCAATTTCGAAGGTCAACAAATCATTCGGAATTAAGATGAATTTAAGATATTCGTCGAGTTCTGTTTGTGCGCTTTCGCAAGCTCGTTAAGTTCTAATTAAATCCGGAAGTCATTTCCACATATGGACTTAAGCTTCTTCAAACTGTTGCACAGCATTTTGGCGAATTTCAGCTTGTTGTTTAATTTACAAGCTACAAGCCTAACAGTATTTTGAGTACTTTTCGGATGTGGCAGCTGATTGCGATAAGAATAGCGAAAGAAGAAGCAAGGGAAGATTCCCCTGTGATATAATCGGTAATTGGCATAAAGTTGCAATCGCGGGGAACGAATAATCGGAACTTGATGTGATGACTTATCAAGCAACTGTCTCGGACTTTATAGCGGGTGGTGGGAGTGAGGATGATTGCCAGACGAGTAGCATCAACAACAATAACAACAACAAATACGACAAAAGAATTTCAAAACAAACTTGTTTGCTTTACTTGGACGTTGGCAGTTGAAGAGACAGAGGGGCGGGGCTGATGGGTTCAATACACTCGGTCTCCGGCATTCAGACATCGCTCCAAAAATGCGTGCGCACATTGTGAATGAGAGATTGATTGAATTATATTGAAGTTGAGCTACATACAGCAAGTGAGCTGCAGATACTCCGAGTATAACTATGGGGGACTATCTGAAGCTGACGATCATCGCATCGATTCAATTAAAAGTAAAACATCCATTGCATGCGGCGACCTTGTCGTGTTTGCTATACATGTATCTGTATCTGACAGATACTTATCTGTACGAGTATCTGTAGCTGTAGCTGTCTCATTGCCAGGCTTCTTCCATTGGCAACCAGTTTTTCTGTCTCTGTTTTTTTTTTTTTTTGCGTGCGTGCAGAGGAGCTTCATTTTATCTTATCATGCAGCCAGGCATTCGGCTTGCCTGGCTAAGTCGAATTTTAATCTTATCTATCTGAACTAAGTAAGTGCAAACATCAGCACAAAAATAACAAACGAACTGGCGAACAAATGAACGAATCATCAGCGAATTCAAGAAATTTCGGAGAGTGCGTTTTACTTTGTCATTTTTGTAAATTACTCACAACAAAACTAAAACCCAAATTTTCCCTGAATACCAGAATACGATACCAATGTTATATGGTATCCCTTAAAAACAGAATACCAAAACATTTCAACAACAAATTGCGCACAACAATTGCTGTCGAGCAGTTAAGCAAATAGCAAACAGACAGTTAAACACGCAAAATGCTACGGAATAACTTCTAAAGAATTAACAATTTCATCATGAATTTCCCATTTAAGAATCTGCTCGTAGTACTCAAGAGCTGACGGACAGGTTGTAAAATAGGAAAACCTTTAGCGGAAGATAGTGTGATCAAGTTCATTTATTTATTATCTCTTGGGTAATACTATTTAGTTAGGAGAATAGTAAAGAAAAACGGCAACTATCAGAATTTAATTCCAAGAAAGTACATATTTAATGATCTTTTAAATGGTTAGTATATTCGTGAATAAAAATATACCAAAATTGGGTTATACTATTTAGTTAAGAGAATAGTAAAGAAAAACGGCAGCTATCAGAATTAAATTCTTAGAAAGAATATATTTGAAGAACTTTAGTATTGCTAGTATATTTGTAAATAAAATATACCAATTATGTTTGTAAATATTTATAGACCTATATTTTGTTTAAAAGTAATTCCTAGAAACTTTCATTGCAGGAATGTTTAACTTTGGCATCGTAATCGATCAATTATTTTTAATTTTTGAGCCATAATTTGTTGTATGTGTTTTTTTCATCGCTCAATTTGACGAAGATGCTATAACTATAAAATTGAGGAATCTGCAAAGAAAGCCATTTTTGTTTTTGTCGTTTCGTTTTAGTTTTTTTTTTTGTTACACAAACAACAATTTGCTAGTTTACGAAGAGAGACAGACTCATTAAAATTTAGTACACACATGTGGCGTGTATATAAATACTATAAGTGCTCGATGTCGTACATACTTATGTGTTTATATACTTAAAGGCGAGTACTTATATAAACATATGTTAACTAGCACTCATTACTATTTAATTATTTAGTTATTTTGCTTTTTGTGTTTTCATTATTTATGATATTTGCAGTGGGAAGTTTGTACTTTTTTCCTCTCACTCTCTTTGTCTTTAGGCTTCTCTCTTCCTCTCTCGCTAGGTATTTTTTTGTTCCCGTTACGTTGCACGTTTTACAATTTTTATTTGCGCTTCCAAAGTGCTTGGAATGTGCTGTGCAAATATTTGTGGCACATTCGCAAATGAATTGGTCCACGGCCAGCTCAGGTGATAAGCAAAACGTTGCTGTTGCTGTTGTTGTTGCTGCCTTGACGACCTTGCGTCTTGTCAACGACCTTCACATCCTGCCCGCTGTGTTGTTGTTGGGTCTCTTCTCAAGGCGGAAGTAAAGCGCACAATGATCAACTGCGGGCGAACCCGAAATTGAGAAGTATCTGAAATCTAAACTCGATCGACATGCTCGCCAGGTATCTAAGAAGAGCTGAAAGAAGCAAGCGGTGCAAGATGAGCTGCGGCCGCTGTGGCATTGAGGATGAATGATGCCAGGCACTGGCAAAAATATATCTACATGCCTCCTCAACATCAACTACTCGCTGTGCGGGTGTTTGTTGCTGTTGTTGTTGTTGTTGCGTTGTTGCTACCAAGAAGCGCGCTTGGGAATCTTTATACTTTTCTTGCGTTTTTTCCATTTCATTTCTGCTACAAACGAAGCGCGGCGAAGCACTAAAGAAGACGTTGAACTTGCCACAAGCGCTGCTTGCAATCGCGAGTGCACTTTTTGTGTGTGCTGTTGCCAGCAACAATTGCTGATTGTTGTTGGCCCTTTTTTTTGCGCTCTGGCTTAGACGCTGGTTTTGTTTTAGTTTGTGTTTTTTCTGTTTTTGCGGAAATCCAAGCGAACGAATTAAATTTAATTGTAAATTTATGCGTTTGTGCTTTGGCTGTTGTTGTTGCTGTTGCGGTGTTGTTAGCTGTGTTGTGTGAATGTCTCAGCGCCATGCGATCTTCACCTTTGTCTGATCCCCTTGATTCCCTTGATCCCCTCATCTCTCAGTGTCGTTACCTGTGTGAGAATTGACAAAAATTATAATGAATCGCTGCAGTGGCACTCGCAGTGGCAAAGCTGAAATGCAAACACCTCGACGGCAGGTAAACCTAATCACAACATAACCAGGCAGGTAACAGTTTCATTCATCTCTCAGTCTCTCCTAATGCCATTGCCATCGTTTGCTGCTGTTGCTGTTGCCATTGCCGTCGTTGTCAAGCACTTTGTTACGCTTGTTAGTAGCTGACACTACAACAATTTGAGCGGAATTTATGATAACCAAACAGCAACTACATACATACATATATAGCCAGAGCAACAGCAACAACAACAACAACAACAACAGCACAGTTCAGGGACATTATCTTTATCAGGCATCTCAATCTTTGACAAGTCTTTTCAAACTGGCTAAAAAACTGTGCCGCAAAGCGAGCAGAAGAAATCTTCAGCAGATAACAATTTCAAATGACAAAGCTGTTAAAACTGTTAATTGCCACTTCAAAAGAAACTCTAAAGTGCTGGGAAATTATTGAAATTCCACACGAACACACACACTTACTGCGAGTGCTATAATTAAATTAATATGCAATTTGTTTATCTCAGCTATCTGCTTATGTTGTCTTATACTGTATTTCTTTCATTCTAACATACTGCAAATAGATCATTTCTTTTAACACTTTTTTACACTCAACCGCATGTCGCGGATGTTTATGTGAGTATCTTTGCTCTATCTTCTGAAGTATTTTTGCTCTATCGAATATGACAAGTCAACATTTTTAGCCGCTTTTACATCTTTCTATGAATATTTCTCTAAGCTATTGCTGCAATTAGATTACGACTTTTATAACTTCCATACACTCAACTGCAATTCGAGCATGTTATGTAGATATTTTGTTTTTATGATCAATTCCTTTCATTAAAGATTAAAGAATTTTGAAAATGAGTTGTTAAACTTTTTTGCTACGTTTGTGTATTTATATAAATTTTCCACATTTAAAGAAAAATGAATATACAATTTGTGTATCTAAGCAATCGGATTATGGTATCTTTTATATTCCTCTCACTGTGCTGCAAGTAGATCATTTCTTTCAGCACTTCTTTACAATCAACAACATGTCGCGGATGTTTGATTTTATTTTTGTTAAAAGCTCATTTCCTGTGAGTAATATTCCAAAGTAGTTTTGCTTTATTGAACCTAAGTTGCCATGAGTAATATTCGAAAATGTTTCACTTTATTGAGCATGAATTGCTAAAAGTTTTTAGCCGCATTGTTTCTCATTTAAATTAAATTAACATGCAAATAGATAATTTCTTTCCTTCTTATATTAATATTAAATACAACTTTGTTTAATACGCATTTCCTGTGACTAATATTCTAAAGAATTTCGATTGCAGTATGAAAGATTCAAAAGTGTCAATGTTTTTTATATTTTTTGTGGTGTTAAGCTGCATTTGCATATTTATATGAATCTTTCTCATTTAAATTAGCCGAATGACTTGTGTGTTATTCATTTTCACAAAAAGAAATCGATCTACAAGCAATGCTTCTTCTTCTTCATCATAATAGAGATATAATCTCTCTCTGTATTTTAATCCCCCTGCTGTTGTTGCTCTGTTCCCACAGTAAATTCCACTACAGAATGTGTATTTAAATCAATCAATTATAACAACAACAACAACAACAACCATATAGTAAGAAAAATTTCCTTTTTAGGATCAACAACAATCTTGAGACACTCGCAATCGTTTCAGTCAACTGGCCAGACGACAGTCTTGCTCTGTGATTTGTGTAGTTTAGTGTAGTGTTTAGTGTAGTGTAGCCTGTTTTTGACCTCGTCGAGTGTGTATATTCGTATTGGAATTTATTGGACTAGCCCCGCGCCATATCAAATACTTTACTCTAGCCTCTTGCTCACTAAACTCGTTCTCTCTCTTTCTCTATATGTGTATTGGAGAGGGGGGAATGTGAGGGGGGAATTGGCTACTGGGGAACTGGGAACTGTGCTCATTTCGTTGGCGCCAGTGTGTTTGCAGTGCTTTGCCCGTTGTTTTTCCGCAATTTTTTGAAGCAAGCTGCCCAAAACTGTCATTTTGCATTTTGGTTGTCGACTGTCGTTGTTGTTGCTTAAAAGTCGCGCAGGCCAGCAAAAGTGTCTAATTTCGCTTTTCAGTGCTGTAGACAATGTTGTCGAAAATCGACTCCATTAGTGGAGTGCAGCAGCAATTGGTGGCCTGTGGCTGCCACATTGCGTGGCAGCAGCAGAAGTTCCGCTCTCGCACAGTTTAGAGCGCTCCTTGGGGCCATAATTAACGAATTGCTTCTCTCTCTCTCTTTCTCTCTCTCAGTCTCCTATTTTAGTCAATCTTTTGCTTTTTTGGGTAGCAGCTTTCACACACACACACACACACACACACACACACAGCAATGCAGCAGTGTTGCCGCTGGGCACAAAGTCAATGCTGCTGCCACAGCTCGTTGCACGCCTGGCGACAGGAGCAGCAAACAGGCAACCAGGCTGCGATTGCCATGTCATTGCACTCGAGCCTCCATGTCCGTAGATTTATCTGCGCCGTCGCGTACTTTGCCCCCTCAAACAGGCTTCTTTCAGCTTTTCATCTATCTAGCTGCAGCTTGCTAACTTGCCTCTGCCTTGCTGTCTGTCTCTGTGTGTGTGTGTGTGTTTTGTGGCTTGCAGGGTTTTGTCAACGGTGACTTAGAATCCAGTTTTGCAGTATTTGCAGTTCCAGTTCTTGGGCGCCCCAAGTCAGTTACGCAGTCTCAGTCTCAGTCACAGAGTCAGCAGCTACAGTTGCAACAACCAGAGAGAGAGAGACAGAGAGATGCAGAGCCTCATAATTATGCATTAAACACTTGAAGTTTACGGGGCACTGCTGGCATTAATGGCCAGCAATTTGCATAGAAACCATACACACACGATGCAACCCGGCGTCCATTTGACATGCCATCAAAATGCCCAGTTGACATTTATACTAAGCAGGGAGGGGAGGGGAGAGGATTGACGGAACTATTGCTGCTGCTGATGCGTGGGTCGTGGCTCTGGGCAACGAAACGTAACCAAAATGCAGTCGGCAAACAAATCGCATTTGTAAAAAAAACTAAAATATAAAGAAAGAAAAAAACTTGTTTATTGGCTTAGACACACAAATGAAGGCAAGGCGATGTCAAAGCGGTGAGATGGAGAGGGGTAAAGGGGACGCTTACCTGTGGGGTTTTGTCTGTCAGCAGCTGCCCTCTTGGGTCAATGTTATGTAAACCTGGTTCACTTTTCACACACACACAAACACACACGAAAATGCATCAGCAAACACACTCACACACACACACACACATAATACGCGAGAGCGCATATTACACAAAAACCCAAATAACTCGACAGCAGCAGCAACAATAAATAACACGGCCAAAGCAATCGATTCAATTTGTTACACACTCGCCTCTTCTCTAACACTCTACCTCTCTCTCTCCCTCTCTCTTTCTCTTTATCTACGCTTGTGGCTGCATTCCAGAGATGCGCAACACAGTTCGATAAGAAAAAAGTGCAACACCAACAACAGTGGCAACAAACAATGTGACGACAATAATAATAATTTAACAAAGTGAATGCGTTGTAGTTGTTGATGTTGCATCATCATTTTATTTATCTATTTATTTTCGGTTTTTGAATATCGTGCTTTGCAATCTCTTCTTAGAGTCGCCAAAATGCTGGCAACAAGGTGTTAAAACAATTTCCACATCCACATAATAATCATAATCGCTGCTAACAAAAAAAAAAGCCAAAAACAAATTTTAAAACGAAAACGAAACTAAAACTACAGCAACAACAACAGAAAAATCCCAGACAGCAATTACTAAATGAAAATGCGAAATCATAAAGAAAACGGAAATCATCAGCAGAGCTCAGCCACGACGACAACGACAACAGCAACAGCAACATCGCCAGCAGCAGCAACAGCAGCAACATCAACAGTCGGAGCAGCAGCAACAACAGCAGCAGCAATGGCAGCAACGACAATGCCACTAGAGAGCTCCAATGGCAGCAAAAGCAACAAAAACAATAACAACAACAACAACAACAATATTAATATCAACATTAACATTAACAACGGCAATGGGCAAACGGACAAACTGTCAGTGTCGAAAATGCTGCTGCCCGCACTAAAGTCCGCCTCAAAGGATGCAACAATCCAAACGTCTCAGCAACATCAACAGCAACAGCAACATCAACGACGGCAACAACAATTCACGCCCCTCTCCGTGTCGGATGCGGCCAGCAATGCCAGCTTCAGTTCCGCATCGGTCGCCGGTTCCATACAGGTAAGCCAAAACCTCATACACCAAATCAAACCCCTACCAAAAAAAAAAAAAAAACAAAAAAAAACCAAAAGCCAAAAACGCAAACTCCAACTTCAACTTAAAAAGGCTACAGAAAAAAAGTTCTCGAGAAATTGCTAATAGCAGGTCTGTTGACATACCCTGTAAAATTTAAGGAATACATTTATTATTATTATTTTTAAATGATATGTGACTAGGTTTTTATAAAGAAAAGTTTTGCAAAAATCAGTGTAAAAACTTGTAAATTTGCGGCTAAATTCTTTTTGTTAGCAACGTTTCTGTTAGTTCTCCATGATTATTATAAAAAATGTGGAATATTTGTAATAAATGTATTATTATTATTTTGAAATAATGTTCTGAAGAGCATACAAGCTTGTTACAAAGAAAAAATATTACTTTTCTATTAAGAAGTTTCTCAAAAAAGTGTATAACAAATCATAAAGCGGTGGCTAAATTCTATTTCTTAGCAGCGGTTCTGTTAGCTCTCTATAATTATTATAAACATTTAGAACTTTCTAAAAGCAGCGGAATAAAGTAATAAAAAGGCTATTGTTAGTTTGTTGCTAAAACTATATTTATGGCACCCGCATAGCAATATTTTAAGTTGGCAATTGACATGCAAAGTTAAATTTATAGCTGATGTTAGCAACGATACTCTGTAAATTTAAACTGAAAGTTAAGATTTGCTTTAGTTGATGCCGCTTAAGTTCTGTATACCCTTTAGTACTTTGTTGACTGCTGGGTATGGAAGTTTGCCAACCGGTTTGGTTGCCGGCTCTGCGTCTTCGTCTGTTTCTGTTTCGGTTTTTATTATTCTTGTTAATAAATCCTCCAAGCGCGCAGAATTCCAATCGCACTGACGCTGACTCATTGCCCACAGTTCCAGTCTCGGTCTCCGGTCTCGGGTCTCAGTTCTACAGCAGAAAAAGTGAAGGCTTAAACAAACAAAATTTAACTTTGATCGCCATCGTCGATGTCGATTTACATGGCCGGCAAAAAAACCGAAAAAAAATGAGCGAAGAAGGGGAAAAAGAATGAAAAGAAATAAGCACAGCAAGCGGAAAATAATAATATACATATGTATATATACATTTATATTTTTTTCATTTTGTATTTGCCTTTAACCCACGCACAGTGGGTCGGAATTTTTGGGACACGGCGTGCAGTGTCACCGCTGCAGGTTCCTAATTGAATTATGAGGTTGACCTCCATTTTGGCTTTTGCCGAAAACTCTCAGTTTTCGTTTTCGAAATCACGATACTGTGTCACTCAGTCGAGCGACAAAACGGTACTTTTGTTTTTTGTTATCGTTGATGTCGATGTTTTGTATTTTATACAGCGTGCTCAACTTAAATGGATCATCGGAATTGTGAAGAGGGTAAATGGGATTATAATCGCATGTCGCATGCAAGGCCAGGATATCAGACAGTTGGACAATGAATGAATTCGCATGGAAAGTTCTCAATGAACCAGAGTTTCGATTGTGTTATTGGAATTTAATTAACTGTTATTGGAAGAAACGAATGATGAGAGAAATATTTATTTATAGAAATTCGTTTATAATAATCTATGGAATTTCTTCTCACTATCTGTCAATCGATTCTGGCCGCACCCAAAAGTTCAGTTCGTTTCGCTAATGTTCCGAGTCACCCATTAACCTTTAACTGAATTACAAGCTTATTGTAATAAACACAGGGTCGTGGCATCATCATCATCATCATCATCACCCGAATTCTCCTCATCATCATCTTCTTCACAATGAAAATGGATTGCTTTTTGCGTCTAAATGCAAAATAATTTACCAAATTAACGGTACTATTATCAACAGCGACGATCCGATCAATCAAAGTGAATCCGATCAATTAAATGCTGCCTCGAAGCGTGCACGAAGAGAGCACAATGAAAATGGGTTATGAACAAACAACAGCAACAGCAACACACACAGAGAAAAAAAGAAAACACAACGAGGCAGGAGACAAAGAAAGAACAACGTATGGTGTTAGAAAGAGAGAGCATACAAATAGAATAGAACATAGAAAAATTGTGAATGTGACTATATCGAGTTGTGTGTTGTTTGTTTGCTGAGAATTGGAACAACGCTGACCTTATCACTCACTCAGTCTGTGCAATGTGCCGCAGCTCCAACTTCAACTTCAATTCCAGCTGTTTCTTCTATATACTTAGTTGCTCTTCTTCTTGTTGTTGTTGTTGTTTTGCATTGTTGCTTTTGGCATGGGGGAGGGCATTGATTAATCATCCGAGCTTTGCATGAATTCTTCGCTGCTTTTGCGAATTGCCAACAGCTTGTCCAGTTTGTGGCTCAGCGATCAGTTATCGATAGTCGATAGACCGCTGGGCAGGTTATTGAACCCCAATGAGAAAGAAAAAAAAAAAATAAAGAGATATGCTCAAGTATTTTTTGTTTTTTTTTTGTTGTGTTACCATTTTCTACATCATTTTCATTTTCATATCGCTCTGTGGGCAAACGCTAATTGCTCGCCTGCTGTTGCCGTGGCACATGCTTTAGTTCCAGTTATTAGACATGACTTCATCTCTCACTCTCAGCTCTCCCCGTTGATGGTGGTCTCTTGAGCTGCATTTCTTCTAAGCTCTGAACAACGCGTCTTCTCGCCTTTGCTATGCTTTGCATTGCCTACACGAGCTTAGAACAAGTTTTGGGGCGATTTTGCATCGATTAGGCGCATTCCAAGCGTCGCCTTTGCCTAGCCAAGAAGAAGAAAAAATAGCAAAGTAGGCGTGCCGGCAGATTGCGGCAGACGACTGCAAGCCAAGGCTATTTATAGCTGCAATCAAATTAATTGCAGCCACGCCCACTTGCAGCGCTGACAAAACAAACTGTAATGCGGCTGCCCCAGCCTCAGTCTCAGCTTCAGCCTCAGTCTAAGCTTCAGCTTCAGCTTGACGAAGGTCGCTTCGCATTCCCCCAGTTTTTCCCCCTTTCATTATTTTTGTTGTTGTGTCGTTTATCTATAGAGTTTTTGTCTTTCAGATGAATGCGCAGATTTCCACAGAAAAATACAAAAATATTTTGGTTTTAGGTGTAAGAGTTTCGCTTAATGTTTTGATTTGTTTTCTTCCCCTCTTGTTTTTTTTTTTTTCCTTTTTTTTTTGTTGAATCAGCCAAAACACTTGACGCTGCTCCAATGGAATTTTTTTTCCTTCCCTCCATACTTTTTTGTAGCCCTTCATGATGTAAAGTTCAAGTGGTTAGCGTGAAGCGTTTGCTACTCTTTAAGTGACTGTTGGTGTGTGTGAGTGTGTGTGTGTGTGTGTGTGTAAGTGCAGCTAACTGATCACTTAGCCAAGTTGGAGCCTTAATTGCCGCTTCATTTCCGTGAAACTGTCCGGCGTACGCTTTCGTTTTGCCACGGAAATGAGCGCATATTTCGCCAAAGAGTTTAACCAAACAGTTCCGAACAGAAATAGTTGCGCAATTAGGGCGGGGACTGTAGATTACGCCTTCTTAGGATACCCTGTAAAGCAGTGCAGGGTAAGAAGTAAATGAGAAGTTCATCAGAGAAGACCTACTTAAATAACTAACTCTAGAATTAATTAATTAATTATACTTTGAACACTTTACTAGTCTTATAAAATATTCTAAATATTAAAATTCTTTATTTGCAACAGTAAAAAGTTATCAATAGATTCTTAAGTGTGACCAAATACTTATGAAATAAACAATACTTTGCTGGATAGATATGAAATAAGTTATTCAGAGGATATAATACTAGAATAGTTGTTCTTATATGAAATGTTTGTAAATTGTAGAATTACAACTTTATTATTCGTATTTCGAATTTTAAACTCTTTTATTCTCAATAGTTAAAAGCGATTCAAAGGTTCTGAAGTGTTATCAAAGTATAAAAAATTAGAAATACTTTTCATTGTGAGGTAAATTGTTCCTTTTGAACGCTGCTTAGAAGTATTCCCACAGTTTGATTCTTATTAAATAATGACTGACTTATTGCCACGTTTTTCTGACAGAAATATGTAATTCTCTTTTGACTTTGATCTGTAAATTGTTTCCAGGGTAGTTGAGAGCGTTGCCGATGCCGCTGCCGCTGCCTGCTGTTTTTGCTCTTGGCTCTCGGCTTGTTGCTTTCTTTTGTTTTGTTACTCTTTCATTTTCATTTCCAATGCTCAAGCACAAAACTCTTAACGCTCATTAGTTTTCTAACTTGCCGTCGAACTCGTTTCTCACACACGACGCGCGGCTCTGCAATTAATTAATGCCAACAGTCAGTCCAACAGCACAAAACACAACACAACATGAGCAACATATCCAGCAACAACAACCGCAACAACAACAACAACTGGCTATAAGAACAGCAACAATGCCGCCTGCCAGCGCTAAATTCTAGCCAGATTCCAGCTAAATTGTTTGCGCTGTCTTTGAACTTGCGCCGCCATCAGAGCTTTGCCGCTTCCCCGCAGCCACCCGCCAACTGATCACATAGTTGTTGTGGCTGCTGTGGCTGTTGGAGATGGCCAACCGTCAATGCTTTGCATTTTTTCAACAGAAATTATAACAAATAATTGCAACGCTTACAATTTGCCCTGGCTACACACACAACGGGGCAACAGGTGCAACAGAGTTTCACCTTTTGTTGTTGCACCAACAAGAAACTTCCAGCTCGCAGGTTAGTTGCATGCACTTTAGTCATGGGCATCCACAAGGCATTTCTCTAACCATACTTGGTAGCTTTGGTTGTTAATTAATTAGCAGGCCAAGTGAAAATGCATTTGGTCAGTGCCGTTGGTTGTTTTTGATATTGATGACTTTGCTTCCTTTTCATTATGGTTATCTGTTTTCCCTGCAGCTAAGGAAATAGTTTTTGGGTGAAAAAAAAACGTAGATGAGCTGAACTTAATTTATTGCTCTTTCAAGGGTATCTTCTTGGTCTCGTTTTTTGTGTTTTTTTTTTTAGCTTTTTCTTTTGTTTACATGTTCTGAACCCACACGAGAAAATTTCACTTTTGTTTCTTTCGGCGCAGACAAAAGCGACATTCGAGCCACGAAAATTTGAGGTCAACAAACAACTCGTTCCCATTACAACGGCAGCAGCTCGATCTCAAGCTCAAGCTCCAGCTCTCTCGATCGATGAGAAGCAAAAGTGCTGTCGAGTCCATTGAAATTCTTGAGCTGCTGCTGCCAACCGCAAATGAACTGTTGCTGTTGTTGCTGCTGCGTGCATGTTGCCAATGGCTCTTATACCTGTCTCAACAAACTGCTGCCTCCTCCTCCTCCTCCTCTGCTGCCTGTCCCCACAAACACGTGCGTAATTTAATGCCAACTTAGAAGAGACTCCGACAAGAGCAACAGCATGAAAAACATTCCTGTGCCGACAGCTGCCCTTGCGAAAAATATGCAAACTTTCGATCCAGTTGCAATGCAATGTGACAGACACCAGACCCATGACATGATATGCCATTTTAGGAGTTGCAACACTGTGGCAGCAGCTGTTGCTGCCAGCTTGCCACTCTTTGCCAGTTTGCAGTTGTTTGGGCCATTGATTTTGTGTGTTGTCATCGCTTGATGAGGCGGCAGCTGGTCGTGGACACTTCAGCTCATCAAAGTGACCAAACAAAAGTGAAAATCTGCGCTTTCTAATTACGCGCAACAACAACAGCAGCAGCAGCAGCAGCAGCAACACAAGTGGCAGCTGCCGCAATTCTTGGCTGACGAAGCGTGCATAATTAAAGGCCCTCTTGCAGCAAGTTGTTGCCTAATTATGGCTAATACATGACGCTGCCTATATGACTAACTTATGTATTATGCGTTTTCATTTGTGTGTGTAGTAGAAAGTCAGAGTCCAAGAATCAGCAAAAGTCTCTCGTCAAGATTCTGTTGCGCATCGTTGAGCGCTGGGCATGCGCATGACCTTCACTCCAAACCAACCAGACAATAGGGAGAGAGTGTGTGTGTGTGTGTGTGTGTGTGTGACGAAGGGGAATTGGCTAGAAAACAGCATTATCCAGCATTAAGTGGAGCTGGAGCTGAAGCTGGAACTGAAGTTCCAGCAAACAAGTTGGACTTGTCAGTCGCTTGGGTACGCTTCAGCTTCAACTTCGGCTTTAGTTTTGGTTTTGGTTTTGGTTCGGTTTCTTTTTGGTCTGCTGCTGCTTTGCGCTCAGTTTGTTTTTCGCATGGCTATTTATTTGTTCTTGGCATGCTCCTTGGCCCGGTCGGTCGGAGTCGGCAGAGTTGATTGCCAAGCTGCGTTCTTATTGCCTGCACGCCTCAAACTTATCACTGGCCATAAATCTTGTCCCGCATACCAGAGACTACGACAGCGACAGCTACAGCGACCAGGCCGGATCCAATGTAAAAGAGACTCAGCAGACTCTGTTGCAGTCTCAGACTGAGACTAAGACTGGTTGCCATGCCATGACCATTACCAGTTCGGTTGGCTTTGCTCCAGCTTCATGGCACAATCGCAGCTTGAGCTGCAGCTCCAGGTTATTAATTCGCTGCCAACGGGGTCAAGGATGCAGTCAGTTATTTCTCGTTGCGGCAGTTGCAATATCGCCAGCATATCCTGCCCTGCACACGCTAATGAGACGCGCCTTCAGCTTGCGCAATTCGCTGACGCATCCTTATCTTGAATGCAACCCGCCTTCCCCCCGTGTTGTGGCAGCAATCTCTTAAATGCCACAACTGATTACCAATCAGGCCAAGTGGCGTCGCTGCACCGCATTAAGTCACAAAGATTTACTTTCATTTGGCCACAGCACTTAAAGGGCTCCCTTCCACAACTGCCACTTGACAGCTGGCGAAAGGCGGCAGGAGGAGGAGGAGACGCTTTCGGTTTTCGCCTTTCAGTCAGCTTACAATTTGCGAAAGTGTGAAAACGGCCATCAACACAAACCACTTCGATTTGCCGACTAAATGCAGTCAAGAGTTCAACTCAAGCTCATTTACTACCCACACAAAATTTAAACAGTTGCTGATCCTCAAGAGAAAAGAAACCCAAACTCAAAAGAATCTTTACAAAGCAGTCGAAGCAATTGATTGAGAAATGTGTTTATATAAACATAATTATGTCAGTATTCAAAGGCAGTTTATATTAAAATATAGTCAAAGCAGAATTAATCAATTTTATCTGTAGTAAGAAGAAAATCATTGAAATATATAACATTTCTTTTAATTCTTACTTGTTTTTTTCTCCATAAATAATATATATTTTAAATACTTTATAATCTACTATAATTCTTTAAGTATACCAAAATGAAGATACCAAAAAAATTCTAAGCTTAATAAATCAATTTTTAAATACAATGAAGTACAAAATATGCGAAATTGTCAACCAAAGCAACTTAGACCCGATGGCTACATTTAAGATGCTGTCACATAAATTTTCTGTTGGCAGAAAATTTTCTTATTTTTCTACTGTATGGATAGCGGGAATATAAATATAACATGCTATTTTATATATAAGTTTTTTTCCCATTAAAATTAGAGCTGTATAATATCATCCAAGATATTTAAAATTTGAAGCAAATTTTCTTTTGTCATTCTTTTGTCTAACTTAAACCATTTACAATTTGCTTAATATTCTGTATTTATTTTAATTGATATTTAATTATTTAATTGATATAAGAGGCAATCAATAATAAGCATTTGATCAGAATCTAATTCAGTTCTTCATTAATAGTTGTTATTTGTTGTTGAACTAGTTGCATATAAGTAAATCATAAAATATATTCATTTATCGATTTAACTAATAGATAGCAAATATCTGGCTGGAATTTTAGAGATCACGCAACGATGTTGGAATCCGAAACGATATGTAAACGATCTTACCTATCTATTGTGACCTTCAATAATAAATCTTGTCGCATTTCGAAAGAGTTGGGTTAAATTGCAGTGCGCGCAATTAAAGTAAATGGAAGGGGAGACTAAATTTAAAAGTATTTAGTACTTGTAATAACAGAAGTGAGCTTGCATTTTGCAATGCAATTCTGAATGCTGTGTGGCTGACAGGCAGCCCACAGACAGAGCTAAAGAAACTAAGCAAATGACTGACTGACTGACTTTGTGACTGAGTAACTGAATGAATGACTGACAATCGTTTTGCTTTGGTTTCGTGCTGTTGCCAAATTCAAATCGAAATCGCGGCACGATCGCGCCCAAGTCGAAGTTGTAGTCGAACTCGTAGTTGAAGCTCAAACTGAAACTGAAGCTGAAGCTTAAGCTGAAGCTGGAGTTTTGGCCACGTTGAAGCTGACACGTTTGCTCGCATTTTGATTGCAATTTCTTTTCTTTTTATACTCTACGCTGTGCTGTGCTCCGTGCTGTGTGCTGGGGCGCGTTTTCTCGCTGGCTCTCCATTAAAGAGTCAAATTCGTGTTGGCCATTAAAAGTCAGCGACAATGGAAAACGCAAATCAAAAGTTAGAAAATTTCCTCACGAAATCATCCAGCAGCAGTGCAAGATGATGATGATGATGATGAGACCAGGCTAAAATGGACAAAGAAAAAAACATGGAGAAAACTGCGATAAGCTGCGGCTGCTGCTGTTGCACAGCGACATTTTCGATTTTCAATCAGTTATTGTTGTAGTTGTAGTTGTAGCTGTTGGCAGCTTGACACGAAAATCTCAACTCAAAAAATTCCATTTGCAGTGCCAAAGGAGTGTGTGTATATGCATGTGTGTGTGTGTGTGGGAGGCAAACGAGGCGGGGAACGCGTTTATCTCTCTCTGGCTGCAGTCGACGTGTCTTGGCGCATTCTCATTGCACATTCCGCCAAATATTTTTAGATCATGTGACAGCTTGGCAGCCACAGTCTCAAGTGTGTCATGTGTGTGTCAGAGTGTGTGTTGTGTATGTGTTTCTGTTACAATCATAATAAAGCAAAAGTCAAGTTGCCAACGCGTGGGTGGCAGCTCCCCTTGCAGTTTCCCCCCAAACCATCTCTCTCTCTCCCTCTCTGTCGGTTATCATTTTATTTATTTTATTTTTGCCGGACAATTGAATTCGCTGTCTGACATTTCTGACCCCGTGCCGCTTGATTCATTTGCCGAGTGAGTCACGTGAGTCTTCTGACGTCGCAACGCATTGCAACGATATCAACAAAAGTATTTTTTTTTTGGTGTTTTCGTTAAATACCGCAAGCTTAACTGAGTAATACCGTTAGCTGTTATATTTGGCATTGACCAATGGGCATTTTGGTTCTTTTATTTCCAAACCCAAAAAAAAATAAAACACTGAACAACAATCTGACAGCTGCGCGCGCTTAAAAGAATTATTATGAATGAAATTTCACTTTTGTATACGAATTGAAACACGTTCTTACGCTTTTGTTTTTCGTTTTTGCGTTTTACGTTTTTTGTTTTTCGTGTAATCGCATTTGCTCAATGACACTTGAACTTCTTAGTGAAATCTATGTGGAAGAGTAAAAGCTGTAAAAAGTGCTTAAAGTAAAAGTATTTGGCCAACGGCAACCAGTTATTTATTGGGTGATTAATTCATTTCGATTTGTATTAAGTGTTTAGAATTAACGACAATTTCGCAACTGATTTCCAATGCAATTAAACTGATAGCCAACACTTGCAAATATCACAATGAATTCGTTGATTAACCAATTAATTTTATTTGCGACTTGAAACTTTGCAAATTGAAATTCCAATTTGTTGAAATTTTATTCAACCATAAATTATTTATGTTAAATTGCTTACTTTGCTTAGTAATTAGTTTAGTTTTAATTGAGTGTCTACAACTTTCAAAGAAATTCCAATCATTATCTTTCTGTTTTTGTTTTTTTCACATAAGAACAAACGTGTTACGCATACGCCATGTGTTTCGACTAATTGTCAATTTTTCGCCATTCTCTTGGTGGTGAACATTCTACAATCTAGATAAACGAAATGGGTAACAAATTTGGTGGCCAAACGCGAGAGCAGCAGCAGCAGCAGCAAAAGTCTCAGTGGTTTTCCAGCCTTAGGGCGCATGCTTAGCACTCCATCAAGTGATTTATTTAACACGCGCTAGTTGAGTCTCAAAAAGAGAATTGGGTGAGGAGACTGTTGTGTACCATTAAGAAGCATCAGGCAGCAGTCAGCATTCAGCAGTCGGCAGTCCGACGCCAGCGGCGCTCAGCTGCGTCCAGCTGTTGACCCACTGCACCACTTTTAATACGCGCCCCACCATCGCTGCTGCTGTGGCTGCTGCCATTGATTTATTGTGCGAGATGCTGTATCTGTAGCCTCTCTGCTGCGTTGTATCTTTGGCTGAAGTTGAAGTTGATGCTCATCCGGGGCAATTTCACATGGGGCGCACACACAGCTGTGTCTGCCTGGATAATTACGGTGGGCCAGTCAGTCAGTCAGTTAGTCAGTTTCTCTCTAGGAATACAGAGTTTGGTATAAAGTAAAGGGCCCCAGTTGCCCCGTGGGACAGTTGCTGATTTAAATTCGTGTTAGAGAGACAAAATAATTACGGCAATTGGGCAAAAACAAAAGACAGACACAAACCTCCAAAAATAAAACAGCGCTACAAAATGAAACTGACGGGCACGACGAACGAATAAGTGACTGAGTGAGTGAACGAACGAATGAATGAATGAATGACTTCGATTTTGGTCTTGGGAACATTTCGAACCATTAAAATTCTTTTGCTAGCTGCAAACGATGCGCCTTCAGGCAAAATGCTCGCAACTCGCAACTCTCAGATCGCGACTCTCAGCTCGATTTTCGTCTCATTGCCAGGCAGGGCTTAAGTAGTTGACCCACAAACAAAAAAGTGATTTGACTGCCGCCACAGCGACAACTTTGGCTGCTGTCGCTGCTGCTGCTGCTGCATTTGTCAGTCTGTGTCTCTGACTGTCATATGATTGTTATTATTATTATTATTATTTATTATATGTATACGTATATATTTGCCATTAAGCAGCCAACAATTCTATGGCGCCAAAGTCAAAAAGACAATCAACAGCTGCCCACGTCGATGGCGGCGGCGATTGCAAATGCGATGGCGATGCCGATGTCGCTGCTGTTGTTGTTGTCGTTGTCGTTGTCGGTGGCTATGAGACATAGACACTACACATAGACAGCGAGTTCGAGCCAAAGTCAGTCAAGTGGCTCTGAGAAGGCTTGGTCGACTCCGTAATAATGTTAACTTTTTCATTTTTTTGGGAGCTTTGAGTATTTACAATTCGATTTGCTTTTGCGAGAGTCTCAAACATATTTGAACAAAAAAAATTAAGTATACGTATAGCGTGATTTGATTGAGCATTTGACACCAGGGCTGCCGTAATGATTGAAGCAATTGAAACGCCAAACATGCACATTATGACACGTCTCGCAACATATAAAGCACCACTTAAATAAATGTAACGCTTGCTCATAAATCGAACGGCCTTTGGCCACTTGAGTGAGCTTAGGTTAAGTTAAGTGTTTGAAATAAATGGAAATTTTGTATCACACCTTGAGAGCAAAGAGTTCTCGCATATATGGAAAATGAACAATGCACGATTTATGAAATTGCATTTCAAACTATTTTAACAACAAAATATAATGTGAACACGGAACGTATACTTAATGTGCATATTTAATAGTTGCTGTCTTATCTGTAACAAAATCAATTGACCGCTGCTTTAATGCAGCCCTGGTCAGGCAATCAGTCAGTCAGTCCCTGTGCTGTGGCTCAGTTACTTAATCCGGCTTATTATGGACGCTCCGTATGCTTGCCAGCATTTTTTTGGTGTTTTTTTTTGTGTTATTTTGTTGTCCAGTTTTATTTGAGTTTTCTGTTTCGTTTTCGGTTGGGCGCTGCGATTATGTACAAAGCATTTTTCCAGGTTTTCAACATTCACGTTGACTGACTGCACTTCAAAATGTTTCCAAGTTGGCAATTTTTGCCATGAGCCGGCGGATTATGCGCGATGCGAAGACTCTTGAATGCTTATCGCCGCACACCAATCGCTGCACTGCAATAATAATAATTTTCACTTAATTATCTAATGAGCACACGGCAAACAAACAAAAGTATTAGGCATGATGATGATGATGATGATGATGTTGATGATGAAGGGGATAACACTGCTAGCTAGAGTTTGGAGCTTTTGGGTTGATGTTTGATTTTTGCACGTAACAATTATGCGATCATTTGCAAACTGATCTCTGAGTCAGTCTGTGACCCGGTGCGGTGATGTGGACATAGCTAATGATAGCCACAGATTTGCAGTGAAATCTCGCATATTACGTATACGCAGCATTATGCAATTGACCAAAAGTTAATGAAATGCACGATTCGAACTTAAAGTATTTCATTTCGATTTTCTTTCTTTCTTTTTACAGGATGATATGCCACAGCCACCAACGCAGCCACATTCACAGCAGCAGCAGCAGCAACAACAGTTGCAACAGCAGCAACAACAATCGCTGCAGCATCTGGATCAATGCGGTTTAACACAAGCGGGTTTAGAGGAGTACAACATACGCGCCTCATCCTACTACGATCAGACGACATTCCACCACCAAAAGCAGCACTCATATGCGCAATCCGAGGGTTACCACAGCTATGTGTCCAGCTCGGATTCCACATCGGCGACACCGTTCCTGGACAAGTGAGTAAATCGTATATACAAGTATATATACCATACATACATATAGCTGAGTACTTTGTTGTGTTGTTGAAGTTTAAAGTAATTTTATTCGCTGTTGGCTTGAAAACATGTTTCATGGCGACAATTATGAATTTTAATTCTACACAGACAGACAGACAATTGGTGAAACACTCGCAGACAGTCTGAAAAAAAGTGATTAAAAATGATTCTTGGTAAAAAGCAAATAACAAACGTCGCACATGAGCCATAAAAACAAAAAAAAAAAACACAACAACCGAACTAGCTTAACTTTCAAGGTCTTTGCAAGAGACTCGAGTTGCTCTATTGTCATCGTTGTTGTTGCTGTTGTTGCTCTCGTTGCTGCTGAACTTGCCACCAGCCAGCCAAATGCTTGAAGAGAGTTTTATGTCTGCTTGTGTACTCGCTGTTCATGTCATGTCGCTTGCCGAGTATCGCCATCGAAATGCGATTTTGAAGGCTAAGCCGAAATTCAAGTAATTACGGCCAAAAAAAAAAACCTTTTGTCTGTCTGTCTGCGTAGAAGGAAACGCCAAACATGACAACCACAAATTTCAAAGCTTTACTTTTCTATATAGTCAACGACGCAGCACGCAATGATTTGCCATTTTTCTCCAACTTCGTTTTTTCGTCTTCATCAACGTTTTTCTAACCGAATTGTCTTTTACCTCTGTATTGCAGATTGCGTCAGGAGAGCGATCTGCTGTCGCGTCAGTCACATCATTGGTCCGAGAACGATCTCTCGTCGGTCTGCAGCAACTCGGTGGCTCCATCTCCGATTCCATTGCTCGCCCGTCAGTGCAGCAGTCGCAGCAGCAGCGGTGGCAACATTAGTGGAAACAACTCCCTTGGCCAGCATCATCTCTCCAACGCCAACAACAACAACAACAACAATCATAGTCCCAACAGCAACAACATCAATCACAACAGCAACAGCAACAACAACAACAACAGCTCGGAGAGCACTTCATCCACGGAGACGTTGAAATGGCTCGGATCCATGAGCGACATCTCCGAGGCGAGTCATGCAACGGGCTACAGTGCCATTGCCGAGTCGGGTAAGTTGTTGCCACATACTAACTATCTTCCGGCAAAGAAATACACTTGAAGCAATCAAATACTATCAAAGTCGTTTAACATGGCCTGTTATCAGTTCGATTGTTGCTGCTTCAATTTGCTGACAATCCTTGATTTATAATTCTGCTACTGTTTGCTTGCTGCTTTTGCTTGTTTGTGGCATTAATGTCAATTTTTAAAAATTATTATCTCTTCAGTCAATATTAACATTTCCGCACTAAATGACAGCGTTATGTCAGCTTTATTGCTTTGAGCAATATTATTCGGTTCGCTTTGAATTAATTGTATTCCATACAATCAAGTGTTGATATTTATAGCCTGAATCTCAGTTTTGGTTGCTTTACCTGCTAAAGAATTTACAGTAAAGTAGAATTGAACTCTAAATTATAAATTATAATAAACAATCCAAAGATTGTTGTGTACAGAACTTTTTGTTGTTGTTAAATACTCACAATGCCTAATAAAATTTGTGTTTGGATTGATTTAAAGTATTTTCCGTCTCTATTTCAATTGAACTTGGATATAGCTTCATTTCTTCAGTTAAAAAATTTCCAAAATTTTATACTGAGTTTACATATATTATTTATGGTACAAAATTACAATTTAAAAGATTTTTTATGGCAAGCACTTTGAACAGCATTAATTTAATGTATTCAGTCAACTTCCTTCGTTTGTTTCGATTAATGAATTACAAATTGAAATACAATTGCACGTTACACCGTATTCAGTTAAAGAATTTAAAAATGTGTAGGAAATTCTATAATTCAATAGCTATGTTGTATCAATTCCAACAATTTCCAAAATATGTAAGAAAATCTACTAAAAGTATGACTTAGATTGGTCCTCTTCAAATTAGATTTGTACATTTTCTATTTTGGTTGCATTTGAGACTTGTTAGTTATTCAGTTTCAGAAATGGACTTGTTTATTACAAATTACAGTTACAAATTGATAAACAATTACACTTTATAAAGCATTCAGTTAAGTAAAGAATGTAAATTGATAAATGTTGTAGTTAACTTTGTAATTTTAGTAATCATATAAATATTTCAAGGATTTTTCTAAACATTTAGTTAATTTACAAGAAAATCTAAAAACTTTGTCACTAGCTATATCACATTTAATTCCACAATCAAAGAATTTAAATTGAGTATATCAAAGTTAAACGGTTGAAGGAATATCCCAGCTGAAGCTGAATCGATATCAGCAAAGAGAAACGTGTCTGGCACGAGCGTGACTTAATCTAAGTTATTTTTTTGGCCTCTGCGCTCAGAAGCCTTCTAAACCAGTTGCTGGCTGCTGTCGAAGATATTTTTGTTTTTGTTGTTTTGTTTTTGGGCGACTGTCGATTTGGCCACTCACATAAGCGGGGGTCGACCTTGGGTCATTGTTTGTTTTGTTGGCCCCACTTCGACCCACTTTTACTAAGCAGCAGCAATTGGAGACAGCTCCTGGCTGCGCCTTTGGGCCACCATTCGAATGTTGTTGCTCATTCTTGTCTCTGTGTGTTTTTTGTTTCTCCTGCAGTTTCCTCGTCGCAGCTGATTGTGCACAGCTCGCGAGTGCTGACGCCCAAGCGGCATCAGAGCGAGAGCGTGCTGTATCTGCACGACAACGAGGTGACACCAACGCCAACACAGTCACAGCAACAGCAACAGCCACAGCAACAGCCACCGCAACAGCTGGCAACAGCTGGAACATCGTCGGGCAGCAGCACCTCAATTAACAGCGTCAAGCAGTCGCCGCCGATCTCAGAGGATGTGGTGCAACCGCTGCGCGTGCAGCATCGTCACAGTCCCAGCTATCCGCCGGTGCATCAATCGATGGCACTGCATCGCTTCCAGCAGCAACAGCATCAGCCCGCCAACTACAAGCTGACCGCACAGAGTTCCTTGCCCGAGTTGGAGTCGCCACCGCTGCCGCCGTCGCACGAGTCGCGTTCGCTGCTGGGTCAATCGCACTCCACGGGCGATCTGCAGCAGCATCAGCATCAGCAGTCGAAGCAGCTGCAGCGTCCGGCGCAGAAGCACAAGTCCAGCATCTCGGTGACCATCTCCAGCAGCGAAGCAGTGGTCACCATTGCGCCACAGCCGCCGCCCAGCAAGCCGCAGCTGAGCAAGCTGGAACTGCTCAGCTGCAGTGCACCCAATGTGGCCGCCAGCAGTGTGGAGCAGTCGCCACCCTTGTCGAGCGACTCCTATCGCAGCAATCATCGTCTGTTCCCTGTGAGCACCTACACGGAGCCGGTGCACAGCAACACCTCGCAGTATGTGCAACATCCGAAGCCGCAGTACAGCGCCAATCTGCACAAGTCCGCCAAGTAAGTCCCTTAAAACGTTATTCACTATTCTTGTATTAATGGTATTCCTCTTCCTTTGCAGACTACCTGTGATAACGCCTGCGGGTTCCGCCGTGCAGCCCGCCTGGCATTCGGTGGCGGAGCGCATCAATGACTTTGAGCGCAGTCAGCTGGTTGAGGGACCCAAGTTTGCCTATCTGGAGCCCAGCAAGACGCATCGCCTCTCCAATCCGGCGCTGAAGGCCTTCCAAAAGAACGCCGTGCAATCGTATGTGGAGCGTCAGCAGCAGCAGGCCCACAAGGAGGAGCAACAGCTGCTGCGTCCACAGACGCATTCCTCGTATCAAGCGCTGCCTGTTGAACGCAAGTCGCTGCCCAACAACATGACGCCCATGATGATTGGCATACCGAGCAGCGCCGGCAGCGGCAGCTCGGGCAGCATTTCACCCACCCCGCCACCGCCGCCGCCCCGCTCCCGCTCGCTGCTGCCGAATCTGCTGCGTCGCTCCAGCTCCGCATCGGATTACGCGGAGTTCCGGGAACAGCATATCAGCAAGCCGCCGAGCATACGCAACATTGGCAGCGCCGAGAAGATGTCATTCAATGACTGTGGCATGCCACCGCCGCCGCCACCGCCACGCGGCCGTGGCAGCATGCCAGCGCGACGCACTTCCTCGGCCACCGAATACGCGCCCACGCGGGAGAAACTGTTGCTGCAACAGGCTGCGGCACTGGCGCATCAGCAGCATCATCCGCAGCAGCATCGCCATGCGGCCGCCCATCTGCACGGCCACGCCCACGCCCATGCGCATGGCCACGCCCATGGCTATGCGGAGCGACCGCCCGAGCGGCCGCCAAAGCATCCGCATTTGCGTGTGCCGTCCCCGGAGTTGCCACCGCCGCCACTCGGTGGTGAACTGGACACCAGCTACACATTCGATGAGCCTCTGCCGCCGCCACCGCCGCCGGAAGTGTTGCAGCCGCGGCCGCCGCCATCGCCGAATCGTCGCAACAGCTTTGCGGGTGCATCGACGCGTCGCAGCGCCGCCTACGCGGTGGCAGCAACACCAACGCCTACATCGCTGGCGCCAAAGGTGCCGCCACAGGTGCCCAAGAAGCCGACGAGCTTGCGGCAGGTGAGTTGAATTTGTTTAATTTTTTTTTTGTGGATTGTCGATTTACTGATGCCACACTTTTGTTGCAGCAACATCAGCAGCAGCAGCAGCAGCTGCCACACAAGCCACAGCTGTCGAATGGCGCCGTCAAGCCCACAAATCTGCCTACGAGCCGCAAGCGTCCGCACAATACGCCGCCCATCCTGGAGAGCGTTGCCACAGCCACAGCCACAAACGCAGCCTCAGCAATCCCATCATCAGCCACATCCAATGTTACTGCCACAGCCAGTGCCACATCCAGTGCGGCACCGCCGCCGCTTTTGCCGCGTGCGCGTCCCACGCACGCTGACAGCGTTATAGCCAGCAATCTGGAGAGCAATCAGCAGAAACGGTAAGTGAACTATACACACACACACGTATAAAGTTTTGTACATCAATCATACGCCCCGTTTCACATGTGCAGTTTCCTTTAAGGCAATGTTTTGAAACTCACATTCGCGTTCCCCGCTTTTTAATTGAGCCAAGCAGGAAGTTTCTTAAGACTTGCAAAACTATTGTGAAAGAGGGGATAACTAAAATGGATAAAAAATATTAAAGTCCGGGAGAAATCAAGTTGACTGAAAAGTATTAAGCTTCGAGAAGTTATCATAACATTATAAGAATCACAGCTATAATAACTGTGAGTATCTTAGAGACAATAAAATTATTTGGCTAAATTGGAAGTTGTTTTAAGTTTCCATAACAAATATTTGATATCAGAAATTTAACATTTTTTTGAATAGTCACAAATGTGAACTTCATTAGAGATCTCAATGTATTTTTCGGCATAGAACTTTGCATTTATTTCCAAGCATCTTAAGTATAATATGAGCCGGTGAATGAAAACTTTTATTTCAATTTGCTCGTATCGTTAATAATTGTACTAATCATTTAAATTGCTTAGCACAATTGTCTTGTCTATGAGCTCTACTTAAAAGAGTTTAAGCTTTCAAGAAAACAGATTTAATTTCCGTCTTGTATATATTTTATTTATTCACAAACATTATAGCTATTAACTATAATAATGTGCAAAAATAACTGGGATTGAATTGTTCAATCTACTTGTAGTATAAATTACTGCACTGACTAGACAATTCAATTATTTGGCATAATTGAGAATTAGTTTTAATTCCGTTGCCTGAAACTTATAGATAAATATAAAGTGATTTCCAGGAAAAACATTTAATATACGAAATATTAAAAATTTGTATATATTTTGGTTATCAGAAATATCTCAACCTTTATATAAATACTTTTGATATCAGAAGTATCTTAAGCTTCTTTTCGATATTGTTGAGTCAAATAAATAACTATAATTTGCAAATTGAGCACAAAGACCACTTTATGAAGATATACTGAAAGGCTCGTTAAGCTATTTATTAATCAAATTAAAAAGATATTAGGTGCGCAGATCTCTCAATGCTTTTGAACAGCTTCAACATTAATCTCCCAGTTCGACAAACAAGATTAAGATATTTTGCAAGCTCTGCTTTGCTTAATTAATGCTTTGCATCATTTGGAGCCAATGTCATTGGGTCAGTGATTTGAAATGATCTTGCGAATCAAACAAAAGACACCATAATCCAGTTTTGAAATGAATTTAATAATAAACTGGCTAATTACTCGACACGCATATGTCGCCTTGAGAAGTTGCTAAAAATATTTGGCAATTGCTGGATTAATGTTGGCAGCTTAAAGCGCATTAAGTGTAACCATGACGCGCCTCACAGCGAGTATTTTGCATTGTTCTTGACCTTATCGAATTCAATTAAAGTCAATGCAATGCAGTGTGCGTGGCACAGTAGCCATCGCTGTTGCTGTTGCAAGCTTCACTGAGCACAGTCTTTAAAGTGGCAGAGAGTGGGAGAGAGAGAGAGAGGAGTGCGTTGTTGCATTGTGCTGTGAGATGGAGTGTGGCTAATAAGCCGCTTCCTTCGGGGCTAACTTTGGCCGTCAATCAGCTGTCGCCTAATGCCTGGTGATCGGCTGTGCCTAGCGCCTAATTGGATTATTATGAAACACACGGGGAGAGACAACAACAACAACAACAACAACATAAATCAAGCAAATCGGGCAAATCAGGCAAATCGAGTGTCGGACTCCGCTTCGGACTTCGACTTCGACTTGGACTTTCGCTTTTAGTTTTGTGGGCCATTGTGGGTGACCCAATACTCCTCTTACTCTCGTCTCGTCTTAGTTCGCCTCCCTCGCGATTCCTCAAATAAAAGCCAATCTCCAGCAGCCAATAAGCCAAATCACTGATCGCCAATTGACGTTGTCGCTATTGGCTTTAGTTGCTGTTGTTGTTGCGATTGTTGTTGTTGTTGTTAGTGGCGCACCTGAGCCGCAACAAATGTGTCAACAATTTATGTTGTGCTCCTGTGGCGTGTGGGCAGCATGGAAGCTTGGAGCTTGGAGTTTGGAGCTCGAATCGTGGGCCGTTCTTTGTTCTGATTGTGGGTAAAAGCAAAACGAATTGTAATCGAAATCGAAATTGAAATTGGAATTTATATTTTTCGGCCATGCTCTCGTATATGTTTGTGAAGTATACAAAAGGTCCATTCTATTGGGTCGCTGACATTGATAGATGAACGCTGTTGGGTTCATTAGCGCATAGTTTTTGCACCCACTGTAACCAAAGCATATGCTGGGTGCGGGCATTAGATAACCTAACCAACAACAACAACAACAGCCAAGCAGCCAACAAACAGCTAGCGAAACAAGCCAACAAACCAAGTGGAGCAGCTCCACAACATGTTGCTGTAGTTGTTGTTGTTCACAATTGTTGCTGTTGCTATTGCTGTAGTTGCTGTTGTTGTTGCTGTTGTGGCATGCTCAATAATTTCTGTGGCCTGTCATGTTTTTTGTGGTGGCTTCGTTGTCGTTTGGCTCTGACACCGCTGTAGACCTTTGTGGCACGATTTGTTGCAGCACATCCAGCACGAGACAAATATTGACACAATTTGTGGCAAGTTTTGGGGCTTGCCTCTCTCTCTCTCCCATCTCTGGGCTCATTCAGTGAGTTATCTTTTTGTGCCCCAAAACAGGGTTCAAATGCCGCTTAAACCGAACGTGCCTCATTTGCATTTTGAAAGTTAACTGGCTGAATCTGTCGTCGGCGTCGTCGTTGCACTCTCGTGCAGAAATTGGAGCAAAGGGCAATCGCATTTCCTCGCCTGGCTGCCACCACCTGCACACACACACACACACACACATATAGGCACACTCTTTGACGTTAACAGTAATCACTGCTTTGCCTGACAGCCACTATTTTTTTGGGACCCGCTTTGCGGTCATTAATTGGCTGACGCCAACACCTACGGCCACACTGTCAGTTGACTGGGTCTGAGGCTGAGGTGTGTCAATTTGGGGGCCATGTGTTCTCGACAGGCGCTAATTATCGCCTCTGCACAGCCGGCGGCTGGCGGCGGAGGGTTGCTCAGGTCCGTCGAGAGACCATTTGAATTAATTTTCCAAACCAATTTTGGCCACACACTCTTCTGTAGCTCGTGTAGTCGCAGCTATAACCTGGCCGGTCAAACTAGCGTATTATTTTCAAATTAACTGCCAACTCGATTGCGCACACGCGGCGTATGCGAAATAAATCACTCATGCGCCACGTTGCGCCTGCACCACATACAGAGCGAACAGACAGACAGATAGACAGACAGACACATAAAATAACTTCAATTGCGCCTAGACAATTCAATTTGCGAGACAGTCGCAACTCGCGACAGACTTGCGATGCAGTCACCATGATTAGACTGAGACCCAAAAAGTAACAACAATGAAAACCGACGCCAGCTTCGCCATCGTCGTCGTCGTCGTGCGCAACATTTAACAAAGTGCTTGCCATAATTTTGGCGCTATCGCCAGCTAAATATCGACAGCAATGATCGATTGAACTTTGGCTGAGAACATTGCAAAATCGCAAACAAGCTCACACACACAAAAGGCCGATTGCATTTAATGCATTTATTTTATGGTCAACGCCAAGTTTTTTGTTTCTCTAATTTCAGCATGTGTTCCATCTGATTTGTGTTCACTGTCATGGAACACGCAATTGTTTATTTTTTTTTTTACGATTTTTCTCTGTATATGCATTTAAAATTATGACTTTGCTCTGACCCGCGGCGTGTCTGCCAAATAAAGATACATTTATATCTATAAGAAGTCGCGCTTCAAAGAAGCCGCGTTAATTAAGCATTACACAACACTTGTATCGATGTAAGCGACGTGTTTGAAGTGTAACTGATAGCGCAACAGTAGCGCACTCATTATTTCACCTACTGTTGAGCACAACTCTATAAAATGTTGCATGCTTTTGGGCGCTCATGTTTAATTACGAGTAGCGCTTGAAAGTATGCAATAAAATTTTGTTGCTGCTGATAGCAGACCCAACACGTAAATTGTGACTAAGTTTAGTGGCCTGTTAAGTGTTTGTAATCTTCGTAGGCAATAATTCAGTTACGATTGATTACCTGGAAACGAAATAATTGACCAAGGTTCTTAATTCAGCTCCATAAAGTCATCGAGCCCCTCTAATCGATAAGAGCGATAAGGAGCGTCAATGTCGTTATCAATTTGTTTGGTTTCCGTATGGAAATAGGTAGCAAATGATTTTTGATGAATTTTGGCTTAGTCACAGCTTCATTTTGCGCAGTGCAAAACAAACACAAAGCCGTTGTTCTAGTATATCACTCAAAGGTTAAACAGCGCTGTGTCAACTGGGCGAGATAGAGAAAGAGAGCAGAAGAGGGAGAGCAAACAACAACAAACAAACAAAGCTGCTTCTCACTCACACTATTTTATACCTCACACTCAATCTGACTTGCCACGCTTGCGCACGCTCTCGCTCTCCCGTTCTCCCGCTGCATGAGTAAGCTGAGAGAGAGAGCGAGCGCACACGACGCTCTCTCGCGTCGCTCACATGTCTGGTTGCCGGCTGCTGCCATTGTGGCTGTCATTCAGCCAACTTCAAACGAGTGAAAACCGCCGACGCGTGCAGACGTACGCGCAGCTTTGTAGCGTTTAGCGTTGACAGCAACAGCAACAACAACGACGACGACAACGGCGCGTGTGCAAATTAAATACCCCTCCCCATCGTACATCGTAGTTTAAAGATCGAACCGTAATGCAAACGAATTTGTCATAAAAATACGACATACGCAAAAATACAAACGAAAGCAAAAGCCGAAAAAATAAATACAAAACAAAATAAAACAATGCTAAACTTTCGCCTGTTTTGCATACGTGTAAATCGATTGCAATTGCCGCGCACTCTCAACGAATAGTTCACACCCGACTCCCACACACACACACACAACGACATTCAGTTATAAAGTGCAACCCCCAAAAGAGAGAAAAAAAAAGTTCAAGTGTCGTCCAAAGTGGACAAGGAAGTTCGATAGCCAGGTTCAAATGTTATGCCAACAACGACAACTACAACAGCAACAGCAACAAATCGCACTACAACAAAAGTTGCATTTAATTTGCGCAAATAACGACTGTGAATTACAATAAAAAAGCAAAAACAAAAAACGGAAAACAACAACACATAAAAAGCAACAAGTTTTAGTTGTTGTGGTTGTTGTGCTTGTAGCTCAAATTGGATTTCGCAATATTGGATACCGTGGATCAGCTGAAAATGGTATTCGGCGGCAGATTTCGCATCAGAAGGTAAACGATAAGAAAAAATAATATGATAATAAATCATGCAGTATAATAATTGCATACGAGTATTTATTTATTTAGTATACAAATATACTATCTGTGAGTTTGTATGTGACTCTCTATAGAGTTGATGGTTGAGTCATGGCAACCAGGAAATTCTAGCAGCCGATCCAATTAATTAATTAATTTAACTGGGCGCAGTGAAAAACCTCTAATAAGCATACAAGCGACAGTTTCTCAAGATATTTAACTGGCATCGAGTAATTGCACTACTTCATGTCTGTGTGTCGGCTAACTTCAGTGTGACCATATTTAGCATGTTCAATGCCCGACTGGCTGGCGAGCGACTCGCTAATGACAACAGTTGGCTCCGGGTTAACTTATGCACACACACACACACAGATGCACATAGAGAGGAGATACACACTCATACACACACTCACACACAGCTGCTGATGTTAATAGCTGTTCACAGCTGTTGCTTGAACCATTTGCTAACCGATCTTTAACTTAGCAGCCACAGCACCAGCAGCAGCTCCCTTTTGTTGCATGCCACTTGCCAGTTAAAATGACTCGGTTTTAACATACACCAATTTCCCTCGTAGGCGGCAGGTGCAAGAGTAGAAGAAATAAGAAATTAAGAAAAGAAAAGAAACCTTTTTCTGCGGTGCGGCGCACGTTTCCTGCCTGACAATCAAAATGCCTGAGAGCATAAATTTTGCAACCTTTTTGTCAGACACGCGCCGAATAAATTCCCAGTGATTTTGCTGACAGACTGACTGACAATCAGAAGACAGTCATTTGCAGTCTCTCAGAGTCTCACATGCATGTGAGCTAAACTGACTTTCAAATGTGCGCAGAGAGTCTATAATTTTATTATCAGACCTGCACAGATCTTATCGATTTTGCTTTTATTTTCTACATTTCTTTTTTGCACATACAATGAATGTCTTTGTTTAGCGGTAGTAAACTGGCCAAAACCGGTTCTAGCCCTAACAACACGGGTCACCCTTAGCAACGCACCCTCAGAAATACACCCCCACTAAGTGTAGCAGTCACCCTCAAGTCAACTAGCAAGTGGTTGGCATGAAACCTGCGCAGCTGTTTACGCTGACAAAAGCTAATTGCTATGACGGCGAGTGCAAAACAAATCCAATTGGAATTCCTTCTTGGCAATGCACTTAAAACTTAAAGCCTTCTTCAATCGAATGCGATTTCAATGAAATTGCATTTTTTGCAGATTCATCAAATAAACAATTGAGCACTCGGAATCAACAATAAACTACTTTAATTACAGCGTCAGCTAATGAAACTCGTTCACTGCCACCCTCATTTTCTTTTAGTGGGGTAAAAATCCACATCAAAGTGAAATTAATTTGTTTGCGTTTACAAAAAATAGGGAAAACGTCGCTTTTGTTTTGTGTGGCTTCGCACGAATTTCGACATAAATAAAATATGTGAAGAAGAATTCGCTGCTTATGGTGAAATGCTAACGAACCACGAATTTCATTCGCAGCATAAACAAATATTCAATGAAAATTAAACAGAAAACTTAGGGAATGAAGAACTGATTTTACAACATGTTGAAAATCACTTTGTGGCAATAGAATTTTGGTTTACGAGACTCTGGAATTGAAATTGGTCTGACCTTCGCGGCTAGCGTCAAACGGAAACAATTTGGAATTGATTTGTGCCCGAGCCTGTGCCATTTCGTAGGGCCGCAATGTTTATTATTGTTTTCTTGGCCACTACGCTAAACAAATCAAACAATCAAACAATAAACGTTTATTGTGCTTGAGCATTTTACATGGCCAATCGATTCGATATGTATCACGTGGGAGTGCCAGACTAGCAGATACTCTGCAACTCAGCTGCTTCTTTCTCTCAGCTGTTCAATCATTATGAAAGTTGAAAGATATAAAGTTTAGAATTACTGTTGCTTAGACCTAATTTTTGCTAATTACTTATGTGGAGACATTTTATTGCTTCCTTCTGCCATTTCGCAGGGTATTGAAAACACTTGAATACTTTTTCCTCCACTTTTGTCGGCGCCTCACGGACTTACGACTTACGAAATGTGGAAATGTCAAGACTTTTCAATTAGCGCCTTGGCTGCTCTATAAAATTGATTGTTCTTGATGTTGAATACAGATCAATCTCTTTGAGATATGGCAAATTTCCGAAATGTTTAAACGGGTTTTTTGTCTGTTTCGTTTTTGTTTTTTTTTCTTCTCTCTTCTTTCGATTTCTGTTTGTGTTGCGTTTTTGCGTTGTCGTTTTCAGTTATTTTCGGTGGCATGCCGAAAAATATTTTGTGCGGTATAAACAACACTTGAACAAATACAAATTAACATGCATTTCAATTGGAGTTCCAACAACAATATATAAAAGTTTTAACAATCCGGCGACACGCGGCAATTATTCAGTCTTAATTAAAATGTATAAAAATTCCATTTCTTTAATCAACGCCTGACAAATTGACAATTGAAGCGCTTCATTTAAATATCGTACGCGTAATCGTTTTATTCGTTTATTCTCAAGTAAAAACTCAACAAAAAGCATTTTCGGCATTTGCGGAAATGGACAACAAAAAAAAAAAAATAAAATCAAAAACAAAATAACCAAAAGAGGCAGCAAAACAATTTAAAACTAAATGCAGCTGCTACACAGCGAGAAATTGGCCAACATAATAAAACGTGAATAGAATTTTAATAATATATTTAAGAGCAATTTCTCACAGTGTAGCCTCCAGCGGCCTGTTAAATAACAGAGTTCATTAGACCGATCGAAATGTTATCGAAAATTTGTTAAACATGCCGCTTACCGCTCGCTGCGATGTTGTTGTTTTTGTTTTTGCTATCTGTTTTTGGGCTTTGGCTTCAATTAATCAATCAATCAATAGGCCAATCGTTTTTTTGCTGCTGCTGTGCCAGTTCTGTATTATGATAATTAGAGGCGAGCGTCATAAAAGCCACAGAAATAAAACGTGAAACAGCTCAGCATGTTACCTGAAAATGTGCCCCTCTAATGAGTGCCCCTCCTCCCCTCACCCCCTCTTCTTCTACGAATGTGTGTTTAGTGTACGTGTTAAGTTCTGGATTATCCATGCGACTGAAAATGTCATTGTACCCGCGGGCACACGATATGCAAATGCGCTTCCCCAAAGCTCCATCTTTGTTATCGTAGCGTAGAACGTAGAACTCCCCTTTAAATGTCACACACACATACACACACACACAGTCGCAGGTGAAGTGAACCCAACCGAACCCGTCCGAGCATTGGAACAAAAGCAACCCACATACATATGTATATGTATATATGAACATATATTTGTACTTTACACAGTTGTTCCTACTCTATATATCATTGCATTCTAATTGTAATTTGTCTTTTTTTTTTTGTTGTGCTCCATATTTACGTAGTTACTTTCCCAACTTATCTGAAAGTGAACGGCGCACAGAGAACATTCAGACAGACGAACAGACAGACAGACAGACAGAGCGTCAGGCAGTCAGCGAACCATCAAGTCTCGCACTCTCAGTACTCCGGTATTTGTATCTACACAATAGCCCGGGGAATACTCGAACACATTATTCATGCATATTCTGAAACAAAAAAGTCAAATGAAGCTAAATGAGTGCAGCGACAAAACAAAAGCTTTGTAGTTCACTTTTAAAACTCAGCTGAATTCTGTATGCTCTATAAAGAAATTCTAAATTACTCAGACTTTAAAAACGTTTCAATTTTGAAGCTTCCGTTAGCTCTTCACTTAATCAAACAAAACTTATCTTCTTCCAGGAATATCCCAATCTTTACGCTTTTATATGATTCAAAGTTTCTAATTCTCGAAGCCATAAAATCGCATATAGCAAATAAAAAATATATTAACAGATTTCCTGTCAGTGAAAAAATAACACCACAAAATCTTAATGGACAACAAAATGTCACGGCGATAAATCTAATCGCTAAAACAAATAGTAAAACGAAGAGCTAATTAAATTTGAGTTTTAAATCCTGTTTCATTCAAAATGCTAACACAATTCTCTAGACAAATTCTGTATGCTCAAGATATAAATGTGTATCTTCAGCTTATATATATAGATACTTCGTAGTATCTGCAGCTACCCACATGCCTCGAGGGCCACTCAGGGCTGTAGATTGTAATTATAGCAACGGTTTACATTCTACAGAAAAATCGTGTAGATAAAGTTGCGGGCCCAAGCCATGGCCTTAAGCACCTGCAGCAACAACTTCGACTACGACTACGGATACAAAAACATTAGCAAGTTCAAGTCGAGCGGGCAGACAAAGTACCGCAAAAGTTAAACAAATGTAGCAACAACAACAACAACGCACAGTGACAACAGAAAACAAAAAAAAACAAAACGAAGAGGAAAAAGAATGAGGAAACAAAAAGGGCAAAACTCAAGAAGAAGAAGCGGCAGGTGAGCAGCTGAGAACATTTGCAGCGTAGGCTCTTGCGACACACACCACTAAAAAAAAAAAGATACAAAAATAGATGTGTTGGTCAGGTCTAAAGGCTATAGGTTTTGACTCTAGTTTAGCGACAAGGTCAACTCCAAAAGTGAGAATCTTTATAGAGATATAAGCTGAGGGGGGGCAGATTTCAATTAGCTGCAAAATTAATGAAGAAACAATGCTAAACGCTCCAGTAACCTCCGGCAAATGGTGCGCAACTTCCTTTTTGCTTGAGAGTCGTGGCCAAAAGGCGAACCACGCAAATCATTAAGAAATCCAAACAGAAAAATTTCACAAATTAACTTTATAACACGAAAATTTCTCGCACGAGCAGCGCGAGCAATAAAACTACAAAAAAACAAAAAAAACGCTGCTGCGGGCCCAGAAAACGACAGCAAAACATGCTCCAATGAGAGAGATACACTCGACTCTATAAGAAGAAGAGAGTATTCATAATTATTATGAGCTGAAAAGTGGCCAAAAGGTAAATATGTTCGGCTTCCTGTTCGGGGTTAACTGTTCGCTACTGGAAACCACATATGATGAGTGAAGCGGGTATAAAATTCATCCATCCATCGATCGATCGCTGGCTGCTTCTTCTGCGTCTTGAGTTGGGTTGGGACTCGGACTTGTGCCAAGCACGAAAATTGCTTTGACACAAAAATAATAATAACAACAACAACCACAAAAAAGTGCTCTTTAGTGGGTCACGCGCGTCATGACGAGACAGACGGACAGACAGACAGACGGACAGACAGACGGACGGACAGTAAATGAAAACCCTCGGCCAGCGGCCAGCCCACCCAGCTGATAAAATCAAAAAACATGCGCAAAAAACACAAAAACGACACAAAAAATAAACAACCAAAAACCCAAATTAAAATCAGAGCAGGCAGCACTTGCCTCTGACTAGGGCTCTGACTATAGCTTTGAGTCTGAAATTGAAACTGGGGCTGGGTTTCCCGGCACAACGCGCATGTTTAAATTGTGTTTGCCTAATTTGCTGGCTTTGTTTTGCGTTGTTGGCCAAAATGTAATGCAATTAACATTTTTTATATATACTTGTATAGTGCTATATAGTATATGTATTGCTATTTAAACGCAACAATTTCACAGTGCCCTGGGAAGGTTGCTTGTGCGTATCTCTCTTTTTTTAAGCAATGTAATGCTCGTGAAATATGTAATTGAATGGGGTTTTCATTTGGATTGGGCAAGCTTTAACTACTGTTGTTGTTGCACTTGCCTTGGCAGATCGGCAAAAAAAAAACCCTGATTTAAATTATAGATTTATCTAACTCGAGTTACTTAAGCTTAATTGAATTAAAATCACCCGCAGTCTTATGAAACTTTTAACTAGATTATTAGCTACACATAAAATAGATTAAGTTAGATAATTTTCAAGTGCAGTCTTCGGCATGTATTTTATTTATTCACTATCTAACTATAATGCGAATTTCAACTGAATCGATCGTTGTTTTATAGTTATTTGTTTAGCAACTATAGTCAGTCATAACCTTATCTCTACTGCAAGTTGCTGCAGTTAATGCTTTGATGTCTAGGTGAGTTTATGGCCTACATTTAGCCATTATCTATCAACACAGTAAATTACTCTATCAATTTGATAGCCAATTTTAGACTAGCAAGCATATACGATCATTATCTAATCACGCACCAAGTTTCAGTTGAATTCAACGTGATTTCGAGTATCATTTTTAAAAGTGAAACAAATACTGTTCACGGCTTTTATGCAAATTTATTGAATTACTCGCATTTTACCGCTGCGACTGTGGGTTAGAGGGCTTATTTGATTTGTGGCATGGGTTTTTTTTTGCGTTGCTGTTTTTCGCGTTTTTATTTTTGCATTTTGTCAATGCAATTACAAGCGCAAATAAATTTTGGTCATGCAATCCGTTGTGTGTACTTTGGAATTCGTCATTTGTTTTTTGTGAGTTGGGCCTTTGTTTTGGTCACGTTACTCTGTTGTACACCCATATCCAAGTCCATATCTTTTTGCATATTGTCCATTTGTCAGTTTGTCTCCTCCTTCTCTAATGACCAAGTCGATAACCGCAATCGCAACACAATCGACGATCGTCGATCGGGCGTGGCCAGACAAGATTTCAGCGCGAGACACTGTCAATGAACTTGGACTGTTTTTTTTTTCTTTCTGTGTTTTTTTTTTTTTTGTTTTTGCTCATCGCTACGTGCTCGCAATTATTCTTGGGAGACAGAACATCAAATACCAGAAAAAAAGGGGCCAGAAATTGACAGACGTTTTGCATAAATTGAAATGGGAGCTAAAAAAAGTACAAAAACAAAAACAAAACAAACTGAGGCTGATGCTACCGAAATTACAGTTTGTGTTCGAGTTGCGCAATGTGTTTCAATATTGAAATGAAACATTTTATGTGATCTACGTGAGGCAGAAAGAGTTCGGACATGAAACCGAGACCGAGACCGAGACCGAGAGAACCCGGCAACACTTTAGAGGCCCATAAAGTGCCGTTAGAGGAGAGCTTTAGCTGAGTGGAAATTCAATTAGTGACACCCACAAGACAACGCAAAAGTTCTGACGCACTTAATGGACATCATCATTACAAAAGCAACGCACACACACACACACACATACAGTTGACACACACACACACACACTTTGCCGTAAAACTTAAAAAGCAATTTAATTTTATTACGAGTATGAAACTCAAATTGACACCAAAATAAAAAAAGAAGAAATAATAAAAAAATCAAGCGAATGCGATTACTTCCATTTGGAGTCAATTTCGAGCCTGGGAATCTTTTTGGGAGAGTGTCAAATCGTCATCGAAACTATATATTTTCGAATCAATTTAATTTGATTTGATTTCTGTGTGACAATTGTGCGACTATTTTTGAAAGTCACAAAACCCAAAATGTATCCGACTCATTGCCAATGCTGAGTGTGTGCCAGTAATAAGGCGGGGGGGGGGGGGGGGGGGGGGGGGGAATAGAAGCATTTCAAATTGAAATTGTGCATTATGCATATTAAATGCTTTCACTTTCGTTTCCAAAGCTCGACAACTGCTGTCCGCCTGCAATTGGGCTGTGTAAGTGTCCCTAAACAAGCGTTAGATACACTTAAATTTTGTTTTCTTAAAGCTGCAGTTGCAGTTGCACACGCATGCGAAATGGGCGTGAAAGCAGCAGCTGAGTTTGCCTTGAAAATGAAAGCAAGCTATGCAACAAAGAGCTAACGAGAGTTGAGTTGAGTTGAATTGTGCCCCTCCATTTCTCCCATTTCCCTGCTAATCAGCGCCATTTGTTGGCCTAGTCGATTAGCAGTCGAAATGAAAACGAAAGCATTGGGCCACAATTGAAATGCAAAGCCAGCAGCAGCTGCAGCTGTATCTGTATCTGTATCTATGAATGTATCTATAACTGCGCGTACACTCACATGTGTGTGTGTATCTATGACGTGCCAGAGAGTTGAGCCATTGTCAACAAGTCAACGCGTCGTCTGCCTTGTGCTCAATCATTATGATTGTTATTGCTATGGCTGTTGCTATTACTATTGGCAATTGCAATTGCATGTTGTAAGTACACAAAATAAATGTGTATGATCACATGCACTTAGCCAGAGCTTATGGCACGTTAATAACCAATAAATGACTCTGTGGCTAGACAACAACAGAGACAGAGTCTCAGATTGTTGACTCTCGCATTTAGTCAGTCAGTCAGTCAGTTAGTCAGTTAGTCAGTCGGGGTTCGTGATTGATTCTCACAATGCAAATGAAATGCAATCAATGTGAACACTTTTTGCAGTTTGGCGATCATTATTATGCGTCCAAGTTCGCGTCCGACTCTCGTTGCACATTTTGCTTTCGTACGTGGCCAACAACGACAGCTCAAGGCCGACAGTCTGGAGCCAGTCGAAGTCGAAGTCAGAGAGAGAGACTGACTCTTTGTCGATTTGTCTGCTTTTGTCTCTCTGTCTGTCTGCCTGACTGCATAATACAACAAAGTAAAAAGCGCCAACTAAGCGGCGAATATTGCTTTTTATTTGCTGTTGCTGCCGATGCTGTTGCTGCTGCTGCTGCTGTTCTCGATTGCATGACGAATTACCTGGCAAACAACAAAGAGAATGCCACTGCCACAAAGGTCCCCAGACCCTTATCCCCATTGTGGCTATGGGCTGACCACAAATATGCAACATGCAACATGCTGCAGGATGCATGCAACTCTGCTTGTTTTGCATCACGTTCTTCAGGGAAAACAATTTTCAATCAGAATGCAGCCAGGGCCCAAACTGCAATTTGCAATTTGCTAGCTTAGCTTAGCTTAGCCCTCTCTCTGATGGGGCTGCCAATTTGCAATTGCCGCCGAAATGAAATGCAAAGCTAAGCTAAAGTACAAAAAAAAAATTCCACAGTTCATCAACAATGCGCGTTGGCCATAAATATAAATAAAATGAAAAGCAACGACAACATTCCTGCAATGCGATGCCAACTTCTGCTGCTGCTATTTTGTTGTTGTACAATTTATATATTTACATTTTTTTGGGTCAGCCGCACTGCATAAATCAGACAACAAAACAAAACAAAACACAACACCAGCAGGCAACATTTATAAAAGCCAATATGTCAGGCATGCGTCTAATTTGTTGGCTAATCAGCAGTCCCGAAAATTTCTTTGTCTAAATGGAACGGCGCCAGTTTTTTTTTTTGGCTTCATGTTGTCGTCGTTTTAGATCTTCATCTCCTGCTCTTCTTCTTACACATAGTCGTCATCATCATCATCATTATCTTTGTGATCATCGTCAACTTTGTCGCTCTCTTATAAATCGTTCATACTCGAATTATGCCATTTATTTTTAGTCTTCCCAAAAAACTGAGCTAGTTTCTCTCTAGCGTCCATGTTTTACGTGCCACATTGCACATGCCACATGCCACAGCGTTTAACTTGACTCATTACACAATTCAATTAAAGTGTTGATAAGCAAATTGCAGTTGCATCTTATCGCACAACTCAATTGACCTTGTCAACTGGAAAGAGCACAAGTATTTTTTATTTTTTATGTGATTTGCATTTCAAATTGAAAATGAAAATCAAAAAATAACTTAATAGTTTCATTTAGTAAACGACATTCAAGTTATTCGCGTGATGCAGCAATTTATCAAAGCAAAATACACTTGACAAAAATGTCTTGGCAATGATAATTAACGAACACAAATTTTTTGGAGATACTAAAAGAACTTTTTGGAGTATTAAAAATAATATTGATAATTGTAGAAGTTGTTTGTGTTTTATGAATTAGCGAAATTTGCTTGAAGGATAAATAAAAGATGATTTGTAGATATTCGTTAATTGTTTGTCAAACAATGATTCGATGGGAATTTGTGTGCTAAAGTTAATTAAATTAGAGACATAAATAATTATTATAAAAGCGTATATAAATATCTATGCAAATGCTAATTAAATTAGATTTAATTATTTGTATACAACTTTAATACAATCGTATATTCAAATATGTTATCTTATCTTTAACTCATCTAGTATTTAATTGTGATTTAATTATCATTATAGCATATTTATGCATATCGTGCTATAAAACAATACCTTTTTTATAACATTTGTGATTAATTTGCTGGCATTTTTCCCACATTTATTTGTTCTACTCACAAAGTAACTCCCATTATTATCTATTTGGTTTGTCATGCAAAATATAGTTTTTGAGCAAGGGCATTCCCAGTTCGTTATTCAATTATAAGAGATCACACACATTTTCCCGTCTTTTTGTCGTATGCTCAATATAAATATTTTTTTTTTTTTGCGCACATTGAGGAAAATGAGGAATTGCGTCGTTTTCGTTGCGAGTATCTTTTAGATCGTCACGGGGCAGTTTCTCAATTTCAATTTCAAATTCAATTTGAAATACAAATTTCAGTTCGTTTTGTTCAATGAAAAGCAACGCATAATTTCGGCAAAATTCGCGCTTTTTATTTATAGTAAATTGTTTAGATTTTGTGAACGGTTTGTGTTTTGAGCAGAGAAGAAGAAAAGCTACACAAAATAATATCTAAATGAAACGATGTCGCATTGGTGCCAAAACTTGGGCTTTAGGTAATTTGTGTTGTATTGTTGCTATTATGCAAAAACTTTAAATAGCGACAAAATAATGAAATAAATGACGTCATTGGCGCTTTAGCTCTACGCAATTTGGGGCACATGGGAAAAGTTAGACGAGCTAATCGTGTTTCCTATAGCTACAAGCATAATAAAGTGTATATATAGCAGAAGCAGATATATATATACACTTAAATCATGCCATATACGCAGCTCTTTTTAATTGCAGCGCGCCAATTTGGGCAATGCAACAGCAACAGCAGCAACGTCAGCAACAACAACCTTGAAAATGCAATCAAAGCCAAATCTTGATCTCGTTTTTTGATTTGTTGTTTGTTGTCTTTGCTGCTGCTGCTGTTGTTGTTGTTGATGTTGTTTTGTTGCTGTTGCTGTTGCGAGTACTTAATTGCGTTTATTTTTTATTCATTTGCCAGACTTTTGCTCTTGGCATTCGCAGTTGTTGCTGTTGCTGTGCTGTTGCTGCACGCGAGCAACATCAAAAACCCAAATGAATGCCAAATGTGCAGCCAATTTTGGGAGGCGACGACAAAAGGCAGCGCGCAACGCTTCCTGTCCTGCAACCAGCCAGCAGCAACCATCGAACAGCAACCAGCAACCAGCATACCCATCCTCGCTTGCAATGCAACAAGTGTATAATGCTGTCGTTGCTCTTTTATTATTATTTTTATTATAAAAATGCCGCCGTTGTGTTGCAGTCACAATCGCAGCGAGTTCGTTGTACACATAAAAATTGCTTTGACTCAGCGCAGCGCAGCACAGCAACTATTTAGGGCCAGGAAGGAGGAGCGAGGAGGGAGGGAGGGTGGAGTCACGAGACACGAGGAAAGGTGGCAGGCATCGAATGTCATGGCTGCTGCTGCCGCAGCAATGGAGGCACAAAAACAATTTCACGCTTTGCCTGCCCCAAACAGCCGCATCGCCAGAGAATTATGTTTATGGCATTTTCTGCTGTTGTTGCTGGTTGTTGTTGCTGTTTGGAAAAACGCCCACCAAATGACCAAACGGGGCTTGGAGGCAAGCATGAGGTTCGTTGATGATGATAATGATGGTCGGATCGGTTCGGTTCGGATCGGATGATCGTCGAATGGTGGTCGATGGTGATAATCGGCCTGTGATCGTCATTATTTTTGTAACGTTTTATCAATAAACCGTTAATTATCAAGCGCCTAACGTTTGCCAACTGGCAACTGGCAACTCTTGCAACGCTTGCAACGTGCAACTGCAATTGTTGTGTTGCCTCCAAACAATACGCGGATGTATTTTAACTCTTTTTCCTCTCGCTATCGCTATCGCAGTCGTAGTCGCAGTCGCAGTCTCAGCTTGCCGTATTATCCACACACAAAGCTAGGAGTGGCACTCATCACATACAAATCGCAAGCTCTTGGGGCCAACGTTCGGTTTGCTTGGAACAACTCGCCACACGTCCACGTCCAAGGTTTTGTAAACAAAGCCCCAAAAGCTCTCGGCGTGGGTGTGGGCTTCAATTTTGCTCTTGCTCTTGCTCTGGGTCTCCTTCACTCTCCCTGTTGCCACCGATCTGGGAACTCTTACTCTTATGGCGCTGATTTGTTCGTCTGGGTGTTCCGCTCCACAAACCTTCGCCTTTGCCTTATTGGCAAATTGCGTCGAAAAATCAACAAAATAAACAATTTAAGGCAGCCAAATTCAATATTTACCTATTTAAATACCCTAACAGAGAACCATTTGTGAGATTATCGCTGTTGATTTCGAGAGGAGCGGTATTCTTATGGCTGATGTAAGGCTTACCTCGACATTCTTGGTAAAATTCCGCATTTTACGACAATAGCTTGAAAGTAACTGAATGTATTTAAAGGCAAACCAAAAGCATTTCAATTCTTCGATTTAAAAAGATTTAATAATATGAGCGACACTATTAAAAGTACAAAAAACAACATAAGCTGAAACTATTTTATAAATAAGTAAAGGTTATATGGCTCTGGACTAATAGTTTATTTGGAGCTAAGATTGTTTTGGGAATTTTTTCTGTTTTACAAAAAAAAAATATATAGTTATATATATAACTTCGTTAATTTTTTTTACGAACGTATTCGGGTTTTTAAATTAGGAAAATATTTCCATGTTCATTCTTAGCTCTAATTTAATAATAATAAGTTTCATCTTTATTGAAAATTAAAATGTTTTGTTATATATTTTTTTCACTTTAAATTGTGTCACACGCGACTTTTTTATTAGGGAAATCCCATAGACTGTATATTTCCCTCATATTTAAAATACTAGAAATGCAATCTATTTTTCTACAATTAAAATTATTTAAAACAAACATGTATCATATTTCCATTTAAAACCAAATCTTGTTAAATTAAACAGCATATCAGATTTCCTCTGAAAAGCTGCTCATTAGTTTTCCCCGCTCAATAATCGCCAAATCGAATTGCGCAAGATTTCCGCTGAACACACACACACACAAAAATTTACAAGGAAATAGTTAAAGAATGCAAAATGTAATCATAACTCTCAAAACAATCTGGCATTCTTAATAGCATATCAGATGCCTAAGCAACATTTAGATTTCGTTCAAGGAAAAGTGTGTTGGGAAATCAAAGTTAACTTTGTTCAGAAGATAAAACGATCTAAGATGTGTGGCATACTCTCCATAGCAGTAAAAATCGGTTTTGAGCTATGACTTGTAGAATTCATTCGAGTTCTTTTTGCTTCGTTTTGATTACCTTCTCAGATATATATCCATTCATGGAAATTATTATTCCTGGTCCATTGTTTATTTTTGCACACACACAGTTCTTGAGTGTTTGTTGGCCTTGTGACGTCAGCTGTCCAGTTATGTGAGTGGTTACATTCATGCTTAGAACACTCGTGTGAGTAGTGTGAGTAGTTCATAACATATGAGTAGCACTCGTTCCCTGTCGAGTCATAGAACCAACAACAACAACAAGACACATTCGTCTGCCGCGCTTTGTTTGCTTTTTGGCTGTGAAGCGCGTGACATAGAAAACAACTGGAGTGCAGCCCCAGTCACCAAGTAAACTAAACACAAACACAGATACATATATTCACACTCACAGATACTGTGAACAGTTTCAATGTTGATACAATAACCCGGGGGCAATGGCTGACTATGAATCTGAGTCTCTGAATGCGACTGCGATTGCGACTCGAGAAATCGATCAACAATCGATTGCCATTTGCTTTAATCGAATGAAACCTGCTCTTGGTATTGGACTTGGACTTGGACTCGGCGTGAGAATTCTTTGAAGCTGTCTAGTATTCCCTTAGCTTCACACTCACAGATTTGCATAAATAATCGGCAACAGATGCAAATTGGTTTGCTCATGATATCACTGCGATCGATTGTGATTGGCATTCATTAATTACAGTCTGGCTCGATTGAATCTGACTCTGAATCCGAATCCGAATCGTAGCGGATTGGATCACAGTTAATGGCTACCATCTGGCATTAACCTTGATTGATTTAAGCATGAACTACATCAATAACTCGCATAACTATTGTGTCTAGTCTCGAATCGGTTTTTTGGCATTGTTTCAATTTTGTTCTTTGGGCGCGACACAGCAAACAATGCAAACGATTGTTTCTTGCGTTCGCTCTTGTTTTTGTTGCTGCTGCTGCTCTAAATCATTAATATGCTAAAGGTCAACAACGATAACAACAACAACAACAACAACAAGCTGTGCAATTAACTGGCACATACTGCTCAGCTGTCGTCTACATAAATACATCAACTTGCCGTCCATCCATCAATCTCTCACTTTCATTCCATAGGAATGTACTTGTACCCCGCACTCGCACTTGGGGTACTCCACATTAAGCTGTATCTGTTTATGTATCTTTTGTACATGCATGTGTACATGTATCTGTATCTGCAGCTGTGTATCTTTGTGTCTGTATCTGTATCTGTGTAGTTGACACGACCATCGTCGATCATGCGTCGACGAGTGTTGAAATATCAAAATGTCCATGATGTTGATGAGGTTCAGTGGTTGTTGTTGTTATTGTCACTGACTTTTTTATATATTGTATTTCGTTTTTCACTTATTTTAGTGCCAGTCTCTGACATGTTTCACTGATGAGCTCACAAACATTTTACATATCATCACTTTACACACTATACACTGCAGTTCTTCTTCCATCCATGATATCATATGACTTTTACGATTATCTATATATAAATATAGAAATTGCATTCAGAACTTGCAATCGACAGCTAATGAGCCAGATGATGAGCTTAATTTTGTTTTAAATAATAGTTAAGCTGACGCTTTGGACAACTTAATAGCACACTTAACACATCATCTGTTACTAGCAATTGGGAACACGATGGGCAGAGAGATGAAAGATATCTATAAATATCAAATGATTAGCAAATGGAGAAAAGAAATGAGCAAACTGAAAACATGACGAGGCAATAGCAAAGCAAAGAGTAGAGGAAAGAAGATTTAGTTGGGGGGAATAACAATAAATAATATTAAAATATAAATAGATATTTTCACTTATAATTCAAATTAAAATTAAATTATTTTCAAACTGAAAAGCAAATATCAAGAGTAAAACATATATTTCAATTATTTTCAAACTGTAAAAATAAGTCATATAAAAAGTTTTTGACTTTCAAAACAAATTCAAAATAAAACAAAAACAGCTTTAAAATATTTTCAAACTGGAAAATAAATCAAGTTGCTCGCTGACAATAAGATTGATGTGCTCAATTTCCATAATAGAATTGGCATACAAATACCGTTAGAAAGAATATTCCTCTCAGCAATAAATAAACTTAGGAAGTCTGAAATTTCTACAAAATAATTTCAATTTGCAGTTCCGCAAGACTTCTCTCTATAAATCCAGAATATAATTTCCATTTTAATGCAATTCACTTTTATTATGCCAGCATTCATCCTGCTGAAACTACAAACAAACAAAATTATGAATTCTACTCTTCGCAATAATTCAAGTAATAACTCTTAAAATAAATGTACTGAGAATTCGCTGCTTTAACCTTTGCTTGTTATTTCACAAATTTCATTGGCAATTTAGCAGTTTGTCTTCTGCTGTTTTTTATCTAAGCTGAAGCCCGGATCTACACTTCAATGTGACAAAGACGAACACGTTGAATGCTTTGTTTTGCTCACTACTAAATCTTCAGCACTGTCCCCCTGCCCCCTCCAAAGTCTTCGTCTCTCGACTGCAAGACGCCACTTGCACTTGACGCATTTCGCAAAAAACAAAAAAAAACAAAATAAAAAACACAAGTAACAAAGTCAAAAGCAAAAGCTAAGCGCACAAATTAGCAGCTACAAAAAAAAAAAAAGCATACACAAATAAAAACCAAAACAGAGAGAAAAAGCAGAAACAATGCGAAATCCGTATTCAGGGCAGTTCCTCCTCAAAGAGCGGCAAACACTTTGGCATTCGCCAGTGGCTTTTGTGTAATGTCTAAAACGCAAATGGCTCAAAGTGCTCAGCTGCCCGCTGGCAATGTCTATCTATCTGTCCGTCCGTCTCTCTCTCTCTGTCCGTGTCCGACTCCGGTTAGTGCGACTGATCCATGTCGGACGTGTTGCGCATGCGCCTGAGGGGCAAAATCGCTGTTGTTTTATAATTTCAGCTCGTATGCTCAAAGCGCACAAAGAGTGAAAATGTCATTGGCAGATGTGTCGCGGATATTAGCAACAAGCAACACAGCAAACATACATACATACACATGATCATTCACTTCACATGATCATCAACAACATCAACATCAACAGCAGCAGCAGCAGCAAGAGCAACCGTAACAACAACTTGGCCCAAAACAAAAGACCCGCATTGCTGACTTGTGTCAGCTGTGTGTGGAAGGGTGAACAATGATGAGGAGAAGATGAGGATTGGATTGAGGCAAGAGAGAGGCATCTAACATTTTACGAGCTTGTCTTGTGTTGTAGCTGAGTGCACAGCAACAGCAACAGCAACACAGTCGAGTGCCTCAGCGGTTGCATCTTTTGTTCTGGCCCAACTGCTGCTTGTCTTTTGCCATCTTGTTGTCTCCCATATATAATTATTATGACTTGGCCGTTTAGCTCACAAGTTAATTACCCAGTTTTCAGTACCAATAACAATCCCCCTCAGTCAACCACTTTCGACACTTTCAACAAGAGGCTTCTGTTGATGTTGCTGCTCTTCTGCTATTGCTTCTGTTGCATTTCCCAAGTTGTCTATTTTGGGCTGAAGCCCTCGAGCGAAAAGCGCCATTAAATCGATTTTACATTAAAAATATTGCACAAGGCGCCGCCTGCCTCCAGAATTAATGGATCATAATTATGGCTGAATGACAGCAGCAACAGCAACATCAGCAATATCAGCAGCAGCAGCAGCAACAAGCAATAACAGCTCTAACAACAGGCAACAACAGCATCAACAACAGCCGCATTAGAAATGAAAACAGCCCACGAAAAGGCAGGCAAACAATTGTTAAAGCCCCCAGAGGCTGTTCCACAGTGCACAGTGGTATCAAAGTTGTGAGAAAATCAACAAATAGAAAACTGAATTTCCAATGGTTGTTATCATTTAATATAGAATTGATGTTAGGATCTTATGTTTATCAAATTCTTAATTTAAGTTATACTGAATGTTAAGTATACGCTATTATCAAACTTTAATAATCGCCTTTGCACCACTGTGCGTTCGTGCAGTGGCGAATCTTTAGCTAAGCTACTCAAGCGTTCACTCAGATGCTGCAATCTCCACTTTCAATGTGTATGAAGAAAGAACTTTTCTTTTCTTTTCCCTGACTTTACTTCGCTTTGCTTTTCATACATTTTCTTAGCTTTGCTGCGGCTGCCGTTGTTGTTGTTGTTAGTATTTTACTGTAATTTTCCCAAGAGAAATTTATGCCATAGTTTGATATGTAGCTGTCTGTTTGGAGGCTGGTGGAAAGAGCTGGTGGAAAAAAAAGAAGCCTAAATACCAGAGACTTGATGGAATTTGAAGAGCACAACGAGTCCAACAATTTGTTCTGGTCCGAACAGTGCAATGCTGGTTGCTGCGGCTGCTTGCTGTGGCTGTTGCATGTGGTTGCCGCTGTGGCTGACCTTATGATCCCCCCTGTACACTGCTCTGACCCTAGTGCAATTGCACGAAAGAAGAAAGTGGCGACTGCGACTGCGACGTCGACTGCGACATGTGGCCATCTGTTTATGTTGGACTTGACGTCATTTTGCGGCAAGTGAAAATGTGTGCGACGCGTTCAATCCGGTTTTGTTTTTTTTTTTCGACTCAACTCGACTCGGCTTTGGCCTGAGATGTTTATGTTTTCAACAACAACAACAACAACAGCAACAGCAGCAACAACATCAGCGAACATTTGTTCGCCTTCTTTTTAGCTGCCTTTTTTTTGGCTCAATGTTAAGACGAGATGTTAAAAACGTGATTTCCATGCGTCGCCAGCCAACGTCGGCATATTTAAATAAAATACTTTTACTATCAAAGAAAACTAGTCAGCACTAGCAGCAAAGAGTGAGAGAGAAAGAGAGGGGCAACCAGCAACCAGCTCGTTATATTGCTGAATCAAAAATTATAGTGCAACGGCGCCAAATGTTGCATACGCAACGCGCCACGCAGAGGCCACTGACCAAACGCCAAGCACTCAGACTGCAACTGGAACTTGCCACCAAGTGGCAGGCAGGAGGCGGCAACAGCTGACAGTACGTCGCCGTTGTGGACGCTGAACCCACAGAAGCTAAATAATCAACTAAGCATTCAAAATGGCATATCTATCGAATGATAGCACAACATGGGGCAAGCGAAGATGACGAAGAGCCAAAAGGAGGAGGCAGAGGGGGTGGCAAACTTATGCAACTGAGCAAAACAAAAGGCCAGGCAATTTATCAAAATCTGCTCTTTGGTATTCATAATTTGCATCACATAACCAGCGCCCCAAAATAGCCAAAAGTGGCCAAAAACAACGAAAAACAGCAACGAACACAACAACAAAAAAACAACAATAGCAACTGCTAGCAACAAAAATGCGTTAATTGTATGGAAATGGAAATGTTATTGACCAGGCTAAGACTGAGATAGTCAGCCAAGCATTTCATTGGCCCTTTCTTTGCTCTCTGTGGTATTTGTCTTTGGTTTTTGGCTTTGGCCATGGCTTAAAACTATCTGTTTGTTTCTTCTCTTGTTGTTGTTGTTGTCTTCCATTTGGTTAAAGAAATGCGTTGCGTCTTACACAACAAACGTTTTCGATACAAAGAAAGCCAAAAACAATTTGCCATAAATCAAGGTATTATAATCCAAATATCATTGCGGGTGTAATTTTCTCCCCATTTGAATCAGAAATGTGGAACTTATGTCAGCTTCGTTATATAGTATTGCCCAACCTGCTGTTGCTTCCCAATTGTATAGATATGTTATATGCATATGATTATAGCGCCAAATCTATAGCCAACCGATTGTTAGTCATAATTAGACTTTAATTAGAGTATTAGATGATGCTTTTCATGGACTGAAATTCAGTTTTGACAATTTAATAGAGGCGAACGAAATTATATTTGCACATGACTTGCAAACTGTTCTTTTTTTTGGCAATTTCTGGCAATTTCAGTTTACTAAATTTAGAAGTCGTATTTAAATTTTTATTTTATATTATTCTTTAATTATTATTTGATTAAAATAAACCCATATTAAAAGGAATTCAAAAATCAAATCCAAAAAATTTTCCCAATTTTTGTGTACTCATTTTAGAAGTCAAGCTTACTTTTAATTTTGTATCTTATTCATTATTTATTAAAACGAAACAAAACTATTAGAGAATTCAATATTCAAATTAACAAGTCTTTAGCAATTTTTGATAACTAAATTTATAACTTCAATTAATCAAAATTTTTGGCCATTTTTGTTATTTAAGTTTACGAGTAATGTATCATTTTAGTGTATTTTATTCAACATTTATTATGAATTAGAAATTTTAAGAAAATTCAAGTATAAAATTTAAATTTCATGATTAAATTTTATCTTATATAAATAAATAGCTAAACTTGCATAAATTAAGGTAAAATAATAAGTAAAAAAAATGGCGTGCAAAATGTTTGCAATATTTTGCTTGTAATCAAAATCTCGCTTCAATATGAGTTGTTTATGAACCAAACTACATTTCTCCAAGCTAAGAGAGCAGTGGGAAGAGGGCGGAAGACACAGCTAGAGAAGGTAATCTTTTGGCCAGACATTCTGCCGTCGTTGTCAGCGTCAACAGCAGCAGCAGCAGCTCTGCTGTAATATGCAAATTAAACATATTTTTGGCCAAAGGCAACAAACAAACACAAAAAAAAAAAGCTGAAACAATAAACATGGCAAAATTGGCAACACACACACAGATACACAAAGACATTATGCAGAGCAGAGAGTGCAGATTACTCAACACACGGCGAACGGAAGTGATTAAGAGAAGCAGCAGCAGCAGCAACAAGTGGATGGCAGCAACAACAACAGCAGCAGCAGCTGCCCCCGCCAACCCCCGCGAAAGAAAGTGAAGAAGCTGCTGGCATAATCAAATGTGAGGCGTTGGGAACTAAACAAAAGAGTCCCGCTTATGCAAATGGCTCAACAGCTAGCTAGGCAATTGACACGAGATACAGATACAAACACAGATACACAGATACAGATACAGATACAGATCGAGACAGAGACAGAGATGGAGATACATTTGACTACAGCTGTTTTCGCTGATGTAAGCGACTAAAATGTGCTCTTAATTTATGCACAGCATTTCTATGTCGGCTTTCTTTTGACAAGCTATATTCATATGTATATATTTACCTATAAAAGATACAAATGTAGCTGAGAGAGTGGTGTACAAAAAGAAGAAGAGAAAAACTGCACACACACCGTTAGCAGCAACACCTTATTGTCTAGGGCTGCCTCCACTTAAAAACAAGAAGAGGGGGTGGAAACGCAAATAACCAAAAACAAAAATATATATCGCGCTTGTTCAAAATTAGCTTAGCACTTTTTGAAAGTTGTCGACACATCCGAAACAACGTTGTCGCCTCCACCGCCTTCTCCACCTTCTCCATCGTCTGCATCAACTTCGACTTCGACATCTTCTCGTCGTGCTCGTCATACGCGCTGCACACTAAAATGAGGCTCGATTTTTTGACTAAAAACCTTCCAAAAACCGAAAAAAAAAAACTGAAACATAAAACTCTTTATAATTGCACTGTTAACATTTCACTTTCGTTTTGTCTCGCAAACTGTTTTAATACTCATACGAACAAAATGTGTCTTGTCTCCGCATCGTGCACAGAATAATTTTTGTTTTTCTTCTTCTCTTTTTTTTTGTGTTGTTTTTCGTCGTGTTTATTATCATTTTGTTTGTTTTTTATCTTACAACCACTTTCGCCATGTGGGTGCTGAAGCTGCCACTGAGCTCTTAAGCTGCTCTGGCTGCTGCTGGGCTTGGGTTTGAGATTGAGGACTCAATTAGCCGCCTTCGTCTAGATTATGGCCCGCATTTGCATAATGTTTGCCCCTAACTGCCAAATCGTGGCCTGCGTGCGCTGCCGATGACCCCGCACAGATGACCCCACTTGCTTCTCCTCGCATCCGAAACTGTCAATTGACATTTGCCAGACACAGCGCTGAGGGTTGGGCTCAAATACAATTTCATATGCTTATTAGCGTTTTACCAGTTAATCTCAGCATTTGCATTTCCTGCTTGCCAAGATTGCAAAATATTCGCAGAGGAAAATTAAGCTAACAGGGTTTAAAATTGGAATAAAAGAATCTTCGCTTGCAGCACATTTATTTGTAATCCTTTCGACTATTGATATCTTCAATATTTTGAGCAGGATTTAGCAAGCTTCACTTCTGAAGATGTTGATCGCTTAATGTTCTCATTGATTAAACATTGTAGCAGAATTTGTTTAAAGTGAATCTTCATGCAACAAAATCGTATCTTTAATACCAAAACCCATACCAAACTTCTTACTAATCAAATCTTCCTCTTTATGCTTACAGATCAAACTCAAAGGCTTCGTATCTGCCGCGCCAGAGCCTGGAGAAGCTGAACAACACGGATCCGGATCATGGCATTTACAAGCTGACGCTCACCTCCAATGAGGATCTGGTGGCGCCCAGCAAGCCCAGCTATGGCGTTGGCGCTGGCAAACTGAAGCTGCCCAACAATCTGCCTGATGTGCTGCCGCTGGGCGTGAAATTGCAACAGCAACCATCGAAGCCGCAGCCCAGTTCACCAGGTGATGGGGTGTCGTTGCGCTATGGCTCCAATAATAACCTCGCAACAAAATCGCCAACAAATGCCACGCCCAATGCTGTTGGCAACACTGGCAATAACACAGCCTACGCAATGATCTATGGACAGCAGCCGCAGCAGCAACAGTTGCCACCGCAATCGCGCTATTCCTCGCCAGCGCTGGGCCACGCCTACAGTCGATCGCCAGCGCCACAATTTACGCGATCTCAGTCGTATGAAGTGAAGCAGCTGCAGCAGCAGAGCGATCCCACACAGTTCATGTCCCAGTCACATGTCGATCTTAAGCAAGCCGTCCATGACCTCGAGACGACGCTGGAGGAGGTGCTGCCACCACCGACGCCCACACCGCCACGCCTCTCGCCGGCCACCTCCGACTGCAGTCTGAGCAACAGCTCCCTCGAGTGCAGTCCCCTCCCCAATGCCAATCACACAATCCAACACAATAACAATCCGGAGGCGCACATCTTTCGCGCCGAGCTGATCAGCACAACGACATCGGCGACGCTGCCGAAGCCACCGCCTGTCAATCGCCAGGAATCGTTGCGCGAGAACATCGAGAAGATCACCCAACTGCAGTCGCAGCTAATGTCCGCGCATCTCTGCGACACTGGGCTGCTCAGCAACTATGCCAAGCAGTTGAGTCCCAGCACACACAGCGAGCCACAGATCACAGAGCTGCCGGCAGCGAGTCCAACCGAGCCCAGCAGCCAGGTGCCACCTCTGGAATCCACAGAATCTGCGCCAGCATCGCCGCTAGCTGCCAATGCGGCGGAGAGTCTGCAGCTTGTGCAGCGCAGCGAGTTGGTGCTGATGGTGAATCCGGTGCCCAGCACAGCGGACATGGCTTGCCAAACGGAGGAGTTGCTGGACAGTGAATTGGTCGCAACTCGGGAGGAGCAACAGACGCGCACCACGCTGCAGCCACGACAGCGTCAGGCCATTGAGCTGGAGTACGAGCAGATGGCGCTGGAGCTGCTCAAGCAGCTGGCGCCACACGATAAGCTGCTCATCGAAATCCTAACACCAAAAAGCTACAAGCCGACGACGCAGTACGTCAGCAATCTGTACAATCCCGATGTGCCGTTGCGGCCAGCCAAACGTGATGTGGGCACCTCGACGCTGATGCGCATGAAGGCATCCGCCGCAGCAGGAGCGACAACGGAGCTGCAGCTGGTCAGCGTGGAGTTGCAGCTAACTGATGACATTGGCGCCGGCGATGACGAGGAGTGCACGAATTTAATCAAGCAGAAGCTGGTAAGTGTTTGACATGCCTCCATAAATCGAAACTTTACTAATTAATTCGTTTTTTTTTCATAGAATGAGCTGATCAAACAGTTAAACCAAAAAATTGGCGCATTGAAGCGCGAGCAGCAAACAATTGGCGAAGAGTGCGCCACCAATGATAAACTGGGCCTCGATCTGCTGGCCAATCTAACGGAGAAGGTGCGTCCCAGCGAAGCGTCCAAGTTCCGCACCTACATCGATGATGTGGGTCAAATAACCCGTCTGTTGCTGTCGCTGTCGGAGCGCCTGGCCCAAACCGAATGCAGTCTGGAGGCACGTTCGCCCATCGGCAGCCAGCAGGAGAAGGTAAGTTCAAATTGTGGCGTCTCCTTTAGCACACATGTAACTCACATGCAACTTTTATTGTTCACACAGAGCACGCTGGAAGCGAAACGTGAACGCCTCTATGAGCAGCTGGAGGAGGCGCAACGCCTCAAGGCGGACATCGATAGGCGGGGCAGCAGCATTGCCAAGCTGTTTGGCAAACATCTCAGTGCCGACATGTGTGCCGACTACGATTACTTTATCAACATGAAGGCCAAACTCATTGCCGACGCACGCGACCTGGCCGACAGGATCAAGGGCAGCGAGGAGCAACTGAGCTCGCTCAGCGATGCGCTAGTCCAAAGCGATTGCTAAATACAAGTGACGCTTGCTTGCTCTCCTCAATTTTCCTTGCTGTCAACTCAAAGTTGAGAGCTGTATGCGAGAATTGTGTGCTGCATCTTCGATGGGGGGATCCCCCCTGGGTCTAGGGGGTGTGTATTAACTTAACGATGTGCTTAAATACAACCACACACTATAATGTATAAATATTTTATGTTCATTTGTGATTTTCAATTAGCTTGTAGGTTAATCTATGTATCAACCGCATATATCTAAGCAATTTTTTACATAATTATCAAAGCAAAGATAAACTGTATGCATTAATAAAAATTTTAAAGCAATTTATGTCTGAACTGCAATGTGTTTTGAATTCGATGGGCTGCTGAGTTTAGAGGATATATTTTTATAACAAAAAGAAGTTTTTTTTAAACAAATTATCGTAAACTGCAGAGCAATTTTGAATTTTACGGGCTATATGCCGTTGTTAGACAGCACTGATTCCGTTCCTTGGTGGTGCTGCCACTTGTTATTTGCTATCGCTTTTGGTTGATAACTGCCGATAGCGCGTGCTATCGATAACATGTTTCATGTAATGATCTAATCAATTTAAAGAGCGTTAAGAAAGATATTTGCATATTTTATTTCTCAATTTATCGCCAAAAATATTTAATGCAAATACAAAATAAATGAGAATTATTATTTGACTGTTAAAAACATCGATGAAAATAGTCAATCGATGTTTTAAAATATTTGAAATATGCGATTGATATTAATCCACCTCTAATTAATAATTAATTTAAATTTATGCAATGCATAAATAATTGTTAATCATTTCCAATTTTAATGTGTATTTCCTAACAAATATTACATTCCAGTTCAGCTAAACGATCCTTGTGCTACTGCTAATGTGTAATCGATAGCTGTGATTAAATTATAATCAGTTGAATCAGTCGATGGAATACCATTTCGTTTATATATGTATATTATCAATAAATTGCTATGTTTAGAGGCAAAACACTCTGCCAATCCTGGATAAGAAGCGCCTTGGCATTAACAACGCCACAGATACAAACGCAACGAGTGTGGCAACTTGACAAGTAAGTTATAAAACCATGTGTGCCATAAATTCAAAGCATTTGAATACACAAGCAATCTTTAAAGCGTAGTAGAACAACAACTATAGTACCAGCAGCACAACAAAAGCAGCAGCAACACCTGTTTCGTGGCATGGCGACGGGCAGTGAAACAAAGGCGCAGCCGCCGAAACACAATAACAGATTAGCATCTTCCAAGTCGCCATATTTGCTGCAGCATGCGCACAATCCCGTAGATTGGTAAGTGGAAAGAGTGAAAACATCACTGTTCAACTAATATGTACCCTTATCTTAGGTATCCATGGTGTGAGGAGGCTTTCGAGCGTGCGCGCAAGGAGCAGAAGTTAATCTTCTTGTCGGTAGGCTACTCCACATGCCACTGGTGCCATGTTATGGAGCACGAGTCTTTCGAGGATGCTGAGACAGCGGCAGTCATGAACAAACATTTCATCAATATCAAAGTGGACCGAGAGGAAAGGCCCGACATTGACAAGGTCTACATGCAGTTCCTGTTGATGTCCAAGGGAAGCGGTGGTTGGCCCATGAGCGTCTGGCTTACGCCGGATTTGGCACCACTCGCAGCTGGCACTTACTTTCCCCCCAAAGCGCGGTAAGATCTAAGATCAAGTGAAGGGAAACCAATTTATTATAATTAATTTAACTCTTAGTTATGGCATGCCTTCTTTTACTAATGTGCTGGAATCTATAGCCAAGAAGTGGAATACGGACCGGGACTCGCTCTTGAAAGCTGGCTCTACCTTGCTGCAGGCCTTGGTCACCAATCAGAATGCAGCTGCGGATGGCGAAGCTGCCTTCGAGCCGGGCAGTGCCGATGCGAAGCTTGCTGAAGCGCTGGGCGTGCATCAGCAACGCTTCGATCAGCAGCACGCTGGCTTTGGACGGCAGCCCAAGTTTCCAGAGGTGCCACGTCTCAATTTCCTATTCCATGCCTATTTGGTCAGCAAGGATGTGGATGTGCTGGATATGGTGTTGAAAACGTTGGATCACATTGGACGTGGTGGCATCAACGATCATATCTTTGGCGGATTCGCCCGGTATGCAACCACACGGGATTGGCACAATGTGCACTTCGAGAAGATGCTGTACGATCAGGGACAACTGATGGCAGCATATGCCAATGGCTATAAGCTTACACGAAGTGACTTGTTTCTTGGCTATGCGGATAGAATATATGAGTATTTGATCAAGGACTTGCGTCATCCAGCTGGTGGCTTCTACGCTGGTGAAGATGCCGATTCTTTGCCCACACACGCGGATACCGTGAAGGTGGAGGGCGCCTTTTATGCCTGGACCTGGCAGGAGATTCTGGAGGCCTTCCAAGCGCAAAAGACGCGCTTTAACGATGTCAGCCCGGAGCGTGTCTTTGAGATTTACACGTTCCACTATGACCTGAAGCCCAAGGGCAATATACCGCCTTCCAGTGATCCACATGGCCATCTCACTGGCAAGAATATACTCATTGTGCGAGGTTCCGAGGAGGACACGTGTGCTAACTTCAATTTGGAGGCGGAGCAGTTGAAGCAACTGCTGCAGACGGCAAACGATATATTGCACAAGGTGCGAGATCAGCGACCACGTCCGCATCTGGACACGAAAATCATCTGTGCCTGGAATGGTTTGGTCTTGTCAGGTCTTTCCAAGCTGGCCAACTGCGGCACAGCCAAGCGTGATGCCTATTTGCAGACGGCCAAGGAGCTGCTGCAGTTTCTACGCACACATCTCTATGATGCGGAGAAGCAACTCCTGCTGCGCTCTTGCTATGGTGCCGGCTGCGACGATGCCACATTGGAGCAGAATGCGTAAGTTGTGAAAGGATATTAGCTTGAACTCTGAATTGTAATTTGTTGCACTTCCTTGCAGTGTTCGCATCGAGGGCTTTTTAGACGATTATGCCTTTCTCATTAAGGGATTGCTGGACTACTATAAGGCATCGTTGGACATGAGTGCGCTGCGATGGGCCAAGGAGCTGCAGGAGACGCAGGACAAACTCTTTTGGGATGACAAAAACGGTGCCTATTTCTTCTCGCAGCAGAATGCACCCAATGTCATTGTGCGACTCAAAGAAGGTTAAGCTTGCAAATACTTTATTTTGCATCTGTAATCCATAACTGGACTTCTTTCTTTGCAGATCATGATGGTGCTGAGCCCTGTGGCAACAGCGTTGCTGCCCGCAATCTGACAATACTCTCGCACTATTACGATGAGGACGCATACTTGCAACGTGCCGCCAAGCTGCTGAATTATTTTGCCGACGTCTCGCCTTTTGGTCATGCTCTGCCCGAGATGCTCTCGGCCCTGCTGCTGCATGAGCACGGCCTGGATCTGGTGGCAGTAGTGGGACCCGATTCACCAGACACCACACGCTTTGTAGAGATTTGTCGCAAGTTCTATATACCCGGCATGATAATTGTGCACTGCGATCCCCAGCATCCGGATGAGGCATGCAATCAGCGAGTGCAACGCAAATTTAAAATGGTCAATGGCAAGACTACAGTTTATATTTGCCACGATCGGGTTTGCCGTATGCCGGTTACCGATCCAGCGCAACTCGAGGAGAATCTGATGGACAACTTCTTCAAGGAGCGCATCTAATTAGCATAGTGAACCAATTGACATTAATCGAATCAGTAATTCGAATTATTAACTATTAATAATAATGTTATCGTTTATATTGTTGGCTTTCAAAGCTTAAAACGGTTCTCGGAACTAGTTATAGTTATACTATTATAGAGTTTAGCACTTCCAATTGTATTATACATATTTTTGTGTATCGGCATCGCCTAAATAAACAGACTTTACACAAGACTAAGAATTTGAGTTTATTTTTTCAAATTCCTATTATTTTTCCAACTGGAATACAAATTTGTATGTATTTTATTAGCTGTGCATGCCAATTGGATTATTCAAATTCAAAAATAAAATTCGTTTAATTTTATTTGTAGTTCCTAATTACTAATTGAATTTAAGCGGAAAATAAAAGTTTAATCTTACCATCAGTCAGCCACTGAGAAAGGGAGGCAGTGTAAATTCCATATATATATTTCCGACCAGCGCAATAAGAATCAAATCAGCTGTCATATGCTCACATCTTGAAATAAAACTCATTCCTTACATAGAAAAGATGGTATGACTAACTATGTTGTTTCTTCAGTTATCGCTAGTAAACTGATATTACGATTCGTTGTTGGCTAATTGGATGACGTCACTCTACTGGGGTCTTCAGTCTTGAAGGTTTTGCTTCCAAATCTTTATAACAATGAATGTGAATAGTTCCCATTTAGAAAATACACCGATGTTGCGACCAAGTTGTCATAAAATATAATATTCTTCTTGAGGATTGTTGTCTACACGAAATTGTTTAATTGTGACTTTTCCATAGATCATAGATTTCCACAGGTTTGCACTATTATATAGTCGATTTTTTTTTGTTTTTTTGTTAAATAAACAGTCTGATTGAATAAACTTGTGTGTTTTTGTACAAATTGAATTTTTTAGACGGTTCATCATGTTGTATGTTGCATGTTATGTTGTATATGTTTGTTTTTGTTTTGTGTTTTTTTCTTTTTTTGTAGTCTGGGATCACAACAATATTAGATCGTAACTCGCTGAACATATGAACAATTTCTTATATAGATCCATTTGGGATATGTTAACAGCGTCACGTTAAGAAGAAAATTACATCGTTTTTGTTTTGTTTATTTTTCGTCTGTCTTCACAAATACTACACATTATTTTGTGCATTTTATTGGAATCGTTTGTTGTTTTGGCTTCACTGCGTCCTCCGACAGTTGCAGAGCTACCAAACAACCAACAAAATACTTGACATTGTGCTTATTGTTGATGGTTGGTTGTTGTTGGTTGGTTGTTGGTTGCCACTGTTGAATGGAGGGGCAAAGTGAAGCGACCACACACAGAGGCTTTTGTAAGAACTAAGCTAAAAACTAAATGCTCGCCCTGCGCAACGCTTTATTTCTTGCTTGGTTGGATGAGTGAATTGGATGTGATGGATTTCTTCCTTATCCATCTATGTCAAAGTCCATTCAAGTACCAAGACAACCGCAAAGACGCGACGACAATTGGGCGCAAAAAGAACTAAATTTATGGAGAGAACAGTTCGGTAATCGATAATCGGTAATCATAATCGTAATAATAGTAGTAGTAATAAAAATAATTTAGTTGAAATTCACATTCATCACATTGGTTTGCACTCAGCCCGTGCCTGTGGTGTTACTGTTGTTGTTGTTGTTGTTGCTGCTACTGCTGCTGTTGCAATGCGCGGCTGCAACTGCGGTGGCGACTGAGGATGCGGATACAGCTGCTGTTGTGGATGATGATGTTGTCGCCGCCGTCGTCGCCGCCGCCGCTGCATCCGCTCAGGTATCTGCATCGTTGAAACTCATGGCCGCATCGAAGCTATCGACAATCGTCTCCATTCGCTCGTGATGCTCGAAGCGTGCAATCTTCCTGCCCATGCGACTGTAGGAGCGTCGTGTGCGCCGAAAGAAACGAAAACGTGTGTCCTCCTCTTCCTCATCGTACTCTGGTGCTGACACCGAATCCTCGTCTGTTTCACGCAGGAACCGTTGGATCTTCATCTTGGGATCGCGATGAATCTTAAAGATTTTCGTCGCTCCATGCAGCTTGGAAATGTTTCGCGATGCATTGATGATGCCACGCTCGCTCAGTTGCAGCTGCGGATGCTGCTGCTGTTGCTGCTGCGTCTGATGATGGTGATGCTGATGATGCTGCGGTTGCTGATGATGATGCTGATGTTTGTGCGAACGATTCTGATTCTTGATGGCGGTCAAACGATTCGTGATGGAGACCACATTGAAGAGCTTGGAGAGTTCCGTGTCGGCACAACGGGATTCGCGCCGACTTGGATTCTTGCCGTTTTTCACATAAAAGATGTGATTGATTTGATTATCGGCCACCAAATTGGCGGTGGGTGGTGAGCTGGAGCTGCCATTGCTGCAAATGCCAATGGCAGTGCCAATGGTGCTGCAGTTGCCGTTGCTGTTGCTGCTAAAGATGCCGCTGCCTCCTCCGGTGCTGCCGCCGTTGCCGTTGGACGTTAGCAGCGTTGGTGTGGAGGGCGGCGCAGGGGGTACGTGCGGCATTGTGTAGCAACGCTGACGTCCCTCGTACAGGTTGACAGCATTGTACCGGCTAAGTCGGCACGATTCCGACTCGATTTCTTCGTGGTCTGAGCTCGGCATATCCATAGCCTGTGTGTATTTATATATGTGTGTGTGTGCGTGCGTGTGTTTTTATTTTTCGTGTTCGTGTACGTCGCAGTCGTGTATGAGTGTGTGTGTGTGTGTTGGTGTTTTGAGAGTGGGTGCGTTCGCGTGAATGGGCAGACGGGCAGAGACGGGACACAAAAATATGGGCGTTATAGTAATCGATAGAGATGAATTGAGTGTGCAAACTATGCAAATAATATGCTGCATACCTGTAGCAAGCCCTCCATTTCCGAGTATTGACGATCCGTCAGACGGTGCAGTTGTTGATCCATTTTTGCTAAACAACAACAACAGCATAACAAAAATACGACCGTCCGATACCGATACTTTCGCTGCACAGCAACCCTGCGCACTGCGCAGTCCCAGACGATACCAATACCAATGGAGCAGCCCTGACCAAACGAGTAAAAACACGGCGCACGTCTGGCAGCACTAATATGCCATATTTTTGTATGCTATGGTATTTAATTCGATGGGCAGCACTTAACGCACATATTTATGAATACATTGTGGCAGAGATGAAAAATATCGCTAATATTAAGATGTTTTTGTTTTTATCAAACAATGATTTCGAATAAAATTAATAATACCCAATACGTTACATTAAAACAATAATCAATGTGTAAAAATACCAAAGAGTACTTAAGTGTTAATTTGGTATTTTTTCGAAATTCGCCATCAGCAGTTTAAAAGAACAAAAAATAACCGTTTTGTGTTCATTTTTTACTGAAACCTAATTCAAAGTGGAGATTTATTTAAAATGTAAAAGTTTTTCTATTGTTAACAATGAAGTGATGTAAATTTCATATATTAGTATTAATTATATGTACATATGCAAAGAAAAGTTTACTAAAGTGTTTATGGCCATTGTTAAGCTGGAATGTTTTCTCGTGGCCTTTTTGCACCTTCTGCACCATTAGCAGTTTGAGCTTGACGCTTGCGGCAATTCTCGAACCGGTGGCCACGGAAATTACAGTGAGTACAGCGCTCAACATGACGACCACTCCGCAATGAAGCTGCAGCCCTTGTTTCAGCCTGATCCTCCTGACTATTGTGCTCTATGACACGACCCAATTCAAGAAGATCCCGAAATGTTTTCACGCTTTGCCGGGTAATGTGTTTTCGGTACTTGATATTCAGCAGGCCATATAAAAAGTCCAGTTCTGTCTCTTCATTGTGTCGATCTTCTGGCAACTGAGCCAGTAGAGCACGCTTCTCAACCACAAAGGTGTCGATTGCAACGCCATCAAACTGTTTCTTTGCAAAGAAATCCATGTAGACCTGGTATGCGGGCCTGGCAGGCGAGAAGTGCTCGCGAATGAGACCAATTGCGTCATTCCAAGTCTTTGCCTCCTTCCGAACACCTTGCCACCAAGTGGAAGCGATGCCATAGAAAAGCAGAGAGATGCCCTTCATGGCGTTCTCATCGCTGATCATTTCCAATTCCTTGAAGGTAACAACATTTGTTATGAATTCCTCCACTTCATCGCGGCTTCGAGTGCCGCCAAAGCGATGTGTGCAATTGCTGAAGCTGCCCTTTGCCTTCGCCCTGGAGGCGTCTCCACTTGTGAGCGCAGCATTGTTTGCTGCGCTTACTGCAGACGATTTCACAGTCTCGATGAGCTGCCGAAGCTGTTCATTGGTCATTTGTATTGTCTGTTCCATATTGTGCTTCAAATGTGGTTATTAGCGCAGTTAATGCCTCAACTTATTTGTGCCGGCAAATACAGTTTTTGCCGGTTTTATACGGCTTTGTTGCGAAATTCATCTTCGAAAAAGCTTGTGGGATTTCGAAGAGAGTTTTTTCTTACTGTTTCTGTTTCACATGAAAAACTACATTATACATACATGCTCACTCACACACACACACTAAGTAAGTACCCCAAATATGTATTTATGTATGTATATGCATAATGACTTAATGTTGTTGAATTAATTTAGAGAAGCTTAGCCAAATAAAATAGTAAACCGTACATATATGTAAATAAATGCATGATTCATTAGGTCAGTATACCATACAGTACATATGTATGTATGTATATGTGTACATATGTATATATTATGTGCACATTAACAAAGAATTAAAATCCAAATATCGAAAACACCGAAAAGCCGGTTCTTTAAGCATTCGATATCGAAAGTTGTTACTCATGTTTTGCACTTGACTTTTAAAGAGAGAGAAAGACAGATAGGGAGCGAGAGAGTCTGCGAGCGAAAAAAGAAACAATGTTCTCAAAAGCTTTCTGCAGATTGAATAGAATTCTCTGACCATGATACAATAACACATTGTATCATGTCTCTGACAAGGCGATATTATATACCCAAATTTCTATTGTTAAATAGCAATACGAACGTTAAAATATTTAACGCTTCCAAGAACATAAGATACAACTACAGACTAATTAATGGCGACGTAATGTGCACATTAAAAATTAAAAATGTTTCATTGGAATGATTGAAAATCGATTTACAACTTTAACTCATTTTGAGTAGCTTGATGAGATATATATTTTAGTTCTAGTTCGATTGCATATTATAATACATACATACATATGTATCAACTCTCCTAGTAAAGATAGCTTTACCAATTCGCAAAATTAATCAATCTAGAAAACATTTCAATTAATTTCGTCAAGACTGCCCATAATTTAGAATTTCGTAGTATTTGAAATTATGCAAAAAACTTTCTGAATAAAGTAAATTTACCAATTTGACTTTATATTCATTTTCAAATTCAGTGTTCAGTTCATTTCTACATATAAAATTGTCTTCTTTTCATATGTAGCAAATGAGCGTTTTTTCCCCGTTTTAACTCATGGGATGAAAAATCACATATGTAGATGGTGCTAGCTTAATTGCAGTCACCTTTTTTTCGGTTAATACTATCCTTCAAATGAAAGCTGTTAAAATTTGATGATTTATTAGTTTGTGAGTTATTGTGCTAAGAGTGACGCTACTTTTGTTAATTTCGAAACAATTGATCACAAAAAATTTCGTTTTTTAATTCTACCCAGTTTCTTGATGGAAGAAGGCTTGAAAAGTGGTGTGGAGACTCGGCTCCTTTAGCAACATCAATAAAACGTTGTTTTGCTCGATTTAATGCTGAACGCAGTGGACGTCCAAATGAAGCGATCACACCAGAAAACTGGAATAAAATCCATAAAATCGTTTTGAATGATCGAAAAGTTCTGTTTAAAGTGGGTGCCGCGTTTGCTAACTGTTGACCAACAACAAGAACGTGTTGATAATTCAATGACAATGACAAAACTATATGATTTAAATTTCTAATTGCTCCTAAATCCACCGAATTCACCAGATTTGGCTCCCATCGACTACTCGCTGTTCGCAGACCTAAAAAAATGCTCGCCAGTAAGAAATTTGGCACGAATGAAGAGGTTGTCGCTGAAACTGAGGCCTATTTTGAGGCAAAAGATAAATCGTTCTACACAAATGGTATTGCAATGTTAGAGTTTTCTTTGTTAGGCCCAGAACTTTTCAGCCCATATGTTATACTCTGAAAAAGAAGCGTTTCCCATTGCAGCCCATATCCAAAGATTAAAAACACAGTTAGTAGATTTGATTTTAGTTTTGTATTTTGATTGTTTTTCTTTGTTTTCTGAGTTCAGTCTTTATAAATTTAACTGTGCTTGATTATCGCAATCTCGTGGTCATCCATAGGCCCCCAGTATAATGATGATGACAATGGCAAAGTCATATCATCGGGGAGTGCGGGACCAAGTTTGTTGCAGCGCGTGAGTGGCCAATGCTCCGTGTTCTGGCCCGCTAAACGACAAGGACCAATATATACCGATGTAGTTGCTGATGGTACTACGCGCCTTTGGATTCTACACAAGAGATTGGATTTACAAACGTGGTGGGTTCAGGGCAGTCGCCACTTGCTGGAGCTGCTAGGCGGCGACGAATCCAAAAACCTTTGAGTGTGGATGAAAATGAATGGCGTGCCTAAAGCTTGTCTGGCTCTAAAGAGCTCCTAGGAGCAGCTTTAAAGCCAAGGACAATTTAGCGTGCCAATTGCACGAATGGCGACAACATAGCCATTATTGTGCAATTTACTTGATTTCAATATTGATTTAAAATTTCTTATGAGAAAGATTCTTTGTTACTTTGATTTTGCTAACAGCCAATCGGCAACAGTTCCTATCGCGAGACAGTGTAAAACCACGTGACAAACATTCAGGCTGGGCACAGAAACCACTGTGACACATTCTAACTCAGCGGCTAGCTCTTGACCTCTCTGTGAACAAGCGAATCGCTAATGCAACATTGAAGTACCAAAGGATACTGCAATGCTACAAAAACAGTGCTTGTGTACAGCCGGAATCGCAAAAGCACCAACACTGCAAATTGCAATGCTGATCCTTACTGCGCTCTTAGTACAACAGTTAATATAAGACAACAATCCTGCAGTCCATCGAAATGCACTGCAAAGTTGCTGCCTTTTGTGTACAACAGACAATCAAAAGCAACAACGCTGCAGTGCATCGAAACACACTGCAATGTTGCTGCTTCCTCTGCTCTGTATACGGCTGCCATAACAGACAACAACACCACACAAGGCAATGTTGCTGCCTATTAACTCAATGCACACATCCTGAATATCTATCGTGATCCGAGGTCTTACACCACACAGGAGGAACTGAACTAACTGGCTGTCGGCGGGGGACCAGGGGCTTTTTTTTGCCGCATTGACTAAGGATCCGCACAGAAATGCCGATAAAACGCAAACTAATCGACAAGTTGTTGGGAGAACCCTAAACTTGATAGCCTCGTACACGTTTCACCCGCCCCTGCACAAACACTAGGTCAAGGCAGCGGTTTTTGAGCGACAAGAAAGTGGAGAGGGAACAGACAAACGAAACACCCAAGCCAAAAGCTCGGCGCTGATACAAGCTCAGCAGATTCAACGACGCGGACAAGTATAGCCTTCGGCTGCAGTTCCGAAGAACAACAGCCGAGTGCAATAAACGTAAGAACGTCGCTGATCTGCTGGACTGCATCAATACGAAGAGCTTTCGCCTAGGAGCGAAATCCGTGCGCCTCTTCCCCCTTCATTTTTCCATCACTCCGGTAAACAAAGTTTACCAGTTTGCTTGTACTATGTACAAAATTGTTTGTTCTTGGTTCAATAAATATCACGAAAGTGATTCATAGCGTTCATAGCCAAAAATAGCCGCAGGCGCAGCATGAAGTTTTGTTTGTTGTTGTTCTTTTGTTGATTGTAAGCTTTGCTTAGCTTGCCGGCACGTCACTTGTCGGTGAATGAGAGTGAAATGAACTTATGAAAAAGCTTCTGACTTCCTTCTCGTTCGTGGCAATGTGTGGCCAGCGTGGCGAAGTGCTGCTTTTTTTGGTGGATCGTGACGTCAGCGTATCAGATATGCGCCCTGCGCATCCAGATGTTGTTAATTGCCGATGTTGTTACGATTTGAATAGTTGCGTGAGTGTAGTCTTCTATTCGTCATTGCCCTCGTTCTGTGCCTGACGACGTTTGCGGCAGTTCTCGAAGGTGTGTCCACGGAAATTGCAGTAAGTGCAACGATCAACACGGCGAGCACCGCGTAGTGGGCCCTTGGACACTGCTTCATCTTCTTGGTTGTTGTGCTCGATGATGCGTCCTTGTTCAAGAAGATCTCGGAACGTTGTGATGCTCTGACGGGGAATGTGTTTGCGGTACTTGATATTCAAGAGGCCGTAGAGGAAGTCCAGTTCGGTTTCTTCATTGTGGCGTCCTTCTGGCAGCTGAGCGAGCAGTGCGCGTTTCTCGACCACAAAGGTGTCAATGGCAACCGAATCCTCCTGTTTCTTCTCAAAGAACTCCATGTAGACCTGGTAGGCAGGCTTAGTGGGAGAGAAGTGTTCACGGATTAGACCAATAGCGTCATTCCAGGTCTTTGCCTCCTTTCGAACACCTTGCCACCAAGTGGAAGCGATGCCGTAGAAGAGCAGCGAGATGCCCTTGAGGGCGTTCTCATCGCTAATGCTCTCCAATTCCTTGTAGGTGACAATGTTGGTGATGAACTCCTCGACCTCGTCATGACTGCGAGCACCGCCAAATCGATGTGTGCAATTGCTGAAGCTGCCTTTCGTCTTGGATGTTAAAGATTCACCTGCAGCGACAGCGTTGCCAGCTGCGCTGACAGCTGACGCACGCACTGCTTCGATAAGAGCTTGTAGTTGCTCGTTAGTCATTTGAATAGTCTGCGCCATTTTGTGTTTAGTTTAAAAGATACACGCGAAGTTGAGTTTAGTTTAAAAAAGCAGAGAACAAAGCCAATGTTGGCGAATGCTGGTGCTTTCAGTTATAATGGTCGTCGAAGACTGAAGTTCCATTTGCCGGTCTGGTAGCTTTTAAAGCTATTCATTGTGAAATTCAACATCGAAAAAAGAGAGCGGAGGAGAGACATGGACAGAAAGATGTGAGAGTGGGAGAACCGGCTATTGTTGCCATTTCTATTGAGTCAATGTTTTTCGCCACAAAACTAAATTGAAACGATTTTAAACGTTTAATAATTTTTATGATTTAAATATTTAAAATGTCTTTAATTATACCGTAATGCATATTTAATTTCAGTTGAAATAAAATAACATTTAAAGGTCTATAACTTTAAATTTCCATTCATACAAAGGAAAACAATTCTGTTCTGACAATTCTTGCAATTTTTCTTTTTTTTTGAGGCAATACATGTTCATATATAATGGTATACACATTGCTTAAATCTAAATTAATCCAAGCTTGAATATATAAATAATATATGTTAATAATATATAATAAATATATTATACAATATATATAAAATATATGTTAACAATACAAATAATTAATGATTGATAGTATTTTAAAATAATAATAACATTGATATGTATGTACATATGTGTAGGCAAGAAAAATAAAATCGATCGTTGTTTTGTAAATATGTATGCATACAAACATTTATATATATTACATACAAATAATAAATGTACATATATATGTAAAGATATGAGAGCAGCAAATGCCGGTTGCTCACATTTTCGAATTCAAAAGCTTTCGAATTTGTATTCTCTCTTTCGCACAGAGAGCTACTTTTGTTTATGATTCACATTGCGAAAAAGCTTATGTCTGCGTATATTTTAGTCAGTTTCAACTAAAATTCAGTTTCATTCCAGGTTGTTGATATAATTGGTGTTAGTGTCAAGTCTAAGTTCAATAAAATGACACAGTTGTCGGACGAGCAGTTTCAAATACTCATCGAAACAATCAAATCGTTGGCACCCCAAATAACTGAGCAGGAAGAACCTCAATCCAAGGGAAGCTTTAGCAATTGCCCAGTTCGATTCAGTGGACAACGAGATCACGACGCTGTCGATGAATTTATAACAGCGGTTGAGACGTACAAGGAGGTGGAGGGAATCAGCGATAAAGATGCTTTGAAGGGCATCTCACTACTCTTCAGCAACATTGCCATCACCTGGTGGAAGGGAGTAAGACGTGAAGCAACGACGTGGGACGATGCGCTGCAGCTCCTACGTGATCACTTTTCACCCACAAAGCCATCTTATCAAATCTATATGGAGATTTTCGAGACAAAACAAGGATCTACCGAGGCTATAGATACGTTTATCTGCAAACAACGCGCTCTGTTAGCCAAGTTGCCAGAGGGACGGCACAACGAGGAGACCGAACTTGACTTTATTTATGGACTTATGCTGCAGAAGTACAGGGAGCGTATTCCTCGCCATGAAGTTAAATCTTTTCGTGAACTCCTTGAGCGTGGTCGCAACGTGGAGCGTACAAGACAATAAACTTCAGATTCTATTTAAACCTAACAAACAATGGCTATGATTAAGTTAAGTTATATTACGTGTAGTTAGTCTGTTTTCTTATTTAAGGTTTTTAAATAAACTGAGCAGCGCAAGCCGAAGAAATATTAGTTTAATTTTTTAGGACAGCGTAAGGCAGCGTATGTTTTATGACTTGGATTAAAATAATCATCGAATAAACTGTTTTGGTTTAATTTTCGTTATGTATTTCTTCTTATGTTATTATACCCGCTACCCATAGGGTAGAAGGGTATTATAACTTTGTGCCGGCAGGAAATGTATGTAATAGCTAGAAGGAGGCATCTCCAACCCTATAAACTATATACATTCTTGATCAGCGTCAACAGCCGAAAAGATCTAGCCATGTCCGTCTGTGTGTCTGTCCGTCTGTCCGTATGAACACCTAGATCTCAGAGACTATAAGAGATAGAGCAATAATTTTTTCGTCAGTATTTGTTATGTTTGCACGCAGATCAAGTATGTTTCAAATTTTTGCCACGCATACTTCCGCCCCCCGAAAATCAACAAATCAAATAACAAGAGTACTAATAAAGCTAGAGTCTCAAATTTTGGAATATACATTAAAAACTATAGTCTTTGTGACTCCTGAAAATGTGGTTGCGATCAGATCAATATTGTGGAAGTTATTAAGGAACTACTTTTGTATGGGCAAAATCACATATCTAGTAGGGGTCTTAGTTGCTTTAGCTGTCAAATCTGGGATAATTTGCACTCTATAGTATATTAAGTGTAGTTCTATATCAATATACCAAATATACAATGCATTATATTTTCTGTATTTTATGGTACATATTTTGAAAAAATACCGCAATATTTTGCTTTTATTAAAAATGGGCAGCGGGTATCTCACAGTCGAGCACACTCGACTATAGTTTTCCTACTTGTTTTAATTCCCATCCGTGTCCTGAAATAAATACATGTTTCCCATTTTAGCCCATGCCCAATAAAAAGAAATCAGCAAAATTGTGTTTTAGTTTTGTATTTTGATTGTTGATTTTTTCTGGGTTCAGTCTTTTGGAAGTTTTGTTTTGCTTGCTCATCGCAACCTCTTGTGGTCATCCATAGGCCCCCAGTATAATGATGATGACAATGGCAAAGTGGGCGCACTGTCGTATCATCGGGGAGTGCGGGTCCAAGTCTGTTGCAGCGCGTGAGTGGCCAATGCTCCGTATTCTGGCCCGCTAAACGACAGGGACCAATATATACCGATGTAGATGTTGATGGTACTACGCGCCTATGGATTCTGCACAAGAGATTGGATTTACAAACGTGGTGGGTTCAGGGCAGTCGCCACTTGCTGGAGCTGCTAGGCGGCGACGAATCCAAAAACCTTTGAGTGTGGATGAAAATGAATGGCGTGCCTAAAGCTTGTCTGGCTCTAAAGAGCTCCTAGGAGCAGCTTTAAAGCCAAGGACAATTTAGCGTGCCAATTGCACGAATGGCGACAACATAGCCATTATTGTGCAATTTACTTGATTTCAATATTGATTTAAAATTTCTTATGAGAAAAATTCTTTGTTACTTTGATATTGCTAACAGCCAATCGGCAACAGTTCCTATCGCGAGACAGTGTAAAACCACGTGACAAACATTCAGGATGGGCACAGAAACCACCGTGACACATTCCAAAAGCTTCGTGGTCAAACTCCACAATTAGCTATTGTCCTCTTGTGAACAAGCGAATCGCTAATGCAACATTGAAGTACCAAAGGATACTGCAATGCTACAAAAACAGCGCTTGTGTACAGCCGGAATCGCAAAAGCACCAACACTGCAAATTGCAATGCTGATCCTTACTGCGCTCTTAGTACAACAGTTAATATAAGACAACAATCCTGCAGTCCATCGAAATGCACTGCAAAGTTGCTGCCTTTTGTGTACAACAGACAATCAAAAGCAACAACGCTGCAGTGCATCGAAACACACTGCAATGTTGCTGCTTCCTCTGCTCTGTATACGGCTGCCATAACAGACAACAACACCACACAAGGCAATGTTGCTGCCTATTAACTCAATGCACACATCCTGAATATCTATCGTGATCCGAGGTCTTACACCACACAGGAGGAACTGAACTAACTGGCTGTCGGCGGGGGACCAGGGGCTTTTTTTTGCCGCATTGACTAAGGATCCGCACAGAAATGCCGATGAAACGCAAACTAATCGACAAGTTGTTGGGAGAACCCTAAACTTGATAGCCTCGTACACGTTTCACCCGCCCCTGCACAAACACTAGGTCAAGGCAGCGGTTTTTGAGCGACAAGAAAGTGGAGAGGGAACAGACAAACGAAACACCCAAGCCAAAAGCTCGGCGCTGATACAAGCTCAGCAGATTCAACGACGCCCGACAAGTATAGCCTTCGGCTGCAGTTCCGAAGAACAACAGCCGAGTGCAATAAACGTAAGAACGTCGCTGATCTGCTGGACTGCATCAATACGAAAAGCTTTCGCTTAGGAGCGAAATCCGTGCGCCTCTTCCCCCTTCATTTTCCCATCACTCCGGTAAACAAAGTTTACCAGTTTGCTTGTACTATGTACAAAATTGTTTGTTCTTGGTTCAATAAATATCACGAAAGTGATTCATAGCGTTCATAGCCAAAAATAGCCGCAGGCGCAGCGTGAAGTTTTGTTTGTTGTTGTTCTTTTGTTGATTGTAAGCTTTGCTTAGCTTGCCGGCACGTCACTTGTCGGTGAATGAGAGTGAAATGAACTTATGAAAAAGCTTCTGACTTCCTTCTCGTTCGTGGCAATGTGTGGCCAGCGTGGCGAAGTGCTGCTTTTTTTGGTGGATCGTGACGTCAGCGTATCAGATATGCGCCCTGCGCATCCAGATGTTGTTAATTGCCGATGTTGTTACGATTTGAATAGTTGCGTGAGTGTAGTCTTCTATTCGTCATTGCCCTCGTTCTGTGCCTGACGACGTTTGCGGCAGTTCTCGAAGGTGTGTCCACGGAAATTGCAGTAAGTGCAACGATCAACACGGCGAGCACCGCGTAGTGGGCCCTTGGACACTGCTTCATCTTCTTGGTTGTTGTGCTCGATGATGCGTCCTTGTTCAAGAAGATCTCGGAACGTTGTGATGCTCTGACGGGGAATGTGTTTGCGGTACTTGATATTCAAGAGGCCGTAGAGGAAGTCCAGTTCGGTTTCTTCATTGTGGCGTCCTTCTGGCAGCTGAGCGAGCAGTGCGCGTTTCTCGACCACAAAGGTGTCAATGGCAACCGAATCCTCCTGTTTCTTCTCAAAGAACTCCATGTAGACCTGGTAGGCAGGTTTAGTGGGAGAGAAGTGTTCACGGATTAGACCAATAGCGTCATTCCAGGTCTTTGCCTCCTTTCGAACACCTTGCCACCAAGTGGAAGCGATGCCGTAGAAGAGCAGCGAGATGCCCTTGAGGGCGTTCTCATCGCTAATGCTCTCCAATTCCTTGTAGGTGACAATGTTGGTGATGAACTCCTCGACCTCGTCATGACTGCGAGCACCGCCAAATCGATGTGTGCAATTGCTGAAGCTGCCTTTCGTCTTGGATGTTGAAGATTCACCTGCAGCGACAGCGTTGCCAGCTGCGCTGACAGCTGACGCACGCACTGCTTCGATAAGAGCTTGTAGTTGCTCGTTAGTCATTTGAATAGTCTGCGCCATTTTGTGTTTAGTTTAAAAGATACACGCGACGTTGAGTTTAGTTTAAAAAAGCAGAGAACAAAGCCAATGTTGGCGAATGCTGGTGCTTTCAGTTATAATGGTCGTCGAAGACTGAAGTTCCATTTGCCGGTCTGGTAGCTTTTAAAGCTATTCATTGTGAAATTCAACATCGAAAAAAGAGAGCGGAGGAGAGACATGGACAGAAAGATGTGAGAGTGGGAGAACCGGCTATTGTTGCCATTTCTAATGAGTCAATGTTTTTCACCACAAAACTAAATTGAAACGATTTTAAACGTTTAATAATTTTTATGATTTAAATATTTAAAATGTCTTTAATTATACCGTAATGCATATTTAATTTCAGTTGAAATAAAATAACATTTAAAGGTCTATAACTTTAAATTTCCATTCATACAAAGGAAAACAATTCTGTTCTGACAATTCTTGCAATTTTTATACCCGCTACCCATAGGGTAGAAGGGTATTATAACTTTGTGCCGGCAGGAAATGTATGTAACAGGTAGAAGGAGGCATCTCCGACCCTATAAAGTATATATATTCTTGATCAGCGTCAACAGCCGAGACGATCTAGCCATGTCCGTCTGTCCGTCTGTCCGTCTGTCTGTCTGTCCGTCTGTCCGTCTGTCCGTATGAAACACTGGATCTCAGAGACTATAAGAGATAGAGCTATAATTTTTTTTCGACAGCATTTGTTATGTTTGCACGCAGATCAAGTTTGTTTCAAATTTTTGCCACGCCCACTTCCGCCCCCGCAAATCAAAAAAATCGAATAACAAGCGTAATTTTAAAGTTAAAGCTGTGAATTTTGGTATATATAATAATAACAATAGTATTTATGATTCCTGAAAATTTGCTTGCGATCAGATAAAAATTGTGGAAGTTATTAAAGAAACACTTTTGTATGGGACAAAACGGCCACTTACGGGGGGTCTCAAATGCTTTGGCCGACAATCTGGTGTATTGTGCCGTCTATGGTATATTTTAAATGTTAGTACCACATCGTAATACCAAATATACCATTTGGTATATTTTAGCATTTTACAGTATTTTTGGTATATTTTGAAAATAATTCCGCAATAATTTGCTTTTATTCAAAATGGGTAGCGGGTATCTCACAGTCGAGCTCACTCGACTGTAGCTTTCTTACTTGTTCTTTTTTTTTGAGGCAATACATGTTCATATATAATGGTATACACATTGCTTAAATCTAAATTAATCCAATCTTGAATATATAAATAATATATGTTAATAATATATAATAAATATATTATACAATATATATAAAATATATGTTAACAATACAAATAATTAATGATTGATAGTATTTTAAAATAATAATAACATTGATATGTATGTACATATGTGTAGGCAAGAAAAATAAAATCGATCGTTGTTTTGTAAATATGTATGCATACAAACATTTATATATATTACATACAAATAATAAATGTACATATATATGTAAAGATATGAGAGCAGCAAATGCCGGTTGCTCACATTTTCGAATTCAAAAGCTTTCGAATTTGTATTCTCTCTTTCGCACAGAGAGCTACTTTTGTTTATGATTCACATTGCGAAAAAGCTTATGTCTGCGTATATTTTAGTCAGTTTCAACTAAAATTCAGTTTCATTCCAGGTTGTTGATATAATTGGTGTTAGTGTCAAGTCTAAGTTCAATAAAATGACACAGTTGTCGGACGAGCAGTTTCAAATACTCATCGAAACAATCAAATCGTTGGCACCCCAAATAACTGAGCAGGAAGAACCTCAATCCAAGGGAAGCTTTAGCAATTGCCCAGTTCGATTCAGTGGACAACGAGATCACGACGCTGTCGATGAATTTATAACAGCGGTTGAGACGTACAAGGAGGTGGAGGGAATCAGCGATAAAGATGCTTTGAAGGGCATCTCACTACTCTTCAGCAACATTGCCATCACCTGGTGGAAGGGAGTAAGACGTGAAGCAACGACGTGGGATGATGCGCTGCAGCTCCTACGTGATCACTTTTCACCCACAAAGCCATCTTATCAAATCTATATGGAGATTTTTGAGACAAAACAAGGAGCTGCCGAGGCTATCGATACGTTTATCTGCAAACAACGCGCTCTGTTAGCCAAGTTGCCAGAGGGACGGCACAACGAGGAGACGGAACTTGACTTTATTTATGGACTTATGCTGCAGAAGTACAGGGAGCGTATTCCTCGCCATGAAGTTAAATCTTTTCGTGAACTCCTTGAGCGTGGTCGCAACGTGGAGCGTACAAGACAATAAACTTCAGACTCTTTCTGAACCTAACAAACAATGGCTATGATTAAGTTAAGTTGTATTACGTGTAGTTAGTCTGTTTTATTATTAAGGGGTTTTTAATAAACTGAGCAGCATAAGCCGAAAAAATATAAGTTTAATTTTTTAAGAAAACGTGAAGCAACGGGCACTTTAGATAGATTCGTTCTTATCAAAAATATATATGACTAGAATTAGAAGAATCGTCTACCGAATATTTGAAAACAGTTTTGGTTTAATTTAGATTATGTATTTCGTCTTATGTTATTTTAATTCCCATCCGTTTCCTGAAATAAATACATGTTTCCCATTTCACCCCATGCCCAATAAAAAGAGAACAGCAGAATTGTTTCTTTAGTTTTTGTTTTGTATTTTGATTGTTGATTTTTTCTGGGTTCAGTCTTTTGGAAGTTTTGTTGTGTTTGCTCATCGCAACCTCTTGTGGTCATCCATAGGCCCCCAGTATAAAGATGATGACAATGGCAAAGTGAGCGCACTGTCGTATCATCGGGGAGTGCGGGTCCAAGTCTGTTGCAGCGCGTGAGTGGCCAATGCTCCGTATTCTGGCCCGCTAAACGACAGGGACCAATATATACCGATGTAGATGTTGATGGTACTACGCGCCTATGGATTCTGCACAAGAGATTGAATTTACAAACGTGGTGGGTTCAGGGCAGTCGCCACATGCTGGAGCTGCTGGGTGGCGACGAATCCAAGAACCCTTGAGTGTGAATGAATATTGATGGCGTGCCTAGAACTTGTCTGTCATCGAAGTGCTCCTAAGAGCAGCTTTTTTGCCAAGGACAATTTAGCGTGCCAATTGCACGAATGGCGACAACATAGCCATTGATGTGCAATGTACTTTGCTCAAATGTAGACATAAAATGTCATTAAATTGTTTGATTTGTTCAAAGTTCTCTCATAGAGAGAATTTTGGTTTTGCCAACAGCCAATCAATAACAGTTCCTATCGCGAAAGACGCACAACCCAATGGCAACAGCTTCAGGCCGTACAGAGTTGCCACCGCAAAGCAACAACGCTGAAGTGCATCGAAATACATTTCAACATTGCTGCTTACTACGCACTGTGCACAGCCTGAAGCTCCGCCTTGGACATACGTCACACAAAAGGAACAGCACCAATGACTGTCAGCGGGGGGTTTTTTGCCGCATTGACTAAGGATCCGCACAGAGATGCCGATGAAACGCAAACTAAGCAACAAGTTGTTGAGGGAACCCTAAACTTGATAGCCTCGTACACGTTTCACCCGCCCCTGCACAAACACTAGGTCAAGGCAGCGGTTTTTGACAAAAAGTGGAGAGGGGAGAGCCGCACGAAACACCCAAGCCAAAAGCTCTCCGCTGATACAAGCTCAGCAGATTCAACGACGCCCGACAAGTAAAGCCTTCGGCTGCAGTTCCGAAGAACAACAGCCGAGTGCAATAAACGTAAGAACGTCGCTGATCTACTGAACTGCATCAATACGAAAAGCTTTGACCTAGGAGCGAAATCCGTGCGCCTCTCCCCCCTTCATTTTTCCATCAATACGTCTAAGGTGCATTACCTTGGTGCATAAACTTTGTTGTGATAATATCACGAAAACCATTCTAGAGTTAGCGTTCATAGCCAAAAATAGCCGCAGGCGCAGCGTGAAGTTTTGTTGTTGTTGTTGTCTTAAGCTTAGCTTAGCTTGCCGGCACGCCACTTGGCGATGAATGAGAGAGTAAAATGAACTTGTGTAGAAGCTGTCATCCTCCTTCTCGTTCTTGTCAATGTGTGGCCAGCGTGGCGAAGTGCTGCTATCTTTCTTTTTGTTGGATCGTGACGTCAGCGTATTAGATGTGCGCCCTGCGCAACCAGTTGTTATTTTTAATTTGCCGATGATGTCACGATTTGAAGAGTCGCGTGAGTGTAGTCTTCTATTCGTCATTGCCCTCGTTCTGTGCCTGTCGACGTTTGCGGCAGTTCTCGAACGTGTGTCCACGGAAATTGCAGTAAGTGCAACGATCAACACGGCGAGCGCCGCGAAGTGGACCCTTGGACACTGCTTCATCTTCTTGGTTGTTGTGCTCGATGATGCGGCCTTGTTCAAGAAGATCACGAAACGTTGTGATGCTCTGGCGGGGAATGTGTTTGCGGTACTTGATATTCAAGAGGCCGTAGAGGAAGTCCAGTTCGGTTTCTTCATTGTGGCGTCCTTCTGGCAGCTGAGCGAGCAGTGCGCGTTTCTCGACCACAAAGGTGTCAATGGCAACCGAATCCTCCTGTTTCTTCTCAAAGAACTCCATGTAGACCTGATAGGCAGGTTTAGTGGGAGAGAAGTGTTCACGGATTAGACCAATAGCGTCATTCCAGGTCTTTGCCTCCTTTCGAACACCTTGCCACCAAGTGGAAGCGATGCCGTAGAAGAGCAGCGAGATGCCCTTGAGGGCGTTCTCATCGCTAATGCTCTCCAATTCCTTGTAGGTGACAATGTTGGTGATGAACTCCTCGACCTCGTCATGACTGCGAGCACCGCCAAATCGATGTGTGCAATTGCTGAAGCTGCCTTTCGTCTTGGATGTTAAAGATTCACCTGCAGCGACAGCGTTGCCAGCTGCGCTGACAGCAGACGCACGCACTGCTTCGATAAGAGCTTGTAGTTGCTCGTTGGTCATCTGAATAGTCTGCGCCATTTTGTGTTTAGTTTAAAAGATACACGCGTTGTTGTGGATTAGCTATGAATATAGTTGAATTGTGTGGGAAGTGCAGAGAACAAAGCCAAGCTGGCGAATGTCACTGCTTTCACTTGGTGTGGTCGTTGATGACTGAAATTCTGCTCATTTTTAGTGGGGCTTTTATAGCTCGCGGTTGTGAAATTGTACTTCGAAAAAGCTCTTAGTGAGAGAGAGAGAGAGAGAGAGATAAGACTATGAGTAGAAAAGAGAGAAACGGGCAATTGGGATTGCTATTCTACTGAGTCAGCGATAAAACTAATTTCAAACACAGTTAAACATTTATATTTACAAACTTATATATAAATGTGTGTACATGTGTACATAATATGTATGTACTACATATGTATATCTTTCATAAATATGTTGAACTTCAAATACATATGAACATACCGGTAAAAATATTGATTAGATAGCATCGGTGATTTACTATTGACAAAAGATATAGAACTTATAGTATAAATACAAATTTGGTGACTTTCGTAATTACTTAAACATTCACACAGCAAGTACAGTTATTGTGTCGAATTTTCGTTTTTAAACTATAAAGCTGTAAAAATTACAACTAATTGTATGTATATATACAAGGCTAGCCGTATATAGTCACACGTGCATACATACATATGTATGTAATTAAATCTATAAATCAAGTAAATATAAAAAATTGTATACTGCTTTTTTGTGTCCCGTGGTTTTGTTTCAATTTCATTTTTACATGAAACCATTATTAGTCATTTGTGAGGGCTACAATAATAGCGCTGCATAATAATGGACATATGTACACATGTACACATATACATAATGTACTTATGAAGGATATAGATTTTCATTCTAAACAAAAACACCACAAGCTTTTGACAGTAGTAGATAAATAAGTATGTTTGTATACAAATGAATGTACTTTAAGAGCATTCATATGCATTCTAATTTTCCGTGGGTCTATTAGTTATACTGGGTCTATCAGTTATAGTTATAAACAAGTATAGTTGTACATATCATTTATTATTCTCTTTTCAAAGATTAAAGAAACAATTTTTTCTGTATGATCTAAAAAGGATTCTAAAAAAATACCCGCATAAGATTACAAAAACAAAATATGTATACGGGAACCATTGTTTCAATTCTTCTTTTCTTCAAATGAAAATGATTCTTAGTTCCGACTCGATAAGAGTATTCTGAGTCTAAATTATTAAAAGAATAGAGTCATAAATAAATTTTTTTTTTAAGTTACAAGTGTTTTCTCATAGAAGAGTTATTTCAATCAGTAAGAATCAGTTAAAGACTCTTGTGGTATAGTTCACTTAAAAGACTCTTACGGGATACCTAATAATTACTGGGTATGGGACCATGGGTCCACGGGTAATAATTGCGTCAAAATAAATTTTGTAGGTTTTAAATTACAGGCATTTTTGTTTAGAAAATGAAATGTTTATAAGATCGAAAGAATCAACGAAAGCATTATTCAAAACAAATGAGATCGCATGCTTCATTGGAAGACTAAACAATGTTATGTTATAAGGTTGCAATACGTATGAGAACTCTTTGAAATTGTATATTCGGGTAAATAACGTCAAAATAAATAAATAACTTCAAAATGAAATGTTTATAAGATCGAAAGAAACAAACCGTACATTATTATAAACATATAAAACGGCATGCTTCAGCCTTTAAGAGACGCATTTCGTGCTTATTAAGTATATCGTACATATTAATAATATTTTCGTTGACCAACATCAAAATTCTACAAATATTGTCATTAAAGTGACAAAAATAATATAAAAAAAAGGTTGAAAGAATGGTTGAACTTATTAATAATTATATTACTATTCCAATTGAATTATTTCCTATTTAAGACTGCCAAATATATCGATGGTTGCGACAATAAATCGATATTTCATAACTTTCAAAAACTACGATGAATCGATTGATATAGCTATCGGTGTTTGTCCACCCTTGTGACAAATTTGCGCTAAATAAATCCAGTTAAAGAAATTAAGTTGATAGAAGTAATAATGAAAGAATATATAGTGGAACGTATTGAAAAAAAGCGAGTGATAAAGGGTATTACCGAGTATTTTCTAAAGTGGAAGGGATACCCTCGCTCCCAAAACACATGGGAGCCCGTTAAGCATCTATTTTGCAAAGATTTAGTCGCCGCATTTGAGAAGTCTGAGAAAAACAAAGCACAATCTAACAACAACAAGCGGAAATTTGCATCTTCCGGAGGCGATTCCAAGGCAGTTATTCGAATTAAAAAAATGGATAACGAAAAGAATAAGAAATTTGGATTTGATCGTGGCTTGGAGGCTTCGAAAATTATTGGCGCAACCGAGTCGTCCGGTAAGCTAATGTTTCTAATGTCTTGGAAAAATTCGGATAAACTTGAACTGGTGCCGGCAAAGTTGGCCAATGTGATGTGTCCCCAAATAGTTATTGACTTCTATGAGGAGCGCCTTACCTGGGCTCCACGCGTCGGCAATGTGAAAATTAAAAACCCACGTCGTCTTGCGAAAAAGGAAAATGCATACTAATACATATGCAGGACAACTGTAAACTGTATGCATATATGCATATGTACATGCGTATAGACGCCACACTGGAACATTAATTTTATTCTAACCTTTATGTAAATATATGACAACATTGTATTAGATTTAATTGTATATTAAAACGAGAAACTTCGTATTTCAAAGTTTTTTAATTGGGGTGGCGCACACATTTTTCGCGCGTCAAATTGTAGTACACGCTGTGTTGCCAGATCGTTGAGAATTGGTTTGATGAGGTAGTCCGTTCATTGGAGCGTGGTACTAGTTCAGTCGTGAGCCATTAACACTGGTCATTGAATAGTGTTTGACAATTGCTGTTGAGTGCGAGGTGCGTTGTTTTAGTAATCTCGTGAAAATAGCGAAGAATTGTATTTTTCGTCTATTTGCACGTTGAATATTTATGATTTGAACACTGTTCTCGTGTAAATGCAATATGTAATGCTCCATAATAATGACTGTTTCAGTTTATTGCATATTGCAGGCGTAGGCTGGCGTCTGGGAAGTTGATGTGCCATTTGATATCTTGTCATTTGGCCATTTGTTGAAGCGTTAGTTGTCTGTCGCTTGCCGGCTGCAGACGTTAGTTGTACACCGCAGCACAGCAAACGATGACCACCAGCAGCGAGGATGTGCTCCTGCAGATGGGCGAGGTGCGTTATAAGAAGGGCGATGGCACACTATACGTGATGAACGAACGTCTGGCCTGGATGGCTGAGCATCGCGACACTGTCACCGTCTCGCATCGCTATGCGGACATTAAAAGTGAGCATAATAATGATTTCAATATCAGCGGCAGTTCAATTTAATCCGCGTTACACACACACAGCACAGAAGATCTCGCCCGAGGGCAAGCCGAAGGTGCAGCTACAGGTGGTGCTGCATGATGGCAACACGTCCACTTTTCATTTTGTCAATCGACAGGGATTGCAGGCAACTCTGGCGGATCGGGACAAGGTCAAAGAGCTGCTGCAGCAGCTGTTGCCGAATTTTAAGCGCAAGGTGGACAAAGACTTGGAGGATAAGAATCGCATATTAAAGGATCATCCCAATTTGTTGCAACTATACAAGGATTTGGTCATTACCAAAGTACTAACCAGCGACGAATTCTGGGCCACACATGCTAAGGAACATGCGCTTAAAAAGATGGCCAAGAGCCAGGAAATTGGTTTGTATTATTTGTATTTGAATTTAACAATGATTTCACAATCGCACGTAATTTGCGCAGGTGTTTCTGGTGCCTTCTTGGCTGACATTAAGCCGCAGACGGATGGCTGCAATGGTCTAAAATACAATTTGACTCCAGACGTTATACATTGCATTTTTAAAACATATCCCGCCGTCAAACGTAAACACATGGAGAACGTGCCTGCCAAAATGCCGGAAAACGAGTTCTGGACAAAGTTTTTCCAGTCACACTATTTCCACAGAGATCGCCTTACTGCTGGGACCAAAGACATCTTCACCGAGTGTGGCAAAATCGATGACCAGGCACTTAAGGCTGCCGTGCAGCAGGGCGCTGGCGATCCGTTGCTGGATTTAAAGAAGTTTGAGGATGTTCCACTGGAGGAGGGATTCGGCAGCGTGGCCGGTGATCGCAATGTGGTCAACAGCGGCAACATTGTGCATCAGAACATGATAAAACGTTTCAATCAGCATTCCATCATGGTGTTGAAGACGTGCGCCAATGTCAATGCATCGTCCACTTCAATGACCAACGGCGGCAGCAACATGGCCAATGGTCCACTTGGACATACCAATGGCTTTAATGGCAAGGGAGGAGGAGCTGCTGCCCACTCAAATGACACCGACAACGACAACGGTGCGCCACAAGCCAAGAAGCAACGACTCATTGAGAAAATACACTACGAGGATCTTGGAAATCCACTGCTTGAAACAGACGATAATGCCGCCCATGGGAGTAACAAAGCCAAACAGTTTGAGCTTTCCAAGGTGGAACGCTACCTCAATGGTCCGCTGCAGAATTACATGTACGAAAACCATAATGATTCCATGCCCCTGGACGATGTACAGTACAAGCTGGTCCGCAACTCGGAGTCCTGGCTGGATCGCAGTGCCCAACGCAACGTGATTTGCTCGAAGGCGGCAGTAAATGCCTTGGGTGAACTCAGTCCTGGTGGCTCACTGATGCGAGGCTTTCAGGAACAGTCCGTCGGACGTAAGCATTCAACAACAGATTTCCTTTTTTTGCATGTCGAATAATTGGTTTGCTTTTCTGTAGAGCTGGTGCCACTTGACTTTCAGCGTGAATTGCGGCACTTGTATTTGTCGCTGATGGAATTGCTGAAGCACTTTTGGAACTGCTTTCCGCCCACCACCGAAGAGTTGGAGGCTAAGCTGCAGCGGATGCACGAGACACTGCAACGCTTTAAAATGGCCAAATTAGTGCCTTTTGAGGTGAGTGTTAATCGTTGAATTTGTTATGGGGGGGAGTTTCCTAACATAAACCCGTATTGATGTTTACAGAATCGTGCCATGCATGAGCTCTCACCGCTTCGCTCATCACTCACCCAACACATGAATATACTGCTGCGCACCGCCAATTCCAAATATGCCACCTGGAAGGAGCGCAAGCTGCGCAATAACAGATAACAAACACATGCTCAGGATCAGCAGCAACGAGAAGAACTGCAACAATTACAATTACAACATCATCATCAGCAGCAGGAGCAACAGCATCTTCATACGGTTATTCTAAGCAACATTATTGTCGAATTGGAGTGATCCAAAAATCGATTCGATTAAATCATTAATCACTTAAGAAACAAAGTACTATATAACCATTATTTGTATGTATGTCCATTGTGTGGTGCTTATAAATTTGTACAACATATCGATATCCATTTGTGGTTTTGGCAATTCATAATTGGATACATTTGGTGACAATTGGTTTCCAGTGTCGAGCCTCTTCGATGGTGTAAAGTTCAAACTGCCTCAAACCGATTTCACGTGCTGACCCAAATTCGATTGCTATATGGTTCTTTGTTCTATTCGATCTAATTAACAACTTCCTAAGAAGTGTTGGCAAGTTTCTTGCGTTAAAATCAACACAAACGTTGCCAGTTTCACGCGAGTCGCGCTCTCAGTAACAATCGAATTTTTTTCGGGGCTTTGCTCTAGCAACTAGAATTTATTTCGATCTACTCAAATCGGCCACAATGAAACATATTTTAAATTATAGTGTGTTTCACTATTTAATTGCCATTTCAGCCATGTTGGAGGCTGCGGTGATTTTTCCCACAAATTCGGAATTCGGTGTAAATTGTCAGGTTTTCTTCGCACTTGTAACGTTGATTGTTAATGTGAGTTAATTACAGATCTTTATGGCCATATCAGTGCCTATTAGCTTGCCACATCGCAATGTTTTCGTATCATACAATTATGAGTTCAACTTCTATTTGCCGGAACACATTTACAAGTATCCCCCAATTCTGGTGAGTTAGTTGCAAGTTTGTGTCCGAAGTCTTTTAATTGATGAGAAGTAAAATGCAGATGGGAAACGACTTTGAAAACGGCTATCTGACATATCCCACTTATAATGTGAGCGGCCGAGAATGTGACGACTGCAAAGAGAACACTGACATTGCAGTCGCCAAGTTGGAGGCCACAGAGGAGACGAAGAGCAAGCCAACAGTGGATGCAAGTCGCAAGAAAAGGGAGATATCGGTAATATCACGCAAAAGCTTCTATGCCATGCTTCAGGATAAACTCGAGAGGTAAGAGGTGGCATTTCGATATGTCCGCAGTTTAATGTCGTAATCTCTTTTAGATCTGGCTATCCGCCAGAGGCGTGTCTGCTGCGTATGATATGCGAAACAAATGACTCAACGCTGGGCGAGATCAACGGTCTGTTGGGCAACATTGTGCACATAATTTTCACGTAAGTGGTGCAACTTAAAAAGCGTATGTAAATCAAGAATCTAAATTCAATTGTGTTTGCAGGCCAAGCAGCTCGAGGGATGAGCAACTTTCCTCCGCTTATTACCAAGCCGAGGCGGATGGATTGCAGCAGCAGTGCGGAATATATCACAAAGATTGTCCACATAATGTGTTGGGCCTCATTTCGGCGCCCGTCGAAGAGATTCTAAAAGACATTACAAATAGATCTCGAAGAAAATAAACTGGCAACACGAGGCAACTCTCTTTCACTTTGGGTTCTGGGTTCTCTTCTCTGTTTGCGCTGTCAATTAACAATTGTGGCTTCAATGCAAACGCACTTGTTGCGATCCATTTGCTCCAACATCAAGATCAGTTGTGTGTGACACCTCGTGGCGATTTGAACATTCTGATGAAAATGTATTTACCCCGGAGTCTTTGCCTTTGGCTGTCCATAAGTGCGCTTTGCTTGCAATTTGGCAATTGCTTCATTGCCTTTACACCTGCGAGTACTCACGGCGTAAGTTTGGGCTACGGTTGAAGTCAATGTGGCAACTGTAATTTGTGTGTATATTTAGATCTTTGCTGCACTGGCTGTGCCCTTGGAGCTGCCGCATCGCAACGTTTTCGTCTCGTATAATTTTGAGGCAAACTACAATTCACCAGATAACTGGGAGAAATGGACCATATTTGTAAGTTTCATTCACGGCTATAAAACGCCAGCATTCAGTGTCAATTAGCACTACATTTAAAAGGCCAATTAGCGGCTGTCTCCGACAGAATAGGTGTTCTTAAGATACTTTCATACCCTGTAACCAATAACAATAAAAAGAAAACTAGTGCAAAGGGTGTGATAAGGTTGTAGAAAGTGCTGCGCTTAAGTCTGTGTTGTCTTCCAGCAAAACGGACCCATAGAGTCGGAAGAGATTGAGGAATCGCGTAAGCGAAACCACAAGGCAAAATCAGAGGCTGCAGATGAGAGCGAAGAGCAGCAAGAGGGCGAAGAGACAGAGGCGGTGGAGGAGGAAGAACAGGAAACCACAACAACGATGCCCACTGAAGAACCGAATCGAGAGCGCAGAGAACTGATAAGTCGCTCAAATATATATCACATACTGATGGATAAGTTTCAAAGGTATTTACAATGTGACTGAGTAATAAACGAAAACTAATCCTTCGTGGAACTGTTTGCAGAAGCGGCTTTGCTGGCGAGTCCTGTTTGCTGCGTCTCATCTGTGAGATCAATGCCGCCGAGCTGAGCGAAGGCAACGGCGTGTTGGGCAGCCTAATGCATGTGATCTTTAGGTGAGAGATTACTTCCATTGTCGCGATCGAAATTGTATAAGCAATCTTTTTATATGCAGTCCTAGCACATCGCAGCCGGAGCAGCTGCCACTGCGTTTCTATCAGGCGGAACACGATGGTTGGCACGATCATTGCCATTACTATGAGCACAATTGTGGCAAGAGTTTGTTGCATCTGATATCGGAGCCCTTTGAGGAGATCTTTCGACGCATCGAGAGCAATGAAATGTAGCGAAAAATAGCAATAAATGATATTTTAATACCTGACCTAATTCTGCCTTCTGCGATTGTTTATCAATTAGCAACTTTCACTTGGTCAGAATCAGAACACTTCTTCTGGCTGCTCCTAATTGCTTCATCAGTTTCAGCTCGACATCGATTCGATTTTTTCATTTGGGCAAGGTTTTTGTATTTCAGTTTGATTGTCAACTTCAGCTGGTCATGGACAAGCTGCGACTGCTGAAAGTGTTGTGTCTAATCTCTTTGGCTGGCACTTTACAGGCGGCTTTCGTTTGGAATACCAAAGGAGAGGTTGCAGTAAGTGCTGAGAAAACTTTAGTCAATGTTAGATATGTTAATACATGTTTCGACATAGCTCTTTATATCCATAGCTGTGCCCCTCGATCTGTCCAGGAATGATGTGTTCTTGTCCTATAACTTTGAGGTCAGCTATTTGCTGCCACGAACCTGGCGCAAGAAGCCAATAATCTTTGTAAGTTGTCTAAAACTTTGAATGAATTTATTTCACTTTTAATAATGCAATCACAGCGCAATGGAAATGGCACTCATCATGGTCCACATGAAGATGGGGTAGCTGACTTTGAGGATTACTACGATGAGTACGAGGACGAGCATCATTACAATCACGAGGGACCAAAGCCACCAAAGCGAAAGAAACCGCGACCTCACAATAAGCCGCCCAAGAAGAAACACAAGCATAAGCACAAGCCGAAGCCGAAGCCGAAGCCGCCGCATGATAACCAGGACTTCTTTGAGGGATTTCCACGGCAGGACACCGGAGTGGCGTTGAGTGGACGTCGCCAGGAGCAATCGTTGCTCTCACGCACCAAGTTCTACCAGATACTAAGCCACAGATTCGAACAGTTCGTAAAACCGATAGAAAAGTTAAAACAATTGTAAATCTTCTCGCTCTTTCAGGCATGGCTTTGGCAACGGAGATCGGTGTTTGCTGCGTTTGATCTGCGAGGCAAACAGCGCACAGTTGGGCAACCACAACGGCGTGCTGGGCAGCCTCATTCATGTGATGTTCAGTCCCAGCAGCTCGCAGTATGAGGCACTGCCTCAACGCTACTACACGGCCGAGTTGAAGGGAGAACAGAACGATTGCAGTGGATATTATGAGCAATGCAAACGCAGTTTACTCGATGTCATAACACGCCCTTTGGCCGATTATATTGGCAATAAAACGGAGCTGCTTTAAACGTTTATTCTATGTGCTCTTCATGAACATCTTGAGCGCTGGCCAAGCGCACTTTTTCATATAGGCACGCGCATCGCGGCACTTCTTGTTGTTCGCCTGCCACACGTTGGTGGGGCAACGTCGCATCAGCTTCGAGTAGGCGCAAAGACTGTAGAACAGTGCATGACGATCGCAGGCATCGCTCTGGCTGCTGAGTTTTGTGAGCTCCTGGTATTTGCTGTGCACCAGCGTCGCACAGCTGGCAAAGTTTGCATCGTAAGCATCGATGATCTCCTGCTGATTAGCGTAGGCTCGCTCCAGCATGGGACGCACATGCTTTGGGCTCAGCACTTTGCCCTGCAACGCCGATGTAGCGTTGAAGATGCAACCCAAGCGACACTGTTGAAGGAACAACGCCATTGAGTTCAGGAAGAGGTCAAGTGTAGAGTAAAGTATTATACTCACGCTCGGCTGAATGCCAGATCGGCCACATTCGCTATTGTAGGCGCCCCAATTGGGCAGTGGCAATGGGCAACAGACCTGAACGTTCTGTAAATGCAAAATTGGAAATTGGAGAAAATTGCAAATTGATCGATGATATATTGGAAATGCTATATTTACCTGTAAGGACTTGGGGGCTGCTCTGCATTTGACAGCGCTGCGGGAAACTGGCAAAATTCCGAGTAGTGACAGCAATAAAATAAACCTCATTTTAGTGCAGTTGTTGCAACAAACTAAATGTAGCTAAGCGGCTGAAATATGTTGAATGTTGGAGTGCAATTACAAGTTCGATCAGATAATTCCAACAACAAGCTAGGCTTGTTTCAGTTCCAGATTACATGATGATTAATGAAACGCATATGCTCGATGACAAAGTTAGGGAAATAAATAAACAAATAAATCACTTTCATCGTGACTTGCAATTGAATCGCAGATTTTGACTTTTGCGCTAAATCACTTAATCCCCGCTAATTGTTCACCGTGGACGAAACAATTTGTCTGGTTGGGCCGACATTGCGTATGAGTAATGAGTATGACTCAAAGTTCAATGTAAATTGCGAACTGAAGTGTGATGGACTACAAACAACTAATTAAATGTACAGTCTAACATCGCTATTAGCAATACTATTTACTTATTAAATATTAAATGCAATAGTTATACAAAAAAGTATGTGCTCATTTATATTTCATTTGTTTGGGCATTCTTTCATGAAATATTCAAATTCCAAAATGTCATTACTGTTGTTGTTTTTCTTGCTCATTCTTGGCCTAGAGCTGTTGCCCATGGTCCGAAGTGAGTACCAGAATGCAAATCTGCTCTGCACCCAAATGCTGAACACACATCTACTCGAAAAGTGCTGTGGGGATTCAAAGCCCAGTAATCTGCTATTCGAAAGTAGCAATTGCGAAAAGTTCAAAGACGATCAAGGACCGGTAATTAGTTTTCCCTGCACTTGCATTCGTTTAAATAAAATTCGCATCATTTGAAGTGTCGCTATGAATGCATTTACAATCATTATCAACTACTGCATTCCAATGGTTCACTCAACATGCCCAATGTTAACGCTATGATTCTTAAACTGTATCCTAGACATCAAGGATATCATAGCTACAGACTTATGCTCCAGGAGTCCTATGAGCACTGCGAATCCTTGAGTGCTACATACCAAGGCCTTGTCCAAATGTATGCCACACTTGCGGATCCAGAGATCAAATGCAATAAGAATGCTTTGATCTATGCCAAGTGCACCATTGGCAACATGTTCCTTAATTGTCCAATGGAGTTCTGGCAGGATATGGTTCAAGATTGCATGGACAGCCGTCGGCTACTTGCCCAATGCGTTCGATTCCTCAATGGCGTTGACGATCTGAGCACTGCTGCCAAACCACGAACAAGCAACGGTTCCACGAGTTACAAGCTGAAGAAGAGAAGCCTTCGGCAGCCAACTTATTGGTACACGGCCTTCATCAATTGGCTTGTCTTTTAGCCTTTTGTCCTGCAAGCGATGCCACGATCTTGTAATGTACTATTCAAATTCCTTAAAAATAGTAAATAAAATAATCTTTTTCTATAATTTTGTTATTTACACTTAGTTAAGCTGGCTAAGATTTTATTTCTATACTACAATAATAGGAATAAACACTATTAAATAGGAAATTTTTAGCTTAACTCAAACAACTCAATGCCTGCATACCCTTTACTAGCTTACATCCAAAGTTTGTACTTTTTTTTCTTACGTTCCTCAGGTGTACATTTCCTTAAAGAAAAATTGAAGATTTCTTACTCAACATTGCATTTTTATTTTAAATATTCATAATTTGAGAAAATAAAACTACCACACTCCGCTATTTGTAGGGTATAAAAAGATCAAATATAAAATAAGCAAAACAAATGAAAATTCTATTAAGCCATTTATTAAGCAATTATAAATATATGGATTATTTGGTGCGCTACATTAATTTGCATAATCCCTGATTTGGTATAAAAGGCATCACAGAGTTTCGAAAACATATCAGAATAACCAGAATGTTAACCAAGTGCACAGCTGTAACCATTTGGCTATTGGCCAGCTTGGCATCTGTCAATCCAGCTGAAATGGATTGCTCGAAACGTTTGGATTATAATGTAAGTTATGCAAATCATCGACCAACTCTATTTGTTGACATGCCTCCGATCTGCTACGTAGACCGTGTCAAACTGCTGTCCGAGACCCAGTCTAAATTTTGATGCATTCCGGCCGAGCTGTGGGAAATTCATGCAGGAGGGCAAGCCCAAGATCTCACCGGTAAGTAAGCAGTATTTTCCAAAATGTTCATCAGTTATTGTACGGCATTATTCACAGTGTCTATTTGAGTGCATCTTCAATTCGAACAATGTGTTGGATGGCATGGAACTGAATGTGCCAAATGCTCGTAAAGTGCTGCAGGATATGTTGGGCGGCAACAAGGACTTTCTAGATATCTATGTGGAATCTATGCGAAACTGCTCGTCGCATACCGAGTCGTTAATGAAGCGTATGAAAAGAAACATGGGAAGAACCAATTGCTCTAAAACTGCGCTCTTTCTAAGTTGGTGCACCGCCGAAAATATATTTGCCCATTGCCCAGCGAAAAGTTGGCGATCAAGTCAATCGTGTGAGGAAGCACATGACTTTATGGTCAATTGCAAGTGTGATGACAATCAAAGTGTATGTATCCAGATGTAAATAAATGATTCATTTAATTCTCAATTTTCAGTTGATATTGAGATACAAATTAAATGAGTTCGCAGCTATTGTAAATGCAGACAATTAATGTGTGAATTTCCTTATAATCTGTAAGTTAAAAATCTCTCTAATTTTAATCTGAAATAATTTTATTTACATATCCCTAAAAGTATGCAACGAAAATTTGTATTGCTCCGATCATTTTGGTGATCTCATAGTTGATTAGCGTTTTATTACCCATTTTATTTTACTTATCAATTGCAAACTTTAGTTAGTATTATTAAGATATTAATAATAATTACAAAATTAAAATAATAGCTTCGAGTACTGAAAGTTCTCCGAGTAATCAAAATGTATGAAGAGTGTGCACTCTTTTGTATTCTGTAAATGTATCAGATTAAGTTTAAATTAATTTTAATGATTGGCCTGGCCCTATTCTTATATATTCTTTACATCTGTAATATATCTATTTAACAAATTACTCCAAGCATTTTTATTTTACATTTTGAATGAATGACCATATTCAACCATAATATACATTAATTTTAAATTTAAATTTACCGCTCTAACAGTCAGGGTATTTAATACAACAAAAGTTAAAAATATTTTATTATCCAATTATTTTAATAAAGTAGTTTATGTGCGGTACATTAATTTACGAAGCTCTCGCGACTTCCACATGGTATAAAATAGATAATGAACAAATAATCTGAACAGATCGTCCACAATGTTAGCCAAGTGCACATTTCTGGCCGTTTGGTTATTGCTTTGCTGCTTTGTATCGCTTAATTCAAGTCAATATGACTGTTCCAAGCGATTGGATTATGGTGTAAGTATTAGAAGAAATAATTTAATAAATCTTTTAAGTAATTGATCAAATAATCCCATTTACAATATAGTCCGTGGCAAGTTGTTGTTCGAGACCCAATTTCAGGTTTGATGCGTATCGAGAAAATTGCGCCAAGTTTTTCCCAAATGGCATACCCATAATGTCGCCAGTAAGTAGAATATTCTTGTGATTTGTATGACTATCTCTAATTAATATTCTTCACAGTGTACACACGAGTGCATATTCAATGCGGCCGAGGCATTAAATGGCACAGAGTTGAATGTGGAGAATACAACAAAGATGCTGAATAACCTTTTGGAGGCTTCGCAGGATCACATCAATGCCTATGTGGCATCGATGAAGAATTGTTCGGATAATGCAGAGAGGCTGATGAAGCGAATGAAAAAGAAAGTATTTGGCTCACAGGGCTGCTCCATGGTTCCCATTTTCATTAGCGTTTGCTCTGGGCACAATCTATTTGCCCATTGCCCTGAGGACAGTTGGCACAGCAGCAAAGTATGCGATGAGGGACGCGACTTTATTCTCAATTGCAAATGTGATAAGAAAAAGAGTGTGTGTGTCCAGTTTTAAATAAAGAACATTAAATTTGCAAACAGTTTTTAATTAAAGTGGGACATAGAAATTAAATGAATTGCCCGCAATTTTAAATGAAACGAATTAACGTTGTAAATGAGCCGTTTTCCGGGTTGAAAATGCTCTTAAATAAAGTCTGTTTTGCGCTGTGGAGTCACAGTATAGCTTCAGCATGTTTCGCTGGCTGTTTATATTACTACTCGGACTGATGAGCGTCCTGGCAGGACCTACCAAAAAGCCTTGCCCAGAGAAGCTCGATATTCCGGTAAGTAGATCGCAACCCTAAAAGTATGCTTTAGTTTATTTGTTGCTCTTTTTTTGCAGTCGACGCAAAGCTGCTGCAAGTTGCCCAAGATGGATTTCAAGCCCTATGAGAAACAATGCGGCGATTTGGGTGTTAATGGCCTGCATGTTTGGCCCGTAAGTAATCAATGGTGTTCAATCACGAATGGGAACTCCTTTTTATATATTTCACGACCAAATTTCAGTGCGGTTTTCAATGCATTTACAAGACATCTGGCGCTCTAAACGGCACGACTTTGGTGTTGGATAATGTGGACGCCATGATGGCCTCCCTCTTAAAGGATGAAGAGCAATTAAAGGAAGCCTTTGCGCTGGGATTCCGTGCATGCACGGCTAAGGAGCAGGAAATTGTGCATACCCTGAAGCGACGTCGATTCTCCGAGAGTACCAAGTGTTCGCCCCTGGCCATGTTGTATGGTATCTGCGCCTACAAATACGTCTTTAACAATTGCCCCACGGAGAATTGGACAAACAGCAGCATGTGCAATCGGATTTTAGCTTGCGAGCGTGCCAAGGACAAAATGCAATAACATATAATTGGCATTAATACGATGTTTATTTGAAAGCAAACCACTTAAGAGTTAACTACATATATTCGTTTAGTTGAAGAACACATCATACCAGCTGGGCTCTTGGCCATAGCTCACAGGTTCAGCTGCACTGCAGCCCATCTCTGAGTCGAAGGCTTCGCCCTCCTGCATTGCGTGCATTTCAGCTGTATGGAAAATAGTTGGTTGATCGATTGATTGTGTGCATTAACCTTTGACTTTTGCCTCACCCAATTGTTCCACACTCACTCCCATTCGTTGGGCATGTTGCATTAGCAGACGAAGCAGCAACTGTGAGTCAGCCACGCCATCGACTAGCATGTCCTCTGAAGCAATTAGTTCGTGTTCCTCGTTGTCTGCATCGCAGCCAAACGCCAAGTCATTGCTGTGCACGGACTGTGGAAAAATCGAGAGAATGACTATTAAGGTTTGTCGAGGTTACACCCATAACTTAATGCACCTCCTTTGAGTCTGATCTCACAACAAAGTCCTCGAAAGCTGCGTCCACATAGCAACAAGCTGCTAGGCAGCAAATCGAAAGCAAAGCTAAATTATTCATTATGAGATCGACTAAACTCTTTGGGTACTAAACCTTGAATGAAACACGGCTCAGTTTGCGCAACAAAAAAACCATTTGTCACAGCTCATTTGCCAGGGCCATCAATGAGATTGAATCGGTGCGTAATTATAAACAGAGAATAACACAATCAGCTTTTGTTTTTCAGTTTATTAAATACTCCGAAAAATGTAAAACTAATGCGATCGTATGATAAGATAAGCGAGCTTAGCTCATGGGCAGCGGCACATGGGGCAGCGGATTGCATTGATGAGCAAACTGTTTGGCCACGATGCAAGGTTGATCTGTCTTCCACATCTTCGCGGGGCAGTTTAGAAAGGTCTCGGCATTGACGCAGCTGTAGATCATGGCAGCATAAGGTGAACAGCCTTGGGTCAGCACTTTATAACTCTGCTGGTTGGTCAACTTCATGTGGCCATGGACTGAAAGAGTTCACATTAGGTAAAGCAACTCAAAATTATATATTACGCATACGCACTGTTTTCCGTGCAGGTCTCAAAGGAGCGCACAATGTGTGGCACAATCTCGCGATCTCGCTGATGCACATGCTCCTGCAAAAAGGCACGCACCTTGTTCATTTGCAGCTTGCCATTGGCCAGGGCGCCTGTCTCCCGGTAAATGCAATCCGGATAGCACTGCCGAAAAGTGAAGGAAGTGAAGGAGTCGGAGATATCAGCTCCAATTACACGGACTTACCAGATGCGCAAATGCCGGATATTTCTCATTCGCCGATTTCAATTGATTTACGTGCTTCTGGCACTTTTGTGGCACGTTGCCCAGATTGATTTCCGGCGTGCGGCAACACGAGTTGATGTCCTGCCAAACGTTTCATGAAACATGCATTAATTCAAGCTTGCTGCTGCCTTCAATTCGATGTACTCACGAAATTGTTAAAGCTCGGTGGCGATGAGCAGTTGTAGGCGGCGTGGGCGTGATCCATAAACCATGACAGCAACAACAACAGCGACAGCGACTGCGACAGCTGCAGCGTAAAAGTAAATCAAATATGAATGCAATACAAAGAGGGAAAACAAGAAAAGCGCTCACCATTAAAAATGCAACACACTGGAAAATCGTTGAATGCATTTTTATCCCAACACACACACTAACACTCACACTCACACTTTACTTTACGAGTATACGCAATCGAAGCGTGGCAAAAGAATAAAACTTGTGCCACAGCCAGTCGACGCTTTTTATAGCCAACTGTGTGAGTCTATGGCGGGGCACGTTCTAGGCGTAATGAGCTTGTTATCGCCATCATAATGAAAACAAACTGTGGCATTTTGGTCCAATGCGTCAGTTGAAGGTGACACATCCAAGCCATGGTCCAATTGATGATGCTTCTAAACCCATCCATTTGCTTTAAAGGGGGAATCGCTTTCACCCATCGACCGTGACATTTTTTTTTGGGGAAATACCAGAAGTTTAATGGATTGTAAATCGCTGACTAAATGGAATTACATTGTTCACTATAAGTTTGGGTGAGTAATAGTTGATGGTCTCAACGATAACAAATAGCTTGTGTAACTATTAAATAATAGTCATAATTTGATATATTAATAGTAGTCATACAAATTATTAAATTGTGTAATTTTAATAATGCCCTAAATATAATATAATATAATTTATTAATTTATATTTTAATAGATGAATGTATACATTTTTATATTTTTCAAAAGCAAAGCAAAATTTTTTATTTATTTTACATATACATTTAAATTTTTATAAGTCGTGTATTTAATTAAATATCATAAGTTGAATTCAAGATATCAATAAGCTTGTGAAAGTATTTATTTCATAATATTCATAAATAATAAATTTTGATTAAATAAATGTTTAAATTTGACAAGATTACTCTCGGTTAAACCTGACATTAAATCTTGCGTTGTTTTTTGTTTTATTAATTCACTGCAAATTAAATTATATGTAATCTACTTTGTTTTTTACACATATATTTCACTTTTTTGTTATATATTTTACTTTTTTTTTTAATCCTGTGAAAAGCGAAGCTTAACTTTTCACTTAGTTGAAGTCAACTTTTATTATATTTATCATTTATCCAAAGCCTGCAACTAATTAGTAGTGCATTTAATTAATATTAGTTGAATTTATGATAGCAACATGTTACAGTGGCAGGCAGCAGTTGTTGCCAAGGCTCAAAGGCTTCAAGCAGGAGTTTGTTCATGCATGCATGAATAATGCGCTTATGTTATGATTCTTGTTGTTGTTGTTGTTATTGTTGGTGCCCTTGGTCTCTCAACACATTGTTGGTTGGCAGCTTATGTCAGCCCATTGTTGAGCTTAATCATCCCCAACTTCGTCCTTCTTGTTGCCATCGCAGTCGCTATTGCTGTTGCTGTTGATGTCGGTGTCGGTGTCGTTGTTGGCGTCTTCATCTTCAGCTGGCTGAGATTGCTGTCTCATCTGCTCCGCGGTTGTCTGAAGCTTTTAACCACTAAGATGAGCGTTGAAGATGCTGTTTAACCGTATGCTGAAATTTGCAGCTTTGGCATTAAAGTGCACTTGATGAAATTGAACTTAAGCAAGTGCTGCGCTGTGTATGTTATTTATTGCCCGAAAATACTTAAAATCAATAACGAGTTAAGCATACGACAAGTGGTACAACAAAAACTTACCACTTTAGCTAGACAATCCCAAGTGCAACAATAGTCAATTGATGTCCTTGCGTTTGGCTACAAATCGCAATCATTTCTTTCGAACAATGCGCAAAACTATTAACTGTGTTAGTTTACTCTGAGCTGGTTGTTTGGGGGGGTGGTAGAAATTGAAAAAGTTTTATGCTGTTTGTCTTTGCCATCGATCAGAAATTGAATTCAATGAAGGCGGTCCTCACAAAGCACTCACTTTTATAGGTTACTTAAACTCATAATGCCGCACGTAAAATTCAATCGGAATGTCAGGACGTGCGCTTTAATATCGTTGGGCTGGCTGGCTGGATGGACGGACAACCGAACATTGGGACATCAACATGTCTTTGCTTTTGGCACTGAATTTTTAAAATGAAATTTAAATGCTCTCGAGTGGCAGTTGACATTAGAATTTACTTGCAGCGTGTGAGGGCAACCGGGTGAGTGAGAATGAGTGTGGTGGGGAAGAGGCGGTTCGCTTTTTTTTGTTAGGAATGTTAAGGACTCTCTTCGAATGTGTCAGACGCATTTTTAGCCCTCGACTGTGGGGGCTTAATGTATTGTCATTGTGTTATTATCAGCAGATTCGCATGCTTTTTATAAAAAGAATCCAAGTATGTGTGCGTGTGTGTATTTGTGTGTGTGTGTGTGTGTTTGGGGCGTGTCAGAGAGTTTTTTTTTCTGGTATTTTCTTTTTGTTTTTTCAATTTGCTGTGCGCTCTCGGGGCAATTTGAGGGCGAGCACCTGCCGCATATTGCCATTTTAATAAATGTCGACACGAGCCACACTCGAGTTTAATTTGATTAGCCCGAAAAAAAAGCAGGAAGAAGAGACAACTGTCTAACTGTGGCAAAGCTAAAGGCAAAGGCACAGCGCACACTTCAAAGCGACATCGTTATGATATGCTTGCTGCCTGCTGCCTACTGCCTGCATACTTTGCCGACCAGAGAGAAGCGCGCCTAAGCAAACACATGCTCATGCTCTGTGAAAAAGAGCAACAGAATGCTCGACATCAACAAATATTTACATAAATCAAATGAGCGGATTAGGGCCCGCTTAACCGGCTGCCATAGGTATATAAGTTAAAGCACAAACAGCAACAATAAAAAGAATTGCATTTCCTAGAAAATGTTTCGGAAAATCCGCAATACACACACCTGTTGGACGGCAGCCAACGCAACGCAGCGAGGAAGAGGCCAAGAGTAGAGCGTCAACAAAACCAAATGTGGAACGTAGCTTTCGTTGAGCTTTTCCGTTGTGGAACGTAAATGTTTCGCGCCATTTTGCCGAAGCCCAAAAGTGGTAAGAACTTCCTTCGTCGGCTGCTTTTGTTAAGATGCTCCACAAACGTTTCAGTTATCAGCGGCAAGTCAGCGAGTGCGGTTCGAGCAGCGGTCAGACGGTTAAAGGTTCGAAAAGTGAATCTTCAGTGAATTGAAACTAATCCGAGTCAACCGAATAGTTCAATCAACCAAATCAAACACCAAACGTATCGATATCGAATTTGTGGGAAATCAAAGGGCGAGTGTGTTTGTGTTTGTGAGTGGCAAATATTAAATAAAAATGCCGCAGAACGTGCTCAAAATGCATATTATTTTTAATAAATATTAATGCGAGGCGTTGGCCGTGTAATGATTGCAAATAATAAATGTAATGCCATGGCAAATAATCCAGCATTAAAGTGCGTACATCAAAACAACAACAACAACTAGTGAGTGTTAGTGTGTGTGCGTGTGTGTGTGGTTGTGTCAATAGCCAAGACAACGAATGTAGAGGAATACACAGGACGAGAGAGAGAGAGAGTGAACGACGAAAACGCTTAAACATAATCATTTTGCAGCTTAGAAGGCGTTAAACACATTTAAGCCCTGGCAAATAAGTGGCTAGGACAAAGGATACCAAGAGCATTTGCTAAGCTGCGGTCAAATGAAAAATCCACGTTAGCTTAGCGACAACAACAACAACAACGAGAACAACGAGAACCGCAATTACAACTACAACTAAGTAACTAACTGAGACTGCAGCTATTCAGTTCAGTTCAGTACTCCCCATAGAGTAGAGGTAAGCATGTGTGTGTGTGTGTGTGTGTGTGTGTGTGTGTGGAAAGTAAAAATCATCTACTGCTTGTGGGCTTAATTAAAAAGCCAGGCAAAAGGCAACACACACAGTTTCTCACCCAGTAACACACAACAAAAGCGGACGATACAATGCGCTATGAAATCAAAGGGATGGAGAAGAATAGAAGGATTGGCAATTGGCCACATTGTTGTATAAATCTGTTTGTGTGTGTGACCACTCGGTGCAATATCGATTGCCAAAAACTCCATTAGACATCCTCAGCGTCCGACATTGATAGCTAAAAATATGGCTATAGTTACAGCTTGTTATTGTTGTCATCGAACAATGGCAGGCAATTGAGATAAAGAAAAAAAAAACAGAAAAATAAAAACTTGTTGCCTACTTTTAGGCTTCACGTTTAACGTATTTCTAAGGGAACTTGTTGCCTTGAAATGGAGTTGAGTTGCCTTTCTTCGCTTTTAATGTATTTCCAATTTGGATTTGATTTCATTTTATGAACTTCCGTTTGCTGCCTACTGCCACTTGAGTAAGTCCCTCTTCCCCCCCACCAACATAACATAATTCGCTGCCTGTCGTAAATCTGCTTGGCAAATCTCTGTCATATTTGGCAAACTTGCATTGCATTAAGCCAAATTTTTATTGAGCCAATAAATAACAGATTTCGCACATACTACACACAGGTCTTTCTCTCTCTCTCTCTTGTTCCCTTTGCTTTTGTTTGTTTGCCCTCGCTTTTGTTGTTCGAATTTTTATGGATTTATGCGAACAGAGGGGCTAAAAGCAAATCCTCGGCTTGTTAGCAGCAGCAGCAGCAGCAGCATCAGAGAAAGCCACATTGGCACATCACACCGCAGCCCCTCGAAGCACTCACGTAGCTGCAGCGCGTGCCGAGCTGCACGTGCCACCGCACTCAAGGGGAACGGGAAACCGTTAATGGCGAGACAATAAAACGCAACACTTGTTGGCAATGGCCCTGCTGATCCTGCTTCAAATGGCCGGCCATCAAGACGGGATAAAAGCCCGAAAAAAATCTGACCCCAGCATGAAGCCAGGTGCGGGAAGTTACAGATTTCATTCTCCTATTCCATTCGTCCATTCCATCTATCAGTGGCAACAATGTAGACGGAAGTGTCTGCAAATTATGATGTTTTCGTCTAGACGCAGAAAACGTTTCCAAAATGTAGCTAAAACAAGTTGGCCCGTCTTCACTTACGTTAAACCCTTGACTGACCTTTGAGCGGTTGGATATGGAATGCTAGCGTTGTTCACGCCATCCGCCATCAAATTTGATTGCCGCCAGCGGATGCATAAAAGCTCAAACACTTGCCCCCAAAACAGTTAGAGACCCACTCCGGACCGATCTATGTATGTTAGTATGTACAACCTACACAACCTACGTATATGTTGCCTGGGGGAGTCGTAGGCGAGCGTTCATATATTTGGCATCGTTCGTTTTCAGAGAGAGAGATCAAAAGAGGAGAAAGGCAGCACACGAATAGAGATTTCGTATTGCGAAAAGCAGACGGATTGATGGCCAGTTTTACTGTAGCTAATAAATTACGTATACGCAATCAGAATGCATTAAAAATGCCTTTGCAAGTAATTCAAGCTCAGCATCTCATTTAATCAAAAGCGGCATATGCTGTGCGTTATACGCTGGGCTTACGCTGCGTATGCGTTACATTTTTACTCATGAATTTTTCAATGCGTCGCGCGACCTCATTGTCAAAGCCCGTGCGCAACGCACTGCGCCTTGTGCTCTGTTTATGCATATAAAATTTAATGAGCTACAATAATGAGAGCAGAGCGTGGAGCGCGGAGTAGAACGCAGAGCAGCTAAAAATAGCAATCAACTTGTGTTGGCCTTTTGTTTGTGTCCTGACCATGTGGCTTTATATACCTACACACATATATTGTCTTTAACGTTCGCTTCATAATGAAAACGTCTTCAATGCACAATGCGCAAATTGTCCACGCATGTCACGGCCAATTGGCTGTGCTGGCTGCTACCATTAAGTCTTTAACGCGGAGAGAACAATGCAGTATTGTGGTGATGTTGATTATTATATTTTCAATTCTACATTGGAATTCCCGGCAATTACAAGACGCAGCAACAGCAACAGCAACAGCCACAGCAGCAGCAGCAGCTGGCAAGGAACGTAAACACTTAGAAGCATTAGGAGCAGCAGCCGGAAATTGTATGAGGAGGCGGGGTTGAAGGGAGTCTAAGCTTAAAGTATGAGTTTGTCGCATTCCATACTCTTACGCTATTCAGTCAGCCGCAGGAATTCGATTCCAAGTCTTTATACATGTGTGTGGGGGAGTATGTGTGTGTGTGTGGTGCCAGCGCCTTGGGCAAATCCATTGTGTGCAATCGCACGAGATTAGATACAATCTTCTATAATAGCATGTACGATAGCGTTGTGAAATTGGAACGGGAACACTGCGAACTTGTGGTGGAGACTTGTAAGGAAAAACAGCAACAAATAAGCAAAACGTTATAGTACATTATCCCCACCACGAACATATACCACATATCCACATTCGCTCTGCTGCTGCTGCTGTTCTGCTGTTCTGCTATTTGTGTGTGCATTTTATTTGTCCATCTACAGCTGTCCTTTTATACCCTATGTTAACACAAATGCCTGGCTGGGTATGCTGGTTAAAGAAATACGTTGTAAGGTATCACTATAGTCAACCTGTCTGTTGAATAAAACTCCCCTCCGCTTGTCCATCAATTCTATTCCAACCACCTTTTCTGTGGTACCACTTAGACGTCTGTCAGTCAAGCAGTCTCCGATTGACAGCTGCAAAAGGGTTAGCAAAGGCATAATTCACTCAACACTCCTTTCAAACTGCCCTAAATCAGGGTATCTGCTAGTCGCATCAGCTATTTGCAGTTAAATTCTACTCGGGGTTTTTATTTGCTGCTGTGCTGTCCGCCAGAGGCATTTGTCGTAATGTCCTTTTTATTTTTGCGTTGATTTGGCCAAGCTGAAAATATTTTATGATGCGAGCCTGGACATTCATCAAGTTGTGAATGCCATAAATGAGATTGTCAGATGAACACATTCCAACTGCCTCTTTATGTTATGTGTGCTGATGTGTGTGTGTGTGTGTGTGTATTTCCTAGTTTTGTCTTTTTTGCCTGAGCTGTCAAATATACATTTGCATTTTTGTGCCCAATGAATTGTGTTGGACATTTCTGCTGCTGATGTCCCTCTCCTCGTCACAGCGTTTGTGGCTAATTGAAATCAAATATGCAATTAGCAATCATATTTTCCTTTTCATTTAAATTTTTCGGTTTTTCAACTTGCCTTTATTTTGGTTGGTTGTCAGTTTGACATTATTTATGAGGCAATTAGATGCTCGGCTCTTTCAATTTCTATTCTTAATTTTTCTCTTCGCTGCCTTTGCGGCGAAAGCAATTTGCGAAATTGCGGCTTGAAATTGAAATGTTACTCTGTGCGCCCTTTTTTTTTTGGTCGGTTGGGTTGGGTTTGTTTGCTTTAAGCCGCAATTGCAGTTGCGAACTGGGCTAATGGGGACCTCGAGCGACTTGGGCTAACCGCAATGAGTAAATGAGCTCGAGGCATGTGCAGGAATAATCTTGTCGGCGACTGGCTTTATCTTGCGCTAATTTACGAGCTAGGCGGCATAAACAACCAGAGTTTCAGCAACCAGCAACCAGCAACAACAACAACAATAACAACTCGGGTAACAGCAAAAAGGCGTACAACAATAGGCATAAAAAAAAAAAATAAAGAGGAAAAAATATGAGGCGTTGCATACAGTGAGACATAAAAATAACGCAACCCCTGAGAACTATGGCAAATGCGAGTCGAGTGTCAACGCTGGATAAAAACAGCTTTAAATGATAACTGCAAGCTGCAAAAAAATTGTTATTACTGCTAAATATTTAATTGAATGGGAAAATATGCAAGCTAAATAGTTTTATTATCCCCCAGATAAGTCAAACTCAAAGGCTGGTAATTAATTATTTACGAGCTTAGTTTAGGCAATAAAACTACTTTCAATTTTTTCCGTGCGCTTTATGCATAAATAAATACAAAGTATTTAGCAGAAACTATGTTTATTTATTCCGTCCGATGCATAATTTAATACTCGCTATTAAACCTTTTTTTTTTTGGATGGGAAAAACTTTCGCACAGTTCGGAGAAAAAAACGTAACCACTTCCGCTTGGCCGCTTACTTCTCTCGCTCACTGTCTGCTCACGCTTCGCTTGCCACAACATCTACATATTTATTATCTGTTTACATGTGTGTATGTGTGTGTGTGTGGGTAAGTGTATGGGTGTGCGTGCGTGTGTGTTTTTATGCCATGCATTAATGTAACGATGCATCATTTATGCCATTTATTATCAGCACATAAATGCAAGATTTGGGTACTGCTGACTCCAAAGGTTCTGCTTCCTTGTCCCTTTTCCCTTACGTGTCCGTGTCTGTGCCACGCCCTAATTTCTATGATGGGCTGCGGTCGGCTGCAACCTTTTGTCTTAGCCCAACACGTACACAAATTGGCCCAAGACTGAACCCATATAGACATTTCGCTCTTGGCCAACCCGAAACTGTCAGTCAGTCATTCACTCAGTCACTCATTCTCTTCTTCTTGCTGGGGCTATTTTGTTGGCAAACTTTTTGCAAGCTAATGAATTTTTATAGCTCTGTGGGCCATGCCACATTAATATGTCAGAGTCAAAATGGGTCTCGTGCCCCTGGAGCAACAGTGTCGAAGCCTATGGCGCCTTGCCATTGCCATTGGCATTGGAAAATGCAATTTTCTTGCCTAGCGTAGGCTTTATGGCGCTTTAAACTGTTGCCTGTGGCAATAGCCATTCAGACTAAATGGTTGTGGCCCAATGCAATTAACACACACATGCTTATAAACTGACTTTGTTGTCTGTGCTAAATTGTGTTGCTTCCTTTTGTAATATTGATAAACTTTAACTTTTGCAGGCAACATGCAGCAACAGCAACACAAGCAGCAGCAGCCACAGCAATGAGCAACCACAACGTGCCACACGACAGCAGCAACAGCATCATCGACCATGACAACGATGGCGGCACCGGCGATGCCTTGGGCAGCAGCTTGAACGACACTGTTTGGTCCCAGAATCATTTGGATGAGATCAATCAAAGCGTCGAGCTGCATTGCCTGGTGCAGCAGCACGTTGAGGCAACGACCTTTGGCAATGCCACCGACCACTGCAACACGCAATTCGATTCGATACTCTGCTGGCCGCGCACAGCACGCGGCACCTTGGCCGTGCTGCAGTGCATGGATGAATTGCAGGGCATTCATTACGACAGCAGCAGTGAGTAGACGTTGCATTTGACCTTTGACCTTCTCTCAAGCGGGTGCTCTGCTTACAGAGAATGCCACACGCTTCTGCCACTTCAATGGGAGCTGGGCGCAGTACACCAACTACGATGCCTGCGCCCATTTGCCAGCTCCGGAGACGGTGCCGGAGTTTGAGACCATCGTCGAGCTGCCGACCATTATCTATTACATTGGCTATGCTTTAAGTCTTGTCTCGCTAACACTGGCGCTGATTGTTTTTGCCTACTACAAGTAAGTAACTGCTTTGTTATTCCATTGACCACCCAATTGCATCCCCTACTCCATCTACTCCACATCAATCGACCCCTAGAGAGCTGCGTTGCCTGCGCAACACCATCCATGCCAATTTGTTCTTCACGTACATCATGTCGGCTTTGTTCTGGATACTGCTGCTGTCTGTGCAGGTGAGACGTGCTCACTTTATGCTTTAGCCATATACCTAACAACACTCCACTCTCCACTCCACTCCTCAGATCTCCATTCGCAGCGGACTGAGCAGCTGCATTGCTCTGGTCACGCTCTTTCACTTCTTCACGCTGACCAATTTCTTTTGGATGCTGGTCGAGGGTCTCTATCTGTATATGCTGGTGGTCAAAACCTTCTCTGGTGATAACATACGCTTCAACATATACGCCTCAATTGGCTGGGGTAAGTTTTGATGTATGCCCCGTCTGCACTTTGCGTATCTAATTAGCTTGCCTTCCATGACAGGCGGTCCAGCTTTGTTTGTGGTCACGTGGGCGGTGGCAAAAGCTCTCACGGTCAGCTACAACACGGATAAGGTAAGAGTTTCGCATTTTTGTTTGTGTATTCGCCTCATTAAAGTTGAATTCGCGCACAGTATGACATCAACTGCCCCTGGATGGAGGAGACGAATGTTGACTGGATATTTCAGGGTCCTGTTTGCGCGGTGCTCATTATCAATCTGACTTTTCTGCTGCGCATCATGTGGGTGAGTAAGAGCACCAGTTGCAAGCCCACATAAGCTCCCAACTCTGACTCCATCAACATCAATATCATCTTTTGTTGGCCAGGTGCTCATAACAAAGCTGCGCTCGGCAAATACCGTGGAGACGCGTCAATATCGCAAAGCGGCGAAGGCTCTGCTCGTGCTTATTCCGCTCTTTGGCATCACCTACCTGGTTGTGCTGGCAGGACCCTCCGAATCGGGACTAATGGGTCACATGTTTGCCGTTCTTCGTGCCGTGCTGCTCAGCACACAGGCAAGTTTTTCATTGCCATTTGTTTTCTTTTCTGTTCCTCCTTTAAACCCGATCCCCGATTCACATTCCCATTTTTTTTTCACCTTTCTTTTTGTGCGTCACTCTCTATAAATATTTGCTCTGCTGTTGCTTGACAGGGCTTTTGGGTGTCGTTGTTCTACTGCTTTCTCAACTCGGAGGTGCGAAATGCGTTGCGACATCATGTATCCACCTGGCGCGATACACGCAACATTCAACGCAACCAGAATCGACGGTGGGTCACAATTCTCAGTTCAAAGTAGTTAGCACTTCCTATCAACAATCACACACACACACACTTGTTCACCTGTATAGCACACACACAACTCTCTCACACACACTTTCTTTATTTAAGTGCACGAGACAACAAACACTTTAAAACTCTTTCCCAACTTGTGCAGCTATACAACAAAAAGTTTCTCCAAGGGAGGCGGCTCCCCGCGCGCTGAGAGCATGCGGTAAGTGAAACTTGGCTAACGACATTTTTAGTATTAATTACAAACACCTGTGTCCATGCAGTTAGTTACGAGTACGAGTACTCCGAAAAGTTTTCGTCGGCGCCAGAGACAAGCGCATGTCATTTACACCTTTTTTGCATATTTCGTCTAAAGTTCTTTTTGTGTCGCGTGTTTGGCAAAAACTACTCACTGTCAATTTTAGCTGCTTTTTACAACAATCTCTCCCGCTGCAAGTCATGATAAACCGTCTTTTCACATGTGTACAATTTTTTCCTGCCATCCAGTGTTGCCAATTTGGCTACTTTTCTATGACTCGCTTTTTTCAAAGATACTTTTGGTTTGCCTTGTTTTGTTTATAATAGTGAAAAATTGAGAAAAAAAAGTTAGAAAAAATAACGAAATTAACATTAATTTCAATGAATGAAAACGACTCTATTACATTTCAGAAATAAGCTAAATAAATTTAATTTTTTAATTTGATTGCATCTAAAATTCAAAGAAATTAGTTCACCTCATTTTGCGATTATTCTGTTTAAAGTTACTTTACTCAGTTTATATTCATTTTATGTTGCAATTGTGTTTTCTCTTTTTTATAACTTTTATTTATATCGTTTTTTCCCACTCTAAAATAGCTTGTTTTCCCCTAGACAAGTTGGCAACACTGCTTCACTTAACACATTGCATATTATAATATATCTTGCGTGCAGCTGCTTTTCTAGTTGCCCCTAAAAGTAGACTAGATATATTTTTCATGCATGCTGAGCACCTTAAAGCCGTGACGACATCTGTGTTGATTTTGCGAATACTTTCTATATGCAGCCCTCTAACCTCGTACTACGGACGTGGAAAACGCGAGTCTTGCGTTTCATCGGCCACCACAACGACGCTGGTGGGGCAACATGCGCCGCTGTCGCTGCATCGGGGCTCGAACAATGCGTTGCACATGCTGCCCACCAACAGCAATCTAACGGGCACCGGCAGCACGCTCAGCGTCATGCCGCGGGCAATAAGTCCTTTAATGAAGGTAACACCCATTGTCCACACACAGCTAATTGCAAATGCAACCACAACTAAGAACAACATTGAACTTTTCTATTTGCAGCAGGGACTCGAGGAGAACTCTGTCTAATTCGAGACAGTTGCGAGACTCAACCACACAGATACATATATACACACTTCCACACCCACACACACACACGCACGCTCGCAGACAGTCATGGAGTGTAGCTTAGATTTAGTCTCCTAGGCATTTGATGGAAACTGTAAATTGTACAACTAGTCAAGATTTTAGCAAGAGCAACAAGCATCTTAAGAGACTGAACTGAAACTTTTAATTTAATTGATTTGCCTCCCCCCCCGTCCCTCCCTACCCCTCTCCCTCTTAGCATTGTCCTCATTGTAGCTCTAACAAATAATTGTAGTCTTAATTAATTATTGTACATGAGTGTTGTTTTAACTGTTGAATGTTACTAAGTGTACCACCAATCGCAAAGCAAAGAAAATCTACCTAAACTTTAATATGTACATACATAAAATAGATAAGCTAAACAAAAAATGTTACTACTGCAACTGAAAAACTACAACAACAACAAGAAGAACAAACAACCCACAAAGAACACTTGAAAATACTAATAAATGGTCTATTTACTTGAGTGTATGCAAATTTTGACGTTTATTCATCTCTCTCTCTTTCTCATCTGCTTATGAATTTTATTATCAATTTATTTTACAGCGTTTTGTTAAACTTTTTCATTGAAATTTTAATTTCTTTGTATTCATAAATTTTCAGCACACAAAAAAGAGATGACGAAGAGAAAATGAATAAAAATTGTGTTAACATCAAAGTCGCTTTTGGTTGCGCAGAGCAACAACAACAAAGTGCCAACGACAAAAGTAATGATAAAAATTATTTGCATACCCTGTAACCAATATAAAGACGGGGTATAATGAGTTACACCTGCGTTAGGTTCGACAAGCTTTGCTTTTGAGGAGTATATTATAATTTAAACCATTTTTAGTATGTGCACACATTGCCAAAAATTTGAGAACAACCTTTACAAGGTATCTCATGTTCTCACATTCTTGCCTCGCCCCATTTTTACTTATTTTAATTGCATTCTTTGTGGCGCAGACAACCAACAAAATGAATACCTATTTTTCATATGCCACAAACAAGTTTTAAGTGCAACTCAAGGCAAAAGCTGAAGATGCTTTCGAGGAAAAGTTTAAGAAGAAGATTCTTCTTGCAGCTTGCTGGCAGATGACTTCATTCGCCATCTAATTAAGAATATTATTAATTTAGAGTGCGATAATCCGAGTTAAGCAACCGTATAATTTGCCATTCAAAAACGAGGGTCAGTAAAAGTGTTCTCCATCTATGCTGGATTGGTTTACTTAACGACTTAACGGCCAGAGTTGATGCTCCGACTTGTGTCGAGACTGACTCTGACGGAGATGAATAAAGCATTGCATAAAGTCAGGCGCCATAAAAATGCATTGCACTTGGCACAATAAAATTCCAGTGCCTATAAATATTGCATGAGCCGCACACAACACAACACAGCGCAAAGCAAGTCAAATACGCTTCAGGCGGGAGTGAACGACTCAAAGATATGCTCGAAAGTGGGGGAGAGAGAAAGTAAGAGTTTCTTTTTCGAATAAATAATAGTGAAATATAAGTGGAAATATATGCAAAGGTTTCTTGGCTCCTTTGACAAATTTATGTTATGTTTTTTACATCATTCAATGGGCATAGGGTATGCTGGTAATGAAATCGAAATGGATGAGTAAAGGCTGACTTTCGTTGTGGCTGTGCAAAGTGGAGAGTCTATGAATGCAAAACACGAGATTGCCACTAGCATCAGCCGCATGAAGTGCATAAATGTTTAATGTATTTGTGTAAAATATGCACAGAATGGTTTTGTTGGCCAGTTTTAGAGTTTTCCTTTTTTAACCCAGCAGTAATACATAGCAGCAGCAGCAGCAGCAGCAGCGGAAACTAACCGACAACGTGGCGTATGAGCGATATATGAACACTGTGTGCGCACTTAACTAACTTGTCGGCGCTGTATTCGTATGTGTGTATGTGTGCGTGTACTTACCCTAATGGGAATTTTTGGGGCATAGCAACAAACAGCGAGTCAAAGTTCAAAGTACTTAAATGCCACAAAAACTACGCCAAAAACAGCCGCAACAACACCAGCAACACAACCCACAACAACATCAGCAGCAACAACTACAACAACAGCAACAACAATTATCATAAAAGTAAAATGGGGGAAGAGCATAAACATTTATTGTGCGGCCAAGTGGTTTTGCATTCAAATGTGCTTCAGCATTTGCGAAAGTTTCTCTTTTATGCAAATTAGTTGCAATAAATAAAGATTTTGTAGACTGTGCCACAAATTGCAAATTGAGTCATATGTAGCCACGCCTCCAAAAAAAAGGGCGTCGCCAGCTTGATGAAGTGCACAAGTTTTTCGGTACAGCTCAAGCGCGTCAACTGCAGCATCCTTGAGTCAGAAAGCAAGAGGACCGCTTGTCACCTGACTTGTTGCCAAACCACACGACCCAATGACGCGTGTGTAAGTGTAAGTGTGTAAGTGTGTGAGTGAGTGTGGCAAGCCAAGCACAAAGATAACCACGGGCAACAGGCAAAAGTGGCAGCGACAGCAACAACACACACACACACACACACAATGCGTTGGGCCACAAAAATGCCAACGCAATTGTAACATTTTAATTAACCAAATTGTGCGCCTAAAAGTTGGCTAACACCGCCAGTATGAAATGAAACTCAATTAAAAGTCGCTTAGACCCACAATTTGCTGCATGGTGTTTACTTCCTGCCCCACTGCGCTGTATGCCCCGCATGCCCCGCGCCGCGTGCCGCCAGCTACTTGCTTCCAAAATTTTTAACCGCTTTAATTAAGTGTAGCCCCCGGAGGAGAGCATAATTTAAGTTGCGGCATAATCAAAAGTGAAATTACCCCGAAGGTCAACCAAGCGGCAAGCAACACAAGTTGTTTATGCCCGCCAACAGCAAACGGCAATAATAACACTGTCGAAACTCGGTTCCAGGAAATCGTCTCGATTACGACCACATTTAAAACTAATTACACGCATTTAAAGCTCATATTTCTATCGCGCTCTTTAAAGCCTATTTCAAGCAATGTTTTTGTTATACCCCCTACTCATAGGGTAGAAGGGTATTATAACTTTGTGCCGCCATGAAATATATGTAACAGGCAGAAGGAGGCATCTCCGATCATATAAAGTATATATATATTTTTGATCAGCGTCAACAGTCGAGATGATGGAGCCTGTCTGTCAGTCCGTCCATAGAAACAACTAGGTCTTAAAGAGATACGCAGATCAAGCTTGATTTAAATGTTTGCGGAAGAGATTTTGAGATATACAAAACAAAAATAAAGTATTTCAAATACCTGAACATTTGGTTGGGAATTCTTTTGTTTATTTGTTTATGTTGAATGCAGTACTATATCAATATACTAATCATAGCCTTTGGTAAAGTTGTTAATATATAGAATAGCTTTAAAATTAATACAGCACTTTGAACTTTTTACTATAGGTAAGTATCTAACAGTCGTTCACACTCAACTATAGCTTTCTTACTTGTTTTGTTTGTAGCTTGCAACAAAAAAAATGTACAATTAATTTTGTGTAATTTGGCATGTAATTAGATCGTACGAAATAATAACTTTCTAGTAATTAAGCTATCGTCATATTAAATATCAAAAGACTTCAAACTAATATTGAATCCAAGAGAAGCTGCTTTAATTAATGGGAAAACACCTTGAAACTGTTTTGCTGCTGTCGAATTTTATTAATAGATTGCAAATTTATTGGAATGGGCGGGAGTAGTACCCAGTACCCATAGTGTGTAGTGATTTATGGCATGTCCAACGAAGGAAAATCCATTTTAATTATGCTTGAATTCGCATATTTACGAGTTTCGATTAAAGTCTCTCTCTCTCGCAGAGAGTTGTCAACTCATTTGGGGAATTCACTTTAATCTCGAGCCACAAAATGAATTTCATCTGACGTGAAGCTCACGCTTCACTGGCTGCAAAAATGTGCCTTGGCCGCTAAAACAGGATGTGGCTGTCGCCCGTCGGCTGGGCGACTCTCTGAATGGCCGACTGGCTGACTGCCTGACTGGCTGACTGGATGGTTGTTCTGGGCAGACAGACGTTCCCCGAGGCGCAGCTCGTGTTATAGCTAATTAAATATTTGCTCTCTGGCCAAAAAGCTTGTCACAGCTGTCCAGAGATTTGTGGAGAAAGTTTCCCGTTGTGCTGCAGTCAGTCCATCGTGATGTTGCTCTCGGCTTCGTTGCTGACAAGTTGAAGCATTGCCCCGTTAACGTTTAAAAAACAATTTCCGTTGGACAGGCTGCTGTTCCCTTCGCCATCAGCTGCTCACACTGATTTTCTATATAAATGCAAATGTGCAAGACGCAACAGCAGCAACTGAAGCAGACGCGCGCATGTCGCAAGTTGCCCTGTTGCAATATCGCATCACCAATGCGATGCCCTCCAAGGTGGACTCCCCATTTAATTGAGAGCTCTTGACCCAGATAATGGACTGTGGATTAACCTCGTCGTCGTCATCGCCGTTGTCGTTCTTTTTTTTTATTGCACTCTGCTTTGCTATTCCAATTGCGATTTACTGCCTGTCATGCATACTAATTACTATGATAGCATTTGCCTTTAATACATCGCCATTAGCGTCATCGCTGTCTCTCAGCTCATTGCTGAGGCCACAGCGATTGCCGTTCATCTCGGGTATTCGGCAACATTTTATTACTTAAGCAGCAGCAACAGCAACATCGACAGCAGCAGCAGCAGAAAAATCAATCAAAATAGAGTAGCAAGGCATTTGACAACACATCAATCGCTCACTTAATTGATTGCCTGCAGCAGTAGCAACAACAGCAGCAGCAGCAGCAGCAGCAGCAGCAGTAACTAGAGAAAAGGCAGTCGCAACAACAATATTCACAATATCAGAAGTAACAACTTAAGCATCAACAATATTAACAGCAACTACAGCAACACCAACAATCATAGTGGCAACTAATTTTGCGATAGCAACAGCAGCAGCAGTAGCAACTGCAATAGCAAAATGAACCTCAGCAGCAACAGCACTAGCATTATCAGCAGCAATTTTGACAGCAGCAGCAACATTGCTCAGGAAAAGCAACAGCAATTGAATAAAATTATTGCAGTAAAAGAAAATTGTAAGAGCAATAAAACGAATAAAAGCTACAATATTAAAAGAGCAAACACAACGACTTGTAACTGCAACAAAAAATACAACAAATGTTGCCGACTATCAGCAGCAATCATTTTATAACTCACTGAAAGAAACAGATTGAGGAATGAATAATACTTAAATATTAATAGCGAATTTCATAATCACAACTCAAATTACTTACATGTGATCCTAAAGTTAAAGTTTCTGCTGTACGGTTTCACTTATAAAACAAAATAAGAAATACTTTAATACAAAAATTGGTTAAGTAAAACAAAGATAAGATTCTCTCTTTAAAAAACTTTAAGGGGAAAGAATTTTGTTTTACATTAATTTTATATTTTAAATAAAATAATATGCATCAACTTATTATTTATGCATTAATTTTGCTTTTTTAAATGAAAAAAAAAAAAAATACAATATAATAAATGCATATTTGCTGGTTTTCCAATATGATTTACTTTGTGTTTTACCAAGATGCGTTTACTTACTTCAAAATTTTGGTGTTTTCGACTTACTTTTTAGATTAAAATTCATAGTACTAAGAACAAAATTAATAAATTTTAAAACTTTTTTGTATCAGTGTACAAGTATCAGTATTACCAGCAACAGTGCAAATTACAGCTACAATAACTGCCGCAGCAATTGAGCTTAAGCTGATTTCAAACCTAATTAACGTTAGCTTAAAGAAAAGTTGGTTGGACGTGTTAATCAGCTCATAAATGAAGTAAAAAAATAAAGAAAATAGTTTAATTCAATTTGTGGAGTTGCTGCAGCAGACGCAGCCGCATAAGTGAAGTAGTTTGCAAGTCTTCACGCAAGTCAAAAATTCAATAAGTTGGCGAAAGTTTTGTGCGGCAAGTGAAGTGCTTGCCACGGTGAGCGGCGCGCGGCGCGTGGTGAGTGGCGCACCAAAAGACAACAGAAATTGACAGCATAATGCAACTGGGTGCAAGTTTTCAGTGCGGCACTCGCGGCTCTTGCAATTTATTCATATTTCGCAGCAGCTGCTGCTGCGACAGCTGCCACAGAGCACTGCGTAGAAGGGGATGGGGGCAACAGGAATAGAAATAGGAAGAGTTATGTATTGAAGGTATGTAATAAAAGGTAGCACTGGGGAAATGGCTGCGAGCAAAATGTGTAGCATACTTTGCTGCGCGGCGAGTTGTTAAAGTTATTCAGCGGAAAAATGTAGCACGCAACAAACTGCTGAACTCGCAGGTTCGCAGTGTGGCAATGTGGCAGACTGGATGACTGCCTGGCTGCCTGGCTGCATGCCCCACTAATTGGGCCATTAATAATGCGGCTTGTTTTTGATTTTTCATTTCGGGGCAACAAGTCACAACGTGTAGTATCTTCCTACAAAAGTTTTACGACTAAAATATTATTTTAGGTCTGCTGTGCGAGTCTGCTGCCAGTTAGCAGTTCAATGCGTTGAGGCGTCAACCCAAACAGAGCCAGAGCCATGGGGAAGGTGGAGGAAAAAGGTAGAGAGCTTGTGGAGGCGAAATTCGAACTTTTGCTATAGTAGCTTGGCCAACGCAATTCGAGGGTTGATTGTGCAAACCTTTTTGCGGCTGGGATATGTTTTTGCGCTGCCACACAAAAGGATAAACTTTAAAAAGCATAGAAAGCGAATGGATAAGAGAAAAGCGAAAGGGGAGACGGAAGTGATTGAGAGATGAAGAGGGTGGATAAAATTCTTTTGATAAAGTTTGTATTATGTTTTGCTGGTCATTTAATTGGTTTTGGGTCTCGAACTCTAAAAGCTTAGACACAATCGTTGGTCACCAAACTGAGAACTCAAATGCGACGCACTTTGTTGCAAGTTTTTGTGCAGCCAAACTTAAATGCTTTGCAGGCAAAGGAATGCCACAAAAGTGTATGACTTGCCCTTAAGGTCAATATTGTGACCAGAAGAGAACCAAAAAAACTAAGTACTTTTGGCCTGGCCAGCAGCTGCTGTTTGTCTCAAAGTTGCAGGCACTGTTTGTGCCACATTAGCAACGCCATTTGCACAAAGTACGAGGCGAAACGTAAGAAAAACTTTATGCAAAAGTTAATTTATAAGCATCAAAAGATACAAAATGCTGAGCGCAATTTCCGGTTTCCCTAAAAAACGTTTACTTTACCTTTTTTGCATGCCCAAGCAGCAAGCAACAAGTGTTGACACATACAAAAATAAAGGTGAGCGAGAGGAGTGAGAGAGAGAAGTTTGGCAACGCTTCGGTTTGAGTTTGACATTTGTTGAAAACTTTTGGTCTAACCTGAACTGACAACTCGTGCTTCTGCTTCTGCTTCAGTTGTTGTTACTTGCTTTGCTCACTCTGCCCTCTTGCCTCCTCCCATATTTCCTTTGCTTGACAACCTTCTGCCATTACTGGACAAACTTTGTGATGTTGTTGTCTCTTGGCTTAATTCAATGAGAACTGCTTAACGTTCAGCGTTCAACAACGTTCAACGCTGCTGCTGCCAGCTGCTAATGGCGGTAATGCAATTTCAATTTCTCCTTAATATTATTAACGCCATCTTTTGGGCGTCAATTAATACCTGGCTGACTGTCTGTCTGTCTGGCTTCTGTGCAGCGGCACATCAAAGAGCCAAAGCTATGGCCAGGCCAAAGCAAACAGCGGATGGCTAATGTCAACAGCAACTGGAACCGGGGAATATAGCTTTAATTGTGTCTATTCAAATATTGGCAAGTCCTCAGCCATGCTGCAAAGACAATGCGCCATTAGCATTGTGGCATCAGACTGATGGCATGTGGCAGGTGGCAGGTGGCAGTTGAAACTTGGCTGCTTTCAGGTGCGTTAAGTGACCAATGAGTCGCTGGCAGTGACACACACAAAAACACGCAGCAGGAGACGCTGTGTCAAAAGCAAAGCAGAACCTTTCGCTTTTTGGGGTTCATTCGACTGCTGCTTTTGGCGCATTAGCTGAGCTGTCATTTTAATTGCAGCACATTTGTCAGCGTGTGCTACAGGGCGTATGCGTGATTTACAGCCAAGAAGCTCTCGCCTTGATTGGCATTTCGCTTTGTGGCTAATGGCCCAAAAGTGTCGCTGTTGCCTCATACAGCCATTTATTTAAAGCTAATGGCTGAAATTCGCCGAAAATCAAGTTACGACTTCACTCCACTCCACTTCACTTGACTTCACTTTATTTCGCTTCACTTTTGCCATCTCATCTGTCAAATTTGTTGCTGGTCTGCCACAAGAAAGCCTGATGTCGGATGTGTGTGTGCTCTTTAATCGTTCCATGTAACTGTCTGAACTCTTGACTCTGTATTGATATTTGGCCTTTAATTGCTTTGCAGGGATAACGGGGCGTATGCGTAACAAGCAGCAATCATTTGGTTTGATTGATTATGACTAGATCACGACTCGATAGTCACCTTCTATATTGTTGTTACTGTTACTTGTGATAGAGCTGAGCAGCCTTCGAAACGGCTGTCAAGGCAACGCCTTCATCTTTCGGATGCTCTGCTATTGTTAGAAATTCAGATGTGAAATCGTTTTCGCTTTCGCATTTCGCTTTTCGCTTTTGCCGCTTGCCGTGCGACACTCGAAGTGCGAAACTGAATTTAATTTGTGCCACTCGCATTTCCAATTACATTTTCAAGTGAATACCGTGTGTTGTTGTTTCAGTTTGTATTATGCATGGAAATTCGAGACGCTGGAATTTATTGAACAAAACTTTGTAGTCAAGCATATCAACTTCAGAATGAATCAGATTATGCTGCCGCCGCCTGCCAGCTCAACAAACAATATAGTAACTATAATAAGGATGAAATTGTTGCCCTCCATATTGTTGCTGCTGCTCTCCATGGCAGCAACGGGTCACTCCATGCAGCTGTATCGCGTGCCCTTGCGTCGCTTCCCCTCGGTGCGTCATCGCTTCCAGCAGTTTGGCATACGCATGGATCGATTGCGTCTCAAGTACAGTTCGAAGAGCGAGTCGAGTGCGGTTAGGAATGTGGCGTTAAGCAACTATCTGGATGCACAATACTTTGGACCGATTAGCATTGGCACGCCGCCGCAAACTTTTAATGTTATCTTCGACACGGGCTCGGCAAATCTGTGGGTGCCCTCGGAGACCTGTAACCACAAGTTGGCCTGCCAGATACACAGTCGCTACAATGCCAAGCGTTCGCACACATATCAGGCGAACAGCAAACGCTTTGATATTCAATACGGTTCTGGAAGTCTGGCGGGTTTCCTGTCACAGGACACGTTACGAGTCGCGGGACTGGATGTGAACAATCAAACCTTTGCCGAGGCCACAGACATGCCGGGTCCCATCTTTCTGGCGGCCAAATTTGATGGCATCTTTGGCCTGGCCTATCGCGGCATCTCGATACAGAACATCAAGCCGCCTTTCTATGCAATCATGGAACAGCAGCTGCTCACACTTCCCATCTTCTCAGTCTATCTCAATCGGCATGCCAGTAGTCGCCAAGGGGGCTTTCTCTTCTTTGGCGGCTCCAATCCACGCTTCTATAGCGGCAACTTCACCTATGTGCCCGTGACGCATCGTGCCTACTGGCAAGTGAAGCTGGAGAAGGCGAGGATTGGGCAGCTGCAGCTATGTCAGAATGGCTGCCAGGTAATCATCGATACAGGCACCTCGTTTCTGGCCGTACCCTACGACCAGGCCATACTCATTAACGAGTCCATTGGCGGCATTCCAGCTGCCTACGGTCAGTATACTGTGCCCTGCGACCAGGTGGCTCACTTGCCGCCGCTGAGCTTTGTTTTGGGTGGCCGTCGCTTTCAGCTGAGGGGCGAGGATTATGTGTTCCACGACATCTTCGCTGACCGGACCATTTGTGCGTCGGCATTCATTGCCGTCGATTTGCCCTCGCCCACGGGACCACTGTGGATACTGGGCGATGTGTTTCTGGGCAAATATTACACCGAATTCGACATGGGCAATCATCGCATTGGTTTCGCCGATGCCAAGGATTGATAACGTCGTCGAACGCTTTGCTCATTAAATGGCTGTCATGATATTAAACATCAGGAATTCCTGTGGCTGTGTGCTGTCAAAAATCAAAAACAGTATTTTATTATTTTATTACCTGCGCGGTTCATGCTGAACCTCAGCAAACAAGTAACAAGTATACGCAGTGGAGCACAGTGTACAGAGGCTGACGTCAATGTCCGTTAAATTGCGTGGGCGGAAGCTAATCAAAATTCGCTTGCAGGCACCAAAAACTGAAGAAGCCTGCGAAAAAAGAGAGCGAAACATTTCAAAGTGGGTAGCTCTGTAGAGTTGGAGCTGTAATTGATTCGCTGGCAAAATAAAAGAGCAGCCGCAAAACAAAAAACAACACAAAATAAAAATGAAACAAGAAACCAAGAAACCAAGAAACCAAAAAGAATACACAATGTCCTTAGCCGCATGTTGAAATCCAGTAAGCACTTTGTGAGCGCTTCAGCATGAAATAAATAGCTTTAAGTTTACGACTGACGCGTTGCGTTTGCATTTGAATTTAAATTTGTATCGCTTCAAGTTTCCGCTTCATCTCCATCTCCCTCTCTTGTGGCAACAATTTTTAGGGTTCGGCGAGTTTTTGCGGTTTTTACGAGCATGCACAGCAAATTTTTAGCTATATATGCGCAATATACGCTATTCTCGCAGCTTGCCAAATAAACGAGGTTGCTGCGTCCAACCTATGGTATACTCGATATTCTTGTTTAGGGTAGCTGACAGTCTATGCGCAGTGTTTATTTCACTGTCGTTTTTTGCACGCTTTTTTTGCCACTGACCTTTCGCCTTCGTTTGCTTTCTTGCGGCTTACAAGACCCTTTATTGATACTCGACTCGGCAAAACTTCTTTTTGGCCTTTTTATAGCCCACATCCAGCCCCCAACTCCAACTTGGCTTGTGGCTTTAAAAATTGTTAACATTGATTGCTGTTTGCTTAACCTTTTTATTTTCTTTCCTTTTGGCTTTTCATAATTTTTGCACACACACTCGCTCGCACACACAACAAAAGGCGGCAAATGGCGGGCTGCATTAGTTAGGCCATAATGAGTGGCTAAAACGGAAAGCCTAAAGCTCAACGATGACTTTCACTTGGTATGCAAAAGTAATCTGGCTGTCAATTTCTCATTTGCCTGGGAAGTCCCTTAGTCCTCAAAAGCTACCTAACATAAAATCCATTTGGCAAAATGCTACTACTTCTACATCATAGTACTTGGGGCCGGGCTTAAGCAAAGGCGCGTCGTTTTTTGCCTGTTAACTGCTAAGCCTTTATGCAGGACACACCCCGACAGCAACAGCAACAACATTAAGCTGGCTTTTTCAAAGTGCAAGGCAGCAGCAACAAATGCGAGGGGAGTGACTGATGAATTTGCTGTGTTTTCTATGCCAGTTGCAGCATTGCGTAAAAGTGTCGCCTAGCAATCACCAACTACAAACGAAAGCAGTAAAAGGGGGAAGAGAGAGAGAGCGTGAGAGAGAGGACATCAATAAAACAGCTTGTGGCAGTTGTCAAAGTGCTTTATCGCTTCAATATCCGTTCACGATAAAAAAGGGTTCACTTTATCGACAGAAGCAGAAAGTGTTGCCTACTTTTGGGCGCTCGATGAAATCACTCGCAATAATTGTTAATAAAAGGCACACACGCGCGTCTTTTGCTAGTGCCTCTTTAAGGCACCTCTTGACAAATAATTCAAGCGCCAAATCGAATCACATGCAAAACAGTAAGCGTCACACATCAGCGGAAGTGAACTTCGAGTGCGCACCCTCTCAAAATTGCCATGGCATTGCCATTGGGTAGGCGATGAAAGTAATTGGGCTGCCAGCCCACTGCCTACTGGCTGTGTATTTGCTAGACAATAGCGGTCTAAGGCATAAGATAAACGCGATAAGTATCACAAAAGCCAAATGGCAGAGCGAAAGCCTGTGTGTTTTTTGCTACAGCCGCTGGCGCTGCGTCTGACAGGCGGAGTCAGGGCTGCGGAATTAAATCATTCGATAAGATTATGCATACATTGTCGGTGCCAGCAGCATTGTCCTGTCCTGTACTGTCCTGTCTTGTCCTGCGCTGTGCTGTGTTGTTTCTATGCCTCCGCCCTGTCGCCACATTCCTATGTAAATTTATGTGCTTGCTGTTTTTATTAAAAAATGTTCGTTGTCGGTTTGCCCAAAATCCTTGCTAATGACACTCAAAACTGGGCTAATGAGTCAATAAGGCAATTTGCGAGTAAACCAGCAAAAAATGAGGGATGCCAACTCACAGAGAGGGAGAAATAGAGAGCAAGAGAGAGAGAGATGGAGAGCTGGTCAAATTATTATGCCACTTAATTACTTTAATATGGCATTTATGGCAAATGCTTTTGGTAGTTGTATTCGGTTATCAGGCTGACAAAACTGCTCGAACCGCAGGCACTTTCATTTCGGTCAGTCGCCCCTTTGCTGTCCGTTGCCTGCTTAACTGGACCCAACATATTTTGACAGGCCCCAACAGGACCAAGCCAACACACACACACGCACACAACACACATGACATGGATACGGCAGTGGCATAACCTTGCCTGTTTGTTTTGTCCCTGGTCTGGGGAGCAATGGACACCTGTCTGCGTTGCAAATGTCAATTAGTTTTGAGACAATACCAATTAAATTTGTGTGCACACTCACTGCACCTACACACACAAACACACACTTAGGTACACACACACATGCATAGCGAGTGCAATTGAACCTTTGAAGCCTGCTGGCAATTACTTTAAGTGCATACGCTTTAAAGGACATCAACTTGAGCGGATTGTTATACGAAAAATGTACTTAGAACTCGAATGACGGAGCATCATTTATCAAAAATCCTTTTGTCTGTGCCAGCATAAACATTAATCTAAGCGCCGTATAAGTGTCCCGCCACCGAGGGCAACTCCAACTGTTGCCGCTGCAGCAAATTGCCAACACCCACGAAGCGTTGTGACAACCCGCTGAGCCACAGACGAAATAGCTCACAACATGTTCTTTTTTGTCCTAGGTAAGAAAGATTGTGTGCTCTCTGCCTTTTGCAACATTTTCTTGAACATGTGTTTGTTATACATTCCTCTTGTTGTGTGTTGCTGATGCCGGTCTCAAGGACATGCCTCATGTTGCGAGTCGATTGGCAATCATCGTTGTAACAACTTTAACTGGCAGTGTGCCTCATTTTTTAAGCGACAAACGTGACAATAACAGAGCCCAATTAAATGCCAGCCAGTCAGCCAGTCAGGCTGCTATAGTAAAGTGAAATTACGCATACGTCCCATGACACAAGCTCGTTTACTATTAGCAGGTTAATTATTTGCCGCAATTGGTGCACCCAAAATTCAGTTTGCACTATGCTGTCAGCAGTCTTTATCTGTATCTGTGTGTGTGTGTGTGTCAGAGTATATCTGTGTGTGTGTGTGTGTTTGTGTTTGGCATTTGCACTGAGCCTTTGTCAGCTGTCGGAGCAGCAGCTGTCGCGACTCGCGTGGCGCACGTCTGTGATATGCATACTAATTAAGCAGTTTCCCCTTGGCTTTAAAACTTCCCAAAATGAATTTTAACTCCCGCACACACAGTTTCGACTCAGTCGCACAGCTTAAAAATGGCTTTCCGAAAAACGCTGCATAATGAAGCTAATCAGGCGCAAAGCTTAGTGCCCAGTAAAAAGTGTTGAATTTGGAATTTAATTGCGACTCCGAATACGTCGCAATTTCCAGTTAATGAGCAGCTTGGCAATTGGCAGTCAGCTCGCTGCTTTGCATATTCAATCGTCAGCCTGAATTTAAACCTGCAATAATACCTGGCAGCAACTTGAGCTCCCTTAAATTGCAACCCTTTAAATGGTGCTCCACAAAATTCTGACACAAAATAAAGCAAATTAGAGGGCAGCAAGCTTGTAACTTGATTTTTGGCAACCGCCACGGAAACTTGGCCAACAAAAAACATATTTAACACCTTGACAGCTTGGATATTCGAGCGTGTGTGTTTGTGTGTGTATTTTGTTATTGGTATTGGTGTGTTTGTGCAGCTGACAGGCAGGAAAACTTTTTTGGCGCCCCGTTTTCAAAAGCGTAGAGTCATTTTTAGTTGTTTACAACGCCCCAACTGCCAACTGGGATTCATGTCAAACGGCTAAAATTGGCACTGTCCATAAAAAATATTTGTGAAACACAGTTATTCAATCTCCACTTTTAGCACAAGCTTAGTTAGAGTTTGACGTTTAATTGTTGCCCAGCTGTTGTTCAACAATAATTGGGATGCAACAAGCAGTTGCCTCTAAAACCAGTTTAGCCAATTTTCTGCATATTTCAATTTCTAGTTTCTTAGTTAGCAATAAAATTTCAATGACTACGCAAGATTCATAAAATTGTTTGAGTAAAATAATATGCTGCACATTTAGTATATATATTTCTTTAATTGTACAATTGTACAAAACTGTTAACATATTCAAATTGAAAAAGAAAATGTTAAAATGTACTGCAGTAAATTATTACTACTATATATTTAATGTGTAATTTTATATTATTTAATTTGTTGCAAATGAATATTTTTGTTTATATGAAAATTAAAGATACAATTGCTATGTATTTAATTTGTCTCAATTTAAAATGTAGCAACACAATTGCACTGAAGATTTGAGCTAAAATTATGAAGTGACTCTACTGACAATTAAGCAAATTGTAATATTTAAATGGACATGTGTATTAAGACACTAAAGTTTTACTTGAAACCAACTTATGCAATTGTAAAGTGTCCTCAAATACAATTCATAATTTCCCTTGCCTGCCTTTTACTGAATCTTTCGTCTTTCACTTGCCCCTGGCAGTCATAACAATCAATCGCCTAACCGAGCGTATTGGTTAGGTTAACCACATTGTACATTGATTGCATTTTTGGGTAAAGTGTCAGTGTGTGTGAGTGTGGTTGCGAGTGCAACTGCCGAGCACAGACACATAGTATAACATATGGGTTCGCAGTTTGATTTATGCGTTCTGCACTTTTGATAAAGTGTTTGGCATTCGACGTGAACGTTGCCTTGCATGTTATGTGCCACCAGCAGAATCTGTTGATTTTGCAGTCAGTCTGTGGAGGAGTCAGTCATTGGATATGACCAAGAGCAGCAGCAGAAGAAGGTTCTTTCACATTGTGGCATTGCCATTGTCATTGCTTATTGGCTATTGTTGGAGTACTCTAACCGAACCAAGTGCCAAGCGAACCACAACTCGCATGCTGTCCCGGCTTTGGCTATGCTTTTGAGTCTGACTCTGGCAGCTCATAAAAGTTGCTCGTGCATAGATGTGGATAGCATGTCTCTTGTGGATTTCCTTTTTCCTCTCTTCACTCTCTCTCAGTCTTTTATTTTTTTGTACTCTACATGTATTCCTTTTCCGCTTTTTATTTTTGTATTTTTTAGCTTGGCTGCTTACATAGAATTATGTTGTGTACACAAACATGAAGTTTGCTCTTTTCGTCCTGTGTGCTCTGTTGTGTTGCTCTTGTTGTGTTGTGCTACTGCTACTGCCACCTGGCCTCAAGTGTGCTTCAGTGATTCAGCCGCTTCCCTCCCATTCAGCTCTTCTCATATCTCTTCTGTTGTGCCGTGAGGCTTTTGAAGTTTACCACGGAAATACAGTGTAACTTTATCAGCATAAAGAAGCAACCAGGAATTTTGCAGCTTAACCTGTCTCTCTCTCTCTTTCACTTTATTGTGCGCTGAGCAACAAAAGACCAATTGATAACAGAAAACAACATAATTAGCTTGTTGATTTATTTTAATTTAAGAAATTGCCTTATCTTCTCTGTGAATTACGTTTAAAATTTGTCACTTTAATCGCTTTCAATTTAAAATGATTATACAATTTGCATTGTTCACGCTTAATTCACTCTCAACCTTTTTGATTGCGCGATGTCCACGCGATTTTTGCACATTACCGCACCGTGAGCTCATTAAAGACGCATTATGCGAGCAATTCAATGGATTGAATATGGAAATTTGCTGTTAAATATATTTAATATTAACATGACCCTTTGCACTCATGCAATATGCAAAAGCGATTATTAAATTTTCCAATAATTTACGGTCGAGTCGCAAGAGTTACACAAACATTGTGCAACAAGCAATTAAACTCATCAATTGCCACAGTTATAAATCCACAAAGTTGCAACTTGCGATGAGCACATAAAATAAATGCTATAAAAATATATGTATGTGTTGCATATGTGTTGCTGCTAAAGGAGGTTACGAGTAAGTGAGGTGCCCAGGCATAAATCCTGACAGCAGCAGACTTCGGTGCCAATTTGATGGAACGCGGCGCCAGTTCCAACGCCAGTGCCAAACAAAGCGTCACCCAACGCCCACCAGAGAATTTGTTGACTTAACTGCATGACTGGGTCGCATTGGGTTTGGGTTTGTGTTTCGGGGTCGGATGCGAGTGAGGGCTTAAATTCCGGTCCTCGGGCTCTGCGACTGCTTCGGTTGTGAAATTCCCATGCCGACTGCTGCCCGGAACACCCTGCAACTTTTAATTTGTAAAATTTGTAACGAAACTTTCTCTGCTGGCATGGCCTGTAATCGAAGCAGTTTGTGGGGTATGCACAGCTAAGCAAATGTAATTAAATTGTACTTAAATTCGTAATGAATGGACTTGTTGGACATCAATAGTTATTTAAAAACAAAGTTAAAAAGCCAAAACTTTAAACAGTATCTTGCTAGTCAATCATTTGAAACTTATGCACATAAATCATTTGCTTTTGTTTTCCTTTTGTCTTGCAGTATTTACTTCATTGTTGTTTCGCCCGCTCTCAATTTGTTCGTTTCCCTTCCGCTTCACCCTCCACTTCCCCTTCTCGATATGCAGTGCGAAATGTTAAACAATTTGTGCTGCATTTTCAGTGTTAAATATGCGCAGCTATTTAGCATGTTTGTCTCATTTGCATTGTGCTTTACAGGGTAGAGAACAAGGACAACAACTTTTGTGCAACATAAATTTGATTGTGCTTTAAACTTTTGTCAAAAACATAATCTCAACTCATGCATTTAGAAATTCTCTCGTCTTCTTTGGGTTGTCGACTAGGCAATCAAATGTGAATCCCAGATGAATCAGCCCGCATGTTATTAACTTGTCTCAGTCACAGTCACAGCAAACCGTTTGTAGCTTGACCAACAGTCAATAATAAATGATACAAATGGAGCAGCACGAGTCATGTGAATGCCCCTATGCTCAGAGCATCCCAATGTGGGAGTCAACTTCAAAGGGCGAAGGACACAAAAGTGTATTCGCACAAATTTCAATGTGCTGAAAATGTATTTGATGCATAAATCCATTGAGATTGCTGTCGCTGTGGCTTTAAATAAAATGTCGAGCCTACCATAGGCAGAGAGAGAGAGAGAAACGATGCAACTTTTCATGTAAATTATATGCGGAATTTCGAGCAATTGATATTTTTTATAAGACTTCTTTCAGCTTTTCGCTTTCTGCTTTCAGCATGCGGCATTCGTTGTTCAACGTTCAACGTTCGGCTTTCAAGCACGCGCCTTTCTAACGAGACGCATTTAGTATCGTGTCAGCGACAGCTGAGAGTCCTCAATTCCCCCAAGGCACGCAACTACGCTCCCCTCTCCTCTCCCCTTGCCAACACGCATTTGCTTAAGGCAGCTGTAAAATATTTGCGGCCATCAGCAAAGCGGTTGCCAGACAAGTGAATGTGCTGCGAGTGACTCACAATTTCCGTTTCTTTCATATATTAAAAATGTGGCAAACAATTGCGGAGCCACTGTGAAATTGAAATGTTTGCCAGCTGGCTAAAAACAGAAGCTTACCTAGGCTCACATGGCGTATGCTTTATTTATGTTTAAGCCATTCTAAATAAGCACAAGTCGGCTGTGGACATAAATCTCTCTTTCCCTGCCCTAAGCTTCACCAGACACAAAAATAGCAGTCGCATCCTCGTCCTGGGGCCATCCAAAGTACAAGGTATCCTTGTATTCGTTTAATGGCCATAACAAATTTATTTCAAATTATGGCCAAAAAAAAACAAAAACAGAAGAGCAGAAAAAGAGCTAAGTCTCATGAATTTCTTTTGCGGGCAAAGAAAACTCAGCAAAAATAGAATGTAAACACTTGAAATTGAATTTTAATAACAAGCAAAACAAATCAAATGAAATATTTAATGAGACATTAAGTCATTTCTAATTAGTGTTCTTGTGGCAAGCAACAATTTTGCCGCACGCATCTTCAGAATTCCCCCTCGATGCTATCGAGCAGACGGTTTAGATTTGAATACATATTAAATTTTTGCGTTGCGCCCTTCATTTTAAATGCAAATCAGTTAAAACACAAACGCAGATGCCAATGGCTGGCGGGTAATCAATACACACAGGTTTTGGTTGGGCCAAACTTCAATGTTGGCAGCTTCTTGACTTCAAGGTTGTGCTCGGCACCTTGGGGCGGACGTTGCCCGCTGAGCCATAAACATATGCCACAGGTTTCTGTTGCAAAAACAAAACCAAAGGCAAAGGCAAAATCAACTCAATTTGAATATTTAATCCCCAACTGTGGCGCAACTATAAATTAGTTATGAATATTGTCTTTATATTGGGTCCAAAATATCAATTACTTAGATCTGTAAAATAAACCTACATACAATGTATGTTTGTGCGCTATGGGGCGTATGCGCAATATTGAGCATACATATGGCTGCTGCATATTTTCTAATAAAATGCAAAATGCTTCGAAGTGTATGCGAGGATATTGTAAATTTGTCAACAATCATGAAACAAGTTGAACGATTGAACAAAGTTGATTAGCAGCAATTGAAAGAGAGAGAGAGAGAGAGAGAGGGAGTGGGGATAACTTTGAGTTTTGTTTGCCTAATTGCAGTTGGGAAAGAGTATCTAATATTCAATTGCCAAAGGGAGAGCAACAGCAGTGCTTCTGTTTTTTTTTCTCTTCTTTTGATAAACATAATTTGCTATGTACAATACAGCTGCATACACAATGGACTGCAGACTGCAAATTGACTTTATGCTGGAACAGAGAACAGCAGGAAAGGAGACAGTCAGCAGGCAGAAGGCAGCAAGCAGCAAGCAGGAACTGCCAACTGGAGTTGGCAGGATAAGGAAAGTTTCATGTGCAGCTTATTACATTGTTGTAGTTAGTATGGGACTTCTTTAAGAATTGCAGTTTATGTGTGTTTGTGTGCTTTGTGAGCGAATGAAGACAAGCTACATTAATTAACTGCAGAGGCAGCAGAAACAATAGAAACAAATTGCCAAGCATTGCAACACGGAGGGAATGTTGAGCGCTGAGCTTTGAGCTTTGAGGTATGCAGCAGCTGTGCCACATAAAGTGCAAAACGATGTTGCCACTGCCACAGCAGCGACAACAGCATCTGCAGCAGTTGGTTGACAGGCAAGGACGTGCCAAAGGACGAATTCAACATATTTCATAAGACATGTGCGTTGTGCACAACTTCCAAGATTGTTTATTAACAATTTTTGCATTTATGTATATATCTCTGCGCATCTTTGTTGCAGCTGCACTTAGCCGGTTGCCAAGATGCGAAATGCTTACAACTTTCATACAATATGCATGCAAAGAAAAGAGCAGCAGCAGCTAAAGTGGCCCAAAGGGTCAAAGGAACAACGGACAAATTCGTGCTTTCCTGCTTTGTCCTGCGAGGGACATTTTACGAATAGCACTCAGTTTATTTCTGCCAATTTGAAAATCTAATCAAATGTCGTTTACTTGTTTTGCTGCTGCTGCTGCTGAACTGACCCAAAGCATGTCAATGCTTTAATGCGCTGCATGGAAAGTGGAAATGCATTTAATAAGTTCACCTCGCTGAGGGTGCTGCAACCAAAGAACGAAAGAACCAACCAACCAACCAGCTAGCCAACACACACACCCAATAATTTATGCATGTCTGACATTCTGCGCATTACTCGGCATCCTGACCAAGGACCTCCAGCTGGGTGTGTACTCGTGTAAAGTTGCAGTCGACCAGCAGCTATGGCAATAGCTATAGCTATAGCGATTGCTGTGCCAGCAGATTGGACAGTTTGATTTGCATTTGCATTTGGTATTTTGTCCAACAGCTTGACGAATTAGGGGCGACCAACTTAAAGCTCTGACAGCCACGTTAACAACAACAACAACAACAACAACAGCTAAGCTGAGCTCCTCAATCAGTGTTTGTGTCTGTGTGTTTGTGCATTTTAGGCGCTTCGGCATTTCCATTAGTTATCCAAGCATAAGTTGTGGCCATTGTGTGAATCGTCGTCGCATGCAAACATTTATCTTCATTTGCTCACAGCACAAGAACAAAAGGCCGCAAAGTTAGTCAGAGGCAGAAACACAAACTGAAACTGAAACTGAAGCTGAAACTGAGATTGTGCAGGGGAATGGGAATGAGAATGAAACTGATTATCCCTTAGTAACATGTGGTTGCATAATATCCTTGAATCCTTAACAGAACTATTCTTTACCTTTTAAGCCAAAGAGCTCTCTGCGCTATTGTCGATGTTTAATAGTTATTCGCTCTGGTTGTATCCTCTTAAAAGTTAACTAAACCTACCCATAACAATAACAATAGTGTCAAGTTGATTACCTTTCATGTTGCATGGCTCTCTTCATGCGTGTGTGTTTAAACAAGCAAACACTTAACAACTCAGCTGCCATATGACGCTGCTTATATCGTTGACACTCATCTGGGATACAGAGAGACAAAGAGGGAAAACTGTCAGCTCATGTTAAGCCAAGAACAACAACAAATGTTTCTGACTGCCTTTGGGCCCATTTTCGAAATTAACCTGACTCGCTGCTGTTTGGTTAGCTCGTCTAGAAGGCGACGCGACGCAACGCAACGCGACGTTAGTTTAAGCGACTTGCGTGTTTAATAGCCATCTGCATATGCTCAACTTCACTCCACTCCAGTCCAATCCAACTCCCACAACGCACCCATCTAGTGTGCGTGTGTGTGTACTTGGGCTTGGGCTTGGGCTTGAGGTAGGCCTTCATAGCTATTTTCGGGGGAGCTGCCTGCCGCACGGCTGTGTCACGTTCAGAGACACAACATCCGCTGTGACTGGCATGCCAAAAATACAAAACAAAGCCAGAGATAGAAATGTTTATATGCCAACATGGCAATGACTTCATTTGGCTTATAGGGCAGACAAATACGGATATACACAAACACATCCATAGAACATAGAAATGTGACTAAATGCGACTAAAATCTGTTTATTTATTTACTCTCGCTCTCATTCCCTTTCACTGTCTGCTTGCAGTTTCGACAATCGTATGCAAATGATATAATATTTACATTTGATTACACTGTTGGCTTTTATTTGCTGTTGCTGCGTTTGACATTCGTCCGTCCCCTCGCTTTGCCATAAACCATAAAATTCAATTGCATTACAGTTGTTTTTATACGTGTTTGTTTAACGTTGACACTCGTTCTACGCTGCGTATGTGTAATTATTATTTATTAAATTCGCCTGCGGATGCCAGTTTGACATTCGCTCCGATTGTGCTACCTTATAAAAGCTGTCCCGCACTACGGCCGTAGATTTTTCCCATTGGTTAACCCATTGAGCAACGTAAAACTCAATTACGTTACGGCTAAGCCAATTTGCCGTTGCACTGATGGCAAATTAAAGTGCAACCACAGTTGTAACTGCAGCTGTAACGGCAACTGCATTTGACCCCAGCAAATGTACATTCGACATGTGAATGGCTTTTCCTGATGCTGAAGCTGCTCACATGCTGCTGATGCTGTTGCTGCTGCTGTCATTGGCAGCCACTAGGTGGCCATAATGTGCGACCACTAACACCAAAACGATGACAGCAGCAACGACAGCTGCTCCTGCTTCTTCTATATATCTCTAGTTTCTACTGCTCCATTGCCATTTCTGCCTCGCTTCTTTGTTGCGTGGCGTGTCCCCTGCGGTGGTGTTGCGTGCTCACACTTTGTGGTTCTACTTTACAAAATGACATTGCCACTTTTCCAGCTAGCTGATAATGATGATGACAGAACATTTGCCAAATCAATTTAGGCTGCGTGCGCGCGTGAGCGAGAACTTTTCCACAGAATGTCAATCGTGGAAATGAAATGGGATTTCAAACTGGGAATTAAACAGGAAATAGCATATCGACCAGCAGGCGAACAGCATTAAATGCAGCCAGTCTTCCTCTGTTGCTAAAGTCAAAGACACACACGCAAAAAAATAATAAAAATTCATTGCATTTGCCAGACTGTCTGCATAAGAAAATACCCTTTTAGCTTAACAGCTGCAATGGCTTAAAGCTTCGTTTTCTTTTCTCTTATGCCAAATGGGGGAAATATGCAAAACGGGGAATAGAATATAATTTGCACTTGGCAAATGCAAATATTTTCGTTCGTAATGACTGCTGAAGAACTTATTGCATCGTAAACTGAGAGCACTTTATTAATAAATCCCTCAAGCTAAACCTTGTGCTTAATCACAGGGTGTAAAAAAGGTGTTGCATACTTTTGGACGCTGCGGTTATAAAATTGGATGCCGCCATTTTGTTTGCGCTGGGCGTGCAGTGTTAATTAAGAGCAGCGCATGCAAAAAGGGAAAGAAAGAGAGAGAGGAGAGAACGCATTATCCGTGACGTCAGTCAACTGTGTGTTGCGCTGCTCTAAAAGTTTGTGCATTTCATTTTGATTACGAGCATTGGCAGTTGGCCCTCCTTCACTACCATTCTTTTTGCTAGGCACTGCGTTGTTATTGCCACACAATCTCGCTGTGCAAATATTTGTGTTGTAAAAGAAAAAACATACGCACACAAAAAGCTCCATCAACCAAACTCTGGTGTTGACTGAAAGTCATAACTGGGTGCTACTCCTATTGATTTCAGCCAGATTTAAAACACAAAAGCTGCAGTTATTTACGCTTCACTTACGAGATTTTTGCTCTCGACTAAAACTGAAATTGAAACTGAAACTAGAGGCGCAACAAAAACTGAGTGAGAGATGGTGGCTGTTAGACCAAACGCCGTTGGACCAAACTGACCAGAGCCATTTTCATAATAAATTTATAACGAATGTCACGGCCTGTTATAATTAATGTCCTCCATTTGTCTAGCCGGACATTAAGGCGGCTATTTAAGCAAGTGAATGCCAATTGAACGCACACACGAAGCGTAGGCGACAAACAAAAACGAAGACAACTACGACGACGACGGCGAGGACAAAGTGAAATATGTATTATGCCACCGAAGGAGCAGCAGTGTCACCGCTTCTTCCATGCTGAGCAAATAGTTTGATTTACTGGCTGCCAAGCGCAGCAAAAAACAAACTTGTGAGAAAATCGCACAGGAGCCGCGCTCAGTAGGTTTCCCACTGACAAGCATGAGTAATAAAGATTGCATCTTGATAAATTATTTTTATGTTATTCCTATTCCAAAAGCAATTTGAGAACCTGCTGTTAATTAACTTTCAGATCGTAAATACTATTGCACGTTGAGGGCATCTGTTTCCCCTTTTTAAATCACTCTAGTCGAGTTAAAAGTATAAAACGTTTTGTTGAATGATTGTTTATCGCTTATTCAATCCAATGAAGGTTAACAGGGGACCTCCTGACGTCCTGGGGATTTATGCAGCAGAGTATTCAACGATTTTACAGCTTGAAGGAAATGCCCATTAAATGGACAATCTGCACGCCCGAGTCTTAAAACTTGCGCACGAACAACTTTGCAATTTGGCATTTATGACGTGCGAAAATCATATAGCCATAAAATGACAAAATAAATGAGTAGTTAAATTCCCAAATCTTCACAGGCAATAAATTCTAACACATGGTCATGCATGACAAAAAAGTTTCGATTCGTTTTCGTTTCTCTTTTACTGCTTACAATGCAATTGTGCATTGCAAAATTCGCTTATATTACACAATTAGCAACTTTGTTGATACAGCTTCCCGTAAATGTGTTACAAGCGCTTTTAATGTGTTGCATTTATTTATAGTATATAGAAGAAGAAATATGTAGTTGCTGCATATTGCACGACATATGTATGTATGTAGCTCAAGGACTTGTACATCAACAAGTTTATGCAGATGCAGCAGCGTTCATAAATGATTACTCCCGATTGGAGTGGATGTAGATTTTAGTATGTGATCGTGGGCGTATGTATTTATGGATGTGTTGGGTGGCTCTAATGTGTAGTCTCAATAATTATCTCGTGCGTATCCAGATCAGGCACCGAAAACTTCATGGGCAAGTAATCGTCCGTATGCATATGCGGTATTTGATTAGCCTCTATCTGGGCCCGTTCATGGTCCTCATGGCATTTGGCTTCATGTTTCTCATAGTCGCCAAACGTTTCGAAAATGGCACGACAGACCATGCACTCAAAGAAACTTCTGTAATAAATAGGATCATATTAATATTTTGTAACCAAACGCCATTAGGTTCTGAGTAACATACGGTTTCTGCTCTGCCTCTAGACGCTCCCTCGCCATGGCCGTAGCTGCTTGTATTGCACCGGGTACATCCACGTCGACGCCTTCCTTGATATGGGACTGCAGATGCCGTTTGAAGTTGGAGAGCTGCGTGAAGCCCTTCTCACAGTAGTTGCACTGATAAGGCTTGGCATTTAAATGCCCCAACTTGTGCTTCTTCAGGTTGACCAACTGTGAGAAGTAGCGGCCACATCTCTGGCATCGGAACGGCTTCTCGCCGGTGTGTGTCATTTTGTGGCGCTTCATGTTGCTCTGCTGCGTGAAGGATTTGTTGCAAAAGTTGCATTGATATGGACGCTCGCCACTGTGCACGGCATAGTGTCTCTGCAGATTTACCGCCTGCGCAAAGGCCTTGGAGCATAAGTTACAAACAAACGGTCGCACATCGTTGTGCACCTTCATGTGGCGATCCAGGTTGCCGCTGTTGCAGAAACTCTTGGAGCACAACTTGCACTCATAGGTAGTTTTGTTGTGGTTGTGCACCTCCTGACGGTGCAGCGTTTGGTCGCGTTTACTTTTGAACGTCTGTGGGTTACAAATAAACACATGTGAGTACGGCCATACCAATGTTGAATTCAATTTGGTGAGTGAAACTTACGCGGTCGCAACGCTTGCAGCTAAACTGATTGACCACCGTCTCATCGAATTCACCCGGGATGCCCGCCATTTTGGGCGCTGCTACAACATCGATACGAAGCGATTATGTACACTAAAGTATTGGAAATATAATTAACACCTTTGCGAGCCGTGTAAATGCTAAAAACTTACATTGAATTGCCTAATTCTCTATGTAATTTTCGCGTCTCTTGGAAAAGTCATATGGTACTAGTAATCAGTGTAACCACATTTGCATTTCAAAATATACCATTCGGGAAATATTCGAAATATACCACTTCCGCAATAGAAAGTTTGGCTACACTACTATTGGTGATGGAACCTTTAACATCTTTAGCATTTTTAAATAATAGATTTCATAATATTGAATATAATTAAAGTTATTGAAATAACATCGGAAAAAAACAGTAACTTATGTTTTACCTTCAATAAACCAGTATGCTGATTTCAAAATATACTACATGTTTGTGCAACATTATAGAAGGTCACACTGCGAATACTTTGACACAACTGAAAAAACAATCGAATGTTCTTCGCGATTTTTTTTGTTTGTAATACATCGGAATTTAAATTTGACTGTAAAATATTACAAAAATTTTAATTTTCTGTATGAGTAGGCAACTTTTTTTAACTCCAACTTATAGATATATCTATATTGATTCTTAAAATATATCACACTAATTGAAAAATGTCTGAAAACAGAAGCAATACTATGTTTTAAGAAAGATCAACAAACTCTTATCTGTTTAACAACATTCTAGTATTATTAACGATTTATAACAAAACGGTTAATTACCGTGTTTAAATATCATAATAATACTGTTACTAGTAATCATAAACAATTTCTGAAGGCATTTCGAATTGTAGCGCCTTTTCAACTTATCGATGAAGTCTTCAAGAGTCGTTATATTGCGGAAATGGTATTGTTTGGTATATTTTTTTGATGTAATATGCCGTTTCTAAAAATATAACTTGCGGTCACACTGCAGCTACAGCTCCTTGCACACAAATGCGGAGATAACTAAGAATTTTATTTGTTTTGTGAGTTAGAGACTTACCAAGTGCAATGGCTACCTATTCCAACCAGCACTGGCTGCTCTCGCACATACGCAACTCGTTCATATCCACGGATGATACGGGCATCTGCGAGACGGTAATGCTGAGTGACGATATGCCCAAGCATTACCTGAGGAGATTTCAAACTGCCACAACTACTATGGATGCCCACAGACGCAGCGGTCACCGTCCACCCCAGGCGACACAGCAGCAGCGCACCTCGGTGCCCAAAACCCCAGACACTGCCACACAATCCTCGCAACGCTCGACGCCACTACAACACATGATCCCGCCTAGGATTGCGGATCCGCCACTGCAAGAAGTGGACTTCTACTGCTATCCAGGCCTGGATCTAAGCGATGATGAGGACTTGGATATGTCCACGCATTCGTTCGATATACAAATGTACCCTGAGGTAGGCGCTCATCGATTTCGTTCTAATACGGCGCAGAAACTGGAAAAATTGGACATTGCAAAGCGTAAAGCGGCTCGCATCAAAAGTGTAAACTACAACGAGGAAGTGTTACCGCCTGACCGCCAGGATTTCTTTATGAGAAAGCCAGTTAACGAACGCCCTGCGGAGAAACCATCAACATCTTCAGCAACTGCAACAACGACGAAAGCAGAGAAAACCAGCGAGGATGACCTTTCCGATGAGGGGGTAAAGAGCAAGTTGAGCGAGCAGCTTGCCAAGAGTCCCAAGCAAACACAGAATCGATTTATTCAATATGCGCGCTTTGACGGCACTGCCCAGGTGGGCATGCCAACAAAGCGCATCAATGTATATGTCAATATGCTGCCCGAGCCGGAACGCAATTATCCGCTCAAAATATGTGTGCTTTCCACGGCCAAGATCATCGAGGTGATTGGCCTCGTTTGCTACAAAACTACCCTACAGTATCCAGATGCAGTGCAGCTCAAGTCTGTGCAGCACTACGCATTATATATGACGGAAGACAACGATGACATGGATGATTTTCCGCCCCTAGACAATCGTGAGCCCTGCTCCAAATTCGGCTTCTCACATCTGACGCTGGCTGAGCGTCGTCCACTGGCGCCCGTTACCCGCATCGATTACCAACAAGGCACCAAATCCATCACATCCATGGACGACAAGGTGGCTGTGGCAGCTGCGCGAGCTCTGGAGAACATTAATCTCAATGGCGATGTCACAGACGGTGCTGCTGGTACAGGTGACGGTGGAGACAGTCCCCAGGATCATGTCAAAGAGTATGAGAAGCGTTTGTTGAACCACAATGATATGCTAGAGGCGCCCATGCATCGCACGTATCGTCTAAGCATCATTGACAAACGCTTCTTCAAATGCGACGTTACGCTGAGCGTGTCCGGAGAGCGCATCGAGATCGATCAGCATAAAAACGCTAAGTTCTGGGCACAAAGGAAGCCCGTGTCGACCCCCATCGATTTGGTGGCGCATTGCGAGATTGTGGAGCAACGACAGTTGAAAGCGCTGCTGCGCATTTGGCTGAAATCGAACTCTTCGAGCGGCATGTCTTCCAGCTGCACATCGGCACCGATCAGCGCCAGCATTACATCGCTCAATGCGGGCAACAACACCACGGGCATTGCTCATTCGCCCGGTAGTCCCGGGCATTATCCGTCGCACAGCTCGCACTCGCCCTTTGGTCAGGTTGGCAGCATGTCGAACATACGGTTCAAGCACTATGACTTCGATACGGATGTGCATACGGCGGAGCAGATACGCAACAAACTCAACTGCATCCTTGAGATGCGCTCCAGCGACATACGACGCGAGTTCCTGCACCAGCGTGTGCGCAAACAGGAGAAACAGCAGGCGAAGCGGCAGCTGAAATTGTAGTATTTTGTTCCTATGGCTGGCCAGGCTGCGCCTAGAGCTGCCTCCTTGCTTCTCCAATGCTGGCCACACACACAGTTGAAGTTGTATTTTAGTTTGCTAACCTAAAGAAGCGTGTGTTACACATGTTTTTGCTAGCCCATAAGTATTTATTGAAACACTTAAGTAACTAAAACCAATCCGAAGTGCAAAAATAAATAGCATCAAAGTTCACAATTATGTTAAAAGACAGCGGCTCGCTATCAGCAACTATTTAATACTTTATTACTAGAAATTGTGTAATGACACAATGTCACAACAATCGTCATCGTGACACTGAATGTAGCGCCTTCGCTCGCCGGGTTCACTTCTCTACCCAGACGAGCATGCAAAGCATGACCGAGGCATGCAAAGAGAAGTGATCATTTCACACATCACCAATACGTTTACACGTATAGAAGGTCGCTCTCACTCTCTTCGTGACTGAAAGTATCGCGAGCGCTCTCGTGTCACGCTGTCTATCTCTCTTTCTCTCGCATACGCTTGCGTAGTAGCGATCATTTGTTAAGCTGCTTCCGCATTAGCAGCTTCATTTGGGGGCGGCTGACTCGCGACTTTGAAGCGGTTTTGCGGGCGTTTTGCGCGCGATTAGCGTTTTGTAAGTATTTCCGTTTTGCGCGGCTCGTTGACATTGCAATTGTCTGTAATCATTGTGCAATTAATCTAACAGACCCCCAGACGGGGTCGGGCCTAACGTGCTGCTAACGGCTATTTTGTTATTGTTATTGTTTATTGCTATAGCTAGCTAGTATACTTATAAGTTTCTTTTGTATTTTATTTATAGTTTTGCAATGTCAGCAAGCAAAACTGGTGAATGGGGCGTACCTATGAGGCGGTTGCTTAAACGCCTTTAAACAGCTGTTTAACCAAGTGCCGTTAGAAGTATGACAGATCTATGTGAATAGAGCAATAAGATATAAATTATGCTTTTCGTGAAACGATTGTTTTCGTCGATTTGCTGTTGTTCTAAGGCCAAGGTCGTCAGCGAAACGAAATAAACAATTGCAAATTCACTAACAACAATTGACATTTGAGGTCAGCAGTGCTAATGATGGTGTTCATGATGATGACGACGATGGCGATGATGATGATCATGAACATGTGGATGATGCTGTTGTCTGGCGTGACTATATAAAGTCAAAACTAAACAAATCCAAAATGAATCACAATGATCAATATCGAATGAAATTGGTTTGTGTTTTGTGTTTTGCTTTTTCTATATATTTTTGAAAAATTCATTGCCATATTTTATAGCGTGCTCTATTAGACTCTAGAAGGCTTCCCTTAAGCTTTATATGCGACTCATTTGTTGTATTGGGCTCAAAGAACGTAATGATCATCGTAAAGTCCATTTCGGGCAGTAACGCAGGTAAATTATCCAATGCATAGACATTGTGGAAATAAAGCGGACCCTGTAAAATAATCATAAGCAATTGTTAGAAATCATTTTCGATTTTCCACTACAAATACCTCATGAAAAGGACACTCCTTTGGCATATTACTGTCTCTGGCCATGCTTTGAAAAACACTTTGAGCCAATTTATTTGACATACGCCTGTCCTGTAGATATTGACACACATCGAAAGTTCCGTCGAATAACACCATTTCAGTTTTTTGCGTGGGTCGTTGAACGAGAAGCTTGTACTTGCACCACATCAGGTTAATGGGTTCGTTAAACTCCATATCCGAAGATATTCTTTCCATATCTTCAGGGCCTATGCGACAGCTCAAGTTCTTATAGACAGGCCATTGAAAATCGCAGTCAAAGCTGTGCCACTGTAACTTGTAGCGGCTTCGCTAAAGTTAGAAACAAACTATTAGATGATCCATCTAAAGGGAGCAGCCCAAGACTTACACGAGCAGCATTTAATACAGTCCAGGATGCAAGCAGTAATAAGCCTAAAAATGTAATACGACAGCTTTTGGCCATGGTTAGAAGATCACTAAAACAATTAGCTAAACACACAACAAGTTAAAATTTCATTACCTTTTTTTAGCATAATTATGATTATGGTAATTATAATCAGTTCCAGTTAAATAGGTGTACAAATGGTTAATAGATATTCGTAAATTCGAGCACAATAAGCGTGCTCCATTTGTCGTATTTTTAAACTATTTGTGTAAATGATAAATGGGAACTTTATATGGCATATTTATGGCTGGTCCAATCTCATGATATATGCGTATCACACATAGCCTTGACGGCTTGCAGCTCCACCTCCAAGAGTTATTGTGACTACTCAACTCTAAAATACCATTTGCTCGTTATATTGGTTAACTGCATGCTGTCAAATGAATATACCCGTTATCGATGCTATCTACAGGGTACAAAACCCCAATTTGAATATCGCATGCAATTTGTCAAATTGTGTTGCAAGCTCAATGATATTTGTTGTCTCTCTTTTTTTTTCTTTATGTGTTGGTTTCTTTCGCATTTTCTTGATCTCTGCATTTGCTCATTGCGAATTGAATTTATTATCGGCAAGTGCAATGCGAACGCCGACAAATTGCCTTCAATATTGTGTGTGTATGTGTGTGTGCATTGCTTATATTGTATTTTTATTTGTTTGCTGTTAATGAACTAAATTTGCGTTCGCTTTTGTAGAACATTTAGAATTTCACTTGGGCGAGCAACTTGTAAGTAAGCACAGCTATTATCAGTTCATTTGCTAAAGAGCAAGCCCACACATACATATATAGACTATATATATACAGTATGGCATAATTAGTTTGTGTAGGCTACAAGGATGTGAGTTGCTAGTTGCAGTTGCAGCAGACGAGACATTGTCGCATAAAGCTAATTGAAAGTCAATAAATGCTATATAAATTAATTAAAAATACACACAAATGGCAACCTTGACATTGAAAATGAATGACAGACAATAACAACAACAGCAACTAAAACTACAGCAACAACAACAGCTATGAAAAGTTCACGTATGAAAGTTGCCTACGTTTTGGGATGCGGGTTTGCTCAAGGAGTGGGGGGCAGATAGAGAATCGACGACAAACTTGGCACGCATTGTGAGCGGATTTTCACTGCAGCAACTACAACAACAACAACCAGAATAGCAGCAGCAACAAGCACTGTGCATTGTAAAAAGTGAGCGGCCCGTTGTCAATTGATCAATTGCATAAAATAATAGGCCTAGGCGCATAATTTAATGTCGCTATTTTTGAAGGCCGCTCAGAGTTCTACTATGTATTGCACATATGCAGATTAATCACGATGCCAGCAGCAGCAAACTAGACACCAGTTGCATGTGTCATGCAACCGGACAATAGAAATCTGATCCCATGTGAATAGATGCAACCAAAAAGAACACTAAGAACTTAAGAATTCTTTAAGTTTGTCTAGAAAACTTCTAAACTCAACTTAATTATTGCATTTTTGTTTGCACTCTGTCAAACATTTCCAGCAATTGCATTCTCGCGTGCAACTGGAATTTTAATCGCTTAATTGCAACGTTCAACAAGCTGCATAAACAATTGTTTAATGAGTATAAAGTTAAATATTTAAAAGTATAATTAAATTACTCTTTTAATAAAAACAATAAAATGGGGTTTTTAACTGTAGTTTATGCTAATTTTCAAACAGCATGCAACAATTATACAATAATCAATTTAATTTAATTGCACGGTTACGATCTTATAATTTGCTTAACCAAAAAAAAAAAAAGAAACATGTTGATCAGATAAATTGTCATAAAATCTTTGCAAATGGGTAGCACTTAAGACGCGTGTGCGTTCGACTAATGGGCAGCACTGGTTGACATGTTCCGTTTGCTTGGCTATGGCTGTTACGCAATTTGGTAACACTTTTATTTGAAGGCGCACGAACAGTCGAAAAGTGCCTGAAATGTGCTTTACATTATTGCCATGTCTTTCATTATGGCCATAACATTTTGCACATACCAAGACCAACCCACACACAGAGACCCGGACTTGGGTCTCTGCACTGTCAGTGCGTTTGCATTAATTTTGGCTCAGCACGCACCAAACACCAAAGTGTGGCCAGTCCCAGTTGAAGTCGAATTCGCAGACGAAGTCGAAGTCTCAGCCGAAGTCGGAGTCAGTCAGTCTCTGTGTAAGCCATTCACAAAACGTTTGCGGGCCCAAAATGTGATTTTAATTGCACAACAATTTTTTTGTGTTCTTTATTTTTTTTTGAGCTGTTGGCCGGGCCCAGTTCTACATAGGCCTAAAGCGTGTTTTATGGGCTGTTCTCTGTACTGTATTGCCGCCTGACATTTACGTATGCGTTGTAACCCAATTCTGTCGCTGTCGAAAGGCAGCAGCAGCAGCCAACCGAGAGGAGAAAGAGCAGCTCTCAGGCGTTGCAGGCGTTGCACTTGCAATTTTTCAACATAATTGAACGGCGAATTTTTAATTAAAAGCATGCGTTAAAAAATAAATAAAATATGAACACAAAACCACAAAATATGTAACGCCAATTGTGGAGGTCAACTGGAGTCAGCCAACCCAAAAAAAGAAAGAGATAGAGCGATAGCGAGAGAGCAAGAGAGACGCAGACAACCTGTTCCATACGCTCAGATCAATCGCTAGTCGATATTGCCAGTGTCAGAGCCAGAGCCAGAGCCAGAGGCAGCGGCTTCCTGTCCAGACCGTGCTTTCTGATTACAATACAATAAATTGTGGCTGCTCTCTGGGTCTGTCAAGGTTGCAACGAGGCGACGCCAACGTTGTCTGAGCTTCATTAATGAAGTGCCGAAACTTGGGCTCGTTTGTCGCTGCATCCAACATCCACCATCAAGGGGCACTTGCAACTTGCCAACTGAAAACCGAAGACTGCAACGAAAATGAAAACGACAGCGACAGCGACAACGAAAACCGGCAACCGGTTCAAGTGGATGCCACCAGCAGCTTAGTCGGAGCTTAATGCAGGTGGTGATTGCAATTTGTGGCCCCAGACAAAAGGCGTTCACATCCAAGGTTGCAACGCCCTTGGCTGCTAGCCGAGCCGGCAATCTCAACCTGTTTGCCACTTCGCAGCCAGGTAAAAGGTTCTGGATGATGCAACATTCATTCTCTTCACCCGCTGTTCTCATGACCTAGTTTCTCGGCTCGATCTACTTGCAACACGCAACACGAAACTCGGGAACATGGAACGTGGAACGTTAATCAGCATAAATCAGCGTAAGCCTAAAGAGCTGCTTAATGCTTGATTAAGCATGGCTTTAAATCAAAAGCGTTGCCAATTGCAAAGTGAAAACCGTTTAAGCCATTGCCAATTATTGGCTAGAATCGCCATAAATGGCAACTGTTGCCTGTTGCCACAAGCACAATAACTGTGCTTCCATGTTTCCAGGCTTTTAACATTGAACTTGAGGTGAACAGCGTCATTTTTTTTTCTCTGTTGTATTTATTTTATTTGCGTTTCTTGTTGTTTTGTTTTTGGGTGCTGTCGTGATTGCATTAGCCAGTTTTATATTGTTGTTATTGGGCCTAAGCATTGCCTCATGTCGCTAACTGTCATGCAATCTAATGAGCCGCGTCTGATTCATGCGACGTTTTGAATAACACAGGTAGAGACGAGCAAAGGCGTACTGATATGATATAATAATATATTATGTGAGTACGCGACGATTCCGTCTACTCTTTAAATTATATTCAACACTGTTTTCAATGCGGATTAGGCTGCAAGAGTTTATAGTTAAATGATAAATACAAATACCTAAGAAATGGGTTTTTTTCTATCGGAATTTCGAAGTTCTTCGAAAAGTGTTATTCAAATTGAACAAGTTATTTTGACAAATTTGCTTGTTTGTTTTTTTGAAGAAACCCAAAAATGTGTTGCACTCAAAAACTTGTTTGCTGCTGTGTCAGCTGCACAATAAACCGATCCCGAAAAACAAAAACTGAGGCGCCTCGTTTAGGGGTCGATGTCCTCTGCATTACATTGCATTTCTGTGTTTGCCTTTCGAAAAATGTACAAAAATTCGTTAGAGTTCTCGTCATCATTATTATGATGATATCAAATTTGTTGGAAATTCCCCAACGTCAACAATTGATGTTAATTTATTTATTATATTTATATTTATCTTATTTATATAGCGAAAAACTGCTAAACTGGCAGTTACCTCAACTCGATTGATTTCATATTCGACTCGATTCGATTCGCTTCGATTTGATTTGCATCACTTGTTTTGCGTAGGCTCAAGTGATTGATTCCCAAGCAAAACAATTTTCGGAGCACAACGCGTGCAAAATGTCAACAGAAGGACAAACAACAAACAACAAATTAGAGTGTAAAGCAGTAACAGCAACAACAACAAATACTACACATACACAAGAAATAATAATTATAATGCTCAGGCACTGATCATAAGCAGATCGACATCGCCTAAATGACCCTGGGCGCATTCAGCTTCAGCTGCAAAGAGTGTAGGCACAAAGCAACTACAACAAAACAAAAAAAAAAAACATTTTGCAAATGTGTGTGCAAAAAGTAAATAAACGTTAAATAAAAGCAAATAAGTGCGTGAACAACACACACAACATGAACAACAATGCAGCAAACCACATGTACTTAAAGCCAAAGTGGCTTTTAGATCCAATTGAAATTTTGCGTCCATAGACTAGGCCAGAAATATGGCTTAAAGTAGCTGTGACCTACCCAAAAACAACCAAATATAATTTGCCAACTTCCTAGACGAAATTGGAGATTAATCTATCTATGTACAATTTGATTGACACGCCCTTTTTTGTTTTGTATAATACTTTTTTTTTTGGAGGCTGCCTCAGCGACAAGCAAAAACAAATTACAAAAATCATAATTTATATTTCTTTTCAAGTTTTCTTCTCAAGTTTTTGTATTTATTAAATAAATCATTTGTTTTGTTTTCAGGCAACAGCAAAAAATACTTGAATTGCTTTTTGTTTTGCGGTTTCTTATTATCATTATTGGTATTGTGTGTTAGTGTGTCTTTTACTGCAAGGTTAGTTTTTGGCCATTGTGGTTGCTCTTGCTGGTTGCTGTTTGCTGTTGGTTATTTCCACTGTTTTTTGGCGAACAAATCATAATTTACTTGTTGGCAAATCAAATTGTGTGCGACTACTCGAAATCAAATGGCCCGCAAATGGCTGTCGTCAATTGCCAATTAATGGCTAGTTGACCTTATCGCACAGCTGCCGAAATGACATCAAGTATACGCCCCGTTTCGTCGAGCACTTCAGCTACACGCTCTGTCTACTGTCTTCTGACTACTGTCTGCACTGCCATCTAATTGGATTGCAAATGTTTGTTACACATTTCGCTGATTGTATAAATTTATCAGTTGCAGTTGCCCGAAAGATGCATGGCAACTGATGCAACGCAGCGACAGCGTTTCATAAATGCCACTAAAGGGATTAAAATGCAATTGTTATTGCATATTGCATACATTGCTTGCCACATGACATAATAACGAGGCGTCCCACTTGAGCTTGAGCTTGAACTTGACACTTGCCAATGCAAATGCAAATTGCATGCGGCGCAACAAAAGACGACTCAACGTTGCAGCTTATTGCCGTAATGCAACTATGGATTCGCTTTGCTCTACTGACGTTCGACGTGCCTCGCCATAACTAGCTGACATCGTAAAGATGATTTAATATTCAACTGTCAACTGTTGCTCAAACAACAAAAGAAGCTAGAACTTAAAAAATATGAATATATGCTACAAAATATGTTGATTTGTCTTCTCTTTTTAGGTCTTATCTATTTCGATTTCACTTCCCATTTCGATAAATATATTCACTACTCTCTTATTGCACTTATTTCTAATTTAATTACAAATAAATTTTCTAGATAGATTCCTCTTTAGATAAACATATTAAATAATCTCTAAAATACATTTTTAAATTATTTATTATTACATTAAAGTGTTTACATTTTTACTGTTTTTTTCTTGCACTTAAAACCTTTTCTATTTTTAGCAAACTTCAATTGTAAAAAGGTCAATTTTTCTTCGCTTTTTAAGCCTTATCTATCTTAGCACTTTTACGAAATATATAAAAACTTCCTCTTTCGATAAACACATTAACTAATCTCTAGAATGCATTATTACATTTGTTTATTATTACTTTAAAGTGTGTGAATTATTCCAGCATTTTCTTTGCATTTAAAACTTTGTGTATTTTTAGCACACTTCAATTGTAGAAAGCTTCCTCTCCAGTTCCTAAACGGAACTGTCGACAACAGAGAACACGTAGTTACTCCATTAGTGCGTTTACTCATTGTCTTAACCCTCAACAAATTGTCATTTGTTTTGCTGCCTGCCTGCTGACTGTTGACTGTTGCTTCCTGCTTCCCCATAGATAAATTTTAGCATGCTGGACTGCAATTTGTTTGACGGCAAATTGCTTGCAACAAGGTCATCAGCAAACATTGCAATTGCAATTGCAACAAATATATGTACATACACACATATTGTAAGGGGCTAAAAGCACTTTCCAAATTTTCACACACACACTCAAAAACGCGAGACGCTGAGACAGCGAGACGGCAAAGCATACGTTGCGTATGAGCAATGCGAGCAATTTGCGATCGTTTGCTGCTTGCTCAATGCAAACGAGCTGCAACAGCAACAGCAGCGACTGCGACAGCGGCAGCAGCATAAAGAAAGAAACAAAAATCAAATGAAATAAACAGAAAATAAATTTTGCAAATAAATAAATCGGAAGCACCTCGCGGTGTGCGTATCTGTATCTGTAGTTGTAGTGGTATCTGTATCTTGCCAGAACAATTTATAAGATATAAAATTCAAAAGCAAGAGCAACAACAACAAACAGACAAATGCATTGAGCGAATGTTGCTCTTGTAATTGTTGTTGTTGCTGTTGCTGTTGTTGTTGCCAACGCAACAAGTTTCGTGTGCTGCTGTTGCCAATAAGTTGTCGCCGTTGGCGTCGCCGTCTCAGTCGCAGTCGACGCAGCTGTCTCTCAGTGTGGTTGCTGTTGTTGTTATCGGCTGTTTCGTGCGTACTTGGACCGCTCAATAACGTTGAACGCTGTTTGCTGCTGTCGCTGTCGCTGTTGACGTCGCTGCCGCCGGCAGTCGCTGTAAAAACGAAACAAAAATAAAAAGAAAAAAATAAAAAAATTAAACGAAAGCAGAGGGTATTTAACCGACCTCAAATCAATTTGCAATTTCAGTCTATCTCCGCGTTGCAGCGTTGCATGAACTCGCGAACAAAACGGACAAACAAAAAAGTGGCAATAAGTAAAGCAACAACAACAACAACAACTAGAGCAACAACAACATAAGAGCCGAAACAACTAACTAACTGCTCCAAAAGACAACGGAAATAATTAGGAAACTTGCACGGGCAACAACTGAACAAACGGAATAACAACATCAACTACAAACACTTAAGCAACATAAAAACATCGAAATTGAAATTGAAAACAGAAAGAAGTCAACACAAACGAAACAAAAAAAAAATACCCAAATGCAAACGCAGTCGAAATTGTAAATTTAAAATTTGTGTATTTATCAACAACAACAATTGTTGCGGTGCCGTTTTTACGACTATCAAATGGTGTCGGTGTCAAGCGCGGCCTAGAAAACAAGCGAATAAAATAAATAAAAACACAGCAGCAGCAACAACTGAAACCGATATCGAAACGGATCCCACTCCCCCATTCCCCTAAAGTACATACTATACATACTATATACAAGTATATATTCCGACAGAATTCCGAGCACGTTCAACTCAAGAGTCAACGAGCAACGAACAACAATAACAACAACACAGCAAACAGCTGACGTTCAATGAACGCCCAAAGCCGAGAGCCGTAAGTGCAGACAGTGAGTGCCAAATGTAAGTGCACAGACAGCAGCTGTAGCTGAACTTGAAAGTGAAAGTGAAATTCGCCAGACGCATTCGAAAAAAAAGCAGCAAATCATCACGATACAGCGCCAAACGGATTAAGATACACGACTACAAACACACACACACAGATACAGATACAGATACATTTGCTGCAGATACAAAGATACAGTTACAGATACAACTTCACAGATACTCGACTGCTACATTTGAGCTAGTGAGTGAAGCTTTTGCTGGAGTGCCAAGCGTGCCAAGTGCTCAGAGCATCAGCCCAAGACAAAAAGTTTGAAACATGTGCGATCAGGATAAAAACGATTGCGATTCCTACGAGGTGAAGGCGCCTCAGGGTCACACCTTTGTGGTCAGTCCCGTCTCAGCGACGCCCATACTCACTGCTGTGCCTGTAATGAAGCCAGAGCCGCCCACGCTGACCCAGCTGGTGGAACAGCCAGCGTCGCAGCTGGAGGAAGAGCAGGAGCAGCCATGCTGCAGCTCACAGGCAGTGGTGCCGTTGTCCTCGTCGCTGCCCTCGAAGCTGCTGCGTTTGCATGCCAAACGCTCAGCTCAGGCGCTGCTCCATCAAATGGAATCGCTGGACTCGCAGTTCGGATCGGGATCGGAGGATGCGCCCTCGAGTCCTAGTGCACCGCCTCTATCGCCGCCACCAATGTCCACGCCCAGCGACGACAAACTCATGGATGTGGGCATGGGTTCGTCCATCGGCGACTCTGAGGAGTCCGAGGAGGATGACGAACTCAAGCCGCTGGCCGTCGACAATCACATCATGCACGAGCCGGAACAGAGCGAGCGTCAGGTGTCGCCGCCAGCTGTGCCTCTAAGCGAGGCCAATTTGGAGAAGTTCCGCAAGCATCACATGGACAACATCTATCTGCATCCCAACTTCAATTTGGATGCTTCGCCGCCACCAGCTGTGGCGCCAGCCAATTCGCCAGTGCTGGAAACACGTCGGCCGCATCGCTCATTCCTCAGCCTAAAGAAACCCGCCGAGGAGGAGCAAAAGGTGGATCCGGCGGCAGCAACTCCCGATCAGTCACCACAGCCAGAGTTACCCAACGAGATTGATACGCTGGATCCAGCGTTGATACCGAGTGAGGAGCTGGCTGCCGAGATCACCGATGCTGTCGAGTTTTACTTCTCCAACGAGAGCATACTTAAGGATGCCTTCCTGCTGAAGCATGTGCGTCGCAACAAGGAAGGTTACGTCAGTCTCAAGCTTGTCTCCAGCTTCAAGCGTGTGCGCCAGCTGACACGTGAATGGAAGGTGGTGGGCGATGCAGTGCGTCGCAAGTCCCACAAGATCGAGCTGAACGAGCAGGGCACTAAAGTGCGACGCCTCGAACCCTTGCCCAACTTCGATGAGACGATGCCATCGCGCACGATTGTCGCTTGCGATCTGCCACTGGACAAACTGAGCATTGAGAAGGTCTCGGATCTGTTCTCCAAGTGTGGCGAGATTGCCTTGATACGCATCCTCAAGCCGGGCATGGCCATTCCCGTGGATGTGCGTCAGTTCATGAACAAGTACCCGGAGTTGCAGCAGAAGGAATGCGCACTCGTCGAGTACCTGGAATCATCTTCGGCACGCGATGCTCGCCATCTGGCAGGGCTTTTCCAGGTCTACGAGATGGTGGCGCCCAAGAAGAAGACGGGCAAGAAGGCGGCAGTGATTCAGGTGGCGGCTCCTGTAGCGCGCATGGTAGAGAACTATCGCTACTACAACGAGGCCAACTGCGAGCGCACCCGTGGCGGCAGCTTCTCGGGATTGCCCAGCCACGAGCCGATGCACGATTTGCGCTTTAAGTTGAAGCGCAACAACTCGGACTTCCAGCCGAGCTACTATCAACAGCAGCAACACTTGCAGCAGCAGCAGCCGCCGCATCATCATCAGCTGCCCAACTATCATGGCCATGGACATGGTGGCTATCAGCACTATCAGCCACGTGGCAGCATTGGCCTGGATCAGCAGCAGCAGCCGCCGTCTCCGGGTTTTTTCGGCTATGCGCCGAGACGTTACAGCAATACGTCCACAATCTCGGCCAGCACGGCTGCTGCCTTGGGCGAGCCTTTAGCCTCGCCCTCGGCTGTCGTCGCTCCCTCAATCAACAACAACAACAGCAGCAGCAACGGCAACAACAACAACAGCAATCCAATTAATCCGGTGAGCAGCTTGCAGCGTCGTTTGTCCAACTGCTCCGAGCAGAACTTTGCGCCCGAAGCGATGTCTCGCCGTGCCAGCAACTGCTCCGAGACTGGAGCTCCACAGCGTCGCGACTCCAACTGCTCCGAGAGCTGTCCTTGCTCCAGACGCGTCTCGGACTTTGGCCAATCGGAAGCATACCGCAAGACTTCAGTCTGCTCCAATGGCAGTTGTCCGGGACAGGGCGAGCGACGTTACTCCAATGGCTCGATGCAGTTCGAGCGGAGCTTCTCCAATGCCAGCGATGGCAATGGCTTCTATCGTCGTCCCTCGAATGACTTTAATGTGGTGGAGCGTGAACGTGAGCCGGATCAGCTGGTGGGTGGAGGAGGCGGTGGCTATCAGGTATGGCCCAGACGCTACTCGAACAACTTCCAGCAGCAGATGAGCAGCAAGCTGGCTGCCTACGACAATGCGCAGTACATTGGCGGACGTCGCATCTCCACAGATTCGGGCTACGATCGTCGCTACTCCTTTGGCTCCGAGTTCGAGGGATCGCCACGCTCCCGCACCGGCAGCTTTCTCAGCAGCTACAAGCATGGCGGTGGCCCAGGCAGCGACTACGATGGACAACCTCGCTCTCGCACTGGCAGCTTCCTCGACGGTTCACCACGCTCCCGTTCCGGTTCGTTCGCTCAACGTACTGCGGAGAGTTTGGTGCGCACTCCCATGGGTCCGGATGGCAGCAAGGGATTCGGGCAAAGAGCTAGGAAGTTTGGTCAGGCTGTGTCGCCGGTCAACTAAACGAAGCGAATTGTTAACTAATTTTAGTGGGTAACTTTTGTTTTTCTTGTGAAATTATTCAATGGCTGTACACTGTGATGCTGTCCACCTGTCCAAGTACCACGAACCAGATCCAGAACCATGCCCACGCCCCCTTTTAGGTATAAGAACACTAATGAAAAGTAACGAATTTTTAGTTAGATTCTAAGTTGAACTAAATGAATTGGCAGAAGAGAATGTGGCATTCCAAGCTGGAAGTTGAGTTAACCAACAACACTGCCACTAAATAGCTTAAGTCAACAGTTAATCCGAGTCCAAATTATGGAAATATCAGAGAAGTTTCAAGAGAGATTTCAAATCAGGCAGCGGAAAAGAAGTTACTTAGTTAGGATTTCCTTAATTGTTATATTCTTTATAATCACTTTAGTTTTAAGCCATGAGAAATCGTTGTCACAATCGTTGACAGCTTTGTTGAGAGAAGTTTAAGAACCTTTTTTAATATTATGCCATACACTAAAGTGGCCATAATGAAGCGTAATTAAATGCATAATTATTGCGAAAATCAAAATAACTTAATTAGACACTCAGGTTTTTTAGATTAACAAGTTACATTTCTTCTTTTGAGAACAGCAGCAGGAATGCCATATTCTCTTCCACAATCGATCTAAGTTTTTTATTATTTTATTTTTTCGTTTTTGTTTTCGTTTTTATTTTCTGTTTTATTTTTGATGCAATTTTTCGTAGCAAGTAAGTAAATTTTGAAATAATGAATGAAGAAACTTGGTTGTCCTTTTGAGGAAACAGCAAACGGTTTATTACAGGAGAGAATAAAAATATTTTTCATTTTTAGCTTTTAATTTTTTTCGTTCTTTTGTGCGCAGCATAAATTATATTTTATGTGTTAACAATCAAATTATATATATATATACTCCATATACTTAATAGCTAACTGTAAAAACATATTATTGTATAACTTTTGAAAATTGTATGTGAATATTATTAAACAATTTATTTTTTCGCAAAAACAAAAACAAAAAAACACAATAACAAAAAGAAGCTGAACTTGAAAAAAGAGGCAATCACAAGGCTTGAATTTCAGATTTGTCAAATTACGCCAACTCATGGTTCATGTGAAAGATTGCGCAATATCTTTTTGTCCCCCTCTCTCTCTTGCTCTTGCTCTCTCGCCCCCTTCATCCCAGCATCGAATTGAAAGCAAAATTCACAGCTCAAGCCGCGGCACTCGAGAACCGTTTGAGGCGAAGGTAACTAGGCCAACATAAAAAAATACGAAAATACGAAAGATACAGTTCGAGTTGCTGAGATACAGCTAGCTTATAGAGGAGATACATGGACAGACACCCCCATGTGAAAGCAACAATTTGAAGTTTGATTATCGATATTCGCAAATGCGCATTTGTGAGCTTAATAATAATTTGTGAAGTGACACACGATCAATGCAAAATGTTGACGCGTGACGCATGCGAAGCCAACTTCCAGTCCAAGTCCCAATCGGAAGATGGCGATGGCGATGGCGATGGAGACGGGGGAGAGACACGAAGTTTCAGACTCTCTCGTAATTGTTCATAAAGCGGCCGTTAGCATTGTTGGTATTTACTTGCGGCTGTTTCTGCGGCTGTTGCTGTTGCTGTGTGTGTTTTTTAAGCTGCAGCTGAAGTACTTATACTGCGGTACTCGTATCTTAATCGTTGCCCATGCGTGTGCGATTTTTTTGCGGTTCCAAGGTATTCGCGTGTTTCCATGCCTCGCGCTTTATTAAAATATTTCAATATACTTTTTTTTCCTTTGGTGTTTTTTTTTTTTGTTGCTTCGTGCACGCATTGCGCCGCCCACTCCAATAAAGCCACAAAGCGTTGGACCCCCAGCAGCAACAATAAAAGCAAAAATTAATAAAAAATAAAAAAACAACAAAAAACTCGTTTTCTGGCCGAACTATTTGTCGCACATTTCTCAGCGCGTGGGCAAAGGAGCTGTATGCTCTCAACTCAACTCTCGACCGCCTCCAAAATGCGACTCCTATCTCCCCAGTTACAGCATTAGCTTTTGGGTAATTTACTACTTCGAAGACTAAGCTGAAGCTGATGCTGTGCGTGCTGCTTGCATAACTGTAATATGGCTTAATCTCCAGACCACATGCAATTTGGAGAAGGAGGAGGTGGTCTTGGTTGTGCTTTGGCTTGCAGCAGGCACGAGTGCAAGCATCGATTTATGCGCTAATTGATGATCTGCGATATTCATATAACTTCCGGCTAAAGTGCTGCGTACTGCACATGCACATTTTAAGTATACAGACTAAAATTAGCCACCGCCGACTTAATGAATGCTAATTACGCGGAGGAACCCACAAAATGCAGCCCAACAAAATGGAAAGCAAGCACACACAAAAGCTGAATGAGCAACCGGTTCACGTGCTGCTCAGAACAACAGCAGATCAGAGATCAAACAAGATGAGCTTTGTTTTTTTGTTGTGTGTTTTTGGCCGGTTCGCGAGTTCATGCCCAAATATATTGAGCCAGGGCATTTCAGGCCTTATTTATAAACATTGTAAATTATTCGAGATTGCTGCGGGTGGACAGGGGAGCTAACACATAAATTTCAGTTGATAACTCTCGCAACTCTTCTCATCTGTCGATGACATAACCCGATCTGATCCGTGACTCGGACTGTGCATTGAACTGTGCGAGTCAACACCAAATTGAGCTGTTCAGCAGCAGCAGCAGCTCCACTCAGCTGGCTCCGCAAGCCACTTGTGGCGAATCTTGGCGTTGACCTTGACATGTGAAGCGCTTTTGGCACACTGCGTTATCCTTGGGCGAGCTAAAAATGTCTCAAAGTAGCGACGCGACGATCGACGAGCGAATCTCACACGACTCGCACACAGATTCAATAAAACTCGTCGCTGCGTTGCGTAGAACGTGCCGTGTGGCAAGTGTTGCAAGTGCTACCTTGACCGTCATTCAACAAGTCTATGCTAAAAGGCCTTTCGGCGAAATCACAGCCATACACACAGACTGACAGGCAATGAGAAATTTGTCTGCGTCCACATGGCGTATGCGTTATATTCACTTCCGGCACTTCAGCCAAAAAGGTTGCGCCTTTTGTTGTGGCTTGTCATGTGCGCGAGGGTTTTGTTTTCATTGATCTTCAAGTACAATATAGTTAAGAACAATCTAAATAAACAATATGCAATATTAATACATTTTGTACAACTTGTACACAACTAAAGTGCGTAAGAAATTTCCGCTACAACATCATTAACATGCACATTATGTCGGTTTTATTTAATCAAAATGCTCAATTCGGAGGCTAAACTATACACATTTAATACGTAGTATATTTTCGTGTGTTTTGCAGCAGAAATACGTATACGATACTACGTATATATTTCAATCTCAATTGCATAAACAATTTTAGTCAGTCTGACCTCAGCACGTTCTTTTGTTGCCAACAAAAATAAATCATGAATAATAGTACTTACATTTGTTAAATCAATCAACATTGTTGTCACTCAACTAACAAAACCAAAAATTTATTTTAAATGTTTCGGTACATACTTTAATTTTATTACAATTTTCGACTATATCCTATTTCAGAATATAAATAAAATAAATTTCTGAACTTAACTATTTTATTGTCATGTAATTTTTTTTTAAAATTGGTAAGTAAAGTAAAGTGAAGCACAAAACTACAATTTCAAACTGCAGCCGGAAAGTATGCAATTATTTTTAAGTGATACAAAACACAATGTGTTTACTAGTCAGCCTAGAAGTATGCTACTGTTTTTGTGTTGAATCCAATTTCGTAAGTATACTCTTGAATTCTAAAATAGGAAACACCAAAGATTGGCAAACATGATGCCCATCAAACCATACAATAATTTTCATTTGTTTAAAAAGTTTTAGATTTGAAGTCATTCCTTGGCCCTCTTATTTTTGTGTCAGCACCCAATTTAAATATCAAATTTTTTGGGCGCTGATGCAGTGAAGACCCTAGGCTATAATATTTACGCAAAGTAAGTAATGCCATTTTGTTTCCTTATACTCAAACTGAGCAAAGAACTCACAGATCCATGTAGAGTCGCTGACGAAGCTACGAGTTAAGCTTGCTAGCATAGTACAACATTTTTTATATTCATAGTAAAGACAATTTAAATAAAATTTTCCCCACTGAGTAGCTACAATTGAATGATATTCTCCCACAATCAATAATTTCTAGAAAATTGAGTGCAGCCAAATAAATAAATAAATGAAAATCCAATTACAATTGTATTGTCCTTTTAAATTGCTTTCAATTACAACAAGGCCAATCAATATTTCTCCAATCCTACGTCTGCATCCCCAATACCAGTTCTTAAACTAACTGACACACAATAAATGATCCTTGCTGGCAATGCTAGAATCCCCAAAAAATTCCTAGGCTAGCAGGATGTGACTGGCGCGACACTCTGACGACAATTTGGAATGCAATTGCCTCGCTCTTGCCACAACTCCTGGCCCCAATCCCCAAACGCATTCGCAGTCACCTACACATGCCACACTAGACATTTTTATATGCTAGCTGGCGCCTAAAGGCGTTCACTAATTGCGCCTAAACGGCGACAATGGGCGGCGACAACAACAACAAACTTCAGCAATAATAAAACAGGAAATTGCTTCATGGGAATGAGGAAATATCTTTTTAGGATTAGAACGAAAAGGCAACAGTTTGCTTTGTAGTTGATGCTACACGCACTTAGTTGCCACATCGTTGCTAATAATAAAAGCTAATTAAGCGTTACACTGACAACACCTGTAAGTTATCTATGCATGTATAGCATGAAGACAACATGCCCCCTAAATACAACACTTTCAACAATAAATTGCCACTAAATGTCACTAATAAGTGTCTCCTCCAAGTGACTTGTTGCCTGCGCAAGAGAAGGACGGAGCTAACAAGTGAGCGAGATGGGCAGAGATTTTCCAGGCAGCTCTAATTAATTTATGATTTTCCTCACCGCATTAATCTCACTCAAATGCTGGCGGCATCACTCGAGGAGCAACATGATGTGGGGCGCCTAAGCAGCGCACGCTCCCAAATGAGTTGTTCTTCTTGTTTGCCTAAAAAATGTCATGCAGATGTGGCAAGGGGCACAATGATGTTGCTGTTGCGCGCTTGTTGTTGCTGTTGCGGTCTTAGGGCAGCTCATGTTTACTAAGACATTTATCATAATTTCTAAGGCGACATCAAATGATGTCTTTAGCTAGCTTACACTAAGCTACATGGATTTGGTATTTGATTTGGAGCAAGCGTGTGGCTTCTACACAATGTGCAGCGTGCAACAAGTGCAACGCACAACGCGAACAACAGTCGACAGGCTGCTGTCTGGTTAAGTGGCATTTGCCAAAACACTTTCTTGGAAATTAATTAAAACATATGCTCATCACTTCAAGCCATAAATCAGACCTCGGCGACAATTATCAGTTTCAATTTGTGCGTAAAACTGTTTGATATCACACAAAAACCAACAGCAGTGGCAACATCCCAGGCCAATTAGCAGCGGGCAACACTAGATGTGTCCCAGACACCAGCAGGAAAAGTAGCAACAGCAACAGCAGCAGCGACGGCAGCAACATCGGATTTGGGGATTGCCCTAACCCTTGGTTAGCGGGCAATTTGCCGCCACTTGAGAGGAATGGTAAGTGGAAATGGGGTGGCATTGGTTGCAGCTCATTAAAATGCCGCCGCAATTGTAGCAAAAGTCAAAGAAATTAAGCAAAATGCTGCTCAATGTTTAAATCTTCATCGATGCGTTGAGGTGGCAACACAAGCAACACAAGAAACAGAAAAACAACTCAACTCAACAATCGACTCGTGTCGTGTCTTGCCAGGCTTTTCCAACAAGGGGCGTTCAGACATTTTTCCCTGCCAGCTCCACCTCCCAACCTCCCTCCCTGTCTCTCTCCCACTGGCCTACGCTCCAGTTTGTGAGTTGTCAACTGTCGTCCACTGAGTAATTACACTAAATTAATTGCCCTGGCGCTGTCACTTGTGCATTGTCTGCTAATTTTTTCCAATTGCTGCGACTACTTGCAACACACTTTAATTGCCGCCATCAGCACGTGATTACCCAAATTGATTGTATTGCTGCCCCAGCTTGTGGTGGGATTTGATTAAGTTTTTTACTGTTTTTTTTTTTTTTGGCTATAAAAAGAAAACCACAAGAACACACTTGGTAATCGGACGCTGCTTCCTGAGCTCCTTCTTCTCCAGCTGGTCATAAAAAACGTTGATTTAAAGTGCATGTTTTGTAAATATCTAATTTGATAATTGGTTGTAATTTATGAGTTTCGTTCACATGTACAAACCACACATAAATGACGCCTTTTACGCGTTTCCCAGAACTCTCCCCAAATGCGTGCACATTAACTCAATACTCATACTCATCTGCAGCTCTCTCTCTCTCTTTCTTGGTTTGTCTTTTAATTATTATTTATATCTGTCATCTTATAAGGCGTGCAGATATACTCGGAATATAAAAAATATGAAACATCCCACGTCTTGAGGGAGTTTTCATGAATGAAATTAAACGCAGACGCTGTTCCTTAATGAGGAAACTGTTCGACCAAAATGAGGTAAGTTTTGTTGACATCCGAGAAGGAAGAGAAGTTGTGAAAAAAGTAAGTAAATTTATGTACTTTTTTCATGTTCACATAAAGCATGCGTATGAGCTATATTGCTGAAAATAATATCATTATTCAATTCAAACGCAAAATATGAGTGATAAAGTGCTCATATTAATATTGTTAAGGAAATGTAAGAATTTGAAATGATCATCAACACAATTTTAGTTTTAATCGCCTCGAAATAACTATTTCCAATTATTTCATAAAAATGTTTTCAAGATTATTCCGAGATATTAATAACATATTTTCATTTAGCAAATCTAAAAAAAAATCAGATTTTACTGAGGAGCGCACTAGTTGTATCTTATCAAAAATAATAGGTTTCTTTGGCGTCCACACTCTCATAGCAAACATTCTTAGAACTCTATTAAAAACCCTTACGCAATGTCTTAGTTTCAGTTGTCATTGAAGCGGAGATTGAGCGGAATCTCCCTTGGCACGGTTATCTCATGTTGCAGCCCTATTAGTTGTTTAACACAAATTAGCGTCAACGACAAACAAACAGCCCAAGAAATTAATCATGCTAAAATTTCCGAAAAAGAGTTCAATGCACGCCCAGGCAACAAGCAATGGACAGAGAAAAGAGAGACAGGGATCCGCTTCACCTTTGACGTAATCGGAAACCCAAATATCACGAGCAATGGCGTGGGAGTGTCTACGCCTGTGAATGTATCTGAGAGTGCGCCTGAATGTATCTGAGGACAGATGTTTGGGAACGCTGCGGTTCCAACTAGACACCGACACCCGCTAACTTGAATGCATCATTAGTCGACATACAAAAAAAAGGGACAAAAAACCAAAGAAAAAAAACTGCGAGTGATACACGCGACTCCGAACTCTGCGAGTCAGAGCTGAAGACGAAGTTGGGACTGTGATTTATGTTGCGTGCGCCTGACAAACACTTGAGAAGTGATGATTTATAATGAAGATGCATGCATTCGTATTAATTAAATTCTGACACGGTTGCGCTCCATTTAACGTTAAATGGCACTGGAGGAGGACGACCGCAAAACTCCATGTCCCAACTAATAATGTGGGTATCAAGTTGCTCCAGCTAAGCTCAAGCTTCGCTTCAACTCCGATTCCTATTCTGAGCTGAGCTGAGTTTGTGTGTCTCTTTTCTTTTTTGGCCAAATTGGTAATTTGATTTGGAATGCCAGTGCCAAGTTATCATGCCGTGCTCTGGCAGCGGAATTTAAAATATGGCAAGCAATAGTCGAATATTCATTAAGCGCAATTATGAAAATTAAGTTGTCATTTTGATTTGAATGTCGCGGCATGCGGCATGTGGCATGCGGCTCATAAGCATACTCGTATACTCATTAAATTAAATTAAACTGACAGCATCGCCTGGCTAAATAGATGGGCTTGCCCCTGCGCCCCTGTCCCTTTGCCCCAATCCCTTCCCATCTCGCAGCCTGCTCCCCCTTTTCACCTCCCCATCAGCCGCTCCATTCCATAGTTGAAGAGCAGCGCCGACGACTAATTAACGTGCTTTCACATATTTTGCTCAAATTGTGCATAAATAATGAAGACATTATTGCTGCCTGCAAACAGCACCCTGTATGACTTGTGGAGTTGGCCAACCGCCAATTGAAAACTATCCTCGGTAATGGCAATTTCCCTTCTCTCTCTCACTCTCTTTCTTTTGAGGAGTCCCATTCTCCCTCTCTCTCTCTCACTCGTTTTATTGCCATCCCTTTCAACTGAATTATGTGTTAATAATTTGGAATTAATGAACGCTTTACATGTTCTACGAAGTCTGCGAATTCAACCAAACCAAAACGTCTCTGAGTTTTCATTACACGAAAAGTGTGGCTGCCAAATGGCAGGTAATAATATCGGACAGTATGATATATACTATACACGAATGCGATAAAACTACATAAGAAATTTGAAATATAATTACTATGAATGCGTATAATTTTAGAAAATGAATAAACTTTTTCATTTACAATTAAAAATTTATAAAAATAATTCTAAGAATTAAAAATTTATAAAAATAATTCTAAGAAAAAAATGTATTTAAAAAATTATTATATTCACGGGATAGGAATTTACAAAAATCATAAAATAATGTAGAGAAATATATTATACATTTAAAAAATGTGTTATTGTGTTACTCAACATAATAATGTTATTTTCCTAATATTCACAAAAGTTTTTATTGATTTATCAAATTATATAAGTACTGCATCCATTTCCATAAAATATTTTAATTCTTTTTCAAATAAGTATTAAGTTTTTAAATTAAAAAGTATTAAAATAAAGTTAAAGTCCCTAGACTTTAAGCAATTTTAAAGTGTCATCTTCAATCAGAAATATTTATAAGTATTTTAAAATTGTCATCCTCAATCCTCATTAGCATAAGTACATTCATCTTTTAAATAAACGTTCATGTGGATCACAACCCCAATACGCCCCCAGATGATAAATCGCCAATTATATGTACGGATCTTCGGGTGAAATATGTTGGCCAACATATTATTAAATATATTTAGCAAAAGCCATCGAAATATTAAATAGCGCTACTTGTAAACAATTAGCAAAAAATTATGACTTTTAATCACACCGATCATACAAGGAACAACAACAACAACATATACCACAACACATCCGTAGTCCCGCCCATCCCATATAGAGGAGAGGCTGCGACAATTTCACACATGTTTTAAAAATAACACACATGTCTGATATTCGAAAAGACGGAACGTCTAGAGGCAGGCCAGCCATTTCTTTCCGATGCACGGCCAGAGTTCTGAGCGATGGAAAGAGTCCGCTATATGTTCAGGCCACGCCCACACACATGATCTGAGATCTTCTTCAATACGCAGGATCTTCTGTCGCGTATTCCAATTCAAATTAGTTTTTCGAAAACAGCCGCCGCGGATTGTTGTGTTTTTTGGGTTCCGGCTCTGATCCAATACGACAAATCATTTCGATTCGAAGCGAATGAAAATGAATACTCAATCTGTGGTGCGTCGTCATCCGCACAGTTTCTCAATCGAACAAATTCTGGCCAAACCTGAGGCACATGCTCCCAGTAATTATGTTGATCCGACCGCCAGTTTCCAAGTGATCAATGATAATCAAACTCAGTTAATTCAAAATGAAAGTGTGCGTGGCAACTGTGATGATTCGCGTGTGTCTAGTCCGGCAACATCGAGTTGCCTTGAGGATGGCCTGGAGGATGGCAAAAGTGATATAGAACTCGCGTCGGATGATGGAAGTGGTATGTATTAAGGATAAACTTTATATAGCCATTCGTTTTAGCGAAAATATATATATCAAAGAAGTATAGACGCATATGACGTTAAGGAATAATTGTTAAAAGGAAATCCTACTAAATGATAACCAAATCTATTCATATTAGAAGTCCCTCAAATGGGCTGATTTTAGTCGAGTACATATAAAGTCCGGAAATTTATGATTACCTACTATATTTGATTTCTCAAATATGTCAATTAATAATAATAAAAGTCAGCGCTTGTTTCTTTAAGTAGAGCTGTCAATATTCTAAAAAATAACCATAAAAACGAAAATGAAAATAGTCAATAGTTCATCTATTATGTTACTTAAGTAGAATTTAAATTGAAAACCGTCGGCCAATCTGAAAATTTTTTGCAAATGACAATTTCCCAAAACCACTTCCATTTGAAGGCCATTAAAAAGTTAAAAGCAGCTTAATTTTTAAACATTCATAATGAGATGTTGTTAGAGAATATTTATCAAAATATTTGTAGCATGTAGACGCAGATAAAAAAAAACAAAGAACATTCACTAATATGCAATGGATGAGTGATCTCGTCTGTCATTTGCACCGATCCACAAAACAAATAATCAGAAATTAGCCCGAGGGGCGTCAGAAAAAGCGCTGCTTGCTAATGATGCAAACGTCAAAGGAAAGAAAACCAAAGCAGGCAACAATAAATAGGCGACAGGGATTGGGCATGGGATGGGCGAGCTGCTAATCTTGTGTGTTTGGGGGAAAATTTATATGACAATTTGTTTTCGGTCAGCAAGGGAAATGTGGTGCCAAATGGCCAATTAGATGCATTGACCACATCACGATGAAGTGATGCCAATTAAAATCGAGCGTATAAGATGCAAATGCGTTCGACGTTGGCCAAAAACTACTTGATACAGGGTGTCAAGTTAGTGGCGACAGTGATTTGACCTTTTGCCAATTAGATCGGCAATTGGCAAATTCGAATTAGTTGCAAATTGTTTGGCATCGACGGCGACAATGGCTGCAGTCGGTACCAATTGATGTCTAAATTTGATTCACATACCACATCGCATGCCTTTTCCTTCCCCTCTGCCTTTGCAGCGCACGACGATCGCAAGAAGCGACCTCGCACCGCCTTCTCGGCTGCTCAGATTAAAGCGCTGGAAACGGAATTCGAGCGGGGCAAATATCTATCGGTGGCCAAGCGAACGGCGCTGGCCAAGCAGCTCCAACTTACCGAGACACAGGTATGAAAGAGAGTTCGCTATTAAGCTAAAAGCATCTTTAATAACATTCCTCTTTTAGATAAAGATCTGGTTCCAGAATCGCCGCACCAAGTGGAAACGCAAATACACCTCGGATGTGGAGACACTCGCCTCGCACTATTATTCCCAACTGGGCATGGGTGGATTAGCGCGTCCCATGGTCGTTGGTGATCGTCTGTGGCTGTTTAGTCAAACTCCAGCTGGACCCACGCCCATACAGTCCATCATGCTGAACGGCAGTGGAGCTGCGTCACCTATGCGACCTTATGGACCGCCGCCAAGTGGTGCGCCAATGCCACCGCTGCACGGTGCCAGTGTCATTGAGAGTGCCAGAAATGCGATATTGGCACGTGGACAGCCGCTCAACTTTGCGCTGCCCTTTGGATTACCCAAGCCAGTGGCCACAACGCCTCCGGGCACAGCCGCAGTCGCTTCGCCAAGTGGTTATGTGCCACGTTGCAAACCCTACGCTGGCAGCTTTGTGGACTATGCACCGCCGCATCCGGCCAGCGAGGCATATCTGCAGCTGAAGTATGCCACGATGCCGCCGGAAACGGAAGTGGCCACCAGCAATGGTTTGGCCGAGTTGGAGCGTGTCTTTGGCGATGCCAATGCAAACTTTCTGCTGCAAAAGGGCACGCCAGCTGCGAATAGCAACACATCCTGTGGGTATGGACACGAAGGATTGCAGCAAGCGCAACGCAGTCGACGTGCCACACAATCGGAGTCCGAGTGCAGCGACATTGATTGCGAGCAGCTCGACGAGGATGAGGATGTGGTGGAATAATAATTAAACAGTAATTAGATACACCGTAGTTAAAGATATCTTTAAAGTTTATGTTTATAATGCACACACAAAAAATATGCTCATATAAATAAATGGTCATACAGGAGAAATGTGTATGTTGTCCATAGGTTGTTAATAGCTATCACTATCTGACAGTGGCACACTTATTTGGATTGCATATATGGAGTGGGAGCCACTGAGTCTGGATCGGGATGGGGATCAGGTTGTGGTCGTTGTATGAGTGTTGTCAAGTGTTGTCTGTCCTCCAAATTGCTTAAAAGTTAACTATTGCTATTGCTATTTACTATTATTATATGTTATGTTATATGTTACATATTGTGGGTCGGTTATTGGCTCTCTCTCTCTCTCTTTCCCTTCTCCTTTCCTATCGTTTCAAATTACAATTAGATAAATAAAAATCACAAAGACTTATTATAACTTCGAGCTCGATCTGGAGTTAACTTAAATGCTAAATGCCAACAACTAATTGTCCCTTTGTACAGTAAAGTAAATTAACGAGAATCAGCAGTATTTTAACAAAAACGAACGTTTGCAACAAAGCCAGCAACAACTGTGCCTATTTACACACATTCTCTAATACTTTTCAACTTGTCTCTAGGTTTATACTATTGCTTGTTATTCGTGGGAAGGAGGGATGACTATAAGGTAGCAATTGAAGCTGTCCCGTTGCATAGTTACAATATACAAACTAAACAGCTATAGTCTCTTTCGTTATAAGTTTCTTACAAATGGCTCAAACACTGGATGCAGAAACGGAAATTGATAGTTACGGAGTTAATTTACAATTAATTGTAGGCTACGGAATAAACAAAAAATGTTCTATGCCTATTTTTTGGTATTGCAAACAGTTTAAAACTAATTGTTTTGATTAGTTTCATAGTGCATTGAGCTGAGCTTAATTTCTAAACGAACGCAACGCGAGATTAGTGCTGTTAGCTCCATGATAGGTCGTAGCCCTTCCAGTTGGCATTCGGTGCCAAATGCACGCGACGTTTGTTATAATAAAATGAGACAATGCCATGGTATGCGGTGCGTGGCACGCCACTCTGTAAAATAGATAAGAGCAGAACAGAACGTCAGAACTGAATGTCGTGTTGGCAATAATATCTTTGAGATACGCACCTTGAAGTCATCCATGAGACCAAGCATTCTAGTTATTCGCTTATACTGATCACGATTGTTATACTGTATGCGCACTGGTCCCTCCAGGGCAATGAGATTCCGACGTAGCTCATCAAAGGTCACAAGCGGAAGCACGTAAACTTGCTTTAAAAACGCTTTATCGTAATTGTCCTAAATGCAATGTAGATAAGGTAAATTGAACATTAGTACACATAATAATGCGGGACACGCGAGCACTTTTTACCTTTAGTAAATAACTCATATTGATTTTGCTAAACTGCACAAAGTCTTCGCTGAGTTTAATGTGTTTCAGATACTTATCGAAAAATAATCCACTGTAAATCACAAAAAGTGGAAATCATATTAAAGCATAGTTTCCAATAATTGTTGTTCCATTTAAACACTTACTTGGAAACGCCAATTTTTCCAAAGGTTCGAGTACGTGAGATTTCAGGTCGAATGCACACGCGATCCTTGCGCTGTTCCGGATGTCGTATCCAATCATCCCAGAACCTGATAAGGTTATAAATAATAAAAGAACTCGTGATTGCTTTTAAACACACTTACGATTTGGGCCACTTCACAGACAACTCCTGCCACAGCTCTTTCGTTAGCATCCAGCCCAGGCCAGGGAAGAAATCGGTGCGATATAGAAGATCTGGTCTAGTCGTATCCACCACATTCGCCTTGCCGTTATCATTCCAAGCGGACACACACCACAGACTTGGATCCTGCTTGAGCAGCTTGTGTGTCGCTAGGAAGTATTCAAAGAAATCGGGTGCCACATTCAAATCATCCTCCACGATGACCACAAAATCGAAGCCAATCTGAAACGTGGTGTTTAACGCCCAGCCATAATGCCGTGATATCTTGTAGTAACCCTTGAACTTCTTCTCCTTGGGCAGCACAACAATATCACTCAGATCTGGTTGCTCGATGAGAGTGAGCTGTTTGCCAAACGTTTGAATAGCCTCCTTGGTGAGCATGTCTCCGCAATCCTGCAAGCAATAAAAGGATTAATTGAAAGCTATAGATGGTAAAGTATTGACCTTTCTCACCTGGGACACAATGATAGGAAACTGTTCGACGCTGGGTCGATACTGTACCAGATTGTCCAGACATTTGACTACCGAGACACGATTGCAGGCAAACACCAGAATAGGAATAACAGGCTCACCATTCGCCAGATGCGTTTGTGTTGGTATCTGCGATGGAGTTGACTTCGATTCCGCAGTTGCTTTGACAGCCGACTCCGGTGCTGGTATCTCATTTGATATCTCGGCTGCCACGATGCTTATTCTGGGCGTTGTTGTTGTTGTTCCCTGCTGCTCGTTGCTCGAGTATTTGTATTTCAAGAACTCTATCAGATTGCGTGTCAGTTTCAAGCCTTTGGATTGCTCTGCCAACGCTTCCGGCACTAAGCGCTTCAATTGCGTCTGCTGTTTCCTGCTCAGTTGAGCGTTGCTGGTGCGCAGTAGCACATAATAGGTGATAAACGTCCACATTATGAAGAAGCCTATCACCATCACCTGCACCTTACGTGAACGCATCTTGACTATTTTCCTGGCTGTGGCTGTGTCTATAGCAGTATTTGTGGGCGGTGGGTGGGCGTATTAGCAAGGGAGAGGGGGGCGTACTTCTATCTGCACTCTGCTTTAGTGTGACATCTGCTTGACGTGGCCGCTGCGTCGTTCGAGTGAAAATGTTAATTTGCGGAATTTGTTGACGCGCCTGGTGCGCTCATTTAATGCAAGCTGTTTCAATCGGTGGGTATGGAAGCTTTGTTTTGTTTGTTTATCTATCAGTTTACGATTTCGTTGTTGTTGTTTATATTGTTGTTGTGGACACCACCAGCAGCCCTTGCAGCGGCTCACTTTTGCACACTTAATATTGCTGTCGCACCACATTAGCATCGGCTCCAAACGTAGCAAAAAGGGAGAGCGCTAGTGTTGCTGCTGCTGGTGCTGTTTCTGCTGCTGATGGTTGACTGCTACATCTATCAATGGACTGCGCGTTACGCACCAGCGCTTGATATAACTTCCTATTAGCGTTGATGTGGAAAACGGTGCGCCAGCTTGGCAACAAATAACTTTAAAACGCGTTATTCCAACCGAAAACGCACACGTTGCTCTTTCTTGCTAATTTGTAACACCGTGTTTGTTTGTGTGAACTGCCTATGGCATTTTACAATAGTTTGATGACTGGTCTCACAGTAGTAGAAGTCAGCTGGTCCATAAGTTGTGCTTTGCAACACTGAAACTATTGATGCTGCTCAAAATGGCAGCTAGTGGAGTTTTATGCAATTTGACAAACTGGTCACACACCAATCGCACTTCGCATTAAGCAACACTGGTTCAGCCCGCTCAATTTAAGCTGCAGACTGCAATACGCAGTAGCCATGTTGAATCATTTAACTCTAAATAAACACACTTTGGCATTTGGATTGTTTAATTTTATTAATTCATTTAGTTTTAGTCATTAATTAAATTAAGCTTAACAGTTAAACTTAGAAGACTAGTAGGTGCTTAGACAAATTTATCAAGTTATCGAAAAGGTTTTTTTTTTAAGAATCACTGTTTGTTGTTGCTGTTTGCTTTTGATGTTGTTGTGGTTTTATTGCTTGGCTGGCATTTCTCGGAAGCTATAGCGGAGAACCACTCTCATTAAAATTAAATGTAATTACGTTTTATAAATGGCAGTTACATAAGTATATATTAGTAGTAGGTAGTAAATATATATATTTTTTTCATTTCTCTCGGTTTTGTTTTTTATTATTGCCATACACACTGCACACACGCAAAGCCAACCTGATTAACATCCTGCCAGCCGTCTGCCGCCATTCGTTTTTGAGATTTACAATCGCCATTCCTCCGACTCCGACTATTTTACATAAGACGCCAACACAGCGCACATATCAACGCCCAGAGGCCACAGATGCCTGAGCTGCCTGCACCCGAGCTAAGCTTTCCCAGCTCTCGCTCATCCACAACAAAAGCCGGCACGGCACTGCTGGCTGGAGACTGTTCCATGCTGCGGCTCAGCTCCGCAAAGTTGCCGCGACTATTGCGAGCCAAACGCTGATTGGCCAACTTCAGTTCGCGCAGCTTCTCCTCCAGCTGCAGCACCTCATCTGGCAAAGGAATAGCAACAATTAATTAGCTAAAGCATAGAAATGATTAGTGATGCCTGGCAACTCACTCTTGTTGACGCCCTCGATGTCGTCGACTTGCAGGAACATGGCCAGCGATATTTCATAGACCTTATTCGCCGAGCTGATCTCGCGCTTGCGTCTGCCAAAGCCCACCTGGTTGTTGGAGCACTGTGTGCCAAGGCATTTGTCCAGGCAAACGTTGACCGTGGCGCGGAACTGCACATACGAGGAGTCGGGGAACTTGAAGGCCTTGAACTTGGCGCTCAGTATGTCGCCATCGACGGTGTTAAAGTTCTCAAAGAGATACGGATCCACAGTGCAGCTGAGGAGCGAAAAGGAAAAGGAAATGACAAGAGATTAACACTGGGGCAGGCTTGACTAATGACCATGACTAACGTACCCCTTAAAGATGAGCGTCTCGGAGGAGGTGTGTGTGTCGGTAACATCCAAATAATTGACGCCCAGACCATAAACTGGCGCCGAGTCTTCATCCAAGTTGATCTCCATGGTCAGCGGAGTGCCCTGGGAAAAGGGAAAGAAAACATTAGAGCAACGATTAAATCTATGCATGGCTAAGGAATGTTAAGATCTGTCACCCACCGACTTGACGGTTAAATCTCTGGTGAACTTCTGGTTGTCCTGGCTAACACCAATCGAGAGACGCGGCTCCGGCGCACGTTTTGTCAATGAGGTGGTAATCTCAAGATCGCTGCAGGGCATAGATTGACAGTTTGATAGATACATGCGAAGGGGGAAAGGGAGAGAGAAACAAATGTCGTAATGAGTAAACGATCATTAAACGCTGAACTGGAGGTCTACAAGGTAATTGAAGGACTTGGCGGCCCGTAAATCAACAAGCGCACTCAAAAACAAACATTGTATGCTACTCTGCATATATCATTAAGTCCATCTGTCCAACTGGTTGCGCTGTGTGGCGACGTCACGCCCAGCAATTAAATTGACCGTGGGGCATCGATTTGACGGCTAATTACCGACTGGTAATGGCAGCCATAGACCGAGTGAACAGCGAAGCTCTTTTGATTTACGACCACATAGGGCTATGGCTGCATTCGCTTGGCTTGGCTTGGCTCTGGCTCTGGCTAAGCATTAAATATGCCATAAAGTTTGCATAGATTGCGCGTAAAAATATGCATAGATGCAATTTGAGGACGTTGCATTTTGATGGGCAATTAAAAGCTATGCCACAGTGCTGGCCAAAAACTTACTCTGGCTCCTGGAAGCCCGCTGGCAGCACATCGCGTCTGACTACACCATGATGTTGTTGTTGTTGCTGTTGTGGTTGCTGCTGCTCCTGTGCAAAGTTGGTGGCATTCATCATGACATTATAAACCGGACCGCTTGTGGTAATGCATTTGACGCTGACAATCTCCTTGCTGCTGGCCGATTCAATGATAATTTTATGGTAATACACCTTTTTTCCCTGCGGTGTTAGAGTGAGAGAGAGAACCGCATGCGCCGGCCCAGAAACAATCGGTTATTACAAGCTAACATATTACAACTGCTATTGCAGCAACTCGGGGGCGGTCACCTACCGTTAGCTGGTTGACCATGCGCGTCACGCCGCACTCGTAAAAGTCGCTGAGCGATAGACGAAAAACGGCGAGGGCGCCATTGATTTCGGGCTGACAGCGCACATCCGGATAGCCCTTGAGACCCTCCAAGTAGATCTGTGGCCGCTCGGCATCGCTGCTATTCGATGTGGAACTCACGTCGCCATCCGATGGCAATCCAATTTCCACTCGCATCTGATCCTCCGAGCAGTGGACCTTGTGTGTGCCTGCAAGATAGAAATTGCAAAATGGAAATTAAGTAAATGGAAATTGCTGCCGTTCAATGTGTTTTCTGTTTTATTTTTATGCTTGCCACTGAAAGTGGGCTACCATGTCGTCGCCATGGTGTAAACTGGCCAAACTCAACTAAATGTGCAGCCAGCAACGCCTTCAATGTGTCCAACGTGGACGTGGACGTGGACATTGACGAGCACAACATAGCCCCAGTCTCAGTCTCCGTCTCAGAGTCTCGTTCTCAGTCTCAGACACAGACTGAGACGCGAAGGCTGGCTGCAACGAGCGAGAGCTAAACAATTGCCGCATAATTACTATGGAAGTGGAACGCGTTCGTTGCCTAAGTCTTTTGATTTTATTGCCCCCGTCTTAATAAAGCTGCAGGGCTGCTTTTAATACCCTATAAAAAACACAGTGCTGCTGGCTGCACTCAAACGCTCACACACCATTCGCAACGATGCACTCGATGCTCAAGTGCATTCCTTAGTTTTAATCTGATTTGCAGGACATCCCATAGTCGTGGCATCTCAACCAATATAATCTTGCCCCGCCGGTCTGGTTAGCCACGGGCATGGAAGAAAAGCAAAAACCTGGCATTAGCCCAGAGTCAGAGTCAGTTAAGAATCCATCTCATAGCCGGTCGGTCAGCACGTCCGTCTGTCTGTCTAGCTGTCCACCAGTCCACCAATCCAGCAGTCTATCAGTCCGTCAGACCGCGAGACACACTCACACAGTGCTTTGGTTTAGTTTGGCCAAGTGCCTTGGCATTCGCTTTGGCATAATTCCAAAGCCAAAGTTGTTGCTGCCTCTGCTGGTGGTTAGAGGAAGAGATGGATGCATCACATCTTTGCTGGACTCGCCTGAGTGGCAATCAAAATCTTATTATGCCCCGAACATGTGTAGGCCGCTGCTGCTGCTTATGCCGCTGCTTGTGAGAGAGTGTGCAAAATGATCGGCTTAAATGTTTTTGGGGTGGCCATTAGCCAGCGTCAGCGTCCAGGGCGAACGCTGATATAGTGAATATTGTGGCTAGATCACCGCATTTCAGACTGATCAGCATCGCATTGCAAGGTAATTTAAATAATTTACTCTAAGTACTTAATCTCGTTCTAATGGCCGCAACACAGAACACACATTTACACAAAACTTTTCAGCAGAAATGCCGCCAATTAAATGTACAATGTACAACAAACAACAAAAAAAGGCAAACCCAACACAAAAGCAAACGGCAAACACAACAGCAAAAAAAAGAAACCAAAAAAGCCATAAAACAATATAAAAGACAACAAAAGAAAACAACAAAAATAAGCCGAAAAGGTAACCACAAAATTCTACGTAATTCAACAAAAGACAGCAGAGTTTGAATTCGACATGCAGACAAAGCGGCACAACAGCGAGAGAAGGGAGTGAGAAAAGTAGAGAAAGACAGAGAGAGAGAGTTGCCTTGGAGCACTACTTGAAATAATTACTCATTTAATTATTATTTTAATGTAATACTTAAAGCAGTGTAACATACTATACAGGCTGGTGGACTAGTTAAGCAAGTACATTCATTTTCTGCCATATTAGTTGAAAGTATGTAATTAAAGAAGATAAAGAAAAGCATACTCTATGATTTACAATTGAAAACAGGAGAAGAAGCTTCAGATAATTCTATACTTATTCAATATAATTATTCTATTCCAATTCGTATTTAGGACAAAACTTTGTAGAAGGCAGCTCCTTATTATTTTTTTGTAAAATTCATTTATCAATTCATGAGAAATTAGTGGATAAGCGAATCTTTAACGACTCTAAACTTTTTAATGTTGTCTTATACAATTAACTTCTTAACAAACGTTACTTACGTCTTTGCTTGTATTATAAATTAAGAAGTGCAGCTACACTGCATTTCTCCACTAATATTTCGTCTTGTAATATATTTAAGTATCTTTACAAATTGTTACCTTAAACCACAGATTTCTAAGAACATTATTGGCAAGCTGCAGCACTATATCTCCAAAATTATAGAATACACTACAGTGCCCGGGAAAAAAAAGTGAAAGAGCCTCTAAGTTTGTTGAAAACTTCTACCTATTCTTTTATATAATATAATATATATAAATTTATGTCGAGTTGGGAATACTTCACATTATAAAGGTGTAAACTAATTGTCAATGGTTCGTTAGATGCACTGCAACGCATTCATAACTTCTTGCTTTGATTACAAACACTGTATCATACCTTAATTAAGTACTAATTGAAGAATGCAATGTTCAAAAGAACACATTTCCACATTAATTCGTTATAGCCATAAAAAGCAACCAAAAAACATTTCTATGCTTTGATCTTCGCCGTCACAAACTCTTGAAATAACCCACGAGATGCGCTGCTAAGCTCGATAATCAAAAAGAAAGAAGCGCTTAAATTTGGTTTTAATTAGCTGGCGAGAGAGTGAAACGCGCTGCGCCAAGAGGCGAAATAGACAATGAGAACGACAGACAACAAACAGTAAAACGAGGAAATAGAAATTGCAAGACAATTAAAAAGCCAACAGCTGCAGTAGCTGCGATTGCTGTTGCATATCTCTAGTCGAACAACTGAGCGCTGATGGCACTTGTAATTCAAGAGGAGCAGCCAAGGTGGGTGCAAGGTGATGCAAGCGGCGCCAATAACACTTAAGGGGCGTGGCTTTACTCTCAACTAAGTACTTCCGCCACGGCGCAGCTAAGCAAATAAAAGCATCACAGATACGGAACACTCGTAAGTGGCCGATGACGTTCCAAATTACGCGCAGACACGAACTTGTGGAAAACTAGAAAATGGAACTGCGTCTGCTCTGCTTAGTTCTATTCTGTTTTGTTCTGTTCGGTTGAAGCGTCGTCACGCCCACGTGCAGCCAAGTGCTGACCAGTTAATTGAGCCATGGCTCCAAAGACATTGGCTGCAGTTGTTGCAGGAAATGTTCTCGGTTCCATCCTCTCCCCGCTCTTGTGACAATAATTGAATCTTAAGCAATCGCTGGGCCCTTGCAGCGTTCGCATTGTCAATGTCTGCTAGCCACGCAAGTTTGTCGCCTCAGTCTTTTGATTTCAGACTCTAAAACAGACACTCGACATCTCGACGCCGTCGTTGTGGCAATTGCAGAGCGCAACTTTAATTGCGATCGAAGCATTTTTATTGAATTTTTACAACTTGAGTGGAGTGGAGAGAGTCGAAGAATCGCATTATAGACAGACTATATCAATGCCGCTGATTACAATTTATTTGACACAATTTTTATGGCTTGGCTTCGACGTCGACTTTGACTTCGACTACGACTTCAGCCATCGACTTGTCTTGGGCTCGTGGCTCGTGGGAATCGCTTGAATGGAATAGAGAGAGAGAGGTGGGAGCAAATGGTGGCGAACCTAAAAACATATCGGCGTCTGTCTATCGGGAAAATACTTAACCCACATCTCGTGTGCTCGTACTAGCACATGACTCTGGCATAAAAGGTTTTTATTTTGGCGCTTGTTAAATGTATGTGCAACAACGGGCAATTTGTGGCAGCCACAAAACGGGCTCACAGATCATCAAATGCTGCTTGACTGGGCTTGGACTTGGACTCGGAGTTGGACTTCTTGGAATCGAAATCAGAAAAGGTGCCATTAGCATTTAACCTGCAACATGACAAATCAAGAAAACGTGCAGCATGCATGAACATGCTCAGTTGTAAGTACAACACACACACACACACACATACAGAGAGACAGACACACACACATTTGCTTGCTGCAACTGCTGCAAAGCATAAATTTCCATTAACAATAAATTTAAAAGAAATTACATTAAAATGAAAATGACCCGGAGCGAAATTCTCAAGAAAAGCACAAACAGAGAGCCAAAGCCAAAGTCAAAGCCAAGTCAGCAGCAGCAGCAGCAGTGGAAAGTGGAGTCAACTGCCGCTGGATGGGGGAGGAAAAGGGGAAAATAGATGCTGCTGAAACAGCATCATCATCAGCACCATCATCAGTCCAGGCGAGGCCCAGCGATTCACTCACTGACGCTGCATGTGCCGCTGTCTCTGTCGCCGACTATGTCACTGTTGCATGCCTCATGCCTCATGCTTCATGCCGCATACCTCTCTTTGCCAGCTGCCCTCTCTCTCAATACCTGTTGCCCCAAGGTCCACCGGCTGCAACTGCAACTCTGTCTCCTGACTTCCTATCAACATCAACAGCCACGACATTTGGCGCTGAACATTTTCCAACAATTTGGCAACAAATGCGCGCACACAATCAAATGAATGCACAAATCAATAAGACCACAACTATAACAACTGCAGCAACAACTGAAAGCATGCTCGACTACCAGATACTATAGCAATTTGCCACTGATTGCTGTGAGTCTTAATGAGTTGAAGCTGATTGCAGGCAATAAATTATGTTAGAAATTAAATGAATTCATAGTTAACATACAATTAAGAAGCTATCATATTATTTTTATTATAGCCTTCACCTATAAACTGATTTAGTACTTGACTAAAATATGTACAATTAAATAAGGAAAGAAAGAAAGTTTATTATGCTTGAAGCTAACTAGAATCTTGAAAAACTTTTATAGAGTAGGAAAAGGAAAGATTATTTCATTTTAACGATTTAATGAATGATTTTAACGTAATGTACAATCAGCACTTAATGGAAAATACTTATTCAAAAATGACATTTCATACATCAAAAACTTTATTATAAGTTTTATACAAATGAGCTAAACACTCAAAGATTTCCTCTTTTCTTTTTAATCTTAATCTCTAATGTGAATATAATGAGGTATTGCGATTGAAAATTAATTGAATGTTAAAAAAAATATAAAATATTTAAATAAAAATATTAAGTGAAATACGTTTTTTATTTGGGAATATGAAATTCAACAGTACTTATGTATCAAGAAAAGTTATTGAAGTAGAAACCTTAGTAAACTTTCTTGCTTTAATAAACTTCTGTTTGGCAATTTTAAAAGCATTAATTAATATTACTAAACAACTGTCAATATCTCTTTATTAGACACACCCATTGTCACATTCCCAATTATTACTGAGTATCGAGTAACAGCAAAGTGCCAAATGCATTCGAAAGCCAACAAATTCAAATCATTGCCATGCAAATGGCAACGTTTTGCAGTCATCGCCAGCTAAGAAGGCAGTCGTGAAAGGTGGCAAGACATCATCCACCATCTCTCAGCACCTTTTGCCTGTTGCCCCGCCCCAACTATCACCAAACAGCAACTGCAACTGCAACAGCAACAGCAACACAAGCACTGTCACCGGCACCGACATAGTCGCCACCACCGCACCACACACCGCACAGTGTTGCAGCACACAATACCACATCTTGTTGTCAGCCAATTTTCTAAGCAATTGTTTCATGGCCAAACCCCCAACGCGTTGTGTGGCGACGTTCTAGACATGGTTGCAGTTGCACTCAAAGTTGTTGCTGTTGCAACTGTGTGTTGTGTGTGTGTGTGCATTGCAAGTGCAATTGCAATTGGCAATCGGCAATTGGCAAATGCTGGCAAAGATTATGCAATTGTCTGACTCAGCGTCCCCAGTCCAACTGAAGTCACGTTTGCATTTTGGTGGCTGCCAAAGGAGCTGCAGATCTTGCCAAGTATTTTTGTTTTGGCTTTTTTTTTAGCCAAAGTGTTATGCCTGGCGGGTAAAAGGCAAAGAGAGGAGAAAAACCGAAAAAAATTAAATTGAATGCGCAACGGAACGGTAAACATGTATGAAAGCAAACTTTACTCCTCGCCGCCCGCCGCCCGCAACTACAATATATATATTTGTATGTAGTGGAAGACACACGGTCAAAAGTTGGAGCAGTCGCTGCGATTTGTTCAGAATGCATTAACATTAACCCATGAGTGACTCTCACAGTTATGACATGGATGTGGTTAGCAGTTGAAGCAATTGCAGTCGGGGAGAGTCGCAGCTGTTTGTTGATAGCGTTTTGTTATCGCATTTTGCAACAAATTGCTGGCAACAAAAGCAACAATCTTGACACACACGACGCACGATTATCATCAATCTTGGCCAGGCACAGGAAATACTGGTAATTTACTCGCCCCATCCTCCAGTCTGTAGTCTCTATCCTCTACTCTTCAGTCCATTTGCAGTCACATCAGCTGCAAGCTCCAATCTGACTGCTGCCAACTGTCTCGCTGTCTGCTTGTTGACTGGTTAGCGGAGTCGCCAACGTTGATGGTCTCGAGTTTGGCTCTAGGTCTGTTGCCTCCGTCTCATTGACGCACAAATGACCAATTACACTTAACGGCCATGCATAAAAAATAAATTAGAAAACGTCGCTTTCGGCAGGAGGTCAGCGCCAGCGCCCCCAGTCACCAAAGTCTTTCTTCCTCTTCTATACAGCATCTTCCATTTGGCTGTCAAGTGGGTGTTGTCCACACACAATATTGGCTTTTTGTTTTTGCACATTTTGCATATGCTAAGCAGTGTCAATGTGTCAATGTTGCCGCGTAAATTCATCAAAGTGGGCGAGTCAATAAAGAAACTTGTTTAGCTGCCGTTGCTGCCACAGCAATTGCAACTGAAAGACGACTGCGAAAAAAATGATGGCAACAGCGGCGGATGGGAAGAAGTTGAGCCTCAAATTGCAGACGTCAGGCAGCGTCGTTTTATGGCCCCTGTGCCGGGCTTGCAATGTGGTCACAAATGTGATAATTGTTAAGTGCTTAGTTGGCCAACAGTTGTTGTTGTTGTTGTTGTTGTTGGCCTCGCTGCTTTGACTTGCCTCCTTTGGAGACGCTTTGGGGGCCAAGTCCAACAGCAAATAGCAAAACCTGACTGCCTTCTGACTGCCATTGTCATTGCAGTGAAAGCAGCAACAGCATCAACAGCAGCTGAGCAACATCAGCAGCATTAACACTCATAAATAACCGCAACAGTAACAATAAAAGATTCACGCAACAGTTACAGTCGCATAGTAAAAGAATTAGACACAGTATTGGGTACAACTTAAGTCAAAGTTTCATTTTAGTTACAGCAAACAACAACTATTACCGGCATATAAAAGTCAACACTGAAAGAAGCATAGAAGAGGCTGTAAATTATTAAAATCAGTTAGTCTTCACAACATGCGTCTAGACTAGCATAACAGTGAGAACTTATTCTTGAATGTATTCGGGAGTATTCAAACATGTAGTATGGTCACACTTTTAATCTGTATTCCTCTCTGGTTATACGCACTACGTATAAAAGGGTATTATAAATTTGTGCCTCTAGGAAAATAAGTAACAGACAAAAGAAGGCATCCCCAACCCCATAAATCATATCCGTCTGTTCTCTATAGTATATTTTGAATATAGTACTATATCGATATACCAAATATAGCCTTAAGTATATTTGGAATATATTTTTATTAAAAATAGGTAGCAGGTATCTCACAGTCGGGCACATTCGACTGAAGCTTTTTTACTTTTGATGGAACTGTGTAGCGCAGCATAAAGCCGAAAATAAATGTTCAGCAACTCGTATATAGTAACATCAGTTTAAATACTCGTCGTGCTGTCATAAATAAAACGCTCATTAAAAATCCTAACAGTGTCTTTAACTTGTTGGCACAAAGTCAAAGTTCAACTTTTACTTGTCGTAACATAAGCATTAGCTTTCAATGCAAATTAATATTAATAGTCACTGTCAGTACTACTTAATGTAGGAATTTATTAACGTTTAAAATTAGCGTGAATATAAAATAATAACGCAGATGACAATAGCATTATGCTTAACCACTATTTGAACAATTTTTCAATACAATAAAAATGGCTTTTAAAGCAGAATCTTTCATTTTTGAAAAAAGAAAGAAGCCGTAAAGCGTTCAAAATAGAAATCAACAGAGATTAACAATAAAATGTTGATTATTATTAACAGTTACTATAACAGACCACACAAGAGTTACAATAACATTGTGTTAACAGACATGGTAATTTCATTTTATAATAAAGCATACTTGCAATTAATAACAATATTAATTAAAGCTTAAAATATTGACTATCCACAAGCATAATTTATATCAAAATTTAATGAATTTCCCCCAATGCGTAATTTTTGGGCAGCATGTTTTGATTGCAGTTGTGATTAGAGATGATAAAGCGCCTGCGGAGAAGAGTTGCTCTTACCAGTTAGTCAAGATTTGCAGTTGAACTTGTACATCAACTGGCGTACACACGCACAGTACAGTGAGCGTCAGCTGTATGCGTATCTCTCACACTTCATCTGTGTCTTCCACTCTTCTCAGCTTTATCTCGGTCTCAGTCTTAGTCTCTGGTCCGTTTGCTTGTTCTCATCATCAACAACAACATCTGGTTTTTTGTTTGCTAATTGTTTCAAATGACGCAATTGCGAACGGCCATTTATAGATTGAGCTAACTGATTGCAGCAGCAGAGACTGTAAAAAGAGATTTAGCTGTGGCCAATGGCGAGTTCAGCCAGCTCAGGTTGGGGTTTGATCATCGCAAGCCGGAAACTGTGCTACGCCTGACGCGCACAATCAATGAGCGCGCATTAAGGCCAAATTGAATAACATTTGCTACAAATAACCAAAAACGACTCAACGCAGACTCGAATTAGAAGTCGAAGTCAAAGTCCTGGCAAATGCCGACACGGCCGCTTAAATTAGACGCATGATTAATTGCCAAAGACGATGAGAACGCAGTTAGCCCGATCGCTGTTGTGGTCGTTGTCTTGCACTTGGACATGGGCTGGAACATGAGATGCAAAAGATGCTGTTCATCGCTGCTGATGGGGGAAACGGTAAATCGGTAAATGTGTGCGCCAACTTCCAGCTTCGGCTTCCAACTTGGCGTGAACATTATGCGCAGCTGGCTAATTAAATTACACAACAGTTTAGACATGAGCGCACAACAAAAAACAACATGAAACTAAACAAAAAAGACGCCAAAAACGCTAAGCCAACAGAACTGTAAACCGGACAGAGCAACAACAACAACAACAACGAGTCTTTCTCTTGGACTTCAACTTGGCCACAAAAGCGAACATAATGCTCAAGCGGCGGCATCAACAGCTGTAAAATGTTGTTGCATGCCAGCGCAAATGTAGCATGATGACTTGTCTACTTGCCAACTGGTTGGCACTCACTCTGCTGTGTATTCATATTCATCTTGTACTCACACTCAAACAGATTTTGAGCTGCCAGGGAAAAGCAAAAGCAACAAACATTCAGTCGACATTCGTTTTGCAATCCACCCACCCACTGAAGAACGTATCATTTGACCACTTATTCACTCCTATCATTCACTCTCTCAGGCAATCACACACACACACACACACACACTCATTCATTCACATTCACGTTGATTCATTCAGGCTGTCAAACATTCTTTTCGCTTGGCGCTACGCGGTGGCATTTTGCTAAATTGTCAGTTTCCGCTGCAGCGAGACGAAATTGCTGAGGGAACACAAGAACTATCTGTGTACGTGAGGAGTGAGAAGTGCCCCGCCTCCTTTGCCCGCCTCCCTTTATCACTCACTAAGCGTGGGGGCCTCCAGACGTAGCCCAGGCCAGAATTTACCGCTAAAAGCCTCCAACGAAAGCGAGTTGCTAGGCAGCTGTTGCATTGTTATTTTTACTGCTGCTGCCTCTGCTCTGATGTTTGCTTATAGAGTAATTTGTGAAAAATGCGTTTACAGTTTTGGGGTGGCTATTAGCAACTGGCTGCTAACTGTAACTGGCCTATGAGCCACATGCACAAAGGCTGACAGATGAGCTCACGTAATGACTAAATACCTTGTGCATAATCATAAAAATTAATTCAATTTGCTACTCGCAACTAAATGCTGCAAGCAGTTAACAGAACTTATTAACCACGTCGACGTCTTTCTCAACTGCCAATTCTAATTAGCAATCAGCAGACATCTAATACCCTACCATTCAGTTGGAGCATTGCAGTTAAAACATTCATTACAGTCTCAATCAATAGCTGAGTAGTAATGATATCAAATTGAGAATAATAAATGTTTTATTGCATTGCAGCATCATTAGCTAATTGCTGCGATGAGATAATGTCTTATGGATTTCACTTTTATTTCAGAAATCTAAATCTGAATCTGAATCTTAATGAGTGCTAAAGCGTTACGCTTCGCAGATTTTTGGTTGAAATTATGCAAATGCTAAACGAATATTTCGTTAGCATTTTCGACAAATTTCAAGCGAAAGCAGAATGCGGAACAATTTGCAATCACTTTACATATTTGCTTAGTTATTATCATAAATACATATTTTATTATGCTTTCTGGCTGTCAATTTGACAACTTTCTTAGAATTTATACCACTTATTTTGTGAGTTTTAAATATGGAATTTATTCCCAGAATATATTCATTATAATTGTTAACTTTACGCACTTACTTTTCTATTAAATTTATTTTACTGATTTTCCGAGTTTTCAAAATTGACATTATTATTTATGTGCATTTAACATTTGACATTTTTATTACTTTCCTTTTCAATTTATTTTACTCTTTTTATGAGTTTGCAATATTGAATTTATTACATCTTTAATTGAATTCTTTCGTAGAGTATTTCATTAGTTTGTCTTGCTCACAAATTCTTACTTGTTAGGTAAATATATCAAGTTTTCCAGGAGCTAAAACTTTTCTGCTGTTTAAAGTGCTTTGCTGAAAGCCTTCTTGAGTGCTTATTATTGGCTATTATTGTTGGCAGTTGGCCTGGTCGTGGCATTACCATTTTGGTGTGAAAGTGTTGTCTGCTGCGCCTTGCTTTTACCATATTTGCAATTAAATACATCAACCAGTTGCTGCTGCTGCAGTTGCAAGTGGCAACAATCACTGTGGTTGTTGTTGTTGTTGTCGTTTAGAAGTCTCGACTTGCAATTTAAACGCGGCGTATAATTGCTTTTCTCTTAATGCTAGTGCTGCCTTTTTACGCTTAATTGGCAATAAAGTTGTAGCCTGTGGTTAATGTGGTCTCTGGCTGAGAACTTTAAAAAGAGAATAAGAGAAAAACAAGAGAGAGAAAGAGAGAGAAATCTAAGAGCTGACATTTGCAGCTTCAGTGAGTTTTTCGTAACTTGTCGCTAATCATTTATCAAAAGATCGACAACAACAATTTCGAAGCTGACACATTTTCCACTGCGGAGCAGACAGAGAGAGAGAGAGAGGAGGCGGGGTTCAATGATGACACACAAAATACCAATAGTTTGGGGCTTGTCCATGGGCCATGTAATGCGATATGGCCAAGACGCAGTTTTGGCCATTAATCAAACGCCGTTTTGAGCGTGTCCAAATGTGATGGAGGTCGCTCTATTCCGCTCTCTCTTCCCCTCTCTTTCTTTTGGGCAGCCAACCTTTGAACTGTGACCCAATTGCTAATTACGAGCACGCAAGAGAGGCAAGCGGGGGCAGCTGGCAAAACTCTCACAGCGTGGGCCAAATCAAGGGAAAGCCAAAGGAGGCGTCTCTGCGGTTTTTCTCTCCCTCTCTCTCTCTCTAATAAACTGAAGCGCCGTTGCCACAGCCAAAGAGCATGCCACAGAGGTGTCTAAACACTTGCGGCATACAGCATGTGCAGCATGTGCAAGAGAAGCGAGTGTGTGTAGAGTGTGTTATAATATGGGACAGGAAATCCACAGCAAGCCACTGACCAAGTGACCAGCCGGTCGAACAGCAAAATTTATTGCATACGTGTAAGCCATCGTCTTTTGTTGCTGCTGTAGTTGTTGTGGTTGTTGTTGTGGCAAGAGGCAGCTATATTTTATTTTGGTCATTTGCGATTTGCGTTGAATTAGCGGCCGCAGCGCCAAATGCCAAAAATGGTCTGTGGGCGTTTTTCTATACGTTTTTTGTTGTTGTATGTAGTTTGTCTGGGGACGCAACGCAGCTGCAACAAATGCCCAAATGTGGTCACAGTCTGTGCCCCAAAGGCAGCCAGGTTGGAGAGTCTTCTCTCAGCCTCAGCTTCAGCCTGGCCCCACACCTGCAATTGACATTATTATTTGGCCGTGGTACCTTGCGTGAGTCTAACTCTGAGGCAGAGACTGAGGCTGAGTGCTGAGTGCGACAAGAGCATCATGATTTATAATTGTTCAACTGGGTCTCTGGGTAGACATTCCATTCCACGCATCTTGATAGTGCGTAGTTTATGGCCCGGGTCAGGCGGATGGCCATCGCTTGTACAACAAAGTTGTTGAAACAGCATTTGTCTCGCGTTTGTCTTCAGTTCTCTCCCTCTCTTTCTCTCATTCTTCCCTGTGCTGCCACATGCAACATATTGCTATATACACCATGCCACTTGACTGTAGTTTATCTGTTTTTTTCTCTGTTTTTGTTTTTGCGGCTGCAACGCTGCATTAACCATCTGCTGGCCACGTTAATAACCGTTTTGGACATGCCAGGCGGCATTGTTAACAACATTTCTTTTGGTGCGCTGCGCTTTTAATTGTCGACTGGGCGACATTTTAATTGAAATTCTACAGAAAATTGCATTTCGTGCTAATCACACTCGGCAACAAGAGATGAGAAGCGGCATTCAACTACAATATGGGTAATAAAAGTAGTGATCTGGGAATGCTATTAGAGTTCTATTGATGACGAAGCATTTGCAATTAATCGAATTGAATTTGAATACAGACTTGTAGTATAGAATTGCTATTGTTAAGGAATTCAATTTCATTAATAGTCTATCACTTAATTTATAATTATATTCTGCATTAAATTAAAATATGATTATCTTAATATCCATTTAGAATACCATTTAAATAATGCTGTAATTAAACGGTATTATCATTCAAATATAAATATTAATGTACTAAAAAATATATCATAAACTATATTTGGTATATCGATATATTATTACATTTTAAATATACCATAAAATATCCAAATACGCCAAAGCTTTTAAGACTTGAAAATATCGGCCTTTTTTAGCAGCTTTGAATAGTATAAACAGTATGTCACTTAGTTGAAATTTTCGGTATGTTATACTTAATGCAAAATTAGTATTTTCTCATTCTTTCGATTGACAATTTAAAATAATTTCTATTGCTATTGTTAATAAATATTAAATTGTTAAAAGTATAGTAGTAAACTTGTATTTCCTTCAACTTATCTAATTTGCCAATTTAATTGAATTCCCTTGTAGCACAGTGTAAATGCTTGTCTATTAAAAAAGAAGCAAAACCGCAGAATGCATACGCGCCATTCCCACCCAGCAGACAACAAACAGACAGCGCACAAACTCAATTCCAGCTCAATTCTATCCCAATGCAGATCAAACGCAAGCAAACTAATTCCACTCCATCCTCCAACCCATCCTCCATCCTATCCGATTGCAGCCCACTTTATGGCATTCTGCTGCAGCAACGAACCCATCCCAACTCATACAATTCAGTGCAGTTGTCCCCCTTCTCCCCCTCTCTCTGTCGCTCTCTTTTTAGTTGCCCTTGCCAGCAAAGAAAAGCGAAACCATTTGGAGTGTATAAAAATTATTTGCTTCCTGGATCTCAGAAGATCTGGAAACTGAAATCGGTTGGGGCAAAAGCAAATTGCAGTTCGCTTGATTTGACCGCCGGCCATGTGGTGGCGTTCTGCTGTGGCAATGGCGGTGGCGGTGGTGCAAGTGGTTCGGGTGGTGGCCACCTTTGTTGTTATTTGCCTGTGTGTGTGTGTGTGTGTCTGTGTTGCTTGTTTAATTTGGCCTGGCATTCCGTTTGGATATGCATCTTGGGCATTTCTTTTCAATTACCGGCGGGAGCTACTCTTTTTTTTTTTTGTTTTTTGTTGCTTTGCGGTTTCGAGTGCATTGGCCATGTAATTTGGCCATCAAACGCATGCATGTCTGATAAGCAGCCGACGGCAGAAGCTTCAGCGTCAGCGGGGCGCATTTTGCACAGTTAACCAAGTTCTACTTAGCGATGGACGCGTGTCGTGTCACGACCGAATCAAAAGACTCAGGACACAAACTTGCGCATTTCATTGCACTGCTCCAAATGCGATGCACAGTTGCGCCATAAAGTATGCGCACAGCGTCATTCAATAAATTAATTAAAACGCATTTTTGTCACTGATTTTATCGCCTTCATTAACCGCCAGCGAGACTAACTAACTGGAGCGATAAGATACTACATCAACAACCACATATACAGACACTCTACATATGTATGTGTGTATAATTATAGCCCCAATTATGTGCTGATGTGGTGAATAGAAAATGCTGCCACTGTTTGGCTTTAATTAAAGAGGCCACAGGCCGACAAACGAAATGAAGAACAGCATATGACATTAAGTGTTTATGTGTTTGTGTTTGTTTTGTATTATAGTCGCCACTTCTCCTCCTCCTCCTCCCTCTCTTTCCTTCAACACATTTTGCCTGTTATTATTGTCATTAAATGTGCTTACAACAATAATGAGCACATTTTTACACACTCGCATCCGCAGGGCCGTTGAAAATAGAATAGTTTTATGTGTCTGAATTCTAGCTGGACTTGTGGAGTAGGAATTGAAGTTGCTTCGACACTTGCACCACCTTTTTTGAGTTTGAGTTTTAGTATGAGTCGCCACTCGAGTCAGCTTTCTTTTTTTATTGTGTTGTTTTTCTTTTGCTATCATGATGATCATTCCACATCCACTTCATGTCCATGCACTTGTCTCTAGTGCTATCGATTCACAGTTGACTGCGCCGGCTGCCAACTGCCGATTGCTTACAGTACAGGGTATAACGCAAGTCGCGTTGCCAAGTCACTATTTAATTTCGCTGTCTTTTCCTTTTATTTTTGCAGTGTCATTGACTTTGAATGCTGACGCCGACATCGTCAAAGCAGACGATGGCAATGTGCGTGTGTAAATTGCGCCGCTGCTGATGACGACAGCCAACAGCCAAGCAACAACAGCCAAGCAGCAACAGCAACATCAACTCAGACGTGGCATAGTCACTTATTCGCATTTGTGTTTTGGGCGTTTGTTAATTGTAAATAAACTTCTGGGCTTCGTTGCGCCTGCTGCTCTGCATATCAAAGGCAAACAACTTGCCACACGGTCACTGACACATGCCCACAACAACAACAGAGAGATTGAAAAGCCAATGCGAAATTAATTCTAATGAATTCTCAATATTTTTCGCTCACTTGGTCTGCTTTGCTTTTGTGTTTTGTTGATTCACAAGTTCGTTGCCTAAGTCTTTTTGATTCACAAGTTTGTTGCCTAAGTCTTTTGTTTGCACACTCGAGATTCCTTTTAGTTGATATGCTGTAATGTTTGAGGGCGATCTAACTCAGAGAGACACAAAGAGGCCGCGCATTGTGTATTGTGTTGAATGGGTGGCAATCAATGCAACACACACACAAACACACACACACACATACATAGGTAACCTTAAGAGCCACTCAGCGCGATGCCATCATCAATCTCCAAACTGAATTTGGCATGCGCTCCATCAATGCCCACACGGCTGTTGACTTCACCACCACCAGCAGCAACAGCAATAGCAACAACAACAACAACAACAATCGAAAACAAGACCAGAACAAGACCGACAACAACAACATAAAGAGATCGAGTGAGGCAGCCGACAAGAAAGTAGACAACAAATAAATATGATTAATTTGCCACATGCAGTTAGACGTGCAATTTATCATGCAGACGGCAAATGCAAAAAAATGCTTCCATCTCACTCTCGTCTCTGTCTCCCGTCTCTGTCTCTGCAGCTGTGTTTATTCTCGAGTTCGGTATCTTCATCTCCCGTTGCGGGTCAGTGCGTCTAATAGATTAAATAAATTTCGCATAAATTATGCAATTGTGGCGAGCAATATTTTAGCCAAGCTGCCGCTGCGGGCGCCCAGCTCAAGGCATACGCACAGGTTAGCCCCTTCTCCCCCTCCCCCTCTCCTTCCCTCGCTTTATGCTCGTCACGTTCTTTATTTCTGCCTTATTAATTTCCATGGTGCGCTGATCCTGTTCTGGCACTGCGCTGAGCCGTTATTTGCCTGCCTCAACGTCGGCTGCGTTTCAAGCACTTCTACGCACTGTTTGGTAATTAAAAACCCAACGAGCCACTTGGCCGCTTGACCACTTCAACACTCCAACTCCAACTGCAACTTCGATTCACTCCTGAGCGACTTCTTTTTCTTTTAGACTTTATTTTGCCTAACGGTAAGCGGCAGCTTTGCTCTGTTCAGCTTGGCAGCTTTCCAGTGCGCGTAGGTTGCACTCACACACAGGATTAGCTTCAGGTTCTTCTTTTTTTTTTGACTTACTGTGCATAAAATTTACATAATATTTGCTCCAGATTCCACACTCACTCATACAGTTGCAACACCTGTCGCCTCGCATTGCTTTCACACGCAAAAACTAAAACTCTGCAAGTTTATGGCCATCGTCAGCGCTTATCGAATTGAGAGGCTCATAAATATTCTCACAGTGCCCTTGGGCTGAAGTCCGTTGACAATTTCAACGCCAATTGCCAAGCCATGAAATGAGACAGTTCTCGATTAGAATACAAAATACTGCTGCAAATGGTGCGATTGTTGCAAATTTAGACCAATAAATTCCATCATTTCATTCGAAACGTTTAGGAATTTGAAGTAGTCTAGTGGGATTTGTTCAATCGATAGTTGAGCTGTGGGAAGAACTCGGCTTGCTGGGGAAAGTGCTCTAAAGAAGATATACTTTGTTAAGCTTTTCTTAGAACAGGCAGCAATAAAGTCTTATTACAATAAGTAACGTGTAAGTATTCTTGAAGCGCTGGCTACTAAAATTTCTGTAAAGACAGCACATTAAAATCAAAAACAAAAAATAAACAGAACAAAGAACAGTATTTCTTTGTAAAAAAAAACTAATTTAAAATTTGCCATAATAAAAGTGGCAACTTTCTCTAGCAGCAGAGAACATAAATGTAAAGAACAGCGAATACAAATAAACTAAGAAGGTACATTTCCGTCAAGAGATTTTGAAAGCAACTCTAGAAGAAAATAATAAAGAATTGAATTGAAATCAAATATAGCACAACTTGAGCTAACTATAAAAGTTAAAACCTATTTAAAACTCTTCAAAATAATGATAAATGTAAACTAACATGAATTATTAAAATTTCAAATAATAAACATAGTTCAATTTATAATCAATACATAATTACCTTTTTGGATATTGCACTATGCATTTATTGTTGGAAATTGCAATGACAATGATATGTATACAATATATAAATATATGTATACAATACAAGTATATAAATATAAAGTAAAGTACCAAAGTGTTTAATTATAACTTTCTGTAACAATATAACTTATTGAAAAGGGATTGCAATTTTTTTGCTGAAATGGAATTTTGCAATCAATATTCAAAATAAAAGGATTTGGGGACACTTTCAAATAAATAACAATTGACAATTGTAGACTAGCAATAATTGATAAAATTTATGATAATATTCATATGAAAAATATCAATTATTAAAATTGAAAAGATTGCAGTTGTAGATAAATGTATTTCCTTATTTTTTTCTTAATACAATTTAGCTGTAATTTGTTGAATATACTTAACATTCAACGGCAAATGCGTAGCTGAAACTTACGCTTTTGTGCTACGCAATGTTCCCAAGAATGTTTGTTGGCAGATTCCCAGACAGGTCTAAAGCTGAAAACGTGGCTGGGCTTTACGACCTACGAGTATGATAAATCGCCATGGCAAATTTGAATGCTGTTATATCATTTTGAATTGCTTGTTGAGTTGGGGTTTGTTAGCTGAGAGTTGAGAGTTGGGAGATGTTGCAATGGATTTAATAGCTTGTAGCACAACTAAACCACTTTGATGTTATATATACATAGTATATCGTATAAGTATTTCCCTGTTGCAGTAGCCGCAGTTGATGTGGTTGTTGTTGTTGTTGCTGCTGCTGAGGCCTAATACAATTAGTCTTGTGTAATACGCATGGCTTTTGGTTTTTTGCTGCTGGCTGCCGCTGCTCTGGAGGAGTGCCAAACCCGTTAAGCGTGCAACTGCGACTACAGTTAGGAGTTAGGAGCTGTTGGTTAGTTGGTCTGTTGGCCAGCTCTCGAATGGTTGCAGCTACGCAATTCGCGACACACTCGCAACACGTCCCGCAATCGAAATGCCTTGGGAGCGCGAATTGATTGTGCAGCTAACTTGCAACGTGCAACGTGCAATGCAGCAACGAGCAACGCGCAGCGAGCAAAGTTTAAAGCCTTTTAGGCTGCCAGAGGCAGTGTGTCAGATTTTGTGTGTGTTGCCAAAATGGTCAGCAGCATAACGGTAAAATAGCTGGCCAAAAAGCAACATTTTATTTTTATGTTATATTCTTTTTTGTGGTTGTTGTTGTTGTTGCTGCTGCTGCTGGCTGGCTAATTAAAGGCAACGCGTGAGTGAGTTGTCGCTGTCGAAGAACAGACACAAGTTGCCTCCAAGTTTGCCTTCTGCTGATCCCCATGATATACATCCAATCGGATTGTAATTCAATAAAATGCCGGCACACAGATCCACGCTGCACTCGCTGACAAATGCGCGGGGGGCGTTGCAGGGAAATTGGGCAGGCAATGCTCAGATAGACAGAGAGAGGAAGAGAGACCCTTAAAGCGAGCCGACGCCTTTCGATTTGCTCGTTTTCTTATCGCTGCCTTTTAATCTGCGCAATGCCGCGCAGCAAGTTCAGTTCAGCTCAGTTCAGTTCAGAAGTCTGCCCAGTTTTTCCAGCTAACTCGCACAGCGGGCACTTAAATCAGCTTTGTGGGGAGAAGAAGAAGAAGAGAGTGGGAAGAGTCGAAGACTGCTTTCCTACAACGCATTGTTGCGTTAAACCCACGGGCAGCTTTAACCCCTCATGGCAAGCTTTTGATTGACAGCGAAAATTCCATTGGTGAAATGTGAAATGTTAATGCGACACTATTACTGTTAACATAACAGCGCTCGTTAACAGCACAACTTAACATAATGTTGTACTACTTTGAAGTGCTGTTATCTGCATTTTCGTGTCACTAAATCAGCATATTTTAAATGATTATCTAGCAGAGAGCATAAATTTGGCCAGATCTGTGGGTCAAAAGTAGTTTATGGCAATGGCAACAATGGGTTAAGAGTTCAGAGGGGCGACAGGCTAAGAATGGACAACACAGCGAAGAGAACACAGCAGACACGAGTCGAGTTGAGTCGAGTGGAGTTCGATTTTATTAGCTTAGCAAAAGGCTTTGATTGTTGTTGTTGTTGTTGTTGTTGATGTTCCGGCTGCTGCGCTTGTCTAGACGGGCAATTTTTCACACACACACACTGCCGCACACACACATACTGGCACACATGGACAGCTGGACTTGCTCTAAAATTGGCATTTTTCACACACATAAGGCAAAAATGTAAAGCGTAGTTGCTTTGGCCCGCGAGGAGGCAACCGCGTTGCTGCCACAGAGCCGCAGAGTCAAGCGGTTTATTTGCCTTGTGTGGCATCAGCTTCATCATCATCATCCTTGTCTGTGGCTTTCGGCCACAAACTGGCCTCTGAGACTCTCCGACTTGGTTGCAAGTTTCTGCAGTTGCAAGTTGCCAGTTGCCACAGTTGAGCTGACCAGCTAGCCCGTTGGCATAATGTGGACGAGAGCGGACAACGTTTGGCGCGCAATTTCTTTATTATTACGAGCATTTCGATTCGTTGTCCTTTTAGGCATTTGCCTTGCCTTTGCGTTGCGTTGCCAACTGTCGCTTGTCAAAAAACACAGATCATTATTGTTGTTGTTGGAGTTGTTGCTCTTTGTAGTTAGTTTATGTTGTGCCTGCCTCCCCAATGCGATTGTCAATGTTTTGTCTTAATGCGACTGCTGCGCGAGCCACACAGCCGCATAATGCTCGCTCTTGTCGTCGTCGACTACGTCATCATCATCATCATCATCATCATCATTATTGTTGTTGGTGTGTCTGTTGTTGCATGTTATTTAAATGGACGCTGTTTGGCTGCAAGATTTACAACTGAGCCGCACATCGATATATTATGCCATGGCAAGTTCGTTGTCTAAGTCATTCGTTTGTTGTTGCATGCACAGACACATAAACACAGGGCTTAGCACACAAGGTCGTCATCGCGTGTGCTGCTCAGCCAACAATTAAACGAGTTAATCACAGTTCGATGATTTGTCAGTTTCCTTTCGAGTAGTAAGGAGGAAGGTTGCCAAGACGCTGCTCGCTGAGCTGTGAAGTTCATAAGCCAGCTGCAACTCAATGAGATCATCATCAAGCCAAGAAAGAAATCGCTAAGCGAAAAGTTCTCAGCTTAAAACAATGGTTGGCGAAGAGATTTGGCTACGTTTTCAAAGCAACTTTTACTTTTATCTATGCCTCTGACTTTGCCTCTGTCGCTGCCTAATGCAGACACAAAAGGTTTCGCTTTGCATTTTTCAGACACGCCCCACGCTGTGGCAGCCCCGTAATTTAGCTTTCAGCTTTGGCTGCCGCTGTTGATGTTGCTGTTGTTGCTGTTGTTGATGTTGCTTTCGGTTTGCGCCGCCAGCAAATAAAGTTGCTCTTGAGACTGTCGCTCAGTTCTCTAGCTCTCTCTCTCTCTTTCGCTTCTCGCTTCTCATTCTGCTAAATTATTGCCGTCTGCAAAAGTTAAACACGTCAGCCATATCCAGGTATATAAAATATATATAGATCTGTCTGTATCTGTTTTGTGTTGCTGCTGCATTTTGTTTTTAGCCAACTCAATTGGGACCTGTTCGCCTACACTTGGAGTCGAGTGTCGCCAGCGTTTTTATCGCTTCATTTTTGCGCAATTTTGCACTTGAGTACGAGTATCGTGCGATTCGTTTATAAATAAAGCTGCTTGGCTTTTGGTAGCTTTTCTCATATATGGTCAGGCAACAGGTACTCACACCAACAACTACAACAACAACAACTACAACTACAAAGGCCAATGTCATGAGCTTATTATTGGCCGCGTGCTCTTCTGTGGTTCTTTTATAGTTGTTGTTCTTGTTGCTGTTCTTTTTGTTTATGTTTTTCTTTCTCTTTTTGTTACAGCAGCAACAATAACTAAGGCAAGTAAGCAAACTCTTGTCTGCGCTGAGCGCATGATTGCCTTTTAATAAGCACCACAGCACAGCACAACACAGCGCAACAACTTATGATGTATCGCATCATATGTGGGCATAAATTTCCCATTTTTATTTTTTTGTATGCCGCGATATTATCTTGTGCCATGGCCAACGTTCTCTTTATTATGCCCTACACTTGGCTCGCGTTGCTGGAACTTTAACAAAAAAAAAAACAAAATAAAGCATCCTCTCTTCATTAATACAATTGGCATAAATAAATGTTTAGAATTATATTTACTCTGCTTTGATGGATGTTTTTTGGTCGTCAGCATTACATTTAATATTTACGGCACTTTTGCATGCATCATAAATAATAAAGGAATAATAATATTAACATCTTCAAAAAAAAAACTTTTTTTGTTATTTTTAACACTATTGTTAGAAATGTTTTTCTCTTTTTTCCAAGTTTATTATTTACTCAGTTTTATTAGTTGTTCTATGCAGTAATTTGTTTGTTTATATAGCTGAATTTTATATATATCAGCATTAAATTTAATTTTTACAACACTTCTGCATGCGTCATAATAATAAATGGAGAGAAACGAGTCGCTTTTAAAGCTTGAAGCATTGACTAACAAAAATCTTTTCTTTATGCATTTTCTAAATACATTTGCAGGCATGTTTTCGTGCTTTATGTTCATAATATGTTTACGTGCTTTTATTGCTTGTTTAGTTGTTCCCTTGAGCACTGTGTTTGTGTTTGTCTATTTTCTTATTTATTTTAATATATCAACGTTAAATTTAATATTTACAGCACTCTTGCTTGGGTCATGAATAATAAAATAATAATAGCATTCATTAACATTTTTATTTTAAGGCTTGTAAGCATTAGGATCAAATTTAAATAAAACCAACTTTTTTCGTATTCTTCCGTATAAGTTATTTGTTTTAAAGTATTGTGCATGAATAGGATTAAACATATTAAATTAGTCTTGGAATATGTAAAATTTAAGCTGCCTTTATATGTAATAAGTAAAAGAAATGACTTTTTTTTAATTTTTCGAAATATGGTTAGACATGTTTTTCTCCTCTCTTTTTCGATAACTTTTGTAGTTTTTAATACTATATATAGTATTATACATAAATAAGATTAATGATATCAAATTACGTTTCTACAAAGCATGCTAACTTTAATGTGCTTATGTATATATATTTATAAACTTGTATGTCAACTTTAAGCTGCCTAAGGTTATATTTGTAGACAAATATTAATCAATAGTGTTTAAAACACTTGCAGCTGTACAATGTTCCATCGTACTTGACGCACACATAGCATATTAATTCTATTTTTAGCATATCGCTTAATACATCATTAAGGGTATTCCGGCGCCGCAGCTAACCTCGCTTAGTATATTTAGTTTTTGTATCTGCTTCGTTTTCAGCGTGTCATGTTGCCCTTCCTGTGTTGTGTTGTTTTCTTGTGTAGGTGTTGTTTTTTTGTTGTTCGTTGTTGTTGTTGTTGGTGGTATCTTTTGCTCTTTTGTTTTTGCCGCGTTTGTTAGCTGTTGTGTCTTTTCTCTGTATGGCAACTTGCAGCGAGCGGTCTCAACTTAATGACTAATGTGTAAGGTAAGGCTTTGTTTTCTGAATATGCATGAGTTTATGAGAGCTGATATTGCTATTGTTGTTGTTGTTGCTGTTGATGGTGGGTGGCTTGGTCTGTTGTGGTGTAATGTGTCGTCTTATATGGCAGCGAGAGTTGGACAGACAGTGAGTGAATCATGGCAGCGAGAGCCTACACACACTCTTGACTTTATTAGCCAAGTTCGTTGTCAGAGTCATTTGTTTCGCTTTGCAAAAAGTCGCCCTGCTGAACCGTTAAATATTCTCACTCACACACACAGTAAAGAGAGGGGAGAGGGTAAAAGGGGGGCACGCCCCCGCGCTTATCGACAATCGTTAGCCGAGCGCACTTCAAGCGAAAACGAGGTCAGTTTTGCGGCGAAAAAAGCCATTTTCGTATTTCATTGCCCACAAAAAATGACATCATGAACACAACTTATCTGTTTCTCTGTATGTGTGTGTGTGTGTGTGTGTGAGTGGAAGCTTAATTGCAGCTGTGTGTGAAAGAGCTTTTTTGCATTATGGCCATAAGATGAAATGAATAACTCGTTACAATTCACCGCTAACGAATTTGTAATTTCTGATTTGCCCAAATGTTTAACAAATTTATGATCAATTGTTTTGCACTTACCTTTCGCATGCGCGAATCCACAAAATACGATTATTGCCAGCGATGCGGCATGCCACAGTTGTTGCGATCCAAGCATTTTCGCCGACACTACAAAATTCGTTGTTGTTTCTAATTAGTCGAAACGGAAAGACAAACGGCATTATTAATACTATCTATGAGATTGCACAGAAAACAGAGACAACGGCACATGCTACCCGATGGGAATATATATAGTATACACATATATGTATTTCGTATATTTAATTTGTATTCTTTTCAGTTTAACTCATAACTCATGCACACACACACACATGCATACGCATACACCGAAATTTATTATGAAACAAAGCCCGAGTGCTAAAGAGAATGTCAGTCCAAGTGGCGGCCAACGGTCGAAAACTCAACTCAAATCAACGGCAAATAAAAACAAAACACACACATGCACACACACTGCCAAACCAGACGTTGTTTTTCTTTAATTTTTTGTCTGTCTTCTTTTCAGTTTTTATCTCTTCATTTTTTGCGGCTTACTTTAACGCTCCGAACACGACGAAAAACACGTCCAAGCAGCGCGCTGGTCGCAAGGTAACTGAATACTTACTCACCGCAAGCCGAGCATCGCGCTGAGCCAACGTCAGCGCCAGCTCGTGACGTCTACAGGTTTTAAGCGCTACACTCAGCTACTCTGACCACTGTGCTTGGCGGTCTCAAGTTTCTGAGACACTGCGCGGGGCACTTGGTAACTTTTAGCAAGGCAAAAACAAGCCAATCATATGAATATATTTACTCTCTTTATTTGTCTCATTAACTGTTTATTATATTGAAGAAGCTATTCAGAATTATAAATTAAACATTAAGTATATTTGGATTATATAACATTCCATTAATTTACTTTTAAGTAACATTAAAAGAAACTCTTATTACATATTAACAGACGCTTACAATGACATTCACTCTCTTAAAGCTTTGCAGCTGTCAAGTACTTAAGAGCGCCAAAGCTTTGGCTTAAGGATCGCTCTCACACTCTCTTAAAACGCAAGAGATTAAAATCAGCCGGTTGCCAATGGCTGAAATTGTGGGAGCGCAAAGTTTGTACAAGCAATTTCATAATCTTGCTGTTGTTGTCGTCGGTGTTGTTGTTGTTGTTGCTGCTGCGGCTGCTTACATTGTTGTCGCTGTCATTGTCATTGCCAAGGCAAACATTTAATTATTGTCGCCCATCAACGAACAGCGGCGGCGTGTTAAAGTTCTCAGCCACAGCGCCGAAGCTAATCTAACAATGCATCAAATGATTTCAAATTGTGGCTGACAAAGGGAGTTCACTGTACGAGGCAACTTCCGCTTTCAAGCAGGCAGAACCGTTCATTCGTTAGCTTGTGCTTCTTCTTGTGGTCAAAGGCAGCCCATAGCCAATATGCTGTGTGCCCACAATCATTATGCCATGTTATGTGCACTCAATTTCACACTTGTTGGCTGCGCGTGCTCCTCTTCTTCTTCTTCTTGCCCAAATGCACTTTTCGCTGTTGTTCTCATTAATTTATTGTATGCTATTTTTTGTAGTGCTGGGCCTCTGCCCAAACCACCCGGGGAGTTGGCTTTATGTTGTTAGTTTTCCAAGCCAGTGGCCAATAAAACTGCCGAATCCGCCTATGCCAAAAGTTTTGCGCCTATCTGACCAAAGTAGTGAACCCCCTCTGTGGGGGGCCGGGGTGATAATAAGAACGGTAAATGACGTGCAAACAAATGCAGCCAACGAAGCGCGCTAATTAAATTTGCCTTTTTAATTTAAGCGAACACTAACCAAGTTATAAACTCTGTTTGCGAAATCGTAAGACATTCAACAATAATGCGGCGCGTAACACCAAATTTCCAGTAAGTAAATATTTTCCTACATTTATTAAATTTTAATTATATTGAGCATATTGAGTTTCTATAATTACGCCAATCTATTAAGTTTTGCTTTTGCAGATTCCTTAGAAATCGAATTTACTATTGGCAATGTTTCTTAATGCTTTCAAATATATTTATGATGCAGGGAAATATATGTTTTCAGATGATAAAAGTTAATAATTATTTATTTAATAATAATTGTAAGCTATAATGTATTTTAGTTGCCGCGGGTGGAGCAAAATGTTGTCGCTCTTATTTTTTTAAATTTGAATGCAGCGGTGAAATACATACATTTTGTTTAGTATATTTCCCAAACGCACACATGGAAGATGAATTTAAAAGTTCCCTGCTCCAAATGGTTGCGATCTCCGCTTATTAAATTGAGCGTCTCGCGCATTTCCTCAATGTACAGTAGATGGCGCCAGCACGAACAGCCGTTATTTGAAATTTACACCGAACTGAAACGTTATGAATAAAAATTATCGTTAATAACAAATAATTTGAGCCAAGGTTGTGCAGTAATCTACATTGGACTAAATACACATATTATTTGCAGCGCTTCTTGAAATTGGCCAATGTGCTTATTTTGGTACAAACGAATCCACAGGAGCACGAATCTACGCATTTTTATTGAGTTTATTCTACACTCAATTTCGCAAAATAAAAAAAAAAACCAGCTTATTTGTTTATTAATGATACAAATAAAATATTTGTTTCTCAACCGGCTATGCTAAAGCTTTTATTTCCCATTGAAATTCTATTTTCCTATATTCTATATCTATTTTTTGTATGTACCTGTGTAGTCAAAATAATATTGTTGTTGTCTGCGCATCCGGCTGCATACGCATACATGCACAATTTATTTATTATACACACACTGCTAACGAAAGCGAACTTAAAGCAAAACTAGAAAAGTTCGACGGCACAAAATCAAACTTCGATTCGCGGATTTCTTAAGAACAATATATTTGTCTTGCTCTCTCTCCCTCGTTCGACGCAGGCGCCTGGTTGTCGTCCTAACGGAACTTTAGCTTTTCATGCGAATTATACATACACAAAAAGCATTTGTAATTTGTAGCAATAGTTGAATTTTGCATACACAATTATAGGCCGGGACAAGTGCAATATGTTGTAAGTAAACATTTTGTCACAAGCCACAGCCTAAAAATGTTTACATACAGATATCGGTAAGCACAAAAACTTCAAACTTCGAGGAGGTTGCAAAATCATTTTCAGGCCGGGAGGTGTGCAATATGAGCAATTAAATTACATATGAATAATTTAAAAAATCGCATATTGTCACAAGTACCGTCCTCAAAATGGTAGTGCTGAATATTTAATTAATACATTTCTCACAATTTATTTTAGCTGCAAATCTGTTTGAATTTCTAGGCCGGGTGAAGTGCAATATGAATTGTAAGGAAACATCACATATATTGACACTTAGCTCGGTCTGCAAATCAAAAAGCCTTTTAATGTTCGAACAAAGAACTGCGAATGGACTCAATTTATCCGGCCGTGAAAAGTGCAATCCTTCAATATATAAATGGAATTTACGCTTTGCACAGCCGAAAAAACTAGAGCTTTAGAAAAAAGAAACATATTTCATCACAACTTAAGCAAAAACAAAAAAAAAAAATTTTTATGAACACTTCGAAAACTAATCCGAACACTTTGAGAATTTGTTAACGACTGATCTGGAGGATGTAGAATATGGTCCAAGGTTAACAGAGTCCGGCGAATAACGGAAATGCTACACATTCTGTTATCCTACTGTTATGCAAATCAAAGAATAATGTTAATCAGTAATCGACAAATAGTTTTATTCAAATTTTTTATGTACACACTTATTTTATATTTTGATTTAACAACTTTTCACTTCAATTCTTCTTTATCATTTTCTATCAGCTTTCTGTGCAGGTCCAATAGTTTGGGTTTAATTTCTTTATAAAAGCTCGACTGTTGTTGCATCAAAGCATAAAGCTTGACCCGATCGTTCTGAATATTCTGTATGCGCTCACGATTCGCTTTACTCTTCGCCATGGCAACCTGCAGTGAACAAAATAATAATACAAAATTGCAATCTAAACCATATTTAGTGAGCTTACCTCTAATTTCTTCTCCTGCGATTTCAATTGCTGTTCAATGAAGCGTATGCTGGAATCCATAAGACGCATGCGTACCGGGCGAGTGCGTTCCTCTGGAGTTAGTTTGTGAACATTCCTGCAATGATGAATTTCTTATTAATGAATGCGATGGAATTGCTAGATTAAAAACTAACCAGCTGGTCCCCTTGTAAGGCTCAAACTTTTCTTTCAGCACCTCTAATGTAATTAGTTTTTTACCCACATCGTTTGCAACAAAGAAACTCTCGTTTATCTTAGGCAACACTTGACCCATTTTTGAGCTGACGCGTTGAATTAAAGTCTCCTTGTTCATTACAGTGTTCTCATGTTCCAATAGTATCGCCGCAAATGGCTCCAAGCATTCAGGGCTAAAAAAAAAACCAACATCATTTTGATATGCAACTCAGAATTAAATGTAAACAAACTTGCCCCATATCTGCAAAGATTTCCTTAAGTGCTTTATCGAACTCAGCTTGTACTTTTGCTGCTATTGGCATGTGCCGATTGTAGGACTCCTCAATATTTGATTCCGTCACAGATTTCTTAACTGGCTGCGACATTGTTCTAAATTGTGCAATTTAAGAAATGGTAAACAAATTTGACGCGGCTTCAGCTTGGGTAACAAGTGTGACCATATTTGACTAGCTTGTTTTACGGATGCAATCGTTTTCTGTCGACCGGCCGCCACTTTCACAATTAATCGATTTGTGTTTCTTATCGTTAGCCTATTTATTTGTTTATTATTTACAATTCACAAATTAAAATTAAAAAGCCGCTAAAATGGGTAAACGACAGCATCAAAAGGATAAAATGTAAATTCAATAGATGTAGTAAGTGCACTCTTCTTAAATTATCGTTTTCCATCTTCAGGTACTTGACGTACACAGAATGGAGCGAGTTCTATGGCGGCAAAAAAGTTGAATCCTTGGAAAATGAGCACATTAAGTTTAAACGTTTGCCATTTGGCAATTGCTGCATAACAATGGCTCCATTCGAGATGCCATACAGCGATCTCAATGGCAATGTGTTCGAGTATGAAGCCATATTGAAGTTTCTAAAAAAGTTCAAAGTGAACCCTATTACTGGCCAAAAGATGGACTCCAAATCATTGATTAAACTTCACTTTCACAAGAATGCCAACGATGAGTATCATTGTCCAGCTCTGTTCAAGCCATTCAGCAAAAACTCTCATATTGTGGCCGTGGGCACCACTGGCAACGTTTACTGCTGGGAGGCTATCGAGCAGCTGAACATCAAGACCAAGAATTGGAAGGATCTGATTGACGACACACCATTCCTGCGCAAGGATATCATTACCATACAAGATCCGCAACATTTGGAAAAGTATGATATATCCAAGTTCTATTATATACGCAAGAACCTGCGCATTCTAACTGAGGAAGAGGAACTTGAACGCAAGGATCCCTCGGGCCGCATCAAGACGATGAATCTGGAGACGAAGGAGACATTGGCACAGCTGCAAAAAGACTATCAACCCGCCGAGGAAGCACCATCCAGCTCTAGGCAAACGGCTGACAAGTTCAACGCTGCCCATTACTCAACTGGCGCAGTTGCTGCCAGCTTTACCTCCACTGCCATGGTGCCTGTTTCTCAGAGTGAGGCTGCTATCATAGACGATGATATTGTCAAGTATGAGCGGGTGAATAAAAAGGGCTATGTGCGCTTAAACACCAACTTTGGTCCGTTGAACCTGGAGCTTTATTGCGAGCAAGCGCCGCGCGCCTGCGATAATTTCATCAAACATTGCGCTGACGGTTATTATAATAACGTTTTATTTCATCGCTCAATAAGGAACTTCATTGTAAGTATCTTAAAGATTTGTTGTTTGAACAAAGTGATTTATAAATACTTTTCATTCAGATTCAAGGCGGCGATCCTACGGGTACGGGATCTGGCGGCAAATCCATTTGGGGCAAGCCATTTGAGGATGAGTTCAAACCAAATCTGTCGCACACTGGACGTGGCGTGCTCTCCATGGCCAACGCCGGACCTGCCACCAATGGGTCCCAATTGTAAGTAATGTTTTTTCACTGAAGATCAACTAATAAAAATCTTAATTTATTCGCTTAGTTTTATAACGTATCGCTCGTGCAAACAACTCGATGGCAAGCACACAATCTTTGGAAAATTGGTGGGAGGCCTTGAGACGCTGCAGAAGATGGAAAACATTGAAGTGGACAACAAAGACCGACCCATTGAAGACATCATTATAGAGAACACTCAGGTGTACGTTAATCCATTCGAAGAGGCCGCCGAGCAGTTGGCCACCGAGCGAGCCAACGAAGCCATCAGCAAAGAAGTAGCTGCCAAAAAGCTGGAACAACATAAGCGCTTAAACGAGCCGCTCAAAGTGTATCGCGAAGGCGTCGGCAAGTACCTGAAACCGAGTGCTCCTAAAAGACCAGACGCACAATCTTTAACGGCAGCAGTTCCCGCAAAAAAGAAGAAAAACGCAAGCGGGTTTGGCGACTTCTCCAGTTGGTGAAGTTATTTCTTAATAATATAATCTTTTCTTACTATGTTAACATCTTTAATCAGTTCTTAATTGTGCCGTCTTCATCTACGGTTCTTTCCCGACTTTGCCAGTTCTTTTTCATCTCCTGCAGTTTGCCTTGCCGGCGCTTACGCTCTGTGGACTTTTTTTGATCAAGTTGCCTTATCTGCGCAGCAATTGAATGATCTCCGTTGAGGTGAACATCCAGCTTGTCTAGCAGTATTTTGCGAGCCTCAATTCGATTCTTTGACGCCAGTCGATGCAAATGACACTTGACCGTTATTCCGGTTGGCAGATGTCGCAGAAATACACAGTTGTTGGTCTTATTTACGGCTTGCCCACCTGGTCCGCTACCGCGCATTAGATTTTCCTCGATTTCTGACTCCTGCAACGTGGGATAACGCGAGTAGTCCAAGTGCGCGGTGGACGCCAGCCGGCAAAGATTGCTGGAGAACGGACGAGCCAAGGAACGTAGCATAAGCATTGCTTAGAGTATACGTCCCTTCTTGAGCAATGTCTCGCCGCGCTATTAAGAATAATGTGTACAATTAAAACATGTAAAAATCGGAATGATATAATACCAAGTAGACCTACCTTGAAATTAAACTCAATCTGTAGGGGATTTGTCAGCTCACGATTCTCACGGAACTCGTGTCGCACCCGTCCAAGGAAATAATTCTTGTCAGTTAGAGTTAAGTGATTGCCGTATTTTATGAGATGTTTGTAAAGGCGCAGAACCTGTTGGCGAGATGGTGGCAACATCTTAAGAAGTCAACAATAAAATGTTGCTGTCAAAGCATATGGACGTTAAAGGGTTGCCGGACAATGCAAACAGGGTTGCCCATATGAGCTAGAAAATCTGTTTACGAAACGAAAACTAGGAAAGTCCGCTGCTTATCAGCTGATGAAATGTGCGCCAATAATTACAATCAGCTGTTCACAAAACTAAACAAATGACCTCGACACAGTATTGTTAAGAACTTTGAAGTGCTTAAATTTTCTTTATTAAAATTTATTAATACCCTCCAAATACACATAATCTAACATTGAAACTATTAAATCCCTTGATATGTATGTATTTTCAAATTTACGTAGATATGCGTATTTTATTGCCATTTCACCGTGATATTTGAAAAGCAGCGTCATTGTGATTGGAATGTTTATTCAAAAATCGGTTCATCAGCCCAACCTGCGCTATCAATATCTTCATCGATTTCAACATTGTGCAAGCGACTTAGATCAAACAATTCCTTCATTTGATGGGCAATTTCGCGATCAACTAATTCGCCACCTTGTTGCATGGTTCTCTGTATGGTTTCCTCCTGCGTTATAACGGCATTAAACATATCTTCTACAGTGAAATCTGGGGGCTCGACCAACAACATCAGGAATGCTGCTGAAATGTTTAGCGAATAGGGTAAGAATCGAATATACTCCTTCAGCAAATTCTCTCGGCTGTAACAAAGAGGCAAAGATTAGTTTAAAGTTAATTCATTGGCTATACCCAAAAGTACTTTAAGTAATCCGGCAATGGTTGCTCCGAATGATCCTTAAAGCTCTGGATGACCGCATTGCTGTACTCGTCAAAGAGACTATCGAAATGATTGTGACGTACATCTGCCAAAACAGAAACGGCCAGAAATACGCTCAGGTCGATCATTGGCGAAGAGAGACGCAATGTCTGGTAATCAAACATCATGGTTTCCAAGGGGGTTTCACTGTTGTCCGTGTCATACTTGAAGGCCACATTATTCCTCAGGAAATCACCATGACAGAAAGTAGCTAACGGTTCTCTGGGAGCCACACGTTGGCGACCATAGCCAATGTAGTTGTTGGTAAGCTTCTGAAACTTTCTGATGAAATCGTTATCAACCTCTGGGAAGTATTTGTTAGTTGCAAGCGCAAGTCGCTTAAGAGCAACTTTTCCGGACAAGGCCCAATCTGGATTTATGGTATCGTTGGCATATCGGGACTCCCTAAACTGTTTCGTTAGCTCCTTAAAGCGTTCCTTCTGATCATGCTTCATGGCATAGCCAAAGCCATGGAACCTGCCCAAATATTTCACTATAAACGAGAACAATGTTTACAAACGATCTTGCTGTTAAACAAATTATATTTCTACCTGCAACCTGAGCATGCTCTAAACTCAGAGCATATCTAGCTTTAGCTACACTCCAGCCATCTGCTCCAAAGTCTCCCAGAATAACAGTTGCAGACGTGGGATTATTTTCGCTATAGTAGTATCTGGGTGCAGCAAACTTGCCATTGCTCAGTTTTTGGATCATTGGCAGAATTTGAGTGTAGAAAGTTATTTCATTATGAAATAGATCTTCAAACTGGGCAGCAACGTAAGCTTCTGGTGGTATTTGTGGTGTTTTCTGCAAAGAAATATATTTATAGTATAACATTAATAATGATAATTATACATTTGTTTTTTATCAGTTACGGAATTTCGACGAGAGTATTAATGATCGTGCTTTGCACACAGAATATAGTAAATATCACGCATTTATAACAATAGATACTCATATATAGTATAGATAAATACATTTTGCGTTTACAAACCTTAACAACCAATTTAATGATCTGCTGCTCACCAGCGTATTCGAAATGAACTGTAGCTCGGTAGCATTGCGTCAACATGAAGGCCTCTTCAACGCCGATTACTTTAATCGTTATGTCCCCCACACTGAATGTGTTTAGTTTCGATTCCTCATAGTTATCCACAAGGCGTCCATTTTTTAGAATCTCTGGCAGAATTGTTTTGCTCAGCCATTGGATTTCATCATCAATAGACAGCGACATTTTCGTATTGTAAGTACGACGAGTCTGTGCTCGGTAATGCTTTGTAGCAACTATTCAGAATCGTGAATAGAACTAAACTGGTCGGCTCTCAGCTGTGCGCTCTTCTTTATAAACGGAAACATACGATTATATGTATACTGATTGTTTGAATCCGCGAGCGTAAATGTTTAATCGGTGTTAGAACATATGGTTTGATTTTGTAGTAGTTCTGGTGCATGGGTTGTTTATCAAATATTGTTTCGGCTCTCTTTATTGAACACTGTGCGCTTCGGAACACGTTTGCTGTTTTGTTGATAAGATATCGCTTGATCTATGGTATACAAGCACACACAACAGGTCGAAAAATTAGAAACTGAACCCAAATATGGTCTTCCTAATTTAAATTGAGAACTTCTTTTTGAAAAAGTATTAGTTTATTTTGATTATGAGGCAATTACTCTATTGAAATAGATAAAAGATTCGTCCTTTCTAATCTAATATAAAAAAATTAAAATTCGATTTTATTTTCTTTTATTAAGAAAGACTTTTTAAAATGTATAATATTTTTTAACTATACAACCTTTGTCTTCGTGATCTGATATAATCAGGAAAATATTAAAAAATCTATTACGAAATTCACATATTTGGTTAAAAATTATTTGACATTTTTAATCCATTCCGTCATATCAATACCTTCATCTATTTGCACATTGTGTAAACGACACAGTTCAGACAACTCCATTAATTGATGTGCAAGTTCACGATTAACTATTTCTCCCCCTTGGTTTTCGGCCTTCTCAATGATCTCCTTTTCCGATTTCTCGATACTTAAATTTTCCGGTGTAGCAGATGGTTCAACCAAATCCATAAGAAAGTAGCAAGCAGTAAATACAGCATACGGGAAGAATTTAATATACTCCTTGAGCAGATTCTCTCGACTGTAAGAAAAGACAATTAGTAGTCATATAAATTTGATGTTAATAATGTTATCAATACTTGAGATAGTCGGGAAGTGGGTGACTTGAATATTTCTTATAGCTGTTGAAGAGCGCATTGCAGTAATCATCAAAAAGACTATCGAAATGCTTGTAACGCACATCTGCAAAGAGCGAGAGGGCCAAGAACAAGGCGAGATCGATCATGGGTGAACATAAACGCATTGTCTGATAGTCAAACATCATGATTTCCAAGGGCTTTCCACTACTATCCGTATCGTATTTGTAGGCCACATTATTCCGCAGAAAATCCCCATGGCAGAGGGTGGCAAGAGGCTCTCGAGGTGCCACAAGTTGACGTCCATAGCCGATGTAGCTGGACGTCAGGTATTGGAATTTCTTGATAATCTCCTTGTCAACTTGTGGGTGATAAATTTTGGTGGCCTTGGCCGCTCGCTTGACTGTGACTCTCTGCTTCATTTCCCACTCCGAATTCACAGAGGAGTTGGAAAAGCGAGCCTCTCTCAACTTGCTGGTTACGCTGTCAAAAAGCTCCTTTTGGTTGTGCTTCATGGCATAACCAAAGCCATGAAACTTGCCCAGATATTCGACTAAAAGTTAGAAGTGCCTTTAATTTATTTATTATATCAAATGGAATCAACTGTTTACCTGCAATCTGTGCGTGCTCTAGACTCAATCCCACTCTATCCTTGGTTATGCTCCAGCCATCGGCAGCAAAGTCACTCAGAATCACGACTGCGGAATTTGGATGGATTTCGCTGTAGTAATATTTGGCAGCAGCGAATTTGCCATTGCTTAGCTTTTGGAGTATTGGCAAGATTTCCGTGTAGAAACTAACTTCATTATTAAAGAGATCGTCGAATTGTAGAGATGCATAAAGATCTTCGCTTATCGAAGGGGTTTTCTGTGGGATGGATTCAATGATGTTATCTATGTGATATGCTCATATATTCATTTTATTGTCATGTATAAAACACTGTCTAGCTTATCTCTATCTCATCTACGCGCCAGACTCCACGCATTATTTTGATGTAATTGCATTTTGTTTTTCATTGTGAAATAACCGAAAAATATAAGCTTCTATAACATTTACATTTTTTACCTTAACAATCATTTTCCTTTGGAACTCTTCACCATTGTAATCAAAGTTAATGGTTGCTCGATAACAAAGGGTCAACATGTAAGCCTCTTCGTGTCCGATTTTATTGATCTTTATGCTCCTAACATTGAATGTATTTGCCAGCGCATCATCATAGTTATCCAGGAGTCGCCCACTTTTAAGGATACTAGGCAGGATAGCTGTGGTTAGCCATTGCACTTCTTTCTTAAATATTAGAGACATTTTTCACGTGCGATCTGACTTGAGACGATGTCTACTGATAACTGAAACTTATCTCAGAAGATTGTTCTTTTATATGATAACTGAAGGTTTACGACACCTCTTAACCCATTGGTGACTTTATTTTTGTTCGTCACTTTTAATAACATTAACTTTTGAGCAAATTTATAAGTATCTTTAGCATATTATATCAGAAGATAGAAAGATACATTAAAGAGGTTCCAACTGTGGAACCATCTATTAACATAATTTCTTAATTATTTTTTTTGCCGTGGTCACATTAATGAATATTGACAGACAATGCTACGATTATTACGATTCAGTTAATCTGGAAAAAATATCCAATATTGACAGACAATGCTACGATTATTACGATTCAGTTAAACTGGAAAAAATATCCAATAAGTTTAGTAAGCGCTGTGCTGTCAGTTCAGTAGCAAACTAAATTATTAGTTGTTAGTTTCTGTTTCGACATCCCTTACTCTAAATTCTCCTAGTGCTTCCATCCGCGCAGCCGTAAGATGTATTCTGAACCCCAACAAAGTACACAGAGCACGCAAACCGTGCCACAACCAGCTCCTCCACCACAATGTGTGCCCCTGACAATGGTTGATGATGATGGGAGGGTGCGATATTGTTATCACGGCGGCAAGTGCCGATGCGAGAATTGCCGGATTTTCCGTCAGAATCAGCTAGATGAATTGGATAGGAATCTGGACGCATTCATTCCACACAGCCGCCTTAAGCTAGAGCCGGCAATTCGCCAGGTGAAGCACAAACAATATCGACTGGAGGCGACTCGAATATCGCCCCAAATGGCAAAGATGCTGTTGGACGACCACATGCGTTTGATTGAGGAATATCCCATTTATTACCTGCCCGACAAGTATTATGTGAAGGACGCTTGGAGAGTTCCTGGTCCTCAGGAAGTGGGAACGCAAACAGAGATACTCATTGGCAACTATGGCATCGATGGCTGTCCGTGTGTCGATAAGACCGTTTGCTGGGATATTTAACATAGCATGGTATAAATCAGCAACAAAAAAATAATGTCAATAGCTGGGGGAATAAAGAGTAAAGTTGATAAACAAAGGAACATTTCATGTTTCATTTTATTTGTATGCCAGAAATAAATTGAAAGTCAGAGAATCGTATTATTTCCGAATAGTAGTTAACAAAATTTTCGAATTTCCGGTAATGAAAACAATGTTGAGATGGCTGAGACGATCGCGCAAGCTGTACAACATTTGCCTCTTGGAATCCCGGAGAGCGATGAACAGCAGTAACAGCAATGTCACCGGCATCACGGCGTTCGTTGAGAAGGGAGATCTGCGCACCGGGTCTGTGAATGTTTTGCCCCGCTCCAAGTACGGTGGCATCACCCATGCCACACTCTTGACCGGCGATACGATCATTGGCCAAATGGGTGCCAAGTATGTTGAGTCACTGCTAAGCAGCGCTCGAGTGCCAGTCGCTGTGCAAAAGATCACCGTGGACATGGGTGAGGAGTACTTTAATTCCGTGCTACGCAATCGAGCTGCTGTCCATGTGGATATTGTGCACGATGCGGAGCATAAGAAGAAATCACTCAAGATTTGCAATGATCTCGATTTGCATGTGTTCATCACGAATGTGCGCAGCTTTCCGGGCTTCAAATGCCTCTTTCCCGATGTCAACATACTGTTGGTAGCCCAAAACAATATGGGTAACTATGCCGAGTTGGAGTACTCCCCAGTCAAGGGTGTCGTCGAGGGATTGCACGTCGTCACCCGCGAGAATATCGAACGATTTCTGCGCTACGCCTTCAAGGTGGTCTTGTCGAGGAAACGCAAAAAGGTCACCCTGGTGCACAAGTCCCAGGAGTATCCAAAGACCGAAGGTGTGCTCCTTGATTGTGCTTATCAGCTGCAGAAAGAGGAATATCCCGATATCGAACTGGAGCCGATGGAGATGGGTAAATGCGTGAGCCGCTTAATCTTGAACCCCAAGGAATTCGATGTGATCGTCACAAGCGATCTCTATGGCACATTTATGGCCACCATTTGTAGTTCGATTTGTGGTGGTGCCAATCTCTTTTCGGCCATTGAGATCGGTGACAATCATGCGGTATTCAAGCCGCTGCAAACCAAACTATCGCTGACCAACTACAAGGTGCTCAGTCCCTATGGCATTGTGGCCACCTGTGTGGATCTCATGTTCTATCTCGGGCATGGAGAGTGTGCCAGGGCGCTGTGGAATGAGATGTTGCGCACGATGCGGGAGGGCGTGAAGACGGGCGATTTCGAGGGCACGGATCGTGGCGAGTATATCATATGCAACATTATGAATAAGCTGCGTTGCAATATGTTTGGCGAACCCAATAACCCAGAGGAGTAACAACGTGGAAACAACATTCTATTTAAATTTAATTTAATATATTTTTTTTCAATTTCGATACAAACAAATTAACAAAATATTCGTTTACAGTTCGTCTGTTCAATGAATTCAACTAAAAATTGCGTCTCAAGTTCGAGCTCTTGCGCTAATGTGAAATAAAAAGAAATTGAATTTAATATTTTAATAGTATTTATGGTTAACTAGGGTTCACACCTGTTCCTCCTCTGTGCGCAGATTGTGCTCGCTTGTGAGCATTTTCCAGTCATCGGTGAACGTCACCTGCTCGACGATTCGCTTGAAGGAAACTCTTTTCTTATTCTTTAGCATTGATGCCGCCTTGCTTTTCTTGTTATTATACTTCATGTAGTCATAGATCGGTTCATTCATATCGATCTCTGATGGTGGCGGTGTCTGAGCTTTTTTCAATTTCTTTGCACCATTCAGTTCCGAAATTATTGGCTTCTCAACCATATCCATTTTGCCGCAAATTTAGGAAAATTTTTAATATAGGTATAAAGTTTTAGCAAGATATTTAAATAGTGTGTATAAATTTTATTCAATTTTTGACATACAAGTAAAGGCTGAAAATACCTAACAATTCGATTGGGTTCGTTTGTCAGATACCGTGTAGAATATAGAAATATGATAAGTATACTATAATAATATTATAATAATTGAAGTATAAAGTTGAAGCTTATTTAAATATAAGCTGCTTATACTGTGACCTGTAAGTAGCTTAGCAATTGCTGCTTATCATATCTGCTCGAGCTTTATAATAATAACAATAATAGGCAATTATGTGTTTTGGCAGTGCAATAAACTTTTCTCCAATTTGCACGTACAATTTGAATAAATTTATGCGATACCACTGCCGGAGGCAAGGAGCAACAGCAATGGTTGTAAACAACTACATAAATATGCGAAAAACCAGAAACAAAGGCTGGCAAAGGCTGCTGCTGATGGCAAATGGGAAAAGTGGAAAGCGGCAAGTGGGAAATGGCAATTGGGACTGTAGCTGTGAGTCTAGATGCTCTAGAGCTGAGCATTCAAGTACTTGCGGCATGGGCAGCAATAAAATGTTTACCAGAAGTGTGGCATATTTGCAGGCGCCAAAACAAAGATGGAGAACAGAGAGATAAATTGAGAGGGAGAGGAAGGAGAAAAAATAAATAAATTGTTACATGGCTTACACGATACTTTATCATCATGCAAATGGCTCTGCTGGCGGGCAATGTTAATAAGTACAATAAACGGCTAAGCAAACACCAGCAGCAACAACAGCAGCAACAACAATAACAACCACAATGGCAACAACTTTGTAAACAAGTAAAGCTTCGCCGTGGGGCTTGCTAAATTATGGCTCCATTGGTTAAAAAGCAATGCTTCTCCAGTCCTGATGCTGTTGACCACATAATCCTATTGCAGAGAGCATCCTCACACACACACACAGACACTCGCACACACACACAAATAGTGAGAGTTATGTGTATACATTCAGTAATTTATTAATACTATGACAATCGAAAACATAGACACACAATTACAAATACATACATACATACAAGTATATTCCACATATATAACACATATATTATTTCGTAGAAAAGTCTCTTAAATTAAAATGTCACACATTGCAGACCTCCTTCTCCTCTCTCGTCACTGATGCTTGCCTCAAGTGCTGTAGCCGCCGCCACTGAAGACATTCAAATTTTCAACAGCTTCATTCCTGGTGATGGGTCATTGCTCGGCCAGTGTTAGCTCATTGTTTCTGTTATTATTGCTGCTGCTGGCAAAGGTGAGTTGCACATTGGCCAACTTGGCTTTGGCGGTGCTGCACATCATCATGAAGGTGACCAGGGACAGCTCCAGCACACGGCACACACAATAGGCGACCACATCCACCAAGTGCTCCATGACACCCAAATAGAGACACATTTGATTTGCACTTTTAATTATCGAGCAACTCTTTTCTCTGTTGCGATTTCTTTGCTGCACTTCTATGACTTTTCGCTTTGATCACAAAACTCGACTGCACTTTGTGTTGCGTTCGTAATATTTGTTGTTTGTATCGCTCGAACTGTTTCGCAGGCAATGTTTATGTTCTGTCGCTTTGCAAATGACAACACTTCACTTTGTTGGCCATGTTTGCAGTCCTGTTGCTGCCCGAAGTCTCGAATCGTTTCGCATTTCTCTACAAAAACATTGCCGAGCGGCCACAGGATAACCGGAGTCCTCCCACAGCATCCCACCCGACAGGGCATGCGCATTTGCAAATCGCCTCTCACTTCGGGCTCTAACTTCGTCCTGCTCCTCTCATTACTGAGAACGCACCTTGCGAAGGTAAAGTGCTCGTTGTGATAAGGATTCTAATGACTGCACCCCATATTACGTTATCAAAAGCTATTAATAAATCAGATTATCCCCTAAATTTACTTGGAATAACAGATTTATTGACTAGGGGGCAATATTTATAATTGGGATTTATTCTTTTTGCTTTTAAAGTATTTAATTTGATAAAAAAATTTAAGGATGGCATATATTCTTAAATATAATTTAATTATTTTTGGTATATTAGGCTACAGTCACGAGTTTAATAAAATTGCCTTGAATATTTAAATAGGCTTTTAAATTAATATTATTATATTATTGTCACAATTATCTTTGTATATTTTTAAGATTAGTTTTCTTTAAGTTATCTCTATAAGTTCAGCATTGCGTTTTATTTCTTAGTATTTTTTTTTTGTATAAATATCGAAAATTTAATTTATATATATTATCATATTTGAAAGCTGTACGAATATTATTTATATTACTAGAAATATATATAAGTTTATACAGATACGTAAGATTATATGAAGTAATAAAGATAATAATCCTAATAACAATTTTAAAGAACTGTTCAGACTAATTTAACAATAAGAGCTAATACTAAACAATACTTAAACTATCAATTGTACTTATACATCAAATTATTATGTAGCTAGTTGATTCAGTTTTAATGTAGTTAATTAATCGCAGTCATTAAGTGCGAGTATTTGATGCCAGTTTTGTGAAACCCCCGAATTGAAGCACAGCATGATTGTGTTACCCCAACAACTGTCGCGTGCTGAACAACCAGAAACTACCTTTGGCTGGTCGGAGAGGTGGAACAGAAGGTACTACAAAGGACATTTAATGTCAGTGGCATTCACTCAACACTTGATAGAGTCCCAAGTTCCATTCTAAGCCACAGTCAGAGAGACGAGAGTCAGAGCTGAGTTTTGCCTGGCCATATGGTGTCGGTTGCTGCGGCATATGGTCACTAGACTGGAGTTAATTGATGCGCCAGTCAGTAGCCAGTAGCTCATCCTCGTTCTCGTTCTCCCTCTTCCTATCCCTTCGGTCTCCTTCTCACTGTGCGCAGCCATCTCGCTTGCACGCGTTTCGTGTGCTGTTGAGCGTGAAAGTCACAAATTATAGAAAAAGAGATCACATGCCATGATAGCGGCAATTTGGCAAGCTATGACGCGTGCCGCGGCCAAGGCGAGAGCGGGGCAGCATGAACAGAAAGGTCAAAGTAGTAGGCGTGAGCAAGCGAGGAAGAGAGAGAGAGTGCAACAACGAGTGAGTAAGAAAAGTAGAGGAAGAGAGCTAGCGAACGCATCTAACCCCTAACAGTCAGCATAGCGAGCGAGAGAGAGAGGGAAAGCAGCCCCTGTCGACGATCCTTGATATGGTAATGACGAAGATCCTTGAGCTAGAGAGCAGAGCAGAGCAGGGGCAAAGGGTCATTTGCGGGCCACTTATACAAACTTGGTCAGCACTGGCACTGAAAATATTTGTTAAGCTAGCCCCTAAAGACAATTGAAGGGTGGCTTTGTGGCCGGCCAAACAGTGTTTGGCTCGTGCCACTCGTTCGTCAGTCTGTTGCAGTTGCATTGCAACTTTCGAGTCGTGCAGAACTATCACCATGAGCCACTACTACTCATCGGAGGAGGACAACAGTTCGCAGTACTTGGGAAGTCCCAACTACAATCTAACGCTGATGTCGACGCAAACACAACAGCCGGAGGAACAGCAGTACAATAATGTGGCATACTTATCGCCCGACTGGCAATTTCTAGATGCCACAACCGGTTGCACTTTGGAACTGCCCACGCTGAGCTATGAAGAGCAGCTCACGCAACCCAAACAGCAGCAGCAGCAACAGAAGAAACGCAAGATCACCGCACGCAATCTGAGTGAGAGCAGCAGCAACCATGTGACACTTAGCCCCACAGTGCAGAAGAAGCGACGACAGGCGGCGAATGCCAGGGAAAGGAAGCGAATGAATGGCCTGAACGAGGCCTTCGATCGGTTGCGTGAAGTTGTTCCAGCCCCATCTATAGATCAGAAGTTATCCAAGTTCGAGACACTGCAAATGGCTCAATCCTACATCCTGGCACTTTGCGATCTTTTGGGCAATAATGGAGACGATGTCGATGCCGCTGCCTATACGATCTTTGGTGGCAGTGAGAGCAGCTTTGAACTGGGACAGTGAGGATCAAGACTATAGAATTACCAGAAAGAGAAGAGAGAATAGAATCTAAGCGTTGTTTGATATCCATTGAATCTAAGATTTAAGGTTTGTGATTTGCAACTAATAATTAAAACTAATAAATAAAACTGCATCCATAACTGATCCCCTCTTAAAATAATCGATAGCTAATCAAATTCGAGTTAACGGGACATTCAAATCAATTAGATATCGTTGGGTGATATCGTCACGATTCAATGGAGCTGAAGTAGCTCATAAATTAATTTCGTAAAAGTTCATTGATAGTTTTGGTAACCAAGTAATAAACTTGAACTTCATATCGCACTGAAGCGTAACACCCTTGCCAAAGAAAATGCAGCTGACTCTTCAGTTAGTTAGTGTCATTTAATGCAGCTATGGGGTTGGTGTGAAAGGCGTCTATAGCTATGGTACGTTATATGGTTGGCTTTGGAAGTTTAGCAAATCATCAAATATTTGTGGCATCATGTTCAATTTCGTCTTGGTCAAAGGAGTTTTTGGAGGAACGAAAGCCTTTTACCGGTGGATGCAAAATAATGATGTTCCTCTTCGAAGCATTATAATTTATATTACGAAATGGATTACTGGCCGCCATTAATGGTCCCCTTATTTTCTTGGCACTCGCCATACTTCTTGGCTGCGCTTCTTCTTCAAATACGGATCTGGTACAATCCTGATACGAGTTGCTGATTGACTCTTGCTCGACAAGCATCGGCCTTAAATTGGTAATGTGTTTCTTCACTATGTTGATGGTCTTCTCGGCCAGCACGGGTGGCACCTGAAAGGTTCCCAAAACGGAGATGCCACGAAGTTTTTTAGGCGTATTAGCTGGCCGAGACTCATAACCCGATGGCTCGCGATTGACGCGCTGCTCACGTGGTCCTGGTTCTTTTGACGTTTGGGGAAACTTTTGACGCTTTTTGCCGACTTCGCTCTGTAATTCTGTATAATTTCATCAATCAGTTTTGATATGTGCAATCATTTATTAACTTACCGTCTCCCGTGTTCACTTGCCTTTTTGGTGAAATAGATCGCTGTTTTTTGGGCTTTGGCTGTTTCTCAGGCACGCACACGCAGCACAAGTTTTTTTTCTGTGCTACTTCTAAAGTTTTAGACTGGGCCGCTGCATTTGTTGTGTCATTTTCATTTTCAACAGTCTTTTTAGAAACTATAGATTGCTCTCTACCTTTTGCAGTTGCATCTTCGGCATTCTCTCGTTTATTAAAGTGCATGTCAAATTCTGTTTCAACAGCAATTTCACGATAAGAGCGGCATATAATTTTAGGTGAACTGGTACTTTCATTGTTATAACTAGAATTTGGTTGTCTTGCAGAATTTTCTTTTGATTGCCTTGGATAATCATCGTTTGCTTGCTGCTCGTAAGTATCTCTGAAACTACTTTTGGAGACATTGTTTAAACGAGTTTCGCCTTGCTTGGATCGGGATTGGAGGTACTCTTGCTCGCTTACATAATTCGGACACAGCTCATCGCAAGACTGGGAACAATCATTTAAACATCCTTCGATTATGTCCTTTTGCTCTTTGCGACTATCTTTAGAACGTAGCTTGGGAGGCTCTGGAGCTTCAGAAATATAACATTCGTAGGGACAATCATCCCTTCGACATTCATTTATTTGAGGATACTGATTTTCGGTATGAAGCCCACTTCTGTTGTCATCTGCAAATTCTTCATCCGTCGAGCACGTACAACTCTCGTCATCCTTTAGGTAATCCTCTTGTATAGGTTGCCTTGGTTCATAGTTTGTCGGGCTTTCTCTTCGTGAGCTTTCTCCATTCTGATTCTCATCGTCATTTATATCCTCCTCAGATAAATACTTTCGTTGGTTTGACATGGTGCTAGTTCTCGCGGTATATTTCGAAAAGCTATTGCCGTCTGAATCTTGACTAGACCTTATTTGCGTGTGTGGATTATTTTCATAACGTAAATTTTGTAAATACCTCTCATCATTCTGATCATTTTTTGGACTACCCCTTGAAGTCGGTGGCTCATATCCGTCGCGCTCACTCCTATTTCGAGATCTATTTGATCTATAATCGACCCGTTGCTCAACGTACTCGCTTTGATAGGTTCTCCCAGTATCTCTTCGCGGACTCATCTGTCCGCGATCATTGGGATTTTTAATATTATGCGGACATTCTACATAAGTTTTGCCATCTTGCATATGAATCTTATTTTGTGTACAATAATACGTTGCTTTCTGTTCTGATCTGCTTCCATATCCCCTTTCATTGCTATTTACATATTCTTGTCTTGAAGATTTTTTATATTCTCGTCTACTCGACTCTCTTGGCTCCTCTCTCTCTATATATTCTTCCTCTGCTGGTTCTGAAATGAATTTGTTGTTTTGTTTATTTTGCCTAGACGTCGAAGGCTGGTCATCGACTATGTCATCGTTGTAATTTCTGTATTTATCTTGTCGCTGTGGATAGGCATGCTTTGTTGCACTAGTGAACACAGGGCAGTTGTCGGGACGACAACATTGTGGAGGATAATCTTCTGAAGTGGGCTCTGGAGATTCAAACTTATCATATTTATCTGACTGTATAGTATCACGATCTGCATCTCTATTTTGATAGCTCATTTCATTCTGATCATCTGGATTCCCGTTTCTTTGCCGATAGCTCATTTGATAATTATCTCGATTATCATTTCTATTCTGATAGCTCATTTCGTCCTCTTCAATATGCTCGTTTCTTGGAATTGGCTTTGCTTTTTGTCTGCTGCAATTTGAGCAACAGGTACAATATGGTCGGCCCTCCCCATCTAATTCGGTAGCACCATCGACATCATTTCCCGATTTACTGCGGTGTAGATTTGAGGTTCGTAGATCACTGTTCTGCCGATCATCATTCAATTTGCGTGCATTCACATACTCCATAAGCCTATGCAGTGAGTTTGGCTTAGCATATCTTTTAGTAAGAACCTTTCCCTTTGATGTTCGATTACTTGGTATACTCTTACAATTATGATCTGCACTACTACGGCTGCCTGTGCTATAGGTGCTACTACGTCTTTGCATTTTAAGAGCTCTATTACGGTTTCTTCCATATTCATCATATTCTTCAACGTCTCTATAATGTTGGCGATCGTTGCCGGAAACAGCTCGGACTTCTAGTTTATTTTCTTCAAATTCCGTAGGAGGAATCGGCAATTCAAAGGGATTATTATGTTTTGGATCTCCCAGCGATTCAATTCTTGTATAATCTTTATCCAATGAATAGTGCAATCCTAGATCAACCTCTTCGCTGCGTATACTGTTCTGACTGTTGCTCAGCAGAAATGTATCCTCAACGAGGCTGTTGATTTGGCTATTGCAGTGTATTGGTTGACCCTGATAAATGTAGATAATGATGATAGGTTTCTTTGAGGTAAACAGTGAACTTACTTTGAAAGTTTTCATATTGGAATTCTCCATCTCGGTTTTATTTAGAAATTCCAGCTTCTCATAGTATCTCTCCTGCGGCGATATATGATTCCGTTCTCTGTTTCTTGTTTCCATCATACGCTTTTGTTGGTAAAACTGTCGTAAAGAGATTATCATAGATTTCAATTCACCAATATTAAATTCGTTATCGAAAAGAACTGAAATGCGATGCCAGGCTTTTGTCTTCAGTGCTAAATTATAATAACCAGGTAACTTGGGATTCCATAGGCATTGGTTGGCACGATAAAGCCGTATTAATTTGTCTAAGAAATACGCATTGGATAAACAATTTGGATTAAGCAAATCAATCACATTGGACGGCACCATTTTTATCCCGAATTAAAACTTTAATGGGCTAAATCAACCAATGCCAAACCAAACCTCTACCACAGCATAGTTCTTTCTTAGGCTATGTTCATCGGTCTATTACGTGTTGTACACTTTTCAATTTAGCTTGTGTGCAAAATGTAAAATGTATAACAATTGCAACACTATTTTAAATAATATAAAAACAAATTTGACATTTAATGCAACGGTTCATGCTGGTAAATTTGTTAACGAAACTTAACGAATCAAGTTAGTTCAATAGATAAAATTTACTCTTGCAATGATAGAAAGTTTATGCTTATATTAAACACATATTTTAACAATATTCAAATAAATTCCATTATTTTTGAATAGACATTAATAAATATTAAATTCTATAATAGTAAATACTGTTTTCATACGTTTTCGCAATAAATCTATCGAATGTATATCGGTGTGTTGCTAAAAATAAAGTACCTCTTTAATTAAAATTTTTATTTTAAATTCAATGAACTGAGAATTCTTTCAATTATTTTTTGTTTAATAGACCTCTTTTATTTAATTTTGTTTTTATTTTTAAGAAAAACTTGAAAACAAAACTCTATTTAAAAAAATTGCGCGATATTCTTTTGTTTTTGCAAAGTGCATCGTACATTGTAGAGTGTGACCAATTCGCAGGAGTTAATGTGGTGTTTTTGGTATATTTGTTGTTTTAAATGGCATATTTTTTGATATACCAGTTGCGGTCTCCCTGAACGTGATACTAACTGAGTTAAAAAAAAATAAAACTAAAAAATAAAACTTAAGTGGAGCGAATTAAAAGCCACAACGCATGAGAGTGCATTTAACGGGCTGCAAATCATTCCGGGCCAATAAACAACCGAGCTTAAATAGAATACGGGCCAAAATACAACATTCGCAGGCAATAGTTTTGTAATTTGCTGTCTAGAGAGTCGTCGACGTCGTCTGGTATAACCACAAAAAATTTTCTCTGCATTTCGAGCCCCAATTTTGTGCGACAACGAGAACTTACATACTTAGAGTAAGCGGAGAGCGGTGCTAACTTACGGTACATCGGAGTGGCAAAAACAGTGAACAGTGTTTCGGTGGCATCATCATCAGTGCATTGTTAGCTTTTTTCTGTATGGTTCATTTTTAATTGCATTAGATTTTAAACACTGACTAACAAAATTACAACAACGTTAGCATTAACATTGCTGATTAAGCAGTTGACATAATATTGTGCTGTGGAGTGTAGTAGTGATTGGAAGAAGAAGCAGCAGAAGAATTACTTCATTTGCAGAAAATGTCGGCGGAACGCGAAATACCCGCTGAGGACAGCATCAAAGTCGTTTGTCGTTTTCGGCCGCTTAATGACAGCGAGGAAAGGGCCGGCTCAAAGTTTGTTGTCAAGTTTCCAAACAATGTGGAGGAGAATTGCATATCCATAGCGGTAATTAAAGCAAAATCTTTTAACTAACTATACATATGGATATACATATATTTATATACATATCTACATATCTGCGTGCCGTTGCGGTGCTTTGGCGGTGACGTCATGCCTAACATTGTCTAACATTTTAGCGTAGTACATTAGCCTTTCCTTACCGCCACAATTGAAACACTCACACACATTAACTCACTCACACCCATACACAATCATATACAAAAAAATTATTCATGTAGTTAAAGCGAGTGAGTGAAAGAGAGCAGGCAGTTACACTCACACATATTATTGCAGTGGTGTATGCATGTATTATAACTAATTATCGCTCGAATTGTGCGCGTGTCTTGTGCAATTTTTTTGTTTTTCATTTCTATTGCCAAATAAACTTCAAAATGGTTTCAATTGCTGCACCTTGAGAAACAGCAACGGTGAATTGATTTTCCACGCATCGCTCTCAGTCGTGGAGACGGGGAAACCTGGTCTATCGATGTAACTGTGTGCGTGTGTGTGTGAAGGCTCGTGGCTGTGTTGGATTGTGTTTGTATGTGTCAGCAAAGCCACCCACCCACCACATATAACGATTGCCGGGCAACTTTAGTATGTTTTCATTTGCATAGTCATGGGCAACCTTCTGGTTTCTCGATTCTTGATATAGCCATATGCACATTCTACTTGTCCGCCCAACTTCTTAGATATATTCACCTTTACCATCGTAAAACTAGGTAGGTATTTTCTTTGTGTGTGCTGTGAGTTTGCAGTCATCAGCTTTTGGCCCCAAAACAAAATATCGCCCTCAAAATGTTGCTTGCCACCAGCTGCTGCCACTCGATTGAGTGAGTGAGTGAGTCATGCACGCAAACTCGCAGAAACTGTAAATAGTGTCGACAGCAATATACAACATACAACATACAATAATATGAATGTCTATTTGCTAGAGGAATTTCGATTTGACTGAACATGTATTATTATTATTGTAATTCATAATACCCCACAAGTCGAGCTGTCTGAAATTGTGGCCGCCATGATAAAGTTAGTTGTACAATAAAAGTGCTGGTGTGCTTTTGCAAGTGTGTGTGAGTGAGTTGGTGTGTGTGAATACTCTTGAACTAAAGAAGCTTAATCAGCTTTGTCAACAAGAATGCCGGAAAATTCATTTATTATTTCTCATTTCTATTTGTGTTCCTCGAATATTCAAGTGCTCAGTTCCTCTTCTCAAGTGATCAACTGCAGATTTGCGTAATTTCCTGGAAAATGTCTATTAGAACATGGCTCAAACGCCAAATAGTGAGAAATATCAGAGAAAAGGCAGTTAACAGCTAACGAGATGCTCTATTGAAAACTTTTCTGATTGAAAAATAGGTATACTAATTTTCAATAGATTCTTCTCTTATTGAAATTTGATGTTTTATTATTTTCAATTTTATTTGGAGTCAAATTCTAAACTAAATTCCAGCTTTTACATACTTTAGAAGGAGTATATTATTGTAAAATATACCTCTTGAATTAACTTTCAAGTTTTAGTCGAGCAAAACGAGCTCATTACTTTTGGTTAGGGTATTAAATGCCTCGACGCGCAGTAAATAAAATAATTTATTATTTCTTTTCTTTTTCATATCTTGTACTTGTACTGCTTTGCTCTGCTCTCTTTGGCTCTTTCTTTTACTACACGTTATTCATTAGTTTCAAGTTCCACTCATTTCTGGTGCGACTGACTCTTGATGCCTCTTTGCTTCTTTACTCATCATAATTACGATCCATTTGGCGGCCATGCGTTAAAAACTATTTGAAAGCACATCGAATAAGATGGGGAGAGAAAGGGGCGGGCAAGACAAATGTTATGTGGCTGACGAACGGGAAGACACAAATTTCACTTAGCTCATCCACAAACAAGCTAACTTTTGTGTATCTATTTTATTTTAGGGCAAGGTCTATCTGTTCGACAAAGTCTTCAAGCCGAATGCGTCGCAGGAGAAGGTGTACAATGAGGCTGCCAAGTCCATTGTCACGGATGTCCTGGCTGGCTACAATGGAACGATATTCGCCTATGGTCAGACATCCTCCGGCAAGACGCACACAATGGAGGGCGTCATTGGCGATTCGGTGAAGCAGGGCATCATTCCACGTATTGTGAATGACATTTTCAATCACATTTATGCGATGGAAGAGAATCTAGAGTTTCACATTAAGGTTTCGTACTATGAAATCTATATGGATAAGATCCGAGATTTACTGGATGTGTCCAAAGTGAATCTGAGCGTGCATGAAGATAAGAATCGAGTGCCCTATGTCAAGGGTGCCACAGAACGCTTCGTCTCCTCGCCCGAGGATGTCTTTGAAGTGATCGAGGAGGGAAAATCCAATCGTCACATTGCGGTGACAAGTGAGTTCGATTCTTTTAATTGATTATTTGGATAATTTATAACATATTTCTTGTCTTTAAGACATGAACGAGCACTCGTCACGTTCGCATTCGGTGTTCCTCATCAATGTGAAGCAGGAGAATCTGGAGAATCAAAAGAAGTTGTCCGGTAAACTGTATTTGGTGGATTTGGCCGGTTCCGAGAAAGTATCCAAAACAGGTGCAGAGGGCACGGTGCTCGATGAAGCGAAGAACATCAACAAGTCGCTGTCTGCTCTGGGTAATGTCATCTCCGCCTTGGCTGATGGCAACAAAACGCACATACCCTATCGTGACTCGAAACTGACGCGTATCCTGCAGGAATCGCTTGGTGGTAATGCTCGCACAACGATTGTCATCTGCTGTTCTCCGGCCAGTTTCAATGAGTCGGAGACAAAGTCTACGCTCGACTTTGGTCGACGCGCCAAGACGGTGAAGAACGTGGTCTGCGTCAACGAGGAGCTCACCGCTGAAGAGTGGAAGCGTCGCTACGAAAAGGAGAAAGAGAAGAACGCTCGACTCAAGGGCAAAGTGGAGAAGCTGGAACTGGAGCTGGCACGTTGGCGTGCGGGCGAAACAGTCAAGGCTGAGGAGCAAATCAACATGGAGGATCTCATGGAGGCCAGCACGCCTAATCTCGAAGTGGAGGCTGCCGCCCAGGCAGCTGGTGCCGCACAAGCAGCGGCAGCTCAGCGCACGGCCATTGCCAATATGTCCGCTTCGGTGGCTGCTGACGAACGTGCTCGCCTGGCCACAGAATGCGAGCGTCTGTATCAGCAACTGGACGATAAGGATGAGGAGATCAACCAGCAGAGCCAATTTGCTGAGCAGATGAAGGAACAGGTCATGGAGCAGGAGGAGTTGATTGCAAACGCACGACGTGAGTACGAAGCATTGCAATCCGAAATGGCCCGCATTCAACAGGAGAACGAGTCGGCCAAGGAGGAGGTCAAGGAAGTGTTGCAGGCACTCGAAGAGTTGGCTGTTAACTATGATCAAAAGTCACAGGAGATTGACAACAAGAACAAGGACATCGATGCCCTTAATGAAGAGCTGCAGCAGAACAAAACGCAGTTCAATTCCACGTCGACGGAGCTTCAACAGCTGAAAGACATGTCGACGCATCAGAAAAAACGAATCACGGAAATGCTAACCAATTTGCTGCGCGATCTGGGTGAAGTTGGCCAGGCCATAGCGCCCGGCGATTCCGCAATCGATCTCAAGATGAGTGCCTTGGCTGGCACCGATGCCGCCAAAGTGGAGGAGGACTTCACCATGGCTCGTCTGTACATCAGCAAGATGAAAACGGAGGCAAAGAACATTGCGCAGCGCTGTGCCAATATGGAGACACAGCAAGTGGACTCGAACAAAAAGATCTCCGAGTATGAGAAGGATCTGGGCGAGTATCGTCTGCTCATCTCGCAGCACGAGGCACGCATGAAGTCGCTGCAGGAATCGATGCGCGAGGCTGAGAACAAGAAACGCAATCTGGAGGAACAGATAGATTCGCTGCGCGAGGAATGCGCTAAGCTTAAGGCTGCCGAGCATGTTTCTGCCGTCAATGCCGAGGAGAAGCAACGCGCCGAAGAATTGCGTTCCATGTTCGACTCGCAAATGGATGAGCTGCGCGAGGCGCACACTAAGCAGGTGTCGGAGCTGCGCGACGAAATCGTGGCCAAGCAGCATGAGATGAACGAGATGAAGGATGTGCACCAGAAGCTGTTGCTGGCGCATCAACAGATGACGGTCGACTACGATAAACTGAAGCAAGAGGAGGCTGAAAAATCGAACAAACTGCAGGACATCATTCTAACCAACGAGAGACGCGAACAGGCACGCAAGGACCTCAAGGGTCTCGAGGATACTGTCGCCAAGGAACTGCAAACGCTGCACAATCTGCGCAAACTCTTTGTACAGGATCTGCAGGTAAGAATCAATGATATTCAACTCAATTGTGTATATTAAATAATGTTTGTTATTTGCAGCAACGTATTCGCAAGAATGTGGTAAACGAGGAGAGCGAAGAAGATGGCGGTTCTCTGGCGCAAAAACAAAAGATTTCCTTCCTGGAGAACAATCTCGATCAGCTAACCAAGGTGCACAAGCAGCTGGTGCGTGACAACGCAGATCTGCGCTGTGAGCTGCCCAAGCTCGAGAAGCGATTGCGCACAACAATGGAGCGTGTGAAGGCGCTGGAGACGGCGCTGAAGGAGGCAAAGGAAGGCGCGATGCGGGATCGCAAGCGCTACCAATACGAGGTGGATCGCATTAAGGAGGCGGTGCGACAGAAGCATCTGGGCCGACGAGGACCCCAGGCACAAATCGCTAAGCCCATCCGGGCTGGCCAGGGCGCTATTTCAATTCGCGGTGGTGGCGGTGCCGCCGGTGGTGCTACAATGGCTCAGGTTGGCGCTGTTAACTCCTAAATCGCCGCCCAGTTTCAGTACAGTACAGTTTCAGTTCAGCTCCGCTTTAACCTACTTAACCTAAAATAAAAATGCCTTCGCTTAAAGAATGTCGTTTTGCGATCATGTGCAGCGCTTTAAATATACATACTTATATATATAAATATAAATAATTAAATAAATGAGAGGAAAAAAGGAAATTATTAACTAAATTTTACAACAACAACAAAACACCCACAGATATTTAAGGACACATAACTACGTTTAAGCATATTTATAAACTTTTCAAACATAAACTTAAATAAAAGTCGCAGACAATTTACTTGTAGTGTTTCTTCTTTTTATGATTTATTTATTATTTGAACTATCAATTGTGTAATAAAGATGTTGTACCCCCGATTTAAAGACCCTTGTTGTAGTATATACTATTGCAGATAATCTTATTCATATTCATAAACGCATGTTGTAACCCGTGCCATCCACATTATGCCGCTCGCTCTCGACGGGAGCACTTAATTGCCATTCATACCAGACCTTGCCAGGATCAACGCAACGCCAGAACTTGATTGAAATTGTGTCGCCCTGTTTGACAGTTTGAGGTTGCTGCAAATAGAGGATTCGTGTTGAGATAGAATTGAATCTAGTTGAATAATGCTTCTTACCGTAGGGAAGAACATGGGAAACCATGAAAACATGCCGGGCGTATGCGTCAGAGGATTGATGCTTAAGCTAATCTGCTTGTAAAGCATTGTGTCAAAGTAGCCGCCAATGCCATGGAGTACGCAATCCTTTTCGACTGTAAACGAGAGCTCTTTGTAGCGTGTATTGTCAACAACCTCGTCGCGATTAGGATGCTTAAACTCGAACAATGCTTTTGGCTCGTCAATGTGGTAAATGTTCTTGAGTAAAGTCACATAGCCGCAGTTAAAGGCAGACACGCTGGACGTCTGCACGACATTATTGTGCAGCACAGCGGACATTAAAGGATTTATGTAAGATGTGGATTTGCAGGGAATGCTGATGCCATCCTCTTTCAGCAGTTTAAGAGCCCCATCCAGGCACTCGGGCGACAGCTCGTTGTCACCAAAGGAGCCTAGCAATTCAGAGACGAGGATATCCGCAAGTTCAGGTGGCGCAAAATCACGCATATCCTTGGAGAATATGTGCACGTCTGCAAAGCCATATTTGTTAGTCAAAAACTTTTAATTTGGAATAGTATTATGTACCTTTTTTAGACCACAGCGTCTTGACCATGTTAGTGAGGGTGCGAATGGCGCTGGGATTCTTCTCGATGATATAGACGCGAACTTTACGTTTGGCTTTCTCCGCTGCATTAAATGCAGCACGCGCCAAGGGTCCACGACCTCCGCCCAGCACCATAATCACAGTCTAGAAAGGTAAAATTGTTCAAGAAAATTAATGGGCTTACATAAATGAGTAATTAAAATACCAGGGTTCGCTTGGCTTCCTCGTCGCTGACACGATCAAGAAGCGCCTGTTCTATGGCATCCTGATATAGTTTATATTTAACTGGATCTATCTCAAAGATCTCATAAGTATAGCTATCCAGATTATCAAAGAGTGGCTGTAGTGGAATCTCCAGCATATTCTCATAGCTAAAATAAGTAAAATCATTAATTAATTATTATGCACACTGGTTACAAGATTCGTGGTTGATTTACTTACCTATTTAGAGAGTGCGTGTCGCAGTTATCGTTAATCAGTTTTCTCATATAATCCGCATATTGGGAAATACCGTGGTCATTGGCAGTAGCGGAGATTATTATGTTGGCACGCACATTGATGAAGTGGCCGATTATAGCCTGCCATTCCTTGTTGAGCACATAGTAATTGGAACGGTTCAGAATGAATAAGCTAGATGGAATTATTACGGCCTCGATTGGCTCACCGAGCCAACGACGCACAGTCTCCCGACTGGGCCGATCTGAGTCATTCAGCTCCAGCACAACTTTGACTTTGGCATTGTGGTTGACGGCAAAACGTAAATCATTCCACCAGCTCCATGGATCCACTTCTTGGGCCTCTTCAATTTCCTTGTCAGTTGCATCTTTACGATGCTCAAAGGTTGCAAGCTCAGGATTCGTAATAGGCACTTGAATAAACCAGGAACCTACAAATATTCTATTTAGCTGATGAGCTCTTTCTTGATTCTCAATAATTACAAACCTTTGTTCCTTGCTTCTATAATCTTGGCAAGATTCTCGTTTTTGGGTCCTCGTAGACGAATCATAACACTGCCATTATTTTGCAGATGCTCAGCCCAGGTGATGTCGCGTAGTAGCATCGCTTTGGAATATTCACTTAGCTTGACATTTGGGGAATCCACATCAACGTCCGATAAACAAAATATTACTTTAGAATTCCATTCGTCGGCTTTCAGTAATGTGGCCGGATATGTGGGATCCGTTTCGAATGGCTCCATTGGCAGTATATTGGCATTAATTGCTGTGGCGACGACATTGTAGTTGTTTGCTTGCGCCTTATTAATAAATTTGGCAATATCATTGATGCCTTCTTGCTGCAGGCAAACGTAGTAATTCATTTTAGTTATCAATTACAAAAAATGCGTGTGCCGGCTAAAGTGAGTGCACATCGAAGAAGAGAGAAAAATATATGTGCTATCGTTGCTATCGATGATAATCGATTGCTTGAATCGCGGGCCAATGTGTACACACCAAATGGAAATATCATAATAATAAAAAGAGTGCACTTGGCTTTGCGGCAATTATTTATTTATTATAAAATAGTATGTAATTTTGTGTTGTACATGGCTAATCGCGATGTATTCTCTAAAATCTTGCCAAACGTCAAGTTGGCAACACGCCTCGACGCAGAGGGGCGTGAAATACAGGTAGGTCTCCTTGTGTTATGGAAAATACAATTACTGGATGTAAACAAAGTATTTCGCCTGTTTTTGTTGCAGGTGGAACGACGCGAGGACACAGATGCGGCTGCCAAGGAGCTGGACACATTTGATATGCTGGTCGCTGCCGGTTATTACCGAGCACGCATCAAAGGCTTATCCGCCTTTGACAAGGTTGTGGGCGGCATGACTTGGTGCATCGAGTGTTGTGATTACGACGTCGATGTAGATTTGCTCTTCCATGAGAACTTGACGATAGGACAGAAGATGTAAGTTGTGGCTTAAGCATTGCTGCGTTAGAAATAATTATTTGATCATATTGAAGTGCGCTGGTGGAGAAAATCGTCGCTGTTCTGATTGACATGAAATGCCCACATGATCTGGAGCCACATCAGGTGCAAGGCCTGGAGTTTCTTGCCATACATCCGGTAATCCAATGGCTTGTGAAAACATCTGTAAGTTCTCAGAGCGACATCTGTTTCCCCTATATACAGTTTTATACACATTTTAGGTAGCTAATCGCGAGGAACGCGGACAACGCTTGAAGAGATTTGCTATTGGACAGTTTCACAATGATTATCAATACAAAAGTGACAAGGATAATCTGACAAAGATTCGTTTAGCCGCTGTCAACATTAAGGCAATACAGGTTAGTCGCTTTACTCAACGTAAATAAACAAGAATGACTTTTCTTAAAATACCACTAAAGGAACTTTACAGTCCCAAAAGGATCTATGAGCGGAAGGAAGCCACCAACGAGGATGACGCATTGCGGGTACGTTTGACCTTAATGGAGTACGGCGATGTTGGTCCAGTGGCTAAGCAAAGCGACGATGCGAAGCCAACAATTAACTTGGAACCTGTGGAGCTTGAACTCGAGCAACAATTGCGACAATTGTCTGTAGCAATCGGAGCAGCTCCAGTTGCCCAAAAGCGAATCGATCTCGATCCCAATGCCAGGAGTGCGTTGCAACAACACTATGCGGAATTCAAGCTAGAAATGGAGACAGACGCACAAGAGCTTAAATCACAGAATCAGCAAAAACGCTTGGAGGCTGCAAAAATCGCCTTGGAACATAAGATTAAACGCTACAATAAAGAAAACGATCAATTGGAATCAACGGTTGAGGCACAGAAACAACAAACAGCTCAGGAAGTAGAAAAACTGGATAAACTCAAAGCTGAACTTGAAGCATATAAGCAAACCGAAGCGAATGCAGATCCTGCGTGAGTAGTAACCAAACCTTTAATCAATATTCGTCTTAATTGAGCTTTTACTTTGCAGTTTGTTGAACAAGGTGCGTGGATTACTGCAACAGCACGACGAGCTCAAGAAGGGTGAAGCAGAGTTCAAGGAAAGTTGCCGTACAGATTTGGCCAATCTGCAGCAGCAAATCGAGTAAGTTTATATAGCATATTTTGCCAAATGAAAAACTAAGTCATCGTTTATTGCAGCGAATTGGAGTCGTTCAATGCACAAGATGTTGAGGCACAAGCAGCTGCTATAGCAAAGGAGCAGCAACGACTTCAGGAATTGCGTTTGCATTTGGCCAAGCGTAATCGAGGAATTGTGGCCATTGAGCGTAAGCTGGATGCCATTCCCGACCGAACCGAGTTGGCGCAGTATCAGCGACGCTTCCACGAACTGCACAACGAGATGAGTGCCAAGCATCTCGAAACCAAGCAATATTATACACTGTACAACACACTCAACGACAAGAAGCGCTATCTGGAGAAAGAGCTGTCGCTGCTCAACTCCATTTGCGAGGCATACAACGAGGGCATGCTCAGTCCACATGGCCGCGAGGACTTCATACGTCAGTTTGAAACAATTGTCGATGGCGTCAAGAGTGCTCAGGACAAGGTGCGACACAAGTACAACGAGGAGCGCATGCGACGTGATGAACTCAACGAGGAATTACTCGGTTTGCTCGAATTACAGCGGCAATATGCGGCAGCCATTAAGCAACTCACTCGGGAGTGCCAACGTTGCGAACAGCTGCAGCAGCATCTCAAGTCAATTCAAAAGCAAACACAATAAAACAATCCATAGTTCTAGTGTTGATTCATATTATTAAATCTATTAATATTAACTATGCTTAAACGAATTGCGAGCATTGCTCATTTACTTCCAGCAATCATATACATATATCTATATTACAATTATTTATATTTAATATAATTACAGCCATTATCTGTTTGGCACTACAAATACGAGTATATCACAGGCATAGCTCAATTAAAGCTGGAATATTGCCCTTATTATAATAAAGCAAGCCAATAAACAGGTTACAAAAGCAATATAGTTGATTGGGAAGTATTTTATTGACTAGTTTACACTTTGTGAGGAACTAAGTGACTATTTGAATATTATATAAAGCATAATCTATATAAAAAAGTAGAAATGGTACAGATATTGAAATTCGGAGACTCTTAATATAATAAAATCGATTTTCATTAGCCATTACTCTTTTGGGTTAGAGATCAATATAAATTATCTTTTCCATTAACAAATTATCTTATTTTAAAGCATTAATTTCCAATGAAAACTTTTTTAAATATTTATGAATTTATTTAATATATTTTTAATTGTCAAATTTCAATATAATTAGAGACCGCATTATGTTTGCTTTCATGTGAATCTGGCTGAAAATTTGGGAATTAATTAAATGGCCATAATTGGTGGCAAATGTGGCTGCAGCTGATTGGATGGCAAAAGCAGCAATTACGACTCTGCGAATGTGTTGTTAGCTGAGCCATGACAAATGTACTGCCAAGGATGTGCGAGTATAATGCTGTCAATATCAAGTATTCGCCCCATTGCCGCCCATTTGTCAAGCTTAACTTTAACCTTTCGTCAGCGCGTTAAAAGCAGGAACAGAAAAATAGAAAGAGACAGAGAGAGAGAGAAATAGTATGAGAGTGGGAGTTCACATATATCCAGCATAATATTTCACACAGTGAGTCCTTTATGTGTGTATTTATGGAATAACTGTCGTGGGTTTGTGTTGCACCAAAGCGCCGTATATATTCATGGAGAACGAAGATAAAGCATCTGCCAGCCATACGCCAAAAATTTGCATATTCGCAATGGGGCAATGGCGCAATTGCATTCACTGTGAGAACGTTCTGCATTCTGTGTGTTTTGTGTTCCACGGCTGCTGCGTTCTAATTAATATGCAGGCCATTTAGTCGCAGTTGAAGTACGACTTCTGTGGCAATCGCAATCAGAGCCACTTCAGTGGAGCATCAGCTGCTCGATTCGCTGGCTGACTGTTTGTATATTGTGAGAGCCTGCAGCCAGTTGTTAATTAATGTCCTTGCAGCTTAACATTCCAACTGAGAGAGCGCAGTGCAATTGCAATTAAATTTCAATGTGGCAATCAATTCAATTCAACAAGTTGCTCCCTGACTTGGCCGAACAACTTGACAGCTGGTCAGGTGGATAGCTGGATAGGTGATTCGCATTGACATTGAGACCTTGCCACAAGTACGAGTCCAAGTCTGAGTGGTTTATTGTGGCCAGCAGCCAACAGCCATCAGCTGAACCTTAACCCAGTTTGTTGGCATTTATTTATTCAGTGCTGTTATTTTTTTTTTTAGCATATGACAAATATTTAACCTTGGGGAGTGCCTTAAAGCACACACAATGTGTAAGGATGTGTCGATGTGTGGGTGTGTTAGAGTGTGATAATGAGCTTTTCAATGAGCAAAAGGTTTCGTTCTGCGTTATCACACACACATGCATACACACACACACAGACATAAGCACATCACATGCAGACACAGTGAGGCATACGCTCATAAAGCCAGTCAGGCATTACATTCGCACTTACACCGTGGCAGAGGAGGGAGAAGCAGAAGTGAAAGGGCAGACGGCAGTCACAGTCATGGAGGGCACTGTGAAGCCCGCGCTTCCTCATTTATATTTGCTTTGGCATTTTACCCATGCGTACACGCACACACAGGCAAATTTGCCTTTTAACACGGTACAGCACAAAAGCTTATACTCACACATGACACACACACACAAAGGCGTAAGCCTTGACAAAAGTCAATCAACATATTTGCTCGATTGGAGGGAGCATGCCAAGCGTATAATCGATTCGAAATGTGTTTGAATAACAAATTACTGAAATTGTGAATGCGAAAGCCATTGTATCTTATACACACTCAAACACACACACAGACACATCAGACACACGCATACATCACACATCATACACACACATTGTTAAGCAGTCGCTTTCGCGAACTTCTCATTCATATTGCATGCTTTTAGGCGCGCCATAGAAATTAAATTTATGCACAGCTTGCAGCTGCCGCTACAGATTTCGTTGGCACGTACGTTTTGGAAACAAGAAGCAGCCTGTCTCTCCTTCTCTCTCTCTCTCTCTCTTGCCTGATCTCTGTGTTTCTCTGTGTGAATGTCAGGCTGTGCGTCTGTCCGTGACTGGCAGAGTGTAACTAACCACTTGTTGGCATTGGCTTCTGGGTTGGTTACTGAACTTGACGTGAACTATTGAACTCTCTGGGACAATGAACATTCTATATGAACGAACGTTGGCTTATCCTTCTGTCTTTGTGATGATGCCAAAAAGCAATAATCGCCACACACACACACACATACTTCAAGCATAAATATAATCACACACGTAGCACACATAGCCATTGAGAACCATAACCACAAAACGACATCACTAAATGTAATGCTTGAGGAACACAACTTACTCTAGACTTGAACTCAACGACACTGATAGTAATCGTTGTGTTATATTTACTCGGAGGTGTGATTGTTAATGGAGCCATACTATGAAACACTATATTTGGAGACTCGTGTGTGCTGGCAGTCAGACAGTTTTAAATCAAACTAAATGAACAAGTTCATGAGCATCGGCTGGCTTGGACAGGACGTAGACTGTCGCCTCTGGAATGACATTAATCAATTTCAGGCTTGCTGTTCTATCTTCGTGTAGTGCGTATGTAGAGAATTCTTGTTGTGTGCATTGATTTGAGTAATTTGTCAATGTGTCACATGCTGCAGAAGACGCACGCCAGCCAAATCGTTTTGTCGCTTTGAAGAAGGCGGGTTAATAAACCAGCGACAGCCTCCGGCTCGGGTCTTAAGCGAAACAAACATTTAAACATCAATTTAATTAATTTATGTTGTCATTTGGCGACAACGAATTCCCAACGCGTATTCCCCAAATCGCAATGGCATGGCAACAACACTGACGCGATGTGGCAACGCTGGCAAGCAAGAACAACAATAGCAACAACAACAGCAGCAGCATCCCAAAAAAAGGCAAAGGAAAGCAACAGGTTATGTGGCGGCATTTGCGTGCAAAAACGTGAAGCTTTCGCATAAAAAGCTTCACGCTCAAGCCATGAATGAAAAGCACACACAACGCAACAACAAAGCAACTGCTCTCGAAGCGTCTGAATGTTATCGGCTCTGCTCGGCTGCTGCCTCAGCTGCTGCTGGCGTAGACGTTGCTGCTGCTGTTGCTGCTGCTGCTGCTGTTTGGCATTTGCATTTGGCGTTGGTTCTGTGTGTGCTCCCACAGGCGCTCATTGCGCCGTTAGCCAGGCATGCGAACGTACACGGCGCGCGTAAAATATTAAGAAAAGCTGAAGCTGAAGCTGTCTGCATTCGTGTTTTCATCTGTTATCCTTCAGCTCGTCGTCGTGTGTCTTGTGTGTCGATTTCACGCGCGATTTTGTTTCGCATCAAGCATCCAGCATCCGCCAGCATCACAACATTTGAATTTTTCTACAATAAAAGTGCAAAAATCAACAGCAACTGTTAATGGTCGCCATTTATAATCAGCATTAATGCGAGTGTTAGTGTATTCGTGTTTAGGTCTTTTTTCTCTTTCGCGTTGTGTGTGCGTGTGTATGCGAGTGTGCCAGTGTGTGTGTGTAGAAATATGCGCGGCATACAGTTAAATATTCAAATTTCATTTGAAATTACTGCACGCATTTAAATAATTGTGCGATGCCAGCACAAGTGTAAAAACGTGAAAAATACTGAGAAGCAGAAATAACAAGAGCAAAACCATAAAGAATAATACAACAAGAATTAAAAGAAATTAAAAGAAAAAGAAAAATAAAGAACAGGCGTTACACACCCACAACGCGCAGCTGGCAACGGAGCCACATCTAATAGGATTACGCGTCGCCTGACAGTTGCCGGATTAATACAACAACTCAAATAGGAAACAGCAAAGGTAAATCTTCCGCTTCCTCTCATCGTCGCTGTTCCTGCAGCTATTATACCAAGTGGCAAGTGGCAAGTAGGCTGCAACAGGCACTGTCAACGCAGCTCAAAGCATTCAAGAGTGTGTCCTTAGAGTCGTCGTCCATTCAGTGAGGCGTTAACCGCGTGATTTGAATGCCATCTCTGTTGTCGCCTCAGTGCCATAAGCAGTGTGGACAGTGGACGTAATTGTTAACTATAAGCAGCGGACGACGATACGACGATACGAGTATTAATATCTAACTTGGTACCATATTAATTGGCATCCGCTATCTGTTGATGTTGCAGGTGCTGGACACGGGGGGGGAGTGGATAGGGGGTAGAGATTGGGGGGCAGTAAACTCCATAAATATCGCATTTTATTAAAGCAAAACCCCGAATCCATTTGCGTTATTGCGTTTACGTGCACGAATGTTAATTGAAGCCAGTTCACCTTTTCGCCCCGAGACCAGAGTGGGGATTAGGGGTCGAATCCAACGAAGGGATGGATAGAAAATGTTGCAGGAAAATACAGAATGTCTATAAATACAGATTAGATAAGTCGTTGTATCGAGTGGTTTCCATGTCGATTCGTACAGCTCATGAAATTATTAGCGCATTTCGAACAGCACACAAAAAAAAGCAAATAAAAACAAAATACGAAGAAAAAAAAAATGAAATGAATATTCATATTCATATTCATGATGATGGACGAAATATGGTAGGGAAGCTTAAGAGAGGAATGGGTATGGGAATGGGGTGCTCTGAAGGTATTGTAAGGCGCATAAGTACACGCATTTTGATGTGTGCTCGAGAGCATGAAAGTAAATTACGCACAAAATAATTGACATTAGCATATTTTGTGCTTCAGTCCCCGCTTCCCGCCGCCTCTCTACTTTAGGAGTCCTGCTAAAAGCTATTGGCAGCGTCAGGCGTTTTGTTTTGATTGAGAATTTCATGCGCCACACACATGGCGTATACGTGATGCGTGTTCATCGCTCTGCGCGTCAGCAACTGCCTTTTAAGCGACTCCCATCGCCGCCATCTACGGCCGAGAGAGAATAATAAAAATAAGTATAAGAAACACATAATACGATCATCATAATACTTAATAATGAATCAATTGAGTTGTGTCCAGCTGAGCTGAAATCTATTTACTTTTCATGCATGTGTTTATTTGCTTAAGCTGCAATTGAAAACAGGCAAGTGAATGAATGTGGCACAAAAGGCGAAAGGAAAGAAATGAAATGAATGATGGAATCAAATGAAAGAAATGCGAATGGTTTTTGCTTATCTTACAGTTTATCAACAGCTATACAGCTATACTTTTATATCTGCTCCCTCTTTCTTCTTCGCTTGTTCGTTTGTTCGCTTTGTCTCCCCATCATAATCCTGCACAAGTGAAATGTGAAATGTGTGTGTAAACGATTCCTTTGGGCCATAAACACCACAAGCTCGCTCGCAGCGCCACTTAATCATTACAAATGAGCCGCACACATTCACACCCATACACCCATACTCATATTCACATTCACACACATTCACACACACACACAACACAAGCTACATTTATAGCTCGTTAGCAATTCCAAGTTGAGTCAAACGATTTGGCCAGAGAACTGAAATGAGAGCTGAACTAAAGCTAATGCTGAGCGTATCCTTAAAACGTTTTTGAAGTCGCACAACGCCTTCATTCCTTTTTCTCTCTCTCTCTCTCTCTCTCTCTCTCTCTGTGTGTGTTTGTGTGTTAGAGCTCCTGCTGTCCCAGGCGTTAATTGCTACGATTTGCTACGATTTTGAGGCCCGGCAGCGTTTTGTGGTCGCTTTGATTGGTGTTATGGGCATAAAGAATAAATATACGAAACTCAAACGAAGGATGCCGATAGAAATTTGTTTGTCTAAAACTGTGATATGAGTACTTAATGGCCTCCGGCCACTTGCCCTTAAAAACTTGGTCAAGTGTTGTTGTTGCTTGTTGAAGCTAGAGCTGAAGCTGGAACTGTAGCTGGAGCTTCGACTGAGGCTGTTGCAGTGTGGCACATTTTATCAAAGTCAAGTTTGTGCTGTTATCTTCACGAAAATGTTTGCAGCTGAAGTTGATAAATGGATTTACTTTGGTTTTATAGCTAAAAATCGATGTGGCTGCTGTCCTCCATTCGATGCCATTCCATCCATTCCATTCCACCTCGCATCATAGTCTTCTGCTCCTCTTCATGTATTTGAATGTCAGAGTGCGCCTTGGGTACGCCTTCCCATCCTTACACCTACACACACACACACACACACACTCCCCATGGAGCAAATCGTCTCTTCTCTGTTTTATTTTTTTACCCCACTTATTTTTTGCACTTTTGTTTTTTTTTGTCGATTTTGTTGATGCGGTCAAAGACTTTGCCACTGACTCATCAAACTGCACAAATACTAGAGATTCGATTGCTGCAGAGGAGCACTCATTTTTTTTTTCATCTGCTACTTTCTGTTTTTCTTTTTGGTAAACCGAAATTGCACTTTAAATTGAATGCTACACTGAAGATGGCGAGCTAAGACAGGCAAGTGGCAAGTGGCAAGCAGGCAAGGATAATCTATGACATAAAATCACGCGACAGTAAAAATGCCAGACAAAGGCAAAAAGGCACAAAGGATGCTCTGCTCGTAACTGGCTAACTGCAGTCATGTTTGAAGCTCCTGCTGATGTTGTTGCTGCTGTTCTCCAATTTCGTTTTCATTTCGATTTTCATTGGGATATGCGCTGGGTGCCATTTCATTCAGCTGCTGTGCCATTCCATGTGGAAATTACATAAAGAAAATTTCGCATAGCGCTTAATTTTTGCGCACATTTTGATTATCTGCAATTCACAATTTGCATTTTTGCCACAATTTGAATTTGTGTGTGCACAATTTTTGCGCTTTTTTTTGTGTTTTTTGCTCTGACTCACATTTGCAGCTGGACATTTTTCGTAGTTTCTTTCCCCCCTCTCTCTCTCTCCCGATGTTCGAGTACTTATGGTTTGTCTGTCTTTAGTATATATATCTGCTTTCCTTTCTTATGGATATATACATTTTTTTCTTGCTTTTTGCTATGCTGGCAGCTTGTATTTATCATTTGCGCCTCATTAGTTTGTGTCTATGCTGCTCTGGCATATTTAAGGGCATTATTTATACACGGACAGAGCCCTCCAGTGCACAGTTTCTTAGAGGGTCACGAACTCTACGCTTCAGCTCTCTTTCCCTACACTCTTTAGTTTCTCACATGTGAACAACTTTCGCTTTAATTTCGAATGCATTAATAATCACTTCGGGGAGCACTTAACTTAACACAAACAACTAATAGGAAGTGGCAACCAATTGGCAGCTCAACTTAGCTGGGTGTGAATTTTAAAACGGGGTTCAGCCACGGCATTACTTAACTTTTTGTATCTTTTTTAATGATTAACAAGTTTTTTCTTGAACCAATTCCTAAGAAGTAATTGCAAAAGGAAAAAGGAAAAGAATTTATAGGTTTGTTATTTAACTAGAAATCTATTTATTTAAATTAAATTTGTGAATTACAGTTCTAAATAAAACAAACAAGATAAAGAATATTAATAAATACTCCAAAGTACATTTTGTTGTATTTGTATTTCTTAAAGAAATGCTAATGTCAAAAGTAATTTGAAGAGTAGGTGCAAAAGAATTTGAAAGTTTATTGTTTCACTTGAAATATTTAGATGTACTTAAGAAGTATTTGCAAAGGGAGATACTACGCATCTATGTATATATTAAATTTAAATATATAAAGCCCAGTCGTAAATGAAACTAAATTCAAAATTTGGTTGCGATCAGATAAAAATTGTAAAAGGTATTTAATAAATTGGATGACAATCTGCTAACTTTTAGTACTTTGTGGTATATTTTGTATGCGGTTCCTTATCAATATAGCAATTATAGCCTTTGGCAAATTGTATACATATTTTAGGAAATATACAGTACTTGATTTTATTCAAAATAAGTAGCGGGTATCTTACAGGCAAACACTCTCAAATGTTGTTTTCTTACTTGTTTTTTAATAATTTAAGAAAAACAGAATCAATATCAATAGCAAAATTAGCTGTAAAAGTAATTTGAAGAGCAGATACAAAATCATTCATCGGTGTGACTAAAAATATATTGTTATTTGTTCAATTTGCGAAGTGCAGTCTATATATACATAAGCTATATAAGCGTTCAGTCTTTAAATCTTGTCAATAGAGTTATAAAATTAAAAATGACATACATTTATATATGTATTTTTATTGTTAATGGCTTTTGCATAAAAATTCCTTTAATAATAAATGTGAAAATGGGACGTTCTATTTAGCACCTTTTTTTTGGTACATTTTTTTTAGCAGATTAATTTTTGATGATGGTGCATTGTAAAACATATGAAACACATATTAGATTACATGCAACATCGTCTATGGCATGCAAAGAATCTTTTTGTGTGGCAGTTGCTGCAATAGTTGTTTATATATATGGTTGTATATGCTACGCAAAGAAACTATTTTTCTTAGAATTTATTAGAGTATAAAAAGAAGCAGAAGTCTGCATTGCTATTTTTTAAAGTTATTTTTAAAGCGCTTCTTAATCACAATAGACGAGGAAGCCATTTAATGGCGATACAAATAAAAGCAGCAACTAGTACTAACATTAATCCATTTGAGACAATTGGCATTTTTAGCAATTTAACAACTACCACAGCCAGTCAGTAGATCTCAAGTTCGATTTAACGTTTGGTTTATGGCTAATAAAATGGTAATGCAACAAATCTCAGACTGCAATTTCAATGCCAACCAAAAAATGTGAAGAACAAGAATGAAAGACATAAAAGTGCGCTATGTTTATTGAGATTGCGAGGCGAGGAGAAGCGAGTTGAAGCTATCAAAAGCTGTACAAGGACACGCAGCATTTTGTGCTGTGCAATTTCTGTTGCATACCTTGAGGCGCTCGCTTTGAGCTACCAACTCATGAGTCGGTTTAATTGCTTAATTACGTCTGCAGCCACAACCACAAGCTGCTGCTGCTTGCCACACACACCGTTTTGCCGCGTTTTGTAGCGTTGCCATGCGTTGCCACGCCCACCCTCAAGTGGGCTATAGCGAGCAGTTTTATGGGGAACTAACAACAGGCAGCGTGGCAGCGCGTTTATGATTGCTCTGCGAAGCCGCAATTGCCCTCAAGTGGCTTGAGGTTTAACTTTAAGTTGAGACATTAATGCGACCCCTTCTTTCACTTTCTTTCCAGGCTACTCCCTTTCTCTTCCCTCTTCTTCGGCTGTTTCGCTTTTGGTTTCTCTCGCTGCTTGCGCTCCTGCTTCAGATTGCGTCATGTGCTTAGCGTAGCAGCTTTGGATGCGCCGCAATGTGGACTTATATGATGGCTGCCGCCCGCGGAGATCGGGTCAACACAATGATGTCCACCAGACGCCGCCCCGAAACCGAATCCCCCAAATACGGATACAAGTGCGTCCCATCACATTTAATATATTCCGCCTGCTCATAAAATTTCACTTGCTCTGCTTTTAGCCTTTCCCGTCCCATGTATCGCACCACACGCTTCGTTGGCCCCGCCTCCTCGGCTCCAGCCCAGCTGCCCTTTGGCGGCGGCAGCAGCTCCAGTTCCAGCTGCAACACCGCAGCTACGCATCAGTTGGCCATGCCACACGAGGAGCTGGAGATCAGCGGCGGCCTCTATGCGCCCTTTCAGCCGACGACGGCGGCGGCCATCAGCAGCGATGGCGTTTGTCTGCCGCGCAAGCATTTAATTGCCAACAAAACGGCACTGCCGTTACCCTTGGGTCCAGATAGCGTCGATGTGGAGGAGCGTCGCCTGCATTATCCGCACGGCAGCTGGCAGCGCAGGCATCGCATTGAGCTGGACGATGACGACGATGACGATGACTACGATGTCGATGATGATGAAGAGGACGTTGCCAAAGGCAACGGCAACGTTGAGGCAACGACAGCAGCAGCAGCTGCGGCAGCTGATGATGATGCTTTTGCCGATGCTCCGTCGATTGTTGAGCAGAAGCAGTCAACGCAGCCGCGTGCCTCAGATGTTAACTATATGGAGAATGGCAGGAAACTGATACAAGTAAGTAATATCGATACTAGGCGCATTTATCACCCATAAATCACACGGCGTATGCGTAATTTAATATGCCACACATAGGAATATGTTCGAAGTCGACAGAGATAAATAGCTAGAGATAGAGAGCGATATGAGAGAACATAAATGCGAACGGACTGACAGACAGACACTTTGCTTATTTGTTGCATTAATTTCATTCCATTTGGTTTTGGCCTGGCCATAATTCGAGGCCGCCGCAGCTATTCAATTATGTGGGCCGTAATTAAGTAATTGCGCTAATTGATTGACGCCATCGAGAACGCAGAGTGACAACAACAATAACAACAATAGCGACAACAATGAAACAATAGCACAATTTATGCTGCGGGCCAATTCATCCATATATAGCACGTTGCGTATACGACGCGTTCGCCACAAGAACATTCCGCAACCGCACTTTTGCACTTCTTCGCATTTCCTCAATTCCACGCTGACCCATTCCGTCCGTATGGGCGCCATGCAAATGAACCGTGGACCTTCATAAACTTGACCTTGCCGTAAATCGCGTTTTAATTACTTCCTCTATTGTCACGTAGCCGACGCGTCGTCCGACCAACGACTCCATGTGCCGAGCCGAGCTGAGCTCCATGTTCCATGTTCCATGTGCCAGCTGACTGCCATTTTCGTGCCCACAGAAATTTTTATTAGCACGTGTCAAATTGCTTCAAAAAAGGAAAACTGACGCAAACTGACAATTGATAGAGTCGAAGTTTTGTTACTCTTACTCTTATAGTTATAGAAATATATATATTATATTTAGAAAATAGTATATATAAGCAATAATATTGAAGAGAATAATATCATATATCAATTTAATACAGTTTTCCTAGCTGGCATTTAATTTAGTTGGTAACAACTTTATAGAAAGAATAAAAATATCTCTGCCAGCGCACTTAAAATGAATGAATCGCAGTTTTAAAGCAATATATACACTTTCTGTATCAAACACCTTTAATCAATTCAGTAGCTTCAATAATAAATTGTTGTGTAAAAGATTGATTCGTTTTGCAACGAAACCCACGTGTGAGGCTTCATATCTGTTGCAACCTTCTAATAATTATATTATTTCGGGCCTTTTCTTCTTTATGATAATAAAATAAAAAAAAAAAAAGTACAGATATAAAAGTCTGTTTAGAACTTAATTTGACCCTCGAGCTATAAATAAGAAAGTGGGAGAAGGACACTCGCCGCCAGGACACTGGCCAGCTGCTTCTTGTCGGTCACGTCAATTGGGTGGCGGGAACTTAGAGAGGAGAGTGCTGCGGTGACGGTGGCAAAATGCCCGAATGCCCAGTATGAGAATGCGAGTGTATATGTTGGCGGACGACCAATTTGATAGATAAGAGCATTGAGCCAGAGAGTCAGGCCAAAAGTAAAGTGAAAGGAAAAGGAAAAAGCAGCCGCAAAGAAACTGACACTGAGAAACAGCGACAGAAACAGAAACCGAAACAGTAAAAGCAACAGAAACAGAAACATTTTCAATGCCATTTCATAAATGGCTAAAGGCAGCAGGGGAGACGAAAACGCAATGAAATAAATACAAATGGAAAACGTTCAGTTCCCTGTTCCCTCCGTTTCCCCCCCCGCGTTCCCCTATCAAGCAGCCACTCAAGTTCCCCGCTTCTGGTGTGTCCCCTCCGATGGCGCAGTGTCGCCCGCATAACGACGTCCAAATATTGGCTGGGTTGTTGTAATGCTTTTGAGGTGTGTTTGTCTGTTTGGCCATCAACTGCGGCAGAAAACCGCAACAGAGCCAAACCGAAGGCAACAATAGAACATCCCCAAAACATACACACTATCACATACATATACTCTCTCATATATGTAGTATATATAGTAAATATATTGTAGTTTATGTATACATCATCAAGTTTGAGTGCTTCAAAATTTTTGAAGAGTCAGACAAAGTTTGCCTTGGCTTCGATTGGTGGTATACCGAAAGAGCAAGAGAGAGAGAGAGTTGAACAATCGCCAAGTTGGTCAGTGTCAGCGCCTTGGGTCTGTCGGCCATTAAACCGATTAATGAGCCAGCCCTATATTTGCCTGCCATACCTTTTTTTTTGCGGGAAAGGTGATTGGAGGGAGAGTATTTGTTGCCCGTTTATGGGCAACCGCCGCCTCTTCGATATTGCTATTCTGTGTCTGTTTTGCTTATTGTTTCTGTGCAATTTGAGCTGGCAGCAGGACACTCGAGCAAACAAAACGCAATGTCGCCCTCCCGTATTCCGGGGAACAACTCTTCGGGTTGTCTTCTTGTTGTTTTGTTGTTTTTTGTGCGCTTAGTCAATTTTCTACAAATTTCACCATCGACAGTTGCGCAAAAAACGCGTTCGCCAACGGCAGCAAAAAATGTATAGAGTAGAAAACTCCGAAAGAAAACAGCAACAGTGAAAATTGACTCATTCGAAAGGAGTTTGCAAAATAATCAGTTCGTGTTCGTACTAAATCAAAAGTCGTCCAACCAACGCGTGATGTAAACAATACCAACTAGGCCCAAAGATTAAGCCAACACCACCAACGAAGAACCAACAAAGGCAAACGCTGGATTTTGCGCTTGATGAGGGTCCAGATTGGACAGTTGCAGTCTCTCAGTTTTTAGTTTTGGGTCTGTTGAGTTTTTTGGGTTGCTGGCATTAGACAAGGTATTAATACAGCCAACCAACCCATGGTAGTCCTTTTTTTTCGTTTTTTGGAAGAGAAAAGATGGATGGGACGGGTGGATGTTCGTTGTTGTTGTTGTGGTTGTTACTCAATGTTGTTACCGCTGTCGTCGTCGTCGTCGTCGTCGTCGATAAGCACTGTTGTTTATGGTCATCCAATCTGCGCCACATTTGCATAATTTCCCACGTCGTTCAGTGGAGCAATAAGCCAAACAAAAATCTCAACCACACTCATCACAACAAAACAAAACACAACACAAAAACAAGAAACAAAATAACAAATTGCAGATAAAAATGCTGAGATATCAATAACAAATAAATAACATTTAACTGGGAATTGAGCAAAGTGCAAGTGCCACAAATGCCAAAAGGGCAAAAGTGCTTATCATCCAAACAGCTGCGCGCACTTCTCTTCTACTATTGTGAATCACAATATCAAAAATGTGGGGTTATTCAGAGTGGTTTTGTCGAGTGCTAATTAGACCACCAAAACCAACGTTATAATGAATGCGGTTTGGAGGGAGTTTGGGGGGCGACAAGTGAAACGAAAGTTTGCCAAATAGCATCATTGTTGCGGGGCTTTAAACCAAAGTTGTTTAGCTCGTGGTGTTGTTTCCCATTAAGCCTTCATAATACTGACTGACATCCAGATGGAGCGTGAGAAAGGAGCAGACAGGGAGAGAGAGCATTGAAATTCGAAATGTAATTGCACAACTTTCGCTTAAAGCTTTAATGTGCTTTCGAAGTCAAAAGTCACATTATCAATAATCAAATATTGCAAGTGCAAACTTTAAGCTTTAAAGCCAATTCTGTCTGTTGCAAATTGAAGCTTAAATTATAATTACACAATTTTCATTTAAAGCTTTAATATGCTTTCAGCGTCAAAAGTCGCATTTAACTTTGATCGAATATTTTAAGGAATTTAAGCCAACTCTGCTTTAAAAGTACTTTTGCTTGAAAAGAGCAATTGGAATTTAATTGCACAATTTTTGCTTAAAGCTTTAATGTGTTTTGCAGAGTCAAAAGTCACATTAACTTTCATTCTTGCAGTCGTAGGTTTTAAGCCAACTCTATTTGAAAAAGGAAATTGCTTGCCAAAGTACAAGTATCTGATAAGGAATATTATTGAACTCAATTGCCAATGGCAGGGATTTGTACTTCGGTTGGGATCACTTTAACACATTGGCAGCTATAAATAAAATAGTAAATCTTTCCGTTTAGTACTCGGCATTCAATCTCTTGGGTTCGTAGATGTCAAAAACGGAAATAACAGACACACCCACACATACACACACAGACACGCTGACTGTCGAGTGGGAACAGTTTCGATTACGAGTACTAAACATTCAGGGCATTTTGGCTCCAAGTCAATTTCCATTCAAAAGTTTAAGATGACCCGCTTCATGTTGCCCGCTCTCTCAAGCATTACCAATCAGTGCCACGTGCCTGGTGTTGCCTCTTTGGCCTTCTCATATATTTTATATTTGTTGGGTCTCCACACAGCTTGACGAGCATTTCAATTGCAGACCCATTGGTCATTTCTAAGGCCTACGGGGCAGCTTAAGAGTCGCTTAAAGTAATTTTATTTGAGCATAAAGCACACGCATGCAATAACCATCAAAAGCGGCGCTTGATTTGCTTAGCATAATGTTAGCCAGCTCCTCCCCCTTCCACCCGGCTGACCACCTGCAGGTTTCCCTCTCAGCTCACCCACCTGTGTCAACACCTAACGGACGCCGGGCAATTATGGAAATTTATTGTGCAGCTCACGCCGCGACGCACTGAATGCCAATCAGGCAGCCGGCGAGTGTCAGTGGTGGACTATGGGAGAGGGGAGTGGAGAGCGGGGGCCAAGACAACGTGGGGCGTTTTCGATTTCAAGTACAAGAGCTACTGCTGCGAGAATCTGAATCAGTTGAGACGCTTTTTATATTTCTATTTTTTTTTTTTTTTGGGTTGCAACCTTGCATAGAGATAATAAGCCACTATGCAACTGGCTGATGAGCTCATCAATATCATTATCATTATCATTTAATCAACATGTTTATGCACTGCCCGTGCTGGTTATCCATCAACAACGGCAGCGTTTGTAAATCCCTCCAGTATCAACTGGTTGGCTTCCTTGTTGCCTTTACTATGCATTTAATTAATATGCACACACGTTTTTAGTTTTCTTCTTTTTTCGGCATGTGTGTAAACACTGCTCAAAACATATCGTCCAAGCGATTAGTTATCGATAGCACAGAGCTGTCGGTTGATCGCTGCACAATAGCGGCAGCAACAATAGGCGACAAATAGCTTTCAGCTTAATTGAATGATGGCCGAAAGAACAATTAAAAGAGCGTTTAGAAAACGGCGCCCAGTTCTGCTGAAAGTGTCATCAATCTTGTCAAATTGCCATCAATGGCCATAGTAGTACACTACTCGACAACAACATGCCTTTTGTTGTCCTTGCTGTTGTTGTTGTTGTTGCTGGCAATGAAGGACTAAAGTCACTTGAGACTTTGCGGGTTAATTAATTAAACGACGACGTCGACGACGACGAATACGACAGTGCCGATGTCGGCACATGCAAATTAAGAAAATTGCAAAATACAAAAGCAGCAACAATCGCAACAACAACAATGCCACTAAAACAACATTTTGAATTGACAACAGCAGCAACATTTAGTTATTGTGTATGCCTGCCGTGGCCAACTTGAACGTTCGTGACGCTCGACGCCTACGTCGCTGCCGCAGTCGACGTCGCTGCTGCCTGCTACACCTTCAATGGCAATTGCAAAGCGCGCAACGCATTTTCAGTGTTAACGGGCAACTCGACGTCGATGCGCATGCGCAGTAACCAAAAAAAGAAACTAACGGTTCGCGTTTAACGGTCATCAACGGCGAACATCATCATTGGCATTGTAACTGCAATTAAAGTGTCAGGCGAAAGCGAAAACGAAAAACGAAAGAGGAAGAGGAAGCGAAGAGAACACAAGCAACGACGCGTTTTCTTTTTGCATGCGACATTTCAAAGTCAAAGCCATGGTGCAATCTTTGGATATCGCTGCCATAGCGGGACAACAAAATGAAGCGGTAAAGCACATGAATAAATATTAAATAATGTGACAAATATGTCTGTGCGTGCGTGTGTGTATGTGTGTGGGTGTGACCTTGACAACAGCTGGGCGCAGCAGGAGGCGTTGCACTGCATTATCATTAGCATTGTCCCCAAAGGGCTGCGGTATACTTACATACATGCACAAATATGTTATAAGCCAAGTTCATGTCACACGCACACAAACACACACACACACACACACAGTGACAGATATACTAACTGCGTAGCTATATGGCTTAATGGATTAACCGCTGGCAGCGACTGATACGCGTTTATTAGACTGTCAAGCACACGCCCCTAATCTCAGGATGTGCACAACGAGCTCGCGGCTCAAGCATCACGTGTGTTTCAGTGTGTGTGTGCGGCGATTGTGGGCGCCGTTGTTACCCATAAACTTAATACACCCATCCTGATGAGTGAGTGTTTGTGTGTGTGTGCGTCTGTCAATGTGTGTATCTCTCTCTTGTGTTGTGCATCGGAACCCCTTGAATAAGTAACCACAGAAACTAACTTGTCTAGAACTAAACGTGCTGCTCTTTAACCCCACAGAGCACAGTGTCAAATTGCGTTTAAGAAACTTGAGCTCAAAAGTAACTAACAAATAATGAAAGGTGTTGTGAATGCAGCTCCGCACAATGCATTTTCCAGGAGTGAGAGTGTGATATTAGTTATATATTTAATATATAGAGAGTAAATCAATATATATATGTACATACATATCAAAGTACATACAAATACAAAGTTCCAAGTTTTTTAAGTGTTTATTACTTTAATCGTAAAGCAGAAAAGTCATTAAAAAGTAACGAGCATTTTAAACTGCAACATTTAAAGCCATTCGCATAGCGAATTTAAAGAGCCGGCTCTTTATTTATTTATGAATTTAAAGAAATGATAGGTAGGCGAAATTAGCTTTTAAAGACGATTTTTTTTTTAACATAGCCCATCCAGAAGAATAAAATTAGTTTATAATCGAATGTACCGGAAATCGGAGAAACTTTCTTGTACTTCCTGTTCAGACGATCTGAAACAGAAGTTTTAGCAGTAGTTGTAGTTTCATTTGCTGCAGATGCTACCACGATTATAAATTTATTAACAATGCTTTGCTGCAGAGCAATACGATTGGAAGCAGTGTGCCGTGAGATTGGCTGCGTCATGTGCACCTATTACTCGTACAAGAGTTTTCCTCAGCTCTACACTACACAAGAGTAGAACAAGTTTAAGCGCAGAACTCGCTGAGTCGCCACCGAATGCTGGCCAAGTTTTAATGCGGTTACCCTCCGAAGCAGGGGCCATTAAAACGATTCAATTAGTGCGCGCCACTTGCGTGGTACATTTCCACATTGATGTTGGCCCGAAAAACAACACAAAGAGAAAATAAACTTAATGCTCATTCCCCTTGATTTCACGTTGTATGCTTTTTTTGCAGGAGCCAAAACAACGGAGCAAACCGTCAGCGTTGAGCAGAACGCTGCAGGCATTGCGGCAACGTCTGACGAAACGGAATCGGGCCAAGCCACCGGATTGGTTCCTCGAGAAGTTCTCGAACACAACGAACACGGACAAGATTGGCAAGACGCCGGGCGGTGCCATGGATGATGCGGCATTATCGAGTGAAATTCGTGGCAGCAGCGCGCTCTGCAATCGTCTCTCCGTCGACCCAACCCTGCAATCCCATTACAGGGTAAGTATGCGAAATTTTCCCCACAGTTTCGGGCACTCTCTATAATATTTCATGACAGTGGCTCGCTGTGGTTTCGCTGGCGGTGCTCTACAACATCATCTTCGTGGTGGGTCGCTCCGTTTTCTGGGAGATCAACAAGAATGCGCCCGCCGTTTGGTATACGCTGGATTATCTATGCGATTTCATTTACCTCCTGGATACGCTTGTGCACATGCACGAAGGTGAGTGCCAAGTGCTCCGTCAGAGTTACAACTGTGTACTCACGGCCAGAAAAAAGGCCGAAAGCACAAAAGTTGAAACGAATCCACAAAGTGAAAGAGCGAGTCTATTGTTGAGCAGGAGCAGGCAGCAAGCTCGCTGCTTATGCAAATGAGATTCGAGACTTTTGGTCTGACTAAGCTGCCACAGACAATGGCAAATCTAGTTGCTCCATATAACAAACATATGTGTGTTAGTGTGTGTGGGTGTGAGCAAGTGTGTGTGTGTTCCTCAGTTGCCAAATGCAGGGATAAGCCAGCCTTGACATTTCACATAACAGGAATATACGTTTGTTTTTAGAGCATTGCTCTTTTCTTGAGCAAATGGTGGACAAGCAATAGCACTAAAAATATCTAGCAATACTAAATAGGGTATTTGATTTGCTATGACTTGCTTAGAAATATTACTTCAAATACAGCAGCAGTTCATTCGTTTAGTTTTAAAAGGAAAACAATAGAAAAGTTGATTTCTTTTGAATCGAAATAAAAGATTACTCATGACAACAAAGATAGATTTAACACAGGAAGACTTCAATTGCAAATTTCATAATTTATGAGAGTAGCTTTAAAGCAAAACATAATGATATTAAAATATGCTAAAATATTAAAAAAATCTTAAAATATTTAATTAATCTTAAACATTTTAAAGGAAAATATGAAGAAACTAGCAACATTTTTACTGATTAAAGTATTCTTTGAATTTTGCATATCTTCAATGTTCAATTGTTTCTTTAGCATTATTTAAAGCTGTTATTTGAAATACATTAAAAATTGAGTAAGCAAATAAAACATAGACTGCATAAAAAAGGTGCGTGTGAATTAACAAAGTCAAGAGCGTAGGTATAAAACATGTTTTATGCCATACTTAGCTTAGTCAGAATCTCAGACAATTTCCCTGGAATTTCTAAGTGTAAAAAAGTGTCTCAAAGTAGAAACTGAAGTAATTAATAGTTCACCCAATAACGAATGTTACCATATTGAAGTGGTCAAATAGTTAGTCATAACTTTGCAGTAAACAACTTGAAAAACTAATTAAAATACAGGATACCTAAAATAAGATTTATTTGCCTATCAAATATTATTAACTTGTTGTGTACATAAGCTATTTATAGTTGAGCTGCAAGCGCAGTAAATGTTGCTATTTTACAGCAATCGCTTTAGAAGCCAATCGAAGTTGTAAACGGTTTTGTGTTTAGCATGAAACAGCAAAAACAATTTGCTACACAAATCCCTCGACGTTGGCTTAGTTAAGCTGAGGGGCGGGTTTTGGGGATGGGAAGAGTATCAAAGTTTTAGTTTTGCATTCTGATTCGGGCTTTATATGTTACGCTGAAGGGGCAACAACAAAAGCGCCGCGAACTGTGAAATGTCTCGCTGCATGTGGCATGTACGGGCAGAACAATAACTAAAGGAACAAGGACGCACACACACACTCCCACACACTCAGTTGCACACACACACACATCAGCGACATAAACTTTGCCCTCTGGCTAAAGGCAGTCAACTAATATAAGTTCCTTCCTCTCCCCGTTGACAGGTTTTCTGGACCAGGGTCTTCTTGTGCGCGATGCGTTTCGTTTGAGGCACCATTACTTCCACACCAAGGGCTGGTATCTGGACGTGCTGTCGATGCTGCCCACGGATCTGGCCTACATCTGGTGGCCACCCGAAACCTGCTCCAGCCTCTACCTCCCGTGTCCGGTGATAGTGCGTCTCAATCGATTGCTGCGTTTGCCCCGGCTCATGGAATGGTTTGATCGCACCGAGACGGCGACGGGTTATCCGAATGCCTTTCGCATCTGCAAGGTGGTGCTCGCGATTCTGGTGCTGATCCATTGGAATGCCTGCATGTACTTTGCCATCAGCTATGAGATTGGCTTCAGTTCCGATTCGTGGGTCTACAATCTGAATGGAACGCGCAACAATACGTTGCAGCGGCAGTACATCTATAGCTTCTATTGGTCCACGCTGACGCTGACGACAATTGGCGAGACACCGACGCCCGAGAATGATGTAGAGTATCTGTTTGTGGTGGCTGATTTCCTCGCCGGCGTTCTCATCTTTGCCACCATTGTGGGTGAGTGCTTCCTCGCCTGTATTTCCCCATTTTGCTTTCGGGGTCGCGTTGTTGTGTTTGCTTTTCGGGGCCGCATTGTTTACGCAAATATTTCGTCTGATCGTTTAATTGGTTGCAGAGTGACATCTGTGACATCAATGGGTATTAATTTACAGCCCCACGCACGTCAGGGACAACAACGGACACGTACCGTTCTCCGGTCCTCTGTCTGCCGAGTCTGGGTCCATCCGCATGTACATGTCCTCCATGTCGACCCACATTATTCATTACGTTCTACTTTGTTTTGTTTTGTTATTTCTCTCGTTCTCTGTCTATTGCTTTCCTCTCTCTGTGTGTGTGTGTGTGTGTGGGGTTGATTTGTTGCTGTCGACGCCTTCACATTCGCTTCGCTTTTTGGCAAACGTGCCTTTTTATCATTTTTGTCGTCCTTCTTATCGTTGCCATTACCGGGAACTGAGCAGCGGGAAGCGGGCAACGGGAAGCAGAGGGGGGAGTCTGACATCTGGGCAAACAAATTTACTTACCATGATGAATGCAAAGTTCGTCAGCGTGTCGCGTCTGTCGCTCTGTCTCTACAGCACCGGAAGTGCCGCCATTAGTCGCCTTTTGTGCCATGCGTTACGCATACGCCGCATTGGCCCCCCGACAATTTACGACTCACGAGTGCCACGGAAACGGCTGTCCGAAATTAAAACGATCCCAAATGCATACCCTTTCCTTTCTTTTCCTCTTCCACTTGTAGGTAACATCGGCTCGATGATATCGAACATGAACGTCGCCCGCGTCGAGTTCCAGAATCGCATGGATGGTGTCAAGCAGTACATGGCCTTCCGTCGGGTGGGCCATGAGCTGGAGGCGCGAGTGATACGCTGGTTTGCCTACACCTGGTCACAGAGCGGCGCCCTCGACGAGGAGCGGGTGCTGGCCGCCTTGCCCGACAAGCTAAAGGCCGAGATTGCCATCCAGGTGCACATGGACACCCTGAAGCAGGTGCGCATCTTTCACGACACCGAACCCGGACTGCTGGAAGCGCTGGTGCTCAAGCTGAAGCTGCAAGTCTTCAGTCCGGGTGATTACATTTGCCGCAAGGGTGACGTCGGCAAGGAGATGTACATTGTGAAGCGTGGCAAGCTGTCGGTGGTGGGCGATGATGGCATCACGGTGCTGGCCACACTCGGAGCGGGCTCCGTCTTTGGGGAGGTGTCGGTGCTGGAGATTGCCGGCAATCGGACGGGCAATCGACGCACAGCGAATGTACGTTCGCTCGGCTACTCGGATCTCTTTTGTCTGGCCAAACGAGATCTGTGGGAGACGCTCGCGGATTATCCGGAGGCACGCTCCACGCTCACGCAACGTGGCTGTCAGCTGCTGCGTAAAGATGGACTGCTCGATGAGCAGATATTTGCTGGTAATTTGACGACGCCAACTCAATTCAGGCCACTTCCGGCAGCTGACTAACGCACTTCCGCACTTCTTCCATTTCCATTTCCATTCTTCACAGACTCGCAGCGTGTACATGATAGCATCGAGGGTGGCATCGAGAAACTGGAGCTGTCCGTGGAGAACTTGAATATGCGGCTGGCTCGCTTGCTGGCCGAGTACACAGCGAGTCAGGCGAAAATCAAGCAACGTCTGGCCAAGCTGGAGCTCAAGTGAGTGTTCTAATCTTGTTTGCCACAGCACTACAACACAGCACTAACAACCGCTTCTTTATCTTCTCAACACAGTGGCGGTGGCTCTGTCGGCGGTGCGGGGGGTCGAGGCGGAGAGGATGAGCCACAGATGCGTGCACGCAGCGGTCGACTTTATTCCCTACAGACCAAACGGCGCCCACGTGCGCGCCTTGAAGCGGCTGCCAAGAGCGGCGATGCGGCCAAACAGAATACGCTCTAAGCGAGGGAGGGGATAGCTCCAGGAGACGGGGAGTTGCAACCTATGCCACATGGCGGCATTCCAAGTGTCGCTCTGCAAGTTTTTTTTTGTGCTGCAAAACTAGTGATAAATGCATTCAACTTGAGGGAGTTACGACTATGGAAAATGATGCTGCAGATTAAAAAGTTTCCCCGTTTGAGCGGATGATGTTCGAGAGGGGAAAGCAACCGGGCAGCTTGGCTGGGCGCCAGTTAGACGCGCGTGTAAATCAATTTTTAATTTTTACAATTAGTTTAAGGGAACACAGAGAAACAAGCGAGACGTCGGAAGGGAGGAAGGAATGTTTGTCAGCGAGAGTTTTTGGTTCGAACTTTTTATGTTTGTGTTGTTTTTTGTAGCGCAACTTTATAAATTTGTAAAATGATTCAAACTGAATGTGCCTCAAAGTGTGTAAAAGTAGATTAGTTAAGAGCAACAGCAACAAAATTAAATTAGCTCTCTCGTTCGATGAACGGTGAACGAAAGGTAAGCGAGCGATTAGTCTATAGGAAAGGGGAACGAAATTTTTGGGGGAGTAGTGAAGTGAAACAGACGACGATTTCTTGTATCGTTGTAAATACGTATAAGTCGAGCTGAAACATTGTGAATGTGCAGCTCGGCAATAGTCCAATTTTATAAGCTAAAAAAAAAACATTTTATTTTTCTAACAAAAGAAAGAAAGAAAGCAGTTGAAGTACACAAAAATTAAGGTCCAAATATAAATATTGCACCTAGAACAGAAACAACAACAACAACTACGACTACAACAACCACCAAACGACATTTGCTGAAATAGACGAAGATGGGAAAATCAAAAACGAAAACTACTTAAATCAAATATTAAGAAAAAAAAAACGCATTTCCTATTTGTCATACATGAATGCATTCTCTTTGATTTTGTGCTGCGAAAGTGCAGCAGGAAATAACAGAAAAGTGCATGGCCACCTTTTCTACCTTAAGTTCTACTTATGTGTAACGATAACTAGTATAGATATACGTAGATATATTTACAGTGCGAAGAGGGGATGGGAGAATAGGGAGAAGGGGGAGCAACAGTAATGAAAAACCATGTTAACATTTTATCGAGTCAGCGAATTGTAAGTGTAATTTCAGTGTTAAGAGCAAAACGCTTCCAAAGCCAAATTTGAAGAAACAAATTGTAATTGTAATCCACACAAAAAACAACGACACACACACACACACACTTACATCACACACACATACACAGCAACACACATGTTGAAAACTGTATTTTTATATTAGCCTGATAAATGTACGAGAATTGTAAATGTAAGCAGAATCTATTAATAAATTGTGAGAACCTCAAAATGGGTGAGTGGTGCTATTTGCTTGGCCAGCGCTGTATCATTGTAAACTGATAATGCTGTTTCGCTTGTCGTGCGCCACAGTCTAATGACAAGTCGAAGTGTGGCAGACAAAGGGCGGCAATTACGTGAAGTACGTAAAGTAATGCAGACACTTTGCCCTCGCACTCGCCTCGCCTCTCGTGCGTACCACGCTGCGTATGAGTAACGAAGGAATCGTGCCAAAGTCAAAGTGAAAGTGAATGTGAAAGCCACGCAAACGCCCAAATGCCAACCTCATCCTGTAAATGCAGTAAAAAATCAATTTTGACGAAATGCGACAAGCAAAAAAAAAAAAAAAGTAGAAGAAAAAAAAAATGAAAACAACGCACACAGGAAAAAGAAATGAAGATGAAGAAATGCTCGTATAAAAAGAAAACGCTCTCTCAGCCTTTTGGAGTGGATACGCGTAGTGTTTCCGTTACCAATTCCATGTCCGCCACACCAATACCCGAGAGTCTAGCACCTACACACACACACACACACACAGCACACACTCTCTCTCATTGCGAAGGGCTGGCTTTATTTGTTGCCAGGACACGTGAATGAAGCTGCTTGGGGACATGACAGACAATAAAATTTAGACGCTCCCATAGCATTATGGATACACACACACAGACACACTCACACACTCACACTCACATACAAGGACATATGAGGATACGCATATGAGGATTTTTGCGTGTAAGTCGCCTTTTTAGCATATGCAAAAAACATTGACAGGGTGACTTGCATGCCTTCGAATGAATCGTTTCCGCATCCGTCTTTTGAAAGGAAACATTTTTATAAATCAACAAATTAGAATTAAAATACACGCATCAAATGCGCCTAAAGTCATTGCGTGACTTAAGTCATTTTTACCCAAGCACGCTGATGATTTGTTGATATAGGAAATAGCTGCTAATATATTTCCTTTTCCATCCAGATATAATTACAATTTGTTGCTGAATACCAAGCAACAGATTAATTTCAGCTATGACTGAGCTTTTAACTAGTCAATTTCTCAAGTATGCTTTCGAAAATTTAATCTAAACTGTTTTACAAATTTACTTGAAAATGTTAAGCTCTTGTATAAAAGTTTGTATTCCAAACCAATTCATTATTTAAAAAAAAAAGAGAATAAAATATAGTTTTTTTTAGTAGAACATACATATATTATACATATAAATATACGTTCCTTCTAATACCTTATAAGTACACTTAGTTTGATAACGAAATGTTTATAAAGATTATTTATTGCCAATGAATCTGTATATTTATATAAGCTTCACATATTTCATATCTTATCTGAATGAATTACTTCATTTTACTAATTATTTTCATTATCGTTGACTTTATTAAATTATACTTAAGAGCTAAGATTGCTAATGTTAAATTGTTTAATTAACTTTAAAATCATCTAAAGTGTAGTTATACAGTTCTATCAATCAATACGCAAAGTTATCTAGAATGTAGTCGAATTTGATAATGCAAAATTTGTCAATTTAGAATTACAACTATGAGATATAGCTCACTGACATTTGCTGTCTATACATTTGATATATATGTGTTTACAAATTTCTTACTTTCTTTTTGACACCAGCAACTGTATTCATACAAATCATTCTTAAATTGTGCGTTTATTTTAAGGAATACTTTATTAGACATTCTAGCAATTAATCAATCGTTGACCATGTCCACAAAAGCTGACGATATGCACTATCTGCGCTGTCTCAAGTGCCTGAAGACCATCAAGTGTCCACGCCATGACACCGGCTGCCTGATGCGTCATGTGCAGACACATCATCCGGAGATCATTGAGAATGCCAACGATAAGGTGCAGAATCTGCACAAGCTGGCTGCTGAGCATGGCATCAGCGAGGAGCGTTTGTCGCAGATTAGCAAGATGACGGGCATGTCAGAGGCACAAATGGCAGACGAAGCTGAACGCTGTAGGTATTCAACTCAATAACTTAATAAGCTATTAAGCTAAATTCCGTTTTAGATATGGCCAAGCACAAACCGCCTAGTGGCAGCCAGCCGACTCAAAAGAGCGGCAGTCAAGCATGGCAGGAGCCGAAAATCACCGACTCCAAAGACATAAATAGGAAACAATATTATCGCAGCTCCATTGAGCGTTGGATACCCACCGATGGCTGCATCTATTGTCCCAGCTGCGGCTGCAATCGTCGTCCGCTGCTGAGGAGCAGCTCTGAGTTTTATTCCAGCACTGGCTGCCCTGCCTCGTGTGTGGCCAACTGTTGGCCCTTTTGCTTTCTGCCCTGTCTGAGCTCGCCGGACAATCGCGAGTATCTGCACTGCTCCAACTGCAAGAGCTTTCTGGGCATCTATGATCGCGAGCACAACTGCATTCGACCCAATCGCGAATTTGTGCCGCATTAACCAAATATTTCTCACAGTGCACTCCATTTGAATAGGTAATATAAGCATACAAATATATTTTAACTGCGAGATAGCTAAACGATTCGACTCGTTTATATAAAATTTATTATTGCACTACGACATCTTGAAAGTTTTCTCATAAAGCTTTGCATGCTTCGTACTAATTGTTCATTTTTTAAATAGAACATATTACTTACAGTACATCACATATGAATAAATATCAAGTATTTGAACTGCAACCCAAAAGAAGCTTTAAAAATGGTAAATGCTATTTAAGAAATCATTTCATATGGCAAAAACGGCTGCTGCAGTTAAGTCTTAGTTAATTCGGCAATCAGGTATATTTTGTACTTTGTATATTTACAGTAATAGAACAAAGATATATTAAATATCGACTATGGTATATTGTTGTATTTTCTCGGTATAGTAATTTGACCGAAAATCCAGCAACACTTTTTTGACAATCTTATATTTTAAAACTAAACCTTTTATTAAAAAGGGTTAGCTGGTATCTCAAGTCGATTGTATCTTTCTTACTCGTTTAAATCGCAAATATTTCTCACAGTGTATTCCAATCAAACAAATTAGAAGCATAGTATAAATATATTTGAACTGCAACCCCAGAAAAGCTTTCACACAAAACTTAGCAAACTTAACTTTAGCGAAGACAACAACCCTGACTAGCTCTCATTGCTCTTTGGCCGCCACTGTTAGCACCACAGTTTGACTCTGTTGTTGTTGCTGCTGCTGCTGCTGCCTCTGCTCACGTTCTCGCTCCCGCTTCTCACGCTGCTCGGCACGCTGGGCCAACACACGTTCCCTTGACTTTTGCGCACGCACAGCACAATCCTTGGGCTTCGTCTTCAACCGCATGTCATCCACAGCCGCCTGTTTGCGTGCTGACTTCGAGAGACAACGCTCATAGCAGCCAATGGGCACATAGCGTCCAATGTAGCAGCCACAGTGGCCGCAATAGTGATTAATGTCCGCACGTCCTCGCCAGCTCTTACTACAATACATCCCGAGTGTTAGCTGGTCAACTGCTCAAGAAGTTGCCACTCATCTTACCACAGTTTTGTGAGGCCAAGCAGTCGCTGCAGACAGGTGACCGCCTCCAGTTGAACAACGCTCCACTCGAAGTGTTCGCAGGCCGGACAATTGACCATGGTAGACTCCGTTTGCAGATAGCCCACCTGCGGTTTGCTGGTGATGCTAATCGCAATCACTTGCGGCTCATCGATTGCCATGTTGTGCACACTCCGCCCGACGACGCGTAACTGAATCCAGCAACGCCCCAGCACGGAAAATATACAGAGATTGAGAGCGTACTACGTTCTCTCGCTCTCACTCTCTCGATCAATTAAAACACACACACACATCAGTAGCAGCTCTTTATTGTTTGACACTTTGGTTTGTTTTTGGGCAGCTCAACACTCAGAGTTGGGGGCGTCTATAGACACCCAGATACTCGCCACAGGCGCCGCAATGATGCCGCTTGGTGCAGCAGCGCAGCCAGTTGCGTTGGATGCGCGTCTTGGCCAACGTCTTGCAGTAGGGGCAGGTGATCTCACGGGCATTGGGGCCGACTGCAAAGTACAGCGGAGCTGGCGACGTTTCCTCAGCCATGTTGCGAATGAATGAAGCGTTGTCTGCTGTCGCACGCTTGCGAATTGATACTGACAGCAAGCGTGCGACTGGAGAGCGAGCACGATGCCCAAAATTCGAAAAAAGAGAGCATCGTTTGTAGTTGAAATTTTTGTTTATTTTCAGCATGCGAAAAGTATTCAAATAATGTGAGGGAGAGAACCAGAGAGTAATAGAGAATAGCAGAGAGTGAGAGTTAGCGTCTTCTACTTGATTTTGAGTGGAGCGCGTCGCTTCATGGCGCGTCCAAAGTAGCAGCCGCAGTTGCCGCAGTAATGACTGCGATCCGTTTGCTTGCAGGGCACATAATAGTTGAAGCAGCAACAGCAGCAGAAGGAGCTGCAAAAGGGGATAATATTAAGTGATATTCTAATGATCATTCCGTTGCATGCAACTCACACAAAGAGGCAGCCAACAATGCGATTGATCTCCGTCGCCCACCACTTGAGATCATTCTGCACCACACTGCGCTCCTTGAAGCCGCACGCAGGACACTTGAGCACCACCGACTCATGTGGCAGATTGAGAAAAGTGCCAGCTAAAGGTGTGGCAAAGTTCTCGTAAATGTCGCGCTCCTTTTTCGCCTCTAGTTTCGCTTCCAGCTCCTGCTGCTGTTGCTCCTCAGTCGTCGTCGTGGTCGTCATCGTTGCTGCTGCGGCCAAACTGAAAGCGAAATGTGGCCAAAGCAATAGAGCAACCTGTTTTGCACACAACAATACAGAGAGAGAGAGAGAGCAAAGTCACAAAGAGAGCGAGAGAGAGCGTACAGTCGTGTTGATTTGTAGCGCGTCTTTAATTGAGTTAGATGCGTAATAGAATTATAAAAAAGAACAAAAGAATGTCTGGCATTTATATAGCACATTAATTGACCTAATCGGACTTGCTCTGGATGCCCACTTTGCCGCCGCAGCGGCTGCAATAGACGCCCTTGGTGGTCCACTCGCGATTGCAGCCACACCAGGTGCAGATGCAACAGATCCAAAAAACGGGAAAGATGCTGAAATAAAGACAAAGATTATATGCAAAGTCAGCAACAATCTGGTTTAACCCACCAGGAGAGCAAGCTCAGGCAGCAGCTGGCATCCTTGCAGCCTGCGGCACGCATCACAGCCGCCTCGCTTCTCTCGCGGCACAGCGGACAGAGCAGCTTGTAGGTGGACGGACCCGGCGTATAGTAGCGCAAACGAGGCGGAGACTTGGGAGCTGCCTCCACTTGGGTAAGCAGTGTCACCTTCTCAAGAGGCTCATGCCCGTCGATGTAGGGCACAAGTGTGGCATGATGATCCTCGACCACAATATTGGCAATAATATTGCGAGCACGCTCCTCCGCTGTTTGGGCGGGCAGCAGTTTGATCTGCAGCGTCTGCGTTTCCATTGTAACTGGCGGGCAGCCAGCAAAGCATACAGAGTGAACACTGAGTGTGAGAGAGAGTTTGCTGATCGAGAGCGGAGCGCGGCAACAGGGCGTATGTGTATTGTGTGAGCACTCTATGATGTCATCGATGGCATCGCGACTACAGCTGGAGCTGCCCAAGCAGAACCAGAAACAGCAGTAGAGCAACAAACAAATTGCCTTGCTTTGTTTATTTTTCTTTAGCAAATGTGAAACATTTCCGAATAGCATTGATTTCATAACGGGGCTACAAGCACTTGTGCTGTCAGAAAAGGCTTTTAGTTTGAGGCATTTGCGCTTTATTAATAAACATTTAGATACATTATTTGTATGTTTGCATTTTGCATTAGAGTCGCTTCTTCAGGCGCAGAGGCAAGCCGCCATCCGGCATTAGCACAGGAGCTGGATCAAAGCGAAATTCGACTTCTTTGCGAGGCGCTTCAATCACATCGAAGTTGGCCAATATCTTGGCCACAGCCACCTTGGAGTTGACCTTGCCCATGCGTTGTGCTGAAAGTGATAAGAATAATTAAGTAAAAATATTAGAAGTAGAATTCTTAACTCAAATTGAAATGAAAATATTTTTGTAGCACTGTAATTAATTCTCATTTTTGAAGAGCATTTAAAATAGAATTAATGTTGGCAACAGCTCAATTACGTCAGCTATTTTTCTCAAATTTAGATGGAAAATGTGTGCATTAAATAAATACATTAAAAATACAACTAATTTCGTTTTGGGAAATGCTGTAAATACTTCAAGTTATTTACGAAAATTTATGGTAATATTAAATTTTCCAAACTACATACAGCTTAATGCTGAACATATTTGGAATTATATGAGCAACATTTTAAAAAAAGCTAGTTTGCTTTTTGAAAATAAAGACATTTTATGATATTTCATTTGCATATTGTTGCAAGTAATTCGAAATGCTCATAAAATTGTTTAAAATATTGTAATATTACAATTAAAAGAAGAAAACGATCTTTTTTATAAATGCTACAATTTTGAGAAGTAAAATTAATTATTTCATTATAATATTAATGTGAAAATAAAGAGACTTTCTTTTAAGGTCCTCCCTAACACAATTTGAACTGACAACTTCTATGAAATCATCCAATAAATCATTTCCAATTCAATTGTAGATGACTTTAAATATCGCAACAGCTGTGCGAATTAGTCATTGTATTATATGGCAACTATATTCCATTCTATTCTTACCAATGCAGTGTCTGGGTCCCTCGCCAAATGGCATATAAGCCACCTGATCGTAGTTCATGATGTCGGCATCGAAGCGATGTGGATCGTAGTCCATGGGATTGGGGAAGTATTTTTCATTACGATGAATGCCAAGCAGCGAGATCAGGATGGGAGTGCCCTTCTTAATGGTGTAATCACCATCCGGCACTTTAAAGTCCTGTGTGCACTCGCGATTCAGGAAGGGCAGAGCAGGATACTTTCTCACAGTTTCTAAGCAGAGGGAGAATATAAGTTGGGAATGTTATTTGCAGTTTAGCCACTAAAACTCACCATTAATGCACAGATCCAAAAACTTGAGATCCTGCACTGCCTCGTAGGTGAACTTGTCGCCACGTTTGAGCTGATGACGCGCCATCACCTCATCCAATTCATCGCGTGCCTCCTTCAGCAGCTTCGGGGACATGGACAACTCGTAGAGTGTGAATGCTGCTGTCGCTGCGGTTGTCTCCGAGCCGGCAATGTAAAAGACAAACGCCTGAGCGGTGAGCTTCTCAATGGACATGGCCTTGAGGTCACTTTGAGCGGTCTCAATGTTCCACACTTCATCGTCATCGTCGCCAATCTTGCCCGTGTTGCGCAGACGAATGAGCAGCTGCAGCAGATCCCTACGGACCACATTATTCTTCTCCCGGAACTCAATTGTGCGCCGCATAATGTCACGCAGCTTGGTCAACACCTCGTTCTCGAAGCCCAGGCGATTCATGAGCTTGGCTAATCTATAGGTGAAAACATTAGCAACAAGCTGGAGAGAATTGAGTGATGTACTTACGGTGGAAACACAAAGACACACATATTGTGGATCTTCATGAGCACGGAACCATTTTTGAGCAACGTATCGCTGCAAAGCCGAAATTCATTATTGGGACTCGAGAAGCTATCCACGTCCAGGCCAAAGATAACCGAACCAATGATATCGATGGCATATGTGGTGAGCTTTTCCTTCATTTCAATTGCATCATTCGGTGACCTTTCAATGACACCCAGCAGATGTTGCACCAGTTTCTCACCCACATCGTCGATGGTATCAAACATGCCCTTGATCTTGCCCGATGAGAACGAAGGCGTCAACTTGCTGCGCAGATTACGCCACGAAGCGCCTTGCAGATTAAACAAGTTCGATGACAGCGGATCGTGTTTCTCATCCACATAGATGCCACGATCGTGGAAGCTACCAAAATCGCTGGTCATCACCTGCCTGGCCAGCTGAGCATCTCGCACCAGCAACGTGGGTTTGTTCATCATATAGATGCCCACGACCTTTGCACTGTGTCGCAGATAAACATCGTACACGGCCAGACCGAAACCGCGCTGACTTTTCACCACCGATTCGAGTACACCGAAGGGAAATTTTGCCTTCTCCTCGACCACGCCCTCACGTTGCCAGTGTGTGTAACGCCTACGGACGTATTGCACGATCAGCACCAGCGAAACGGTGAAAAGTAGAATCCAAAACATTTTGTGAGATTATCAGAAGGTTTGAACTTGTAACGCGATCAGCGTTCAACTTGTTGTCTCTCTTTTGAAATGCATTCGCAAACTGAACAAACAAACGTCTGTCCAGCGGCTTAAATGCCGCAAAAGTCTAGCCGAAGAATCTATTGCGACGCCTTGTGTGCACTTCATAACCGTTTCAGATAACAACTTCGGAGAGACCCGATTCCATTTGCCTACTGCTATCAGTAAATATCGAGCGAGCAATCACCTTTCAAAGCCCAATTACGTCACAACTGTTCGCCACGGTAAACGACAGTCTACGAAATTCATATGTTTACAGCTCTTCAAGTGGATAGCTTTTGCCGGCAGCTGAAAGCTTTTCATTGTACACCCGGCAGTTTCATGATTGCTCGTAAAAGCTTCAAAGTGATCTTCAGCTAGGGAGGTTCAAAGTTTCCACGCAAAGAAAAAACGTACCAATATTATCTTCAATCAAGATTGTCTAAGGTCAAATTAGAACCAAGAAGGTTGATTCTAGAATCAATATCGAAATTTCATAAAAAATGTATATTTTTCAATATTGAAATTTTAGATCATAATCTTGATAGAAAACATCTCAATATTGAATCAAGAAGGCAATATATTAATTCAACATCAAACAATCTTTAATTTAAATTGATTAGAATAAAATAAAGTAGATCGAAGATTTTTAAATCAAGATTTGACATCTTCTTTTCAATCTAGAATAAAACATTCTTTAATCAAGATTTTTATTTTAAAATAAGATGATTTTAGTCTTTAAATGCAAATTTAGCATTAAAATTGATAATGATTGTTTTTATGATTTTTTCTCTCCTAAAAATCTTATATCAAGATTGTTTTTAGATCGAAAAAATTTTTAATTTGCAATCTATTTTTTAATTTACACATTTTTTTTCTCTCTGTATGCAAATGCAGCAGTGCAATGTACAGATATAAATTTAATAGACTTAAGTAATTCATGCTATCTTTCAAGTGATTTTGAATGAAGATGCTGCGAAACTAAAAGCGTTCGTTTAGTGCCAAAACTGGGGCAAAATCTGATCAAGCATTGAAACCTCTGAATTCCGTTCTACTTCTAAATGTTAAAGATTTTTGCTTTTGTAATCAATGAATTAATTAATCAATCTTTAATTTTCAATAATAAAAACTATAAAATCATTTCAATTTAACTTTAATTACTTAAGGAAAACTAAATTATATATATATAAAAAAAAAGTTTTTGGAAAATTCTTTAACAAAATATGGTGGAAATAAGAATTAGCCGAATTTTTAATTTCACAATAGTATGTTGTATGTTGAATATCAAATTATGATGAAATTGTATTGAACCTGCATAAGCTTTGACTTCATTAACGGACCAAAGCTTTCTAATCTTTAATCTTCTGTTAGAGTGCCAAATGAAAGTGCAAATTATAATTCAAACTTTAACTTTTAAACAAATCTTTAGAAGTAGATGAGTTCTTTAGAATTGTAAATGTTGTTGCTACAATTTCCTGCTGATTTAAAAGCTTTGCATCGAGAGATCACTTTTCGGGTCACACAATTAATTACTTTTAACTGAATTAAAAAATATCTCTTCACATTAAAATGATGCGATATGTTTTGAGAGCAGCTCTCGCAAAATGGCAAACGAGCTCTCAAACTTATTAGTCTGTGCAACGAGTGTTGCACGCTGACACAAAGCTTTTCATTCAAATAAATGATATAAGCGATTCAGTCATCTATTTGTGTTTTTATTTTTTTATTTAAAATGTTGTCGCTTAATTATGTTTAAATTTAGAACACTGCGTGTTGACTTGTTGAATTGGAATTAGCTCTGCTCAATCGCCGATCGCTGTTTGCCAAGCTTCTTCTCATCGAGCGCCTCCTTCTCTACCTTGCGGAATTTCTGCCAACGTCCATTGTCCTCCACCTCGGAGCGCTGCATGCGGAAGAGAGCGCGTTTATACCAGCTCAACGAAATGTGGCGTCCAATGAAGCAGCCGCAGTTGCTGCAATAGTGATTGATGTCGTGTCTTCCCCGCCAGCGAATGGGATTGCTAAAGGGAATGATAGATTAGATAGTTGGCGGGATTAAAATGGGAGTGTTTTAACCCACCAACAGAGCAGCCAATTTATGCTGCAAGTGATCTTCTGTAGACATGTGACAGCCTCGAGCTCCACTTTGCTGGTTTGTAGCTGCTGGCAGGCGGGGCAGACAAACTCCAGGGGCAGCGTGGGCAAGTGACCCACCTGTGGCACCTCAGAGATGACGCCATCGTAGTCACAGGCGCTGCCGTCCAGGCTCTCAGTGCTGGCCATTTGATGACAACGACAGACGCAGCGCAACTAAACAACAGAGATGTGCCAAATTCCCAACTCAAGTATGCGAAACGAGCAGCGAGAGAATGGAGAACGGAAAACGAAGAATGAAGATCGAAGAGAGAGTGAGTGATCAAGAGAGAGCGGAGAGAGGATTTCAAATACTTTTCGGGGCGTCGATAGATATTTGATTGCTTATAACAACGAATTATGAAAACTGGCAACAGCTGCGCATTGCGAATTTATTTATAGCGTCATTTGCGAATCGGATTGCCAAAATAAAGAATTGTGGAACATGGAACTACAAACTACTAGATGGGACGCCAGTGGAAGCCCAGATGTCCGCCACAGCTGCTGCAGAAGATGCGCTTGGACTTCAGACGACTCTGCAGACAGGAGTAAACACAGCTCAGTGCAAAGATGGGGAAACAGCTGCCCGAAGAGAAGAGAGATGATTATTGTACTATAGAGTATTAGGTGATAGATACACTCACCAGGACAGCACAGACATGAGGCAGGTGAGCTGGCCAAAGACGCCACTCATTTGTACAGTCTCAGTGTTTGCCTGCTGCTTGCACAGTGGACACTTGACCTTATAGGTGCTGGGACCAACGCTGTAGAAGCGCAGCTGTGGCTTCAGTGGCGTCTTTGGCTTCTCGGGATCGGGCTCAAGCTCGAGCACAGCTGTGGCAGCCGAGCTGTTGTCTAGCTCCACTTCGTTCAACATGTTCGATTGCGACTGAGCAGCGACAGACGGCAACCGGCGCAGCATTTGGCAAAACCACTTTCAAAAAGAGAGCGGGAGAGTGTGACAAAGTGAGCGAGCAAGAGAGAGGCAGAGAGTGAAAGAGAGAGAGAGCGCGAGTGCGCATCTTTAACAAAAATAACAAAACCACAACAAACTTTTGTTTTTTTTTTTTTTTTTGGCATGCACACGCAACGCAAGGTCAATAGATACTTAAAAACTAACAGAAACAAAAACAAAAACAAAAAACAAGAAATACAATTAAATACACAAATCTACTACTTAAAATAAATCATAAAGAAAAAGTGCCTGATTGGCTCATTGTCGCTTCCAGGCGCCCAGCAAGTAGCCGCACTTGCCACAAATGACCTTGCAATCATCCTTGGAGCGTCGCAGGCAGCAAGGATAAATGGGCAGCAGAGCGAAGCAGCTGTAACGGCAATTGAGATAAAATTTAAGCATCGAATTCGATGTACAGCATTGTAATGACCACTTACCACAGCTGCAGCAGCCGCTCGAGCCGCACGCCTTGTTCGTGCAACCGCTCGTGGCACTCGGGGCAATACATTTGGCGCAGGCAACTGATGTTCGTGGCGGATGGCGGCGGTGGTGAGACTTTCTCGGCCAGCTGACCCGTCGAATTCGATTTCTTGCAGAAATAGTAATCTGTCTCATTATCCGCATCCGCATATCCGTACGGATAACCGCGATGCAACGGCAGATTGGCTCCGGTTCGAGCCTGAAGCAGCTCGTCAAGCGCCTGCGCTGATTGCTGCTTGGCCTGGCCAAGGCCAAGGCCACTGTTTAGATTGATCTCCACCAGATCGGAGTGGCTGTCATCGCTGTCTGATGATGGCAGCGATGATGGCGGTGGCGGTGGCTGGATGCTGAACCTTAGTTGCCGGCTCATGTTGATCAACTGTGCGTGCTACGGGCTGTGGCAACTCTTTTACTTATTTAATTTTATTTAGTCTTAATTTGGGTTATTGTACAATTGAAAGCAAAACATTATCCAAATGTTTGTCAAGTGCCTGGCTCACTTTGTGTGTATTTTGAAAACCAGTTGTCGTTAGTTTATTTGTTGTTGTATTGTTACTCTTGCGGTCTGTTATCCGTACACATATTTGCTTAACATTGTTTTCATGGCTCCACCGCTGTACAGTCGTTGATCTCAACTCTCCAAACCGCTGTAAAACTATCCACATCACTGCTCTAGGCAACGCTGTTAAACCGCACTCCACTGTTAGCTGTTCTCCGTTAAACGTAACTCCACTGTTAGCGCCGCAAGCTGTTCGCTGTTAAACGTCACTTTACTGTTATCGCCGTAAGCTGTTCGCTGTTAAATGGCACTCCACTGTTAGCGCCGCAAGCTTTTTCCTGTTAAACGCCACTCGACTGTTAGCTATTCGCTGTTAAACGCCCACTACTAATACTGTTAACTCCTCACTGCCAAAGCTGTTAACTCCTCCGCAAGCTCTCCATCAATTGCGGCACTAATATAGCTAGACAACTGGACTACTGGGCAAATCAGTTTAAGCAACAATTATCAGCGAGCTTTTAGCGAAGTGTCAGCAGTTAAACCTTATATGCATTGTACAAGTAATTACGTGATAATTATACCTACTCGAAATGCATTATAAAGAGTTTGATACATTTTTGCTAATTGCGTATTTTTCTAACAGTTATTAAAGAAAATATGTATACATACACATTGTATTGACTAAGATATGTTTCTAATTGTTAACACATGAATATTTCATTAAATATGCTATTCTCAGAATTTGATTATAATACCAGAGCACAAACACAGCAGTTTGGCGATAATCTTTTATTTGTAGGGCTGAACAACGAGGGTAGCGGAAGTTCTACCAGAGGCAGCTGTCACATGTTTGCTTATACTTGTATAAATACATACGTATCTATTTGAGTACTACGACGAGCTACTGAAATAGTAGCTTATCATTGTATCTGGTATATTCCAACATGTCTCTCGACAACTAGACAAACCCTGCCATAGTCATACGATGTGCTTGTAATACAAAAAAAAGAAAAATGATTGGCACTACAATATTACAACAGCTGTATGCATATGATGAAATTACTAGAGCTAGACACAGTCCAAGTTTTTTCGACCCCCTATTGAATGTAAACAAAAGTCTACGAATTCACAGACGTCATAGGCTATGAATCATAGCGTAGTGTAAGCTAAACTAAACGATCGTTATGTATTCGCTTTATGTGTAGTGCAATATTTGAGACGAACAAACTGTCAGTGGCTAAGCCTCGAATAGCCTACAAATTGAGACAATGTGTTTGCCAGCTAAAGCCCCGGCCATAAACCCGCTGATAAGCTACGAATACGCGCACTCGCTCTCGCACTCTCGAACTGATAAGCAAGCGAACGAGACAGAACGAAGCAGAGCGTGATGGTGTTCGAGTAGCGAAATTCTCTCCACAGACGTCAGTTAGTCGACAACCATCAAGCGGTGCAGTTGAGTTAAAGCGCAGCGGAAAAAAACACAAACACACACACACATACAACAAAATGGATAGCAAGCAGCCACCGCCGTACAACATGATCCAGCAGCCGCAGCCGCAGCCTGGATATATTCCCGCACAGACCTATCAACCGTATCCCGGTGGACCCACCCAGCCACCACTATATCCACCGATGCCACAGCCACCGCCAGCACAACCGCCACAGACTGTGATCATCCAGACAACAACGACATCCAATCTAACGCCAATTGGCAGCGGACCAACGCGCATTCGTTGTCCCTCCTGTCATGCGGATGTGGTGACCACGGTAAAGAGTACGCCATCTGGACGCACGCATTGCTGGGCTCTGATACTTTGTCTGTTTGTGTAAGTACTCAAAGTGGAGTGTAGAGTTTTTGGCAGGTGAATCACACGAACAACGTAACGCAACGTAACGCAAAAAAAGAAAGAAAAATAGAATCAGTCTACGCAGTGACAGTTACTCAAAAAGAGAAAAAAAAAAGTGCCCAGCTGTACATAACAATCACTTATCGTTAGCACTGTCTACGAATGTGTGTGTGTGTGAAAGAGTAAGCGTAAGTGTTAGTGGAGTAGTGTTATCTCATTGGGCATTCAAGTTAAGCCAGTTTAGGTGCAAAACAACTGCGTTTCTCAAATTCTCCTGCATTGCCGAAATTCATTGGAATCGCATAGTATTCTCTTTATACAGTGGAATCGCAAATTAACATATATTGCCCATAAACATTAATACTACCAGTTGATTGAACCGTTAACAAAATTCGCTATCTATTTTTACATATATTCCACAGCTGTTGGCCTTGCGTCTGTTTGCCCTACTGCATGGACTCTTGCCAGAATGCCGATCACTCCTGTCCCAACTGTGGTTCCTACATTGGCACCTTTGAGAACTAACCGTATATATAGTATATCGATATGTATTTTCAATATATTTGTACATTCCATTTTAACCTCTAAATGGTATTCAACCACTGCGATCGTTGATTAAGCGCTCTTAAAACGAAAAACTGTATATATATATATATAAAACAATAAATTATTACGTATACGTAAATGAATTTTCATATGGCTACAACTGGTGCATTGCACGATAATCGCACATTATAAGGTTATATGGGGGTTGATTCATATGTCTAGCCCTTATTCGGCACACGTATTCATAATTCCATTTCAAATTAAACACATGCAATTTATTTGCACTTTTAATTACTGTTGTTGATTCACTTCGCAGAGTTCTCTCTTTTTTTTATCTCTCTAGAGGAACAATTAAAAGATAAGATTTTACATTCCATTCTTTACTTTTACACTACTATACAAGAAATACTTTGTCGAACATATAAACAAATTGTTATTATGGAAAATAATAGTGTTTTACTACATCAATCTGTAGATTACCAAAAAATGACTTTGCATCTTTGAACTTCGGTATTTCCTTATGCTTATCGAAAGTTTTCAATTGAAATACAATTGGAATACAATTGAAAAGATTAATATTTACCATCGACTGTCAACTCGTTGAGCTTCTATTCTTTACTTCTTTAGATTATGAGTGCCCAAAGTTCAGATAAGCACTTGTTCTTGATCGCTCTCAGCGCGTACTTTCTTTATATGAACTGATTAGCCTTCTTGGTAGTGTGCTTTCCCTACATTTTCCTTGGCTTATCATCAATGTACGAATCAAATGAGTCAGTTTTCTGTCACTGCAAGTGTCGTAAATACCAATATGAGAACAACATTCATTTTTTTATAGACCAATTCAACAAATGACTCATCAGCATTGATAGCCCTTAACCATGTCTATATATAACACACGTAATAAACAAGAGCATCAAGCTAAGTGCAAAAGTCTGCTTGAGTACTTGAAATATGCGCACAGTTTCTACTACTAGATATAACATTTATGAATCATACACAAAAAACATTAACTTATTTAAAATACAGATCATAGAGTTATCACAGCATGATGCTAAGTTTTCAGACCCCGACAGGAACTCGCTCATAACTTTTATCAGGCGAGTTTCCGTAGACAAAGTGGATTATATCAAGTGTAACAACAGTTTTATTTTGTTGGTTTGAATTACTAAGCAACTTAAAGTTGAAGCAGTTTTTAAAGCAGATGGATAAATCCAACTGATGTATTTTAGTTTATTTCAGTTTCTAACTATTTTTTAATTAAGACATTTTCTACATTAAGTTTATGTTCAAATAGGTCTTCATTGGCTTTTTGATGGAACGGTTTTTAAGCCAACGATACAAATTAATATATCGCATATATATATAGAGTACAAAACAATGAAAATCTGCTACTATTAAAATATTCCTTTAAACAAAAAGGTAAGAAGAGGATCGCATAAGGCCGAAATTTAGTTTTTAAACATCTACCTTAAAAGAAAAAGAGAATATTTTACTAAGTCCTTAATTGATCTAAAAATTATATTTATCTAAGCTGATGGAAATATATATAGAGAAAATGAATTGTAACGAATTTACAGTCAAAGTTTAGTTTATCTTTTAACTACTACAACTTTAACAATAATCGAAAATAGTTGTAAATCGAACTTTACTTTTAAAGTAGCTTAACATATATATTGATATACAATATATGCGTGTGGTAAGTTTAAATATATATTAATATTATATTAATTATTTCTTAAAATTATTTAAAGACATTAACCGCAGCACAATATTATGTTACTCAATGTGATTAATGAAGGAATTAAGTGATTAACAAGCATTGTTAAGCTTCTTTAAAAGTAAAGTTTGAGTTATTTGCTAATTAGGACAGTTTTAGTAAATATTCATGTCATGTTAATTATTTATTAAAATTATTTCAAGACATTTACCGCAGAACAATATTTTGTTATTCAATATGATTACTATTGTTAAGCTACTTTAGTTCGATTGATCTCTAAGACTTATTTTCCATGTGCTCTTGTTAGTTATGGTTAGTTTACTAGTTTATTTCAGCACTTCAGTTCCCAAAGTAAAAACTATAATCTTATTGATAAAAAGCATATAATGATAAGCCATAATAGAACAGCGCAATTCAGTGAGGTATAATAAACACTTACAAAAAGGCGTCAAACAATTGGATGTACAACGAAAGACCCCCGGGTTGTAGCAGTGTATCAATTGGTGTTATCAGTTATGGCCACACCTTGTAAGATAACGCGATATAGCTATATCGAAGTGTTGACTGCATTCGGTGTTCAGTATAAAGACAACAGCTAGCAATAGCAGACAAAATAGTCGAACGAACAACGATCTCTAAAGAGAATAATAATAACATAACCATGAATCAAGGATATACACCAGCACAAACTTATCAGCCCGGAGCACCCCAAGTGATCATACAGACAACGACAACGACGAATGTGGTTCCCATTGGCAGTGAACCATCCCGGGTGCAGTGTCCATCTTGCCATGCGGATATTCTGACCAATGTGAAGAGAACGCCAACAGGGCGCACTCATTGCTGGGCGCTGATCCTGTGCCTATTCCTGTAAGTTCAACAAAGAGTTGTGTGAAGTGACAAATACAATTGCAAATGATTCACTCACGAGTGGGAAAGTGACTCGCTCGTGTATTGTGAATCACATTCACCGTCACTTGACGCAACTTTTACCACAAAGAAAAAACATTTTCTAATTTGCTATACTTTGTGTCATCTTTCAACAGCTGCTGGCCTTGTGTGTGTGTTCCCTACTGCATGGATTCTTGCCAGAATGCCGAACATTCGTGCCCCAATTGCGGTGCTTACATCGGCACCTACGAGAACTAAATGTTCATCTCAACTCTCTTCGCTGTCTATAACTTTAAGTTCGAATCGTAAACTAATGCTTAACTTAGCGGCCAAATAATAATAAACACTCAAACGATTACAATTTAACACAAGTTGATTTTATTTCTTAGTTTATTTTCTTCTCTGAAGATAAACATTGGAATTTATATAACCCCTTAACCAAATACTACTTTATTAATCAGCTTTGGTCTTGACATGTTTTACACGACTTCTATAAAGTGCATTCATTTATGAGTATTGTAGTTTCTTCAATCTAACTATCGTAAATAAAAACTTCATTGATAACTTGCACATTCAATAAAATTAATAATACAAACGATGATGCAGACATTCCTAGAAATTATAACGAAGGAATACCATCTTTATTAATAAAACAAAACAATTCAATAATCGATTTGCTCAACTAATCATTTCATTTTGATATAAACATTTTTATATTGATCAAGTTGTTTTCAACTGTAAAAAGTCTATGCCGAAACACTTATCTATAAACACATAGCTATAAATAAAATGTTTGCTACCAGATCTGCGCCACATTTCGACCCATAACAACAAAGAAATTGCTTTACCCCTTGAGACATTGATAAGAAGAATTATTTGTATTATGCTTAGGGAGTTGAAATAACGCAACTTCACGTATAGCTTTGCTAAGCTTCAAACAAATAATAAATAAATACACATAAAGGTGTGAAACATAAGCAAAACATTTATTGTTTGTGCTGTCAATGAATGAGTCAATCAGTCAGAACCAGAAAAATAACTTTATAGTATAACATATATACAATTTCGACAATAAATGAAACCATTTGCTAGTCGTACCACCCACATAATCTAATCTCTTTTCTAAGAAACTAACGATAATGAAAATGTGTTTATAGTTTGTTCGAAATACACACACACAAATACTTTCACATGGGGTTACGAACAATTGACCTTTCAATGGAGCAAACAAAAAATCCCCCACTTTTCAGATGCAACTCGCAGCTTATCGACAGCAGGTGCGACAGCTCAACTGATAAGCGATAAGCAATAGATATTCGCTTATTATGATTTCGGCGCGTCGCGTTATCGACGTCCAGTTGCCCAACTGAGTTCAGTAGAACCACAAGCAAAGTTGGTTGAGCGGTTCGACTATCTACCATGGCAAATAAAGACGCACCACCATCCTACAATGAGCTGTCGTTGCCCAACACTCAAGTAGAAACAGGAGGATTAACTGCACAGTTGACCAGTCAAAAACTACACTCTCAGGCGTCCAGCGATCAATTGCGTGAGCAGGTGAACAGCCAATTGCCAGCTGCACCTGGTCAGGTGAACAGCACTTACAATATAATACCAGCACAGACCTATCAGCCATTTCCACAAGGACCAACACAACCGCCACTCTATCCACCATTCACACAGCAGCCAACCACATCCTGTGTGGTCATACACACAACGACCAAGAATCAAGTCCCCGTTGGCCGGGATCCGACATTTGTGCGTTGTCCCTCGTGTCAAAGCGACGTGGTGACCACAATTCAAACAAAAGCCACAACTCGAACACACGCATTTGCCTTGGGATTGTGCTTCATTGGGTGCGTATCCTAGCCTAACTGAAAATAGCTTTGAGTCAGTTTTCGGTTTGGTTCAGTTTCATTGCCAAACAAACGCTATCGCTAACAAAAAAAAAGTCGTCAATCAATGATAGCGCTATTGTGGGTATATGTTTATTCGACAGTGATAACCAATGGTGTTTAAGCTATCAATTCGCCTACTCACTTGCACTTAGCTTATCAATGTTCCCAAATAATCTTATCAACTATTCATCTTTCCACACAGCTGCTGGCTCTGTTGTTGTATTCCCTACTGCATGGACTCCTGCAAATCGGCCAATCATTATTGTCCTGTTTGCAACGCATTTGTGGGCAGCCGCAGGGATTAACTATCTATTTATTCATCCCTAATATTTCTGACACTCAATTTAAGAAAAGAATAATATTATAATAATGATGTATAAAGCTAATATTCTGTTTTATTTTCCGGCTATTAAACTTAGAAGTTCACTCAAAAAGTAAAGCATACTTTTAGGAACAACAAAAATTAAATTTGAAAGTGATAAAATACTAAAAATAAAACTGCTAACATACTAGGAGCATCTATATTATAAGATATTATTTTCGATTCTATTATATTATATTATATTTTATTATATAATATTATTAAATTAATATATATCCTATGATATCAGATATCAGAGATCAATAGATAGATAGAAAGATTGATTGACTGAAATGAACCAAAAAAGTGTACGCTAAGATGTGACGGGTACTTCATATATTTTACAGTCAATGTTCAAGTTACTTCATGTTACTTCATTCTAAGAAAGCAAAGTCTGGTATTCCGATAACTGAACATATGGGACACATCGCCATCTCGCTTGCAGGAAAACATAGAGAAACTTATAGTTTTAAAATTATCGGGTTTTTTTTGCTTTGAATTTTATTTCATAGTTTTTAGTTTCGTTAGGGCTCTTGAGTGAAGACGACGGTCAATTCGTTCAGCTCGAGTTTCTGACGGAGATTTCAAAAATCAAATTAAGAAAGTATACCACATATACATATGTAAGTAATACATTCAGTCAGGAAAAATAACTTTATAAAGCAGAAGTGCCAATCTTGACATAAAAGTCGAAAAAATCAAAAATTTATTAACAGATTTGTCAATTTAGTGAGTAATTACCATCTAATTTTTGATAGTTTTTTATTTAATTTAAATCATAAATAGTTTCTTAATTTGTACAATAGTTATTTATGCCAAACGAAGAATAAATTGTGAAAACATAAGTGTTCACTTATCCACATTCAAATAAACGTATTATATATATGTATGTACATATTCTCGTTTCAAATAAATTTTGACGATAACGCACTTTTTTTTAGGGAATTCCTAAATGGACATTGGTTTAGTTTTTTTTTTCATTATGACAAGGTTTTTTTTATTTCCTATGATATTGAGTGAGTAACCTTAAAAGAATCTAAACTAATCATCAAAGCCCTTACTAGCTACTAGTATATATTTTCCCGGAAATGTCGAGCCGCATGAATTTATTTTAGAATTTTTATAAAATTTCTCGATTTTGTAAAAATAAAAAAAAAAAAATTTGAGTAATTTAAATGATACATTACTTTATTCAACATTTGACTTTGAAATTTCTATTCTCAGTATAGATTACACCATGCTGAATCAAAATCAGTCAGCGTACAATGCTCTATATCGAAATAGGATCACTCCTCCAAGCAATTTTCCAATCACATACACTCCTGCACCTCCAATGCAGCAGCCGATGAATATGATAGATCAGAACACGATCAACATTGGTGGAGAAAGTTCATCCGTGACCTGTCCCAAGTGTCAATCCCAAGTCAAAATGCGTGCCAAGTATCATGCAACCAACAAAACCTATTGTGTGACAGGATTATTTTGTCTCTTCTTGTAAGTATCAAGTATAAATATTAATAATAAGTTTAAAGTTTAACGTTTAACATTCTCTCTGTTTTTTACATAGATTATGGCCATGTGTGTGCTATCCCTACTTTTTCCAGTGGGGCTACAAATTCAGCAAGTTTTGCCCCAATTGCAAATCTCGAGTCGGAGGATTGTGAACAACACTCTCAACAATCTGTGAAGTCAAGAAATTTATCAATCCAGAATCAATTACTTCCCTCATAACTCAATTACGGAAATATGCACAGATGATCCAAGCACTTAAAACTTTTCTTTGTAGATTTTATTAAAATAACACTTTTTAAATTGTAGATAAATACAATAAAATATTATCTTATGAAAAAATTTTATTTATTGTTATTTTAAGTTAACTGATAAGTATTGAATTCACTTCACACTAAATTATTTTGCATAGTTTTTAGTTTTGATAACGTTCTTTAATGAAGACGACGTACGCTTTATTTTGCTAAAGTTTCTTTTCAGAATTTTTAAAAATCTTATTAAAAAAGGTACACAAAAAAGATATACACTGAAAAACCACATTCAACGTTTAACTTTCAGATTTCAGTGTACGATATTGACTCCTCCAAGATTGCCCCAAATTCCCCATCCTATAACCCACAATTTCAAAATAATATGAGTCCCATAGCCAGTTCTCCACCCACCCAAATAATTCACTCAGCACCGCCACCATATCCGGGGCCTCTTCCGATAAATATGGATTACTCCAACATGTCACCACATTCGCAAAACTGTATTTCACAAGCTCGGAATAATCTGAATTCCACAGTCAGTGCTGCACCCCCTCAAATGTATAAAATGATGAGCATATCAAAACCCGATCATTGATAGTAACCAATGTGCAAGAATCAAGATCGGTATCTAAGTACTAAATGAACATATTATCGGAGCACTTACGTCTAAGATGAATTTTAAAGAAAAAAGCAAACTAGAAAATAGAAACTTAAACATAACAAGCTTTTATCAAATGTACTTAAGTCCATAAGACAATTATCTATAATAATCAATAACAAAGTGTATTTAATAAAGAAACTATGTAACTGTAACTTCACTCGTCTAAATTAAATCGTCAAGATTGTGAAACGCAACAATCAATAGCTTTAATATAAATTATTTTTCACTTTTAAATAAAATAACACGGCATACTTTTAGGCATACACAAATACTTAAATATTAAAAGTAACCAGATAAAACTCTAGTATTTTATAAACTTTTTCTATGGTCACACTCCGATTCGTATTTTAAGTATGTCTTTTAAATTGATCATTTAATATAATCCTTAAATTATAAACAAATTTAAAGTGATGGATGTATGATTTCATTGATTTCAATTTAACATATAATTTTGGTATTTTATTTATGTTCCATTTCATTTTGTTCACACAAACACAACAATAAAATTGCATTTGCACATTAATATTTGTTCCCTTATGGCATTCTGTTCGTTGTTTACAGTTAAATGTCCACGTGGTGCATATAGTCATCTCGCTTCCACGGACACAAAGATAACCCTTGAGTAGAGTGAAAACATACAGATATACATACATACTATGTACATACATACAAATCTGTCGGTTTTGCTTTCAAATTCTTTGCAAGCTTTGCAGCTGCGTTTCTGCTGTTGAGTAAATACGTCGGTCGTTTCATTCTGCGCAAGTTTCTGGAGATTGTGAATATCACAATACAATTTGTATACATATAAAATTGTGTATGTGAGTTTATGTAAAGTTAAATTCAATAATAAATATGGGGCTTCCCCGCATAAAACAATGCGTGTTTACTTTCGCGTATTACATCAATTTGCGTACAAATTTTCGACATTTGTCTTTCAGCGACGCGTTCATCGTTGGTCAACATGGAATACACCAAGCTTCCACCACATCCGCCGGCATATACCCCGCAAGATCAGAATGGGATGTATCCCACAGCCAGTGCACCACCCACCGAAATGATTCACTCAGCACCGCCACCACATCCGGAACCTGTCAATGTGGTAAATCAAACGACGATTGTTGTTGATACACAAGGTGGACCAGGAATGACCTGTCCCCATTGTCGTGCTCGTGTCACGATGACTGTCAAGCATCATGCGACATGCAAGACCTATTGTCTTGCAGGGCTTCTATGCCTCTGCTTGTAAGTTTAGAGTATTGAAAATACATACATTTGTATGTATGTATGTTCACACATAGTTCAATTCGTTTGAAGTGTAACTAATATCATTCTCTCTGCTTCTTACACATATACATATGTAAATATGTATGTATGTGTATAGCTGCTGGCCCTGCGTCTGCTTGCCCTGTTGCTTCGACTGCGGCTACAGAACCAGCCAGTTCTGCCCCAATTGCAAGGCTTGTCTCGCCAGCTTCTAAAACGACGCTCTCAACTTTCCACACAGCTGCTGGCTCTGTTGTTGTATTCCCTACTGCATGGACTCCTGCAAATCGGCCAATCATTATTGTCCTGTTTGCAACGCATTTGTGGGCAGCCGCAGGGATTAACTATCTATTTATTCATCCCTAATATTTCTGACACTCAATTTAAGAAAAGAATAATATTATAATAATGATGTATAAAGCTAATATTCTGTTTTATTTTCCGGCTATTAAACTTAGAAGTTCACTCAAAAAGTAAAGCATACTTTTAGGAACAACAAAAATTAAATTTGAAAGTGATAAAATACTAAAAATAAAACTGCTAACATACTAGGAGCATCTATATTATAAGATATTATTTTCGATTCTATTATATTATATTATATTTTATTATATAATATTATTAAATTAATATATATCCTATGATATCAGATATCAGAGATCAATAGATAGATAGAAAGATTGATTGACTGAAATGAACCAAAAAAGTGTACGCTAAGATGTGACGGGTACTTCATATATTTTACAGTCAATGTTCAAGTTACTTCATGTTACTTCATTCTAAGAAAGCAAAGTCTGGTATTCCGATAACTGAACATATGGGACACATCGCCATCTCGCTTGCAGGAAAACATAGAGAAACTTATAGTTTTAAAATTATCGGGTTTTTTTTGCTTTGAATTTTATTTCATAGTTTTTAGTTTCGTTAGGGCTCTTGAGTGAAGACGACGGTCAATTCGTTCAGCTCGAGTTTCTGACGGAGATTTCAAAAATCAAATTAAGAAAGTATACCACATATACATATGTAAGTAATACATTCAGTCAGGAAAAATAACTTTATAAAGCAGAAGTGCCAATCTTGACATAAAAGTCGAAAAAATCAAAAATTTATTAACAGATTTGTCAATTTAGTGAGTAATTACCATCTAATTTTTGATAGTTTTTTATTTAATTTAAATCATAAATAGTTTCTTAATTTGTACAATAGTTATTTATGCCAAACGAAGAATAAATTGTGAAAACATAAGTGTTCACTTATCCACATTCAAATAAACGTATTATATATATGTATGTACATATTCTCGTTTCAAATAAATTTTGACGATAACGCACTTTTTTTTAGGGAATTCCTAAATGGACATTGGTTTAGTTTTTTTTTTCATTATGACAAGGTTTTTTTTATTTCCTATGATATTGAGTGAGTAACCTTAAAAGAATCTAAACTAATCATCAAAGCCCTTACTAGCTACTAGTATATATTTTCCCGGAAATGTCGAGCCGCATGAATTTATTTTAGAATTTTTATAAAATTTCTCGATTTTGTAAAAATAAAAAAAAAAAAATTTGAGTAATTTAAATGATACATTACTTTATTCAACATTTGACTTTGAAATTTCTATTCTCAGTATAGATTACACCATGCTGAATCAAAATCAGTCAGCGTACAATGCTCTATATCGAAATAGGATCACTCCTCCAAGCAATTTTCCAATCACATACACTCCTGCACCTCCAATGCAGCAGCCGATGAATATGATAGATCAGAACACGATCAACATTGGTGGAGAAAGTTCATCCGTGACCTGTCCCAAGTGTCAATCCCAAGTCAAAATGCGTGCCAAGTATCATGCAACCAACAAAACCTATTGTGTGACAGGATTATTTTGTCTCTTCTTGTAAGTATCAAGTATAAATATTAATAATAAGTTTAAAGTTTAACGTTTAACATTCTCTCTGTTTTTTACATAGATTATGGCCATGTGTGTGCTATCCCTACTTTTTCCAGTGGGGCTACAAATTCAGCAAGTTTTGCCCCAATTGCAAATCTCGAGTCGGAGGATTGTGAACAACACTCTCAACAATCTGTGAAGTCAAGAAATTTATCAATCCAGAATCAATTACTTCCCTCATAACTCAATTACGGAAATATGCACAGATGATCCAAGCACTTAAAACTTTTCTTTGTAGATTTTATTAAAATAACACTTTTTAAATTGTAGATAAATACAATAAAATATTATCTTATGAAAAAATTTTATTTATTGTTATTTTAAGTTAACTGATAAGTATTGAATTCACTTCACACTAAATTATTTTGCATAGTTTTTAGTTTTGATAACGTTCTTTAATGAAGACGACGTACGCTTTATTTTGCTAAAGTTTCTTTTCAGAATTTTTAAAAATCTTATTAAAAAAGGTACACAAAAAAGATATACACTGAAAAACCACATTCAACGTTTAACTTTCAGATTTCAGTGTACGATATTGACTCCTCCAAGATTGCCCCAAATTCCCCATCCTATAACCCACAATTTCAAAATAATATGAGTCCCATAGCCAGTTCTCCACCCACCCAAATAATTCACTCAGCACCGCCACCATATCCGGGGCCTCTTCCGATAAATATGGATTACTCCAACATGTCACCACATTCGCAAAACTGTATTTCACAAGCTCGGAATAATCTGAATTCCACAGTCAGTGCTGCACCCCCTCAAATGTATAAAATGATGAGCATATCAAAACCCGATCATTGATAGTAACCAATGTGCAAGAATCAAGATCGGTATCTAAGTACTAAATGAACATATTATCGGAGCACTTACGTCTAAGATGAATTTTAAAGAAAAAAGCAAACTAGAAAATAGAAACTTAAACATAACAAGCTTTTATCAAATGTACTTAAGTCCATAAGACAATTATCTATAATAATCAATAACAAAGTGTATTTAATAAAGAAACTATGTAACTGTAACTTCACTCGTCTAAATTAAATCGTCAAGATTGTGAAACGCAACAATCAATAGCTTTAATATAAATTATTTTTCACTTTTAAATAAAATAACACGGCATACTTTTAGGCATACACAAATACTTAAATATTAAAAGTAACCAGATAAAACTCTAGTATTTTATAAACTTTTTCTATGGTCACACTCCGATTCGTATTTTAAGTATGTCTTTTAAATTGATCATTTAATATAATCCTTAAATTATAAACAAATTTAAAGTGATGGATGTATGATTTCATTGATTTCAATTTAACATATAATTTTGGTATTTTATTTATGTTCCATTTCATTTTGTTCACACAAACACAACAATAAAATTGCATTTGCACATTAATATTTGTTCCCTTATGGCATTCTGTTCGTTGTTTACAGTTAAATGTCCACGTGGTGCATATAGTCATCTCGCTTCCACGGACACAAAGATAACCCTTGAGTAGAGTGAAAACATACAGATATACATACATACTATGTACATACATACAAATCTGTCGGTTTTGCTTTCAAATTCTTTGCAAGCTTTGCAGCTGCGTTTCTGCTGTTGAGTAAATACGTCGGTCGTTTCATTCTGCGCAAGTTTCTGGAGATTGTGAATATCACAATACAATTTGTATACATATAAAATTGTGTATGTGAGTTTATGTAAAGTTAAATTCAATAATAAATATGGGGCTTCCCCGCATAAAACAATGCGTGTTTACTTTCGCGTATTACATCAATTTGCGTACAAATTTTCGACATTTGTCTTTCAGCGACGCGTTCATCGTTGGTCAACATGGAATACACCAAGCTTCCACCACATCCGCCGGCATATACCCCGCAAGATCAGAATGGGATGTATCCCACAGCCAGTGCACCACCCACCGAAATGATTCACTCAGCACCGCCACCACATCCGGAACCTGTCAATGTGGTAAATCAAACGACGATTGTTGTTGATACACAAGGTGGACCAGGAATGACCTGTCCCCATTGTCGTGCTCGTGTCACGATGACTGTCAAGCATCATGCGACATGCAAGACCTATTGTCTTGCAGGGCTTCTATGCCTCTGCTTGTAAGTTTAGAGTATTGAAAATACATACATTTGTATGTATGTATGTTCACACATAGTTCAATTCGTTTGAAGTGTAACTAATATCATTCTCTCTGCTTCTTACACATATACATATGTAAATATGTATGTATGTGTATAGCTGCTGGCCCTGCGTCTGCTTGCCCTGTTGCTTCGACTGCGGCTACAGAACCAGCCAGTTCTGCCCCAATTGCAAGGCTTGTCTCGCCAGCTTCTAAAACGACGCTCTCAACTTTCTGTGGACCCAAGCAAATTTACAACACTCCAAAATCACGTACTTCACGAAAACTTATGCATATCTACATACATACGTAGATATATGTATTATTATATATTGCCACACATCGTCGAGGAGACTTTAAAGCGATAAAGAAATCTGAAAACGGAAACCAAGCTATGTATGTATGTATCTAGAGCATAGCGTTTGGCTGTTGCCAGTAAGACTTGGCATTAAGAATAAACAAATGGAAAACTTTATAAAATAAACCATTCATGTAACTGTATACCTATACCAAAATACATTATTACTTATAATTTGTACGAAGCCTGACATTATCTTTATTTTTGCAATAGATAACCAATAAGCCATGCACTCCACTAACAATTCCAGCTGGGTGTTATGACTCTTTACGACTCGGCTTTACACTTCTCAAGAATTGCAATTTGTTTGCACTTTTTGGCGTTGTTTGGATTGATGTATTTATTTCTTTAATGAGTTATACGTAATTCACATGAGCAAAACCAATTCGTCCATAACAGAAAATTTTTGAATCTTATCTAAATCGAATTGCTGATCAAAAAAGTTTTTTGACGACTGTTTTAAAAGCTTATAGGAAAAACAAATTGCTGAGTGTAGGGCTTTTATTGTTTCTTGGAATTCTCAGTGCAATTCTAATATAAGTATTGTAATGTAAATGTTTATAGTATAAACATATAAGTATGTAAATACATATAAATATATTTGCGTCACTATCTAAAATGAAAAAATCATATATTTTAAGTAGAGATGAATCTTATAGTTCTTGATTCACGCTTTGATTAGAGATAAGAATGAATTTCGAAATATTTTTCGTTTCTAAGATAATTGGCAAACGAAAAATAAACGAATTTATGTATATATTTAACCGTAAAACAGAAAAAGGTGCTATAAGCATAAAAAGCTATAAGCATAAACTTTTCCATTACAAGTAGTATTGCACGATAGAGAATTACAAATATATATGTACTATGTATGTAGTACTTTTACATACCTTCAATTACATACCAATCTAAATAATATTTAATAAGAGAGAGTTTTTAAAAATAACTTCAGAAGCATCATTATAACATAATAGCATAATAATTATTAATACAATAATTCCCAATACATACTTAAAAACACTAAATATGATTCAAACACCAAAGTGTATTAAATATTTTTATAATAACCAATATATAAATTATAATTATCATTGCTACACAAGCAGAATTACATAATATTGAATGGTTATCGCAGTTTATTTGCTCAATTCCTTTCAATTTCAGACAAAATTTTCAGCTTAAATCGCATAAAACTTGCTAAATAACGTTACTTAACGGTTTAACCAAAATATTGGTAACACTCGCACATCTGTTATAGGTGGCACTATTCATCAGCTCTGCACTAATAAAAAAAAGTTACAGTCTAACTTTAAATTAGAAATTTAATATAACTTTCAATTGGAAATTTAATAAAAATTCTGTATAAATTAAAAAATATGCTATCAAATAATTTTGTTTATTTTTGTAATTGAAATCTAATCATTACATTATGCAATAATAACAACTGTTTTTGTATAATAATTAATCCTTTAGTGAAAACTATATGTTTGAAGAGTATTCAGATGACGAGAGCTTGGGTGTTTTATATTAGATATGATTCAACTTAATCCTGCGCTTTTATCATTCTCACTCATGTTGAGCTTACATAGTCTTCTCTTTCTTTCTCACAACTTTCGGTATCTCGTCAACGAACCTCACTCATCAGCAGAGACTGTCACTATCTCAAATTCAGAAAAAAGTGTGCTTCCCCGCATTTCTCTTCGTCACATACATATGTTTATTCATAAATATGTATGTTCTGTAATTCAAATGTTGCTAAGTTCCATAAGCAGAGTTTCAGCAACACTTTAGCAGCATTGTTGCCAAACATCTGCGTCGCTTTGAGTTTCTGCCGTTACTTTTTGGTTGCCGACGCACAGTTATCCACAGACAACTGTCATTAGGCAAACACAATTAATTGATGCCACTAGTTATTGATTTTTAGCACAATTATAAGTAACTATTGTAAGGAAGTAAACATCAGTGTCATAACTTTTCGAATATTCAATTAACTGGCGAATGTGTAATACAAACGCAGTTGCAAATAGGCTCTGCACCACTGTGCACGCAGAGTGCGCAGCGGGTTTCCTTGATGCGACGCGAAAGAAAAGTTATCAGAACGTTTTCGCTTCCAGAACGCGCAACAAGTCGTGTCGCTATCCCTTGATATAGGAATTAACTGAATTTCTAAAATGTGAGTCCCAAAGTGTTTTATAAATAAATAAATGTTGTTAGGGAAATATCTTTTTTGCGTGTGTGCAAAATTCTCGTGAATTAGAAACAAAAAAAAAAAAAATAATTAAAAAACTTTTTCTTGTTTTGATACTCAATGTTCAAAAGTTTTTTGAGAGGGAACATCTTTTTATTATTAATTTATATATATTTCATTAATATATAAATAGCATTTTGCGTACAAAAATGAAGAACAAGTATCTTGTTGAAATTTCCAAATAAAATAGTTGGCTGTCGCAAAAATTTTGCGACTGTGTATGATTAATATAATTTAATATGTATACGATGAATGATATTCGAGTGAATAGGTTCAAAGTATAGTTGACCTTTTTGAATTAGAATTAGCATAAAGCGATTGCGCTAATTACATATATACATTCAATGGTCTTGGCGCCAATAATTCATTCGCTTAGATATGACAGTTGTTTGTTTATTATAGGAATTTAGATATTTGGGCAAAGGACAACGCCCAAAACTAGAGCGTTACTTCAGCACATTAGCATTGTCCTAAAAGAGGTGACGTCCTCCGACGAGTGGCGCCTCATTGATTATCATGAAACACGCCCTTGCGCTTGGCAACCCAAGCAAAATGCGGCAAACTGGTTTTGTGTTTTAATATCAGCTTAGCGCTAGCCGAGAATTTTGATGCGCCATTGTTTTGGTCTTCGCTATTTGGGTGTGCGAATCGCCAAAAAAGCATGACGACATCATCATGCTAGCGCTAGTGTTGAATGCTTAACAAAACGCGTAGCCATGTGGCAAACACTTTCACTCACGCACTCACACACACTGAGAGCGAGGCAGATAGAAAGACAGATAGACAAATAGACATCAAGGGTGGTTAGTTAGATGACTGGCTGGACAGATGGATGATGTCAGAGGCGCCTCAAAAGTGTGTGGAGGAGACCTATTGAAATTATTGAATTTAATTTGCTTGCCACATGCCAACCAATTAGCAGCAGCAAGTACTGTACTTCACTTCCACGCCAAAAATGGGTTTTATATTCACTATGCAATTAGCTTTGCATTGACATAGCAAAGCTGATTTTGTGCTTTAGATTAAAATGCACGCGAAAGCAGTGGAAATCACTTTCCAAGGTCGATCGATAAATGCACACAAAACACAAACTGCAACTAAATGTATTTTCCATTTACTCACACACACACACACACAGCTGCAACAAGAATGTCCACTACCGTTGGCCCAACTCCGGCAAATGTTGTCTGCCCCAATTGCCGGCAACAGGTGACAACTCGCACTGAGCCAAAGGCCACGACCAAAACGCATTTGATTGCGCTTCTCATGTGCTGCTGCTTGTAAGCAACTTTCACGCTCTTCCTTTGCTCTTGTAATGATATTTTTATTCTCTTCACTTTGTTGCAGCTGCTGGATCTGTGCTCCGTTCCTCTACTGCACAGAGTGTGCTCGCAACACCGATCATTATTGCCCCTCGTGCCAGACCTTTATCGGCAGCTATGAGCGCTGATCGGAGCTGAAGTGCAAATACACCAACATTCTTGGGAAGCGTCACCCCATAGAGAGGCTTAACACTCACCTGCACCTCACTGCCCACACTCTCTTGCGATTTTCTCCAAATACTATATATATACTATATATGTATACCTCACCACAAACTGTTATATGTATGTTATTCGTATGCAATTACTTTAATGTTGGTAAAGAAATTATAATGCGATTCCATAATAAAGTCTAATCACACAATCGAGTGCAATACATTGTTTTAATGTGCGTATACTTAATATGCTCAAAATTAAATGAGAGTTGACTAGCAATCCATGAATTGGGAAAAGCCGCTATCACTTTAGTATTGCTGCTGTGTTTCAACATGTGAGTCAACTAATCAGATTAGCTTGGGTTTTTTTCAGAGCTTGGTTCATCATTAATTAGCTAATCAAAAGCCATTAAAACAATAATATGTATTAAAAATATAAAAATATAATAAATTTAGAAAGCGCAATAATTAAAATTAATATCAAAATCGCACTACTTAAAAAAAAGTAGAAATTTTCAAAAAATAAATTATAAATTTGCAAAAATTTCGAAACCACAAAAATGCAAATAAATTAAAAATTAGCAAAAATGTAAGAGCATAAATTGAAATTAATTAAACATTATTGTCTTTAAATTAAAAGTGGAGTCACACACACTTTGCATTCCCTACAAATTGAGGAAATTACGCTTCCAATTGAATTACAAATATCGAAATGATCAAACAGTAGACGCACATAATGGGCAACTTAATTGGTACAGTATCAAAATTAAGAATGTATACAAAAAGAGCAACATCAAATACATATTTCGCTTTCGCTTTTCGTTCGCCTAGTCTAATTCTATACATGTTTAAATTAAAAAAACCGCTACTGCTTCTTCTTATCAGTTTAGCAGTTTATAAGTTAAGTTTAGCGTTTTTTTCTAGCGTGTGTTTGATGACGTATGTTGTCTGTTGGTAACAAAATGGACAACATTGCAAATACATACATATTTGTATATATATACACGCGAGTACACACACACACACACACACATACACGCACTCGCCTGTGGTGTATACATATATGCTCTAATAGATACAGAAATATGTGTCGGCAACAACAGCAACAACTATAGCGACGAAGTGGCGGGCGTTGTTTTTTTTTTCTTTGTGTTTGTGTTTTTTGTGTTTTGTATTCCGCTCGTCGTTCAGCAGTTTCGTGTCGGTTCGCAAGCTGTGAAGACGAAAAAGTCGGAAGCAGCAAAAGTTGAAGTATAGAATCCGAATACGAATCGACAAGCAACAATTGGGAGAATATCATCATCAAATCAGCAACAGCAGCAATGGAGAAATCTAAAATCGAAAACGAGCAGCCGCCCAGCTATGGCGATTTGGCGAGTGCCCCAACGATGATACCACCACCACAGCAATATCCCAATCTAATGCCGCAGCAAATGCCACAGCAAATGCCGCAACAAATGCCGCAAATGATCCAACCGATGCCACAAGGAATGCCACCACAACAAACCATTTTTCCCATGCAGCAACAACCTGTTTATGTGACGGGTTAGTATTGTTTTTTAACGGTTTTTTTGGTTTTGTGGTGACAAATTGAATTGTTCTTGTTTTGGGCACACAGCACCACCACCAAATGCTTTGGGCGCCATGCCGACAATGGTAACGTGCCCCTCGTGCCACGCCCAACAGCAGAGCGTGGTCAGGTATGATCCCAACTCGAAGACACATTTGATGGCGCTCCTTATTTGTATCTTGGGGTGAGTTTAAGAGATTACGCAACCGTTGTGGATGTGGAGATTTTTAATTAACTCAACTAAATTATAATGAGGATTTTCAGTGGCATTTGTTGTTGTTGCATTCCCTACTGTGTGGACTCCTGCCAGAGTGCCGTACATCATTGTCGCAACTGCGGCGCCTACATTGGCACCTATCAAAACTAATGAATGTGTGAAATGAATGTGTACCAAAAACATAACCACAAAAAAAATTCAACAATTTAATGTGCTTTCTCTCTCGGACGAAATGTGGAAGTTCAACGAATGAATAAGAGTGAAATTATTGGCGCCGAAAATTTTAATTAAATTCGCTTTCTTTGCCACCAAGCGGCCTTGAACTACTTGATTGAACTTAAGATAAGCAAAAACTAGTTTTTCGATGAAATCAATAAAATAATAGCAAACACCAAAAACGAAGGAAGCACAAAACAAATACACTCATTTCAACGTGAAGCACAACGAATTTTTGCAAACTGTAATCAAACATTTAATAAAATATGAAATGTATTAATTTAATCTATGACGCCTCAATTTTTATGCTAATCGAAATTTGAAACGTTTGCTTTCTGTAAGGCAACAAGTAGTAAGTGTTTGTCTTGCCCCGAAAGTGATGGAATACCGACCCTAAAGTAAACAAATCTATGATTGTTTATTCATAGCGTGCTTGGGGTGTGCCACCTGTGTTGTGCTTTGAATTTTGCTAAATCCGCAAAGCTAACATAAAGTGGTCTAATGCTCGGGCAAAACAGTGCTGCCAATTCCCACCACATTGTGGTGAGTATCGAAGAAAAAAACAACACGACGAAAAACATAAATTACATTTATTTTAAAATGTATATGGAATGAAACATTGAAGGGCACAAATTTAGACCTTATGCTAAAAGTAATTTCCCTAGTTTTGGCATTGATATATTCCTCTATACTCTCACACTTAATAAGCAAAAACAATAAAAATTCACATATAAAATTCAGCGTCAAGAACTCTCGTGAAATACATATGTATGTAAATTTGTACGCAGAGAACGGCTTCGGGTAAATTAAAAACATTCGTTCGCGCCCAACAGCCGAATAGTTAGACTGTTCGGGTCAGCCGAACGCAAATTTCACTCGGGTGCTTGCGATTTTTTGTTTCACAGCACGTTTGTTCGGCTCGTGTTCAATATAATGATTTCGTCGGGCGCTTGCTCATTCGGTTCAACAATCATTGTTTTGAACAACAACAACACTCAACGTGCAAGAATCAACTCGTAAGTTTTTACTCATGCGCAAGCGGCACTTTTTGCACAGATGAAGTGTAAGAAGAAGGTGAAACACAACGCAATCAAAATAATTTTTCACCTATTCAATACATATTTCGATTTCTAATTTATAATATTTGCGAATTTGGATAGTCTTAGATATGTATTTTCCAAAAAAGTTACATTAAGTGTATTAGAAATGATGTTTCCTTTCACACTAACAATGAATTACATTGGCAAAAGGTTAACTTGATTCCGTTCTGTTCTGTTCAACTATGTATGTATATATATTATAATTGCGGTCAGAGTGAGATGAGAGTTTAGTGCAGCTGCCAGACAAAGCAAGTCTTTATCCAATATTCGTTAACTACTCTAACTAACAAAGATCGAGCGAACTCAGTTCTAAGCTGGTGAAGTTCTCGCTACTTCGAATTGCTTTCTCGATGTTAGGTGTTTCAATCTAGTCCAGCTTTGGAGTTTGTTAACTATCGTTATTGTCTAATATAGTATTTACTAGTATTTAGTATGGTATATGGTATATTCAATAGTATATACTAGTATTATTAGTATATTTATTTTAATTGATTTTGCATTTATCTGCTGCATTTCTAACATGCTACTTAGTATACATACTAGTATATGGTATGGTATATAGTATATACAATAATATATACTATAGAGTATGGTTGTCATAAGTCATGGTCATAAACTTTACTTAATAGAAATTTATTGAATACGCATTGTATTGTATTAGATTGTATTACGTTGATTATTATTGTATTGTATTGTATGTAGTTTATTTGAACAGCCTATCATCTAGATGTTTTTTGCCAAATAAACACTTTAATGCTTAATAAGCAAAAACAATAAAAATTCACATATAAAATTCAGCGTCAAGAACTCTCGTGAAATACATATGTATGTAAATTTGTACGCAGAGAACGGCTTCGGGTAAATTAAAAACATTCGTTCGCGCCCAACAGCCGAATAGTTAGACTGTTCGGGTCAGCCGAACGCAAATTTCACTCGGGTGCTTGCGATTTTTTGTTTCACAGCACGTTTGTTCGGCTCGTGTTCAATATAATGATTTCGTCGGGCGCTTGCTCATTCGGTTCAACAATCATTGTTTTGAACAACAACAACACTCAACGTGCAAGAATCAACTCGTAAGTTTTTACTCATGCGCAAGCGGCACTTTTTGCACAGATGAAGTGTAAGAAGAAGAAGGCGAAACACAACACAATCAAAATTATTTCTCGCCTATTAAATACATATTTCAATTTCTAATTTATGGTATTGGCGAATTTGGATAGTCTTGGATATGTATTTTCCAAAAAAGTTACATTAAGTGCATTATAAATTATGTTTCCTTTCACACTGACAATGAATTACAGTGCCAAAAGGTTCACTTGATTCCGTTCTGTTTTGTTAAAATATATACATTCATATGTACATATATTATAATTGCGGTCAGAGTGAGATGAGAGTTTAGTGCAGCTGCCAGACAAAGCAAGTCTTTATCCAATATTCGTTAACTACTCTAACTAACAAAGATCGAGCGAACTTACTGCTAAGCTGGTGAAGTTCTCGCTACTTTGGACGCTCTCAACGCTTAGAATTTCTTTCTCGGTGTTCGGTGTTTCTATCTAGTCCAGCTTTGGAGTTTGTTAGCTATCGTTATTGTCTAATATAGTATTTACTAGTATTATTAGTATATTTATTTTAATTGATTTTGCATTTAGCTGCTGCATTTCTAATGTGCTACTTAGTATACATACTAGTAGATGGTATGTTTTATAGTATATACAATAATATATACTATAGAGTAAAGTTGTCATAAGTCATAGTCATAAACTTTACTCAATAGAAATTTATTGAATACACATTGTATTGTATTAGATTGTATTACGTTGATTATTATTGTATTTTATTGTATGTAGTTTATTTGAACAGCCTATCATCTAGATGTTTTTTGCCAAATAAACACTTTAATGCTAAAAGTAAACTTGAAAAGGCGTTTTTTTTACTTCGTTGAACTTTAGAAGTTGTCAAGAAGCTAGCAAAGTATTGCAACTAATAGAAAAGAATCCTTAAGATATGCTTTTAAATAGAACTATTATTATGAATGATTATTGCAATTACGATTAGCACAAGAATAAAAGTTAATTGTAATCATATAAACTATCATATTGATTGTACGGGCTAACAAATCCAACTCTGGTGAGTTTCAATAGATGTTTAAACTGTTTAGTTTTTTGTATTAACCACTGCATAATAATATTAAATGCGGGTGGTTGCACTTGTATATAAGGCAGCAGTTGCATTAACGCCTGACTTTTCAGACTGAACGTTAACTCCGTTCAGTCGTAAAATTAAAAAAGTGCTAAGATGAACGTTGGTCCAGAATCGACTAGACTTGTGTGTCCCAACTGCCAGATGGAGGTAATGACTAAGACGACGGCACTAACGACTACAAAAACGCATTTTACTGCGATTCTAATGTGTTTATTTTGGTAAGCTATCGAAGCGAATAGTTTAATTTATTCGTAAAGAGTAATGGATTAATGTTGCAGCTGTTGGATCTGTGCTCCATTGATTTATTGCACGGACTGCGCCCGAAGCATCGAACACACTTGCCCCTCGTGCAACAACTATATTGGCACATATGATAGCTGATCCTGCTAAGAAATAATGTATTTGGTATTCAGGTAGAGTGAGTGCTACACAAAAATAAATCAAGCTGTTCTAATTAATAATGTTTTCTATTTTAACTATTACGCAATATATTGTGGCAATAAATATAACTTTGATTTGAGTAAATGTTTAAAATAGGTTATTTAATGCGGGTAACTTAACTTGTGTGTAAGCAGCGGTTGAATTAGCAATCTCACATTGAACGAGGTAAAAAATCAGAATAAAGCTAGAATTGAGTCTGCTTGACTGAAGAATACCCACTACTCATTTTAATTAATAAATATTTATAAAAATAAATCAAATTAATATACCAAACAAATACTACAATTTACATGTTTGGTATATGAATATAGTCCTAAATTTAAAATCTACCATAGAGTACAAAATATTCCAGACACAACAAGCCGCAATTAAACACACAAATTAGAAACGAAACACTTTTCACTATTATGCAAAGTTCAAGGAGTACAGATGTTTTAGTAAGAAATACAACTGGGATTAGTTGGTTTGCTTTAACTATGTTCCTAATATGGGCATCACAATTATATTTTAAGTGATTAACAGAACACGTATATATAGCAAACCAGAAGTTTCATTATCGCCCGACTTCTCAGACTGAACGGACTTAAAAAGTAAAACTTTAAGAAAGCTGTAAGATGAACGTTGGTCCAGAGTCGACTAAACTGGTGTGACCCAACTGCCAGGCGAAAATAATGACTAAAACGACTCCAAGGTCGTCCACAAGAACGCATCTGATAGCAATTCTTATGTGCGCAGTTGGGTAAGCAAACGCATCGAATGTTCCGAGTTCTAGAGAGTAATGAATTTGTATTTCAAGCTGTTGTCTCTGTGCTCCTTTTTTGTATTGCACCGAATGCGCCCGAGACATGGATCACACTTGCCCCTCCTGCAACACGTATGTTGGCACATACAAACGTTGATACTGATTTGAAGTAGTAAATTATTTGAGTAAAGTGAGTGCTACTCAAAAATAAATCAAAGGTGAAGAGTTTAAGCTGTTTTAATCAATTATGTTTTAAATGTAATGTTGCTTCTCCGCACTTTAATTCTTTAATGAATAAGAAACAAGTAAGAAATCTACAGTCGAGTGTGCTCGAGATCCAAGCTACATACTTCAATTAAAAGCTAAATACAGCGGAATTAAAAAAAATCAAAATTCTCTAAAATAATATAAATTAAAAATACCGAAAATATACTAAATTGTATATTTGGTATATTGATATGGGACTACACTCAATATATACTATATATTGCAAAATATACCAGATTATCAGCCAAAGCAAAGAAGACTCATATTTCTTCGATTTGTAATGACAGAAAAATTACTTTTGAAGAACACAGATTCATTGTACATATAACTAGCATGGGGTTTCATATTTCAATATTCTTAACAGTAGAAATAAAGCAAGCTCTCCTAATGTATTTGCACAACTGGAGATGAAAAAGCGAGAAATACATAAAAATACACAACTTAAATATACAAGTTAGAAAAATTTCTGCTCAAAAGGGGTTCTACTTAACAATATGATTTACCTCAGACTAAAATATAATTTATTTTCGTAAAATAATATGATGTGATTAAGGATTATTAAGCACTCAAGTTTATTTTTTGGTAAGATTTCAAGATTCAGACTTGTAATAAAAAGAAGGAATATTTGCATTGAGTGTATAATATACTCAATATTTTGTAAAAGAAACAGCGATACGATCTCGCTGATCAGTTTTCATTATTCTTCTATAAAAAAGTTGCTAGTTGGCTGGCAACATTTGCAAAGCTTTTTTTGTTTGGCTGTGTTGCTGCAACATGTTAGTTGGCCACAATGTTGCTGAGATATAAACGCAATAGATACCAGGTGAGTACAGAGCTAATGCTTAGTTATTAACGGCACGCAACTCAAAGCGGATAAATTCAGCATGCAGTCGAACTTGCAACACAACGTGGCCATAAACTATCAGTATCAGGCACAGCCGCAGCCGCAGCCAGCGACACTAACGCACATGTTGCCGCCACAGCCGCCGAGTTATGAACAGGCGACACATGTGCAAATGTTGCAACCAGCTCGCGCCCCAACTCAGGTGATTGTCATACAGCGTAAGTGATCCACAACGTGTGTTGCAGCTGTGTTGCAAGTTGTTCCTTTGCAGAGGAAGCTCCTCCAGCTGTGGGTCCCGATGCCTGCTTCATTACGTGCCCCCATTGCCATGTGCGGAAGCTGACGCGCATCGAGTATTCGCCCGGTGTGCGCACTCATTGCATGGCCGGTGTCTTGTGTCTTGTGGGGTAAGTGTGTTGTTTGTTTTCTTATCTCAGATCTCGAATCTCAGTTGGATATGATATCTTATCAGCTGCGTGTGTGTGTGTGTTGGTGTGTGTTTTCATAATTTAATTTTGTTTTATTTTTTGTTGATGCTGCAATCGTGAATCTGGTCTGTCAACAGGCTTTGGTGTTTCGCCTGTTTGCCATACTGCGCACCAAGCTGCATGAATGCGCATCATTTCTGCGGCAATTGCAACAAATTTGTGGGCGTCTATAATCGCGATTAACAATTGCCAATTACCGATTGCTGCAAAACAATAAACATAAACAATATCCCCCCCAAATACTTGAACATTACTTCATACTTGTTGAGATACACACAAATACACATACACAGTCACAGACACAGACACAGAAACACTCTCGCCGTTAGGTAAACAAATAAAGCACACACTCAGCAGAAAGCTTTCGCTGACAAAACAGAGGAAGAGGAAGAGCGAAACCTACCACAAAGCTGACTGCGCCAACGGCTTTTTATTGATAAGCAAAGCAATTGGGTGCGTTCATTGCGTTCAGCTTTTCATGGCTATTTCGTGAGCTGTCGAACTCGTCATATTGTCAAATTGTCGCCTCAGTCATACATAGTCCGATAATGGAGCCCGTCTATCCAAAAGCACCGCTCGACGAGCCCAAAACGTTGACGGGTCAAGTGCATGAGCAGCCGCAGGCCGAACAACAGCGCCTGTTGCCACCCACTTATGACCAGGCAACTGCGACGCCGGCACAGACCACGGGACCGGGAGTGACAGCAACTGGAACTGCGATTCCAGCAGTGACCACTGGACCATCGACCACACAGCATACGGTGATTGTGGTGCCTGGGTCGGCGTATGGACCCGAACCGCAGGATGTGCAGTGTCCGTATTGTCACAATTACACACGCACTCGGGTCTCGTATCGTCCGAATTCACGCACACATCTTATTGCGCTGCTGCTCTGCCTGTTTCAGTGAGTAATCAATCGGCTCGCTCGGCTGATAAATACTGATAAGTAAGAACTACAACTGCTTTCACGATAACTGCTTTAGGCTGTGGTGCTGCGTCTGTCTGCCGTACTGCATTTCCAGCTGCATGAACACCAATCACTATTGCGGCATGTGCGACCAATATTTGGGCACCTATTTGCGCAAGTAAAGCCCAGCGAACGGAAGTGGCCATAAACCAGCAGAAGAAGAAGAAGAAACAAAGAGATACCTGCAAAAGTGCTGCATACATACGTATATACACCTGTTTTGTATACCTTAGATAAATCGTTCAAATACATTGTTTAGTTAGTTTTATCTGAATTTCGTGTTCTCCAACCAACCGAAGATTGCCAAAGTTGTGCAGTTAGCTTTTAAGCTCGCTCTCTCGCTCTCACACGGATCAGCACAGAGCTCATTTTGCTTATTGGCAGCACAACTCGACTTTAGTCGCGTGTGGAAAGCGCATCGAGACAGACGACGAAGTGAAGTTGCGCGAAGAGCGAACAGATCTGCAAGCAAACGAGTGCAGAGAGAGAGAGAACAGTGGAGAGAGCAAACGTGTGTGGAGAGAGCAAAAAGTCAAGAGAGAGAGAGAGAGCTGGTCTATTAAGCCATCGTTGCAGCTCAACGTACCTGCAAATTAGCAAAGCAAACAAAGCTCTTTTTTTTGTATTTAGTGGCTGTGATTCACTCTTGTTGAAGTCGCTGCTGAACTTCGTACTTAATTCAAACAGTTTTAAGCCATAGCCAAACATGGATCAAAAGCGTGCCATGCTTTATCCACAAGTGGATTTCAACACTCCAGCAAGCGCACCATTGGCGACGCCAGCCGTTGGTCCCATTGAGGCGCCGCCATCATACGATGTGGCAACTGCAGCTCAGCCCGCTCCAGTGATTGTGGTGAATGCTCAGCCACTGCCTCAGCCACAACAGCAACCACAACAACTGGAGCCCACAATTGTGCCAGCAGGTAAATTGCATATGAGCAAATTGCAAAGGAATGTGGCTGACTCTATATCTTTACACATAGCTCCCTCCAATTTGGGTCCCAATCCCTGTCGGGTGCTGTGCCCCGCTTGTGGCGTCCAAAAAACAACGCGCATGACGCACACAGCCAATGCACGCACTCACTTGGCTGCAGCACTAATCTGCCTTGTGGGGTAAGCACTATTCAATATAGTATAGAAATTGATTTCTAACTTTTGCATTCATTCTTTCAGCTGGTGTGTCTGTGCCTGCTTTGTTCCCTATTGCATGAACAGCTGCCGCACAGGCAACCATTATTGCCGCAAGTGCAACACTTTTCTGGGCGTCTACAATCCGCAAGGCGTCAAGTGATGGCGATTACGAGAGATGCGCACGATTAAATTATAAGATTAGATAAGCTATACTTACGACTGGCCACATCAACATCAGCTGATTATTGTTTTAACTATTTGTAATTAAATATGTACATATACATAAACACACACACATACCTGCTGCTATAACAGCTTCCATGTGAAGAAACGAACAAGTTGTGGCTTGGCGCTTTCTGCTGTTGGCGGCCTTAAGCTCCATTTGTAGTATATTGCGTAGGCGCAATGCGGCAGCTTTACTGTGGGGCTATTGACTAAAACCATTCAGGGTAGAAGTGCGATGAAGCACACAACACACATCATAATACACAAACATTATTAAACAAAAAAAAAAAATTTAAGAAAAAAAAACGGGCACAATAACACTTCCACTTTTTCACGCGCGCACTTTTGTTTGGTAATTGGCGTTGCCAGACATGGAAAATTATGTGTTGGCAACACTTGCTCCAATTGGACTATCGCGATATTTGCGGAATGGTTAGTGAGAACATATTGTGGTGTTTTCGAAAATTCAATTTGCTGTCACACTGCTTATAGTCTTGATGTAATTCCGGCTGCGTGTTTATATTTTTTTAATGTTTTGTAAATAGTTTATTCAAATTAATAAGTGCAGTATGTTTGAGAAGAAGAAACAGGCCGAGTACAAGCCCAGGGACGATGGCATTGAGCTGGAGAATCAATTTATTATGAGGTTTCCAAAGGTACGCCAAAATGCTTTGTTTACGTACTACAAGTGTCTCAATGTTTATATGCTCTTTTTTGATTAGCATCTTGCGAATATTGTACATGAATCAATACAAGCTGGCAATGTTAAAGATCGCCTGAGCATACAGCTGGATCAGGATCTGCGCTATGGCGAAGTGCGTCTGGATGACCAGTTGCTTTATGCCAAGATCGTAGACTTGCCCACAGTGATGGAGAGCTACAAGACGATTGATAACAAGAGTTTCTACAAGTCAGCGGATATTTGCCAGCTGCTGATCTGCAAGGAGGAGCCCGAGGATGAAACGGAGAAGGAATCACCCAACAAGAACAAGAAAAAGGATCCAAATAAGGTGGACAAGAAGTATTTGTGGCCACACGGCATAACGCCGCCCTGCAAGAACGTGAGGAAGCGACGGTTCCGCAAGACGCTGAAAAAGAAGAACGTGGAGACGCCAGAGATCGAGAAGGAAGTGAAGCATCTGCTGCGCATCGACAATGAAGCTGTGCGCGTCGACTACGAGATCATCAATGAGGAGGACAAACCGAGTGATGAGCTGGATCAGTCCGATATTAAGGTGTACAACGAGGCGGACGAAGATATGCAAGATGACACGATGCATGCCAGCGACAAGACGGTCAATGAGAGTGCTTCGCAACGTGACATCAACGTGGAGTCGGATGACGAAGAGACAAGCAACTTTGGTACCCATCGTGCTCCCAATATGGGCGTAGCGGCGCACGACATTTTCGGTGAGGAAGTGTCTACAACGGACGACGAAGATGAACCCACAATGCCGGGCAACGAGTCTCGTCCGCAGCGTCACGAACTCGAGGAGTCTTCACGTCTCTCCGCCGACGATTCGCGTATGTCAGATTTCTTTGGAGCCAGCGGCAGCGGCGGTGCCGGCGCCAACAGCAGCGTCAAGATCGAGGACAACGAGTTCAACAAGTCCATGTTTGGACGGGAAGGTAGCAGCCCCAAGCTTAGTGCAGCAGGCTCTAGCTCTAATCTTGCTGCACCGAGTGGCTTCTATGATAATCAAATGAGCAAGCGCGAGGAATTCGAGAATCTTGATTTCATGGACGAACCTCAACCGCAATACACACAGCAACAAATACACGAGAAGATCAATCAGCTAACCCGACAAATTGCCGATCTGAAGGCGCAGCAATCGCAGAAATCCACCGAGATTGCTTCTATACAGAATAACACATTGAAGCAGCGGATGCAGGAGACGCTTGACAATCTGTATACTCAGGTCATTGAACGCGAACTGGAGCTGAAGGACTTTGAGACAATGCTCGAGCAGTGAAATTTAATTTGAAGCATTTTTATTAGTTATTAAGCGTAAAGTGTAAACCTTTATATATTACCCTACATCAATTAATTAAGCGTAAAGTGAAAATAATATTTATAAGTCAACCACCAGCTTTCTTTGTTTCAGACCCAATTAATATAAATTCAATTTGAAAACATATGTTTCAATGAATGTAACACAGAAATAAACACACTAATATTGTTAATCCCAATAATAACGAAGTATTTTTACATTTCAAAAAAATACCAAAAGTGCATTGGCAAAGTATGTGCATATACTAGCTCATTTGCAGCGACTTAACACAAATATGCGATGTTTAGTGTATCGATGTTTTAAACCGACGATGTATCGATAGGTTGGACGGTAGTTCAGCAACATTTTGTGTTTATTCTCGCGTCACATACGGCAACTCCGCAACAATTTTCTATTTGGCCAGAAGAAATTGCAGAGGTTTTTCACACGAAAAACGTAGTTATATATTGCCAAAAACACATTAATGGATTGCTAACAAGGTGCCAGAGTGAACATATTGTGTGAGCGAGGACGCTGCAGTGACCGTTTGCGAGCATAACTCCAACAAGAGCAGCCACAACACAACAGTAGCCAGCAAGCAAGCAGTCGCAGTAGTAACAACAACAACATCCAATACAATTGCAAAAACAACACACACAACACAAAAAAAGAAAAGAAAAAGAGAAATAAAAGTCGGCCAGCTGCATTTGACATCATTTAGGGGCAGCAGCGGCGCTATTTATTATGGACAAGAAATCATCGCCCGTGCGACGACAAAAGCGCCAAGCGAAAGTAATCGAGGAGAACTTCTGGGACTGCAGCGTCTGCACGTACAGGAACTCGGCGGAGGCGTTCAAGTGTCGCATGTGTGACGTGAGGAAAGGTGAGTGACCTCGATTGCACGGCAACAGCGACAGCGAAGCCAGCAGAGATGCCAGCGTCACGGCATTTGAATTGCGATGAAGGACAGACGCAAATGGGTCGTCGCTGAGTAATTTGCAAATACTCAATTGCTCATTGTAGATGTATTCACACATACTCGTATTGTACTCATTAGTTATGCACCTTACTCACATATTGTTTTTTGTTTTTTTTTTTTCGGTGTTTTTTCGGTGGCAGGCACTTCCACGCGTAAGCCACGCCTCAACTCGGCGCTAGTCGCACAGCAGGCGGCCACATTGCCGGGCGCCAGTGGCAACATGCCCAACGGCAAGCCGGCGTCGAGTTCGCGACACGGCAGCGGACACGACAGACAACGGCACAAACGTTATCCGGCCCGCTTGAAGAACGTGGATCGGTCGACGGCGCAAACACGTGAGGTGACCGTCAATTCGGTCACCGTCTTTATCACAGAATACAAGGCCAAGCCGGTGAGCAGTCGACGCGAGTCCAGCGAACAGAGCTTCAGCGAGAGCAACGACAGCAGGAGTTAGGCTTAATCTTCCCCTCCCCTCGTCTCACTCTCTATCTAATTTATATATATAAGCAAAACGGGCAATTTGTGTTCCCATTTTCATTATGTTTTTGTTCTCTATATGCTCGGAGATATAGATGATCTTTTACCCGCCCCCTCGCCTTCCTCTCAACATTGCCCACAAACTTTCCTCCCCCCCTCTATATACGAAATCCAATGTCGTCTAAGTGTACAACTAAAAATTGTAAATTCTAATAATAGGCCTAAGTACAATTGTAAATCTATAGCCTGTTCTTAAGTTAGCAAGTATTAAGCGATCTTCATGTTCAAATTATTCCCAAAAAAAAAACCATACACACAGAAGCAGCTGCCACAGCATCAATGAGGCAAATAGCTAAATCAAAAACAAAGAATTCTTCCAAAATTGTACAGCAAAACAAAACAAAAAACCCACACAGAAGATTTGCACCGCTTTTGTAGCTGATAAATGCATTTAAATGACGCTGTGGATGGTCTGCTAAAAAAAAAAAAGAAAAGTAAACAAAACAAAAATTCTCATAACAATTTCGAATATGAAGTCGACTACTTTGTACATATTATATTTTCAAAAATGGAAAAAAAACGCTGATGATAAGAAATGAAAAACTGTCTCGTATTGTAATATTTGATTCCTAATTTATTGAATTGTAAGCGCAGCGTATTTGTACGCATACATAAACATTAATGTTATACAAGTCTATTGTTTTGATAAGTGTCAAATTGAAAGTGTAATTTGAGTTAGTACAAGCAAGCTAAAAAAAAAAAAGAAAATGTTCAATATTCACATCACGCCCATTGAATGGGCAGACTTATTGACGCCTCTGTTTGTTTATGCAACTTGCGGCTTGCAACAGATCAAATAACCAAGTTCAAGAAATGTAACCCTTAACTTCTTCTTTTCCTGCTAGCCCCATTAAATGGTTTTGTGTTCTTCTTTAAGTATATTTAATTTTGCGAAATTATCATTTATTTTTTTTTGTATTTTTTGTATTATACTTGTTAATGTATTTTAATTTACTAACGTGATTTGCGTAGTTAATTGCTGCATGACAACGAACCTAACGAAATATGGCGCACGCATGTGAATAATAAACATAGAAAATTTGCTAATTTAATTAATTTTGTATACAAAGACTGATTAAGCAAAAAGATACCACAAGAATCCAATATATAGACGACATATATCTCTCTTTAACGATAGCCCACAGCAAACTCACACACACACACACACACACTCGTTTATTCAGTTGGTTTCTGTTGTTTTTTTTCTGCCATAGGAGAGTAAAATACAATAACAATAGCAACAACAAGAACAACAACAATTTTTGTACTTTACAGCAAAACAATTTATATAGCGTAAAATGATTAGATGAATCAAAACAGATTTTGATACAGTTTTTAGTAACGAATTAAGTAGATATGCATGTAATTTACAAAGGATTCCTTTTCACTAACACATACACTATGTCCTGCAGCTTTCACACACACACACGAACATAAAGAAAAGCTCATTCAAAACTGCCGAACTGAGTAAGATAGTTAAAAAAACAATAAATAAATAAATAATTACAAACACCAATCAAGCAACCAACAACAATACAAACTTCCAAACAAAATAGTAAAAATATGATAAACAACAAACAGTAAATGGCAGCTTAACAATTTTTTAAATAAGTATTTAAAGTTCATAGTTTACATACTTAGCAAACAATATACAAAATAAATCAATTATAGCAAACGCATAAAAACAAAACAAAAAAGAATTGTAACAAGATTAATTAAAAGCACACACACAAAACAATTTAAAAAAAAAAGTAAACAAAAAATAAACATTTCAAATTGTGTAAAGCATAAAGTTTTAAATAAATTTCAAAAACTAAACTCAAAAAAGAAGAAAGAAAAGAAAAGAATAGAAACGTGTGACTTTAAAGCAGCCTCCAAATTGAAGCCCCAACTTGCCGCCCCCTTTATCACTGTCTGTGTGTGTGTGTGTGTGTGTGTGTGTGTGTGCATCATCTGGTGTATCTGCTGTGCCACATCGCCAGCGCCATCTCTAGCTACGCCTTTGGCAGCTGCCTCAACTTTCGCACGCTTCGCAAATAAATTACAAATTGTTTCGTTCCAGCAGCGCGTCGCTGCCTCCTGCCTCCTGCCTCTGCTGCATTGCTACTACTTACACACTGTGTGCTTGGTGCCACACCCCACAGCACACTCCACTCCCCCCTTTCACCCACTACACTTGCTTGCTGCCCCAACAATTCGTTTCAGTCGACGCTGACATTCGAAAATTTCGTTCGCTTTTCTCTAAAATGTTAAAATTCACAAGTCCTCTCGCTCTCCCTTTCCTTCTCTCTCTCTCTCTTTCTCTGTCTCTGTCCGTTCGTCTGTCTATGCCTGACTTGCCTCAGGGGATGAGATGTGTAGTGTATGTGTGTGTGTGTGTGTTCTTTTGGGGGGTTGCGCTGTATGTCTATGTGTGTGTGTGTTTGCCTCGAGTCTCGAGTCGAGTCGAGTCCTGGAGCCGGCTCTAGCAATGAGAACTTGCGTTATCAGCGACGCTCGGTGCGCTTATCTTTTTCATGTACGTTGTACGTTGTACGTTCTATTCGTTCGCTTCGTTGTTGCCTCGTTCATTTGTGCGTCCTTCGCTTGCCCCCTCTCCCCATCCCATCCCCTCACCGTGTGCCTTCTTATCCGTTTGTTTGTCCGTGCTTCCGACTCGTCTGTGCGACCGTCCGCACATCCTGCTCCACCCTAGCAGCTCCCCTACCTATCTCCCTCCCCCTCTCTGCACTGCCTTTGTTACACTTGCCGCTCCCCATGTGTGCGTGTGTGTGTGTGTGTGTGTAGTTGTATTTGTGTCGTAGTCAGCAACAAAAATGTGCAGCATTTGGAAAATGTGTTAGAGCAACTCCGTTTTTGGGCTGCCTGCTGACTGGTCTAAAGTTGTACATGACGCATACGCCGCATTGGCCGCCAGCGCGATCGTCAACACACACACACACACACGCTGGACAATACAAAAGCCTTTGCTTGAGAGGAGAGGCAATCCCATTCCAATGTAATCCCAGCAAGTAACTTGAGCGCTTTATGGCACGTGTACGATACCGAGTATCGTATAAATGTGTGTGTGTGTGTGTGTGTGTGTGTGGCAGCCACTTCATTCCTCTTTAAAGCTCTGCCCGCTGTCGCACTTTAAGCTCAGCCAAGAGTTTTAAAGTTTTGCGCGTTTTCGGCATTATCCGTTTTAATTACATTAAAAGTTTTTGGCATTAAATAAATTGAAGCCGAATGCCGCACTCTCTCGCTCTGAACTTATGTCACTTTGATCCCAGTTACTACAGCGCGTAACTTTTGCTGTTCAAGCCAGAACAGAGCAAAGACAATGCTAGCCAGGACATTCACAAAGAGGGAGGAGGGGAGTGGGGGGAATGATGAGCCACCTTTTTATCCCCTATCTGCAGACAGTTGCTGCTCAGTGAGTCGCGTGTAATCAAGTTTAGTGTTTAAGGCTTTAAATTGAAATTCCGGCATTATAGAGCTAGGAATGCCAGGACTTTCTTTCACTTGCCACTATTTTATCAAAAGGGGGTTGCCCAACAACAGCAACAACAACAGCAACAGCAAAAAAAAAAAAATAAAAAGGGTTGAGCACATTTCAAAGATGCCTGCTGCCTGCCTGGCTTATCTAATGTTGCACGGCGCGTTGGCTGCAACAATTTTGCAATCAGTCAGCGCCACTCACGGATCATAAATCAATTATGCAAAAGGGGCAGAGGTGGTGTAGAGGTTGGGGAGAGGGGAAGAGAAGGAAGAGGGGCAAAAATGTCATGAATAGCGCACGCTAATTAAATCATTATCGATGCAACAACGACTATGCCACATACAGCTGCAGCAAGTCGAAGAAGTGTTGTCGCCAATCAATCCGACCCGTTGTCCCAACCCTTCTGCTGCTGCTGCTGGCGTCGCAGTCGGCGTCATTGTATTTATTTCTCATGTTCAAATCAAATTCCCGCGTGTGCAATTTTTCATTTGCCCTCCAAAATGAAAAGGAAGTGGAAAAATGTGTTAAGGTGCGTGCGATAGTATTTGTATATGTATGTGTGTGTGCGTGTGTGTGTGTGTTTCTGGGGGTTGCAAGGCTGGCATTCCGCTTCCGTCTCTTTAAAGCAATCTGCATAGGCAAAAGGCGGGCTTTAAAGAGCTGCACTCCAAAAATGTGGCAAAAATAAAAAGAAGACACGCATGCCGACGTTGAAAGCCGACAGGTACCAAGAAACATGCCGCATGAGGCATGCTGCCAGTGCTCTGCCAGTGCTCTGTATCTCCTTGCACGAACGCCCACACACACACACACACACACATAGAGAGACACTAACACAACTTGCGCTCTAAACAAAACAAAATGCGTTGGGGAGGCAAAGCGAAGGCAAAGGCAAAGGCAAAGGCAGCTGGCGTCGACGACAGCAAAAGCAACGTCATTTTTGTTGCTGCTGCCTGTAAGGACTAGAAGAGAAGAGAGAGAGAGAGAGAGCGAGAGTAAGGAAGAGAGTGGAAGAGGGAGAGCGAGGGACGTGTGGGCAGCGGGGCAAACACGACACCAAGTGTACAATAGCTTTAAGCTTAAACTCTCACACACACACACACATAGAGACAGACACAAAGTTGCGCACACACACACACACTCACACACTCACACACACAGTCGCACTTATGCTGAGCGTATATTTTAAAATACAGGGTCACAGAATACGCTACGCTGTTGTTGTTGTTGTTGTTGCTGGCAGCCAAGCGAGTCGCAATTGAAGAAACCTTCAACTCAAAAACTCGAGACGAAAGCTTTGCAAAGAATTCGGCTGTGTGTAGAATTCTCTTCACAACAAAATGGAACGCCCTGTACATCGGGGAAAATTCACGGACGAACGGTATATGTCCAAGTCCAAGAAAGAAAAATACTTGCCATGCGACAACAGAGCCCAGCAGCGACCAGGGCTGCAAAAAAACCTCTTTCGAAAAATGTCATTTCGATGCCAATATTTTGAGTGCGATGTGTGATGGCTTTAGATTGAAATCAAGCGTATACTTGTCCAGTTTTTCAGTTGTTGTTTCATAAATTATTATTAGATCAGATACGGATCAGGGCACGAGAGGGTGGGGAGAGAGAGGGAGGGGGGAACAGTTATCGTAACAGTTTCAGCTAAATATAGCTGGACTTTTGAGACGCTGGCACAGTTTCAAATTCCGATGAACACAACATACAACATACGTCAACTTTCTTATCACGCAAAACAAAACTTAAATGATATTTTAGTTTGTTCAGCTGACAAGCTGATAAGAAGTGCCAATGCACTGAAAATATTGGGCGATGGAAAATCATAGACAAATGCCAAAAACAATGTCACTCTTAACTCAAAAAAAGATTGTACATAATTATATAATGATATTATGTTTATCTTATAATGATATATTACAAAATTAACTTAAATAATAATGGTATTACTTTGATTTTATAAAATGTAAACTCAAAATCATTAAAATATAAAATTGGTATATTATTGTTTAAAATTTATTAAAGAATAAATTAAAGTTTTGAGTTTGGCTTTGAAAATAATAATAAGAATGAGATAATATAATTACGTAAATATTTTTATTACTTCAATATTAAATTTTTTTAAAGTATTTTGTAATATGAATTAATTATTTAATATATGTCATAGTCCGCTTTAAATTATAAATGCTTTTTTTATATAAAACAAAATAGTTTTGAAATTTATTCAATATATTGTTTTTATTTAATAGTTTTAATATTTTTATTTTATTTTGAAGTAAGCTTATCTACTCATGAAAAATAAAAAAGATCAGTAACATATATATGAAATATAGTTTTATGTCTGTTTAGCTTTGAGTTAAATCGTAAATTATAAAAATAAGTAAAGTAAGTATTATGATTTTTATGAATCTTTATATTTTAAGTTCGAAATGATTTGAGATGTTAACAACATAAATTATTATATTTAAGAAAACTATAAAATTTGGCAAAGTACGAACTTAATGTGGTAAATTGAATATGTTAAGAAATTCGTAAATAAATATTCCTTTTCAAATAAAGATGGTAATGTCTCTAACATTCGTTTAAAGTACAAATTTAAACTGAATTGAAAAAGCTGCTCTTTTTTTTTTTTTGGCGAGTGTAATTCACAAGATATAATTGTAGTTTTTATGGGTATTACCAATTCTTCATTTCTAGGGAAAACCACAAAAAGCAATACCAAAAACAACAAATGTTGAGAGAAACATATTGGTTGCAGGTCGCAGTTGCGACTCATTTCTAAGCTGTCGCCAGTTGCCATGACGCAGCCCTGGCAACCCAGGCAGAGCAAGGCAAGGCAAGGCAATGGCAAAGGCAAGGCGACCAGGCAGCCAGCCAGCCAGCTTCAGTTCTCCAGCTACAGCTACAGCTACACAGCAATGGCTACGACGACGACGACGACGACGTCGACGACGGCGACGACGAGCTGGAGCTCGGGCAGCTTGGCGGGCAGCGTTGCGGGGCTGGCAGCGCCCATTTGAGGGAGCCATCAGGCAGCGCATTTGTTGGCACAGCGCACAGCGTTTGACATTTCCCGATACTTGCTGGGGCGGCGCGCCAGCAAGTGCACAGAAATCATGCGGCCAAAAACAAGATAAAAGAATCGGTTACTTTATGGCGCGTTCACCACCAAAATGTTTCAAGTTTTGCTTCGCATGCACGAAAACAACACGAAACTTGAAACTTGCTGGCACGAAGCGCCCAAACAGCTATTCGATTTCTCGATGGGCAATGCGACGTGCCAAGCAATTGTCTACTTGATGGCGCGACGCTGGCTGTGCCCCCCACCCCTGCGTCGCCGTCGTCGTCGCCATCGACATCGTCGTCGTCGTCGTCGTTGCGTTGTCGTTGTTGCTTGCTAGTGGTGGGTAGTCGTTGGCGTTGGCAGCGGAATGGCGAAGCAAAGAGGGGGGCCGATAACAACAACAACAGCAGCAACAGAGCAGCATTTCGGCCTCTCTCTCTCTCTTTGCTCTCTGGCTCTCACACTCTCTCGCGCTCTCATTCGTTGCGTATGTGTGTGCTTGTGTGCGCTGAATGTAACTGAGAGCGCTGAATGTCGCATTTTCAAATACAACGGACTTTTGTTTGGAGTAGCCAATTTCCAACTGGGGTCGCAAACGTGTGCGAACTGCAGCAACAATTGCAAATGCGTCAGCTAACAAAAAACAGAAAATAAAACCCTACAAAAATCAACAACATTTAAATGCACTCACACTTGCACACACGTATACATATATGTATGTTCATGTCATTGGTGATAAGGAAAAAAGTATTGCCTACTTTGTAGCGCTTAAAGCTGGCGCTGCGATAATCAAAGCGTTGCAATTATCTATGCGCTGTATTGCGTATGCCATTTATTCGCACACACAGACACACAAACACACACACACACATGCATACGTATACACATATGCAGACGCACGCATGCAAGTTGCATTTGCATGCATAACCAGAAACAGCAGCATTTCCCTTGACCTCGCCTCGGACCCCCGTCGATGCGCCTCCTTTCATGTTGCACATTTCATGCATTTCCTTTGTGCTGCCAACTTATCAAGCTTCCTGTCCGGCAACCCGCACCCGCACCCGCACCCACATCCACATCCCAATGTCCACGCCCACAGTCAACCACACGCCCCTCAACCACTGACCAACAACAACAACGAGAAGGAGAACAACAACTACAGCATTAAGCATATACAATAATATATTTCCCATTTGGCCCAATGTACAATATATATGACATGATTCTGCATTTTTGCAGCACGCACATAATTTTTGTGATTATTTTCGGTTTTTTTTCCTTTTTTTGTGAAATACTCTTTAGAATGAGCAAGTCAACTGCAAGTCAATTGTTTGTTTATGCTGCTATCAAAATAATTCGATTTATTTATGCATAACTGGATTTCATTATGACATTTTCTAAGAATTATCGGGGATACTCCAGAAACATGTTCTGTATGCTGAGTTATTAGTTATTATTTAGAATATTTAACTGCTTTCATATTCCGGATGTCGCAGGAGAAATTTCAAAAACATTTCGTAGCAAGTTTCATAAATATTTATTGCTTTCACTGAACAATATTTTGGCTTTTGATTTCATAACATTCAAAAATTGTTTTTATAGCTAAAAGATATTTAATATATTAGGCAACTGAAATTGTTTTTAGAACTAGAAAATGCTGAATAAATTTTAGGAAATTTCGTAAGATTTTTATGACGACAGGTTGCGGCATTTAAAAGAGAAATTTTTAAGGAAATAAAGTAGAAAGGTTATATAAATTTGAATTAGAAAAAGATTTTTGTTTTTAAATAATGGTAAATTATAAAGCATTTAAGAACTATTCTCAACCAACAATTTCTTTACTTGAAACTTACTGCAAATTTAAATGAAATGTAGAAGAAATGACATGAGTAAATAAATTTATATTTTTGTTTAATATTTATGATGCAATTATCAAATATAATAAAGATTCTAACCCAACCTAACCTTTATGATATAATTTTTAAAGATTTGATCTGCTTTTTGTTAACTTAAAATTAAGTGCAATTAAAACTAAACTTTGCATAGACTGTAAAGAAAGTCTAAAATAAAATACAAAATGAACTTTGTTGAAATAGAATTGATTTTTCGTTATCTGCTCAATAAAAACCATTTGTAATGTTGGTATCTAGAGTAGTTAAGCTTTCGGATTTGGGGGCATGATTAGTTGGACGCATATGAGTTTATCAAATGCAACGTTGCAACGCCATTTTGTGGGCAAAACGGAAGTGCAGGCCATGTTGCAACATTGCGCTGTGTGGTCGAGAGAGCATTTTATATATATAATTTATTTATTTATTTATGCATTTTTCGCATTTATTGCGCAAATGTTATGCTGCACTCGCTGGGCGTGGCGTTGGCGGCTTATATCCAGCAGTTGCAATTAGGTTGCTTTGCAATTGCAACAACAAAAAATCGACAAAAAAAAGAAAAAGAAAAACGAGTCTGGCAGACATGAGATCCTAAGGCCATGTTGTTGATCGGGCAGGTGGCTGACGCTGACGCTGACGTTGAAGCTGAAGCTGACACAGAAAACCAGACGAACGACAGCAGCAACAGGCAGTGTGGCAGCAACAACAATGTGCAACAACAGCAATAACAACAAGATGTGGCACTTGACATGCATATTGCAAAGGTCTTTCCCAGGTTTTTGTGCCTTGTGTGTTTCTGTTGTGGCTAACAAATAGCAGAGCGAGAGCGAGAGTGAGAAAGAGAGAGAGAGAGAGAGAGAGAGAGAAAGAGAGAGCGAGAAAGACCTTCGGCTTGGGAACCCGCCAAAATGCAAATGACGAGCTCAAAAAGAGAACTTTTCACGAAGCCTTTGATGTGCACCGCACCACCAACAGCAAAGAGCCAAGAACACCACCCGCTATATAGTCGTATATATGTATGTATATAGTATGTTAGTCCAGCATATGCTTGCCAAGCACGCAATGGCTAAAAATAATCGATAGTGTTGTTGTTGCTGCCGCTCAAAGTTGAAGTTGATGTTGAAGTTGCGCGTCTTGAAAACGTTTTCAAGCCAAGCTGTCAACTGTTAAGCTAATGTCCAAGCAGAGGAGACAGCTGCTGTTGAGGGGGCGGGGGCAAAGATGCGGCAAGCAGAAGTCGTTGACGCATCAAATGGCGACAATAAGCACTTCCGCCACATGCACAAAAGGATGCCCAGCACGAAGTCCTTGCAAAACTTTCGATTTCCACCTCTCTCCCCCCTCTCCGCAACCGACAAAAAATGTGAAAGAAATGTTAAAAAGGCAAAGCACAAAAATTGAAGTTCTAATCAAACAGCGCACGTTCTTTGCCAGCGAGAAGAAGCAGCAGAATAAAAAGCAGCAGCAACAACAACAACAACAACAAGAACAAGAACAATGTCACATGTCGAGACCCCGTGAGTGCTGTGAGTTTTGCTGTGAGCTGTATTGTTGCCCCCCTGCAAAGGGGTCGGCAATCAAAACGTGTAGAATTCAAAGCCAGTCGGCCCCAAGGAAGCTGACAATTGACGAAGCTTTAAAGCACACACACATACATATACATTTACACACACACTCTCACATACACCGACAGCCACAAGCTCAGGTAAAGTAGAATAATACGTAGGGAGCTTGACGATAAACCCTTATCTATGGCTGGGCTTTTGGAATGTGGATTCTCGCAGTCGCTTTTGTTGTTTTCGTTGTTGTTGCTGTTTCTGTTGCTGGCAACTTCTCATATTCCACCAACAAATTGCTGTTGTTGTTGTTGGCTCCTCTGCTTTGGCCGATCGTCGTCTGCTCTTTGTGCATTCTTTCAGTTTGCTTTGCGCTCGCATTCGCTTGGCTGCGCGACCTGTGGCGAACAGCAGCAGCAGCAGTGTAGACTCGAAGAGTGTGAAGTGGAGAGTCGAAGAGTGTGGAGAGTGAAGAGTGTGTAAGGGGAAGTCTCTCCGGTCTCCGGTCTCTGGTCTCCAACGAGCCATGCAGTCATCCGAGTTGTTGTTGTTGTCGCCGTCGCTGTTGTTGTCGCTGAATTGAATTCAAGCAACGGTGATTCATCGAAATTAAAAATAAGTATTGTATCTACTGTATCTCAGCAGCGCTTGTGTTTCGCATTGTTCTCATCACACTCGAACTCGCTCTTGTTGTTGTTATTGCTTACTTTAGTTAGAATGCTCGCATTTCCTGAGCTCTCAACTCAACTTGACTCGCATTAGATGCGACGCTTTGACCCTGAAGCATACAAAAAGAGCGAGCGAGCGAGAAACACGGTGCTCTCTCTCTCTCTCTCTCTGTCTGTTAAACTATTTGGTGGCATTTCTGCAACTGATTAAACTGTTTAATCAACAAAAAACACACAATCATCAGTCGTACTTCCAGGAAAACGTACTCTATCATATTTCCCGACCCGACCGAGAGCTGCAAATTCCGACAAACTTAAATTCAAGGGTTTCCCATCAATTAGAATACAACGGATAATATTACTTCACTACTTGTTGAAAACAAAGAATTTCAACAGTAAATTAAGTGGAAATATTTACATAATAATCCAAATAATCAGTTCAACGACAGATTGTCTTTACAAATACTCGTATTAATTGCCGGAAACACAAGAGTCCGAATGTTGCTAGGCTTGAGAAAAATATTTTGATACTAAACCAAATAGTCAGCTCAACTTAAGATAGTTTTTATGCTCGTCGCAGGAAACAAATCGAATCATAAGAGTCGAAGGCCAAGAAGTAGCCAAGTAGTCAGACTGAGTTAACTCTTTTTCCTTTTAAGCTAACTGTAAAGAGATGATAATATAACAAACATAATCAAACTTAGTCAGTGTCAGTGATCAATAAAGTTTTAGCAACTCCAGTCGCAACTCTAAGTGAATGGATAAGTAAAATGTGTATAAATAGAAATAATAAAAATTATGTTAAAGATTCTAGAAAAGTTTTAAAGTGTTCATAAGCAAGGAAAGTTAAAACACTTCAATATATATATTAAGAATTTGTTCTATAGAAAGTTGTATTATTTACTTAAAAGAATATTTAGAAAAGGATTATTTCCAAAAAAGAATCTAAAAAGGATTTCCTTAGATTCTTATACTTAAAAATACTACTTAGTTTAATTAATGTAAAAATAAATCACGTCAACTAATTTTCTATACGAATACAATTTATGTATATTTAGTTAAAACTCTTTATTAAAATTATTAAAAAAAAAATGGTATAACTAAATGTAATTCCTATAGAATAATGGAGGCTTGGTAATATGGGCTTTTTTACTTAAATAGATAAAATTTCAAGAAAGTCTATCTAAAAACGTAAATATGTTAATACAGAAAACTGACCAATTTTAAAAAAATCCATATAGAAGAAAAAGAACTTCAAAAACTGAAATTTCAACAATAAGAAAATTGTATAATTAATATTAAATTCACAAAAATATTAGTTTCCAAATGAGCCCTATACATATGTCAACTTTTAAGTTGGTTTCAATTATCTTTTTATTTTAATATGTAATCTACCTTTTAAAATGAATCCTAAGACATCAACTTCAATAGCAATAAATTTTATTTTTAAAGAGAAAGTGTTTCAAATTCGAAATCAATTGTCTGCAATAGTTGTCAATTTCCTGTCTTTATGTTATTTGCTCAGTGTAGGCGCATTTTATTTCGAGATGGAAGAACTATGGATACCTATAGTGAGGTACTGATGTCTGCTCTGGCAGCGGAAACTATTTGTAATCTGTGAGCAATTTGGACACCTGTTTCAATATTGCAGCTAAGAAATCTTGACATTTCTGTCGCTGATCCTTGTTGCTGCTGCTGCTGCTGCTGCAAGGGGAAAAAGTTTTGCATTGTGTATGTGCAACATCCGGTCGCAGGGGCAGGTAGCAGGAACGGGAACGCAACGTTCTTTGACACTGACAAGGATGTGGATGAGGACAAGGATGAGAATGAAGAGAAGGATGCCGAGCAGTCCTTCGCCTTGGTGCTTCGCTGTGATAATCTTGCCGCGGTGGTGCTTTATCAAATTCTGGTCACCTTGGGCGGCATTTACAAAATGTGTATCCACGGCACGCACACACACACACACACATACAAAGCATCGCACACATAGAAAAAGGCATATAGGGGACCGCTTTGGATTAAAATTTTCTTCTTTCGCTTGCTTTTTTACGTTGAATGCATTTCTCTGCGCCTGCGACAGGGAAATGGGAATGGGAATGAGAATGGGAATAGGAATGGGACTTGGCCGGGCACAGGCGGTGGATAAGGAGAAAGGTAAAGGCAGGGGGACACACTCAGGGAAAGGGCAAGACAGAACGAAAGTAAGAGAACGGGGCACAAGGGACAGAGGCATTTATTTTCGGCATTTGAAGTTGGTCCTTTGAAAACGGGGGTTCAAATTCAAAGCGCTAGACCGAACGTGCGAAGGGTTGTTCCTCGTTCTGTGTGTGTGTATCTGTGTGTACATACCGTACATGTGTGTGTGTGTCTGTGTGTGTGTGTGTGTGGCAAGGAACACATTTGGATGCCAGACTGCGTCTCAGTTTCGACTACTCCCTGTGTGACATTATGCGCCGGCAGCAACGTCGCAACGTCGCAAAGTGTAAGCAGCGAATCGATTTTGGAATTCGTCTCATGCGAATGTGTGGAAAATGCTGATAAATGGAGAGGCACACACACACACACACACAGTCTGGACAAGCATCAGGACCAGGACCAGGACCTGGACCTGGACTAGGAACCACAAAACAGGACTTTGCTTAGCACTTCACTTCCATTGCCATGCTAATGAGTCTTGCAGCAAATGCGAAATGCAACTGCAACTTCAACTGCAGCTTCAAAGTGCAACTCACACCTATTGACCGATAAGAGAAAGAGCGAGAGCGTGTCGTTTATTGGATTCTTTGCCATCTAGTTTGTATGTGTGTGTGTGTGTTGGTGGGTTTAGGTGTACCCGCATTGACGCTCACTGATAAGATAACGAAAGCCGCTTTTATGTCCCCCCCCCCCCCCAAAGTCGTGACTCGACCAATGCTTCAATACTTCTCCTTTTGTCGAGCGAGTTTTCACGAAAACTCAAAATTCATAGAATGCAAATGTTGGTTAAACAACATTTTGGCCACTGCACCGAGTGTGCGAGTGTGTTGCAAGTAGCAGGCAGCAAGTAGTGGCAAAGACCACACAGTCAGAGCCAGAGCCAAAGTTGTTGTTGTGTGTTTGTGTTTTTGCTGAATGCGCTTCGAGGGGGTTTCCATGGCTTTGAGTCGGGTTTTTTTTTTAGGTTGCTGTTGATAGCTCGTAGCTCAGGTTGAGCCGCTGCTGTTGACTTGAATTGTAACCGAAACTAGATCGAAACAAATCGTAAACACTGCGACTTTATGTTACTGCGGGCTTTTCCCGCTCTAAGCTTTGCCTGCCAGCATTTTCAAAAAAAAAGGGTTTCATTTTTCTTTTTTCTTTTTTTTATGTGGCAGACACTTGTATTATGTTTTATTTAATGTGTGTTGTCGTTTTTCATGTTTTAACATTAATCTGCCAAAAACAAATGCTTTATTCCAAAGTTCGACTGGCTCGCAACACACTTCAAACACCATCAGATAATAAGCACAGCAGTAATTAAATCTAAATAGTCATAGGAAATCGTATAACTTGCTCGTTTAATGCTTAAACTGTTTAGATATATTTTATACTACTTATTTATATCAAAAGTGTGCAACCATGTTAAATGACGAAGGAACTTTTCTGGGTTTTATTCCATAGGTTAATATATTCTTTATACAAAAAGTGCTTTGGTTGTTACTACTAATGTTCCTATTGATTATATTTATGATATACATTTAAAATATCATTATTATATTTATACATATATTATAAAATACTTTAAATATAAAGAATTTAAGAAACAAATAACAAAACATCAGTTTGAAGTCTAAAGAAATTATGAATATATGATTATAATAAATTAAATGTAAGCTACAATTTTTATGAAATATAAAACTAATAAAGAAATATAGAAAAGTATGCAGAATAGAGATATTTATACATATATTTTATGTTGCATACTTGCTTAATTACTTTAACTTATGAATTCGAGTACACAAAACGTCTTATTAAAAAGTTCTAAATCAATAAAATGTTGAATGACCGAATGAACACTTTTTTACAGTTATATTGTTCCTCTGCACTTTCTTGTACTATTTGTATACACTCTTAGCTCATATGCAGTTAGCTTGAGCTTTCGTTAGCTTTAAAGCTTGACTTGGAAAGCTGCTTAAAGCTATTTGGTATTCAAGCGGTGGTCAGGCCTGCAATTGATTGCACAGTATTAAGGCAAAATTTCCAATTGGGTGGCTTTTACATACACACATAGATATACAAATACATATATGTATAGATATGTGTTTGTATTTGTGTATAATCATGTGGAGCCCATACTCACACACACACACACAAACGCAGACAGACGCAGAGAGAGAGACGCTTAAGCACGTATACGCACATTTAATGCAAATTTAAGCAGTTAGCAAGCAAGTAAAACCGTTATGTGTATCTATGTGTGTGTGTATGTAGTATGTAGATGAGTATATACAACTGTGCGTGTGTGTGCGAGTGTGTGTGTTGCTGCTGATACATAATGCAGGGCAATATAAATAATTGCAATACATATATAAATTGCAGCCAAGTGCGTGAGCGTGCGTATGTGTGTGTGTGTGTTTGTGTGTGCGTTGCATAACCGCATTTGCCGTTTACATATGCTGCCTATACATACATTTATACATATACAATATATATAATATGTGTGTGTATGCATATGCTTATGTAGTAAATAAATGCATCGATGCCTGCTGCCGCCGCCGCTGCCGTTGCCCTCTGTCTCTGTCTCTGCCACTACCACTGGCGTGTTGCAGCAGCAGATTGCAATTGCATTAGTGTGGCGCCCTTTTGTTCATTACACGCACAAAATAAAATAAATTTACAGCAAAATACTCGAATGCATTTGTTAAATGAGACAAGCAGCGATGCATGCATGCAGAGGAGAAGAAGCAGCTGCACAGTGTGTGGGAGTAGGAGAAGGAGAGTGGGAAGCTGAGGTGGATTTCAACCTATGGCCACCTTGTTCCTGCTTTCGCATTCCTTTGCATCTCCTGCTGCTGCTAATTGCAGATGCGAAGAACACATACAGCGACACTGCGGGAGAAAGGGAGAGAGATAGAACTATGCGCCCTGCACGCTCGCAGCGTGTGCGTGTGTATTGTCATCCCCTTCTAACACCCCCCTGGAGATACAAAGAACAAGTTTTTGGCATTTGAATTTTTTACATATTGAATTTTATTTCTCATGTTTCGAATGTGTGTCTGCCTGTTTGTGTGTGTGTGTTTGTTTATTTATTCGCCTGAATCTACAACAGAAATATCAATAATCAAATGATATCAACTTAATCCTAAACTTTTGTATATATATATATACTCATCGCGTACTCAAATAAACTTTACAGTTCAACACATACATACATACGTATATAAAGAGAGACAGAGTCATATGACATTTGTTGTATTTCATTTTATTTTATTTTATTTGTAGTTCTTCTGTCATATCAAATAAGGCATATAAATATTGCGATCCAAATAATCGGTAATAAGAATAAGTATAAGAATTAACAAAACTGACAGATATCGGGTCTTTAGCTAAATGGAACAGATCTGAAAACTAGACTTAATTATAGTTACTATACATATACATTGTATAACATATTGTTTTATATCGTACGTTTTTCTTTTTGTTTTTTGTTTTTGTCTTTACTTAGTTAAAAATAAAATTACGTAATTCTTGTTTTTATCATTTAATTTTTTCTTGTTTATACATATATTTTATATCACAATAGAAAAAAGAATTAATTCGCATATTCTTTTCAATCGTTTAAGTTTTTTTGTGTTTTCTTTTTTTAGGGTTTTTTTTTTGTTTTGTTAAGTTCTTACTTATAAATTAAACAATAAAAAATGTACAGAATTTTCATTAACGTTTTCCTTTTGTTTTTTTTTTCTAATAAACAAAGTTTTTGTTTTTTTAGTTTTGAGTTATTTGACTAATTGATGTTTGACCAAGTTAAAAACTAAAGCTTAAATGTAGATTTATTAATTTTCGTTAAGTGTCTACTATTAACATGTTTTGTTTTGTTTCGTTTTTTTGTATTTTATTTTAATCATCAACTAAATTAAACGGCATAACTAACGACGCTGCACTAAACAAATGCGAAACAAACGAAAAACAAAAACACAAACACAAAAATAAAGTTCAGCACAAAGAATCTCGTTGGGCCAAATACGTATAAAAAAAATAAAGTATTTCTAACAAAAGGCAGAGACAGAGAGCGCCAACAAAGAGCAAACTTTTTTTTCTGTAGTAGACTTTGTCGTTGTTGCTGTTGTTGTTGTTGTTGTCGTTGCCGTTGCGGGCAAGCTTAAAGCGCTGTCGGCGTCGCTGCTGGCGTCGCAGTTGCCGCCATTGCTTCGACTGCGTTCGTTCTCTTGTTGTTGCTGTTGCGATGGAGGACGCTGGCTTTTGTTGTTGCTTGCTGCTGTTGTTTCTGTTGTTGCCGAAGCGTGAATTAAAATAAACTATTTAAATTTATTTGCATCTGTTTAACTGCGGCCTGCATTACACACACGCACACATATGCACGCAGCATGTGTGTGTGTATGTGTTTGCTAGCATCGTGTGTGTGCTTTACGCTTTACTCCCCGCTCTCTCTCGACGCTTATCGCGCGTCTCCATCGCCATGCACTTTGTTGCCGCCGTCGGCCATAGCTGCAGCCGTGTATGTTTTTTGTTTTTCTCGTTTCCATTTTATTTTTTTCGTCGCTGCGCCGCGCTGCGTGCGTGTAAGCTGACGCGCCTTCCCCTCCCCCCACACAGCACACACAACAAGAGTGCGCCGCTGCCAGCCCCTTAGGAACCTGCGGCAACGCAGACGAGACTTGCAGAGCGCGAGCTTCAGCTCCATGAGAGCGTCGACTTCGCTGCCAACGGCGCTGTCGCAGTCACTGTATGTACGTGTATGTGTGTGTGTGTTTTGTTCATTGTTTGCTTTTTGTTGTTGGCGTTTGTTGTTTTCTACCTCTCCCACTCTCTCGCTCTCTGCCTGACTGCCCTCTCTCTGGCTTTGGCTCTGTCTCTGTCGCTGGTGTTTCAGTTTCTGTTTCTGTTTCTACTCGATTCGTACGAAAAACAACAAAAAAAATTGAGTACAGCGTGTGGTATGGCAAACGAAAGCTATGAGTTTTCAGTGTATCTTGTTTTTTTTTCCTTAGTTTTGTGTTCACGAGTCAGCGAATGTGAGTGTGAGTGTGTGTGTGCACGAGTGAGTTTGCTGGTGTGTGTAATTACGTGCCTTGCCTTCACATCTGAGACATGCAACACGCAGGTAGACGACGAAGGAAGACAAAGTCAAAGAAGATGCGCCGCTAAAGTCACCAAAGTCACACGCACACACACACACACGCAGTCGCTGTCTGGTTAGTCCTGCTGTGGCTGCTTCCTCTTCTTTAACTTCTCCGCCTCGGCAGCAGCACAAGCGTTGCAATCGTGGTGAACGCATCATCTGACCAGCCACAGTCCCAGATTGAGCTTCTGCAGCTTGGGCAGCTTCATGATGATGTCGATGCCCTTCGAGCTCAGCTGTGTGCAGCCATAGAGATCGATGGTCTTCAGATTCGTCAGATCCTCCGCCAATGTTTGCAGTCCCTTGTCCGTAATCCGGCTGCACTGTCCGATATTAAGGTTCTCCAGTTCATGCAGCGACTTGGCAATCTTCAACATGCCCTGATCCGTGATCTGGCATTGATTCAGACTCAGCGAACGTAGGCGATACAGTCCCTGGGCAATGTGTGTTAATGCCTGATCACTGATCTTGTCGCAGAAGCTGACGTCAAGGGAATTGATCCCACTGCCGCCTTCGGTGAGATAGGCCATCCCGATGTCGGAGATGTTGTCGCAGGAGCGCAGATTGAGCTGTTCCAGCTTGGGCATGCGTGCCAGATGCTTCAGTCCGCTGTCCGTCACCGAGACGCAGAAGCTCAGATTGATGGACTTTAGTGAGGTCAGACCCTGTGCTATGTGCCCCAACGCCTCGTCGCTCAGCCGCTGGCAATCCTGCAGCCCCAAGTATTCCAGCTGCAGATTACCCTCGGCGGTCTCGCGACTAAAGCCAGCCAGGTGACCAATACCCTGATCACTGATGTGCCAGCAGGAACGCAGATTCAGGTGCCGCAACTTCTTCAGTCCCCACGCAATGAGGAGCAATCCTGTGTTGGTGATGTTGCAACAGCCGCCCAACTCAAGGGTCTCCAGGTTCTTGAGGTGCTGCGCAATCCGGCCGAGACTTGTGTCCGTGATCTGTTTGCAGAGCGACAAATCGAGCGTCTTCAAATTCGGCAAATCAACGCTGAACGCATGTCCGAGATTCATGTCGGCCACATTGAAGCAACCGCTGAGATTGAGCGAGGTCAACGCCGGCACACCCAACACCAGATCCTTGAGGGAGCGACGTAACGAGAGGATCTGTACCTTCTTGATGCCCCGACGCACGAGGCAATTGAAGAGACTGGGACTGGAGCGTTTCAGATGCAACTTGGCCTCGACACCCTTCCACACGCTCTTCGCATAGGCGGCATCGCGCCACGCACTGCACACCTGTGCGGCACGCCCCAAATCCCGCACCGGCAGATGCTCGAAGATCTGTTCGAGCAGCTCCGGGAACAGATTACTGATGTGTGTGCCCTCGATGGGTGGCGGACTCTCTGGCGAGGCGGCTCTGTGCTGATGATGATGATGATGGTGGTGATGATGCTGGGCATGTGCAGCGGCTGCAGCTGCTGCCGCGGCTGCTGCGGCGGCGGCGGCAGCGTGTTGCAAGTAGAGTGCGGGTGGCAGCGTCTGCAGCTGGGGACGATGATGGAGGGCGTAGGGCGTGAAGCGCAGCAGGTGGTGGGCGTTGCGTGTCAGGCCGGGCAGCTCAGTCTGTTGATATAGTTCGTCCATGTTCCAGGCGGCCGCTGAGCCAGCTGGCATGCCACCAGCTGGGGCACCACCGCCGCCGCCGCTGCCACCGGAGTTGCCACCGCCACCGCCTCCATGATAGTTGGTGAGGGCGGCGGCTGTCTGCAGCGATATTGTCGTCTGATGGTGGAAGGGCAGCAGCTCTGTGTTGGTGGCCATTCTAAGTGGCAGCAGTTGCTCAATCTTGCAACGAGTTGCCTTAGCTTCTACTACTACTTCTTTTTGTTTTGAGTTGTTGTTGTTGTTTTGTTTAACTGCTTTTATTATTATTTGCTTTTATTGTTATGTTCACTTTATGTGCGTCGCATTGCTCGCATTGATCTCTGCTTCGTTGCACAGGACTAGACTGGACACTTGGACACTCGACTCCACGACGTTTCCTTTACAATAATATTCAAACACACAAAACACACGCACACACGGTCAATACGGTTGCGGATTCGAATTTCTTTAGCTTCGCTTATAAGTCCAATGTATCTCAATAATAATTCACTAGGCGAGCGAGCGTTTTCAACGAGGCGAGTTAAACCGGACCACGACGTCAGAGATCCGCAGCAACGTCCGAACGGTTCGATGGCGAGAAACAGAATGAGCTGCAGAGCGACAAGGCGACAAATTAAATGAGCGCCATACACCACCGCACACACACACACAGATGTACACTCGCTCTCTCACTTACACACACACGCACACACTAAGATAACCACGACAGCTGAATTCAGCAATGGCAGCCAGATAGACGCACTCACACGCTCTCTCGCTCTCTACGACTCTCTCTTGCGTGCTCTCTCAATTGGTCTGGGGCGTTGAGTCAACTTTGGCTTGTTTCCCGTCAGATTTTAGCGTGACTTTGAGAGGCTGCTAAGATTATGAGGAATTTCATAAGAAAAATAAAACTAATAAATATACTATTGCCTAATATATTAAATATTTTTATAAAATAGCTGCAAGGCAATAAACAAATGCTGAATGTATATTTTCTATTTAAGAAAGTTGTTCACTGTTGTGTTTAATGTATGCAACCCTTAAAGCTTTAGCCTTATTTTAAAACCCTTTGCTCTGTGACTTCTTGCGATGAAGAGAACTTATAGGATCTTTACAACATATGGCATTAAAGGGTTTTCTTTAACTTTTAAAGTATGCAAAAACAGAAATAATTAAAGTTATTTTTATTTTAATAAATCTAGAATTATATAAATGACATACTTTTGTAATAAAAAGTAAAAGGAATATTCAAGAAACTTATGATGAGCCTTAAAGAAATATTTAAAGTTATTTTTATTTGAATAATTATATACAAAGAACGTATAATAAAAAAACATAAAACAAGGAATATTCAAGGTCTTTCAGACCTAAAAATATTTTAAACTACTTTAATATGAAATTCTATATCTTAGAATAAGCAATTAGATGATGTACTAACAAATCACCAGGCTTTCAACTCAATTGTAAGAAGTTTATAGTATATTATTATAAATATAAAATCATATATCTCTTGATAGAGTGGAAACCTTTGCAGCTAGCATTCTAATAAAAAATTTAGTATTCCTCCTTAATTTTACATATTAAAATAAAATGAATGATTAATAGTTGATATTCCAATACTTATGTGGTTCAATTTGTATGATAATAATAATAATGAAATTAATGTATTTGCAATTATGAAGGCGTTCTTTATAGTGCAGTTGGACTGTAAACTAAATATAATAGTTTTCAACCAGTTTTTTCGTCGAGATTTGTTTCTGCATATTGTAGTTCATAGTTAAGGTTATATTGTGTGCATGTTCTATAGACGGCTTAATGCCAAAAACTCCGACGCATTTGTATTTGCTGCTGCGGCTGCTGCGACGGCGATGCATTCCGAGCACGATCTATGTAGCAGGTACCTGTCTTGCCCAAGCCCAAGTATCTTTATCTGTGTGTGTATGTGTATCTGTATCTGAGAGCGTATGTTTGAGAGTATCTTGCGTTAGTCTCGCAGGTAGCGAGACTGTCGCTGAGACTGCGACGCACAGCAATCCCGGTTTCCAAGAAAATATTAACGATATCTCCCAAAACGTTGCCGCACACAAACACACAAACTCAAACGCAAACCCAAAGGCAAAGGCAAAGGCTGTGGCAGCTCGAGTTGCATTCGCAGAGAGAGAGAGAGAGAGCGAACAGAAAACCCGCTGGGATGCACAAAAGCCGTGCCACAATAGCGGACCACGCATTGTTATTGATACTAGGAAAGCAATGCACACACATGTTGGGTAAAACTCTAGCCTCGATGCAGCGGGACCCTTACAAAAAAAAAAAGGAAAACGCCGACGAGGTCTTAAAAAAATAACACACACACACACTCAAGAGAAAATCAAAAATGGAAAAGGGACATGAGATTGGGAAAATCTGCAGCTACCTGCTAGGGAATTGGAAACACCCGCACCCTCGAAATGCCTGTTGAACCCAAGGGGTGGGGGGAACGCAGATTTCTCATGCCTCTGTCTAAGGCAAAGGCAAAGGCGAGACGATGAGAGAAACTCTCGTACAGTCACAGGCATTATTATCATTATCCTTGCCGAAAGCAAGGCGTGCGTCCCGGAATTTCTTTGGCTCTCTCTCACTTGACTGTGTCGCTCTCTTTCTCTCGTCTCTCGCTCTCTCTCTCTCTTTCGTTCGGTTGACTCTCTCTATGGCAGTTTACCTGTCAAACCGGTTGGGCCAAAAGGGCCAGGGCCAGGGCCGATCTCTGGACTTGGACGTGTCAAGGCGTCGCTGGCAACGAACAAAAAATAATCTGTTCGTCGGAATTTGTTGGTGTCTCCCTCTCTCTCTCTCTTTCTCTCTTTGTAGAGATCTTGTCTCTCTGACAAGAAATATAGTGCGGCAGATAATAATCGATTGGTTTTTGGCTGCCTCTTTGTGCGTTTTGCACACTATGATCATCATTAGCTGCCGTTGCTGCTGCTGCTGCTGCTGTCGTTGTTGCCACAAGCAAAAGACAGCGTTGCACAGGTAGGCTGCGGAAAAGGTGCAACAACAGCACGCAGACGCAGTCGCAGTCGCAGTTGCAACGCAATAGAAATATGAAAAATCTGTGGGCAGGCGTTGCCCAGGAGGAGCCCACGCAGCAAGTGCAAATCTCAACCTCATTGCCAGACTCTCTTCCAAAAAAAAATATATTGTACAAAGTCATCTTCTGACTATCAGTTAAAGATACATTGTCTGCGTTCACTTTCAGATACTTTTGCATATGTCTCTATACTTTTTTTTCAGCTATATTATTATATCGCGTATGCATCACATTAAGCAGAGGAACTGAGTTGTTACACTCACACACAGTAATTACTTTATTGGGCCCCAAAAAGACAGTGTTTATCTCATCGAAGGTGTTTTGTTCTCTACCAAATAACTCTTAACTTTATTAGCCAGTTGAATGACCATTAATTTGGGGACTGTAGTTAGAAGTTAAGTCTTTTCTACTGAGAAGTATGTCCATCGATTTTGTAGCGATAGTAATATTTACTTTAAGAATATATCAATACAATTCTCGCTTTTAACAAATACATAAATATTTCCTTAACCAATTGTTGTAAAATACAACAAGAAGTGAAATATCTTTATGAAATTATGCATTCAATAACGAGTGAGCTTATAAAATTTATTACTTTCTGCTATTAATTTAACACTAATTAATATTGGAATCGAATAACGAGAAAATGTGTTCTCAAGTTTAAAATCGGTTAAAATATTTTCAACAAGAGCAAAATAAAATTAAAGGAACTTTGTAAATATATTATTGAAAAAGTAGATAACTAAATAATGATGTCAGTGTCAACAAAATTTTAGAATTATTTGAATTGAGTGTATTTTAAATATATAGTTAAAAAAAGGGATTATAAAAGAATGGACACTATATTTGATTTGTTATCTGCAATGTCAGCATCTATTGAATATACTTACGTGTTTATCTCAAATAATGGAGTATATAAAAATGTAACTTCTTATATTTATTTCCTCAAACGAATATTTGATCTTTGCATGACTATCTTTTTATTATCCTTTTTATACTTTTTTCCTCACTCTTTATGTATCTTTGTGTATCCAATATCTCTTTAAAACTAGAACTCAATTGAAAGATTGAAGCCGAACTCTCACTCAACTGTCATTTAACAACAATAATTCCAATTATAACTACATATTTAATCTATATAGAGCAATTAATCAATTGTTATACAAGTTTGTTACAGTTTCCAACATGCACATTATCAAATCATTGTGGAGAGATCGTTGAACCGTGGGATCCTCAAACAGAGATCCCGCTACTTAGCTCAATTGATGCTGATCGCTATCTGATTTCAATTTGTATTTGCCCGCATCACCGATCTCTAGCAAATATGGACAGCAGCAGCCCCTCTACTCTCTAAGGGTTAGGCAAATTTGATAACAAATTGTAGCTGCTGTGACGGATCGCAGCGAGATTGGAGATCTTGACGATAGATTGTGTCAAGGCTAGCTTAAGGCACTGAACCTGCATGAACATGAACTACAAATGATCAGCTCTAATCGAACTCTTTACGAAAATGCAGTTCTTTTCTTTCACACAAAACAATAGAGAAGCATTTCGAATTGCAGCTCAATTCCCAACTGCAAATGCCAAAGAAGATGCCCAGCAGATAAGCTATAAGAAGAGGGATCAGTTTTGAGCACAGACACTTGTCTGGCACTTGGAAAAATGGAAAACTGAGACTGCACACTCTCGGCTCAAGTGCCAAGTTCCGCAGCTCTCAAACATTTCTGGCGAAAAAGGGCGTTCACTTTAAGTAAGAGAGAGAGCACTCTCTCGGTTACAGGAAAGTCTCCCGCTGCTAAATATATAATTGCAGTTAGAAGTATAAAGAAATACACTAAAGATTTAAGAATACAAAGCATCCTCATGAAATTGTTTTTAGCACACAAAAGTAGCAAAATAAATCAGTCCCAAAGATTCTAGGAATAATAGTTGGGATCAGAAAAAATGCTATGTAATTACGGTATCGAAACATTATAATAACAAAAGGTTACTTCTATATATCAAGTATTTTCTAAATTTAGCAATATCCTATATGCTAAAGATTTGCAATTTCAACAAAGTTGAATTAAAAAGATTACTTAGATGGTTACAATCTGTTTTTTAAACTGGATGTTGACTGCAAAAAAGAAAAGAAATAACTAAAATCCTATATTCCTTGTTGTTCAGTTTCGATCTCCAAACCTTGAACTCATTTTCCAATTCTTATCAAAAAGAAACATCAATAAATAGTCACGATTTATCCACATATATATGTAAAATGTTCCTTTATTGTTTATGTAATTTAAATGCTATATGTATATATAGTATGTATATATATTATGTATGGTAAGTAGATTTCATGTCAGTTTGTTTGTTTTTCTCAAAAATTTCGTTTACATATGGCATACGCACTAGAAATTAGTGTTGATTTTGTTTTCATTTTCATTTGTTTTTTTTTTAGTTTAGTTTAGTTTTAAATCTTAAAATTCGTTTACGCTATGACTTTAAAATACTCTCGTATGTACGTAGTTAATAACTAGATGCTAATTATTCATATTAAAAACCCAAAATCATCCAACTATATGCTTCATTATGCTACGGAAGGGCAGATCAACTCAAAGCAAAAGTTGGCTTCATCAATAATAATAGTATTTATATATGGCAGGGGGGCATAAATATGTAGTATAGTGTAGTGTGTGTTGTGTAGTGTAATGTTTATGTACATGCATGAGCACCTCATCGTTTAAGATTAAGGATTATTATTAAGGATGTGTTGGAGATGGGTGCACGCAAGGAATTGGTATTGTTCATGTTGTATGCTAAAGCATTCTTTTGATTTCTATGTGCTATATGCTATATATCATTAATTAATTCATATTAATTTTGTTGTTGATTTATTCGTCTTGCATATACTATACTATATGTATTGCATTATTTATGCGTAGTATTTGATTCATTTCGTTGAATTTAGTCCAAATGGATAATACATTTAGTCGTTAATCGAATTGTTAGCCGCACACACACACTCTCTCGATTTACCCCGTTTCGGGTTTATTTTATCAATCCGATCACGGAATCAAAATAGAGAAGTGTGCGCGACGTCTTCGGCTAGCCGAAGTTGTGTAGTTGGGGGGCATTTCACTGGATTTTTGTTTGATATATTTGTATATATAATTTTGTTTTGTTTTGCATTTCTAATGTCGTACGTGCCTAAGTTCTAAATTATGCTATGTTTGTTCTCAAAAAACACCCAAAAAATGTCTGCGTATTTTCCATTTTCGTTTGTTTTCGTTGCAACAAACAGAATAAAATTGAAAATCAAAATCGTTACAAACAATACGATAAACATAAAACAAAATCATAATAGTAATTATAATAATAATATTAAAATACTTTAATGGGGTTATATATCACAGGTACATTTTAGACTTTTTTCAAATGTAAGCTTGTAAAAATGTAATGTTCGTTATGTTGGAGAGCTCAACACACAGGGGCGGAGGAGGAGTAGGAGGAGGAGAGGGGGAACACTATAGGATCAGAGGAGGATCGGACAAGTGGCCCTTGTGTGTGGCATGAAGTTGGCTTCGATGGCACCGAAGTTTGGTTGGCTTTAGCTAATTATGTATTGTATATAATGTGTGTGTATGTTTTGTTTTAATTAATAATAATATAGTTGTAAGTGTACGTTTCGCTATTCACTAGGTCAAGTCGTTATTTATGAAGTATTACTGTAGTTTCTTTTTTCATTTTCTTTGTTATAGAAAAGCACTAACCATTAAACATTGCAACTGCCGTTGATCGTCGGGCGACGACGTTTTTCTATATAGTAGTAGTGTATATAAATGCAAATTCAGGGAACATAGGATAAAACGCTCGATTGTGATCGTAGATATGAAAGAGTTTTGAGTTTGAGAGTACATGTAACTTTTCGTTTTTTTTTTGCTTTAACTAAATGCTATATCAAGCCTATGACTAGGGCCAGCATTGCAAATACATGTCTATATCTGTACTATATATATAGTTTTTTATGTTTGCATATATCTTTCGTTCTAACTATTCGTCTGTAGTTATCAAAAGTGTCAATGTCTCTTATGTGTGTGTGAGTTCTTGAGTTCTATTCGAGTACGTATTTCGTATTTCATGTTTATAGCAAGTTTATCAATTCGTGGAAGCATTTCATACAGCGTTTACTTCTTAAGTACATTTTTACTTTTGGGGACTGTGTGTGCGCACTCAAATTCGTTTTGTATTATTGATTATGATTCGAGCTATGCACCTTGATTGTTTGTAGTTCGTTTCGGTTAATTGCGTCTGCTTCTTTCCGTTTCTCTCTCTCAATCTCTCTCGAGTTTAGTATGTTGAGTACGTATTCGGTCTGTAGGAGGATCTCTGTCAAAGTGTATGCATGCATACTATTTATATATATGCCGATGCATGCACAGATGTGTCGTCTATATAAAATGCTATGTGGAGTATCGCGTGTGCTAAGTTCGATATGAATGAAAAGTTACGACTAGATGCTATATTAAGACTACGCAAGATCCATTAACTGTTTGTTTCACTTCACGACCTACATACATATGTATTTGTATACTTATATATGCTCTTGTCCAATTTAAGTATTTTTAGCAGTCATTTGTCGTGGAGCTGCCGGTCCCACGGGATCGCCAGCCTCGGCATAGAGGCAGGAGCCTTCGCTACAGGAGCAGGTGTCGCCTTCGCGTGAACTGTTGCAACAGTCGCTTGTGTAATTGCGTTGTTGCTGCATCTCATACCCGGACAGCATGTTCTCATTCTCTCTCTCTGCGCAGGAGTTTTGCTGCTGCTGCTGTTGGGCATGATGTGCAGTTGGTCGTCGGTGTGCTGAACGCTTGCTGCTGCTGTGATCAGCGCTGCTATCCGAATGCAGCTGTTGCTGTTGCTGATGATGACGCTTGCTGTGACTGTGGGAGGCGCGCGAGTTGTCCGAGCACTCGGAGGAGCATTGATAGATCTGATGACTGGAGGCGGTCGATGGCATTTGACTGCCATGAGGCAGTCCCACAGGCTGATACCAGCCCTCGGCTGGCGGTGGCAATGGCGGTGGTTGCATTGGCGATGCCAGAGCATCACAACTGTTGCAGGCGCGATTATTGTTGGCGCAACGCGTCGCATTCAGGCCAGCCTGATACTCGCTGACCGCGTGTCGTTGCGTCGGATAATGGATATGTATGTTGCGGGCAGCCATATCGCCAGCTCCGGCGGTGGCAAAGTATGGCGGCAATGGTGGCGGATGTTGGCTGGTGGGTGTGATCTGGTAACGACTCTGACTGCCGCCCACGCTGCTCAGTGGATTGCTGTACAGATTCTCCGGGGGACAGCCAACGGCGCATTGCGGCGATACGCCCCAAGCGGAGAAGCCGCCCGACGAGCTGCTGTGAATGGAAGCGTTTAGAATGCTGCAATCAAAAGGAGGCCAATCACAATTTGATTTCGTTTGTCACTGCAGTCGAGCAACTAACCTTTGATTGGTGGAGATACCGGAGCCGCCGCTCTTTGAGCTCTTGCGTGACGATTCGGGGGAGCCCTGTGTGTAGCCATAGTTGGAGGACAATGGCGGTGGATGCTCTGGTGGCGGTGGCAGAAACTCTGACCAGTTGATGGTGTCTGTGGGATACTGCAAGTAGTTGGACTTGTTGTTGGCCGCAGCAGCAGCAGCAGCCACAGCTGCAGCGCCTTGTGCTGTAAATGCATCCGAGTAGGGTGAATGTGTTCCCGAGTCCTTGTCCGCACTCAGAGATGTGGCCTTGGTGCACGTTTCACTCGACGATGTGCCAATGATCATGGTTGTGGCATATGGCGTGGGGTTGTCAGGACTCTGAAATACATTCCAGTTAAGTTAGAAATAGAAAATAGAAAGGGAAAACAATTAAACGCACCTTGCGACAGTTGTAGAAGGTGGTTAGATTGCGTGTGTCCACTTCAGCGTAATCGGTGCCTCCGTCGGAGTTGTTGTAGTTGGACTGACTGCTATTCACATGTGACAACAGCTTCGATTCGCTTAACCCCGAGTCCTTGTCCGTATCCGTTGTGCGCCAGCCGCGGTCTATCCACAAACTCTCCTTACTGTTGATGTTCAGTGCGGTAATCTCATTGGCGCTCACCACTGCAGAAAAAACACAATAAATTATAATATAAAATTAAGTAATAAAGTCACTTTGTTTACCACTTAGATGCCCCAACTCTTTGGTCATTTGATGGCGACGCTTAAAGTAAACCATCGCTGTTGCCGTGACAACCACAACAATAAGCAGCACAATGATCACCAGCGTCATTAACCAAGTGCCATGCAAATAGCTTGTTGTCTTGCGATGCGTCGTAGGATTCGCATTGTTGGGTTCCGTATTGGCCATGCCATTGGTCTGATAGGTGAAATCGTTGCCTGTCTCATGACGCCCATCATGTGTGCCACTGGGATGAGCACGCGGCGGATGCACATGATAAGTGGGATCCATATACAGTGATTTCTGTAAAGAACACATGAGTGAGTAAAAGTTTAAAAAGTTTAGGTAGCGTCAACACTTACGGGCTTGGAGTAGGGGCCATCGCCAGCCTTGGTAAAGGCATTGAGACGCACGCTATAGACTGCTGTGGTCGTCAGATTGTTTAGCAGCACCGATGTGGTCGTTGCATTGAGCGTCATGTTAGCCAGCACCTTCATAGTGTTGCCAGCGCTAACCTCAATCTTATAGCCATACAGATTGCCATTGTGATGCTGTGCAGGCGGCGGTGTCCAGCGCACCCAGCCAGCGGTTAAATTGTACATGCCAATCTGTATGTTATCCGGTGGCGCAGAAGGAACTGAAGAATACACACATTAGCAACGAGCTTTGACTTAGAAATCTGATTACTGCTTACCATCCTCGTAGGTTGTGGTCATTTTGGAGTTGCTCGGCTGTCCCTCGATGGTCTCATAGAAAGGCGTCAAAAAGAATTCGTATTTGGTGTACTTTCGCAGATTCCCAACCACATGTGACTCTGACGATGGATCCAGCACTGTGATGACCTTATACTGCGTCAAATGCGAAGAGGCATCTCTGTAGCGTATGTGCAGACCCTAAAAAAGAGATTCGGAGTTTAAGACAAGCACTCAATTTGCAAGAAATGTAAACTCACCTCAACAAACTTCTCGCTGGCGCTAACATGCAGCATCCAATCTAAGCGCACAGCGCTCGCATTGATGGCAGAGGCATCTATTAACTCCACAACCTATCAGATACAATTCATTATAAGTTGCTGAAGTTACTGAGTTCATGAGGAAATCATTACCTTTCCGGTGAGTAGTGTGCGTGCAGCGGAGAGCTCATTTGAGGGCATGGCATCAAAGTCCTCGCCCAGTGTTTTAATCGCATTCGATAAACCTGACGGCACTGAGACGCCCTGCGTGTTCTCAGCGCGCACCAGAAACACATACGAGGTGGCGGTTGTGAGATCAGAGATCTGTAAAGTAATTAACAGTTTAATAAAAACTTGCTAAGAAGCATTGTGTTGCACTTACGGTGACTTGAGTGTCGGGCACACGATGCGCAGCGACAACCCAACCAGTCTGCAGATCAGGACTAAAGTATTCCACGGTGTAACTGAGTCAAGATAAAAGACAGTTTAATAATTAACGATTATACTTTTAAAAGCATCTTCTGCTTACCCTATTATGGGACCAACGGCGCCAGGTTTCTCCTGGCTCTTGCCCCAGCGCAGCGAGATGCTGGAGCGCGTTACATTGATCACTTTTGGTGTGCCAGGTGGCGCGGGATAAGTGCTGGGATCCGCCACCCGATGAAGCGTTGCCGAGCTGCTCTTCTCAACCTAAACGAAAACATTTACAATTAGCATAGGAATAAATATAGTTTCGAATAGTCGTAAACTAACCGCCAAGGCAGCGGACCAAGAGGTTTCGCCTCGTTCCGAGGATGCAGTGCACGTATAAAAACCAGCATCACCGAGCTGCAAATCTGCAAAGTGTTGAACAAGCATTAGTGTTGATCAAAGTATTTTCCAGGAGAGCACTTACCATCCACTCTCAGGGAGCTGCCCTGCACAATGCTGTGGCGATTGTCGTTCTGCACAGCGTAGCCATCGTGGAACCATTTGACACGAGGCGTAGGATTTCCGGTGGCACGACATGGCATTGTTGCCACAGAGCCCTTGGACAACGTTTGATTGGTGGGTCCAATTTGTATGATGGGCGGCGGACGTTCATCCACAGTGCTGACCTGCAGATAGATGCGCACCGTTGAAGAGTCGACCACACTGAATGCGGAGCACACATAGAAGCCCTCGTCATCCTGCTGCACATCGCTGATTTGCAGTGTGCCCTCTGCTGAGATCTGTTGTCGTCCATGCGACGTATTGGGAAACATGAGTGTGGAGACGCCTTCCTTGGTCCAAAACACAGATGGCGGTGGATTGCCTGTGGCCACACAAGGCAGCTGCACTTGGCCATTGAGTCCCACTTTAGTGTTCGTGGGTCGCTTTGAGAAACTTGGCGGCGCTGTTAAGCAAAAAAGGAAATTTGAAATTAACAAGTTATCTTCAAATAGTACTTGATAGCCAAATCCTACCGTGGACAGTGAGTGTGGCTCTGGCACTGATCTGGCCCACATTGTTGTGCGCCTCACAGACGTAGGTGCCCTCATCGTTAGGCGTGATGTTCGACAGCTCGAGGCTCTTCTCGTCGTGCAAGATGCGTGCACGCGAGACTGGTATATTGCCCTCCTCCTTCTTCCAGAGCACCTTTGGCGGCGGATCACCGCCCACTGAGCAATGGAACGTTGCTGTTTGGCCATAGACCAATGTGAGATCTTTGGGCTCCTTCATGAAGAACGGTTTGATCTGTACGATCAGTTTGGCGTAGCCGGATTCGCGTGAGCCCAACAGATTCTGTGCAATGCACTTGTAGTTGCCCTCATCGATGGGCTCCACATTGCTGATCAGCAGATTGCCGCCATCCACGATGCGAACACGCGAATTGGTTCCAAATGGCTTTGTGTTCAGATCATCCAGTGGCACGTTATTCTAAAAGTACAATAGACTAGTTAGAAATTGGCACAAAATAATAAGCGAGCGTATTGAAACTTGCCTTTGTCCAGACTATCGTTGGCTCTGGAATGCCTTTGGGCGGCCCACACTCGAGCAGCGCCGTCTCGCCTTTGGCGACGCGCGTATCTTTGGGCTCCACGCGAAAATCGTCGCGCAAAACTGCAAAGTAAGAGGTGTCAAAACATGGCCCAAAAAACAACTTCAGACAGCAGACTGCATAGTGCAGACAGCAGTGGGTAAACAAGTTGTGTCTTACCAGCAATTTGGAGCGAGGCATGTCGACTGACGGCTTTGCCCACGTGGTTTTTGGCCACACACCAATACTCGCCGCCGTCCTGCTCCTTCTTGCTCTGCATGGTGCGATAGAAGAATAAAGCTCCATCTTTGAACAGCACTCGATGCGATTTCTTTTCATTTGTGTTGACGGGTTCGCCATCCTAAAGCACAAGGCACACAATATATGAGTAAGCTAAATAGATTATATGGTATAGATTTAGTTTATACCTTGAACCACTCCACAGAGGGTTCCGGCTTGCCCTCCACCTTGCAGTTGAGCGTTGCGGGCTCATTCTTCTTGACCACCAGATCGGTGGGATGTTCGATGATGCGTGGCGATTGATATTGCGCTATAAGTAGATATAGTGATATGGGTTAGATTAAACTGAATGGGGGGAGAGTTGGAAATGCGGTCGCTTTACCTTTGGCTGCTGGCAGCGCTGCCAGCGTTAGCGTCAGCAGCAGTAGAAGCCGCAGTCTGCCGCTGCTGCTGGGCATTTTATGTTGTATGTTCAATGCTGGATGCTGGATGATTATAGTTAGTGCTCCAGATGTCGTATGTCGATGTGGATAGATATATTGTATATATATAAATGCAGATACGATTTATATTTATATGGCGCAGTGGTGAGGAGGGGCAATCATTTTTAGAGCGTTTGCTTGGCTAATGTACAAATGCAAATAATGGCAAAGAATGTGGCAGCTGTTAGTCAACAAAGCTTAAATGAAGTGCAATACACAAGAGCATACACACACACACACACTCAGATACATTCAGGCACACAACACACTCGCACACCCGCACACACACACTCTCACACATTTAAGCGGGTGGGAGGCGTGGCAGTGCTCGCAACACAAAGACTTGTCATTCTACTACAAACCTTTTTTTCAGTCTCCGTTTTGCAGTTGCTTTTAGTGTTGTTGTTGTTGTTCTTCCTATTGGAAGTGCACGTTGTTCGCCTTTAGTCTTTTTATCTTTTGAAATGCGTTGGGCACATTATTGAAAATTATTCGTCGGCTGCTCCAGTTACCGTTACATTTGCGCCAACAACAACAACAACCAGAAGAAGAACTCCAAACCGAAACCGAAACACAAATCGAAATGAAAATCGAAGGCGAAGGCGACAAATGACGACATATGCAGATAGAGATAGAGAGATAAGCGCCACACAACACAGCACAGAGCACTAATAAAATTATATATATGTGTCTATGCTTTTTCCATTAATTTTATTTCTGTATTTATCTCTCTTTATGTTTATCTCGCGTCGCACAAGCAAAGAACGAGCGCCTACGGCGACGGCGTGCCCCAAAAAAACACCAAATTTACAATCCAAATGCAGCACAGCTTTTGAATTTGATGGGTTCTTTTTCTTTTTATTTTTTTTTTTTTTTGTTGTTCACTTCGTTTTCTCACACTTTCTTCACCAATGATTTCGTATCTTCTTTTTTTTTTATTTGTTTGTTCAATTCCTGGTGGATTATTATTTTTCGTTTTTTTAATTACGAACTAAAAACCGAATTTGTAACGATTCTCGTGTAAATATGTATCTTCTGTTCGTTTTGCTTGTTGTTTTTGCCTTTTAGAAGAGTCTTATGTACATATTTCGTTTTGCGTTTTCGGGGTTGTTTCTCTTTCTCAGCCTCACTTCCGCATTTTCCAAATGAAATTTCTTTTTGGTAATTTTACAAGAACAAGAACACGCTCCTGCTGCTGTTCACCGTTCCCATTCACATTCCCATTCCTATTCCCGTTGCCGTTCCAACTGCCAACTGACAACTACTGGCAGCGCCTGCCTTTGCCTTCTGCTTTGCTTGGCTGCCTGGTTTGTTGTTGTATCTATAACAGTGCGTAGCGTACATACATCCGCATGCATACATCCACATTCACAACCACATGCACTTACATTTACATAGATACATATGTACACACATACACTTTGGTCTCGCTGGATACAGATACAGATGTAAAAAACACATCCGATTTTTACAACCCGAAATGCGGGCTTTGCTTGTCGTTTTATTCACTTGCCCATAGCTTTTAATTTGTGCGCTTTATTATTCAGTAGCTCAAGTTAAGTTTTATTAATTATACGCGACACTAATCTATGTTTTTCATTTAATTTTCGTGTAAGCGACTTGTATTGTGGGTTGTGTCTGTGGAAAACTGCGGAACAATGTGGACATGGAACGCGAAGTCGGGCCCTCAACGAAAAACATACCAGCAAATATACCAGATATTACTGATTTTAGCGATGTGGCAACACTACGCATGTCAGTCTAGCGATCTGGCCAAACATCTAGGCAAAAATAAATAAGTTTCTATTAGAATTCAATTTTAATTTATTGATTCGTGTCCCAGAATATGTTATTACTACAACAAATTCCTTTTTAAATTCATAGAGCTTTTGCTCTGATAACCAAACTTTGAATGCGCACGTTCTTATACAAGCTAGAGGAGGGACGCTTGTATTTTTTACCCGATTGCTTGTGATATTTGCGGGTCAAATCGGGCGGGGAAGCGGCGCATATCGACTGCGGCTGCAATTCGTTGCAGTCTTTTAGCGGCATGCTCAGAGTATCGGTTATGGCTGCGGTTGCGGTGCAAGCAGAGGCATCGGGTTCCTTGAGCCGCAATGCTGTCTTCAGCCAGGACATGTTGTACTTGCGACGTCGCGATGCCATTGCCTGAGCTAATAGAGCTTCACGGCCAAATAATCGGGTATAGAGCTTGCGGCAACAGTTCGCTAACCGGGCATTGGCAAAGAGTCTTCCATTACGCGATGCCGCATCCTGGCCAGGCATCCTGCCAAGTGCGGGCGGCGGACAGCGAGCGATCACCAACCGTTTAATAATATTCCGGGAACTTTGCATTTTAATCAATAACTAAGTTTTTGAAAAGAAAAATCCAAAAGTTTCTGCAATATTATTTCGTTAAATTTATGTATGTATAATCTGATTGGGTTGACTTTTTCGGGACGTTACATCAAAAACTATGCAAACTGAGTTCTAATTTCGATCTTGGCCAACTGAGGTCTGCCACGCATCAAACTACGAGATCGCATTGAGCTCGAGATCCTTGCCTCACATGTGGGCACATAGTCCTCCTGCCCCCTAGATTGTTGCAGAGGACGCCTGCCGCCAGCTGTGGCCATGGCGCTCTTCACCTGCTTTGGCTGCAGTCTCAACTGTGTGACGCGATCCACAGACATGCTTTTGGGTCGCTTGGACAGATATCCTTGAATGTGGCTATTGGAGCCGTTACTGATGTTCAGATTGATCAGATACTCCTGCAGCTGTGCCTTCAGATGCGCATTGGTCGCCTCCAGCTGGCGCTTCTGCTGCTTCAGGCAGGCCACGTCAACTGCCACGTTGTTGACACGTCGCCAGAAGGTCTCCATCTGCGGCAACATGGCCACTTCCTCCTGTCGTAAGGAAAATATGTAAATGAAAAGTAAATCATTTAGCAAATAAATATATGTGTGGTATATAAGGTCCCTCATCTTGAAATAACTCCAGTAGAAAAAGATAGGAGGCCGGATTTTTCTAAAATTTGAACTCTAATGATCTGTGTTTGAAATAAATTGAACACAAAGAAAAAAACTTTATAATTTTCTATAACTAAAATAGTAAGTTTTAATACTGAAAAATACAGTTAAGAGTAAAATCGTAAAAGGTTGTTCTTAAAAAATTTTAGATAAAAGCAAATAGGAGAAACTTAAAATGTTTCATGAATATTAAATGTGATTTTAGATTTATTTAAAATGACTTCTCAAATATGTTATTGCATTTTTAACATCGTTATATTTCTTTGTAATTGTGCAATATTTAAATAGACCCATATCGATGCTCACCTTGAGAGGATCGCTGACGGCATCTTCTTCTGCTGGCGACTGCACCTCGCGTATCTCGATGATCTCCCGCGACAGCTGCGGCAGCATGAACATTTTCTCCCGCGTCGTTTCCATCTTGGCGCAGATGCGCGTCAGTTGGGACAAAGTTTCCCCCTTGACGAGAATGCCCTTGAGAGTCTGACAAAGAGAAACAACAATAAATATGTTAGCAGACATCAAGTGTACACTTGCTAAAACAATCACCTCGATGACATCGTAACTCTCCACGGAAAGCAGCTTGAAGAGCTTGTGCTCCTCCTCGAGCTCCTTGTCAACACAGGTGCGCAATTCCCGAAAGCGTTCCGTGAGCTGCTGCTTGATACTCTGTCGATGCTCCAGCTGTGCTTGTTGCTTGATTTGCTGCTCCTCTGAAAGCAGTCGTAGATTGGATAGCTGTTCAATCAGATGCTCAATCTCATAGCTCTGTTGACTGATCTGTTGGGCGCTCTCCTCGTCGCGCTGCTTCAGATCAACATACTCGGAGTAGAAACCTTCGATGTGCTTGCCATAGCCGGCGAGCACTGATTGATACTCCTCCCACAGCGCCTCCAGCTTGGACTCGCCCTTGCCCGTGATCTGCTCCAGCTTCAATTGCATCTGAAATGTCATAAAAAATGTGTACATGAAAATCTCTCTCGCCTAACTATTGTGTGTCAATCAAGTGGATGAGCTATTAAAGTGTCAACTGCAACTGGCTATAAAGCGGCTGTGGCATGCAGCGTGTGCCAAACAGTTGCTAGAGATGCGTCTATTGCTGCTCATTTTGCTTGGGTTTGGCTTTTGCTGTGGCACGCAGGGATTAAAGTGTCGCTCCCAGGATGGCGGCAGCGAGGAGGAGATGAAAAGGACAGTGCGGAGTTGCATGCAACGTGGCAGTCAAAGTCAGAACGAAGGCGAACGTCGCTATGACAATCAGCGCTACAATTTCGATGGATCCTATGGCCAGGATTACAGGCAAGGACAGGAGGGACTAGGACAGCAAGGACAAGGACAAACCTATGGCAATCGCTGGCAACGCAGCCCGAAACACAGCGAGCAAAACAACAGCAATAACAGAGGAAACAACAATACGATGGAGGGAGAGATGGGTGCCTGTGTGGCACAGTGTTTCTTCGAGGAGTTGAACATGGTAAGTGCGAGTTAGACAAGGAATCTCTATTCGAATCTCATCCCTATTTTAGGTTGATGCCAATGGACAGCCGGATCGCCGCAAGGTCAGCTACTTGTTGACAAAAGATCTGCGTGATCGCAGTCTACGCAACTTCTACATGGACACGGTGCAGCAATGCTTTCGCTACCTGGATCAATCTCGCTACAACAACAATAATAAGTGCAGCCAATCTCGTGAGCTGATCAAGTGCATGTCGGAGTACGCGAAGGCACAGTGTGATGACTGGGAGGAACACAGCAGTTTACTCTTCAACTAAAAAACTTACGCCACTCTTTAGATCCTCGACACGATCCAAGTAGCGTTCGTGATTGTCCTTCACCGCCTTGTCCGTAGTCTCTTCCACCTGGTAGAAAACGCACTCCAGCTCCTGCTGCTTCTCGGTTTGCATGCTCCTGAACACATTCGAGTCCTCATCCCACTCCTTGAGCACCGCTCGCTTGTCGTCCTCGTAGATGTGCCTGAAGAACTCAATGCGACTGCGATGCAGCTCTGCATTGAAGTAAGGGTTTGTTGCACAAGTTTTGTAGAAATTTTAACGCAATTTAAATATATTTTAATCTTAGCCCCAGTTTCTGTAAAAGCGCATCGAATAGTTTCTATCGCAAAATATTAAATATAATCATAGAACTCAAAAATCCATATAAGCATTACATCTTAAAACATTTCACTTTTATAAATACAAATAATATGGCTTAAAAACTGTAAAGGGTAAAAATATGTTTATTTAAAAACCAAACTAAGGAGACATTTTTGGTGGATAAATAAAATATGATTTAAGGTATCTGAAATTAATATATAAACATATTTTCTTAAATTCTCCTTACCTATAATCTTGTCAATGTTCTCCATGTGCGATTGCTGTAGATTAGCGTACATATCCTCGGTTGAGTTGATGTCGCCAATCAGCCGCTGTATAACCTGATCTTTGCGCTTTAGTGCCTCTTGAAAGAACTGCTCCACATCAACAATCTCACGGCGTAGATCTTGAATCTTCACTTGGCGCAAAATGCTGCGCCATTCCTGATTGATTTTGGCCATGTTCAGCCGGCAAAAAGCATCTTCGCGCTTCAGTTTATTCTAGTACAGAGATTAAGAATATGTAATCTAATAAGGATTAACTTAAAAGTTAAAGTTATTACCTTCATGTAGAGGGCAATCAGCTGCATTTTGCGACGTCGCGTTTCCTCCTCGGCATCGGCGCGCATTTGCAGATATCTGGCCCGCTCCTCCTCGGACATCTTGGCCAACTTGTTACCCTTTCCTTTGCCCTTTTTGCCCATCTTAAGTGTTTCTCGATAAGCCGCTTATCAAATTTCAAAGGCCAGCAGTTGACTAATTAAGCGAACAACTTAGAGCAAACTGAAAAACAACAGACGGACGAGCGAAAAATTGAAAAAATAAAAAAACAACTCGAGGGGCGTCATAGCAACCCAATAAACCAAGTTCAACTGCGCTTCAACCCTCCCTGATTGCTCTTTCATCGACTTGGTTGTCAGGTTGAGCGTGCAATAAATTAACGTCTGTCCATTTCATAGCTCATTTAAGCTTCACAATTGTGTGATGCGGGTTATGAGCAGCCCCCGACCTTATAAAGGGCACAGCGCATTCAGCGTTTGAGTTCCAGAAGCTGTCACCACGATGAAAGTATCAATTCTATGCCTTGCTTTGGCTCAATTGCTGCTCCTGGTGGTGAGTCAACTCGATGCGGTTCAGTTGCTTCCCTCAATAATTCCAATTCCCACACAGAGCAAGAAATCCTCGACAGCGATACGTGTCCATTGTCGGGATGTGGAGCGCATCCATGAGGATCATATACACTACTGCTGCAAGCATCCCGATGGTCACAACGATGTCACCGAACAGTGCGCAAAGCAGACCAAGTTCAAGCTGCCCTCACGCGATGAAGAGGCCATCGAGGATCTGACCGTGGATCATGTGATGACTGGCACCTGTTTTGCCAAGTGCGTCTTCGATCATTACAACTTCATGGACAACGACAAGCTGAATATGACAGCTGTGAGGAATCACTATCAGACTACCTACAAAGAGGATCCCGAATACGTGAAGGAAATGATTTCCGCCTTTAATCTTTGCCATTCGAAATGTAAGTAATAGTTTGACTTTGTATTAGCTACTAAAAGCATCTCGATTGACAGCCGAAGAAGCCACTGCCGAGTTCTTGTCCACCTCCATCGTCAGGGCTTTCAGCAGCAGCGCCTATAGCTGCAAACCGATGCCAAGTGTGGTCCTGGCCTGCGTCATCCACCGGTTCTTCCACAACTGTCCCCGGAATCGTTGGTCCAACACAACCGAGTGTGTGGAGACCTTGGCCTTCTCCAAGAAGTGCAAGGATGTCCTGACCACCATGTGAAAATTAACTAACTAATTGTTGAATTAAATGATGAAAGCAGCAATCCATTAATGGAGTTTTTGTATTGGGAATTGACAAATTTTAAGGGGTTTTAGATGGAAGTATTGAGCCAGATGTTGAACGGGCGATTACAAAAAATTACATATATATAAATAATATCTTAACACAGAGTTTGTAATTAAAATGAAGCAGTTAATGTTGATATACTTTTAGGTAACAATTAACTTGTGCAAAGAACTATAATATTCAAAGAATATTTTTATTAACTACTAAGTAGATGAAGTCTTTTTTTGGTATCAAAGTATTGCTTTGAAGTATTGCATTAATTGTAGGCCTAGTTTATTCGATAAAGTAAGTAGCAACTCTTTGGCTATACAGACTACTATTATTATTATATAGCTTGTCCTAATAGTGCAGTTGTAACACAGCTTTAACATCTATAGCTTAAAAGTCCTTTCTATATACATCTTCTCCCCTCCCCATTATTTAGGCAAATGCCTTTAAATAATTTTGAATTTGTAATATCGGATTTCTCATTGTCCATTTTATAAATTACAGCTAATTACTTTAATTATTATTAACAAATGACCCATTTAATTGTCGACTGTCGCGCATTAAGTTTCATCTGTCAACTAATTAGCCAATTAGCTGTTACAGAGAAATAGGGCGAAAAATAAACAAAATTTTAATGGCAATATCAAGGCTATAAAAATCTCTAGAGAAACTAAATGCGTTTTCAAATCAATTTCAAAAATTCACATAGCAATGGATCAGACCAGATGCATAGTAAACACAATACTACTTTGCTTGATTGTAGCCGGAAAAGTGTTTGGCCAGGATAATGAAAAAGGGCTGGTGCCAATAGCGTCTCTAACTAAAGAAAGTTGCTTCCAAAAGGTAAACTAAATCTATAATTAAAAAAAGAAGCTGCACAGGAAAAAGTCTAGTTTCTTAAATCTAAAATCTAAAGTTCACCTATCTATAGAAATTTATTCCTATTAATATATTTACTATTACAACTTTCTCTTATTTTAAATAGCGTGATGGCTGCTGTTCAGATTTGTTCATTGGCGATAGTCCGTCTATAATCAAATGTTTGACAATCCATGCGGATAAAATACCAGTTGGCAGTCAAGATTCCCTCAAAGTATTGAAGTTCTTCTCGGTTTGTATTTGAATTAACTTATCAAGTATACGACATGTTATTAGCGATTATTATCTGCTAGTGCTTCGTAGAGTGTTTTTACAAGAAGAACAAGTTCATTGGGAAAAACAACACGCTCAATATGAAAATGGTCAAACTTGAAGCGGAGAATCTGTATGCAGAACAACCAAAGGAAAGGGAATATTTTGTGGCCATCTATGAGAAATGTCAGCCAATAGGTTAGTTTTATGTGCTTGGTAATTATTGCTTGTAAATTTAATTTTATTTTACCTTTTTTAGTGGCTGAGCAATACAACACGTTAATAGCTTCACCACCAGCTAAGGCAGCACTTAAGCCAATGTGTAGACCATTCTTTTCACTCGTACACCTTTGTTTCATGGAATATCACAAGAAGAACGAATGTCCCTATTTTCGTTGGCAAAAGAATGGAAAATCAGAGGAAAGTACGGCCTGCACACAGGCCAGAAATAAATGCTATGAAATTGATGGTATCAGGCCGCATGAATCACATACTCGTAATGTATAGAATGCCAAAACGAAGTGAGATAATATTCAATAAACAGTTGCAGAAATATCTCAATGTTCGCATGTGCTTGGTAATCATACAAAGAACTTATATTTTATTTCTACCTAACGCTAATCGAAGGAAGATAAGATAAGTATTTTAGAATAAATATATATTGTTTAAATATATATATTTTAACTTTATTGAATATAGTTGATACATTTTTGTAGTTTTCTTAAAATATGCGTCATTGGCTGAAGAAGTTATTTTCAACATGATAAATTATATATATTTTTGATCAGCATCAAATCTGAATTGATTAGCAAAGTTCATTTGACTGTTTATGAGATGAGAATACAGTTTGCAAACAACTCTTTTTCCGATTTTACTCCTTTAGCTGATAACTGAATGTAATTAGAACACATTAATAATGTTTCCATGCAAAATTTGGGAAAATATCGTAAACAACAAATCAAGTTAAGTAAATACATAAAAAATGATTGGGTCTGGACTGCTTGCTTTATTAGGTCTCAAATAAAATTCTCATTTAGAGTGAAGCAAATGCATCTGGGCAACTCTTGCTGAACTCCAAGGTATCCTTGCATTCCTGAGTCTGAGCCCAACGACTACTTGGGCAATTGTGGAAGAACTGCTTGACAACACAGCCCAGAATAACGCTCGAGTTCGTGTTACAAGTGTGCGGCATGTGCTTCATCAAGAAGTTTGCTTCTTTTCTTTGAGCTGCAAGTAAAAATATTAGATACTAAGAAACTATTCATATTAAGGAGTACAACTTACTTGTGCCATGACAATGATCAAAGGCATTGATCATTTCGCTAGCATACTCGGCATCATGACTATACTTCTTTTCATAGTACGCCTTTATGGCAGCCATGTCCAGTTTAGAATCCTTAATGAAGTGCATTTTGTTCAGAATACAATCGGAGAAACACGTAGCAGATATAGCACGGTCAGCAGTTAAGTCGAGCACATTATGATCCTGAGCAGAGGGCATCCTGAAGTTCGTTTCCTTGGCACAGCTATCCACAGTCTCATTTTCATCTTCGGGATGCTTGCAGCACAAATGGATGTGTCCCTCATTAATATTGTCCGCCTGATCGCAGTCGATTTCGCCGGCCACAGTCTAAAGAGGGAGTGACTAAAATTTTGGATGGTATTCGATTTACCAACTTACCCAGACTAAATATCCGAAAGTGATGAATAAAGTTAGCTTCATGTTTCAGTTTGTATAAGCTCTCAGCCCATGGTCAGCTCTTTATATACATCGAATTCTACTATTTAATGAGGCATTAAAAGTACTGCTACGTTTCATTAAACATAATAGAAGTTAATAAAGCAACAGACTGTAACATGGAATTAGATAAATTAATAACTTTAAATTCTCGGAATTGAGACCTATAAAGTCACTATCTAAATTGCGTTCTATTTCAGTTAATGCAATGGATCATCGCAGTTACAAGTTAATAGCTCTCTTACTTGCTCTGATTGCAGCTGCTCTAACTGAGAAGGTCCTTGGCGAGGACAGCAGCGAAGAAGTCGAGCCAGTAGAGTCGCTGACAGAGGAGCTCTGCTCCAAGAAGGTAAATAATATACTTAGTAATTAACATTATACATAACTGATTAATGTCAAACATAGCGCAATGGCTGCTGCTCGGACTTTTTCATGGGCGACAATCCCAATATGCTAAAGTGCATGGCGATTCACTCGGCCAAAATGCCCGATGCCGATGATGAGGATGTGGGCAAGCTGTTAAAGTTCATGTCGGTGGGTATGATGTAAATGAATATTGAATAATCTAGTAACAAACAATTGAACAGTGCTTTGTGGAATGCTTCTACAAGAAGAGCAAATTCATTGGCAAAGGCGACACGCTCAACATGAAGATGGTCAAATTGGAAGCGGAAACGTTGTACGGAGAACGTCCGAAAGAGAAGGAATACTTTATAAAGTCCTATGACCACTGTCGCACACACGGTAAGTTATAGTCTATCTTCACTGTAGCTCTATAACTTTTCCTTCTACTCCAACTCAGTTCAAACCGAGTTCAATCTGATGAAGAACACGCCAGGGTCGAAGGCTTTGCTGAAGAACACCTGTCGACCCTTCTTTATGTATCTGCACATGTGCGTCATGGAGTATCATCAGAAGTATGAATGTCCCTATTTCCGCTGGAAGCCGGACATGTTGTCCGGCAAGGATGCCAACTGCAAGGAGGCGAGAGCCAAGTGTTATGCAATTGATGGCATAAAGCCGCCGCTTATGGACATGCTGTAGTATACGATTTATAAATCAGAAAGATGACAGCATAAAATTAAATAAATATTATACCAAAAATACACAATAATACACATCTACACACCTACACCGATATATACTTTCTTTTTGATGCAGCGGGAATACAAAGTGCGGCGAGCAACCGTCGATGATAGCGATGCAATTGCCCGATTGAACTATGTGCAGAAGGCCAAAGGCTTTGGCAACAAGCGTTCCAAATATGGTGGCGAGGGTTCGCTGTTCAACAGCTATCAGACGTTGCGACTGGTAGTCGAGACCAACAAACTGGTTGGTGACAAGCATGGGGACGGGAACGGAAACCGGGGGAAGGTGAAGGTGGAGAGCATTGTGGTGGCCTATGCCGAGTTACGTAATTATCCGGCAATTGGCTCATTGCCCAGCGACAGCTGGTTGGAATGGTTGCACGAGAGATACTGGTAAATCGAAAAGGCAACAATTAATCCGACAAATCACTTGACCCACTTCCAACAAAAACAGCATCAAATATCCCATAAGTTGTGTGAACACGCTCTTTTTCACCTACGTTGTCTATGCCGAGGCTCATCCAAATTCACTGCTTCACATTCAGCGCGAAGCTTTCTATATAGAAAATCGCATAATGTATTTAATTGCTGTGAAAATGCCAGAGTTGGATGACACTTCCAGTTACTATCGCGAACATTTTGAAGATATGGAAAAGTATGCCAAGATCTTCTATCCGCGCGAGTTTAGCATTCAAACCAACTCGAATACGCAGTCTTTATACATTGTAAATCGCTATAGTCTGCTGTCAAAGATCAATTACCGTAAGGCGCTGTAAGTCGTACTTAATTACTGAGATTTCCCACTTTAATAAGCTTTGCTTTAGGGCTGAGGACAATGATGACATCGTGGAGATACATGAATGCGAGTTTCCCGAGATGCGCGCCGAGTTGGGGGATTTTTATATAGCCGAAGAGCTGATGCGGCATGATGAGGAGGCCAAAAATAATGTGCTGATCGTGGCCGAGACGGAAAATGATCTCAAAGAGCAACAAACGTCTGGCTTTTTTTGGCTCGAGTCGGAGGTGGACATTCGCTTCTATGCCAAGAACTACGAGTTGGAAAGTTTTGGCAATCTGATCAGTTTCAATTACACTAAGCCTTATGGCTTCGAGGTCATCAATGTTCTGTAAGTTCCCAAAGACTTCTTAGATTTCCCTTATTATGATCTGGTTCTAATAAACAGTTCCGTGGAGCCCAAGCCAGAGGCGACTCTATTTACGCCGGATGCCATGGACGATCTGGAGAGTTCGACGATTATCGGAGGCGTGCCACGCAATGATAGTGGAACGAGGTAGAGTATCTGATGATCAGCTAATTCCATTCTGTATATACTTCTCTTTATTCATCCTAGCGTGGCTAGTGCTAGCATGTTCAAAGTGAGCTCTATTCATGGTCAAATTGTTTATTCGAATAATTCAGAGACACTCAACAAATTCTGTTTGGCTGAAGCGATTTATTTAAAATTCATGTACATATTCGAAAGTAAGATCTTAGCCCAGTAACGAGTAAAATCCTTACACTTTTATCCTTAGAGATTATGACAATCAAGTATTACATTAATCAACATAAGAAGACTATCAATCTGTGCTATAATAAGGAAAATCTACAGAAAAACGAGGATGGCCTGCAGAAGGCTTCAAATGTCTTTGCAGTTAAATTTATCTGTGCTCACAAGGATTTTCCGCTGGAACGTTTGTTCAACTTTCTGTGTGCCATGTTCTCGGTGTTTCCCAATCGCGACTATTGCATCATGGCTATACCAACGAGTACTAAGCCGCTACGCAGTCACCTGGAGGCGCTCAAATACTTCATGGCAAGTTCGCAATTTTTAAAAAGAAACTTATTTTAAACTTGCTATTTTAGCCGGTAGCCCAAAGACCCAGCGAGATGAGCAACTTGGATGAGGTTTATATAACCCACCGCAGCACAATCTTTGGCGAAATTAGGTAAGCTAATAATCCAAACTTAGATCACTTACTCCATATTATTTTCATTGCAGCTTGTATAGGCTGGAAAGAGAGGACGTCGAAACCGTTCAGCGGTTGGCAATGAATTTGAAAACCGACTTCGAGAGCAAAAGCATATCGTATAGCAGCAGCTTCTCCTATAGTTCAAAGGTCAACACGCATGTGCATTCAGACAACGAGGTGCGAGTCATTGAGCAGATCATGGAGGATGTGCTGGAGAATCCACACAGCGAGTTTGATGTCTTTACCATACGATGCGGTAACTCCAGTAAACCCGCCAATCAGAATACGCCCATTGGCTTTGTGATCGTGCGGCGTTTCCTTTACCATCGCGATATGTTGAGCCATTATCATCTGCCCAAGGACGATCAACATTTAGATCACGAACGAGCCGAGATCATTACGTTGAAGTTGCATCCGTTATTCAACAATAGCTGCGATCTCATCTTTCGCAGTTTGGCGGGGCGCACAAATTATTTCGATTACTATTTCTTTTGTGGACGGAAAGTAAGAAAATTCATTAACTTCATTTCTTTCCTTTTAATTTGCTTTGTTTTGCAGTCTAACTTATTCTCGAATGATTTAAAAACGCTTATGATGCTCATTGAGCCTAGGCCTAGAAAGAAAAATTTATTCAATACAATGCCATCAATTGTAAAGAGAACGAAAACAATTGTGGGATTGCCCAGCTACAATTATTATGACGATCACATAACCGTGTTTCGTCACAAGCTGAATCCATCGAAGTTCTTTGGCAACTCCAATCGTTTGGTCATCATTGGATTCTCATCCGAGTGTCGAGCATTTCTGCGCCAGCTGCTGTTTGTCTGGAACAGCAAAGAGTGAGTCAATAAAATCCAATCGTTCTACCCAACTCAACTCAACTCAACTCAACTCCTTTTCAGTCATAAGAACTCCAAGACCTACACTTGCCTGCCCCGACTGCAGGTCACAGTTATTGCCGAGCCTGGCATAGTGGAGGCCGAATATGAGTGCACCTTTATTTGCCCCGAATGCGGCAATGCACCCTCAAAAAGGTGCTTCATGTACTACGAGAAAAGTTCGTGTTATGTGCGCGATGTGGTTGCTCGCATGGATCTTCGTTATTGGGTTCAGTTTGTCTCCGGACATGTGAACTACATTGATCGTGAGAAGAAGTTGGTGCGCATCAACAGGACCTGCGACGTTGTCTACGATACTTTGTTACTGATGAACAGTGTCAACTTCAATCTGAAGGATACGCTTCCCTACGACGAACACGAACGACGTCCCTACAATTTCATACAGCTGAATCATCGTCTTGATCGCTTCATAATGTTCTACAAGGTGCGAGTGCTCTTGGAGGATCTTAGGCGTAGCTATCGCATCGTTGTCTTTGGCTCCAATCTGAGCACTTATGAATTCATTCAGTTTCTTTTGTCACACGGTGTGGATCCCATGCATGTGGTTCTTGTGCAGCCTCGCGAGGTGATTGCATCGGAGAAGGAGCAAAAATATAAGAATCCCATGGATGATACAAATATTGGTTACATACTCGACGATATGATGTGCGATACCGACTTAACTATTCATAGGGATTTTACCTTCTCACATTGGGTGCAGCATGCCGCATCTAACTTTATACTTGAAGTTGTCTTTACAGACTGCTATAAGAAGGAGTTGAGAATTGATTGTGATATTTTCTTCTCATTTAAAGTGGGTTACATGGATCCAATTGTGAAGAAGTGTAAGTAAAATGAATTCTTCTTTTAATATTATATTACTTCAATTTCTTTGTGATCGGCAGGTTTAATCGATTCGGATATTCAACTTAATAATAATAAAATTCTGGTTAACAAGAAGTTTCAGACAAACGATCCCGACATTTATGCCGTGGGCAATTTCATAGAGTTCAATGAGCCCGTAAATCATCAATATCGTTTTACCAGCGAAATGGAAACGGCACAAAAGGTCTGAGCAAATTTTAAATATACGATTAAATAACAATTTTTCTTACAGCTTATGCACATTTTGGGTTTGCGTGAATCGGAGAAACCTTATGAGGAGAAATACATGTATCCCGCTTTCTTTCGAGCCATTTTACCCATGGATTATTTTATCACAAAGGTGACGATGCCATGTCGTTACCTGTCCAGTTGCGTTGTCAGTTGTCACAACTGTTCTCTGACTACCTATTATCATAATACCTTCTGTCGCATTGGTCTATCGCAGAAGATGATTGTGGATGAGATTGTTGTAGTCACCAAACGTGTGAGTTAACGGAATAATTCCAAGCTTATTTGTTTTATTATTTTTGTTATTGTTACAGCCAACAAGTCTTGACTACTTGGAGCACTTTTGTGGCAAGCACGAGTCGATGCTGAACAATTTAAAGGCCCACCACAAGAATGGCAACATCAAGTGTTTCCTGAAGTTCTTGCAAGAGCCCTGGACAGAGCTCTTGATGCATGAAAATTTCGATGATCTCCAGCAACAGAATCGAAAAATACTCATGCCTATGCTTAAGAATCTTCAATCTGTGAGTAAGCTTTTTAATGAAAAAAATATTTAATTTAAGTTAAACTTTTACTTAAACAGCATAAGGACTCTCCGGAGAAACATTTACATGCCCATTTTTTGGAACAAAATCTTCTTGAATTTGTGCGCGAGAATCGCAAGGATTTTAAGCATGAGTTTGCTTTACCCGAGGACTATTTGGAAGAGAACTTTGGCTAGTTGAATTTGAAATTCATATAGTAGTATTTTAGGTCAATGACATACAATACATGTTAAAATACACATTTATTACAAATAAAAATATATTTACAATATGGAATCAAAATATATTTTTCGCCCTGCTGGCCGATATGATTGTGACCAAATTGAGATACTCCTTAATGCCGCCACATCAAGATTTTTTGGTGATAAGCTCGAAGTTCCGACGGTCCGTCTGTTTCAAGAGTATCAAACACATCGCTTGATCGCCTACCTTAAGAAAGCAGTTTCTAATATTCTGGCATATGCCGAATTTTGTATATATCCCAATATACCAGTGCTTTCGAATGATTTGTGGGTTCAATGGTTAAGAGCACGCTTTTGGTAAGCAAGTAAATTTCAATTGATTATGAAATCCTCAAACTGACGGAGACTTATTTGTAGTGTCAATTTGCCCATCACCCTCATGAATACCATTTTCCTAAACTTTTGCATTTATCATAAGGAACATGTTGAGATCTTGGAGTTGCTTCTCATGGAAGTCTTTTATCGCGAGCACAAGGTGAATTTTCTGATCATATTTAGACCCCCGAATTTTAATCCGCAAGACTACGAAGTGTTGAATAAATATGGTCGCATCTATTATCCTACCGATTTCGATATGTATACGCGAAAGAATATGCCAACAATCATTGTAATAAAGCGCCAAGAACTAATGCCGATAATATCCTTTCGCAAGGCACTGTAAGTAAGGAATAGGTAATTATTTATTTTTTGTATATCTGAAAGCTGACAACAGCCCCGAGGATAACGACGATGTTGTGGAAATGATTGATGTTGATGAGCCGCAAATGCGAGAAGATCGTGGTGATTATTATATTGCCGAGATCTTGTTGGGCACAGAAGGCAAATTGGACAAGGATAAAATTATTGTCACAGAGGTTAAAGAATTGATTTTCTAAATAAGTTTTCGGCTTAGCTTAAAATGTATTTATTTTAGGATAGTGGAGCGAATAGCGGTAGCACTGGCATGATGTGGCTTTCGGAGAATGTTGACATTGAGCAACTGATCATTAACTATGACTTAGAGGGCGTTGGCAATCTGATCTCCTGCACCCCAGATGCGCCCCATAACACAGTTGAGTTGCAAGTTTTGTGAGTAAATAAATCCACGTTAGTATTTTCTTCAAGTCAGCGAATCAATTTGCAGCTCTGGTGAGTATCATGGTTTGCGTTGCATTAACACAAAGGGCCTTGATTTCTCCAACCGTCGAACTGTCACCCTGAATCCTGTCGAGAAATATAAGCTAACGGAGCAGGAGCGCGTTTACGCCCTATTCAGATATATTAGTGATGGTATGTATAGGCTTATGACTGGTTAAGTAAAATTGTATGTATTAGTCAATCGTTTTTCATTTCATTTATCGAAATGGAAACGGAAGTGATTAAAAGTTGGCAAGTTGGTCGTTCTCTCTCTCTCTCTCTCACTCTATCTATCTCTCTTTCTCTCTTTTTTTTCCATCTTTTCACAGAACTAAAGTCAGCTGGTACCTATATGAATTGTGTGCCTAAGACCTTGGTGCTAACTTTCGATGTGCCACACCGCAGGAGCTCTGCGAAAAAAGCTAAGCAACAGGGGCTAGAGTCTGCAGGCAAAGCATTCACATTATGCAATTTTATACTGCATCCCAGTCTGCGTATGGAGTATACGTACTATTATCTCTCAGCCATGTTCAGCGCTTACCCCGACTGTGATTTCTGTGTTGTACCGATACCACCCGGTATTAAGTTTTCTCCCAGTCTTTGGGCATTGCTGCAGTTCTTCACGGTAAGTTGCATAGCTCTAACAAATAGCCTTGCCTAACCGGATTTCCAGCGAGTGTCACATCGTCCAAATAGCAAAATGAGTGAGGAAATTTTTGTGGCGCATCGCAGTTCAGTCTACACAGATCTTGCAGTTAATCCGTTAGAGAATGAAGATTTGCCGGATATACTCTCCATGTTCCCTCATTACATTTCATATAAGAGAAGTAGCGAAACCTATTTATCAGATATCGGCTCTAATTTAGTAGCTTTAGAGGAAATAAAAGTTGCCAATTTACTGCAACAGATCGTCGACGATGTTCTGGACAATGAATTACCCGAGTTCAGTGTGTGGATCGTACGTTGCGGCAATGAGGGACGTGAGAATAGCACAGTAGTCGGATTTGTGGTTCTGCGGTAAGAGGGAATAATTTTCCATATCCGACACGTAAAATTAGCTAGTTTTAGGGAAAAGATACATTTGAATATATTTTGCCATTATTAAGGACATCTAAATACTATTTCATTCTGTTTAACAGCCTTTATATATTTATAAACATATTTATTACTTATTAAGTTATTTTATACTTTTCAGTCCTTTCTCAAACTATGAAAGTATTTACAAGCAGTTCTATCTGCCCTATGACGAGAACTATATAACCTTTGAACGAGGCGAGATTGTCATGCTTCGACTGCATCCCTATTTTCACATGTGGTCCGATGAGATACTACGCACTGTTGCTATAAGAACAGGCTATCGGGAACTCTTCTACTTTCAAAAGTTCACGGTAAGCTCGCTCTGACAACAATTTACTATAAGCTACATGGTTTTTTTGTGCTCAGGACTTTGTGTTACCCAACGACTTGGCATTCAAAATGATGCCAGTGGAGCCACGGCGCATGAAGAGAAACTGGTTCATCGACACAAATGATGCGAAAAACTTCCGCCGTCCATCGCTAAAGGTGGCACTGCCAGTAATTAACTGTGTCAGGGATAACTTTTATCTATTTCGTCACAATCTGTGTCCATCGAAATTTATTGGCAATCAAAGTCCGCTGGTGATTGTGGGATTCTCGGAAATATGCAAGGCTCTGCTACGTCTCATGGTGTTCAGTTGGAATACGCCAGAGTAAGCATTTATTGCAGAAATAAACAGAAATCTAAGACTAAACTTATGCAGCTTTAAACATGTAAATACCAAAAATTGTCTATCGTATTTGGACATCACTGTCATTGTGAAACACGGCGAAATCGAGGCGGAATACGATTATGATCTAGAGTGCGACTATTGCACCAATCTACAAAGTTGCTATCTTAACAACTGCAACTCATGTCCATTTGTGACGGATGCTACACAACGTCTGGATCTGCGGAATTGGATTCACTTTGTGCCTGGCAAAGTTGAGCACATCGATTGGTAAGATAGCGTATCTATTATGTATACTCACATTACGTATACCCACCCACTTGCAGCAAAGAAAAGGTCATCTGTCTGGAGAACAACTGCAAGATTCACTACGAGAAGCTTCTGCTACTCTGCGACACCAAGTATGGTCTGCCAGGCCACCTGCAGGCCAAGGTGCCCAAGGGTAAGGTGTGCGATGTGCCCTACAATTATGCCCACATCAATGGGCGACTCGACAAGATTGTGCTATACTATAAGATACTTGAGCTAAACCATTGCACGCTGCCAAATAAGACGATTATTATTTATGGCTACAGCATAGCCATTTACGAGTGCATCGACTTTTTGCTAAAACACGGAGTTCAGCCGAATAGCATTATCTATGTGCAGCCTCATAGGGTTCAGGCTCCGGAATATCTAAACATTCCAGTTAGGGATACGAACCTCAACGATATTCTGATAGACATGATAACAGACTTGGGCATTACTGTATATGACTCCACCAACTTTGAGGACTTTACGGTATACAATACTGTGTACTTCATCAAGACGGTTAATTTTCGCGTGTATCCGCAAAATGAACTATTGTCGCTGTCTTGTAATCTATTTATCAATTTCCTAGAGAATTATCTAACAGCGCCAACCGAGCAAAGTAAGTATGCTTTAATTATTGAGTGAGTTCGAAAGGTCTGCAGAAAGCGACATTATTTTGATTGAATATTGCTCTTAACACATTAATAAGTTTTTACTCCTACTTTTCGAGCAAGTTTGATTTATATTTAGAATGTAGCATTATTTTATGGATATATCTTGGAAAGCAACTTGTTCTTAGCTAAATTTCAATTTTGCTCCTTAGTGCTCATTCGAAGTAATATTCGTGTGGAGAATAGCGAAATACTTGTGGATGAGAATTTTTGCACAAACGATCCAAATACTTATGCAGCTGGTAAGAATGTGGCCATCACTTCGAAGGTCTTCTATCAGTACACCTACACAAGTGAACTCGAAATGGCTGAAAAGGTAAGTAACAACAACTACATAATAAAATTGAGTTAACGTAAATTTAATTTCCTCTCCAGTTGATAGACATACTGCAGCTGACGAAGGACACATCTAAACGGGAAACACGCTTCAGTAAGCCTATTATGTTCCGTAGCCTGTTGCCGTTGGGGTACAAGTTGGTAAAGTTGACGGTGCCCAAGCGCTATTTGCTCGGCAAGCTGGACAACAGCTACAGTCATGTAATGACCACGTATCACAACGGCGACTTTTGTCGCGTTCGTCTGGGTACAAATAAAATTGTAGAGGAGATCACGTGCATATCACTGAATGTAAGCTCTTGTAGTTTGTTAATTGAACTGCGAGTGATTTCTTTTGTTGCAGCTAACGAAACATTTGTACTTTTTGGAATACTTTTGCGGAAAGCATGAATCTCTACTTAATAATCTATGCAGTCGCTACCGTAGGGGATTAATCACGAATTTAATTGGCTTTTTTGAAGAACCCTGGACAGAGTATATAATGCACGATCAATTCGTTGAGATGCAGATGAAAAATCAGAGCATGCTGAAATCGTTACTTGCCAAGAAGCAAGGTATATTTATGCTTTTAAAAATGGATGAGGATGAGTTTGAGAGAGCCTGCAAGAATTTTGTGGAAGAAAATCTATTGAAATTTCTGAGAGCGCATCGTCATGAATTTATCAATAAGTTCGCGCTGCCCGAGGATTGGGAAAGTAAACATTAAGACTTGTGTATATTTTGTGTATTTGTATCGAATACTTTTGCTACACTTCATAACATTTTAATATCGTAATAAAGATTAGGCTTACAACTAGAAGAACAGAAAGCTATTAATCGTAGCGCCGAAGCCATTTGTGTTTCACCCCCCCCTAAAATCAAGGGGCCATACTCCAGACTCCTTGGATGTTTCGTTCGATTGTGGTTTCGGTATTAAGCTAAACTCTAGTTAGTAGTCGTCGTAACACATTTAAGTATACAATATATATATATATAATAGTTTGTAATAGATATGTTGGTCCAGTTAACAGCTGCATTCCGTTAGAGCGGCACACAGGCGGCACGACGTGAAGGCGATTGCCGATGTGACTGCGATTGGAACTGATGCTGGGGCTGATAGCGCATGGACAGTGGATTCAGGCCACTGGGGAAGACGATGACATGGTGGTTGAGCTGGCCTCATATGCCCTGCAAATACCTTCGTAACTCCTCCTCAGTGTCAAAGATCATCACCGGGAAGGGCGAACCGGGCACAAATTCGCCAGCCCACTTCACTTCGACACGATAATCACCAGGTTCCGTGGGATCGTACTATACACAAAGAGAGAGAAAAGATGAAATATTTTCTTCGATGAAGTTATTTTTCTTGGCTCACCTTGCACAGAATGGTGCGATCCTTTTGACTCTCGCGCTGCATCTCGACGCGGAAGGCGCCCTTGGGACCACGCACTCGCACCGTTAACTGTCCAGCTCCAGCGCCGCGGGTATCGCAGATGAAGCGCGACTGGAAGGTGGCCAGCACACCGTGCTCGATGCCAGGTCCATAAACGCGCACCTGTAAATAGTAATCAATTAGCAAACAATTCATTAAAGTCATTTTCCTTTACTGACCTTGCTGGCGTCGGGTGCTCCCGCCACTTTAAGGGCAAACGGCGAGCCGGGCACATTCTGTCCACCATATTTAATGGTCAGCAGATGCCGTCCCGGCTCCTGTGGTTTTATGTTCAGCGTGAACGTGGCATCGCCGTGATCATACAGCTCGCAATAGGCCACCTTGCGTGAGCCGGCACAGTGTGCTGTCAGCTCGCCAGGTCCGGCACGACGTGTGTCTATCCAGGATTTGATATCCTTGCCCACAATGCCGTGGCGCAATCCCTCGCCGGAGGCAATCACCTTCGAGGCATCCATTGAGGAGCCAACGGCCACAGTTAGCGGACAACCCTTGACCAGACGTCCGTTCCACTTCACGGAGAGCGTCAGTGTGCCCGTCATCGATTTCTGCGGCGTATACGAGCCGAGCCAAATGTTCTCGCTGGGACGCGGCTGTGCCAGACTTACGGGCAGCGCCGTGTTGTCCTGGGTGACCAGTATGACTTCTGGTCGACCGGCAGGCGCATTGGAGGCATCGATGGTGAAGTGCGCCGCCTCGCCAGCTTGAGCGGCAGCCAGGCCGCGACCCATTAGCACCACTTTATCGGCCGCCTGTTGGCCGGTGACGAAGGCACTTCGTGGACACTGTGTGATTGTCAAGGTGCTCCATGTCAAGTCCAAATCATGTTCGCCGGCTGCGAGATTCTCGCCGGTAATATTGAGACACATCTTGCCATCGGGCAGTTTTTCCACGGGTATTTCAAGGCCATCGATGCTGCAGACAAGTTTACCAGGTCCAGCATTCTCCACATCGAAGATAATGCGTGCTGGCAGTATTAAGCGCCCATCGTGATCCACCAGAGTTCCCCAACCACCGACAGGAGTGACCTTCGTGGACTCCACGCAGCTGACGCGCCATGGTGAGCCCGGCAGGCTGCCACGATTGGGGCAGCTGGCACGTATTTCATAGTTGCCCACAGAGAGAATGACGTAGGAGATGCGCCACTCGTTGTTGCCCAGCGCCTTGATCTTGGGTTCGATGCGTTCGCCAAACTCATCGACGCGCTCAATCTGCACATTGGGTGCAATAGGGCAATAGACAACGAAGGAAGCCTCCTTGTTGCGATGGCATACCTCGAGGCCATGTCCCGCGGCTCTGGCATCGTTGCGCACACCGCTAGCCGAGGCGTTGAAGGTGAGCGGCGAGCTGGGAATCGTTTCGCCGCCATACATCAGCGTAAGTTTATAGTTGCCGGGCTGCGAGGGCACAAACTCTACGTTGTAAATGCCCTCGGACTGCTCGGTGATGAGCACGGGGAGACTCTGGTTGGTGGGCGAGATGGCAAAGGCCTCCAGCGCGGCGGTGCCGGCATTGTCGGTGCGCACGGTGAAAGTGTTGGAGCTGTGCAAGGCGAGCGGCTCCTTGGTAACGCCCTGCACGCTCACCTTGCTGCTGTCGAAGGCTTCGCAGGTAAAGGGACTGCCAGGCAGCGGCTTGGACTGATGCAGCACCTCTGTGGAGGTAAACAGAGTGATTAGATGGGGAACGATTAAAATAGTAGACTAGACTTACCGATGACACACTGTCCGGGCTTGTTGATGCTGAACTCCGCCTGCAGATGTCCGTTCTTGGTTTGGTAACACCGCACGGGCAACGCCTGACCGCCTGGTCCTGAGACGACTACATCAAACTCACGTGCTGGTCGCTTGACAGTGTCAATGGCAAAGGACGTGGTCTTGCCCACTCGTGCCTGATACAATCCCAAACCGCTGACGCTGATCTCCTTGCCCGCGCTTGCGGGTAGCACATTGATCTCAAGTGGTTTCAGTGAGATGGGCACATCGTTGAATAGTATGCTGATCTTATGGGGCGCTACGCGTGTTGGCTGATAGACAATCTCATAGACACCCGATTTGTTGGGTCCTCGTATAGTGTGTGGCACTTCGGTGGCGCCGCAACGCACCAGAGCCGCCAACTCACCTTGCCCCGCCTCGTTTAGCGAGACGCCAATACTGGCCGGACGATGACAGAGCGCTTCACCCACTTCGGTGATCTTCACCAGCATGGGATCAAAAGCGCAAAGTGTGCGTGTGCCAATGTGCTGACGTGTCTCGCGATCAATAAAGCGCAGCGTATAATTCCCGGTCATGTGAGTGCGGAACTCAGCAGTCTGTCGGTTGATCGTATACGGCACCGGTTTCTGATCAGGTGCCAGAATCTCAACGATCTGATCATCGGCCGGGAAGTCAATGGCTGCCAGGCTGCCGATTTGAATGTGCTGTGTGTGCTGTTGAATATCCACGCGGAATGGACTGCCGTCCACAGCCACCTCATTGAAGGTAATGTTGACGTAATGGGGCTCGGTGCTCTGCGGCACAAAGGTCACATCGTAGAGGCCACGGGCACAGGCCACCACCTCGGCCTTGACAGTGCTGCTGTCGGTGGACACCACTAGCTCCAGTGTGCCTTCGCCTGCGCCAGCTGCATCCACGCTAAAGGTGACGGGAACACCTAGCGTAGCCGGGCCGTACTGCTGCTCCAGGCCGCTGATGCTGACGCGTGACACGTCAAACACATTGCAACTGAAAGGCGAGCCATTGATGTGCTGATCGCTGGCCAACACACTGATCAGATGACGACCCACAGTGCTGGGGCGGAAGGAGGCGCTGTAGCTGCCGCCATCGTGCTGACTCAGCTGACAGTGCTCGTTGTCGCCGGCTGGCGAGGTGACGAATATCTGCGGTTCAATGCCATCGAAGCCCTCCAGTTCGAAGGTGTTGTCCATCTTGACGGCTGCCTGTTTGAGGCACTCGCCAATGGCCTGGGCACGTGGTGCACCCAATGCACTGGCAGCGGCAGCAGCAATGTGGCAGCTAAACGGAGATCCAGGCACCGGGTGGCCATTGAAGCGCACAGACAGCGAGTGGGCAGCTGCCTCGGTGGGCTTGAAGTTCACCTTGAAGCGAGCATTGCCCTCGGACTGCACAAAGTTGGGCACATTCTTGCCGTTGACGGCTACGATTATCTCCAGATTGCCGGCGCCTGCCTGCGACGCATTGATGCCAAAGCTGACGCTCTTGTTGACCACACCCGGTCGTATGTCCGTCACAATCACCTTCTCGGCAGAGTAGGCCTTCAGCAGGAAGGGACTGCCTTCGACATGGCCACCGCCAGGTAGACGCACCTCGACAGAGTGATCGCCCACTTCCATGGGTTCGAATTTGACATTGTAGCCCAGCGTGGTGCCGAGTGCATCGATCTTCACCGGCACACTGCGTCTGGCCGGGCCGAGCACCTCCACCGTTGGCTTCGTGTCCGACTCGACCACAAACTCAAAGAGTCGACCCACGCTCACCTTGTCCATGGTCTCCGGCGATTGTATGCGCGCTGCAGCTGCCACACGGCAAGTGAACGGCGACCCAGGCACATCTTGGCTATTGAATCGCAACTCCACTGTGTGACTTTCGGCTTCACGTGGTGTGAAGCTAATCGCATAGGTGTGTTGACCCTGTGCTTGGGCTGAGGTCGGCACACGTCCGCCATTGACTGTTACCTCCAGATTACCGGGTCCTGCTTGCGATGTTTCCACCAGGAAGGTGACGGGCTTACCAACAGTTCCGCTGCTCACGTTTTTCACCTTAATGGCGCTCACATCATATACCTGGGTATTCAAAATTTGTAAGGTTAGTCTTGAAGAGAGAAAAGCTAGTGTCTTTAAACAATATAATCTGTATGATATATAGTAATTTCCTAAGCAAGACACCTTAATTAACTTTTGCGTGGAATATCAACCTGAATTAAGTATTGAATAATATTTGTAAGTTTTAAAAATTAATATTAATGGTATTAAAGTCATTTCAAATCAACTACGCATTAACATCTGAGAGAGTTTTTATAGACTGCATAAGTCTTTCCTTATGAATTGTAATACAATAATGTGAATATGGGAACACCTATCTATATATCGGTATGAAATAAAAATTCGAAATTTTGCTGTTTCAAAAATGGTATACATTAAACTACACCATCACTTGATCAAACAAAGAAAAAGATCATTATTAGCATAAAGTAATATACATTTTAAATAATGATCTTTTTCTTTGCTTGATCATTATAAGGAAATTTTGATACATATCTTTGCTTTGCTTGACCTGCTATATGAAATAAAACTTCACTTTCTTTCAGAACGAACAATATTTCAGAAACTTAGCTACAACTCCCAGCAAAACCTTCTTTTTGGAATCACCCCGAAATATTTTGACACTACTTCTCCTCTTGGTTTAACTCCATATGGTAATCAATACTCACCTTGGCGGCATAGGGACTGCCGGCTGTGGGCAAACCATTGACGGTCACATTGACGCGATGCTCGCCGACGACGCGGGGCACGAACTCGGCCTTGAAGACGCCCTCGGCGGACTGATGAACCTGTGCGGGGACTGATTGCCCAGCTGGACCTAATGTGTCCAGCAATTTTCACAGTTGCATATTTTGTTTGCATTTTTGCATTTTTGTTTGATTTTCAGTATTATTAAGTTTTTAATTAAATTGGTTTTTTGTTGTGTTTTTTGATACGAAAGCGTCGCGACCGGAAACGAGTTTTGTTTTTGTTTTTAAATTGTTTGTGTTTTTGGTTGAAATTCATATATTAAGCAAAAGGTTGTTGTTGTTGTCGTTGTTGGTTGTTTGTTTGGTTTATTATTATTATTATTGTGTAGTGTGGTTAGTTTTGTTTTTATTTCGGTTCGCGAAAGTTTGCAAAAAATTTGGAAAAATGTTGACTTTGATTAGTTGCGGCATTAATTGGAATTTAAATAGGGGGAAAAGTTCGTAAAAAAAATGATTGATGCCAAAGAAAAAACTGCAGTGTTAGTGGGGAATCTGACGGTAATTGTGATAATTATTAATTGAACTTGCAGTGCGGTTAGTTTCGTTTATAATTGATTCATACCGAGTAACTTTGAACTGTATATAAAATAGTTAGTAAACTGAGATGTTGCATGGTGTTGTGTTGTGTTGGTCAGAGACAGAGAGCGGCATAAATTGAGAATAACCTCCGCTGTACATGTGTGTGTGTGTGTGTGTGTTGGTGTATGGGTTATATACTAGATATTATATATATATGTATAACGCTATATACAGAGTCTGGATAACTGCCTGACACAATTGCAAACACAATTCTCGATGCTAAACATGTTGGTAAATCATTTCGTTTTTATTATTGTTGATTTTACATAATTGAAGGCAATGGGATAGATTAGTAAACAATTGCCCATTAAAAGGCCTAAGGACATTAGTAAGGAATCAGTAAGAGTACTTTGTTACATTATTGTTTTATTCTTCTGCTGCTGTCTGTGCATTATTTTCATTTTGTTGCTGTTTGTTGTTTTTTCACTCGTGGTTATAGGTATTTCACATGGTCGATACGCGTTCTAAACGGACTGTTAGATATAAACAACTAGTATATACATCAATATAACAGACAGAGAGAGAGAAATAGTCAGGGAGTGAGAGAGAGAGAGAGAGAGAGTACTCAGAGGGAGTGAAAGATACGTATATGTAGAGATAGTTAGATAAGTATATGCATAATTATATAGAGTCTAGTACAAAAGATTTCGCCGTCCTGAAATATAATACAGATATAAAACGTGAGCAAATTATTACAAATTAAGGGCGTAAGATTACAAACAAACATAAGAATACATACATACACAAAGACTAGATACAAAATACAAATTCAGATACAGATACAAATACAAATAGAAGGAAACACAGACAGACACATACATACATACATCCACAAACATTCATAGTGTACTTATGTAGAGTACACTCTGAGACGGCAAACGGAAAACGAGTTAACACCCACGCATAGCGAGCGACATTGTGGTCATGACATAATCCGGCAATTGAAAAGCGCACAATACCTCGAAAGATCCAAGCCTAAGCCAAGCTGCTGCTGCTTGCTAATGCGTCAAAATGTAAACGAAGCAATTGCCAAAATGATAAATATAACGCATAATTACATCTACTAAATAATGAGCTTCAGCTACACACTCAAGTGGGTGCTCAATGTGCTCCAGTGCAAGCGTGTGACGTTGAGAGAGACAGCGGGAAGTGGGGGGCTATGGCAAGTGGAAATGGTCTCTAGTGCTAGTGAAAAGTAGGAGGAGGAGGAGGAGGGGGAGGTATTGGGGAGGAGGGCATTTGGCATGCTTGAGAGTTTTCAACAACAATTTCCGTACATTGTGCTGAAATGTGTGAAAATGTGAGTGTGTGTGTGTGGGAAAATCTGCTTGTGCTAAGGCGCAAACGTATAGAGATGCAGATAGAGATACAAATATAGATACAGATACAAGTGTGATGTATGTGTACATGTGTGTGTGTGTGTGTGCAATACTGATGCCAATCGAATACTCATACAATTACAACATTTATCAAACGAGCAATTAAATTACAATTACATTAAACTTGAACCAAAATCGAATGCGAATGCAAAACAAACCACACACAGAGACATAGAGACAGAGGCGAGAGACAATGCATGATGACTCAGCGAGGAGGGGGAGGAGACAGAGAGTAGGGAACGCAGATAACACATAGCTGTTACTTTTGCTTGTTCTCTTTTTTTTTTTCGTTTTTTGAGGGGTGTTAGTGGAGCAACTCCGACCAGTGCTTGGCCCATTTCACATACCTTCGACGTTGACCTCAATGTCTTCCAAACGGCCGCCATTGTGATTGATAACAAAAGAATTGGTCTGATGCACGGGTCCAGGGCCGCCAAGCGACACTTGCGGCCCGGCGACGCCGCCACTTATGCTGACCGTTATGGGGCAGCCGGGCACGGGCATCTTGTTGAACGACACATTGATGGTATGCTCACACGACTCCGTGGGCACAAACGACACGGAGAATCTGCAACAACAACGAGAATATGAATATGCAAAATGATATTGTATGCACTGCACTTGGACTCACCTTGCACTGCCCTGGGGATGCACCTGTGTGGGTATATTCTGACCCTTGGCCGCAATGGTTATCTCGAGATTACCCTCGCCGGCATCACCCGCATCCACGGTGAACTGCACCGGTCGGCCCATGGTGCCACGCGAGACGCTACCAACGACCACCTTGCTGGCATCATATGACTTGGCCAGGAACGGTGTGCCCTGCACCGCAAAGCCATTGTACTCCACATTGATCGAATGCCCACCCACGCTGGTGGGCGTGAACTCGGCAGTGAATCCGGCATGAATATCGCCCGTCACACGAACGGGGAGCTCACCGTGCGGACCGCGTACGCTGACCGCTAGCTCGGCGGCGCCACCGCCGCTGACGGTGATGTGAAACGAGGAGGGCCGATTAACGGGTATGAGCTCCAGATTGGTCAGATTGAGGAGGACACGCGAGGTGTCCGCCACGGCACAGACGAAGGGGCAGCCGCGCACCGTTTCGCCATTGAATTTGATGTCAATCAAATGGGACTTGGCCTGTTCGGGGGTGAACGAGACGAGACAACGGCCGCCGCCAACGACCTGAACGTGATTGGGCACCTCGCCCTCATTTATGGATATCTCCAGCTGTCCCTCACCAGCCGCACTGGCGTCCACACGAAACTGGCATGGTTGACCCACCACGCCGCCGTTCACTTCGGTCACTTGGATCAGGCTGGCATCGTAGACCTTTGCTATCAAAGGGCCGCCAGCGATCTTAGTGCCATTGATGGACGCGTCAATGATGTGCGTGCCCACCTCGGTGGGGACGAACTCAATGCGTGCAGCACCATTTGCCGCCTCATGGGTGACTCTGGCATTCAGCTTTGACTTGTTTGGGGTCAAAACTGTTGCCACGCACTCGCCTTTGCTCAGGCTTTGTCCAGGAGGCGGCAGTATCTCAAAAACCGCCGGCGTATTGGCGGGCACAAGGCGTGTGGATTCGCCCAGAGCGGTTAGGCCGGGTGACGACATGATCTCAGCGTGCCACGGTGAACCTGCAATCAATCACAAAAACACACAAAAGGTTCAACTGTTAGTTTGCGCTCAGCCATCGTCAACAATAGCATCATACGAAATTTGATATTTTATTCAACAATCTCCATGTTCATTTTACTTTTCCCCTATCCCCTTTTCCATTGCCATTCCCAGTCTCCAAAGCCAACTGAGGGCGCGATATCTGACGCACACAAGATATAGCTGCAGCTCAAATCGCACAGAGGGCTGCACGAAGAATGGACATTTTGACTTGTTAACTAGTATAGAATTAATTTAAATTTATTATAGAAAACTATCGTCGAAAACAAAAACGATGATATATTGAACGATATTATTTCGTTTTATATTGTACAAATTTTATATAAGATTAGAAATGCAAATCTATATCTATTATTCTGTATACATTTCTATGACGTTGATTTGCTATAACTATTACACGTAAATGCTTTTCAATAACTAACTTGCAGATAGAAAATTTCAACAATTTCTCAGAACAATATATATTAATAATAATGTTTACTTCTTTCCTAGTAGAATATTTTTCCAAGTATTGAAATTTTTACACTTTTTCCAGTCTTTATGAATGAGAAGATTTAAAAATGAAATGTCGAATAAACTTAAAAATCTTTGTCTCTATTACTGTGTATCTCTTTTGTGAATTTCTATTGGGTTAATTTGCGCCTATTATTAAATACTTTTTAAACTCATTTGCATATAAAATAGTTCAACAAATTCTTGCAACTAAAATATCATAATAAGCAAGGAATTTGTGTCACTGGAGAAATCGATGTGCATTGTATTTTTGGTAACTATTATATGTTATAAGGATTGAGTTTAAACTTAGATTGTTTCTTTTATGCTGTTGACAGCATTTAAATGCATGATAACACTTAGGAATTGATCAGCATTCCATATCTGTTGTTTGCTTTATTAAACTGTCACTGATTTCGAGCACTCCTCTTAAGCATACAAATTTAGAGGTGTCTAAAGCATACAAATTATGGGAGAAAAGTAGATCGCCGAAAATTTCAATGACTGCCCTCGCTTGCTAGACAAGACAAGGTTAGCTTCAGTTTCCAGTCGGATTTCGCATTGTTTTCCGCTGCGTCTCATTATAATTGTCGCAATTGCTGCGGCACTCGCAATCTGTGCCGCCTCGTTGCAAGTTACAAGTGCGTATCTTGAGCCAAGTATCTGTGGCTGAGTTTGCTGTAGTATCTGTAGCTGCTAACTGAAGCCGTAGCTGTATCTGCATTTGAGAGAGGGCATGAGATACATACTACGTATTATATGTATATGCACGGTGAGTTGCTGCAAATGCTTAGACAAGACAATCAAGCAGAGCAGATTATAGCACATTAATTGGCCGCAGCCAGTTCAAGTCGAGTTGCCGTTGGCTTTGCCGCTTTGACAATGTTGCAAAACGAAACGAAACGAAACGAGCTCAAAACCATTAAGGAATGAGGCTTAGATTGAGCTCGTGAAGCTACTTGAGAGGCGGCGGCCAAAGACTCTTGCAACAAGCGAATTGAACTTGGTATTTTTTGCAATTGCATTGCCAATTACAAGTCAAGTCGATGCTCGTTAAATTTTAAATGTTTGCTTATTTCTGTTATTTTTTTGCGTTATTATTGATTTTATACTCGATTTCATTGTTGCTGCTGCAACAACAGCAATAGCGTCAGCAACAGCAGCATCGGCATCGGCAACAGCGTTGCAAACATTTACTTTTGTTTGCAACTTTCCACACATTTCTCTTTTGTTGCACTTTTCCTTTTAAGCACTCGCTCGCTCGTTTCGTTGTTGCCGCCGCTTTTTATGGCATTTCCATGAAAATTGCTTCAGCTTCAGCGCCAACTGCTGAGCGCTCAGCTCAGCAACTCAACTCAGTTCAATGGAAAATCAAACTGTTGCGTTGTCGTTCATAAAAATAAAGAAAAACACGATTTGAGTTGGCACTTTTTGTCTTCGTGTCTTGCGCAAAAGCGCTTTTGACGAAACACCAAACACTTTTAGCGCTCTACAAGAAAGACATCGATTGCTTAGCGATTTAATATGCAAGTCTATAAAAATATATATGGTCAATCAAATGCTTTACTAAAAGATATGTTGGTCCACCTCGAATCGTCTGTAACGCTTGAGATATTGCACAAAGAAGAAGCATTCGAGTAGAGTGAACTTAAAATAGCGATTATGATTCTCATCTTAGTAGCGCTTGGTTTAAACATATAAGACAAGTCAAAAAAATATATATATTCTCAGTCTAAAAGATATGTTGATCCACCTCAAAGCGTCTGTAGCGCTCGTAATATTGCCCAAAGAAGAATGACTCGAGTTGAGCGAGCTTAAAGTAGCGAAAGAAATTCTCATCTTGGTACCGTTGATTATACAGCCAGATACAATGATCGGGCATATACGGCATAAGCACTTCCAACTTTAATGCATCCATATCGCAAGGCATATGCAGCGTATCGAATTCCATAGGCATTTCAATATTCTCACTGCCAACATCATCACGTCTTGCTTTGTGTGATACGGAGAAGTTTTTCAGTTCGAAATGGGATTCAGCGGCAGGCAAAGCTCTGCCAGAGCTAATTGGCAGGCAACTCTATGGCAAGTACACTTAATAGCTTTTTATTTTATCTTAAGCCCAACTTAGACAGCGCTTACCAATGCGATACAGGTGACTATGAGCAAGAGCATCAACTGCATAGTATGTATATGTGTTAATAAGTTTATGTCTGTATATAGAGAGAATTATGACTGTATTAACTATGCTTGCTTTATGCTCGACCACTCGTAAAGTCACAGCAGATAGTGTAGCAAATTATGGCCGAACATGTTTACGTTTAGCTGGCGAAAATTGATAACAAACAATCAACACACACCGCACAGCTCGATTAAGCAGAAATTAAGCACGCCATGCGGCGTTCTCTGCAGTCAATGCAACACACACACACACATTTGGCAACCAGGATATTGGAAAGCCACAGGGCCGATTAGCGGCAGACGCACATCGCACATCGTACATAATGTGCTGCAGCTGTTGTGCCAATGAGGCTGTAATCAGGCAATAAACTTGGCCTCTAGTCAACCGACCTGTGCATACTGTTGCGTATACGTAATATCTGAAAGTCATTACTTAACTCTGTCCGACTTTAAAGTGGCGGCGTTGGCTTTAAACGCCGTTACTCGGTCACCTTTGAGCTCATAAATAAAGGTCTAAGAGTCACATGCTAAGCACTGCCAGACACCTGGTCATCCACCTGAGCTCTCGTTTGCATTGCCAACTAACGGTGCAGATAGAGCAAATGATTAACTGCTTCAATGGGGTCGCTCGAAATAATTGTGGCATTTGTGACGCCAGCAAAGAAAATACTATAACTATATCTTTGTCTTAATATCAAAACAGTCTGAAGCATGACATCAATTAGAGATTTTTGCCTGAATTCCATCAGCAAAAAACAAGTTTCAGCTTTAAATTGTAACTTGTGGCACTTTCTATGTATTAAATAAATTAATAAGTAAATGAAAGTGGCAAACATGCTGAAGATCTGCTCAAGAAACTTGAGATACCATCAGATATTATTATGCTGAAGTCATCGCTGCTTAGTTCTCATTGAAAACGTAAATTTTAATTGGGTCTGACAAACACTTTATAATTAATGGTAAAATTATTAAAATTTAGCTGCACCCCAACTTCAACTCATTTCAAAAAAAGTATCTAATAAATATGTAAATTTTGGTATAGTTGGCACGAAAACTAGAAATTAAAGCCAACAATAATGTTAATAGTCTAAAGAAAGCTTTACTTGCCAAGTTACGAATTAGAATTAAATGTGCACAAAAGTATCTCAGAGTAACAAAATAAATGTCTTCAAAACTATCTCAGAGTTCCACATTCTCAACTGTAGCTTTTGTGCTACTTTAAGTAATGAGTTAGTTAAATTGTAATTAGGTTATCATCTCTCAGTTTGCTGCACCAATTGCACAACTAAATGAACTCTTAAAAAATGCGTGCTACTCTATATTCTATAATTTGAGCAATTTATCAGTTTAAGCTATAAATTGTCTTAGATTTTCTTTTAAAGATTAAGCTCTAAATTTTCAGCAAAATTTTAGTTTAAATGGATTTGCTTTATATTAGTCTCCGCATTTTTTGAGTGAATATAGATTATATTATTGTTTATGCATTAAGCTATAAATTTAATTGGATTTTATTTAGGTTCAAGTCAGGTTTTATTTGGAAAAAGGTTTGAAGCGTATAAAGATTATATTTCTTATTTATAGATTAAATAAATAAATTGACTGGGTCTTTCTTTTAAAAATTACAGATTTTAAAGTTCCATCAATTCATAGATTCTTTGGAGTGTATAAAGATTAAGGCAAAAATTGACCTTGTTTTTCTTTGCAAATAAAAGTTTCATACGTTCTGCCACAATATTTGATCTGTGCAGTTGTTGAGTGAATAAAATTGTCGTAAATCTGCCACAATTCGAATACCAGCTAGTTTTTCCATACAAATTAAAGTTTTATAAGATTTGATATAAATCGATCTCCGCAGCTGTTGAGTGTATTTAAAATTCGTTGGAATTCATTGCTGGCCATGGCCGGTTTTCTCTCCAACTAGAGCTGTCTTGATAAGCGGCAAGTTGCAAGTGGTTGTCGCTGCAGTTGTTGCTGTTGCCAGTTGCCAGTTGCTGTTGCCAGTTGCTGTCGCTGGCAGCGATCAACTTTTCCGGCATGCGACCGTAGAACAAGTGCAGTTACGAATAGAATGCTGTTATTCAATATGCATATGCCTAAGTGTGTTCTCTTGTTGTTGTTGTTGCTGTGGTTGTTGGTGTTGCTGTTGTTGAGAGTATCTCGTGGTGTGCGTATAGCCAAATCGGTTACGTGACTGCGGCATGCAACCGTTAGATGGCCAACAGCTGTCGCCGCCGCAGCAGCCGCCGCGGCAGCAGCAAAATACAAAAATTCATAGTCAGAAATGTCTGACAGGCGACCGTTACAACTACAGTGTGACCTAACTACAAAAGCCAGCGTCTCATATTAATCACAAAAAAAAAAAATATGCAAAATCTACAATTTCTTTTTGAATGCCGTTTGACCTGTACATGAATATAGATTGTTTTTGTTGTTGTATTTTATGTAAGAGAAAAGAGATTTACGTTTTGTGGCGTCTGTTGGGAGCTTTGCTGACGTTGCGTTTGCTTGGTTGGATGGTGGCGTTGGTAGCGTTTAATATTGTTGTTGGAGCAGTGCAAGATATTGTTGTCGTTGTCGTTATTGTTGTTGGTGATGTCTGAAAACGCGTGATTGGACCTTATTCTTTTGTATATCAATTCACAATTGTTGTCGGCGGCACGTCTGAACTTGAAGCACTTGAAAAATATAATTGTTGTTTAACTTGCTGCGATTATGTCAGCGACTTGTTATATTTGTATTTAATAATACTCGGTGTATATTTATTTATATTTTGTTGTTGTACTAAATGCTGCTATTTGCGAATTTCAACCAAAGAAAAACAATAAACAATTTTAGAACAGCGTTTTAAAAGTGCGCCACTCGACGGAGTTGGCACAAAAGTCACGAATCGCGCACGTTTTTATCGCGTTTTTCAACATTTTCCGACGCGTCGCAATCATTTGTGTAATTTATCATTTGTTTTATAAATTGTGCTGTCTTCTTGTGCCGCTGCCACCGTCGCATAAAAAACCAGTATGCGAACGCTGCTGCCAAAAAAAAATTTCACTTTGTGTGTGCGGCTCATAAAATCACAGAATACTGCGCCGAAGGGCGGGGAGGGGAGAAATTTGTTGGGCATGTGTATGCCAATATATGTTGGCAACGGCAACGGAAATGGCCATAAGCGAGCGGGTAAAAGCTGAGCGGAGAGCTCTTTCTCTGTTTACAGTTTCGCGGGGCAGACTTTAAAAAATAAAAACGGGGTGTGGCAGCTGCTCATTAAACGGCGAGCAACAAAACAAAACAAAAATGAAAACGAAATGTTCGCTCAAATATTTGTTGTTGTTATTGTTGCTGCTGCTTGCTTGCTGCATGTGTCAAGTCGTCTTTGGGAAAGTAAGTGGACGTCGAGCCACGTCGTTGGCTGTAGAAATTGCAATCTGCTTGCGACTGATCTGATCTGTGCTGAGAAATACCTGAGGCACGCCCTTGCCTCATGCTACCTGCCGCTTTTAGCAGCGTACCTGTGCCACAGCAACAGCAACCTGGCTGACAACCTATCCCAACGGGTTTCGAGCTGCACACCTCAGCGTTATTTTGCGGGTATCTCAGGGCGTGCCACTTCCTTGTGTAGCAGCAGCAGCAGCAGCAGCCACAAACAAAGGCATGCAACAAGTGCGCCTTGAACCATATACTCTACACATACAAAAAACGTAGCGCAGTGCTGGAAAAACCAACAGACGACAGCAGATTGAAAATTGCAAAGCAAACGGCAACAAAAAACAGAACAAAAAAAAATGCAGACCACTTCCCTTCTCAGCTGAATGTGTGTGTGTGTGTGTGGTGTGTATCTATGTTTGAACTGTGCCTGTCTGTCGCTCGATTGTGTGCACGCTTGCACAGAGCGTCGCCATAAGGGGGCCTTTAACTTGGCCAATAAATGAGCTAAATTGCGGCGGCTGCATGTTGCAAGCTATACACTCGACACACACTTCAAAATGGCTGCCACACACTGTTTGTTGTTCAATAAAAATGGAAATGGAAATGGGGAAAACTACGAAAATTGAAAATCGTGCAAAAGGCGACACTTTTCCACACGCGTTGCGCTGCGCTGCGTTGAGCTGAGCTCAACCTTTAAGCCAAATTCAAGCAGCTGTCGAGTCCCATTGAAAATATTTCAGCTTAAAGGTTCATTAAACTGGTTTTTATATATGTTTTTTTTTTTCTTTCTTGTACGTAGCGCGCGCCCCAATACACACGCACACACACACACACATACACACAATCGAAATCAAGAGACCCAAATGCGATGAAGGGGGCAGCATTGTTGGCGACAGCGACGACGGCAGCGGCAGCGGCAAAGGGAACGGGAACACGACGTCCGCATTTGGATATTAGCATATTTCTTTAGCCATAGAAATCTCATACGAAAAATCTTTTCGAATCGCTACACATTCCACAAAACTCTTGGTTTGCTTGTTTTTTTTCTTCTCCCGTATTTTTTTTTCTTTTTTGTCGTTGTTTTTTTTTTGGGTAAATTCTTTTGGATTTGCAGCTAATACCGTTGCCAATGCCTTTTTTGTGGCTTCTGTTTGATTACAAACGATTCTTTTACATTTCACACAATCACACAAATGTATTTCTCTTCTTGTTTTCTTGTATTGCTAAGATTTTTCTTGGCTTTAACCGTTGCGATCCGCAGTTATCGGGCTGCGGTTCCGTCGACGTGTCAGTTTCGTTTCAAACGCGAGCTGTGACTGATCTCTGCCAACGCGTCTCCCAGCCACAACACCCAAAACTTGTCCAGCAGGTCGCGCTCACTGCGCGTCCATTTGCGGCTCAGCTCAGAGCGCGGCGGAGCGTAAAAGAGAGCACAGGTGAGCGCAGGTGAGCAACGCAACAAGTGATCGACGCTTGTCGTGAGAGCGACAGAGCGAGAGTTAGCTCAAAGCATTTACCAATGTTCTCTCACGAGCGTAGTTATCGAATTCGCCGTACAGTGGTTCAGTTGTGCTTAAACTTGGGCGAATTCATTAAGAGAAGATAGTCTTTGATTACTAAGCATTTGGCAACAATGACAAATTTCTGTTAAAAATTAGGCTTAACTTCATATTAATTCCCAGCATAATAATTCATTCTTCAAGTAAAGTTTAGAGTTTACTTACACAACCTATACAACAATTCAACATTATTTCCTATGGGTCGCACCTTTTTATGCGTGAAAACGCAAATGAAGCAATATTATCAACTATACTACAATTTATAATAAGCTCAAGAATATAATATGCACATCACTTTTCAAAAGTGTTCTATAATATTTTTAATGAAAACATAGAAATGTATTATTGAAAAGAATTTCAAACTAAGAATCGACTACTAAAATTATTCGATATTACAATTTACAATAAACCATTAAGAATAAGAAAGAATGCTGTGGCTCAATTTAATTCACAAAAGCAAAATTATTTCTGATAAACAGCCGAGTGAGTCACGAAATACACAATCTTTAACAGATAATCTAAACGACCCATTCAAGAAATGATAATTAAACCATATTTTTGTGAATGAAAATAAAAAAGCTTTGTGCAAAATGAAAAGAATATAAACAAAAATAAATTAAAATCTAAGATTTTGCTGATGAACAAATAAAAATTATTAATTTTAAAGTAAAACAAGTAAATTCAGAACTTTATATTCTAAAATTGAAAACAATAAAATAACCAAGAATGGTTTAACATAGCTTTCAAGTTTACAAGTTCTTATTGCAGCTGTCGTAACTCTTTCAACTCAATCTGTCTCTAAAGTACAACAAACTTCATTCACATTGAACCATCGATCTGTATAGCAACAACACCTGAGAATCCGAACTCGTCATGCCCAATTTAGTTTGAAGTTCAGCCAAAGAATGCCGCACATTATGGTTGCACCGTATATAGACAGAGATACACCCACATGCAGAGGCATTCATTGCGTCACATTCGATTTCCTGCTTAAAAATAGTTAAGATACCGAAGCTGATGCTCACCTGGTACCGTTTCGCCATTGAAGGTGATCTGAACGGTGTGGGTTCCATGTTCATGTGGCGTAAAGCTGGCGATGAAACGTTGTCCGCCCAGGGAACGAACCGAGGAAGTCACACGTCCGCCATTCACAAGTATTTCCAGATTGCCCGAGCCGGCCTTGGAGCCATCGATTTCAAATTCAACGGGTCGTCCAATGGAACCATTGGGAATATCTTGCACCCGAATGGCTCTAGCACCGGTCGCATTATTGTCTATGGGCCGAAAACGCGAAAGCGAGCTGTAGCCATAGCCGGCGCCAGTCTGAGGACTGTGTCCGTTGCTTTCGGTGACCACATGCTCGCTGGACTCCTTGACGGTCTTGGTGTAGCCGCCAGACCTGTCCGTATATGTATTGTTCGAGTGTGACTTGACTGTGATGGCACTGGGTCTGCAAGACAAGAGAGATTAGTTGCAGGCTTACAGAGGATTAGGGGTAATTACTTGTAGCGCTCTCCGTCGTCGGGTGAATCGCGTCGATAGTCCGACTGATGCTGCTGCTGTTGTTGTTGCTTGTGCAAGGCGAACTTGTTGTACTGTGTATTGCGCTGTGTCTCGTTGTCCAAATCGGGGCGTGCATAGTTGAGTTCGGTGCTCAGCTGCGTCTCGGTCATGTTCGCCAACGATTCCAGCGAATTGTGCGAGAGCATGTGCTTTGTCTTATTGATGACATCCCAGCTATCGCGTCGAGCCGACGCCGGCTTCATCGACGACACACGCACATTGGACGAGTGATCAATGCGTGGCTCCGGCGAGCCAATGCGACGCATGCGCTCCGTGGTGCCATACAGCGAGGGACTGGCTCGCACATTCGAGTCCGTGACATAATTCGAGGTGGATTTGTACGTCGACGACTTTTCCACAGTGCGCGATTCGTAGCCGTTCTACAATAAGAACCAGTTAGTAAGAGTTCGTTTGGGATCTTTGAATCAACAGCTTTTACCTTGTTGAGGGTGTTGGCCACCGGGCTGCCAATGCGATGCGTGGCCGTGGTGATGTAGGCACTGTTCGGAGAGTAACGCTGCACCGGCGAGGCGGAGGCGTGTCTTGGACTGTTGGTAATGTTGCGAGTGGAGCTCTCGTACTGATTGGACGTCTTGATAGTCAGCGGACTGTGCGAATGCATTTCACTCGAGCGCGTCTAGAGTAATGATGAAATACAAAACGAGATTAGTAACAAATTGTGGGTTCAATTACACATTCTAAAACACATAATTAGCAAACGAATTGGAAGGATTTGGTTGGCAAGCAATACAAAATTTAGTTACATTCAGTGTGGGACTAGGTATTGGACTCAGCGAGCTGGTCAGCTGCTGGTGGCGTTGATAGCTGCTGCTACTGCTGTAGTTGCTGTTACTGTTGATTTGCTCCCGCTCCTCGCGTGGCGCTGCCAGCTTGGGCTTTGTGCTCACCCGCCGTTGGCTGTACAGCTCATTCTCCTTGTCGTAGTAGTAATCGTTCTTGGTCGAGCTGCTGTTCGAGGTCTTCGAGTCGCGGCGAGCACCCGCTGTTTCCGTGTACAGATCGGCAGAGTTCAAATACTTCACAGTGGGGGAGCCACTCGATGTGGGTGGCAGCGGTGGTGTGGGGGACGCGTGGTTCTCCTGTCGAAGGCAATTTTGAAGTGTGTTTTGTGTGTGTGTGTGTGTCAAGGGGAGCAACGACATGGACATGTTGTATTAGTGGTGTTAGTCGTTAAAAACATTGGTCAATTTTGATGTGCTGCTGTTTTCGAGTTGAGTGCAAAAAGCGTTAGCAAAGTAGCCCCGTGCTGCATGCAACAAAAACAATGAAAAGCCATGCGATTTGCACACTTACCTCGCTCTCCCGCTTGTAGTACCTGGAGCTGGACGTGTGATAATCGGTTGTGTCCAGCTTCGGAGAATACTGCGGTGAATAGCTACTCGTCCGCTCCGCCGTATTGTGACTGTGCAGCTGACGACGCGATAGCGACTCGTTGCGATAGTCGTTGTGGCGTGAGTTTGTCGTGGATATGAAATGCATGGAGGGACTCTCGGAGCGATGTTTGCTCTCATGCAACGGACTGTTGCGTGTCTTGCCCGAACGTCCCTTGGTGCCCACGCGCATGCTGCAGAGCAGAGCAAGAGAATTAGCTAGGAGCATGTAATAAATTCACTTGAACTCACATGAATGGCGATCCCTTGACATCGTAGCCATTGAAGTAGATGTAGACGCGATATTTGCCATTCTGGCGCGGCATAAACGTCACCCGATACTTGTTCTCCACGATCTTCTCCACAGAACACACCAACGAATGCTTGTCATGCACAATATCCACATGCAATTCTCCGTTGACGCCCACTCCGCGAGCATCAACCTCAAAGGTATGAGCACGCAGTGGCATGGCGCCATCGAGGCCATGCACTGAGACTCCCGAGGAATCGAAGACGGCACAGGTGAAGGGGCCGCCTTGAATGTGACGTCCCTGATACGTGATGGCTATCTCCCAGATGCCCGCTTCGTCCGGCTTGAATATGGCACTGTGTCCCTCGTCGATCTTTTTCAACGGGCAATTGTGCGAGATGCCCGTCGGCGAGACTGCCGTGACCAGAATATCCTCCGTTTTGGGTGCGCCAGTGGCATTAACCAGCACCTCGACGAGACTGCCCAGAGCACAGGGCGCCATGCCTGGCGGCGCCACTTGCATAAGCCGCGGTAGCACACGGAAAAAGTGTCCACCCAAAGTGTCCTCGCCAATTTCCACAACAATTTCGTGCATGCCATAGCGCTCCGGCACATAGACACCCTCGCCATGGGGATTGAGGCGCACCGGCTGGCCGGGATGTCCGCTAGGCGGCACCACATGACAGCGCACAGAGCTCAGGCTGATGTCCCGCGACAGCACATCGATGCGGAAATGCGTCTGCGTGTGAAATGTGTATTAAGCATTAATGCAGTTCTCTCTCCCTGACTCCCTGAACTCCCTGTCACTTACCGGTTCGCCCACTCGGCCGGATGTGCTCTCCAAGTACACGTTGACCAGGTCGGAGAGCGGCGGTCGTGGTGTCACCCATTGCAAGTGCGCCGCATATGCCATGATGCCCAGATGCTCCACTTCCGGTGTCGCCATATCCTTCGCCGTTAAAATGGGCTGCACACCGAGCTTGGCGCCAGCATCGACTGCCTTGCGTATGTTGTTCTCGTAGTGGAAGGGATCGGTGCTCAGCTTGTCTGGGGCGGGCGCAGATCCGCCAAGTCCTTTAATAATCTCGCAAAAGACGCGTCCATCGTTCCAATCGGTCTGCAAAAAGCATCGATAATCGATAAATCATAAAGCTTGCTGGCAGTGTTGTGAATTGCTGTTAGTATTTGACATTTTCAAATCTGTTTATGTTGTTGCAATGTTGTTGTGACTGCATAGACTGAAAAACCGTTAATGAATAGCGTGCAAATCACTCGCTTGTTTGTTTAATAAACAGTTTATTAGTGTATTTGCTGTGTTCATTAAAACTAACAGCGCAATTCTATAGAAAACTTTGCAATTGTTATGTTGTTGTTTTACAGTTCATTTTGATGGCTAGATAAGGCAATTAATTGCCAATGACGAGTGATTTCACAAAGCTGCTTGCTATGCCACAAAGATTTGCATTGCAAAAGGCAGCAAGCAATGACAAAAGCTGTTTGCTATGTCGCATAACTTAAAATTCCTTGGAATTTCGAAGCGTCATTCCAGCGAACTGGAAGTGACTCATGTTAAGCGAAAGTTACGCCGCTGTTAAGCGTCTGTTATTGGCTGCTTGCTGTCGTGTTATGATCGGTGTGATAAAATTCCTTAAATCTGTGTTATTTGGTGTTGTTGTGTAATTAGTTTACATACCGTAAAGTTTTTCACTGGATCCTTGACCTGTGTGTTGACCCAACGCATGGTGGCATTGTAACCAGGTCCGCCAGGCTTCATGAAGTACGACAAATACGTCATGCCCGACAACTCGTCCAGCCAAGGCGATGCCAGATACTCCGGCTCCAGCACCTTGGGCACACCGAATTCGCGCTGCGCCAGATTCATGGTATTGGTGCAGTTGCGCACACTCTGACTAGGATCCAGACTACGCCAGTGCGGAAACAATCCCGGTTGACAGTAGTCGAGCAGTGCTGCCAGATTGACGCCGCTATTCCAATCGGTTGTCAGATTGGTGATCTTGCAGTCTGGCAACGCCGCCTGCAGCCAGGCAAGCATGAGCTTGCGCGGCGGGAATTTGCTGCGTCCAATCTGATAGCGGACAATCAGGGACCAGATGAGTCCCAGAATCAGCTTAACATTGCCATTGACAATGTCGACGTTGCCAATGTTCACCAGCTTGATGTGATCCGCCTCAATGGATTTGAGTGCTGTCGTTGCATTCTCGAGATAATGATGCTGATTCGCCGGTCGGCGGTTCCATGATGGCTTCAGGGGGCGTGTCTGCAGGCTCTCGACAAGCGCACAGAGGCAGGTGCCATCGCAAAAGTCCGTCGCCCAATCGTGCACCTGACACAATAAATGCGGTAAGTTATTTTGTCGTATTTGTTACAAGTAATTGCGATGTAGAGAAAGAGGGAGAGAGAGTGGGAGAGAAAGAGGGGAGGACAGCGCTTTCAATGGGCGTTAATTAGCATTGTCTGGGGCCCAAGTATGCATGTTACCCTAATGTAGCTACATGCCTGCTGCTTGTCAGCCAACTTTCATAATGGGCAATCAACAGCAAAGACTACAACAATAACAATAACAACTAAAATAACAAAATAACAAAAAAATAACAACTAGAAGAGCTCGCTTGTGTTGTTGCTGTTGATGTTGTTGTGGCCCACTTTGGGGCGTATAGCGTGCGAAGGTGAACCGCCTGGCAAGTGACTTGGACACACTCTCTCACACGGCAACAGCAAACAGCTGGAGCTGGAGCTCAAGTTGGAGCTGATGCTGTCTCTAGTGTAGTGCGAGTACTCGTACTATGTCTTGGCTTTCTCCGCATGCGTCTTTGCAATTTTAGCATTTGACATAAAGCTTTTTATCTTGAGCTGTCAGCAAGCCGAAGCCGAGCTGAAGCAGAAGCCGGGCCAGACAATCGCGTGTCTTTGGCTGTTTGTTTTTCTGTTCCGTGCCCATAGAAAATATTCACTGGATGCCCATAAAAATCTCGCACATTGTTGTTGCTGCCGTTGCTGCTGCTTCTCTCTTCCTATAACAAGCACATACATTCATTCTACACACTACAGTTGGGGGCGTTCTTATTGTTATTGTTGTTGCTGTTGCTGTTGTTGTTCTTGTCATGTGCGCATAACCTTTAAATTTGCAAGTCTCTTGACTTTTTTACGATATGTCTGCACACACACACACACACTCTCACACACGCACATAGGAGATGAGTATGTAATATCAATGTGCTCTCTCATAAATTCCAATTGTCTGCTGTCATACGAAATTCTTATCTTATAAGTTCGCATATATCATAAACATACGAACATGTGAAAGATATTATTTGTGCTCGCCTAACAATTGTCCTGTGTTCACAATGGACGCTGTTGCCATAACAGCTCAAGTTGAGAAATGTTTAATTCATTTTATTTCATATAGAATATGCGTGAATTGCTCACAATTGTCCTGTTTACTATCCTATTTCGAATAATGGCGTATTAACTATATCGTATATACGGGAATATTTATAAACTCCAAATAATTAACCATTAAAAAAAACCTTTTATTGAATTTACCATTGTTAAAATCTCTCTTATGTTCAATATCAACTGTTGCTTTAGAATAAAATATGCATTTCATTTAAATATTTATGCAAATATTCACATATTCTTTAAAAACGTTTATTTCATAATGCTTTTAATATATTCAAGTGGTAAACCATTTAAATAATTTTTGGTTAATACAATTTGCCAATTGAATTCACCTTTCCGGAATAAAGACAGCTTAAAAGATTATATTGTATCATTTTCTTGATGAAATATGATTGTGTTATAAATAATACAGCATTATACAATTTTTTTTCCGCATAAGATTAACTTCTTTCAGACTTTCTATTAACAAATTTTTAAGCTATAGCATCAAGAATTATAATTCTTTTAAAACCAGAATTCAATTAAAACTTCTATTGAATAAAAATGAATTAAAAATTCAAGGAAAGTGTATTTAACTTGTGGCATTTCTCTCATAGCTTCTCGCTGCTTGTTTTTTGCTACTACATTTTTTTTTTTTTTTTTTGGTTTTGTTTTAGCATGACAATATGTCACACAATGTTGATTGCAATTTCATTAGCCATAATACGCGTAAGCTAGAATATAAAATGCACACTTGGCGCTCTCAATTTGGCATTTTGACCTAAATATAGCAGCCAGGTTATATACTTCTATACTCGTATAATATAATATATTGTCATTGGGGTTTGCTGCTCAATTAGCGCAGTTTACAACTTGACTCGTCGTCACACACAAATCCATATACATAATAAACATACGAACTCTGCCCATTTTGGAGGGTTTACGGCCTTGCCTCAGTTCCCTGTGTCATCTCTCATTTTTGTTTGTTGACTTGTCAAAAATTTATGCACAAAACTTGAATACAAAAGTCTGGCCTGCCGTTGGCTTTTGCTTTTTGTTTTCTTAGTACTGCTAAATGAGCTTCGGCTGATGCTGTTTTTGTTTTCATTTTTATATACATTTTGTATTTTGTATTTTGTATTTATTTATATTTAGTGAGCGTTTGCGGCAACCTTGGCATTCAAGCGCCCAAATATGGTCAGGCCAGTTCGGTTCGGTGTGAGAAAATCCGTAAAGGCGATTCGAAAATAAACTCGAGACTGGCTTTCAAAAAATTGACAAATGAAATGCATCATGCTACATTTGAGTGGCAATCGAGCAATTGCCATCGCAATCGCAGCATGTAATTTGTAATTATTGACCGACGCATTCATAATACATTGCTATATACATACGTATATTCAAATCGCCTTCGAGTGTTGCGAGTTGATTTTGCCATTGAAGTCGACGTGGGCGTTGCGTATACGCCGTGTGTGTGTGTGTTTGTGTGGGCGGCGTCTCTGAGTCGAGAGTTTTATGCCTCAAAATAAACGGGGTGGTGTGAGACCATTTAAGGTCACCTTTAGCTCACGGAAGAACACGCACACACACACATACACACATAAACGTAAACGTAGTTAATGGTTGTGACAAATGCAGCCACCTGTTGAAGCGTGGAAATGCCGTTTGGAATGTTCCCAGGCCCTGCTCGAAGCGCTGATCTAATATGTTCGATCTAATGTATTTATATATGCGTGTAATTGATAGTTGATAAATAGTTCGTTCTATCGACAATGCCCGACCCATTGACTGAGTAACCAAGCGCGTCGCGCTTCAACGAACGCTTGCGTAAGTCAGTCTCGCTTTTAAAACGCCACATTCCGCATCTTTCTCCCCTTCGACTTTGTCTTGCTTTATCACACTCACCTGCATGCCCGTTTCGCGCAGATGCTCGTTGACCCAATTGCGAAATGTGTTCGCCTGGATCTCCACCCACAGATCCTCGTTGCCCCGTATGTTCATGCCCTTGGCGGCGGTGCCCTCGGGACTGCGTGCCACCAATCCGGCATGTGTGATCTTTTGCGTTTCGGTGCTGCCATCGGTGTTGTGCTTGAGCAGACCCGCGTGCGTCACCTTGGCGCCCTTGATATCTTTGACGTCCATTGTGGCCAGCTTGCCACCACCTTGTCACTTGTCTTCTTCACTTCACTCCACTTCACTTTCTGTGTTGCACTTTTCGTTGGTGGTTGTTGGTGTTGTTGCCTCAGTTTTATGCAGCTTTTATGGCTGGCAATTGTTTCATGGTTTCATTCAATTCGCTTCAAGACTGTCCCAATCAGCCAAACGAGAAATAGTAGACAAACAACACAAAATAAAAAGAGAAGCAAAAAATTCTATTAAGTTGTTAATTGAGAAACGCGATTCGTTGCGATTTCGATTTCCGAACGCACGCGATCATTGCCCAATGCGAACTGAGTGGCTGCCACTTTGGAGCCACTTGCTCTGGGCCAAAACAAACAACCAGCTAACTGGCGAGTGCAAAAACAATGACGTCATGCCCACAACTCAGAGCTTAAAGCTCGATTCGCCAGCAACAACAGCAGCAACAACAACAACAAAAATGTGGGCATGCGAATCTGAATCTGGCTATAGAAAAACTGGTTTCCAAGCGTTCGTTCCAAGCCCGAAACGAAGCGAGCCAAAAGGAAAATTGAAAAAAAAGAGTCTGACAATAAAAATAATGTAAAAATACAAAACAACAACAACACTCACAAAAAATGAGAAAAAATTCACTTAGTTTGGAATTTCGCCGCAAAAAAAAACAACACAAAACTTTTGCGATCTCTCAATGCGGTGGGCAGAGTTAGAGATACTCATACTCACTATTGGTGTGTGTGTGTGTGTGTGTGTGACGCTGTGTGTGTTTTGCAGCAGCGTAGGAAACTGTAAGTCTTTCACAACAACAGCACGTCGAGCGACTTTAGAAGGCCGTCAAGGTTTCTGCTTACAGCCCATAGACAACAATTGTTTTGGCCAACTGGGCAGACTGGGGGCTGCTCTTGGCTGACTGCTAGATGGCTAGCTGACTGGCTGCCTGGGTGGGTGTCTCTATCTCTCTCTCTCTCTCTCTCTCTGCTCAGTAAATGTGGGAAGCTCAAGCAGCACACAGAAATTCACTTCACTAAAATGCCACAATTGTTGCAATTGTCTCTTGTCGCATTCGATCATTGTTGTGCGTTGTGTTTGGACAATTTCACTCACTTTTACCGCAGGAATTTTATTTTGCCAACAAATTGAAAGCCACTTGCACACACACGCTAATTGGCTACTTGATATGTCGATTAGCAAACGTTGCCAAAAACAACATTGCGGTCGTTTTAGTGGTCGCTCCTTACCTCCCTCCCTCTCTCTCATTCTCGTTGTCTCTCGTTGGCCAGAGACATTTGCATTTTGGCACAAGACAACGAGGCGTCAAAAGTGCAAAGGCCTTAATTATCGGAAATCCGGTTAAGTTAGAGCGCCCAGTTAAGCCACAGCAGCAGCAGCAGCAGCAGCAGCAGCACATATATCATTTCAGAGATCACATTTCAAATATCCAAAATTGTTTTATTGTGTGCACATTGAGAAACACTTTATTTAACGTGTTTACCTTTTTTTTTTTGGATGATGACATCACACATCTTCCATAGAGTCGCGACAAGTTGTGCGCTGAGTTGTGATTGAAAATAAACAGAAATGTGCTGAGTAGCTAATAATTGGCTAGTAGATACCCTGCATTACGATTTCTTGTTGCTTCTTTCCAGCAGTTGTTCATTTATTTGCAATGTTATACTATAGAAATGTTACGATTTAATGCCTTAATGCTTTAATGTAATTGAACGTTTAATCTTGATTTAAGGTGTTACCTTCTTGGATTAATTTTGACTTTTTTTCTATACTTGAATAAAAAATAAAATCGTAAATTTAAGGAATTTTGAAATTTTATCTAAATTTCGATATTCAATTTTGACATCATATAATCTTGATTCATCTTTTGATTGTAGCAAGTTTTTTCTCTGTGTAATTAGAACAATTTAATGCAAGTCAGGTATTGACAAAACTATTTAATTGTTCAGCAATTTAATTGTTCCGCTATTGTTCAACATCTTTTGAGTTTACTTCCTAAACACAACTTCAAATTTAAGCTGTCTGCCAACTCTGTTGATATGAAAATTTGAAAAAGAAAACATGACGAACTAAATGTGTTATTAAAATTCAAGGATTTAGCTTCATAGATGGGAAAAACTATGCAAATTCTGAAACAATAAAGCTACATAAAAACCTACATGTTGTGCATATTTGGATGGCGCCAGAAAATAAAAACTGACGACTCGATGCTAATCGGAAACAAACAAAAATGGCTTAGAGCAATGCTTTAATGATGTAGCCAAGCTGGATTACAGCTTACAGGGTATATTATTATAGTAGATGAAATGGCGTAGTGCACATTGCATAAATTAAAATTGACTACAACAACAACAACAACAAGAATGAATAACAGCTGGAAGTGCATTCCACATGTAATGTGGTCAATAGAAAAAGCGTTAAGGTCGACATCAGATGGATTTATGTACATACGTCTGACTAAATTGAATTCGACTCAACTGAAATCAACTGAAAATGAAATGAACTGAACTGAAGTGAGATTTGTTGCTGTTCCTGCTGATGTCATATTCTTTGTTGTTGTTGTTGTTGCCTGCAATTGGCATTGGCAATGAACCTGCCCGTAATTAGTTGTAGCTAATGAGCACGCGTTCTAAATCGAGTCATTTACTGGGACAAGCAAGCAAGCCAGCTAGCACTTTCGGCAAGGTCATGGGAATGGGCACAGCTTAAGCCCCAACTCTGACTCCAAACAACGACTCCAACTCCAACTTCAACTCCGACTGAGGCAATGCGCGGGTTTGCACAGTTGGTCAAGAGTGCAAACAGGCAATGAAAGTGTTTAGCTAGTTGCCTCATTTGTTTGCCCCGTTGTTAAAGCTATCGCTAGTTGCTGTTGTTGTTGTTGTCGTTGTCATTGTTGTTGCTGTTGTTGTTTGTTAACATCTTTGACGTGACTCAAGCGACTTGTTAAGCCCCGAACAATACGAAAATACGAATAAGAAACAAATAGTACACGCCCAGTTTTAGTTTTAGGGCCATGCCTATTACATTACGTAAGCGGCTGAGAAAATATATTTTCAATTTTTTTTAGATTCAGCCACTAAATCTGGCAATCTGTATCTCAAAACTGGCCAAGTTTTTGCAAACGATATCATGAATTGACTGTGTAGGTGTTTCACCTTTTCTTGCTGGCATTTTTACACATATTTCAATTCGATTTGCTGTCCGAAATTCGCCTTGCCGCAACACCTACACAAGATATTCACACAGTCGTCATCGTCATCATCGTTGGCACCCACATCGCACACACATGGAGTTGACTTTTGATGTGGTGTGGTGTGTTGTTGTTGTTGTTGTTGCAGTAGTTCAACGCCTCGTTCTAAACGTGGGCGAGGTTTCAAGTTTGATTTTTGCCACAAAATGGGCATTGAATTGTGAATGATTTGAATAGTAGTGTGATCCAAAACAAATGCTCACTACTATGCGACACGTTGTCAACGGCAGCTGAAGCAGCACCAAAACTCTTTGGGATTATGCCATTGATAAAAGTGCTTTAATTGCCGCCGTAAACTGAGTTAAGTGTTGCCACAATTAAACTGTAGCTTTGAGTGTTCTGCGACTTTACTTTTAGGTTGAATTCTAACAGCTTTTCTTATGAAGTTCTAACAGAGCTAAGCGACTCTTTCGATATCCAACAATTCATCATTTAATAGAAAATACTACTTAAATTAAATGACACTTAGAAAACCAAAATCAAAATAAATATAGAAAAACAAAATCATTCTAAAACTACTAATTCATCATGAGAGAAAACTTATTGTATTGTATTCTTTCATTCATTCTTTTTTTCATTATGAAACAATACAATAATACATTACATACAGAATCTATAAATCCTTTTTTAATTAAATTTATTTTACTAGCTAAAATCATAACCAAACTCTAAAAGAATCTACTCCAGAGCTGTCGTAATAAACTTTAAACTACGCCATTCAGGTATGAGAAAATAAATCACTAAATACGCAACTCTTAAGTACTTTTCTATAAAGAAGTAAAGGAATAAATTCTATGTAGAGAACTAGCCGATATCTTGAAATCATTATGAGACAATACATCATTAAATTGATTACTTATAAATAGTTTCTTACGAAGTACTAACAAAGCCTGTTGTAGAGTGAATTAAATTTCGTCAACTAGCCAAAATGAGACAATAAATCATTAAAAACAAAACTTTTGAATACTTTTATATGAAGTAATAGCAGCGTCTACTCTAGACTCAACAAAATCATCACTAAACAACTCTTCTCTTTATATTGTCTCTCAACATTTAATGCGCAACTTTTAAATACTTTGAATACGATTAAATAGCTTCATTATTTTGGTGCTGTGCACAGAGTTGGCTAATAGCTATTTAATGGCTAGGTATGCTTTCAATCGTCCCTGTCCCTGACTGAGTGATATGCTATATCCGCTATATAGCTGTTATTTATCTACTTATGAGTTGGACACGCCTTGAGCTAACTGGCAGTTCATTAACGACGCGTTTCCTATGAATTGTTACCGCACGAACGTTTTTTTTCTTTCGTATTCTTATTTTTATTTTTGGCAGCATTTATTGCTGTGCACAAATAGAAGAGAATACTCAACACACACAGACACACGCACACACACACATCGAGACACATACGCACACTTTGCGCTTCAAGTTTGTGTCTTCAGTCATTTGATTTATGCCGTTAGACGTCACCAAAGCGCAGCCGCAGCCGCAGCCACAACGTGTGTTCTATTGTTTCATACGAGTTTTAATTTTTGCTCATTACTTCACTCCCTCGGCATTTGGGTCTCTTCATAAATAATAATATGCTCGTAAAAGGCTACAATCCATTACGGCCAATTACCATTAGAGACAAGCAGTAAGTGCAACTAGAGGGAAAAACCTCACGACGAACGCGTAGAGAAAACTTAAGCTTTTAACCAAATTGAAAACCAGATTCAGAAGCAAACAAAACGGCAAGAAAACTTTCGGTTTTCGGCATACGACATCGTATCGAAGCGAAGAGTGGAGAGAGGGAGGGAGGGGAGAGAGAACAGGTATTACGTAATGGGCTAACAAATATGCAAAATACGTTTTAAATATTTGTTAAGACTACGCCCGTCCGTCCGCGACTTTTGGTATTTGCCAAAGCCATCGACTGAGACCCAGATCCAAGCCTAGGCTCTGGCTCAATGAATGGCCAAGACAACGTCGACGTCGCCGTCGTTGATTGTTTGCTAGATTGTGCCGTTGCTTTGTTCACACGACAGCTCGAAGTTCACGTGTTTAACTTTGAATCGAGAGACGAGTCGAGTTATATAGTATTATTCTATACTATATAATATATGTGTCTCTAATTTGTGGTTGAAATTAGAACAGCACGCAAGTCGCACGAATCTCGTGTAGGGAACAACGACGACGGAATGCCAAAGCGAATGGCTGAAATAACTGCGACTTGGCCGCAACAAAACAACCACAACGATTGTTGTTGTTGCTGTTGTTGCTGCTGCTGTTTAAAAATAGCATTTACAATCACAACGTTAGGCGCGCATCTGGATTAAGAAGTTTTTGGCTTTAAATGTTAGTTACGACCAAGTTAGCGACAGCGTAAACGCGGCTTATTTATGATATATATAATTTTTTATGGCATTTCTCGTTAGGTTTTTAGGTAGTTTAGCACTTGATGTTGTTGTTGTTGTTTATTGTTGTTCTTGTGGTTGTTGTTGCGGTTGCCTGTTGCTTCTTACACGTTGCTTGGCTGGTTGCCTCGTTGCTCGTTGTTCGTTCGGGGGGTTCGGGTTGGTTGCAGTTTGCAGTTGCCCTTTTATTTGTTTTTCTTGTTGTTGTTCATTCACGTTGAGGGAGAGAGAGAAAAAAGAAACACGTCCAACGCGCACGAGTTGCTCACAACGACTGAATTTTCGTAGCGCGCTTTCAAGTCAAGTTTCAGTTTCGACCAAAAACTGAGTACAAAAAATAAGCAACGAAACGTTCCAGCCAAAAGCTTTGGCCATAACTGGAAGCCAACAGCGACGTCATTGTTCATCATCATCATGATCATCACGATCAACGTTGCGATCTTGTTGCGGCTTGTTTTGCTTGCCAGCTTTGGTTGCGCTTTTGTTTTGGGCTCTCAATTCGTCTGGTTAGCTCACTTTCCGCTCCCGCTCTCCAACACTCCCGCTCTTGGTTGTTAGCCACGTTTAGAGACAAGTGGTGTTGCGTTTTAGTGTGGCGTTTCCGTTTACGAAACGCATTTGGGTTCTCTCGAGAGATTGTTTAATGGACTTGGACTGCACGTTAATTGTCGATGAGTCTGTGGTTTTTCCTTTTCGATAATTGAACAATTTTAGCGCTGGCGCTGCTGCGGCTTATTTCAAAAACCTATTGATTGTAAAACGCAGCTTGAGCTATTACCTTGCTTTTAGTCCCTCCTCCCTCCTCCCCATTTAAAACCAACCCGAAGTAAGAACAATGCATTTTCTTTCATATCTCAAGAATGTTTCTTTTTATGTTTTGTTTTGATTTTATTTTTTATTTGTATTTTTTTTTAGTGTTTTGTGTGTTTTGTTGTTCGTTTTCATTTTTTTTTCATCAATTTGTTTTTGTTTTTGTTACCCTTTGTTTGCGCTGAAGTTTGTCAGTTACTTTTTAGAGTTCTTTTTTGGTTTTTGTGTTTGCAGACTTCAGAGTTACTGGCAAAACACACACATGGCTTTAAAATGCTCTTCTACGATCTGAACACGATCATACAAGTAAGTACATGAGAGTGTACCTGGGTACAGTTATTCTTTTGTATTATATGTATAAGTATATACTTATATTTTGTTGTTTTTGTTGTTGTTGATGTTGTTGGTGTATAAGCTCGATTCACTTGCTGCAAATCGGCGCTGACTGCTCTGAATACATAAGTATTATTATATTATCTTAAAAAATGCCATTAATTTAATATATGTTATCGTTTCTCTTCATTTCATTTCATTTTGCTATTATGCTTTTGCTTTTGCCTTCTTCATAAGTTTTTCTTTTGTTGATAATGAAGTCATGCTGAATTAATTTATTGTATAATCTCTTATAAATTATTTAATTAATTTATAGTCACAAAATAAAGCTATAAATGTTGTTGGTTTCTTTGCTCTTCTCAATAGTACAATAATGCATGAAATTAATAATATGAATTAAATCATTTAGCACATGCTCAAGTAACATTCTGTAATTCTTATCAGCTTCAACTTCCCGAAACATTTCCTCATTTATATTTGCAACAACACAACCAAATCGATGTAGTTTCTTATCTCTTCCTTCCTTCCTCATAACAAATCCATTAACAAAACACCTTTTGAGCTAACCAAAAAGAAAAGCCAACAAACATTTGCAGACATTTAGAATGGCTAGAAAGAGAGAGTGTGTGAGAGAGAGAGAGAAAGGATTCTCCACTTCCACTGCATTTCTCTCTGTATTATGTGCTATTTATAAGCATGCTAAGAAGCAATAAAATTTAATAATATTATTATTCAATAATAACGTTTTACTTCACTTGACTAACTAAATCAATGAAAATATCTTCAACAACGTTTTAGCGTAATTTCATTTCATTTAATTTCTGCTTATTTTCTCTCTTTAATTTTTTTGTTTTTTTCATTTTTTCGTCTTAGATGAAACCCCATTTTATGTTTATTGTAATTATTAATGTAGGCATATTAATGAATAAACTTTATGTCATTTGTATTTTTTTTTTGGCTTTTTCCTTGTTTTGCATTATAATAAATTGCAATAATGTTTCGAAATACAATTAGGTTTAAACTAGTATGAAAAGGAATTCTGAATTATGTATTCTTTGGTAGTTGCTTTCTTTTCCGAAAAAAGAACAAAGAAGATAAATCTAAGAGAAATGCTAACAAAATTTTGTGTTTCCATTCTTTCAGCATGAAGTGAATTAGATTTTCATTATATACTTTTTAGGTTTTTTTTTGTAATTTCATTCATTTTTCTACATGGGATTTGCTCGCAGCTCGGAGCTTCAATAGCACATTAAACTAGCGGCTTATAGACACTCAATCAATCAATCAATCAATTGCATACTTCATTGATACACATAAGTTAATAGCATAGTTTTTTTTTATCATTTCATTTCATGTATATACTCGTAATTATTACATTGGATTCGAGTGTGTATGTGTGTGTGTATATGTGTGTTTGTGTTGGTGTTTTTGTTTATTGGTGTTGACACAGAACAATTCTGAAATATTATTTTTGGTCTTCTCTTGTACACATCTAATGGTAACTAAGTAAGTATAGTTAATAGTTAATGTCTAGAGTTTAATAGCTAAATTCTTCGGTCTTCTTCTTCTTCGATCACTTAAGCCTGCTGTGCGTATTCCCATATTATGGGTTGCAAAATCTTCGCATAGTTCTGCTACAGAACCTTCTTCATACCTCCGCTTCAGTTTAAACTTAAACCTCTCCTAAATGTGAGTGTTTTTGTGTGTTCAGCATTCGTTTAGCTTGGCAACTAACTAAATTACAATACATTTAGATCGATCAGTAGACATATCGGACCACCATCCCATACAATATCATATCATATATCATTTATTTTATACTAATATAGTAGTACAATATAATATTGCATTAAAAGTTCTCTCTCTTCTTTCGACAGCTTATATAACCTTTTATTGAAATTTGTTCTTAATCTTTTTCTTCTGTTTCTTATATGTTGTATAATGTAATTTTGTTTATGTTTTTCTAAATGTTTTTTTTTTTGTAGTTTTCTTTTTATTTTTTATTTTTTAGTTGTGTCTTGTATGCTGTGGCAGTTCTTTTCCAATAGTACAAATATTTTGCAAATATTTTTGGTTGTTAGCTTATTTTTGGTTTTGTTCATAAATTGTTTAAATATTATTTTCAATTTTAAAGTAAATCGTTTCCCATATACACATCTAGTAAATTTGGTTTCTGTCAAATTACAATTACATTAGCAAATATTACAATACACTAATTATTTCATTATATAATTTTAAATTAAATTTAATTATCATTAAGTATATATTTATATTTTGTTCTATTTGATATCTTCTAATTGAATCCTTAGACTGAAAATATTTACAATGCTCTCGTAATTATTTGTATTATTAAATGTAGAATTTTAGTTAATTTAAATTTTGGTTTTCATTATTATTAAAAGTAGCGAAGAAACTAATGCTAATGATGCTATATTTATATATATTTCTAAATACGCCTATGTATACATGGAAAAAGTTGAAGTTATATGTATATATAGTATAGAGGGTTGGTTGTTCATCATGAGTTGATTTCATTTAACTTTTCTTTTGATTTCTCCTTTTTTTTGTAGTTGGGTTCTTCGGAATGTTCGTTAAAGCTTTTTCCGATAATTTCTAATATCTATAATAGTCATTAATTAATATAATTATTTAGTTTGGTTAAAAAGTCCTAACTTAGTGTTTTTTTTTCTTTTTTTGGGTTATTTGGAATCGAAAGAGTTGTGAACTAATCTAGCAAATGGGATGCATTATAACTAATCCTTTTATAGTACATATTGCATTTACCTAATGCGCAGACCAATTCAATCTGATGCAGTGGCTAAACAATAATTCTGGCAGTGCCATTTAGTGGTGAATGATCTCATAACACAAGCGATCTCAATCGATTCTCTTTACACTCGTTAAAAATTTAATTTTTCTGCTTTTTTGACTTCCCCTCTTCCCATCTCTCATTGTCTCCTTACAGCGAGCAATATTTGGCACTTGTTGCTGCCTGTTGTTGTTGGTGTTGCTGTTGCTGCTCGTGTGTTGTCTGTGTTGCATTGTTGCTGGCGCGTTGCATGCGTCGCAATATTTGACCTGGTTGCTGTTGCTGTTCCTCCTGCGTTGGGCTAGCAGCTGCTGCTCCTGTTCGCGGTGTTATTCAGGGTCATTCAGTTAGTAAGGCAAATTTGGCAAATGTTTTAACCACACGCACAGACACACACACACACATACAGAAAGAGAGAAAGATACAAATACAAAATAGCATTCTTCGTTCAGGGTACGTGAGACACACACACATACACAGCGAGAGAGAGAGAGAGAGATTGAGAGCGATAACAATCAGACACAAAAAGAGAGAGAGAGATGCAAAATGTTAATATGAGGCGAGATTCCGTAATTTTCGCACTTCTTGAGCATTCTTTGGTTTCTTTGGTTCGGTTGGTCGAATGAGCGAGCGATGGTGTCATGGAGTCATGGAGTCATGAGGAACATGATATGTACAGCATACCGATCGGCTGTCGCTGATGGGGCAGCACGCTCCCGTGTTATATGATACTCTCGCGATTGCGCTCCAGCTCCTCGGCCTCATTGTCCGGATCCACGCTGGACGTGGACGACACACCGCAGATCTGCATCTCGATCTCGGCCAGTCGATTCTCTAGATCCCATTGCTGCTGCGACAGCTTAGTGTTCAGCGCCTGATTCTCCGACTCCACCGTGTGAAGCCGTTCCCTTAGCCGCTTTATCTCATCCTCTAGCGCCTCGTGTGAACCCAGCAACGGTGTGGTGCCACCTCCCACGCCACTCACGCCCGCACCGTAGCACTCCAGCTGCGAACTCGAGTCGCAAATGTGACCTAGAGGAGAGAATTAAGGGAGACAACACAGTGGAAGTGGAAGTGAAAGCGTTGTTACTAAGTGCTTTGTGCTCACCTGTGTGACTTGGTTGCGATTGTGGTCGCATCGAGTGGTGCGATGTGGCGCGACTGCGTGGCCTCTCCTCGGACCCATGGGCACTGGGACTGGCCGAGCGGGGCGAGTCGGTGGAGCGCACCAGATGATCCGCATAGCTGCGGGGACTGCAAAGCGTGTTTAGAGAGGGAGTGGGGAGCTATGGCTGGTGGAGGGGAGAGACTCACCTGTAGCCATGGGATTGCTGTTGTTGCTGCTGCTGCTGTTGTTGCAATTGTTGTGGCTGCAGTGGCTGCTGTTGTTGCTGCAGCTGCTGATGCTGTTGCTGCTGCTGCTGTTGTTGTTGTTGATGCTGTTGCTGCGCATGATGCAACGCTGAAGCCGGCGGCAGCCACATGTCCTCCAGTGTGGTGCGGCCACAGCTCTCAACCAGACCCGGCGTTGATTGGCAGCGGCCCATGGCAACTACATTAAAGTATTTGACTGTGTTTTATAATTGCAAACAAAAGACATTGCCAAAAACAAAAGCAAAAACGAAAGAGAGAAAGAGAGAGCGTGGGGAAAGAAATGGACAACCAAGAAAACGAAAAGCAAAACAATCGATTTGTGTTATTCAAAAACGAGGCAATCGTAATTCGTATTCGCATATATACTACAATTTTTTTAATCAATTTAGACTGTGCTTTAAGAGGGGGAGGAGCGTGTGTGAGTGTGTGTGTGGGGAGGTGTTCTGCAACACATACCTTTCTCCAGTGGCGCCTTCTTGTACTTCTCCAGTCGCTTGACAGCAATCGACTCCAATCGCACTCGCGCCGCCGGATACTCCTTTAGTACGTCCCACATGTCCTTTTTGCTCAGCACGAACAGATCGCTGTAGCCCACAGAGCGAACGCTGGCTGTGCGTCTGTTGCCTGTTGTTGAAGGCGGAGACCGATACGGAGACGGAGACGGAAGCAGTGGCAAATGTGTGTGTGTGTGTGTGGCAAAGTTGCACGTTTGCAATGAATGCAACGAGAATGAGGGAAAAGTTTTAATATCAATATCTTTACAGTACATTTTTGTCGTTGTCGTAGTCGTTGTTGCTGTTCTTGTTCTTGTTGTTGTTATTGTTGCTTTTTGTTGTTGTTGTTACTGTTTTTGTTCTCGACTCTTATTGTCGACTGCACACGCATACACACATACAAAGACATTAAAATTGCATGCCAACCTGCGAGGGGAATTGCTTATATTGAAGTTGGATATGACAGTTTCACACAGGGACATTTTGAATGTGGATGCAAAGAACTACACAAATGCATATATGTATATCAATATAAAAATAAAGATATGCTGAGATAGAGTTTAAAAGAATTGCCATATATTTATGTTTAATTAGTTTCGGGGAAACAATTTTCAGTAAAAATAAAATGGCCAATAGCATCGTCATTTGTGTCTGCTTTGCAGTTTCACATAAACAATGTGAAACTGTAAAGTTTGCTCACAAATGCAATTGTAACTAATTTCATTTGTTACGTTTTTTGGAGACTACAAAAAAGTTGGCGTGCAATTTGAATGTGTGTGTGTTTTTTTTTGTGGTGTGTGACGGAGGACAAAGGGCAGAGGTTAGACAGACAACAAAACGAATTGCATGTAAATGTTGTGGTATCAACGTGTCGTATACTTAATTGTAACACTTTCAAACACAATTAGAACGTTTAAATTACGGCCAGGCAAAGCAATACAACAACGAATCAGAGACAAAGAGAGTGACACACAAAGAGAGAGAGAGAGTTAGGAGACACACAGAGATAGACTGAGAGAGAGAGATAGAGAGAGTTGGAGTAATTACTATAAATTGTTACAGATTTTCACACTTACAGCTACTTAACGGTTGCTCAGGTTTTGGTCGAGAGGATAATATGTTAATAATTGCTTGAATTAAAAGCGATTCAATCATGCAAAGTGTAAATCAAGAAAATGGTGTAAATAACAAACTAAATGATATGATTTGATTGCCTTGCCCCTCGTGTTGCGTGTCCAGTGAATTTCATCGTCATTCAAGGTGAACGACAACTTGGCCAAATTGCCTGTAAAAGTCAACGACTAATTGAACGAAGCAAAGTTTTTCGAACGGGGGGCAACTGCAAGTTTTGTCAGCCATTCAGAGTGGAATAGAATAGAATTAAGTTGCCAGTTGCAAGTTGCTCTGGCTGCTGCTGTTTCTGCTGTTGCTTCTGCTTCTGCAAATTCAATTAAGCAGCTGCAAGTGAAGCGCCCTGAAGTATGCAATGCCACATTATTTGCGCCAGCAATGCGTGCACTGAGATAATTTTGCTTTTGGCATTGTTGTTCATTATGATGCTGCTGCTAATGATGATGGTGGTGATGATGCAGCTTGGTGCATGCCCCTAAGCAAAACGGAGGCGGGGGTGAAGTGTTGTTTACGGTTGAGCGATTCGCTTGACAGCGAACGCTTTAAAGTGCATGCGATTGCAATTGCAATTGCAAATTGCGAATTCAAAATTGCGAAATTGAAATGTCTACAGGATATAAATAGAATTTACTATGACAACGAATTAACCACAATTATTTGCTGGCAATTGAACTCGATTTAAGCTGATTTCATTGTATTTTATTGTATTACATAACAATTTGTGTATGGGCAAGTATATTGCCAATCCATGATTATTATGCAAGAGTTCTGCGTGTGTGCGAGTGTGTGAGTGTGTGAAAATATCTGGGAGCATGCAGGTGAAATAATTGCATTTGGCATTCATTAATTGTGCCGAGTGCAAGGGAAACACAGACAGCATAAAAAGGAGCACATATCGAGTGAGTGTTGGAGTGAAATAGAAACGAGAGTGCAAAAGAGAGAATGAGATATTGTGTGTGTGTGTGATAAAAGTGCATTGCATACTTTTAGGGGCGGCTGAATATAAAAACATTTGGCAAGTGGCAAAATCGAAAAACGAAAACGAAAAAATGCAAATGTTTCAACATCAAATAATAAAACAGAACGGGAAATGCACAAAAAACAAAGGCAAAACAAAAAACAGAGAGAACAGAATATCAAGTGAGGGAATTTAAGCGATTACTCCATAAGAACGAGTGCACTGCTCTATTAAATAGAGTTCGCAATCGTAAAAGCAATCAATTAATGTGCGAGTGATGCACACACACACAACACACAATAGTTTATGTGAAGTGTATGTGAGTGAATTGGGGTATAAGGATTGCTGCTAATGCCAACACTTTAGGAGCGTTGACTTGTCTATATGCTATAGTTGTTATAGAGATACGTTATATAGTAGAATAGTTTGGAGTAGAGAATAGAGAATACACATAGCTAAGAGATATTTGTTGATTAATTCTGTGTATGCTGTGGGTGTGTGTGTTTGTATCGGAGTGTATTTGGGCTTGTAGTTACGTTATTTGTTGTTGTTGTTGTTGTTGCTGTTATTGCTATTGATATTGTTCCGCCTGTCGCACTAAAACGGGATATTTACCAAGCTCTTTACCTGCGGTGCCCATATTCAGTATACTAATCTCGCCGAAATAGGAACCTGCCTTTAACGAGGCCATCACCGTCTTGCCATTGTCAGCAACAACCTGCAATCGTCCACGATTCACAATGTACATCTCCTTGCCCACCTCGCCTGTGAAAGAGAAATGGCAAAAACCGAGAGCAAGAGAGAGAGAGAGAGCGAAACAGTAAGAATATTTATAGCATAAAGTGAACGTCGTCTGGTCACTCACCTTTCCGGCAAATGTAGTCGCCCGGTGAGAAGAGCACGGGCCGCAGGCGTAGCACCAATTCGCAAAGGAAACCAGCTTCAGTGTTTTGAAAAATCTCAACCCGCTTAAGTGTATCTAAATGGACGTTAATTGCTATTTCAGCCTGCAAAACACAGAGCACAGAGAAAAAAAACGGCATGAACACAACAGGAACAAAGCGCAAAAGGAAAAGGCACAAACAAAAAAAGAATGAAAAGGAAAGAGAGAAAAAAGCGATAACATGAACACAGAGAAATGGACAATTCATGTATTGCTAAGGGGACAGTCGGGGGAGGAGGCGACAGGCAGTAAATGGAAGATGAAATGAGGCTATGGAAATGTCGATGTGGACGAAGAGATGGAGCTGGAGGAGATGGAAATGGGAAATGGGGAATTGTGCTGGGGATTATTTACCTTTAATTTATCAGGAAGACAGGATACGGCGCGCTCCTCGTCCGAGCATTTTTGCGTGAGCCACAGGTAATCGAACCATTTGATGACCTTCACCTGCAGATGATTCGGCACACGCCGCATGCGCATGTACGTCTTAACTCCATCCAGCTTGGCTGTGAAAATACCCAAAAAGAAAGCAAGCATATCATATCATACTTATTAGACATGTGCCCTTCAATACTTATGTATGTTTACTGTGGATTACCCACACACACACACACAAACACACCCAGTCGCTTAAATCGAAACGCTGTCGGCATACGAAATACAAAACTGACCCACTAATCATTAAGGCTGCCAACTGCCAGCTGTAGTTGTAACAAGCCAATCAGTCCTGCTACGGCTGCTGTTGCTGCTGCTGCATAAATTTCAATTTATTTATACTTTGCAGACTGATTAGCTCTCTAGCCAGAACACCTGGCGTATGAGCGATATTATGTGGAATAACCGAAAACTAAAGATCGATTTCTCTCAACTCTCGACTGACAATTGCCATTTGTTTTCAACCAAAGTGTGTGTGCGCACGTGTGTGTGTGAGCGTGTGCGTGTGTGTGTGCTTAAGTGGGTAACCAAACGGCGTTCGATGCGAGGAAATTAAATCTCTTCTTGGCTCAACGTCACTGCCAGCAAATATTGACACAATTTGTCGATTGACAACTGCGGCTGGCTGTTTGGCTCATTGGCTCAGTGGTTGGCTGACTAGCTGGCTGTCTGGCTGCCTGCCTGCCTGCCTGGTTGCCTTTAGGTGAACTGAAGGCAAGCAACTGGAGCAGGGAATGAGGATTGAGCAGTTAGTATTGTGATAGAGGGGGAGAGTAGTCTCCTTCTCCTTCTCCTCCTCCTTCTTCTGTTTCCTGCGCACTGTGTTTGCTCGTGTAAACATTAGCAAACCAACTGGCAAACAAGCAAACAGATTGAAAACAAATAAATAAAATTGCTTGTCGGCCCAGCAGGCAACACACACACACAAACATACACACCAATTCGCACACACACAACTCATCTATAATGCAAGTGACGCCACAACGTCCGAAGACAATGCTGTGTAGCACTGCGGCTTGCCCCAAAACTTGCCACATTCATTTATCATTTAGCCATTTGCCAGCAGTCGTCAAGCGATCAAATTTCAATACCTTGTCGCCTAATCAGTCAGCAAAAGGTCAAAAGTTCTAACGTACTGTCGTAAATTACATCAAAGAACTTTCCAAGAATGATCTGAGCCACTTAGCAGCTTTCAACGGATGTTTACTCCGTTTGAATTGATTCAGAGTACATTTCACAAAGCACTATTTGTCAATTTATACTACGCATTGATAATAACTTTGGTGTCTGTCTCACATTCAATGTATGCTTATCACATCCTCAAAATGATAAGTTAGCGATAAACAAATTGGCAAAATTGTCCGGCAACTATAAAAAGCGCATTCACGGCAGACACTGCTCAGATTTTAAAGTGAATATCGAGAATGTTGTGGCCCAAGTTGATTGGCTTCGCGGTGCTTAGTCTGCTGTTCGCTCAGCTGCAATTCGCTCCCAGCGATGCTGCTGTTTCCGGTTGTAGTGATAACTTCACCCAGGTGGCGGGCAAATGTTTATTTGCTGCGAATTATTGGTACAACTGGTATCAGGCTGAACGCCATTGTCGCTCCCTGGGCGCTGGACTCTTCAATCTGCAGAATCAAACGCAGCTGCAGCAGGTTTCCGACTGGCTAAATGCAACTTTGCCCTACACCATTGAGTTCTGGACATCGGGCAATAAGTTGGGACAATATGGCGCTAATTATTACTGGCAAAACACGGGTGAGCTGGCGAGTTATTTGCCCTGGGCCAATGGACAACCGCTGGCGGCCAGCGGCGATTGTGTCACGCTATTTGCCAACTACACCTACTACGAGGGCATTTTGGGATACAATCTTGTAGTGAGGAATTGCACACATCCATCGCCACATCTCTGTGAGAAGCAAACGCAGATAACAGATAATCGCATTTGCCTCAAGACGGGATCTTATGAAAGTGTCCAAGTTTTGCTCTAAGCAACATAATTGTTAAAAGTTTTTTTTCTAACTAACACAGTTTGCATAAGGCTGAGGTCTTATTATTTTTTGAGTTATCTACTTTAAATGTATTTCTATTAAATAAAAATATTTTGCATACTTTTGTATATAATCTAATCTGCAAATTAGAGTTAAGTGTATTAAAAAAGCTTAGCCATTTAAACCGCTTTGAAGTATTTAAATATTTCAATTCGTCATATCTACAAAAAGCTTAACATGAATTGCATTTCAATTTCAAACATTTAAGAGGCAATGTTGCAATCAATTTGTTTTAATTGTAAAAACAAACCGTGTCAAATTTCTACCCATCCTGTAGCTTCTGTTTCCGAATATAAAACGCAGTATCAGGTGCACAATTGTAGAAAATCTATAAGTGCAAGTGTCAAGCAATAAATTCATTAAGTGTTTTGATAATAAGTCGCGTGCCAATTAGTGATAAGTTATCTCGCGATAGTATTACTAGTAGTTATCAACTTTTAACTTTTCAAAAGCTTTTGTCACTTTTGATAGACAATAAAAGCTCGTTTATGTGTATACTAATAAAAAGTAAAACCATCCAGTATTTATTTGTAATCATCGAATCAAATATGTTGTGCCGCAGTTTGTATAAAAATGCTGTTTTCAACAAGGTTGTTGGCCAGATTCTATCTATTAGCAGCCAAATTTGATCAGTCTATCAAAGCTAATTAACATCTTTGATGTATGCACTTTCTTTCTAATATAAATATTCATAATAAAATGTTTCAATTTTCTAATGCAACCAGCATTATTAGTTATGTCTTTATACAAACAAGCTATTCATTTAAATATCACATTCACTTTGTGTGCAGCGCCATCTGGCGCTCATAGTTATTTGCTCTAATCAATTGTTTGAAGGCTGGTTAAAGAACTTTGGTGTTGCTCTGCTGGGAGTTCTTCCCAAATCGATGACGAATTTATTATAACTGTCATGAAGCGAATTCTAAATTTTCTTATCAATCCACTTGACTGTTGTCAATCCTTGCTAGTACATGTTTATCAGCAATTTGATAAGCTGCAGATAACTGTAGCTGAAATTGACGGTGTATAAATGGCATCCCCAACTGACCATGTGCAATTAGTTATTTGTTCTTTGCCCATTTAACATGTTGTGGCACAAGTTAATCGCGTTCGCTGTGCTCAGTTTGGTGCTCTGCCAGCTGCACCAAGTCACCAGTGACGATGCCAATCCTGGCTGCCGAACAAATTTCACCCGTGTGGGAGACAAGTGTCTATTGAATGAAGCCGAACGTTACGGCTGGTATGAAGCTGATCGCAATTGTCGAGCTCTAGGTGCCGGTCTCTTCAGTCTGCAGAATCCAATTCAGTTGCAGGAGCTGAATCACTGGCTAAATAATTCGGGACAAGCATACGCAAAGGATTATTGGACATCGGGCAACAATCTGGGAAACCAATATCGCACCTTCTTTTGGCAAAGCACTGGCAAGGAGGCAACCTATCTACCCTGGTCACTGGGTCAACCGGTGCACATTGACAACTGCCTCTCGCTCTACTCCTCTGAGATATATAATGCGAACTATCGCCTAATGATCGATCTTTGCAGCTCTGTTCAAGCTTCCATCTGTGAGCATGCTCCTCTGAATTATACTTTGAGTAATGTAACACGAATCTGCCTGAAGCCAGACAGCTTCGAAACCGTTCAAGTGCTGGTTAACTAAATGAAATTTGCGTGCAAATATATTTATTGTTTTTAAAAAGGAATGGAATTTATGTTTTCTTCTTTAATTCTGAAATAATAAATAAATGAAATATGATAATAATGAAAACATGTTTAATTAATTGTGTCAATAACATATCTTAAAGTCAAACCAGCTAACCTGTTGGTATGCTCTTATATGCCTTATATGAAAGTCTAGAATAAACAGCATTATAGCATAGATTCAAAACGAATGCTACCCAAAAAGTGTTTGTTTATCTTATTTTAAAAAGTCTGAATAATAATAAGAATTTGAAAATAAGTTGATAACTGGTAAGGTTTGGTTTGGTTTGTGGGGGAGTTTTTCGTAACGATAAAAATAATACATTACTAAATTGGTAAATCTATGATTGTCAACCTTATCGCAAAGCTGAAAGCTTTAGATAGTCATGGCCAAAATCAATACTGAGACCGCATAAAAGACTTTCGCAACAAAGCGTATTCAATTAGTTTTTTGTTTCCCACTCAACATGTTGTGGCATAAAGTGATTTTCTGCACTGTTCTCAGTTTATTATTTTGTCAATTGCCTCAAGTCAGCAGTAAGGATGTGAATCCAGGTTGCAAAACTAATTTCACTCGTGTGGGAGAAAAGTGCCTGTTGAGTTCTATTGAAACGACAACTTGGTACGAAGCTGATCGCAATTGTCGATCTTTGGGAGCGGAACTTCTTAGTCTGCAGACTCAAACTCAGCTGGAGGAGATCAACCAATGGCTGAGCAACTCAGGACAGTCGTATATGCATAATTTCTGGACATCGGGCAATAGTTTGGGCGGCAAGAACGGCACTTATTTCTGGCAGAGCACTGGCAAAGAGGCAACTTATCTGCCTTGGGCTGGTGGACAACCGCAGCCAACTATTACCAATTGTCTTATGCTGGTCTCCTCCGACATATTTATGGCATATTATCGCCTTTGGGTTTTCAGCTGTGAAGCTTCCGTTGCTTACATCTGCGAGCATCAACCACAAAATTCAACAACTTCAACGACTACAAGAATCTGTCTAAATCCAGCAAGTTTTGAAGTTCTTCAGGTTATGAATAACTAATAAATATGAAAATATTCTTGGGATTTTAATAAACTAACTATACTATGTAGTTATCATTCAATCTTATTAAAATCCGTAAAATTCGAAACTAAATTAAGAAAATTTTGAAATTGTTTAGGTTGTGCATAACTTGGTGAATCATTTGCGGATGAATATATTGTTTTCAGTTTCATAAAACAAATTGTACATTTGTAAGGGTTGTATATGATTATCATTCGATCTTATTACACTCGAGGCGAACACACGTAGCAGTTCTTCCCAGAGATATGGCTAATTTACTGCTATTCCCACATTCTTATCGCCACGCTGAAATGTCACTTATGACATTTGATAAGAATACCAACTCTGGCTATATAAATGGAATCCCCAACTGACCATGTTCAATTAGTTATTTGTTCTTCGCCTATTCAACATGTTGTGGCACAAGTTAATCGCTTTTGCTGTGCTCAGTTTGGTGCTATGCCAGTTGCATCAAGTCAACGCCACCGATTCCGGTTGTCAAGCCAACTTCACTCGAGTGGGAGATAAGTGTCTGAAGAATGTGAGCAATTGGTATAGCTGGTATGAGGCTGATCGCTATTGTCGCTCCTTGGGCGCCGAATTAGTTAGTCTGCAGAATCAAGGACAGCTGCAAGAAATCAATCAATGGCTCAACACTACGGGATTGTTTATGCTCAATTTCTGGACCTCGGGCAATAGACTGGGCAGGATTGCCAACTACTATTGGCAAGGCACGGGCCAGGAGGCAACGTATCTGCCTTGGGGCACAGGTCAACCTCAGTCAACAGGCAATTGTCTATTACTCGCCTCAAAAACTTGGGGCGTTGCGGATTATCACTTGGAGGTTTACAATTGCGAGTCGTGGTCATCAGCTGTCTGTGAGCAGAGGCCTCAGCAATACGCAAGCCGCCTTTGCCTGAAACAGGATAGCTACGAAAGCGTTCAAGTACTTGTTAATTAAATACGGACTATATCAAAATTATGATTTTGAAATTGTCAATTTATGTTAACGAATTTCTAATGCTCACTCTATAAAATACATAACTTTGAAAAGTTAAATATAAACTATTCTTTTTTATTTACATAAACAATTCTTATAAAATAAATGATGTCTTGGTTCATTTCATTATACGGGATATGCATTTCCTTCAATACTTATTGAAACATTGTTTTTCTCAGCTATAATGAAAAAAAAACCAACTGCTTTGCTTTTAATTTCAGCAATTAATTTATTGGTCTTGGTTCTTTTGTTAAGTCAGTTATTTGTCTATTTATTTACAATATGGGAAGTACATGTTTTTAATACAGATTTTAGTAATTAGTCTTGAAAGCTTTTGAGAATTTTATTTACTTTACTTAAGCGATTGTTTGGCTTTTATAAACTTATCTAATCTCTAAATTCGCACGAATTGTCTGTGATACAGTTTATCAAAAGTGCTCTTTGATAATTCTTATCAGGACTTTTCCTTTTGCTTATCGATTTCAAGATTGCCACTGGCATATCTATTGAAAATAAAAGCTTAAATTTGTATAGCGCATTAATCCATTAGAAACGTAATAGAGGAGTTCTTTTAGAAGGCAACCCCAACAAACATTAATACGGAAATATGTGAGCATTAAGAAGTTTTGTACTGCACAGCTTTTTAGTTTAGAAAACAGTCCTAAGCTTTAGGCTTTGGATGGTTCTTTAAGCTAATGATCAGGAAGAGCATATGGTTTGCAGCTTTCTTTTCCGATAAAAAATTACAAAATGTGAAATCGTACTTTTTGCCTACAATCTTGCAAATAAGAAAAAACCAAAAGAGGCATATCAAAAATATATATTTCTGAGAAAAACATCAAGTGAACGGACGTTAAGTCATTTAAAAATAGAAATAATTGACAGTCTTCGTTGGGGGGGACTTATAATTTAACTTGTTATCAGCCAAAACATACGATAAGTTTTGTTGTTAGTCACTATCAAAGTTTTTAGTTGTACTAATGAATTGATAAACACTTAAAGCACAAATACTTGAGCAAATAAATTTGGTTGAAATGAAGCCTCTAGTCATGCCTTAACTCAAATAACGAGAACACATTTTTCTCGAGACTGTTATGCATTGCATACTTCGAGGCGGAGCTTGGGTTGGGGTTGGCATTTTATTTTGCTTTCTGTGCGCTGGGGAATGCTTTGTGGCTTTTGCCAGAGTCAGAGATATTGCTGGACGTTTGTCTGAGGTATTGGTTATCGGTTATCGATTGTCATTTGCATACTTTTTGTGCTTTACAACTTGCCAATTGGCAACCGCACGCATTCAGGGATTATTTTTGCCTGGCAACGCAACATCTTGGCACGCACAAAGCGACAGCTAGCAAAGAAAAGCAGAGGATGAGAATGGGAAGGGGACAGCAAGAGCAGACACACAACGGATATGTTTGCATGCTGATAGTAAAAAAACACTCACACACACACACACACACGGATTGTGCCCGGCGACAGCATGTAAAATTACAGCGATTTTTATTGCGGTTCTGCTTGGCTGCCTGACACTGAAAGCATTCCGCAATGGCATCGCAACGTAGAGATGAAAGAGAGACAGAGAGGTGATGAATTGGGGCAGCAGGAGCAAGGAGAAAGAGGAGGAGGATGAATCCATGTGCGGCACGTTACGCTTTTGTGGGTTTTGTTGCCATTGAAAATCAATCTAAATATTAATTGCATATTCCCCTGGCATATGCGGCGTATGTGTATTTTATGCTTTTGCAAAATAAATTGAAATTGCCAAAAAAAAAAAAATATATGTGTGTATTTCTATGCATATAGAAATAGAAATAGATATATGTAGATATGTAGATGTGTGTGGCTGTGGCATAATAATTGCGGTTAGAATGACACTTTATGTTTATGTTGCAATTATTGCAGAGTGTTTAATTTTTGTCTGGCTTTCTAAGCTTCGGCCTTAGTCCTGATTCTGTGGCTGCTGCTCCGACTGCTGCTGCTGCTGCACACGCAGTTTAACCAGTTTATGCCACACAGTTGCTTTCAACGCTTTGCTTTTTTCCATTCCGTTGCACTTTTGCCGTCGACACACAAAATTCAATTTGCCATTTTTGCCCTCAAGTTGCTCAACTGGGCGTGGCCATGTTTTGCCGTCGCGTTGCGTTTTGCAAAACTGCATCCAGCCGCACAATTTCTTCAGTTTTTCCTTTGCCATACCCTCTATTAAGATGCCGAACCCCAAATGGGGTATCACAAGACAAACGACTCGATATCGTTGTCTTTGGCCGCAGTAACTGCAAGTCGAGCAAAAGTCAAAGCGAGCAAAATAGTTTTTCTTGTTATTTCTCTCTCTCTTCGCTTGCGTTTATTTCTTATTTATTTTTCATTTTATGCTCCGCTTGGCCACAGTTGCCACAGGCGTATTTTGATCTGCTGCCTCTGCTGCTGCTGCAGTTGCTGCCACAATTTGTGGCGCCTGCCACCTTAAGCACTAATCTGTAACTATAATTGCATTTAGATACTGCACATGCGAGTGAGGCTTTGTCTTGTTAGCCTCAGCGACAAGAGTTCAACAACTGTCAACAACTATGACCGAGCAGAGCGACTGACAGTTTGTCAGTCGAACAAACTGACAATCCAGCAATCTGGCAAGCAAGCAATCTAGCAATCGGGCAAGACAAATGTCGCCGTCGGCACAGGAAAAGTTGGCGTCATATGTGAGTTTTGCCTTTTGTGGTGTAACAATAAAAAAATCCGGGGTGCAAAAGTTCAAGCCATTGTCTGTTGCCAAACAAACTGCAGCAAGTTTTTGCAGAGCTAGCTGCAACAGCGGTTGCTCACTGGCAAGAGAGCGAGCGGGGATGAGGAGTAAGAAGTAAGCATCTCGAGTTTATACAAACAGTAAATATGCGTGACAAAAACTTGCTCTTCCGGCCTTTTCATAAGCCCAAGACAACAACAAAAAAATAGCGCACTAAAGGAAAGCTGAATGCAATGCAGACTATGCGAAGGCGTTTGTGTGGGGGGTGGGAGTTTAAAGGGGGAGTGGGGGAGTGACAGCAGGTTGCGGAGTGAACTGGCCAAGTGAAAATTTCAAACTAACTAGAAACCACTTAAGGACGACGCTGTGCTGTGCATGTGAAGCTGATGCTGATGCTGAAGCTAAAAGACAAAGAATCTGCTCTGCTATGGCAAACTATGAAAGAAGGAAGTTATGCAGCACGCTATAAGGTGGAGAGGGAGAGGGGGAGGGAAGACAAAAATATGATGTGCAAGCATACACTGTAAGGAAAGAAAGCAGAGCTTAAATATAAAACTCTGCTCAAGGATGATGCGAAACTGATTCGAGCTTACAACTGAGCAATTGCTTAAGCTATTTTTTTTAAGCTATTTCTATGTGGAGAACTCTTTAAAAATGCATTGCCACAATTTGCGAATGTTTTCCCATGTGAAAAGCTTAATCTGATATTTCTGAGCATGTGAGAACTCGCAATTTGCAAACTTTCTGAGCTTGTTTTTACGTCAACGCAGAGGCAGACAATTGTCATAATAATAATTCAAGGTGTTTGCCGCGGATTGACTTTTGTGTCAACTTTAGTTCAACTTTATTACTGAAATCAACTTTAATGCAAAAAGTTGAGTGCTGAATATCTATAATGGGATATATATCTTTCACTGCTTTAAATTGCGTCAATAATAGTTTTTGGTAAACAAAATTTCGTTTTTGTTAAAAAAAATTCTTATTCACAGATATATTTTCATTTCTATATAAAATCAAATTATGAAAAACAAAATACAACAAAATTTGTATTTATAATGTCACATAACAGAAAGAAATACTATGCAAATCTTTTTTTCGTTAAGTCATAAATTTGGTTGAGATTAAATTTATATGATTTAAAATGATGGTTTGTTAAAATTGAAAGATATTCAACAGCAAATTCTCTACAAAAACTTCCTAAATTTAAATCGAATAAATAAAAAATTGCATACAAATTTTATGCTTTTCTTTATATACACTTCGTGTAACTACGTTTAAATTTTCAGTAAATGTTAGTTGAATTATAATTTTCCATTTGTTTTGTTCCAAACTCTGACAAATACATTAAATAGTTACATCAACTTTTCTTTCAAACCCTAAATTTAAAATTAATTAAATAAAAACAAGTAAGAATGCTACAGTCGACTGTGAGATACCCGATACATATTTTGAGTAAAAGTTGTGCAGTGTGGTATTATTCTTAAAATATTTCAAATGATATACCACAAAATACTGAAAATATACCGAAGTATATGTTTAGTATATTGATAAAATAACACATTCCAAATAAACCATAGAGGTCAAAATATACCATTTTGCCAAAACAGATTAAACCCGATTGTAGTTCGCGTAATTTGTCATATAGAAGGATTTCTTAACTTAACTTAACTACAATCTACAATATTTTGAGCCGACCGCAATAAAAATCCCAAGGAATCATAAAAACTATTATAATTTTCTGTACCAAAATTGTAACTTTAGCTTCAAAATCACTCTTGTTATTTAATTTCTGTCGATTTCCTTTAGTCTCTGAGATCTAAATGTTAATACGGAGAGACGGACATACCGACAGACATGGATATATTGTTTCGGATGTTGACGCTGATCAAGAATATATATACTTTATGGAATCGAAACTGCCTCCTTCTGATTGTTACATTCATTTCCTGCCGGCACAAAGTTATAATACCCTTCTACCTTATATATGTAGATTATGCAAAATCTATATTTCCCTTTATATGCATTTAGTATAACAGTTAAGCATTTAAGGTTTAATAACTGCTAGTTATATTAAAATATTCCATTTGTTTTTTTTCCTGTAAACAGCAAATTCCCTTTAAAATCCTCTCCAAATACTTTCATGTTAACCTTGTTGACATTTAAAATATATAAAGCTGTTTAACAACAACAAAAAAAAACGGAAGAAAAATCCGCTTTGTGTAACATATTCTTAACAAACAACATTCAAATTGCTGTGCAACAGAATTGAGCTGCCAAGGAATTTGAATTTAGTTCTCAGCAAAAGCAAAAGCAAAAGAATTGCACACTTGAATGTGGGAATTTGTGGGAAATTAAGTTGAAATTGGAAATTGGTATGCAATATTATGTTAGGCAATGCCTAAAGATTGCTTTTATGCTCAATGCAATTTGGAATGCATTTGGCATTTAGCCAGTTTTTGCAAAATGCTTTGCAAAGTGTTTGGGCATTTAGTGCTCGTATTCGTATTTACATGCAAAAAGGTTTTCATTAATTTCCGCCAGCAATTGCATGTCTTCTGGGGGTAAATGTGAATTATGAAAATACTCGTAATTTATTTGCCAGCCTTAAAGAAGCAGTTTGTTGTGTTGTGTTGTGTGCAAGGACTCTTGAGCTCTCTCGCTCCTTATGCGGGTCTGGGATAATTGCGTTACGTGCGAGACTTTCACATTTTTCGGCAAGGGGGCTGAAGTGAGGAGAAGGCGGCGGCTGAGTTTCCTCTTTCAAGTTTTGTGCGCTGCGTTTTCCAGAAACCAATTTGTATCATTAATTATGCATATGCGGTCTGCTGTGGCTGTTGCTGTTGCTGCTGCTGTTGCTGGTTTTGTGCTGGCAGCTGCTGCTGGTGCTGCTTCTGCAGCTAGTTGAAAGCTGATGATGAAGTGCCTCAACGATGGATGCTCTTCTGGATTTGTTCAGGCGGCAAACAAAAATAAATGCGCTCCGTTAGCCAGCAATGCGATAACAATAACAATAACAATAACAATGCGAATGCCAGCTGCATGCAGCAACAGCAGCAGCAGTGTTTGTTGCATGCACCATCAGCAGGGGCAAAATCCTTCGCTTTTTCAAGGATAATGGAATATTTTGCCCTTAAAGAGCAGCTACATGCCATATAATACTAGTAACAACAAGAACAACAACGAGAACAACAGCAGCAACTGGGGCAAGAGCAACAACAAAAAGCCATGTTCTAAAAATACAACCGTAAGTTGCGGTACATGCAGCTTAATGGGCAAAAGCGGCCAACAGCGTCGACTGCGTCTACAATATTGATTGGAATACACACACACACACACACACATACATAGAGAGAAGCAAATACACACACACACACACACACACACAGCGAGAGCGAGCGAGTAACCCAAACATACAAACACATAGCGAGGGACGCACGGTTACAGCTGTAGGGCATAAGCAGCAGCAAACATAAACACACACACACACATGCGCATACATTGAGCGAAGAAGCTGTGCCATACACACACACACCCATACACATACAAGACACGCGACGAAGCATTGCTGCTGTTGTTGCTGTAGTTGTGGCAAGCGTAAGCAAACAGCGAAACGAACAACAACAACCAACCAACCGAATTCAAACACACACACATACAGTTACACATACACACACACACACACACAAACACAGTCGCACACTTACAAGGCGGCAAGTTAAAGTGGATAATGGACGCAGCTACTGCTGATGATGTTGCTGTTGCTGTTGCCGTTGCTTTAGCTGCTCGCCAGGACAGAAGAAAGCAAAGGCAAAAGGCAAAAGAGCGCACCGAATGCGAATTGTGCGTCCCCTGTCCCTTCTCCTTCCCCCCCGCTCTTTCGTTGTCCCTTTCAATGCCCCGTTACGGCCAAGCAACCGTGCGTACAACGCTCAGTTCTATTTTTAGACGCGCGCTCCAAGTGCGAGAGCGACAGCAACAGCAACAACAACAGTTGCTCGCACACAAAAAAAAGCAATAAAATAGACGAAGGGGAGAGCACAGAGCGAGAGTGAGAGCGAGTGAAAGAGTAAGAAAGAGTGCTGCAGTGAGGAGAGTAAGCGAGAAACGGGTTCAAGTCGAAATGACTGCAAATCCCCCACGTAAGGCACTACAAATCTCAGAGTACTGCGCCATGCAATTGTCAGTGTATGTGTGCGTGTGTGTGCAAGTCTGTGTGCGTGCGTAAATTGAGCGCATAAATTGTTTTAATTGCAGTAAACAATTGCAGCAAAAAGGCAGCAAGTGAACAGCAACCAACAACAACAACTGCAGAGCGCGTCAACTTTACACACATGACTGCTGAGCTGGAGAGTTGTGGAGAGAAGCGAGTGGAGAGAGCGAGTGGAGAACTGAGCGAGAGCGACAGAGAGAACTTACTGAACAGGCCGCAGCAGCACATCAATCAAAAGTGTGTTGACAGCGCTGCCAACGTCTAATTTGCATAAAAAACTATTTACGATAATAATTACATTACGACAGCAACAGCAGCAGTAAAAGCAAAAGCAGCAACAAAAGAAATTAACATAATTTTGAATGGCATTTTTGAATAGCGCAAAAACAAACCTAAAACAGCAAACAGCAACAGCAACAACAACAACGCTGACAGCCACAACTATTCACACACCAACACCCACAAACACTCACACACACACACGCCCATTTAGACGCCAGAGCAGCCAGCACACGGCATTTAAAGTTTGCGCCTGTTTGGCGTTAACAAGCCGCAGCCATTGCGTTTAACTAAGCGTAAATGTAACTCTCACTACAACTGTGAGTATGTGTGTGTATGTGTGAGTGTGTTGGTGTGCTTGTGTGTGCTGGGCAACAACATTGTTGCTAAAAACGATTTTGAAAAACCATCAATAACTCAAATATAATGACAGTTTTCCACTTGTTGTTGCCAGGCAGTCAGCACGAGTCGAGTTGAGTTGAGTTGAGTCGAGTTGAGCTCCGTCCGTAAGTGGGGCTAAATGGATGAATAACTTAAACCAGCTGCTTGTGTAAGTCCCCCCAGCTTCTACTTTCTTTTTTTCCTGCTGTATTTTTTATTTTTTTTTATATGTATGTATTATATATGTCAGTGCGTTGTTGGCTGTGCGCCTGATGTGATGTTATGTAATGTAATAACGTCAATCAAATTTGAAAAAAGGCTGGCCAACTATTTGAAAATCAATTTTCATCCAGCTGAAGACTGATAGACAAACACAGGAGGAGCGGAGAGAGAGAGAGCTGAAGAGGTGCAGCACGAGTTGGGTTGGCAGTTCCTAAGTAAATATATATAAGTTTTTAAGTTGTTGTTGGCCAGGCAAGTCGGGTTAATGTAGCAGAAGGCCATCGCCATCGCCATTCGCCATCACTAAAGTGTTACGCTCTAAGCCATGACTAGAGGAATTTGCAATATTCGCTGGCAACAGTCCAAGACACAAGACCGAGAGATAGGGAAAATAATACTGAATACACAGCAACAGCTAAAGAATACGAATTTTTGCAAGTGTCATAGAGAGATCAGCGGAAAATGTCAAGTTGTTTCGGGTTAATAAGTGTATTTAATGCTGTGTAATCATAAAAAAAAGAACGAGGCACTAATTCTCATTAATATTCCATTCGAGTAGCAATATATTATCGGGTATAGAACAAGATAAGGACCTGTTCAAAGTGCTTTCAACCGATTTATTTTTAAATAAATAACCCTTTATTCACTTTTCATCTGCATTTACTAAAGTTAAAAGTAATTAAAATATGTGCTCATCATCGTGAATGCCTCGAATTTGTAAATTTATATTATAATTAATCACTTTTTTAAGTTTTGCAGTCATTAATCTAACATTTGCTTTAAAACTTAAAATTTGATATAATTTAAAGATTTATAAATCTCTTTTACTTTCTATGCCATGCTTTAAAGTTTCTATTAGTATCAAATTTGAATTTTAAATGATTTCTCAGTACTCATTTCTTTAGCGCAAGCTTTAATCGAATTTCCATGAACTTTAACGATTATATTCCTCTGCTTGTAGCCAACAAGTATTAAACTTGCTTGTTATTTTGATCAAATTGAACAAAATTGCTGGTTGAATGAGGCGTATGAGTTATATTTGCTGTTATGTTATTCATACGACCAGTGTGCGTACTTCAGAGAGCATTTGAGCGTCACCAGAAGAAGAGCTGCATTTGATTCCATGTCCATGTTTTTATTGCGGTTTTTGCTTGCCTTTCATGCCTGCCACAGGCTCCTCGCCCTCCCTTATCCCACCGCTTTCCCTAACATCATTCGCTTGGCTTTTGGGGTGGCTGAGAGAGCGCGCGTACTTGAAGCGGCAAGCGCTGAATTGACAAATTGATGGATGGTTCTCTCTCGTTGCATGCCCATGGTTATATGATGTATTATTATGCGAGGCAAAGTTTCACTGCGGTCGGTTTCTGCTCCTGCCGCTGCGAAACTACGTGAAAAGTTGCCAACTCAGCGATGCGCAACGGTCACCTAAGTGTTTTATTAGCCTCCACTTTCCGAGTTCGAGGCTCTGAGTTGATTGTCAGTTGGTTTTTCGTTATTCGTTCGTTCGTTATATGTATGTTATATACTACGTTATTTGTTATTCGTTGTTGTTGTTGTTGCTGTTGGACACACGTTGAATTTGTTTCATCTAAGGCTTAGCAAATGCAGCATTTGATTTCAATGAACGAAGCGCCTGTGGAGCTAGTCAATGAACTGCGAGACATCTTCAATAAATACGATATTAATGGCGATGGACAAATGACGTACCACGAACTACGTTTGATGATGCGTGCCGTGGGCATTGAGCCAACCGAAGCGGAACTCCATGATCTCATTCGAACGGTGGATGTGGATGACAACTGTGAGATCAACTTGAATGAGTTTCTCACGTTCATTGTGCCACGTGTGCTGGACATCGAATGCGAGGAGAATCTGCGTCAAGCATTTCAAGTGTTTAATCGCGTTAAGTATGGATTCTTCAATGCTCACGATCTACGCATTGTGATGGCGAATTTTGGTGAGCATCTCAGCAAGGAGGAGAGCATTCTACTCCTATCTGATATGGACACCAAAAATTGGCAACACGTTAACCTCGAACAATTTGTAAACTATTTAAAGCCAGCTGTCAGACCCACAGAATTTCGCTAGTCGCAAAAAAAACGCGGGGCGAAACTCAAATTTCAATGGTGCAATAAAAATTGAGATTTGCTGCATGCAAATATGAGAAAAAGTTGAGTGCATAAAACCAGAAATTAATGCAGCAGCACGTTTCGTCCATTAAGCCGCTGAGCTTTTGCTTGCTGACTTTTTGCCTTCTCTCCCTTTTCCTCTCCCTTTCCCTCTTCCTTTCCCTCTATCTCTCACACTCTCAGCAGCTCCCTTGTGTGGATGCAACATTCGTACACATGAAAAGTGTTGTGTAAACATGCTGGCTGCCAGCTGGAAAGCAGTTTCAACTCATGTGTGAGGTGCTTGCCCGTCAATGAGCAGAGAAATGGGGAAAAAAAAGCAAAAAAGAGGTGGTGTGTGAAGAATTGCTTTGTTTGCCTTAAGCTGCAGCTTCCAGCTGCTGCTGGCCAATGTCCATCATAGAGGAGGAGCAACTGCTGTCCCTTGGGCGTTTTTCTTTTCTTTTCTTCCTCCTTTTATTTTTTTTTTCTGTTGAGTGGCCTTAATATTTTCAGCTGACATCGCCTAATGAAAGCCAAGAAGAGACTCGCCTTCATTTGCCGCATTCCACTTTGACATGGTCGCGTCTTTGGAATTAAACAGACAGACAGCAATAGATAGAGAGAGTAAGAGAAAGAGAGAGAGAGAGAGTGCAATGGGAATGACGACACTTGCATTTCTCTAGTTATTTATGGGCCAAATAAACGAGTTCATTTAGCTAATGGCCTCATGGCCTAGTGAGCTCACAAGAGGCTGCACTTCTCAAGGAGCCAGTTCAAGTTGTAGCTCTAGTTCTTGTTGTTGTTGTTGTTGTAGTAGTAAATTGTAAGTAGTAAGCAGTAAGTAGTCGTAGTAGTTCGTTTCGTTTCAAGTGCCACCCAGAGTTTTGTCTGGCACAAAAGGACAACGTCTCTCTCTCCTTTCTCTCTGTGTGTGTCTCTCTAAGCCAGTTGACGTTGAATATTACGTATACGTATATACAATTGCCTCTCACATACACAATTTTCCCTCAGTTTAAGCAGCTAAAATGGTAAAGCCAAAAAGTTTTGCATACTTTTGAGAGCTTTGCTCATTGTTCTGTTTTGTCAAATGTTTTTTGTAGCATCCAACCCCAGGTTCCATGTTTATGCGTGTGTGTTTGTATCTTTCTCTCTGTCTGTCATTGTGTGTTAGCTGCGGATTATCATTCCCATATGTCTGTACATTTGTGTGTGTGCGCTGCTTGTGCGTATCTAACCCTGCTCTCCAAGCAACAGTTTAATCAAGCAGCTCGTAAATATTGAAACCACAAAACAAGCAACAACAATTTATACACATTCTCGTGCTTGATAAGATGCTAGCCAAAACGTGTTTTAGATTAGATTTGAATCCATTTGAATACATTCTCCAAATGTCTCTCGACTAACTTCTTGCTTCGGCATTCATTTCATTTGATTGCTGAACCAACTTTATGACTGACCCCCCAACCCAACCCAAATAGATTTGTTAATCATCTCAAATTGAATGTGGAACATTGAATTAATATACTTAGGACTCACCTTGAAACTCCTTGCGCGCCGCACTCACAGACGTCACAATGTTTGCCACATGCCCCAAGACGGTGGCAAACAGCATCAGGCCGAATAGCAATTGCAATATCACAAACACATACTCGCCCTTCGATCGCGGCTTCGGCAGATCGCCAATTGTCGTCAGCGCCAGCGTGCACCAGTAATAGCTCTGCAGATATTGTTTGACGACATCCGCGGACTCCGAGTCGTGATAGACCCAATTGCGTGAACCGAATCCGTTGTTCTTGTGTATGATGTGATAGAGGCAACCGTTCCAATGGAATATCACAAGCAGATAGTGTATCAGGGCAGTCGAACGAAACAGATTTGGGTAATTCGTATGCCGTTCGGTGCGATCCATGAAGGCCCAGAATCTGTAGATTTTGACCAGCCGAAAGCTGCGCAATATCGAATTGAAGCCAATGGACAGGTAGAGAAAGTCCAGCGGCAGCAGGCACAGGCAGTCGATGTAGAAGATTGTTGAGTTCATGTAGTGAGTGCGCAGCTTCAGAGCGTCCGTCTGCAGGACACCATCCTCGAGGTAACCGGTGCGAAAGTGAAAGAATATGTCAATCAGATAGAGGAAATCGGACAGATAGTCCAGACAGAACCAGACCGCAATCGTGCGTCGATTGATCTCCTGGAAGGCGAAGCGGTAAATTATCACCCAGAAGTTGTACAAAAAGGCCATCGACACCACCATCGACCAATAGTAACAAAGCCGCCCCGCCGGATCGAACACAAAGTGCAGCTTGCGGGCAGCTGTCGCGGCGCGTATCCGTTGCGAGGCAGTGCGATGCGGTTTCTGGTGATGCGGCTGTCCCGCATGTCCGCCACCAGCTCCACCGCCGCTGCCGCCGCCGCCGCCGCCGCCATGCGGTGTCTGGTGTGGATGGCCGCCATGAGGTGGCCCTGGTCCACCCTGCGAGGGCGGACCGTGAGCGTGCGGGTGGTGCGACACCGTGGAGGCAGAGTGCTGCAGCTGGTATGGGTGATGCGGCTGCTGACCGGCATTGTGGTGCGATTGCTGCTGCGAACGCGAGCGCGGGTAGCTAAGGGGGAGGTAGTAGAAAGAGAAATGATAAATTGAGAATAAGATCGGATAAGACGAAAGCTTTGATGAAAAGAAGAAGCTAATATGTAAGCAAATAACAAGAAAATAGCTAAAATATAGTACAGACATCAAGTCAAAGGCCCCAGCAGCATTAGCATTAAATTCTAGATTTAATATTATAATAAATAGACAAAAAAGCTACCCATTTATAATCAAATAAGTGAATGAGTGCTGTCAGCATCGTAAAAACATAATGTTATTATCATTGCTTTGAATAGTTAAATTATGTTAACATATCTCTTTGATTCTGCAACACAACTGCAACTAACTATCAGTTGTTTACTCAGCAATATTACCATCCAATAATAGGTTTTCAGAAATCACTAATACCATTCTTCTGTAGATTCTTTTTCCTTCACAATTCCTGCATTGGTTTTCTATAATTTAACCTTCAAAATTAGAAAAGTCCGAATTATTTTTATTTTATTTTTTTCATGTAATAAAAAACAAATTTACTCTTACAATGAAATGTTTTAATTATAAGTATAAAGTTGTTTAAAGTTTGCTAGTACAGAAACTGAGTACTGTAGTTTTCATATTGCATGTTCTTTAAAAAATTTTATTCAAGCCAAATTTAGTAACTCTTCCTCCAAGTCTAAGTTGAAGGACTTTAAAGTCTGGTGCTAATACAGACGTACGTTTTTTGGTATTTTTTCTCTACTGTTTACGATCATCCACCTCATCAATATGTATACAGAAAGAAAACACGTGCTCAGATCTAGACTAAAATCTTGAATCAAATTTAGCACCTAAAAATCCTGTTTGAAGATCGAATAAATCTTAAATCAAGATTTTTTTCAATCTCGGATTTTTTTTTTCTGTGCATCTTCTATTCAAAATCAAATCATAGATGCAACCTTCTATCTAATTCATACATTTGCTGTTCTTCTACAAATTGTAATGCAATTCTATTCTCTAGCTCGTTTCTTACCGATCGGTGCCGTTGCAGTAGTTGCCGCCGTACTGGTTGTGGCCCATAAGTACGCTGGTGGCACCACCGCCGCCGCCGGACAACGTGTTATCCTGCGAGCCGCGGCCAGTGGAGCGATTCCAGGTGCCGAGGAGCGGCTGATCGCCGCTTGTGGTTTTCAGACGGCCGCGCGATTTGTTGTTGTGCCGTTGCTTGTTGTGCAGTAAATCCATTTCGGAGGCAGTGCTTACGGTGGCCATATGCGAGTTGGATGCTCGTGAGGCGCATGGTGTGGCCAGGCTGTCATGCGACGTGAAGAAACCTTGTTGCGAGACGCTCTGGCCGAATTTCGGCTGGGACATGCCAAACTTGGGTCCTAGATCTGTAAAGTGCATTCAACGATTCAATTAGTTGTTGTCAGCTGGAGTAAAGTTTAAGTTTACAGTTGAGTTAATCTGGAGGAGCAAAGGGACAAAGAGGAGCATCACACACACACACACAGAGAAAGAGAGAGAGAGAGACATGCAAGGACTGCACCTTACCGAGAAAGCTCTGTCGATCGATTGAGAAGCGACGCAGGCTACCCAAATCGATAAACTGCTCATCAGCGGGCATTGTTGGTGTGATTGACAGTTCGGTTGTGTGAAAGACACCACCACCAGCGCTGTTAGCAGCTGTGTTGTTGTTGTTGCTGTTGTTGACACCAGCACCACCTCCTCCACCACCAAATGCTGTTGCTGCATCTGCAGACTGCCCAGTTGCACCACCCACAGTCAAATTGGTGCAAGTTGTGGCGCCGCCGGCACTGCCGCCCATGCCGGCGCCCAAATATGCCGCATTGCTGCCATAGAAGCTGCCATCGAGCTCGGCCATTTGCTGCTCGTATGCGGTCAGCGGATTGATCGACCTGGAGCTATGGTCGCGATACAGCGGACGCGGCGATGGCATCAACGATGGATACGGCGGATTCAACATGCCGTTAAGCGATAGACGTGGCTGCATTATTTCCGGAAAACTCGCGCGAGGCGCTAATTTTTGTGTACTCGTTGTTTTTGTTGCTTTGGTTGCTTTGGCTGCTGTTGCTGTCGATTTTAACTTATTGTTGTTTTGATGTATTGCTATTGATGCTGTTGTGGTTTCTCTGTCGTCATTCAATGCTCTTGGCCGCCATCGTTCATCGTCGTCATCATCGTCATCAGAGTCCGCATCATCATCATCATCATCATCGTCATCATTGACGTCAGAGTCACTCGAAGCATCGAAGTCAACGTCAGCGTCGCCGTCGATGGCGGCAACACGGCACAATTTGCCAGTGGGCGTGGCCTTGCTACGTTTAGCTGCCGCACACCACAAACGACACACACACACACAAATACACACAAAGCGTACACAAACGCAATGGCAAGCGCAATTTCAGTTGAAATTTGCAATCGTTGTTGATTGTTTTGTTGTTTTCGTTTTCGTTGTCGTTGTCGTTTTGTTATTATTTTTTGTTTGCATTAATTTATGATTTGTATTGTTTGTTGTTTTATTCGGTTGTTTGTTGTGGTTGTTGTTGTTGTTGTTATTGGAAAACGAGAGAAACGTGAGCAGATAGTAAAATTAATTGCAAGTTGTCCATTGATAAACATTATGTTTTGTTGTTTATATAAATATTTTTTATTTTTATACTGCTACATGAAAGAGAATAAAAAGAGAGAGAGAGAAAGAGTGGAGGCTGATAAGAGTGGTTAAAAGTGTTGAGTGGTTGGTTTTTGGTTGGTTGGTTGGTTGTTTGGTTGGTTGGTTGGTGGTGGTGGTTGGTGGTGGTTACAGGTGGCTGGGCCTTTAACAACAACTGCAATTAACAACAACATTCAACAACAATTAACAGCAACAACAAGAGTTCAATAACTTAAATGTACAAATATTGGTTTTTGTGTGATCTATTTCTAGTTGGAATAACAGAAAGTAACAATTGCTAGAAAGAAATGATTGTGATTTGGGGGATTGTGTAGAATGCCTGTCAAGCGATTAAACTGTAGCATACTTTTAAGCTGCTGCCGATTTAGCACACACAGCCTGAAAGTAGGCAACAGTTTTTTCATGACTTATTTAGCCAACTTTACGATTGCGCCATTCACATGTCCGAACAATGGCACATATTTAATAGGTATTTAGTCTGATGTATGTGTTTCGAGTGGGTCGAGTGATGTTGGGCGTGGGTGGGTGGAAGTAAGGGGTGGTGCTGGGTATGATGGTGTGCTGGAAAGAAAGAGAGGAAGAGAGTCTGCAGCATGCAAACACGTCAAATGCTTTGCCTCGTTCGCTCATTCGAGTAAAAGTGCTAATAAAGTTAGATTTAATTACGTGCGCCTTAATGGGGCATGCAAAAAACACACATAAATGAATGGGATGCGCATACTATGCTCAGCTCAGATATAGCACACACACACTGATACACACACACACATGGAGAGGCGGCTGACACACACTTGGTGAGATGTCGCTTCATTAGGTTTAAGCAGCTGCCTGGCAACTGGCTCACTTGGCAATTCATGAGCTAAGCTCAAACACACACACATACACATACACACACTCGACTCGCCGTGACACTCAGAGACAGAGATACATTGGCGTAACCGGAGCAGCCGTGGCAAGCTGGAGCTGGAGCAGCAGCAGCAGCAGCACAAGTGCCACTTGACTGTCGTCGTGGCAAGACAATGGACAAGAAGTTGTTGAGCAGCGTGTGGCGCCAATTTATTTCTATTACTCTCGAATACAGTCAACGCGTTGTTGGCCTGTTGCTGCCACACTTACTGTTGCTGCCGTTGCCACGTTGTTTTGTCAACTGTCAGTGGTACCTGTCTCCAGCTGTGCTGCTGCCAATTGATTATTGGCCGACCGCTTTTAATTATAACACTCTCTCTCTCTCTCTCTAGGTCTCCGTCTTGGAGAGAGCCTTTAATTCAATTAGAGTCCAAAAGTAATGCATCAGCTAATATATATAGCCACTGCCGCCTGCCTGCTACTTCCCCACTCCACCAACGTCCCTCTCAAATGCAAAATGGTTTTAATTAATTTGCGTGGCAAACGCGGCGTATACTCACTCTCTCTGTGTAAGCAACATGAATTCGCACTTACAGCGTACAGCTTTAGCTCGAGTTTGAGCTTGAGCTTGAATGCGGGGCAATAAATTCAAATTAATTTTGGTCCTAAATGGCAGCGCACACACAAATCAAGTGGCTGGCAAATTTATTAACTTCAGGTGTAGCAACTAACTTAATACATTTTTAATCAAATGTGTCGCAAACTTCTTCTCCTAGCATGTAACTGTGTTCCAACAACTTCTCCCCCAACTAGATTTACACTTGCGAGTGAGTTTAGTGGCCGTCGGCCATTTTGACTCAAGATAAGAGCGTAAGTGCATAACCATGTTCAAAGAGACAGAGAGAGAGAGCAAAACTTTTTGTGAACACACATGCTTTTACACACTTGGGCTTGGGCTTGAAGTTTCACTCAGCCTGTTGCATAGTTTCAGGCGCTGTCAATGCAAATTGACCAACTGCTTGGCCAATCACTGCACTTTACCACCATCATCTCTCTCTCTTTCTATCTCGCTTCCCTCGCACTCTCTCAATCATCGCTCCCACTTTAAAGTTGGCAGACATAATCTGGGCACTTTTTAATTTTGCTAATAGTTGAGTGCCATTAATTTAAACTTTGTTGTCTTTTGCCATCGCAACCATCGCACAGATTCTTCAGCCTGGCAACTTGAGTTCTTGCTGATAACAACAACAACAACAAAAACACAGAAAGAAAGAAAATAAAACAGCGAAGAGCGCTGCAAGAATAAAAAAAAAAAATGAGATGAAAAATGAAATATCTACGGTTTAATGGGCGGCAGTTTGTCATGGCCCGCCAGCCGGAAAGTCCCGGCCAGTCGAAAACTTGCGACAAACTTGCGCCAAAGTTCAACAAAACGCTCGAGCGGCTTTTGCGGCTGCCGCCGAGTGGTTGTACGATTCCAGGGGTTGAGTGCTGTTCTCGTTGTTGTTTTTGCTTTCTGTGGCTGCTGCTGCTGCTGCTTGTGATGTGCGTCATGAATTGTCAATAAATTTGCCTGCCACAAATCAGCGAGGCGTCCAGTTGTGATGTGTTGTGAGCACTTCACTCGACTCCCCTCCCCTCCACTTCAGTCCACTTCAGTACCCGCCCAGTCCACTTCACTGGCAAACACTGGGCGCAGCCGGAGGCACCACAATTATTTGCTGCAACTGCCGCAGCAAATGAAAATATTTGAGCAAAAAATACTTTTGACAAAAGTTTTTGAGCAAACTTTGCTTAAAACGTACTTGAAAGAATGCTACACACATACGCAAACACACACACACAAAGAGATACACACACACTTGTATATTCGCAGACAGTCTGAGCAAAGAGTTAGCAACTAGTAGCTGAAAGTGGCTGTAGAACAACCGCTGGCAAACTTGAAACGACACAAAAAGGAAGTCACGCAATAAAAACTTCAACAGCCACAACCCTATCTCACTCTCTTTCGCTCTCTCTCTCTCTTTCTTCGTTTCTCTGCTCCAGTTGAACCCAGAGAAAACATGGCTGACACATTGAGAATTACAATAGTCAACTGTTCAGTGCAACAGCTGTCAAGCAAAGTGACATTGAGGCGGGTTGAGCTCGCTTGAGCACTTCAAACCACAATCGTCTCGCCCCCCTTCTCCCTCAGCAACCACAACGATTGCCCCAAGAAGTCTCCACCAAAAGTATTTCAAAATCGTTGACCGACCATAACTAAGACAAACTAAACAAATTCAATGGACCAATTTGAGAGCAATCAAATTTCAACTGAAATTCTTAAAACCAACAGTGTAGGAACAACACCAAGTTGATGGACAGCTGCTGTCCCAATAGCTTTCATGTGAGCTTTTAATGAGCTTTCATGCGAAAGGTTGTAAAAAGAAACTTTTACACAACTTTCGAAAATGTGCAAACTCAACTAAATTGAACACTCCATAAACTCTATAAAATGTGACAGCTTATGCTTTTGAAGTGAATTGTTGAATCTCATAAACTTATATATTTTATATTTATAATTTAAAAGTTAAAAAACAAAAAACAATTCCTCTGCGTTCTCTGTCTTCACATTTGACATTTGAACAAAAGTGGTCTTCAATTTAAAATTAATTCCACTTGCTTTTTATTTTAATTTTAATGTATTACTCTTCACGCTCAACTGGAAGACTTTGCGTTTAACGTGATGACTTCCTCTGAGGTTGCACTGCAACTTCCAATTTCCAAACATTGTTGACGAAACCCAATTGTATTTTCTTGCTGGCTGACATGATCTATAGAAATTGTTCGATTTTGAATATATTGTTGCTGTTACTTCTCTGCACTCCGTTGGAAACGAATCGAGTCAAGCGATTATCGACGCCAGACTGCAACGACGAAACTCACAAGGTGGAAAAGTATGTGGTATCGATTCGTTCTAAGGAACCGCAGATCATATTTGGAGACAATCATTTCTGTGTCGGTGCCATAGTTACCCCCAAATTTGTGCTAACCACAGCCAAATGTACGATGAGGTAAACACGATCATTATGTGGCATACTGCTATACGTATAATACTGTTCCTAAGCAATCGCAAGGTTATGCATTTGACAAGATCAATAGTTGTTGTGGGTGGCACACCGAATCGTCTAATAGAAGTTCCCAATACCGCAATAAGAGCTGTCAATCGTATTTATGTGCCAGAAAAGTTTCCGAGTGAGAATACAGATAACATTGCACTGCTGCAATTGGTTCATCGTTGGCCCACAAATAATCCCAGCATCGATATCATTAATCTGCCCTCCGCGGAGCCCAACTATGACAGTGTTTACATGGTGCTGGGCTGGGGACGTTTCTTCAAGGTAAGGCAAATGAAGCAGCTTAATCGAAAGTGTTGCAAGTGCTGCTCTTAGGGCGGACCGTTGGCTGGCAATTTGGTGCACATCTATGTCAAATTAATCGAGCGTAAGACATGCCAAAAAATCATTCCCAAGCTGCAGCCCGATATGCTCTGTGCTGGCAATGAAAGCGAGCCCCAGGATATGCATCCCTGTGCAGGGGATAATGGAGGTCCGATGATCGTCAACGAGACGATCTATGGCCTGGTATCGTATCGCTTGGGCTGTGGCGAGATCTCAATGCCATCGGTTTATACGGATGTGTGGTACCACATGGATTGGATCAACGATATCATTAAAAATAGTTGCCCAGGTAAACTCAAGCTGTCTCTGTTGGCATTGGTAATGCTGTCAGTTTGGCAGACAGTTTAAGAAAAAGAAAGGAAAAATAAAGGCATTGATTGATAAAAAGTAAACAAATCGATATGTTGTTTCTTCTCAATTGTCGCTTGCTGTGCTTTTATCTGGCATTGCTGTTGCCCCACGTGGAGTGCAATTTTCTGGAGCTGCAACGTTCGAAGCGCATTGCCGAGGGAATTCTGGTAACGCGACAGCAGAAGTTACGCACCTCAGTTGTGTCGTTGCGCTCCCGCTCGCCTCAAGCCTACTTCGGGGACAATCACTTCTGTTCGGGCTGCCTGCTGAACGACATGTTCATCATAACCTCCGCTCGATGCGTGACACATCCCAGCAAGATTCAGATTCGACCACGCGAGATTGTCATTGTGGCCGGGACAAACATAAGACTGAACCACACGGTAAACACTATTCAGCTGGTGGTTACCTTCGCAGCGGTTCATGTCAATTTCACCATGTACAATTACAATGACATTGCGCTGCTGCGCACCGAGACTGTGGAGCAGACGGGCAACCGCTTTGTGAATGTCTTGCCATCGCTGGTGCAGCCACCGCCCTATGGCACGCATTGCACAGTGATGGGCTGGGGGCGACTCTTTAAGGTGAGCCTGTCATTTACCAGCCTGTCTGCTTACTTGATTTGCTCTTGCTCTTGCCTCGCAGGATGGACCCTTGGCCTCCGCTTTAACCATGCTGGACGTGGAGCTCTATACGCCGGAGCAGTGTCGCCAGCTGATACCACAATTTGGAGCTGATATGCTGTGCGCCGGCAATCTGGGCGAGTCGAATGTGCTGCCTAAGGGTCCGTGTCCCGGCGACACGGGTGGCCCGCTCTTTTGCAATGGCTCACTTACTGGCATCGTCTCGTATACGCTGAGCTGTTCTCAGCGTGACTTTCCCAGCATCTACACGAATGTCCATCATCATCTGGACTGGATATACGAGTATCTCGATCGCGGCGGGCAGCCAAAGCTGTACTTGCACTTGCAAGTGCATCGACTGGTCTTGTTGCTGCTGTTGCTGTTCTCTGTTGTGTAGTTTAGTTGTTGGCAGAGGCAACATGTTGCCACAAATCAAATCAAAAATGACCAGAGAGCAACAGTAGCAGCAGCGGCCATTGAAGCTGTCAATTCATCCACAAAAACGACCTCAAGTTGTCCAACCAAATACAACCAGTCAGCGCCGCCTGTTTGGCTGCCAACAACTAAAAGCGCCCCGTTTGCTCAGCCTCTATTGCCTATCGTGTGCGGCATGCCACCTGCTACCTGCCACTTGTGTCGATTGGTTTTTCAAAAAACCTTGTTGGCTTTGGCGCTGTTGTTTGTTGTTGATGTTGTTGTTGTTGTTGACCTGGCAACATCGCCGTGCGCTTCGCTTCGAGATTGCGAAACTGGCTGAAGACTAGAAATTGCCAACTGCCGAAACTGGGTGGCAAGAGGCAACTGGCAAACTTGCAATTGGCAAGTGGTAACTGGGCTATTCTGTGTTCTTAATTACCACAAACTGAGGCCGCGTCTGGTGTGGCTTTCGAGCACCTTAATTGGCAGCGCAATCTCCCAAAAAAAAACAGCAAGGAAATAAAGAACTCGAATTTAGACGTTGCCAAGTAACCGGCGCAAAGTGAAGCTAAGTGGCTGCCACAAAATGTGGATACTCTGTAAAATGTTGACCTTTTGTGACCTGCCCAAAATGAAAGATAAATTGTAAATGCTTGTTATACTTGCATTTGCAGCCGCCTGAAAGTAGGCAACACAAAAATACAAAAGGTTTCGCTGCTTTGACAAATGTGTAGCATACTTTCGAGCGATGATTTGATATTTTCTGGAACTCTCGTAACACCAGCATCATAATAGAAGCATTGAGATTCCGCTAGATAAGTGATATGTGTGTCGAGTCATTTGATTGGAAACAATAGAACAATCTGAATTGTTGCAATTACGAAATGATTGCAATCAGCGTTAAGTGGAAGTTGCCTTGTGTCATACACTAAGCGCTGCTGATACTACAAATTATATACATACATATGTATTTATGTGTGTACTTGTTGTATCTTTGCATATGTCCGGGGCATGGACAAAAGGTGGCACCACCTGCGCTCCATTTAGGTAATGAATTTCGTGCTGCTGCTGTTGCTGTTGCTGCCATAAGCAGTGTTTTCAGCTCCTTTTGCGCTGAGCTGCGCCGTAGGCAAATACGTAATGAGAACATTAATGCAAACGACTTCATTTAATTAAACGCCCAGCAAGACACAGAGAGAGCGAAACAAGTGAGACACTGAGAGATTAAGAGAGAGATAGAGAGAGAGAGAGAGAACAGTAGGGAGCAGCAAAAGATAGCAAAAGGAAAACCCAAACTGAAAGTGAAACTGAAACTGAAAATGGCGTCCTTGTCATAGTCATCATTGAGGCAGATAACAGGCAGATAGCGAGCAGATATCACAGCACTCATACGCCTCTTTGTACGCATGAATGCGTATTAAGGCGCACCACCATTGGGAACGGGGAATTGAGAGCATTGACTGTGGGCAACAACAACGAGAACAACAACGTAAACAGCAACTCGATGTAGGCGTGGCATGGTACTTTCTCGCACGTGCGTGTAAATACGCTTATATATGCGACAGGTGTACCAAGGAGCAGATGTGACAGCAGCAGACAGTCTACCCAGCCAGGCAGCCAATTCAATTAGCAGTAGAACGCCGCAACATTAGCGCACTAGCAGCAGCCTACTATATGGCATATAGTGGCATTGACCAAATGGCCCGGCCACAGCTCATGAAGGAAAGCTGGTTTTCATATTATTTATTGTATACACGATTTTAAATACACAAAAAATAAAGAAAGTAATTATTAAGGCATATCATCATTCAATTAACAAAACAACTAAAAAAGTTGCAATCGAGTGTGCTCGTTACCCAACTTCAATGAATTCTATACTGTAGAGTATTATCAAAAGAATATACCGAAAATACAAGAATATACATAAATTTGGTATATTGACATACAAATTATATCACAGATTAACAAAATATAACATAAATTATAAATAAATTTTACAACCGAAGTTTCAGGAATAAAAAAAAAAGTTAAATTAAGTTTGTATCGTATATACCATTATATTTTTAGACATGAAGTATGGTCACACTATTATATTGTCTCTTTCACTCTCTCTTACTCTTGATCTCTGAAGGTGCAGAAAAATAAAAGTGCACTATAAAAAACTTTATAAAAGTGAGCATTGAGCATCTATCCAAGTGTCTTTATAGTTAACTTTCCATTTACACAACTTTTCTTTATGCAATAATAGCTTAAAATTGTTGAGCTGGATTCTTTTGAGGTGCAGCCAACATTTGTGTTGCCTGCAGCCAATGGGGCTAAGCAGAGTTTTAAATTTTTCAACAATTTGCACACTTTTAAGCGGCTGCACTCATTAGCAGCTAGTGAAATTGGCAGCAGGCATAAAAGAGAGCGGAGTTGTAAGAGTACGACGAAAGTATGAGGCCAAAGTCAAACTGTTCATTTGCATGCGCTGGCGCTCATTACATTTACATTAAACTTTTAATATGCGCGGACATGTGGAAGAGTGTGTGTGTGTATTTATGTGTATGCGGGTGTGTGTGAGTGGAATGCGGGCAAGTTGCAATTGAGTGACAGGCAGGCAGGCTGGCAGGCAGAACAGACGTGTTTGGCATGCAACGAGAACAGCACAAAAATGTGTTGCCCGCAGCAGCAGTTGATGTGGCCAGGCAATATCTTAATTTCCCCAGAAATATGCAGTTAATTACATTTGACCAGCTGCGATTTGCCCACCAAGAGTTGTAGTATGTTACCACTTGCCACACACTCACACTCGCATACATTTTGCGTTTGCCTTAAGCTGCATCAACTGGGGACTATTAAACCAACGTTGGGCGTCGTCGTCTGTTCATCAGCTAAGCCAAACAGTGACTAACATAGAATGCGGTGTGTGTGTGTGTAGTAGCTGTGCTCCCAAGGTGGTTGCTACCTTGTGCTGCCTGCCACATGGGGCAGCCATATGAATGGCAGATGAGCTTGTGCACAAGCCACCAAAAGGAAACGGGTCGTATACTTGATGCTGCTGCTGCTGCTGATGTTCAGGCATTTGACACTGCAACTTTGAGGTATAGCTAACACACATACACACACACATACACTCGCGGTACATTGTATATGTAAGTGTAAGTGCATTTCGTTATGAGCTTAGCAATCTTATAAATGTTTACGTATTTGTTTGCCAGCGTTATTTGCCCCCAAGTGCAGTCAGTCGCCGTTGCTATTTACTTGATGCTTCCTGCCGCTAAGCTCAGTGTGTGACCTCTGCGATGTGCTGCGCTACAGCTGCGTAGCTTTAGCTGCAACTGTATCTATATTTATATGTGTTTGTATGTGTGTGTGTGTGTGTGAATGCAACTGTAGTTGTAGTTGTAGTTGCGCACAGCACATAAATATCTAAAGCGTTCTTGAGTAACTGCTCTAATGGATTTGGGTTAAAAATACACTGTGTCTGTGTGTGTCTGCTTCTCTATGTGTGTGTTGCCTGTTGCAAGGGCATGTTGAGGGCACACAACTGCACCAAGTGCCACAACGAGTAGCTGTCTCCATCATATGCGTGTGTGTTTATGTGTGCGCTTGTTTAAGATTTACAAATTAGTTTAATTCAAATTAGAATGCAACAGTGAAAGGAGTAAGCCCAGAGCGAGAGAAGAAGAACTGCACTTAGCAGTCAGTTAAAATGTCAATTGCAGACAAACAGAGCAACAGAGACCAAGCAACCATACGACAGCCTGCTAAAATACAAGCTGACAGCAGCAACAGCAGTAAAAGGAGTAAATAGTTTAAATATACGAGTAGAGTCTTCCTTAGATTGAGATAGATGTTGAAGTCTCTGTGTAGATTGCTGCTGTATTGGCTTGGGAATTGCATTTGTCGTCACTGCTGCTTCTCGTTGGTCAGCAAACAAACATTTGTAATGGCCACAGAATTAGCTAAAAACTCTCTCCCAGTTGCAATAAATTACGAGAATGCATACTTTGGCAGCTTTTGGTGCAACTCTAAAAAGCCATTTGCATCGTTTAGCATATTGTTTATGGCTGTAAAATATGCTTTACTCTCATAATTAAAGTTTAAATTCTTTAGGGTTTCCTATTGATAATCTTAAAAAGAGTTGAAAAACATAAATCGAAATCATTTAAAGATTTATGCATGTAATATCTTTTCATTAAAACGTGATTTATACGTCTCTTGTATACAACGTTATTCTACAATAAAATTGAGCTCAAATTTCATATTTCATTTGGCAAATTTGTATTAAAGGAAGTTCTTAATAAATACCTCGTTGCTGTTGGGCATTAAAGGCTACCCCCAAATTGAAATTATAGCGGTAATAACATAAGCCGCAGGAATATAAATACGTAAGCAAGCAACCCACGCACAAAAATAGTTGCTTGGCTGCTGTCCCCAAGATTGAGCAACAGGACAACAGTGCGGAATATTAAATAATTTTAAGCAAAAATTATATATGCCATAAAGATGTGCTGGCACACACAACACACACACACCCGGATACACACACACACATACGAATGTGTGTGTGGCATAAATGTCGCCGTTTGCTGTGCACAAAGTAATAACCGTGTTGGGCCAACTTATTGTTTACGACGTGCTTAGTGGCAAACTTGGCTTTGATAATGAAACGAGCACACACTCGCACACACACACACAGACTCACACACACACATACTTGCATATACTATCAGGCACACACGCGCTGACAGTTAACGGCAATTGCGACAAATACCACAAGCGCCAAGCACATGGCTTGTCATTTGTTTTTTCGGGGCCAAAAACACATTTTGGAGGCCCAAGATAGTTGCATAAACACAATCAACAGCAGCAGCTCGCTGTATGCGCATGTTTATGTGTGTGTGTTTGTGTGTGTGTTTGCTTGTGTCCAAAAAGCAGGCGAGTGGCACGTGATGTGATTAGCGCAAAGCCGGCAAATGTGGGCCAAACTTGTGTTTGGCTTAGATTTTAATTTCAGCGACTCCGATAAAAGTGAAGCGCATGCCAGGCAATTGTCACGCCCAAGATCTAATCTCTCTCTCTCTCTTAAAACACACAGTGCGTATACGCAATGTATGGCGCTTGCCTGTGCTTGTGCCTGTACCTGACAATTAATCAAATTTTAAACAATTTCAAAAGCTGCAATTACATACGCATTGCGCATTGTTTGCTCAACTGAACCGAATGCTTGCCCTCACTCAATCAATCTGTCAATCAATCAATCATGCCTCATGGTCATGACATCATCATCGTCATCAAATTGATTGCATTGTTTTACCTGCTGACGTCATTTTGTTGCTCTCTCTCTCTCTATGTTTGTTATTTAGTAAAATTTTGTGTACAACTTCAGCTGCTGCTGCTGCAAACAATTTTCATGTTTTTCTTCTGTGTGGCAGAGACAAACATTTTGCTGGCCTCTTTTTTTCTCCCCCTATCCCTTCCCCTTTTTTTTTGTGATTTTGCATGCCGCAAATAATTTGCAGTTGCCAGCAGCTGCAGTTGCAGTTGCAAGAGCCATGCATTCGACAGAGTTTCTGACAAATGCCAAAAATGCCAAAGCTCCAACTAAAGCCAGGACCAAGCAGCATATCCTGGCTGTGTGCATAGTGTAAGTGCCTCAGTGTGTGTGAGTGTGTGTGTGTGTTTGCTGCAAACTCAAATTAAGCTAAAACCGCTTCAAGTTGCAATTTCCGACGCTGCACACTGAAAGAACAACATGCAAATGCCTCAAGGATATGAGTGGGGCATGCAACAACAGCAGTAGCAGCAGCAGCAGCAGCAGCAGCAGCAACAAAACTGTAACTATAATTAAAACTTTGCCACAGACAAGATAAACGGCCAACTGAGAGACTCACGTTACATTGAACGTTGAACGTTGACTGTTGAGCGTTGAACTCGTGTTGCACTTTACCCATGTCATGTTGCCAAAAATCCATGTAAACATCACAAAGATCAACCTCCCTTTACCAACCCACCTCCCCCTTCCACTCACAACTGAGTGAGCTCAACTCAACTCGGAAGAAGCCGCTTAAATGGCATTAATGCATTAATCGCTTTTGCTGCTAAGCTGCTTGCGGCAACGCTAATTGACGAAGTGCAACAACAACAACAACAATCACAACAACAACTGTATTTTGGCCCTTTGACCTCTACTCCATGTGTCTCGCAATGTCCTGTCGTGTCCTGTCTGCGTTTTGCCTCCGCCTCCTTCCAATGCGCTGCAAGTTAAATTAATTTCTGTCGACAGCAACTCGCGCGCAACTTTCAAATGAATTACATATTCTAAGCACGCAGCTGAGTGGGCGGTAAATGGCCTGAAGGGAGGCGGGGAGGGGGATTGGGGGTGGTGTCTATGTTATTTGCTGCTGCCGCCCGTTTACATAATTGTATTTGTTTTTAGCCCTTGCGCTTCAAGTGCGTTGCGCAAAAGTTTCCTTTATTTTTGGCTGTCCGTTTTTAACTGTTAAATTGTTAAAAAATTACAAATAAATTGAATGAGCTACCGAAAGGGCTGACTGGCTGGCTGGCATTCCCCTTCCCATCCCTTCCCTCTGCTTCTACTTCCCTTGATAGCAGCAACAACAACAACAAATTACATTGTATTGACTTTTCAATTTCATTTTGTGGCAACTTTTTAAAGTGGAAGCCAACGTTGCCGCCGCTTGGGCGGCAGATGAGAAATTGCTCAACATTTTTTTGTTGCCTCTTTTCTGCTTTTTATTTTGGTAGCATGTTTGCTTACAGCTGTTGTTGTTGTCGTTTGTGTTGTTGGTGTTTTCTCTGCTTGTTGTTACTGCTTCTGCTTTGGCTTCCGCCATTATGCCATTAGCTTGAGAGGGGAAGCGCGCAGGCAGCGTACTCGTATTTAGGTCACATGATTCCAATGCCTGTGCATTAATGGCCCCAACAGCAGCAGCAGCAGCAACAACAGCAACAGCAACGGGGCAAAACAGCAATGCGGCTAAGGCTCTTGGCCCTCAACATCAGCAGCCAGCCTTAGCTTTGGCTTCAGTTTGAGCCAAACGACACAAAACCGGACAAACGGCAAAAAGCCCAAACATAATAAGAGCCGACAAGAGCCACGCCTACACTGAAGCATGTAGACGACGACCAAATGCAAAGGGACTAAGGGCAATGTTGAGTGCTGAATGCGAATGTGAATGTGAATGCCTCAAGTTGTAGTCAATTCTGCCCAAGCATCATCAGCAGCCGCAGCAACAGCAACAACAGCAGCAGCAGGAGCAGGGCAAAGCGCACAAAGGATATCAAATTTAAGTGCACACACATCGGTGCGGGCAGACAGAACAGGACCCAGAAACTCTCGAGAGCTGCTCAAAAAGTTAAAAGAAATCAGCTTAGGCATTAACAGCTAATGCTGTTAAGTTGCTCTCAGCTGCGACAGCTGTTGCTGTTAAAGAACAGTTTAAACAACAACAGTTCGGTCTTCTACTTGGGATACTTTTGAATGCGAGCTAAAAGTAAGCATTGTTTAACATTTAGTAACATTTAAACATTGAGTAACATTTGATTGTAGCAAAACAAAATCTGAATTCAACTACTGATAAGAGGATCAGTTATTAATAAGTGTAGAAATAATTGATCTACTAACAGACATGATTATTAAATTGCTGTTAATGTTATTTAACATATTACACAGTTAAGTGCAATCCATTTGAGAAGCTTACCATCTTAGTAAATAAGAGGGGACAGCTTCAGATATATTCAAATACTTTTGTTGCTCACTTTATGAACCTAATGGCTATTAAATTGATCAGTTATTAATAACGGAAGTACTGTTATTTTTAGTAACAGTCATAATCATAACATAATGTTATGCTATTTAGCATTGTAGTTCAGTAATCCATTTCAAAAGCTTTCATTAATAACCACTTAATAGCCAGTCCAAATATTAACAAAATAGAAATAAATAAATATCTCACATATATTTGATACTTCATTAATTTGTTTAAAATATTTTATCCTTTGTTAAAATAATGCTATTCTCTGTTTTGCAGAAACTTTAAAACTAAACTGGCTTATGCTAATGAGCAATTGCTCTCAATTGCTTTCAAATGTAGTAGAGTCGTTGTGGTATTATGTTAATCGCTTCGCTTTGAGTGAATTATGCAACATTTTTCGAACAAGTTTTGCCAAGAACTCGTCATAATCTTATCATAAATTAACGAAGCAACCCTCGTGCCATCATCCAAGTTCTATATATGTGTGTGACCTAATCGCATTGAATTTAATGTCGAGCAATTTCTGTTCTTATTCGCCTGCTGCCTGCCACTTTTTCTCTCTCGCTTCACTGTGCTTTCGATGTGTTTGTGTGTGTGAGTATCGAATAGAGTGCGTGTGTGTGTGTGAAGGAGTGTGGTAAATTCCTTTGAAAACATCATCAAAATACATACTTTTGAACTTTTTATTGTCAATTGTCGTCCGTCGGCACACAATAAAAATTGACTTCATTTTTGGTCATTTTCATTTCATAATTTGTCGCAGCATTTGGCAATATTTTTCTTATATATTTTTTTGGCGATGCTATTTCTGCTTTCTCGCTCTCTCTCTACGGACGCACTTTAATTCGATTATTATATTATGTAGCATATGTCACGTGATACGAGCAGCGTGTCGAGTGTCCAGAGCGTGCAGAGCGTTTGCATCTCATGCGGCCAGGTTGTGATTGAGGACATGAGCTGTCGCAATTGGTTATTTGATTGTGGTCATAATGCTCGTAGTGTTACCGCAAGGGATGCACTATCAATGCTGCAGCAGTGCCACACACACACACACACACACACACACACAAATACATATACGTTGGCATGGAAATGATATTCAAACTCCACACTCCACACTCCTCTCTTTTGCCTGTTCCCTCTTGGCTGTCGATAGCTGCTTTTGACGCTTTTGGTAACATTTTTATTGGCAAGCAAATGCGATTATAGCTACAAAGTTGCAGGCGTCGCAGTTGCAACTACATGCTGCATGCACCTACCCACATTTCTCTTCTCTCATCACTTACATTGACTGCGAGTTGAGCTTTAAGTTTTTTACATATTTTTTTTTTTTTGGTGAAACGTGCGCCAACTGCAAAACTGCAAACTGTTTTTATTTTTTCGCCAAAGGTATTCTTTTGCTGTAGCTGCTTCTTCATCATGCGCATCTTCATCTGCTGTTACTGCTTATAATTTTCTTTCGTAATTGCGCTTATCGCATTGTAAGAAGGCAAATTTGCCGCAGCGCCACGTGCCCAATCAGCAGCTCGACTGCAAAATGTGGCGCACACAGAGAAATACGAAAAAATAAAACAAAACAAAAAGTATATAAGAAAACTGGCTCGAAGTGAGAGCAAAAATAAAAATATTTTGTAATCCGCTTAGCTGCCACCGTCAGTTGCCTGCCGCATGCCGCTTGCCGCTTGCCACTTGCCACTTGCCATTTTTGGCAGAGGGCGAGCAAAGCGCAAAACTTAATTTGCTGCGGTGTTTGCGCTGTGTGTGTCTGTGTGTGTGTATGTGCAAGGTGGACGTGGTAAAAGAAATGCTCAGTGGGTGGGTTAATTACAACATAAATTTGCCAAATTGCTTCTTTAAAAACTTTGCGTTGGCTCCCGCGACTTCAGGGCATTCAGTTAGCTGACATTTAACGCTGATGCAGCAGAGCAGTTGCCAGAGTTTCCATTCCACAAATCCGCTTTGCCAGTTGTCCTCGATGTCCTTGATGGCCAAGTCAGGGAGTCAGTCAGAGAGTCACATAGTCTGCGGTCTGGTTAGCTGTTAATCCCTTGCAGCTAATCCTGGCAGCATATGTGGAGGAGTGAAGCAAGCCTCTCCGACTGCCAAATTATCGTTGCCAATTGACCAAAACTTGATAAGGCCAAACATGTGTAGAGCAGTCGGCTTAACAATCTCAGCACATCCAGACACAAACACAGACACACAGATAGTGTAGCAAATAGACACCAGGACAGACAGACGATGGACAGACGGACAGACGGACAGACAGACAGTTGGACAACATGCCTGTGGCTGCAAAAATAATAGGTTTATGCTCGGCAGGCATTGTTGGCCATGTGATTGATATGCCACAACTGTCGCCGTAACTGTAGCTGTAATTGTGGCCAACACACAATGCCTAAAAATGGCCAAGAGCGCTTTTCAACTTTAATGTGACCAATGTTTTGCTGCAATCACCTCAATCGCAACTGGCAATCATTAAGTCAATGCTTAAAGTTTCCTCTCCTTAACAATATTTGCCCGATATCTTTAATGCTAACAAAGTTTTTAAAACATGTAGCTACTGACAAGTGTGCTTGATACACTGAATTAAGATACTGAAAATAATAATAATATATACCAAAAGATATACAAGATAGAAAACAAAATATACCAGACACTTAACCAAAGCAGCTAAGACTCGACTCCAGCAGCCCTTTTTGGCCTTGTAAACTACTAAATTAATATATTGAAAAAATAGTTATATATACCGTAAAGTATATTTGGAATATTAATATACCATTACATTCAAAAAATACCAAAATACACACAATAGACAAGTAAAATAGATATCGAGATATCTGCCACTCATTTTTGATAATACCAAAACAATGCGGTATTATTGTTAAATTATATTAAATTAATATTCTGGAAAAATATCAAAAAAATATACCGAATGGGATATTTGGTATATCAATATACATTCAAAATACAGAGTATACCAGAGTCTCAACCAAAGCAGCTACTGCAGCAGCCGTTTTTTGGCCATGGGTAGATGGTATAAGAACAAAAGACAGTTCGCTCGAAGCCAAGTATTTACGTGGCAAAGTTTAAAGTAAATATCATTAGAAAACTTTTTGGCCGAACTTTAGTTTATATATTATTTGAAACTTAACAAACTTTTGCATCATTTAATATCGAATAGTTGAATGCTTAGAAACTCATTTCTTTTGTGCCAGTCGCAGCTGTTCGCTGTTTCTAAGCTTTAATTCAATTAAAACTTGTGCCAAAAATTTCATTTCTCAGGCACATTTATCATGGTAACCATTCTTTTTTTTTCATTTTTGAGCAAGCTAAAATTAGTTTTCTCTTCTTTTTTTTAGAATTTATTGCCCTGCTGCACCTTGTGTATTTTATTTGCTCTATACGGTTAGTTAAATTTGTGATTAAATTAAAGCTAACAAAAGATTTTAGTTAAATAATGATTTTAAACTACTCAGTTTGCATATCATTTGAGATAATTAAGTGTCGTAGTTTGTTTGTTTTTGTTTTTTTTTTGTGCTGCTCGTTTTGCTCTTAAGTGCTAAGCATTTATTTGCATAGAAAAGTTTTCTGTTTGATTGCATCTCTTATGTCATTTTGTTTAATGTAATACCGCTCGTAATTCCATGGCAACTGCAGATCAGCTTCAACTGCATATCGTTTGAGCTCTTTGTGCATCCATTAAAAGGCAGCGCTCCTGTTTCCCCCCTTTTGCCCTTCGCCCCTCCAGCTACTTAACCAACTGCAAAAGGGCCAAAGCGTTGGTAATTTTTTTTAATGCTGCACTTTAACTGATAAGTCAACTACTTCAAAGCACATCACATCCATGGCCGACTCCTTTCTTTACTTTCCACTTTTTTAATGCCCTGCACAAAAAGGCAGAGTATGGTGGAGCATCTTCTGTGTGCCGTTTGTGGCGCCACAACAGAGCATCAACTGGTCGCTTATGCTCTCTAAGCGCTGGCTTACAAATTCTGTCTATCTCTCGCTGGGAGTTTTCTTTGGCCAACACCTAGGCAACTAGGCAACTGGCAACAGCCAACTGGCAGTTGGCAGCTCGCCTGGCTGTCTGCCAGTCTGTCGGCCTCATCTACCTGCCGCCCGTGTTTGCCGCACAGATGGCATTTGTAATTGCATTACTGGGGCCGACAAAGCGAAATCTTTTGAAAGCGTTTGCTTACGTATACTATATATCTATGTGTGTGTGTGTGACTGGATGTGTGTGTGTGTGTGTGCCCCTTTGTGCCGCTCTCTCTTTATACTACTGCCACTTTTAGCAGTAGCTAGTTCGCTCTCTTTCTCTCTCTCTGTTTCACTTGTTTTGTGCTGTGCAACATTGTGGCCAGCAAACGCGGCGTATACGCAACACGGTGCTACGTGTCGCCAGCTCGTTTGGCTCAAACGCAAATGACAATTAAAATGCAGCCGTGAGCCATTTGCACTGCACCATCGTGCTGCAACATTGTGGCAATCCGAAACGCTGGCAACTATTTTTGAAAGCAAATGTCCAGTTGCCGCCCCTCGTTTCCTCAGCTCAGACTGGAACTTTGTGCGCATTGCATTACTGCGATTTCAATTTAACGAGAGAGCGAGAAAAGAACGAAAGAAAGAGAGATGGAAATGGAAATCAAGAGCAACGCTCAACTGAGTGCTATCAAATTGGTAAACTAATATGACGAACAATGTAAACGGTACGGATGGAGGAGGGGGGTTAACAATTGCTTTTTATAATTGAAATGCTCGAGTTACTGAAACTCAACCGAACCGCAACTAATCGAACTCGCTGGTCATTAAACTATGCAAACTTGCAGCAGCAGCTGGAGCAGCAGCTGCAGCCACGAGTCAAAAGTTGAAAGTTGGGTTTACAGACTCCACAGACAGTTTGCAGTTGAGGCAAGAAGCGATTGCCAGCTGATAACTGGGCTTATGCATACGTATATTCTAATTAAAATTTGTGTGCCAGGTGGTAAATAAAACTAATTATATATGCGCACAATTTACAGGCCGAGACGATGGACGAGGACGAGGAGGAGGAGGAGGATGAAGAGCCTTTAAAACGAACGTCGGCTTGGCAAATGGAAAAACTTTGCCAGCAATTCAGATATGTCTGTTGCTGAAGTTCTGGCTAAAGCTGACAACGAAAACAACAAGAACAATAACAACCGCAACGGGAGCGTGCAATACCAACAAAAAAAAAACACACACAACAGCAACAAAAAACTTTGCACAAAACTTTGACGTTGTCCAAGCTTTGCCCATGTGCCAGGGCAGCTAAATCAATGATGCAGCTTCCATAAGACCTCTAAGCTCAATTATGGCATGAACAGCTCCATCAAAGCGAGAGGTGTGACATGGGGAAGGCAATGGCAACAACAAAAACTAAAAGAAAAAGAAAAGCACAACAACAAGTCCAAAAAGAAGAAGTAGTGGGAAAAGTAGAAGTAACATAGACAAAGACATTCACTTGGCCATTGTTGATGACAAAATCGTTTAGAAGTTTGAGCGAAAAGTCAACCAGCATAGAACAGAAGAGAAGAGCAGAGATAAAAGAGCGAAAGAAGAGGGTGTCAAGCATGAAACGCTTTTTAAACTCAGCTCAATAGCTATGTACATCAGATCAATTGACATTGATTAGCGCATCGAGTGAGAGTGCTGACCAAATAACATTGCCACGCTCTCAATCAATGGCAAATTGCATCAAGGGTCAAATGATGATTTCTAATTCGTGTTTGATATTTCAGCATTTATGTCCGTTTAATTAAATGACTGTGCGAAAGCAAGCAAAGCAAGCGTTTAAAGTGTCCTGTTTTGCTGTTTGATCGATTGCTTTTATTTGCTGCCCAAATAAGTAGGCAATGGTTTTTGAAACAAATTGAATAAACGCGTGATTTTAATGCGATTCAAATGGACATTCAAATTAGAGTCTTAATGTTTGTGCTAATTAAACGACGGCAGCTGATCAATCAAATTTGTTTAATGGCAGCAACGATTCAGGTCGTAATGTCACTACAAATTTACAGTGTAATTGCTATGAGTATTGACGTTTTGTTAATTAAACGAGATGCAAGGCAAAGTAGAGTAAATAAACGACAATGAATTGCCTTCCAAACGTTTGCAACGTTTTTTTTTTTGTAGTCTATAAAGTAGAAAATATGTATGACTGCAGGCTATTTAATCTCTTGTATGGCACAACATCCCTTTAAAGCAGGCAGGATTTGCTGAATCGAGCATATCCCTTAAGCATGCCTGTTTCAAAGGGACACAGCTTTTGTATTTTGGCATTTTAATCTCTGGCAGCGAGAGCTTTCTATTTTTATCCATTTTACATATATTTTAGTAATGCACAAGCATAAAATTGGGGAATTAGATTGTTCATTTATTGGCGCCTATTTTGCTTTTAAAAATTTCATAGCTGCTTTTTGTCAGCTGTGTGTAAGTCAAATTCAATTTAGCGATGCTATGGCAAAAAAAAAAAACTTTGATCAAAGCCATGGCCAAAAATGCCATTGTCAATGTACAAAATACGCACACACACACACACACACACACTTGCAGCATTATATAGTCTCTATAAAGCAATATGCGGATATGTATACCCAAAAAAAAAATAGCAAAAAACACAAAGTAAAAACAAGCAAAACATCCCAAAAGTTAAGAACTTTCTTCTTCGCTTTTTTCGGCTATTGCTTTTGCTGTGGTTGTGTCAGCAATACCCTGTATTATGGAGTGTGTAGAGCATGTTGCATATCTTAAATATGTCAGACATAGATTTAGAGGCTTTAATGATATATTGCAGGCTGGTATGGAAAATTCCGGCAGCGCAACTCGTATTCTATCTTTGGGCTTGTTTTATGAGCATGCGGAACGTTAAAGCATGCATTTTGGATATAAACAACTTAACAGTCATTAAATTCAAGCCGCCATGCGATAAATGTCAATAGCAAGGACTGAAAAACTTTTGCTCTGCAGCGTGCAAACAGAGAGTGTGAGAGAGAGAGAGAGAGAAAGAGAGGTAGAGGGGGAAATGTGTGCATGTGTTATTATTCAGTGCAGCTGAAGTCATTAAATGCATTGCACATACGCCATGTTGACCCGCATTTTATGTATCACTGTTGTCCGACAAATTACGTTCATTTGCTTACGAATATGTGGCCAACAAATGGAATGCGACAACTACAACAATCGTTTCATATAAATCTCATTTGTCGATGCATGGCGAGGCAGGGCGAGGCGAGTCGAGTCCGGAGTGGGAGAGGACAAGTCGAGGCTTTGTCTGATTCGTTGCTCGTTAGGAGCACAAATGGTAAACGAAATGCGGATTTATGGGACGCACAATGATAAATTGAATTTCACTCAAAATTAACTGTAAGCCAAAGTGAACGTGCCACACCGCAATCAACAACAACAGCAGCGGCAGCAGCAGCAGCAACAACTTGGAAGAAAAATGGTCGCAACATATGCGGCCTATAAAATGTGACAAGCAAACCGCAAAACAACCTACGGAGTTTGGCTTTTGCTAAGACAACGCTTTGCCTTTGTACAAATGTATTCACACACACACACACATATATATATATATATCTATTTATGTGTTTGCGGCGGCCACAAGGCAACAACTTACTGTGTAGCAGCCTGGCTGGCAATGAAATTAGAACGAGGCTGCGACTACTGAAACTGAGGCTGAGCTCCTTGTCCTGGCAATTGTCTAAGCATATTTGTCATTTGATTGATTTATTTTGCTTGCCATTCAAAAGACACTCAGCAGCACACAGCACACACTACACAGCACTACTACAAACTCTGTGGCAACAGGCAAGTTGCGACATGCGACAGGCCACAGGCCCAAACTGACTTGTGGCTCAATTGTGACAGACAGCCGAGGACCCAAGCTGCAGAAACAGATACAGCAGAGTAGTGTGCCAGGATATATGCAGGATATACAGTATAAAGTATGGCAGTCTACCTACTGCGCAAAGTAGCCCAAGCTAAGGCGCTTTGTCAAATCACAGCAGCGTTCACACATCACGTAACACGTGAGATTGAGAGGATGCCCAAAGAAAGGATACGCTGCAGATAGGCAATGTCGCCTTTAATCAATTGCAATCATTTAAAACGTACGAGAATTTATATATGTTATATAGATACATATGGCAAATTTACAAAGAAGACTAATACTTTTTTGAAATTAGACTATATAAATAACTTTAGTATACAATATATATTAAAAATCAAAGTTGTAGCTTTAAATTGTTATTGAATGCAAATTAAAAAATGAAATACATAGATTTATTTTTAGCTTTATATACTATATGCAGAATTGAGAGCAAACAACTTAAATCTGGCGACCTAAAAACCCATTTTTTATTGGAAATTGTTATTTATAACTTTGAACTATTATTAAATATATACATTGTATCAAATGTATAAGCTTTAGAAGTCAAAGTTGTAGCTTAAAAACAATGACAATGAGAAATAAAGAATGCTTTAAAATATATTTACTATATTTGGTAAATATTATGCAGATTTAAAGACCAGTTCTTCATTAAAATTCTGATTTAAAGAATAGTTCTTCGTAATATATTGCATATGTTCTCTGCTTTATAAGTTAGAGTTAAGTCTGAATTTGAATACATTTATTATGTGCAAAGTTTGCATGTATTATATTATTATAAGAAATATCTGCAAATTGCAATTGTTAAACTTTGCACATATTGCTTAAGTTAAACACTCGACTTCACTGTACGAGTATACATCGATTTTCATTAGTTGTAAGCATAGCTTTAGTCGACTTAAAAGTTCAAATACAGATGAACTTTATAACGCGCACTCTTTTTATGGTTTGTGCAGGGTATGCTAAGGAAAGGTGAAAGGTGACTGTCGAAACTGTTGCCTTTTCAGAGATTCTCATAACTTAATCCGCTACAGCGATTCGAGCTGAGCGAGCAGTGAGCTGTAAGCCAGAGAGCAGAGTGAGCTGTGGGATAACTGCTGATGGCATTAAAGTTGTGCCATTTGCAAGTCATTCAACTGCATTAAATATGCAAATGGAATGTCATTATTTGGCGCACCTTTGACTGCAGTTTTCGCTTTTGGCTGGGCTTTGTCTAAGCATTTCTCTTCTGGCCATTATATCCCCAATGCCAATCAATGGCGAAGAGAAACTTGCAACTTGTTTGCGACCTCCGATACCTCCGCCAGATACTCGTATAACATATTTTAAATGCAAAAAAGGTCATTGTGGAGCATTAAAGAAAGCAGTGGATAAAGTATATATAGAGGAGGGGAGAATGCTATTAAGAGACTGAAGGGAAAATGGCCGCAAACAAAGGCAAAAGAGACCAAAAGCGAACTAGCTACAGTTGATTGTGTGTATGTGTGTGTGTTTCAGTATGTGTGTGTCTGTGTCATTGACACTACAAAACTTGATAAGCATTAGCTATGGATACATATCTGATAAAGATGCGACAAATGAGAGTTCTACACAAAGAATGCGACAGCATGCAGAGCAGTGTGGGAATACTCGGTGGTGGTAAGGGGTAAGTGAGTTGGGGGGGGGGTGGGTTGGATGGTGAGGGGTGTGTGGTGGAGGGCCAGTTCACAAAAGTTTAGTTTGCCAATAGTGGATTTTGGACTACGTGGTTTCTGGGTTTGGGTGGAAAGATGACTACAAAAAGTACTTAAACAATTTCTTTTTTTTGTTTTTTGATATTCTTTGCTTAGGGTTGGGGCTGTCAACTATATAAGTATATATATGTATATACAGTTTGTATATAGAGGGAGTAAGTTGGGGGTGGGGGGGTTGGTAAATGAAAATTGTGTGTGCGAGGCACACGCTTCACCTACCTGTTGAATAGAGGGCCACAGCCGCGGCGTCGTTGTTGTTGCCAATGCAGCCGCCATAGGAGAAATGATGGCTGGTCGAGCCGGTGCCGGAGACAACGGCTATTTCATCCAGCTCATGTCCTGGCGATGTGCCGGCGGATACCAGACGCGTTGACGATGTGGCCGAGTTGCCCTGCGAGTTCTTGCGTCCACGTAACGAGAGCACCAGTCTTTTGGCTGTGGACATGCCCACAGCACCGGATGCTTGCGCCTCCTCCTTCCCCTTCTTCGTTTTTTAGCACTCACAACCTGCTTGTTGCTTGTTGTACCTTACTTGCTTGCTGACTTTGCTGATGTTGTTGTTGTTGTTGTGTCGTATATTATGTCCTTGAGGCGCTTTTGAGATGGCTGAATGCTTGACTGCCTGCTGGCGCTCTGCAAATGCAATGAGAAATTGAAATGGAAATGAAAAACTTTTTCAACTTTTTCAATATTTGCTAAGCGAAACGAACGAACGAACGAAGCGAGCCAAGCGAGCGAGCAACAATACTACAATATATCTAGCTGGAGTCCTGCTATTTATATCCTTAATAATTTAGCAGAGCTTCAAAGAAATATGTTAATTTTGGGTACGACGATGCGACTGAGCTTGGGAATTTTCATTTTTATGCTTCGTCGCTGAATGTCGAGTGCGCCACTGAACAGCACAATCTTAAATTATGCAAATGCTTGCAATCAACGCTTAAGCATTGCCAGCAACGGCAACAGCAACAAAACAACGACGACAACAGAATAATGGAAAGAGAGAAAGTGAACACACACACACACACACAGAAAATGATTGCGACATGAAAAATATGCCCGCAATATTAGCATACAAGAGTTCGGTATCAGCTGCGCGAGAGTTGCGAGAGCCGCCTGCAGGAAGTGCGGGAATCTGGCCAGCCGACAGCCAACATCCAGCAGCATAGAGCCACCAGCCGCCAGCCACATACAAAGCCGCTTAGGCACACACACACTCGCACATACAAACGTCACTCGTATACAGAAAAATAGGCAACAAATGGTATAGCCGAAAATAAATAAAAAGCAAGCAAGCAACTGTCAGCTTGTCAGTCACACGGTCCCCAGCTCGAATCGAGTCGAGTTGCCTTATCAATTTAATATTTAATAAGCCGTGCGACGCATAAAGAAATGCCAAAAAAAAAAGAGCAGAGTAGAGAAGAGAAACCAACACGAAATTCATTTGAGTGTAAAGTTGATAACATGCTGCCGCATGCCACATGCCACATGCAAGCTCAATGCAAAATTTAGAGATTCCGATAACGATTACCATTTTCCGATTACGATTACTTCCGTAACGCGCAAACAAACCCCCCGGACTATAGTGCGTATACGCAATATAATATGAAAATGTTTATATTAGCTTGACGCGTTCACGTTGTTTGACTTTAAATTGGCATGACTTTAAACTCCTAGCCTAATGTGCTTGCCTCTTACACCCTCGCACACCCGCACTCACACCCGGACACACACATGTGCCACTTGACATTCGTACGTGACGAATAACAAATTTGAGAGATTTGCTGCACTTTGATTGAATGTTGGCGTCGCTAAGCCGCAGAGAGCCCAAAGCCAAATATGATTTATGAGCCACACCACACACCATATTGTATATGGGATGCTTGCCTAATTTGTGGGCGTGGCCGGTAGAGATAGAGGCAGTTTGTTGCCGCAGTGCATCAAAATGCTTATGGATCAAGTTATTGCATATCCGATTTCGATGGCATGCAAAGTTTTCGATGGCAAAGCCAAAGAAAAAGTGATAAAAAATAATAATGTACAGCCATATATATATATCGTGTGTGTGTGTGTGTAACCTGGCCAAAGCCAAAAGGCAATCAAGTGTTGCCAAAACTATGCAAACATGAAAATTGCCAAAAGCTACCCAGTGCAACCAGCTTTCAAATACAAAACCCAAGTTGAGACAGCCAGAGACAGGTATACAAAACAAGACAGCAAGAGAGAAAGAGAGAGAGAGTGTGTGTGTGTGTGTGTGGTGAGCAAGGGGTGAGAGAACAGCAGATTGCGGACAATTGTTTGCGTTGTGCAAGTGTCAACAGCATTTGCAATTCCGTTAAATTTTTACCTCTTTGGGGTTTTGTCAACGCTTCGCTGGCTTGCTATTCTTCTATACCCTGTAATTTGAACGCACTTGCAGTTGCATGCATTTGTCAGCGACTTTCGCTATGCATATCTAAAACAGAGTATGCTCAAGTCCAGCTTATTGTATGCTGAGTGCTTTTCAATTTTGTTGTTACACACTGTGTCACCGAGTGTGTGTGTGTGTGTGAAAATATGGTAATATTTTTTTTATATTTTCTTTTTGGTCTGTGTTTTTTTTTTATGGCTCCTATTTTACTATGTGCGCCCTGTGGCGGCAGCTGGAATACGAGTGTGGCTATAAAAAGCGCTTATATTTATTTCAATATGCATTTCAATTGAAAGTTTAGTCAATATTATTACTATTGCTGCGCTTATGTGGCCCGCGGGCCTTCGATAGGGCTTTCCAATTGCCGATGCAAATGCAAATGCAATTCAATACAATGGAATTGCATCGCATTCAATTTTCCCCATTTCACAATTTTCACAATTTTTGTGACTGTCAATATTGGCATTGCGTTGAGCTTCTTTTTTTTTGCATTTCTTTGCCACTTGGCTAATTAAAGCATATCCTTTATAGGAGGTGGAGGAGGAATGTGACTCCAATTGCGAGTGTCGAGCATCAAAATGATGGTCAGCATTTGTCCATCTCTTGTGACAGCGGCGACTAAAAAATGAAGCGCCATCAATCTCGCGGCTGACATCAGCAGCAGCAGAAGAGACAAGAGGAAGGCGACAGCGATGTTCGAGCATAGAGAGAAAAAGGCAACTAATTACTGAGCTGATGACAGTGGCTCAGCTGGAAGGGTTTCGGTTTTCGCAGATTACGCTTCTGATATTCTAAGCCAACACACAAAAAAATGCGAAAAGGAAACTTGACAAATGCCGCTGACTAAATACTCTCTTTTTTTATACTTGGCAAATGTTTCCATCTTTTCAGGTTGAGATACTTTTTTCATTTAAAGAGTAGTAAACCACGTATCCGATTAAGCCAAGAACACATTTTTCAGTGGACTGTAACCACATCCAAGACTCTGACAAATACCCAAGCTAATAAAGCGCCTTTTTTGCACAGTTCGCATCCTAATTACATTTCACGTTCATTTCTAATTGTGCCACGAAATTTATTTGTTTAAACAACTGTTCCCTAAAAATTGCTCTTAATTATAATATACAATTTAATTTACTTTACTCCTCAAACTTCTATTGCTAGGAAAGCATTGACTTCTAAGTTCAAAATAATATGTGTTTTAAAAGTTTAACGTTTCAGTAAACACTTAAACACAAACAAATAAATATAAAAAAAATATAATTTGTGTTTTATTCTTGCAATATGCGCATAAATTTAGTATGCCTGTTCTGCTTGAGCTTACTTTTTATATTGGTAAGTGCTAAATTAATTTACAATTTTACCCCTAATATATGATTTGTGGTTTCACTTTACAGTCACAACTACAGTGCAGTAACGCCAGAAGTCTGGCCACTAAAGCCAACTTGACAGACCCAAAAAATTACACCACTTTGTTAGCTATTGAACAGCAAAACAAGAAGAATCAAACTAAATCGTTAGCCATATTCAAACCGATATCGAGCAATTCATTGACGCACATTATACGCCAGAAGCGAGAAGACGCGCATTTGGATGTTGACTTCCATACGAGGCATCAACATTGCGATCTGGATCAAAATCGGGTGTCTGTCATCATCAATATGTTACAGAAACATTGCATTGAAATCTACAACAAGCGATACATGAGTGAGGCTTATTATCGCCTCTTCAAGACCTTTCAGCTGGAGGCATTCTTCTTTGGCCAGTATTATGAGCGCATTAAACGCTTCGAGGTTAATCCGCATACTTGGGACTACTCGGTTTCTTACATATAAATGTATGAGTAAATATTTAAATTTAGAAGGCTGTGATATTTTTGCGTTAATAAATGTATAAAAATTAGTTCTGCTAGGCCTCTCAGATTTAATATTGTAATACGTTTGGGTTTTAGCCTGCATCAAAATTTTGTAAGTGTAATTATTATGGAACTTTCACCAGAGGAACTGCAGGAGTTTGAGCGCGCTTTCCATATGATAGACAGAGATCAAGTCGGTTACTTTACAAGTAAAGATTTGGGTATTTTTATGAAAAACCTCGGCAAGAATCCGACTGAAAGCGATTTGCAGTCGTTGATCAATGAAATCGATTTGGATGGCAATGGTTCGGCTGAGTTTCCCGACTTTATTCACGGAATCTCTATGAAAATGTGTCAAATACCCAATGACGATGAGCTTCGCGAAACCTTTCGCATCTTTGACAGAAACAACATTGGTTATATAACAGCAGATAAAATTCGCGCTGTATTCTTAGATCTCAATATGGTTCTAACAGACGAAGAGATTGATGAAATGATACGTGAAGTAGACACGGATGGTGATGGAAGGGTCAGTCTGGAAGAGTTCTCGCAAATGATGCACTCTAGGTGAAAGAGTATCGGAGAAGTTGTAAAATTCAGAGCCAGAATATCTCAAAGTACGCGTAAAGATGAGAAAGTCACACTAGATGAAAGAGTATCAGAAAAGTTGTAAAATTCAGAGTCAGAATATTTCAAAGTTCGCGTAAGGATGAGAAAATAACAAAATCAAAAAGTGTTATGGGTTAGAATATGAAATTAAAAATAATAAATTATTAAAATCTTCACACTCTTTTAATTTCAATGGTTTATTATGCCCGCTATCCAAAGGATGCGAGCAGAAACAAATTGTCAGTTAGGTAATTAAAGAAATACTTTTGAATGGGCAAAAACGGCTACTTACTAGGGGTCTTTGTTGGTATATTTTGCACTGTATAGTACATCTTGAATGTAGTACCATATCAATAAACCAAATATGGTAAATTATTTTGGTATATTTTGAGAATAAAACCAAGGCATTTTGCTTTTAGTCAAAATAGGTAGCGGGTATCTCACAGTCAAGCACAATCGAGCGTAGCTTTCTTACTTGTGTTTAGTAATAGACACAACAACGCTCAACCTGACCCTTTATATCAATATTCTTCTCTTTATAAAAAAGCTCAAACCAATCGATTATTATCGATTATCTTAATCGAAACTGTTCCGTTTTAAGCAGAGAATCAAACTGGCATAGACTTACATGACCCATTAAATTTTACTAACACTTGTAAATTTCAGTAAACACTTTTCTGTTAATTATTACGATAAGTATTCGAAAAATATTCTTTTGGTTCAACTATGAAATTGTGCGTGAATTTCGTATACCCGATCCTGCTGATCATCCTTTTTACACTGGTAAATACCTAAGTCCGATAAAATATTCTTGTATAATTGATTATGTTTTAACTATATATATATATATATATATATATATAGATAAATTTGCAATGCTGCAAAGCAAGAAATCTTGGTAGTATTGCCGAGGTGGCAGACAACAATAAAGCGAATTTAACAAATCCACAAAATGCCACCAATGTTGTGGAAAGTTCGGATAAACAATCAAAGTCGCCGGAGACATCGAACACCGCATTAACTCACATCTTGCGCAAGAAACGTGAAACCGAACCCGTGATGCCCTTCACTTACGATACGATGCACCTGGGATGTGATTTGGATCAGCGTGGTCTAATCAATATTATTGCCGCGTTTCCAAATCATTGCATTTGGGTTTGGAACAATCGATTCGTGCACGAGGGCTACTATCGCGCCTATAAGACCTTTCAGCTAGAGGCATTCTTCTTTGGCCAATACTATGAACGATTGCGTCGATTCGAGGTAGATCCACACACCTGGGACTACGGTGCAATTGCTTAATTGTTAAAGTTGCTGTCATCGCGGGGCGATTAAAAAAATGAATTTATTTGCTGAACATATTCTGGTTAAATCTATTTAAAATAATAAATGTAATATTGTTAAGGCCAAAGTATGTATGTACTTTTTGTTAGTGATACCCGTTGTTACTAAAAGACAAACAGTGCAGTATTATCATGAAAATATGCCAAATTAGTAACGAAAAATACTGAAATATACAAAATTCAATAATTCATATATCGATGAATTGCCATAGAGTACAAAATATACTAGATGAACTCTAGGTACTCTAGGTACTAGGAGTGTACCTAAATAAATATTTCGTATATCGATATACTAACAAAAAATATACCATAGAGTACAAAATATAACTCGTTTGCAATAACAGCAAAACCGTGCGGTATTATCGTGCAAATATACCAAAATTATATGCGGAAAATGCTGGAATGTACCTAAACAAATACTTCGTAAATCGACATACTAACAAAAAATGGCTTTGATTAACTTAACGGTATACAATATATACCATTGGTTACAATGTATAGTCAATCAAAGCCGTATAGTCAATCAAAGCCATTACAGTCACGCAATAATATTTTAGAAGTTGGTCACCGCTTCATAATATGCTCTTACTCCATCAGCAGGAGCCTTAGGTCCTCACACTCGTTTCGATTTGGAAAAGTTCACAAATTTTAAAAATATAAAAGATCAAAACAGGCTGGAAATTGAGAGTTTCAGGTACACAGCCTGAAAATGGCAGTTCTCTCAAAATACACACGCATTTTATACTATTAAAATATAGATTTTCTTTAATTTTGACTGTTTTGTTAAAAATTTTTACGTAAATCAACTAAATTTGAAGTATTAGAAATGGAATTAAATGACGAAGATCGCGAGTGCTTTGAATGGGCGTACTCCTTATTAGCCGACGATAAATCTGGCTACATTACACAAAGGGAACTCGGTGGGTTTTTTAAAGCTTTGGGCAGGCCGGCAGACGAAAGTCAGATGAACGCCATGATCAACGAGGTGGACGTGGATGGCAATGGATTCATCGATTTCGAAGAGTTCGTCACCGCCTTGTCACGGAAACTGAGCGGTAATCTAGATGATGATGAGATACGCGAAACATTTCGTGTGTATGACAAGGATAACACTGGATTCATTACCGCCGATCAGGTGAAGTCCGTATTCTTTGATTTGGATCAGCCGATAGCAGACGAGGACATTGATGAAATGATACGCACCTTTGATAGCGATGGAGATGGTGCGCTAAACTATGAAGAATTTGTGGAAATGATGACAAGCCGTTAGTTTTTTTTTAATTTCTCTTTCAATTAAAAACCCAATTTGATTTAATCCATTGTGTGCAAATTTGTTGCTTATCATTGTGTATCGAATTTATTGAAAATTTCCATCGGCTTCCGTTGTGAATTCAGCTTTGAAATTTGCCAAAGTAGACGCATATTTCACGCTTTTTCATTGTTTAGTGCATGATTTATTACTGCCTGCCTCAAACGTCATGATAAATGTGTACTCGAAAGCTGTCACATCAATTTATTATATTCGATTTAATGGCAAGGCAAAAAAACGCAGCTAGCAGATTAATAAATATCTATTTAATTTGAATTTGTGCCCCGAGGCCTGAAATAAATTATCGCCATGCGATTTTTTAATGTTCTTTAGGTCAAACTCATTTTTTTAATTTTTGATTCTAGTTGAGATTAAACATATTTAAAATATTTAGTTTAAAGTTCTTGCTGTTCATTTTTTGAGTCTATAATAAAAACGCGTTTGAAACAATTTATAGTTCAGCATCAGTTTCGTTCTGCATAGAGTGTGATTTATTGAAGCGATTCGTTCTGAGGCACGTGGCATGCAACAGCCATGCACCTGTATTGTAATTGTAAATGCAAATACAAGCACACACAATAAATGTATGTGTTGTGTATGTAAATGGAATGAGAACCGCAGTTGCAATTGCGTTACAGTCGTTAAATTTTAACGGCGCGGCATTAAAAAAGAAATTGTTAAATTGCAGCGTAATTTCAATGTTGCAACTTTACTATGCAGCGCAAAATATTGCATGTTTATGCAAGCGTATGAAATGGCTACCAATATGATTCTACTACAATATAGTTTGCTATTTTTGCCGCACACAATTTAGAGGATTGCCAATGGGGCAAACAGCAGAGGCAGAAGCAGAGGCAGAGCAAACTAGCTGAATGTTGCAACTGGCTGGCCGCACAAATATTTAATTGTGCCCTGCTTTGGTGTTTTGTTAATTCTATTACAGTAACTATTTTCCACCCCTTTACTCGCCACACCACACACACACACACACACAAACACACTGCTCGTCGACCCCGTTGCTGGTGGCTTTGACACGCAACAACTAACCCAACTAACCAACTATCCAGCCACCCGAAACCCCAAACTATATCTGGCTAAACTTTATTCTCTTATTCTCTTTCTCTCTCTCACACACTCCGCCTGTCTCTCTTACTCTCTTGGGTTCTCTGTCCCTTTGCTCTCAATCTTGAATGACGATTCGCTCAGCTCTGAACTGGCAAACGTTGCGCACGAGTTGCAATTTATAACTGCACAGACGTGCATATCCTCACACACTCACACACACACACGTACTCATCACACACACGCACACACACTTGCATACAATAGCCGGCAGCACATAAACATTTTTGTTAGCTGCGCTTTAGTTCAACGCTGCTTCGCCTTTGTGTCGAGGCGCCAGCATCCGCGCTCTCATTCCCCACCATCATTCAACATCCACGTTTGGGATGCACTGCGCCCGCATTCGTGCTCACACACACACACACACACATTCCGTGTTCCATGTCCTGCCCGGACTGCTGCTGCTATTATAGTTTTTGTGATCCGACGGAGCGCAAATAAACAAAAGGTTTGCCTCGTGCAAAAAGCAAAACAAAATGAAATACAGCTACAAAAAAAGAATGGCAAATTTAAATGCACGCCAAAGAGAATGCACGACTGCTAAGTACCTTACAATACAAAGGGAATACAGTTTGGGAATTGTCGATAGTACTATCGGTACAAGAGTACTATCGATGACTGGGTGTGACCAAATCTTTTTCGATAGTAAACTGTAATTCAATTGATAGTGCTATAATTCTATAACGAATCCACGAATTTGTGGCGTCATCGATAGTAGATGTTGTAACTATCGATAGCACTTCACCTCTCGAATGAATCCGTGAATGTAGAATTTAAAATGACTGAGCAATTATATTTATCAAGACGTCGTCTATAGTAAACGGTAATGCTATCGATAGTACTCTAATTTTATAAAGAATCCACGAATTTGTGGCGTCATCGATAGTAAGCGTTGCAACTATCCATAGCACTTCACCTCTCGAAGTAATTCGTTAATGTATAATTTAAAATGAATGAGCAAATATATTTAATACAAATTTTTTGAATATCACTAAGTTAATGTATAATTAAAGTTCTATGTTCTGTTCTTGTATTTTTTGTTTACCAATTCATATAAAACCCTTTTTTACCAATAATCATCAACTGCTATCGTTGACGTCGAATATCGATAGTACTTTACCTCTATTTTCTACGCCTAGTCTAAACCTCCCACCACACAACCAGCACTATTCCAGGGTATACAAAAGAGAGGCAAGTGTGAGCTGGCTAGCGCCTGAGCACTTGGAGTGCAGCATCTTTAGCTGGCAGTAAATGTTGCTGACGCAGGCGAAAATATGTGCTATCCTGGCAGATTTAGGCATTTGCAACCGGCTTGTTGTGGCAAGTAAGCAAGCAAGCAAGCAAGCGCGCAGGCAGCAAGCCAACAACTGCAACTGCAAGAGGCAAATAAAAACAACTAAACTGGAGCTTTGCCGAGATTATTAATCAATGGCCAGCCAGCCAGCCAGCCAGCCAGCGAGCAAGAAAGATTGGCAACGAGAAACTAGTACACTACATACAAGAATCTAGTGTGCAGTGAACTAAGGAGATTTCTTTGGCTGCCGCACATGTTGTAAAATTGAAGTGGCAAGCGGACAACGGCCTGCATTTGACCGCCTTCAACTTAATTGAATGCAAAATTAACTGTTAAGCCATTTACCGCCGCCTGCTGCTGCTGCAGCTGTCTGCTACTTACTTACCACGCTGGACGTGCAACGTGCAACGTGCTTTAGATGCCAACACTGTGACCACAAACAGCACAAACAGTACAGACACACACAGTGGTGTGCATTGTATTGCCGTTTAATTGAAATTTACTTAAAGTCTGCTGCATTCGCTTAATGAAGTTGCATTTCAACGCAACGCAACGCAACGCAACGTACAACAAAATAATTTTCCCATAAATTTTAGACGACACAAAATGAAAAATTCAATTTGCTGACACTCTATGTGTGTGTGTTCGTGTTTGGATTTTATCAGCAGGCCTGGTCTGTGGCTGTGGTTGTGTGTGTGTGTGTTTACTGTGCTGCTTCTGACAGCTGCCTTCCTCTCCTTCCGTTCCCCCTGCCCAGTTCAGCTTTCGCCAGCCATCAGGCGTGTCAAAACAATTGTCATTCATTCCCAGCTTGTCTGTAGTTCGCACCAACTCCAACTCCATCTCCAACTCGAGCCACGTCTCCCATCTCCAATGCATGCTATGCCTTTGCAATTATGGCCCAGTGACATGTGTTAACAGCCAGCAGCCAGCGGGCAGTAGCCAGGGGAGTACAAGGAAGCGAATAGGAGAACGAGAGGACGAGGACGAGGACTCATTGCAATGCGTTTAACATTTCCGTACAGATATTTTGCCCATTTCCTGCAGCCTTTTCAGGCGCTCCACGCTTGCAGGCAATCTTTTCGGCATGTTGCGTATACGCCGCGTTTTATCGCATCTGAAATCAATATCAATAGCCCAGGGGAGGCAATGATGGTTATGAGTGAGCTGTGAGCTGTGCTGTCTGCTGTCTGCTGTTAGCGAACCTGACGCCTTGATTACTGCTGTCATATTATTTTCACACTTGAAATGTGCTGCCATATCCCGTGTATATATGTATGTATATCGATCTGCAAGCTGGTCATTATCAATGCTAGCCATTATGTGCCACTTGGCTGTCACTTTACATGCTCCTCATCGGCCGTGTGGCTTTTCTAATATCCTAGTATCCTTGTCGCTTGTCGCCTGTCGTCGTTCGTCGTTCTCTCTCTTGACTGTCGCCCTGTCGCCTCGTCATTGCACTCTCTCTCTCCACCATGCAACATCCCGCTGTCCGCCCATCAATTGCTTTCGCTATTCCATTTTTTTTTTTTTGTGTTGCTTTTGCTTTTGCTGTGCTTCTTTCAGTTCACTTCTTTCTTGTTGTCTCGCCACACATGGCGTGGGTAATTGATGCCGCATCGAGCTGTGCGGGTCTTTCAACGATGTGTGTGTGTGTGTGTGTGCTGGGTGTGCGGGTGTGTTGTTTGTTATCAATTTTCGCCTGGTAAACATGTTGGCCATAATTTGCAAGTGCACATCGTTTGGATCGGCTAAAACTTCGTTTAACTTTACTAGCACACATAAACCAAACATGGCCAGCATATAAATATCGACACACACACACACACACAGCCTACACATACATATATATAGAAAGCTGTCTAACAATAGAAACCGCCCACAACCAGCAGCAGCGTTTATAGAATGACAAAAAGTTGCTCACAGAAGTTTTGGGGCAGATAATTTCAAAAGTTAATCCCGTTAGGTAATTAACTAAATTTTATGTTTGAATAGAATTTTCCACGCTCTGCGCTCATTATAAACTTTTCGCAGATAACATTGACTTTTAAGTTCTCACATCATTTCAAACTCGAATTTATTGACACGAAATACATTACAGACAAAGACACAAGTTTTTATTGAATTATGCTGCTTGAAAGTGCAGCTTATGGGCTACTTTTGATTCAATTCATTGCATTGGTAAGTACATACAGATAACTGCTTAAGTATTCTTCATTGCAATTCTGATTTCATGCCAGTCACATTTGCCATATGGCAATGGCAAAACGCTGGCAAGCAACGTCGCAGTTCTAGACGCCACTGAAGCCATGCGAAGAAGCAACTCAACTGTGCAGCCACAAAATGCGACCACAGTGAATACAAATAGTACAGAAATTAAGCAAAACAACACAAATACAGATGTGATAGTACTTTCCACCTCAAAGCAATCGAAGCATGTGCAGCACATTAGGCGTAGGCGAGAATATTTAGCCACGATTCCTTATGATTTTCACACAGCGCATATGCCGTGTGATTTTGATTCATCGCATCTCTTGCGATATATCGAGACCTTTCCCAATCAATGTATTTGGATGGTAAACGTACGATATCAGCACGAAAATCTGTATCGCATTTTCAAGCTCTATCAATTGGAAGCACATTTCTTTGGCCAATATGCTGAGCGCTTGAAGCGCTACGAAGTTGATCCACATTATTTCATGTATTCATAAATTTGGCTGAAACACAAAACAAATAAAATATGCAAGCAATTTACTAATTGCATTAACGATCGTTCGATTTCATTCATTGCTAATGGCCACAATCAATCAAACAAAAATTGCGCTTTCGTTAAATTCATTTATCCCAAAAGCAAATGAGGTGTTTCGCTTAAGTGATTCGGCGAGTGGGTTTTTCATCTGACAATTCGCATAACATTTGTGTAATTTGTAATTTCGTGGATCATCAATCAGCTGTCGGCAGCTGACGATGCTCTGCGATTTCTCTCACAGTCATCCTCCCACACACACCCAAGCACACAACAAGAATGAAATAAAGAAGAAACTTTGAATCAAACTTAACGCATTGATTTATCGATGAGTTGCCAAAATGAAAAGAGCGCAAAAGAGAGAATGAGAAACAAAGTCTGAGGCGAGGAAATGGAAAGAAAAGTTTGCCCTCAATCTAATTAGAGGCATTTTTAGTGGCCACACCCAAGTGCAGTCTAGTCTCTGCACACGTTTGCATTTTCAGTAGTAAGCAGCAAGCAGCTAGAAGCAAAGCAGCAGCCAGCCATGAAAAATGTTGCCTTTATGGCGTCTTCCTGCTTCCGGTTTCCTGAGACAAACTGCCATCAAGTCAACGTTGTCGGCGTTGGCGTTGGTGTCTTTTAACCATGTTTTTTTGGCATCGCTTGCTGGCCACATAAATTGCATTTTCCTGGCCAAGTTGTGCACGAACTTTACTCCTCAAGTCTGCATATCTAATTGCACAATGTGATAATATTACAAAGCACTGCAATGACTTATGCATTCTAGATTATTCATTTCAGTTTTTTCTAAGTTTCTAGTTCTTCTACATTATGCACATTCCACGTTGTGTAATGCCAACAATGCGTACATCAAATAAGTATTTCAATTCAACTACAACTTCAGCAGCGAAACGCAACGAACAACAATCGTCGCTGGCCAAAAGCGTCTACTGAAAGTGCGGATAATAGAGTTTGCCAGACTACGCAAATACCTGGATTTCGTTTAATGTTTTTTAGGAGTGAAAGCAACTAAGTATTGGGCAGATTACCTTATAAATGTTTCTAACAAAAGTAGGTTTTAAATGACTTATTATGAGTATCTTATTTATTCATTTTATTTAATAACATAAGTAATCCTTCTGTAGTACTTTGCGGTATATAAATTTACTATATTCTAAGAAATATACATATATATAAATTACTGCAGTAGTCACTTTTAATAATATTCATTCATATTAACAATAATTGAATTCTCTTCCACTCATTAACATTTTCAAGTTGCATATTCTAACGATTTAATTTCAATTTAATGCAAAGCTTAATATTTATAATAATAATCCATTGCTACTATATATCTATAGTGCAGCTTCCATTGATAATCATTATGTGACCGAATATATAATTGTTTGGTATATTTCATAGCAAGTTTATTATATAATTTTGCTCAAGTGTAGAACACGAAAACTGTTTAAAAAATAAAATTCTCATTTTTAAATAAATTCCTATTATCGCTACCCATAAGTCTGGCATCTTTAGCACTCTATTGTATATGTTTGTTGTAATAATATATCAATATACCAAATATAGCCTTTGGTATATTTTTAGTATTTCGAGATGTATTCATTTGGTATATTTTCAGAAATAATCCACACTGCTTTGTGTTTATTTAAAGACTCTTATCCCCAAATTTTTTACTTTTCTTATCTAAAAATAATAAAATAAAAAAAATATTAATACGCATTCTTCAGTGAATGCTCATGTTGAACACATGTTGAGTGTTGAGTTAAGCTACCCGATTTGCATGCAGTTCATAGTGGGGTATAAAGTTGGTCTCTCTAGGTTCTTGCCCAGACTCCAGGCAACTGGCAACTTTTCCACATGAACAGAGTGAAAAGTTGAAATTGAGTTTTGTTAATGCAGACATACACACACACACACACATACAGAGAGAGAGAGAGAGAGGCGCACGCACGCACACGCATACAAGCAGAGTCGGAAAGAGACATATATACACTTGGGAACATTTTTGCGTGCGGTGATAACACAAAGGGAGCAAACCAGGAACTGGAACTGGAGATGGAGAAGGAGATGGAGAAAGAGACGGAGATGGGGGAAAAGAGAAGCGGCATCGACGTATTTTCCATCGTAAAAGCCGAACAAACGTCGAGACGCCCTGCAGAAGTCCCAGTGGCAAAGTTTTTGGCGCAGTCAACAACAACATGGAAAGAGTAGGCAGAAGAGGAGGGAGGAGAAGGAGGAAGAGGAGGAGCAGGAGGAGTTCGCCTGGTTGTTGACGACGTAAAATCTAAAGGCGCAGAAGTTGCCGTAAGCGAAGAGGTGCGTCAGACAGACACTTTTGACTAGAATGAAGGATGTAGTGAATCCTTCACTGCACACACTGAGAGAGTGCGAGAGAAACAGAGAGAGAGAGAGAGAGAGAGAGTGGGAGGGAGTGGGAGAGAGACAATGCGGGCAGCATTTAAAATTTTAATGTCTTTGCAATAAAATTATTGACTCAACTCGGTTCGTTGACTTGGCCCAAGCTCAGCTAAATAACTCCCTCTCCCCCTCTCTTTCCCTCTCGCTCTCTCCGTCTCTTTCTCTATCTCTGCTACCAGCTGCTACTGTTTTATAGAGAAGTGGGAGGCGGGGTTTTACAAACTATTCAGATGCTTGGGCAAATTGGCCAGGTTGAGCATGCTGCCTTGGCTTGTTATACGTTTTAATTAATATTAAATTACAAATCAAGTGCATGCAGCTGAAAGCAATAGAAAGCACACTTTAAGGTACACACACACACACACACGCACAGAGATATCCACTTTAGATAGAGATACAGCAAACCTAAAATAAATTTATGTGAAAGAAAATAATAAAACATTTGCGGCAGCGCCATTTGGAGTTGTTTTTGCTGTTGCCAAATAATTTGTATCATTAAAATTTTACGGGAATTTATGTTGCCGCTGCCGCTGCTCCTGTTTCTGGCTGTGTTATCCTTGTTGTTGCTTTCCTTTTTTTTGGACACGTAAATTTCTATGCAAAGCTCGTTTGTTTCCTTTCATTTTGCCTTCCGCTTCGTTTTTTTTTTCTTTCGTTCTTTTTTGCTGCTTTCGATCTTTTTTATTTGTTCATCTCTTTTGACCAGCTGCCCGCACACGCCGCCCCCCCGAAAAGTAGGCAACCATTTTTGGCTCGCTCCTTGGCTCCTTTAGGATTTTATTTATTTATTTCCGGAAACGTGCTCTGGAGATTTTCTAAGCATACTTGAGAGCTGCCAGCCAAGAGCAACAGCAACAACATCCCAGTGCTTAGTTAACATACACATACACAAATATAAATATAAATATACGCACAAATGCAAACACACTTACACATAGCAACAATCAAACGCGTCCGCTTTTCATGTAGTTCATTAAGTTTTTCGCGTGCTCGTCCTAGTCTCTGATACCCTGGCAACGCCACTGCATAAAGGGTATGCCAGAGAGTCGCAGTTCAGCTGCGATAGGCAATCAGAAAATTGTTGTCGGTAATTAACTTTCTTCTTGTCTTTATTTTGAATTCATTAAAAATGAACAACTTTTGGGGCTTTGCTTTTGATTTATCTTATTGCTACGTTTCGAGCACATCTCTAGGTCGAGCACTTGATGATGAAACGTAGCGTTTGGCTATCCTGTTGTCTCAATGCCAAAGAGTCCCAAAAGAGGCCAAAACATTCCTCCCCATCGACACTAAGCTGACTCGTTGCGTGTGTCCCAGGCGTCAATTGCCACGGCTGTCCAAGTTCACCATTGACCAGAGAGGGAGGAGAGAGAGGGAAAGAGCCGTGAGCCTCGACTCGACTCGACTCGACGCCTAATGAAAACACAATAAAAATTTTGCGCTATTCTGCTTTCCCAAGTGGCTGTGAAATTTTGATGACTTTGTCAGCTAACGGCAATTGCCAAAACTCATAGCCCAAATGGACACGCAGCTTCAGCTTCAGCTTCAGCTTCATCCGTGCCGCGTCCTGAGTATAAAAAGCCTCTTCAAGTGGGCTGACCCTGCCCTCTGTTCTCCCACCCTTCCCCAAAGCACCACTCTAAGCACAGAATAGAGATAGAGAGAAAGAGAGAGAACTGAAGAGAGAGAGATGTGAATTACACTCGAGTTTAGTTTACAGTAATTAAGTTCACAGTTCTTGAGCAAAAACAAATGCTTAAAACATTTTGAAGACACTTTCGACCATCGTTATTGTGAAGTTGAAATTATGAATTGAGCAATTACGTATTAGGCTCATAGCATTTCTAGCAAGACCATAGATAGATCATCTTTATGCCGCGGTGATGATGATGATGATGATGGCTGCGACTTATTAAAACTGCTTAGAATGACGTCAAAAGCAGTTGCTTTATGTGAGATTCTGTGTTTAAAATATAGGTAAAATGTGAGCTTAAATTTCTAATCGAAATGTGATTTGCCCATAGATATTTGACAAATAAATTCAATTGTAGCCTGAAAAATATATTAAGCAAACTTAAATGCAATAATGGTGATGTTGATGGGTTCGACTTATTATTACTAGTTAAAGAAATGAAGTAAAGCATTATGTTAAAGCAGCGACTTTACGTGTATGAGTAATCAGACTATGATCTGTAAGGATTCAAGAAATATATGATAAAATCATATGCAGTTAATATCAAATATAATCTAAAGAACATATATTATCGAACCTTTATTAAAGTAAATATGACTTCATCTTATTACGAGTAAAGCTGATTGAAAAGAGGGGCGAAAGAATTACGTTAAAGCAACCACTTTTCTAGAGATTATGTGAATATTAATTAAAAATGTAAATGTGCCATGTAATAAAATAGAGTTTGATTCTAATACAGCCTAAATAAGATATAATTTTTATAGGTTTTTATTTTAGCAATGTATTCTAACAATAAATTAGTATCAAAATAGTGGAAGCAAGTTAAAATCAAAGAAACTCGAAGGAAGCTCTATTTGCAATAATGACGATGTTCTTCCTAATAAATCTTATTAAAAGCAAGTTGTTTAATAATATCTCTAATATGCGAGATGATGTATTAAAAGTCAGCAAAAATTTCATATTAAAATAAGTCTAGTTGATATAGAAACATTTGCTAGAATCGAATAGAGCTAATTTTAAGCCAAAAATACTTTTCACAGACCGAAATCCAATTAAATATGGGTTAATTAATAATCGAAAAAGTGTCAAAAAGCTTGCCCTGAAATACGATATAGGGGCATTGTAATAAACCGTCTTTATCCCGGCACCAAGTTGTTGCTGCTATGAAAGGGACTTTTGGCGAGTCGGGAATAATAATTAGTGAAAGTTATTTTTCTGAGAGGCTTGAGCGCAAATGAGTGTTATTAAAGATGTTAGCCAAAGTGCTTAACTAGTTATCAATTAAGCAAATTATAGCCACTGAATACGCCCACATTGATGGACTAGGCTGGTCAGAAGTTAATAGAACATGTCGATGGCCCATTTCCCATTTCAGTCAGCTTAAAATTCCATTGAAGAGGCAATTTGTTTGTTTGTTTGTGGTTTCCGCTCTCTCTCTCTCCTCTCTCACGACTCTCGCTCTCTTGTTTTCTTTAACTGTATGTGTGTGTGTGTGTTGTCCCTTTGCGACCACAAAGCTGCCCTCAAACTGCTGCTGGATGTCCAAATTCCCACGTACTTATTTTGAAACTGACACGACGCATACTCAGAGGCGCAAATCTCATTTCCCTTGTGGCAACAGCCAACGAAAAAAACACAAAAAAACCAAAAAAGAATGAAGCAAACGAAAAATAAACCTACATCATATATGTATATAGCATATTTTTGGGTTTTATTTTATACCCTGTAGTCATAAAGAGCAAAATGCGACGCATAAAGGGTAACATAAAGTTGAGCAAGTGAGGCGCCAAACGATGTCATAAAATAAATGCATTTTTATGCGCGATTCGCAATGAATTCCCCAAACGTGATTAACACGCGCATCAAATTGCAATTGCAGGGTATGCTGAAGGGTATATTCACTACATTTCTTCATCATGCATGCTCTTGCTCACACTCACACTCTTTTTTTTTTTTGTTCGTGATAACCCAATTTAATGGTCGCTGCTGTTGCTTACGTCACATTTTCGCACCTCGCACACAAGCTGCTTTCTGTGTCACACACACACACACACACACAAACAGACGCACACACACACAGACACGTAAACACACAGCACACAGCCACAGCAATGACCAAGAGCAACAACAAAGCATAACAAAACACGGTAACAGAGTAAAACACGCCAGGGACACCAGCAAAAAAAAAACACACACAGAGTGATGAGCTGAAAGCGGGGCGAAGCGGGGCGAAGAGAGAATGGTAACAAAATTACATACATCAAAGGTGTTTTTTATGAATATGCGAGTCGCATGCCGCTTCAACTTCATGTTGCTGTTGCTGTTGCTGACCAATGGTCCATGTAATTTTTTGGCAAGCAGCCTCCATATCAGAGCAACGACCCTTTTTGGATCTGCGACCAAGTGTGTGTGTGTGTGTGTGTGTCAGTGTGTGTAAGTGTGTGTGCTTGTGCTTTTGGCCTCTGTAAAGGGGGCAAGGGACTGGTCATGAAATATGCGCACATTTTGTATATGCGATTGCTTTTCCGTGTTGCCACCTAAAATACTCCCCTTCCCATCTCTGCTGCTCCTGCCACATGTGTGGCAAGCATAAATTTTATGATGAATGTGTGCGGGCCGCTGCTCAAATAAACTGAAGCCAAATATGCGGGCGGCGGTCCCCAGTTTAAAGCGTAGCCCACAGATTGACATCATTAGGCAAGGGGTCACTCAGTCGGTAGTAAGGTTGTAAGGTAGAATGAAGGTTTCAGCCGCATTCGCCACTAAATCATGTCCACAAAAACAAAAATACGAGTAGAAGAAAAAACGACAAGCAAAACAAAAACGAAAACTCAACTGAGCTGAACTGAAGTGTAGCGAGTAAATGAATGGCACACGTGGGAACAACTCACATAGTTTTGATTTATGCATATACTCTGCTGCTGCTGCTGCTGCTTTTCTGCTCCAACTTAAAGCCTGTCGACAGCATAAGCTTGATGCGTCCACTGCTGCAAATATCTTAAGAAAATGCTGCAAGTGATGGCCCCCAAAAAAAAAAAAAAACAAAAAAGTTATCGCTCGTTTCTTTCTTTCGTTCTTTTGTGTGCTTTTGTAGTCTTGCATTGTTTGCACACAGTTATTGATGGCACTTCAATCACCAGAAATAATAAATAAATGAGCCTAACGATACCGTTGATTCCCTTTCACTCTACCTCCCCCTTCCCTTGTCTCCACACACATTTTCTTTGACCTGCCATCGCATAGCACAATTCCCTTTTGTATTGCTGCAAATAACTTTGCTTCTCTTGACCAAACCCGATGCCAATGGCAATGGCAATGGCGATGACGATGGCGTGTGTGTAAGCAGCGTTAAGTCTATTATTTTATCGAGTATCATGCGAAATGGTCTCACATCGAGTTCCCTTTCAAATGGAAACCAAAGCAAAGTCAAAGCAGGTAATTCATTGTGGTGACAAGTGTGATCAGTCTTACAAATATGTTTATTTGTAAGTTATTCATAAAAAGCAATTCAAAAGAAAATAAAATAGAAATACAAATATTTGATACAATTTAATTCAATTCAAATCAAATAAAATGTCAAATATTTTTGATTGAAATTTATAAAATAAAATAATATGAGAAATCTTTCTAAGTTATGCAAAAAATAAAATGACATTAAAAAGTTTACTAAATAAAAGTGAAAAGTTGCTTTTAACCACTGCCATTTGGTGCTAATTCATAATTTTTAAATGAATCTACGACATAATGAATTTGTTCTTCATACTTTATAAAATTATTAATTAATATTGCAATAATCTAATAATTATGATTTCCTTTTTAATATCGACTGCTCTTTGTTAAATTTCAATGAGCTAAAAATTAACTTAGCAGGAATATTACATTTCACCTCAACTTTAAATAAAATAACAAACCAGAAATTTAAAATGTTGTATTTATATTGAATTTTATAGCTTATAAGTGGAATATTACATAAATAATTAAACAATAATTATTAAATAAAATAATAAAAATAGTTTACAATGATTTTAAATTTATATAGAATTTGTTGCTATTATTGTTCGACTTTAAATAATTAAATAAGACAATAAACTCGGAAATATCGTTTGCTCCATTTGAAAAGCGTATTTGCATTTCGTTGTCTGCACACAATGTTGACAATTTGATTTTTCTTGTAGTATTTCGTGGCAGCGGCTTCATTTGTTTGTGCATGTTGTGCGTGACGTATACGCAGTGTGTGCTATATTTTTACATGTCCGCCGGGCAACAGCAACAGCAACAGCAGCAGTAGCAAAAAACAGCAACTGCAGCGGCGACCAAGTTGCTGCTGTTGCTGTTGCTGCTGCTGACAGGAAGCAGTATGTCGCTGACGATGAGAATGACGATGACGATGACGGTGACGGAGACGGAGATGGAGACGGTGGCTCAGCTATATAGGCGAGCTGTCACGGATATCAGTGGGTTTATTTAGCGCGCCACACAGCAGGCAGGCGCCAGCTGCAAAGTCGTCATTCCCATTCGCATTCTCATTCTATGCCCCACTCTTCACCCGCAGTCTGAGACTCAGTTACAGTCGCACATTTGCTTCACAAAGGGCATGTGTAAACAGTTGCTTTTTCTTTGGGGGCTGCACATAAACATTTGCCTTGCCGATTGTTGTTGTTGTTGTTGTTGTTCGTGTTGTCGTCACAATTTGCAGATGTTGTTGTCCATGGGCTTACAAGTTTCTTATTGCATTGCACACACACACACACTCACACACAAAAACAATCACACACAGCTCGCAAATTAACATTTTGCATGGAATAAAATTGCGTTACGCATACGCACCGTTCCCTCTCTTCCCCACTGCTGTCATTAAGTAATCTGCTGCTGCCTGCTTCGCTGTGGCCTGGTGAATGTGCAGCTGTTGCTGCCACCTGTAAAATGCATTAATCAACTCGTCCGGCAATTTACTCTCTCAGCTTAATTTAAACGCCGTCGCAAACAGAAATATGCAAAAATTGCAAATGATATTGACATTCTATATACAGCCCGATATGTATATATACATACATATATAGAGTCAGTTTGTATGTGTTTACATTATAAATATGTATACAAGTTATTGGTATAAATACTTCATTATTTATGCATACATACGAGACACATACACTGCAGTTCATTTTTGGCTTGCTTTAAGCACCATCGAAGCCTTACAGCCTTACAGATATTATTATTATTATTTAAATGTGTAAAAAAAGATGCATTAATTAAATACATTATCGAACGCATTACCAAAATGATATGCATCTTGTATGCGCTTTATCGGGCATAAACTGTTATTAACCGCTGCAACTTTATAATAATTATTTCAAGTTATTGATTCCCACTTTGCTGATGAGCTCGCAACTTGAGCCTTCATCAACGAAATGTATCTTATTTTATCTGTATTCTTACACATTTTAATAACATTTCTTTTTATACCCGCTATCCATATGTGAGAAGGGTATTACAACTTTTTGACGAAAGGAAAAGAATGAAGGAGGCATCTCTGACTTTATAGAGTACATATATTCTTGGTCAGAGCGAACATCCGAGACAATATAGCTATGCCCGTCTATTTGCCGTCTTAGTCGCCTGCAAATTGATAAAAATCGAATAACAAGCATAATGTTGAATTCGTTGTTTTGTATTCCTGAGAATTAAGTTGCTATCGGATAAAAAAAGTAATTTAAAAAATACTTTTGTATGGGTCTTAGTTGCTTTCGCTGACAATCTAGTATATTTTAGTAATGTATGGTATACTTTAAATGTATTACTAAATTAATATACCAAATATATCGGTATATTTTTTAATTTTTGTGGCATATTTTTTGTTCATTTGTTTTATTGCGATGGGATAAAAATGGTAGACTTTTTTTTTTAAGTCTTTTGTATGGCAAATAACTGATGTTAGATGCTTTGGCTAACAATCTAGTATATTTTGAGCTCTATTGTATATTTCGAATGTGGTGATTCATAAATGTGCCAAATATGGACTTTGGTATATTTTAGTATTTTTTTGATACATTATTTGGTATATTTAAATAATAGTACCGAACAGGCTTGCAGTATTTTTAAAGTATATAAATTGGTATATTTCACGAAGAATACCGAATATTATTAGGTATATTTTAAGAGTAATAACTTATTGTTTTGCGGTATTTTGTTTTTATTGGATAACGGGTATCCCATAGTCGAGCACACTCCACAATTGCTTTCTTACTTGTAACTCTCCTCACAATTGGAAAAGCATATTTTACTGGCATTTTTATATCGGTTTTTATTGTGTTGTCATCCTTCCTGCCCCGACAAATGAAAAGACGACGGCTGCTGCTCTTTTAAATATGAATTTTAGACATGTGAATTGACTTGGTATGTGTGCTGCGACGCCCCCTCCACTCCCCACTTCCCCCCTCTCTCTCTCTTTTCCTCGGCCACCTTGCTGCTGTCGGTTTTTTAAAAAAGTTTATGACACTTTGCCGTTTGGCATTCTCATGCAAATATGAATTACAAAACGCATTTCAACTGACAGGCAAACCAAATAGCAGTGAAGTGGGAGGAGGGAGAAGGGAGAGAGGAAGAGAGGAAGAGAAGGGGAAGGTGGAAGCAGTAGAAGAGAAAGAGGAAGAGCAGACTGTATGTGTAGTGTGATTCTGACGAGGGCAGGTCAAGTTTTTCGCTTAGCGTCTGGCTGCCAATCACAGCTGTATCTCTCAGTTGCCATCTAAACATGTGCGAGTGTGTGTGTTTGTATGTGTGTGTGCGAGTGTATGTGTGTGTATGCGAGTGTATGTGTGCGTGTGTGTTTCACTTTTATGCGCTCCGTCGCATTGCACATAAAACATTTTTATTGCTCATTTAGATATTTATGCGGCGTTTTATTATAATGAAAATTGTGCGTATGCGTGCGGTTTTTATTGTGATTGCAGTGGACCCAAGCGACTGCCTGGAGAGTCCTTCTTCGTATACACGCTTATCTGCATCTGAAGCGTGACCAACTTTTAAGCGCACGTGTTTTGATTGCTCTCGAGCAGCGACAAACGACAACGACAACGACAACGACTTCGACACCGACAGCGACATCGACACCGATGCCAAAGTTCAATTTTACGCAGCTTTACGCTTTCTGCTTTTGCTTTTGCATTTTATGTGCCCACACACACACACATACACACACACACACTCGCACACTCTTATAGCCGCAACAAACAGCCATTGAAAATGTCAAATGTGACGCGTTAAGTGCCCGCAAATGTAGGCAATGGTTTTTTTTTTCGGCGTTCGCCATCATTATTTTCATTTTCATTTTTATTTCGCCATTTTGCGGCTTTTTAATTATGATCCCATCGAAGCCATAAAAGATTTAATACAGTTTTTCGCTTTGAAGTGGCCACCGCATTTTGCTACATCCAAAACCAGCTAATCGATCTATACACATACACATTTTATATATACAAAATCCGTCAGTAAAATCCATTCATCATTAGCATTGCGTTGGTGTTTTTCGGCTGTGTGTGTGTGTGTGGTTTGCATTTTGTTTGCAATACAATTCAATTATGAGTGCTGCATTTAATGCACTAATTATTAAACAAACAGCAAAAAGCATTGGCTCAAATGTTTAGAACAACAAAAACAACAAATGCCAGCCGCAACAATAATAATTACAAAGCAATTAAAAACATATTTACATATTAACATTAGCATTAAAAATATATATTTGAAAATTTAAACGATACTCTGACATTTCTCTATATACTACACATATATATAATGTATGGGTAATGTGTAATGTGTTGACGCAGACCTTTAAATGCGCTGACAAACATTTTGTGGCGACGGCGTCGCGTCGCCTGCCCTTGATTGACAGCAATCTGTCAATGGCAGACACACTCGCATACACTATACAAACACACACGCATGTTTGTGTGTGTGTGTGTACTCAATCACACACAACATCCACGCAAAATACACACAAGTAATTTTGCGTTAAATTACATTTTCGTCTCTCTGTTCTTGTTGTTGTTTTTTTCGTTAACGTAATTTGCATTAAATGCGTCAAAAGAATATTGAAATAAGCGGTTCAGTTGATGCAGATCTTTTAGTTCAATTACAAATATCTTGCATTAAAATTATTGATTGAATATTGAAATTTAATTTGTGCAGCATTAAACTGCATTGAAATTAAATTATACTTTATATAAGTCAACAAACAGCTTCTAAAGTATTTATTCAAGGCTGAACTTAATGAATATGATTATTAGTTTATGCAAAATGCTTCTAGTTTATTCTTCAAGTTTGAGAAACTCAATTTAATATGGAAAATTAATTAGGCTATCAATTTTTACCTTTTCATCCATGAAATTTGTGAATATTTCTTTAAACATAAACTTGCTACGTCTTGTCAAGTAATTAGGCTAAATTTATGAGTTATTAAATTACAACAATTTGATTCACATTTATGTAAAAGCAAACAAGCCACAAATATTCATCTTTCATTAATGAAGTTTCGTTTAAGCAAAATGCTTGTAAGATATTTAAATGCAACTTATCTACCATTAGACTACTATATAAGTAGTTGATTCACATTTATTTAAACCTCATTTTCCCATTCATTTCATAACTTGGCTAAACTTGAGACAAAATGAAATTATACTCGAAGTAAATCAATGAAATTAATGAATATTTCTTTACACCAAGTTAAGCAATAAAATGTAATTTATTATTCGACTACTGCGCGAGCAATTAATTTATGTTTACTGAAACCTGATTAAACAACAAATCCCAACCTTGAGGACAACATTAATGAGTGTTGCCTTAAGCAAAATGATTTGTAATAAATTTAAGCAAATATTAAAATTAGATTTATGCATCAGCGCGCAAAGCAACTTAAGACAAATTTCAGAATAATGTTTTAACTTTTCTAAAAATTAAAATAAACTTGAAATAAGTAAATGAAATATTCTTTATATTTATTAAGAATTGATATGAAATTAATGCATCAGAAAATTGCAATAGGAATAGTTAATCTACCTTTAACAAATTTGACTACAAAATTGTTCTTAAATTTGCCTTTTAAATTACGCTACAATATTTATAAAAAAGAAATCAAATGAAAAGCGATCAGCAGTCAATTTTAACCTGTGCGTAAGTGAAAATAAAAGTGAAGATGCCCGAGTTTCGCACTTAATTTGCAGTTTCTGCTTTGATGGTGTTTACCTACCAAAAAATAAGAAAAAAAAGAGAAAAGTTTGCTAGCAATTTTCCGCTTGAAGTGAACCGAAGCTAAGCTAGCAAGTGCCTCACTTAGTGCTTAAGCTTGAGCATGGAAATTGGGATTGGGTTAATATTTGCGAATGAAAGTGTATGGAAATTGTGCTGCTCTAATCGAGCTTAAATAGTTCTCTGCTCTGTTCAATTGCAACAATTTCAAAGCGAGAGTTAGAAGTGGCAAATGCAGCTTTCGAGCTGTGTAATGGCATCAATGCAACAGCAGCAACAGCAGCAGCAGCAGCAATTGCAATTGCAATCGACGTCGGCATTCTAATTGCACCGAAATGTGTCTCCAGAAATGTTGCAGCATTTTGCACCTGTTACGTGTTGCAGCAGCAGCTGCAGCTGTGCAATACACACATGCCTGACATGTTTGCTCACGTCATCAACTGTCTGTCAAACATGTTATGGAAGTGTGCGTGTGTGTGTGCAAGTGTTTCCCTCTCACTCTCTCTATCTCTCTCTGTTGTGACGCAACCCGCAACGCGCCTATTAAATGCCAATTGCAGCTGCACACACACACAGTCAAATTAGGTAATGGCCAAGGGCGAGAGTTGAGGGTGAGAGGGAAAGAGAGAGGAAGAGAGAGAGGGAGAGCAGAGCAGGGGGAATGCAGCTGCAGTTGGGGACACTGCATAACAGCAACTGAGGGCAATGCAAATTTTCTCGAGCCTGCGAATGCGTCTCTATGTGTCTGTGTGTGTGTGTGTGTGTGTATCTGTGTGTGTGTATGTGTGTGTGCGCTCACCCTGCTCTATTAGACTGATTCAGTTGAGTTGGCTTGGCCAGTTGACATGGCCAACACAACAGCAACTGCTAATGCGGCCACTGGGCAGCAGTCGAGACTCGCCTACCTCCTCCTTCCCCCCTCCCCTCTATTCACCCCTTTTCCCACTCTGTTCTCCCACTCATAGTTTGCTGTGCCTCTTGTTGTATATATAGTTTTGTTGATTTTGCCCTTTGGCTGACACAGAACGCTGTTGACTTTGCATATTAAAACAAAATGAATGCAGACAAACAGCAACAGCAACAACAACAATGCGTGACCTTAGCGAAAGTGTAGCAAGTACAATAGTGGGAGGCTCTACTGTACCGAGAAGCATCTCGTTTTTTAATTTGTGATTTGCCGTCTCGCTTGTGCTTAGTTTTAATTAATTATATACGGTTTGTTTGGCAAATTAAAAACTGTTGACTCTGGCACAAAATGCGGCAACAAAATGTGGCAACGTGGCAGTGGCAATCTCACTGTGTGGCAACGTCTTTCAGCTACCTCCCAGTCAGCCGCAACACTTGACGCTTTCAATTAGCAGCACGACAAACACACAGAAATACAAACATATACATACATACATACATAATATATATATACTGCTATTTCAAAGTTCACAGCTGAATGTATATACATATATAAGGGGGGGGAAGGCAGGTTTCCGTTCATTTATAAAGACCAAATGTCTGCAACATCGTTTGCGTTTCATTTGCCTTTGTAAGCAGCTTAATACGCAAATGGAAAACTGACGAAAAACTCTTAAATAACTGCGAATGTATGTGTGTGTATGAGTGTGTGTGTGTGTGCTGTCAAGTGCGACATGCAATAAGAATTAGCGGCAAGCAGAAGCTTCAAAAGAATGTCACAGTTACTGCTGCTGCCGTTGCTGCTGATGTTGCTGTTGCCATTGATTGACACGCAATACGAGCACGTTGCCGAAATGTGGCTTCAAATGGAAAATCCAGTTGGACACAGTCTCTGCTGCGATGCTAATTGGAGCACGTATATCGAGGGGACAAAGGACAGAAGGGCACGTGAACAGATAGAGCGTAGGAAAGAGAGAGAGAGAGTGAGACAGAGAGTGTGTCCTGCGAGCACGAAACGAAGAAATGCACTTAATTGGACCCAGCGAAGTGCGTTCGTCGCGGTTGCTATATGATTAATTAGTGACTGCAAGGCGCACGCTGCAAAGCAAGAGAAACCGATAAATAGAGACACAGAGAGAGAGAGAGAGCAAAAGAGAAGATGCGATAACTTGGCTGGCAGCCAAATAATGATGCGTGAATCAATTGCATTTTGCTCAATGCGCTAATGACCCCAAAAAGTATGCTATAGAAATGGTTTCTCAATGCATTCATTGCGTAATTACGCAACTTTTCGGCCAAGACAATTAGCAAAGCGAATCGATTTGTGTGCTACAACATTAGAATATTAATTAATAAGCACAGCTTAAGCTACAGATAATAAAATAATAAAGTTATTATGCAATTTTCTATTCAAACAAAGGAGTATCATAAAATCTTGTCACTTTTATTATAGTATTAAATACTAAATATTAATTAATTAATTAAATAAAAAGTTTGGTAAAACGTATTTTCATGACAATTCATTTTAATTAGCTTCATTTTAAGTAATTTTGTTTTTTGCTTCGCCATCTTTCGTTTCTTTCTACAAGCTTTCTGCTTACTTCTTTATCGATATCAGTCCTCGCATTTAACTTATCGATATTTTTCCTTCATTCGATATTATGCTAATAATCCATGTTCTTACAAATGAATGGTCACACTTATTCGATAGTTTGGTTTTAAAATATTGTACGACGAAAAAAAATCCTTAAAATTTAAGTTGAACTCTTTTATTAAAGTATTAAAAAGTTAATATAATAATAATTCGTATTAATTAAATAATCTAATTTTTATCCAATACTATTCACTATTCACTTTTCCACTTATATTGCTTTCTCAATTTCTTATACTCAGATTTATTTCGCCCTTTAATCACTTTCGTATTTGCTTAGACAAAAGTCGTTGGCTATAATAGATATGTGTCAGCTGAACTATTAATTTGCGTCGGCCATTGCGAAAGTTTTTCAAGTTCAAACCTTCAACGCAACTCGACAAACTTTGCTTTGCTTTCTCGCTCGCAATTAGCATTTAGTGTCTGGCTTTTTCTTCGTGCTCTGCATGATTTAACATGGCTAACGTTATTCTACATTTCCTCCCCCTCCACACACTTTTGGCATTTGCTCTAGCCTAATTAGCTCTGGAAATGTAAACTTCTTAAGCTGCAGTTAAGAGGCATAAAAAACTCATGCGCGTCATCTTAAATTCATAATTTCAATTTCAAATTGTTATTACAACGCCGTCGTTGGCTGTCAGTCAGTTCTGTAATAATACTGCTGCAGCTTCCCCTCTCCTTCCCTTCCCCTCCTCTCTTCTCTTCCCCGCATTGTGATCTAGAAACAAGCTCAGCCCACGCTCACGCCTGATTATTATTGACAGTTGCCGCCGTCAGAGATTGTTCGTGTTGTTGCTGCTGTTGTTGCTGTTGTTGCTTTTCTGTTATGGCTCTCATTTTAGTCTCATAAATATGCAAATTAATCATTTGCGGAAATTTGCATACTTAATAAGTTGCTTTAATTAAATGTTCACGCACGCATGCCTCACAATCTTTCCCCCAGGAATCGAGAATCCTTTTCGCCCAAATGCCATTTTAAAGCGCCAACTTGTTAATTGCGCGCAATCCCCACCGCACCCCTTTCCCACTTCTCGTTCTTCCCTCTTTCCTTACACCTCTTTGACCTACCTCATGGCAGCGAAAAAAGTATTACAAAAAAACCATTCACAATAAAGTGATGGCTAACAAAAAAAATAACGAAAAAACAAAAAAAGAATAAGAGTCAATAAAAAAGCATCTTTAAAATTGTTAGCTAGCAACAGCAGTAGCACGAAATGGAAATAAGAGAGAGAGCTGCCAACTGTTTTTCATATTTAGGGGCACAGTCACGTTCCAAAGCGCCGCAACGATCCCAAAAACAATATGAGAGAAGCCCAACAAAAACTGTTTTTATCTGCATGACGCTGGCAATCTTCATTTTATTTGATTTCATTTTTATGAATACCCTAACCCAAACATAGAGACAGTGAAAGAGAGAGAGAGTAATTTAAATCAGTTACGCAACGTCTGACAGATTGCTTAAACTACAAAAATTTTAGTTTTGCAACAATTTGCAGAAAAAAAAAACATGAAATTCCTTTTGGGATGAATCTCTAATTGAATTTCTAATTTCATTTCAATTAAAGTTTGAACTAAAAATATACAAATACTTTTCAAATTATGTTGTTTTGCAATGACTTACGCTTTTGGGAATTAATTAGAATAAGAAAAAAATATAATATATAATAAATACCATATATCAAAAAGCAACGCGAAACAAGCTTTCTAATTATGTCATCAAAATTTTTAATTTAAAACTTGGTATGTAAATATTTACTTAATAATAACAACATTCTTCAATTTATACCAATCTTTTTATAATCACATATATTTCTAAATAACATTGGCTCATCTCCTCACATATTTTCTAGGGTATGGGATTTGCGACACCTCAAAGTTAGCTCCCGCTGCTTGCTTTTTATGTGTACAACATTTTCGAAAATGAACAGCCCCAAAAATAAAAAAAGAAAAAGAAGAAATGTATGTATATAACTTGTATATAGACACATATACACATACATATACATACATATATATGCAAACTGCGAGGCGCAACCAACATAAATTAACATTTTTATGCGCCGCTGCAATGGACGAGAGCTCCAAGGACCAGAATCAGCAGCATCTACAACAGCAACAGCAACAGCAACAACAACAGCAACAAAAACAAGATGAAGAAGAAGAGAAACAGAATCAGAATCACAGTCAAAGCATAAGCTTGAAAATGGGCGCCTCTCTAAGGCTCCGCATTATTTACGATGGGCCTGACACTGCCAAAAGTGGGCGGCAGTTGATGAGGGGAGTGTCTGTGTTATGTTGCTGTCTCTATGGAAGTGTTTGGGTGTGTGTGTTGCTGTGTGTGTGTGTTGCTGTTGTGCGTGGCCATTCACATTTCTTCATTACATTTCATTTTATTTCAGTTCAGAACAGCCACGTTTATTTATTTGCCATTCGGCAGCGCCTTTGCCCTTTGCCTGGCTGGCAAATAATTTTAATTGGTTTTCCACCCACACCACAAAAGCCTCTTCCCTCTCTCCTCTAGTTCTTCTCCACCTTCTCCTCAAATTGAAAGTGACGGAGAAGTGATTTCATTTGTAATATATATAAGTCTATGCATATTTATTTATAACCTCGTCGTCAGTCATGTTTATTCATCTTATTACAAAAGTTGTAGTTTGCATTGGTCGACCGCAATTGCAAAATCAAATTGCTTTATAATTTGCATAAATGAGTGTATACGAATATAAAATCAATTGAAAGTCCATCACACATCACGAAATGACCACAAAGAACTTACTCTTTATATAAGAGCATATTTTGTTTCATACTTATTTCAATCACTTCCATAGTACAATTGTGGCAAGCAAAACTATATTTGATTCTAAATTCACTCAGGGGCTATATTTCCAATCAGGCACAAATCATTTTCATAACAAACAAACAAAGTATCTCGAAAGTATTCTTTCTATTTCAGCCAAAGCAGTTTCCCAATTTGTACTCTTTACTTTAGTTATTTTCATTTCCCCCTCAGTTTGCTCAGAAAATTGTATTTTCCAAATGGAAGCATACTTTTTGGGGCAGAATAGTTTCGGATTATAAGTGCTTGCTAAATGTAAATGCAAATTTGTAATATTCAAATAATTCGCCAGGCCCTTCCAATAAAAACTATTTTAATTATTAATTTGCTTTAAAAGCTTTTTCGCACAGCAGCGCAATAAGTTTTAACAGAAATGTATTGCATTTTAAATGCAACACTAAAAATTCTTTCGATGTACTGACGTCAATAACTCATTTATTTTTAATATTCTTCAATATTTATTAAACAATTTCAGTGCAGAATTCATTGACCCTTAAGAGTGCAAATCTCATAGAAGTTTGCTTGAATTTCATTTGCTTTAATTATGGTGATTATGCTAATGATTTACTCACCTAACGCTATTCGTTTCAATTCCAATTGTCTCACAGTTATTACTTAACCAACACTGGATGTGCTCCTTTGTGTCTCGTTTGCGTTTTCGTTATCTTTTGTTTTGCTTACGCGACGTTTCGAATCTATTTCTATTTTTTGTGTGCTCCCTGCAGGTTTCACTTTCTTTTCAGCTTGTTGCTGTTGTTGTAGTTATTGTTGTTGTTGTAGTAGTTGTAGATGTTGTTGCCTACACATTGGTTAGCACGCCATTGTTTAGTATGCGGCGTCCATCATTTGGAAGTCAGCGTTACACATAACACAACACACATGACAAGGGGGCCACAAATGTTGTTCTTATTGTTGTCGTTGTTGTTTTTGTTGTTGTTGCTGGGCACATTTCGCAGAGAATTCATTAGGCATGCGGGAATTTTAATTTCACTTGCTCACACACGCGCACATATGTGGCGACATATTTCTCAAACATTTTCGCTGCGTGCGGCGACGACGGCGACGGCGAATCGACGACGTCAGTTTTTTATGCTATTGCTGCTTTTGCTTTTGCAGTTGTTGTTGTTGCTGCTGCTCGCAGCTTCTGTTTTGCTTTTGCTTAGGCGCTTTTCAATTTGCATGACGGCTGACCTTGCTCTCAAGTGGAACAAAAACTATGCCGCACTCACACAAATGCATCACACATACAACACACATATGCAGCAAGAGGCGCGAGCAACGACCGAACCGAACCGTCACAACAACAACATGGCGACGGCGACGGCAACTGCGATTGCGACTGCGAAGAAGAAGGTGAAGCAGTAGGAGAAGAAGCAGAGAACGAACGCGCTGACAGCTGTCAAATATTTTCGTTTTCGTTTTTCTTTTTTTTGTTGTGTTGGTTTTTTTGGGAGCTCTTCACAGGCGCACAATGCAGACCGCGATAATCTGCGGCGGCCGCTTCGGCAGCAGCGCAAACAGCAGCAGTATAAAGTACGCCTCGATTACCATGCCTTGCTTTCACATTCGTTGTGGGTGACCGTGAGGAGAAGTGAGGGGAGCGCGCCGTACACGTTTAATGTTCAAGTCAAGTGCGAAGCTTATGCGCCTCGAAATGTGCGCGTGACTGCGTCTGTGTGAGTGTCTCTCTGTGTACGTGTTTGTGTGTGTGTGCTGTCTGTGTGTTGGTATGTTTTTGGGATGCTGCCTTGGAACGTTGCTACGTTTTCTTTTGTTCTACGCGCGCGCGGGGGCTGCTGCTCTTCTTGTTGTTGTAGTTGTTGCTGTTGCTGTTGTTGCTGCTTCTGCTGTGTCGCTTGATGACAAATTTTGCGCACACACGTTTGTTGTCTCCCCCCACACAAACGAAATAACTTCCAGCTTCTTTTTCGTGCACTTTACAGCGTTTATATTTCTATTTTCGCTTTTCTTTTCTTTTATTTTATTTATTTTTTGTTGGTTAGTTTCTTGTTTCGTTTATTTTTGGAGATTGGATTGCCAATTGCCATTTGCTATTGTGGCTTTTGTCTCTTTGTTGTCTGGATGCCTTTCTCTTTTCTTTTTTTGAGAATAATTGGCAACGCTAGTTCAACGTCTTGTTGCTGTTATTGTTGTTGCTGCGGTTGCGGCTGCTGATGCTGCTGCTTTGTTTGCATAATTAAGCGAGTGATAAGCTTGCAATGCGACATGCTCGGACATGCTGGGACATGCATGCCATTAGCACGTGGCAATCATTTGGCATCGATTCCGATTTCGATTGCGATTTTTCCCCCTCTCCGAAAAACAGCTGCTCGGCCCGCGGCCAGCTGCAAAGTATGCAATGATAAATTATGCTTTACCCGAAATTTTCCGCACAACATACAAATGCAAATTTTTCGCCCGTAATCGCATTTCAAGTTTCTCCAGAGATTTTCATAACTGTCGAAAGCAGCAATTGAAGCGGTACTTTTTCTTTCGATTTTCTTCTTTCTTTTCTTTTGCGTGACTCTTTATTAATGCGATTTTCAGTTTTCGCTTTTCACATTGCTTTTTCGCTCGCTTTTCAATGCGAGTTCACACATATTAAACGATTTAAATTCCACTTTTAATTTTTTTCTTTTTTCTGCGTTTTTCTTCTTCGTTCACGTCTCCGTTTTACCCAGTCCACATGCTCAACACATTTTTATTATATTTCACTTCATTTCATCTCATTTCAGTTTCATCAACGCGCGCTGCGTTCACAGGACCGCACAGACTCCGACTATGAACTGGCAAAGTGTTTGGATGCCTCTACAGTTTAGTACTAAAAATTCCGCGGCGTTAACACAGCATCTGGAGTGTCGTATGTGTGGCGACGATAAGCTCTCTTTCTGAGTGTAGAGTTTCGCAGGATGCTGCTCTCCGCTGCTCGTGCTCGTGTACACTTTCCAGCCCCAAGACCCCCAAAATCACCGAGCAACAATCCGAGCATTAGCAGCATCACGGTAAAATCTCTACACCAATAACATTTCGTTAGCTTTGAGCTGTTAACTGTTCAGCAGCGTGGAGTGGCGGCTCGCTGTTAAATGAGGAGTTATAAATTAGCTTGGTGTGACCAGCTATACGTAAAAATACCAAATATACCGCACAAATCGATATTGATATGAACAACACGGTTGCACTGGTAACTTCTTGCGTACCAGTGCGACCATTTCACGCGCATTCTATACTTTCTGGTATATAAAATACAAAAAATACCAATTGCGAAAGTATATTCAGGCGACCTGGCTGTTGGGCACACAGACGTGCAGCGAACGTGAGCCGAACGGCAACCATCTTTGTGAAAAATACCTACGAGACTGGAGAGGAGTTGGTGTAGGAATTAATTATTTCTGCGGCATATTAAAAGTTAAAAAATAAAAAAAAATAACGATGATTTCTGCTCGCTTGGCGTCGTCGGTCGCACGCAACTTGCCCAAGGCGGCCACACAGGTATTGTTGCAAAAATAAAGTGCAAAACAAACGCGTAAAGAAAAAAAATTATACATCACAAATACCTCTCCCCATATAAGATAATCAAATCCAATTGGCAATATTTAAATAGTTGATCTTTTACCCAGCAATGTTAAATCCAACTGGATTGCACTAACAACCAGGCGCTTCTTCATTTTCCCCACTTTCCAAGTGAATTATTGGCAAAAAGTACTTACATTTATTGTATGTTACGCAATGCAGCAGAAAAATCTGCGACCCCAAAAATAATTACATAACGATTGTCCAAAAGTAAATGATGCGCTGGTATTTAACAATTCACAAACATACTTAAATTGTAAAATCGTGTGTAATTTTCAAGTAAATAATTCTCCTGTCAAAGGTTACATAATTTTTGTCACCCAACTGCAGCAGCAGCCGCTGCTCGTTGGCAATAATCAGCTTTTGAGGTTATGTGCGTGTGAAAATCAATGTTGCAAATCTTAAGGGAAAAGCCGTTATGTGATAAGTATGCTAAACTAAAGTAAGAAGAACTCGATTTGATTTCAACAATAATTTAAAAAATGTGAAATGTAATTTTATCATTTACAATCTATTGTTGTATTTGCTGGCCGGCCTAGCCAATATTAATGTGCGAGAGCGAGACAGCAGCTGTGCCGCTCATGTGGTTATTCAATTCTTGTCCCGCCGCACTCTTCTTGCTCCTTACATAAGTTGAACACGATTGAGAGACACATAAATACTTGATTCAATATTAAATTGAATTTCAACACACAGGTTGCCTGCAAGGCTGCGTACCCAGCTGCTACTCTCGCTGCCCGTAAGTTCCATGTTGCCAGCACACAGCGCAGCGCGGAGATCTCCAACATTCTGGAGGAGAGAATCCTGGGCGTTGCACCCAAGGCCGATTTGGAGGAAACTGGCCGTGTGCTGAGCATTGGTGACGGTATTGCTCGTGTCTATGGCTTGAACAACATCCAAGCCGATGAGATGGTGGAATTCTCCTCGGGCCTCAAGGGCATGGCCCTCAATTTGGAGCCCGACAACGTCGGTGTTGTCGTCTTCGGTAACGACAAGCTGATCAAGCAGGGCGATATTGTCAAGCGTACCGGCGCTATTGTCGACGTGCCCGTCGGTGATGAGCTGCTCGGCCGTGTTGTCGATGCTCTGGGTAATGCCATTGACGGCAAGGGCGCCATCAACACCAAGGATCGTTTCCGTGTCGGTATCAAGGCCCCCGGCATCATTCCCCGTGTCTCTGTGCGCGAGCCTATGCAGACTGGTATCAAGGCCGTCGATTCTCTTGTGCCCATCGGTCGTGGTCAGCGTGAGTTGATCATTGGTGACAGACAGACTGGGTAAGTGAAATCCCTTTGATACAAATGAGCTCTATACTATATGGTACTTTCTATCATGCAGTAAGACCGCTCTGGCTATTGATACCATCATCAACCAGAAGCGTTTCAACGAGGGTCAGGATGAGTCGAAGAAACTGTACTGCATCTACGTCGCTATTGGCCAGAAGCGTTCCACCGTCGCCCAGATTGTCAAGCGTCTGACCGACTCCGGTGCCATGGGTTACTCCGTCATTGTGTCGGCCACCGCCTCCGATGCCGCTCCCCTGCAGTATTTGGCTCCCTACTCTGGCTGCGCCATGGGTGAATACTTCCGCGACAAGGGCAAGCACGCCCTGATCATCTACGATGATTTGTCCAAACAGGCTGTCGCCTACCGTCAAATGTCCCTGCTGCTGCGTCGTCCCCCAGGTCGTGAGGCCTACCCCGGTGATGTGTTCTACCTGCATTCGCGTCTGTTGGAGCGTGCCGCTAAGATGTCCCCAGCCATGGGTGGCGGTTCATTGACTGCCCTGCCCGTGATTGAGACCCAGGCCGGTGATGTGTCCGCCTACATTCCAACCAACGTCATTTCGATCACTGACGGTCAGATCTTCTTGGAAACCGAGTTGTTCTACAAGGGTATCCGTCCCGCCATCAACGTGGGTCTCTCCGTGTCCCGTGTGGGTTCCGCTGCCCAGACCAAGGCCATGAAGCAGGTCGCCGGTTCCATGAAACTGGAGTTGGCCCAGTACCGTGAGGTCGCCGCCTTCGCCCAGTTCGGTTCCGATCTGGATGCCGCCACCCAGCAGCTGCTGAACCGTGGTGTGCGCCTTACTGAGCTCCTCAAGCAGGGACAGTATGTGCCCATGTCCATTGAGGATCAGGTAAAACTATTGACATCATCTCGATATTATGTAGGATTGACTGTTATCCTCTCTCTTTTCGTGCGCTTAACAGGTTGCTGTCATCTACTGCGGTGTGCGCGGTCACTTGGACAAGATGGATCCCGCCAAGATCACCAAGTTCGAGAAGGAATTCTTGCAGCACATCAAGACCACCGAGCAGGGTCTCCTGGATACCATTGCCAAGGAGGGTCAAATCTCCCAGGCTGCCGATGCCAAGCTGAAGGATGTGGTCACCAAATTCATGTCCACCTTCCAGGGTTAAACAGCTAAGCAGAAGTTCTACGAGCAGCAGCAGTTATATCATAGATATTGGGGCAAGCAAATAAAAAGTGGATTGCAATTATTATAAGCCGAAATCAACGTTAATTAATAATAATGGAGACTGCCCGAACGCTGCGCGTTGATGAAGCAACATCCGCATCAACTAAAAACAAAACAATTACATCAACAAGAAAACTACACCCTAAGAAAATATAAACAAAAACATTATAAAAACTCAAGAAAACTTACTTTGCGCATTCATGTTTTCCTTCGCTGTGCGGCTCCGTGTCTCGTCCTTGCTACACACACACATAAACTGGGAGAGAGAGAGACGAAGAGAGAGAAAGCGGGACTTACACGGAACCATCAGCGAGGATCTACTTCGAATTTCAGCACTAGTCGAGTCTAAAGAAACCGTACTTCTGTTGTTCTAGCCTAAACTTTAATCAATATTTGTAATATTGTAATCGAGAATAGTCGAAAAATACCCGTTTGTGGATGATTGTGAAACGATGAAAATAAAAACGATACTAATTATACACTTACATACATCATGTAGATATCTTTGAAAAGTGATCACTATTTGAAGAATCATTGATCGGAGGGAAATGATACTTATTGGAAAGGATGTGATAATTGCTACTTCTATTTTTCAATGAAATTGGATACTAACTACAAAATGTTCAATCTTGAATAAATAGTTTTCAGGAAAAGTTTTAATAGTATAGAAAAACTTATTTAGATGTGATAGGAGAAAATATGCATAGATTTTATTATAGAAGTCAAAAATTATCTAAAATTGATTTATATGTAATAAGGAACTTTGTGCTTAGGAGACTAACGTTCTATTAAATAATCTTTAAAGTAATACCAAATGGATAATGGATATATATATATAATATTAGGAGGTGAGTATAAATGTGGATCTGGTGCTACATTCAGTCAAGATAAAAACTTTATGCAGGCTGTTTTTCGATGAAGAATTTTAATTTTTTTACTTATATGTCTTACAAAACTGTTCGTCCCATTAACTATCTACAAGCTGCCTATAATTTACTACCGGGACTGCCGATCCTTAGTTGAATAATATACTATAGCTACACAAATGTTTCGAAAATAATTAAAATTTTAGTAAAAAATTAACATAAATATTAAGACTACTTTGATTTACAAAATAAATCTCATGCATAGGTGCTTTAAATCCCAAGTTTGTGAAAGTAGCTTCCTCAGACAGTCCTAATCCTGGCATATTTCCCGAGATTAGAAAATTTTCTATTCACGATTCGTCTGGACAAACATTGTCTAAGAACCGAAAAGGCATTTACTAATTGCAATCCAGTCCTAGACAGAATGTCCTTTCTTTTAATCTGTCTAAAGTCTCAGCTGATCCGCCTGCAGCAGCTGTTTGCTGCGCAAAAGGACACAGTCCAAAAAGGACTTCACACAACCTTCTTGTCGCCCGTGACTGACCTTGCAACCTCTCAGCGGGCATGCGGATCTGCAGCCATTCTACCTGACTTCACCTCGCAGGATAATAGACAGCTCGATGTCTCGGTTGCTCGGTTGATTGTTCGGTCTCTTCACGCTCTGCATATTTCGTTAACAGCCACACAGAAAAAGGCACAGAGCTAGAAGTGAAAACCCGAAGCTCTTTCTATTTATGATACCCATATCCAATAAATACACAGAGCACATGTATGCGTGTTCGTGTGTGTGTCAGGGCAGGACTCAAAAGGCTGCTCCTGCCAAAAAGAAAAATCGCTTTGATTATATGGGCCTCGCTGCTTGGGGCCATCAAATGTTGCCAGCGTGTTGTTGTTGTTGTTGTTCCCATTGCCGTTGTTGTTGGGTCGTTGTCGCTGCCGTTGGCTGCTTTCTTTTTATTGTTGCATTTGTTTGCTCGTAAAAGTGTCGAAATTAATGAGAGCCATAAAACCGTCAAACTTAAATTTCGAACAGGCGCGCAGCGGCCTCAGCAAGTCGACTGCTGAAACATTTGCTGCCCCAGTCGTGCTCACAGTTGAGCTCTCGCACACACCTACACAGCGTCATTCCCACACACACACGCACACATAGACAGCGCAGCTAAATACATATTTACATATACAGACACACACCGACACGTGCGCGTGCAGACAGCGACGACGTCGACCGACAGAGACGTCGAACCAATGCTGCCGGGCAATTGCGATGAAACGGGCGAAAGCAAGAACAAAAACCACTCTCTCACACACACACACACATGCTCATGTGGAGTTCGAATGTAAGACATAAGGGAGGGAAAAACTGACCTGCGATCAAAAGCAAGCAGCCAAGAGCAAAGTTAAAGTTGAAGCGAGAGGCAAACACGTTTCAATGCTTTCCCATTTTGTTCCCTTTGTTTGGCTGTTCAGTTTGTGTATGTGTGTGTGTGTATATCTGTCTGTTGATAAGGAGCAGAGCCCACATAGGGGTCGCAGTTGTGTCTCGCCTTGTAATTACTTTTTGAGTAATGTTCCGGTTTTCAGCTCTCGCAGAGATTCCCATCAGCTGCTGAGAATAAATGGCGCCAAATGCAAAAGAGAGATTTGTTATGTTTAAAAGTACACAATGTTTATTTGCAATGAAATGTAATTGTAATGTGTAATAGTCGTGGGATATATAAAATTGTATACATAATTTTATTAAAATAATTATTACATAGCACAAATGCCAAACTCAATTGCTTAACTAAATACAAATATATTCAATATGCATAAAATGGACTCTTTTTTTTTTTTTAGTTTTCTTTTTAGAATATAGCTTAAAAATACTTTGAGGCAACGCCGATATTGTTCAGCCAGCAAATGCGCTCGTTGCTCACCATTTTATCTCCTTGGTGCTCTCAGTGTCCGTTTCTCTCTCTCTATATCTTTTTTACACGCAGGATTTTAACACATTACATACATACATACATATACAGAACATATATAGAGCAGCAGTATTATTTATGAGGGAAAAGTGAAGAGTGAATTTGAATATGAGGTAAGGGGGGCGGGGCTGGCTGCCTTTGCTAGTGATCACCTTTAAAACGGCGACGACACAAACGCAAAAAGTACACAAAAATTCGTAGTTATCGATTATCGATCATTATTGCAATCACTCACACGTAAAGGACATACACACACATATATATGATTGAAGTTGGAACACGAAGAAAACGAAAAATACACAAATTTAAATTATTAAACAAATTGAACTAAAAAGTGCAGTCGAAAGCTGCACAAACTAAAGAAAGTCTTGCATGATCGTAGATGGGGGAGAATCGCTCTCGCTCTACTTCTTGCTAGCAGCCCCCACAATGGAATCCATGAGTGGACCGCATAGCTCAGAGCGCAGCGCAATCTTCTGGAACTTATTGGCCTGATACTTGTTGTAGATGGCCCGTAACTTCGACGTGGGCGCCTCACGCGCCAACTTGGCGATCTGACGCGTTATCGGCCGCAGGTGCTGCGCCGTGTAATGGGAGTAGTGCTCCAGCGTAGGTGTCCAGTGCTTGTTGTTGAATCCCGTGGCAGCTCTGGCATTGCCATTGAGCAAGTGTAGCGACAAGAACAGAGAAGCGGCTGCAATCTGTAAAAGGAAATAAACACTTAAAACTGATCGATATGTTCTTATCGATAGTAGCAAACTTACCTCTGATGGCTTGTAGCTGGCCAGTTCGTAGTCCATGGCTGCCAGCTCCAAGAAGTACTTGGACATGGCATGATGAGCATCCTCGGCACACGCCGCCTTCGAGTAGCGACGCAAGAAGTGAATGGGCAACGGACGCGACAGATTGTTGTCGATCGCCTTGAGGATCTGCAGCTCCATTAAACGAATCTCGCGAGCCGTGTAAGTATCATCAGTGATGAACACAAAGTCCGCCATTGCTGGCGGAAAGAGTTCCTCATACTTGGTGGCAATGAAGAGAGCCGTAACACCAACCAGCTGCAAATACTTGCGCTTGGTGTCCTTGGCCACCTGCAGATAGCGATCGATGATAGCGACAGCCAGATGGAAGGTTTCGGCCACCAAATGGAACTGCAAGTGCACCTCGTTGATCCAATCGATGAGAACCGCTCGCATCTTGTACGACACCTCCACTTGGTTGGCCAAATGATCCGAATGAATTGGCTGCTCCTTCTCTAGCTGATACAGATAGTCATAGATATCATTGACATACTCTGACACCAAGATCAGATTGTCATGATCATCTGCATCGATATCTTCCACCTCCGCCAAACGTTTGGTGGAGTGTGACACTGCTGTCGTTGGCTGTGTGGCAGCTGCCACAGTTGTTGCTGTTGCACCTGCCTTACGGAGCTTGTTGGGCGAGATCAGCACCAGAGGGGCTTGCTCCTTCTTGAGCACGGCAGGCTTCAGCAACGCTTCCTTCTTGGCCACTACAGCAGTAGCTGCTGTCACATTAGGCTTGACTGCCACAGCTGTTGTCTCCTTCTTGGCCACATTGTTCGGCTTGGCGAGTGCAGCGCGCAACTTGGTCAAGGATTTGCGCGACAAGTTGCTGTCCTCGCGACGCATCGTGTTCAGCTTCTCCTCGGCAACGGGTTTCTGTTGCTTGGCTGCTGCAGCAACTGCATAGTGGGAGGATTTGATTGGAATGATCTTCTTGGCCAGCTGCCTCAGAGGATACTTACGTTTGCTTTGCGCATTGACCACTGTGGTCGTTGTCGATCCTGCTGCTGCAACACGAGTGGCGTGCAACGTGCTCGCGGCCAACTGCCGGGACATGACATCAGCTGCGGCAACATTGGTGCGCACGGAATTGGAGCGCAGCAGTGGACCAGTTGTCTTCACAACAGGCGCTGCCGCATTGTTGGCATTGTTCACGCCCAGTGGCTGCTTCTTCCAGTGCGTGTCCACGCGAGCTTTCGTCAATTTCACATCCTTCAGCCTGCATTTAAATGCAATTAATCCACTAAAATGTGATTGCAACTGAAAATTTAGAGAAACTCACTCTTTTTGTGCAACATCCTTGGCAGCGATGACGGCACGATTGATGCCACGATTCTGCAAATCGCCCAGAGCGGCGCGTTTTGTGGTTGCCTCGTTTGTGGGCACTGTCATTTTCTTCACATGCACTTGGTTGTATTTCTCCGATGCATTCTACAAATATGGAGAGGGATCCCAGTTATTTGTGGGTCAATGTCACGGCGGCCATTTTGGAAGAACAGTGAAAGAGTGTGCAAAATAGATTTGCAAGCAGCGGTACATGAAATGTACCGCAATTGTTGCGAGTGCGCAGAAAAGGCGCCAAGTGCGTTTACCGCTGCTGCAGCAGAAGCTACAACAACAAAGCAGGCAACGGCATTTTTTTCTTTTTGATAGACGCAACTAACGCAGCAATGGCGGCTGCGCCTGCGTCGACGCTAGCGCCGCTGCTAACGCTTTGCGATGCTGGTGCTGAAAAATTTGATAAAATGTGCATTGCGAGAGATTCTTACCTCGTCCAAAAGCATTTTCATTGCTGTGCTTGCCATCTTGATAGATTTATATTATTCCTTTGTAATTTAAATAAATAGAACGCTTTGATTTGTATTTTTGTTGTACTTGAGCGCGTCACTTTTTTGGAACGCTAAATTTCCGATACTTTTTCAAATAGTATGTTTCATTAATCAATGTTGAATAACTTGTTTTAAGATTGCACAAAATATAATTTACAACTTTTTATTTCAACGATTGCTGTTTTAATTCGAAAATATTTCCTTTTTTGTCGAGTTTTTCGAGCTCTTCGCACGATGCGTTCGCCAGCAGATGCCGTTTAGATTTAAAATGCACGCCAAGTGCAGAAAACGATGTGACCACACCAACAGCTGTGTTTAAAGCCCAAAAGGCAGTGTGACCGCTGTGTATGCATTGCAAAGCAACTCTGTGTTTACCGTGAACATAGCATGTGTTGTAGCAATTAGCTTTTGTTTTGTACTGCAAGTGCTGCCCATAATATTTTTTTACAAATAAAATACGTTACAAGGAAATTGTTTGAATGTTTTGCATTGTAAATTAGTATGTAGTAAATTGACAGCAGTTGAGTGTGTTGATATGTAAAAGATATAAGTACGTTTCATAGTGCCAATCAATCATTGCCATCACACACTGATTGCATCAATTAAAAGTTGATCACTTCAATTGGCTGCATGGCTGGCGTGTTGCATCTTCATTGAAAATGGGCTCTTCGACAATTTAGCGCTAGTTTTGTATTTGCATTTGCATTGCTGATTTAAGATTTCCTTCACAATGTACTTCTTGTTGTTACTTCAAACCGAACGGAAATGCAACATAATTCTCGGTTTGTTTTTTTACTCGACTGTGATGATCAGTGTCAAGTTTTCGTCTGGGCCGGCTACCCCATCATTTTCAGGCACTTGACCACAAAAAACAATAAACAACAACAATACCAACAACAACGACTAACCAGAATAACAAAAAACAGTAATAGCAGCAAACAATTGCCATCGCATCATACGGTTCTGCATTTTTTGCTAATTTTTTCGGCTGCTTTACTTAACGGTGGCGTTCTATTGTTCCGTTCCGCCCCGACACCAGCTCATTAGCATATTTTGTAGCTCCATCTCCAACTTCAGACCCCAACGACTTCTGCTCCACCAACACACCACAGCGCAGCTCACGAGCACTTTTAGCTGTCGCTGCAGAAGCCGATGGCTGTTTTGTCGACGATCGTGTGCGCCATCGGCTTGAATAAAGTTTTCCGCAGTCGTGATTTTTCGTCATTCGCGAATGTGGCGCTGCCGTTGAAAGATCGCGCGCATTCAACTCGAAAACTCACTCGAAACAACAACGAAACTCACACACCAAGAAAAAAAAAAAAGAATACATAAAAATTGGTGGAAATTCTCTTGGTTCTTGAATCTGTTTAATTAAGTTAAAGCAAAAACCAGAGCAAATCGATTGGATTGACCTCGAAATCTTATCTAACTGAAACGGTCAGCGCGCAGTGTTTATTTATATGTATTTATTTTTATATATTATATGTTATATTTGTCTGAATTTTTGGCCAAAGTGTAATAAAAATCATAAATCGTACTGCAAATCGTTCTGGTTGAGAGCGGCTCTTGATTTCTGTTTGCGCGGCGTTTAAATCAAAATAAATGCGTATAAATGTGAAAACAAAAGCAAGCATTATGCATAGAATACAGACAACATTTTGTTTAACAGTGTTGAAGAATTTAAATCGTTTCCCTTCAATTGCAAGTGGCGCCAATAAAATGTTATCTGCAAGTGCTGCCCGTCGCCTGTATGAGGAAGTGCAAACAAATATTGATAGCCACACTTATGACAAGTGCTACCAATTGATAGTGTAATCGATACCACAAAGGACTTAAGCAACAAACTTGCATGCACAAAAACAAAAAATTAAAAGAAAAAAAGTAAAGCAGTGCACAAAAAGGTCAACAACAAAATAGACAACGATACCACACTGACTGCAATTAATTAGTGCATAAACAGTTAAATTAACTGCCGTAAAAGTGCATTCACTTTTCTCTCTGGACTGTTGCTTCTGCTGCAAGAGAAACACAAAATACATATTTGGTTTCTATTTTCTGAGGTTTTCCTTTTGGTTTATTTGCAGAAAATGTAATACAAGTAAAAATTATGACGCAAATACGCAAGTTAAATTAAGTGGATTGGCAAAGAAGCCACAGAAAAATAAAAGAAGGTTTTGTGCAATAAATGCAATTTGTGCAATCCACAAACAACAACGAAACAATAAAACCACATTTGAGCAAGCAACACAATAAGTACTTACAAATGTAAATACTATTACAACAAATCGCTTAATCGTTGTCAACATTAAACAAACAAAAAAAGGCAGCGTCGTTATGTCTGCGCCAGCAGCTAATCAGCGTCAACGCAAGCTTCTTCAGTCCACATCGACAGCGACAGCGAAGTCGCATTGTTATCGTCATCGTCATCGCTTGTGCCTAATTGTTTTGGCCGCGACTATCGCTGTCGCTGTCGCTGCCTCTGTCGCTGTCGCTGCTGACGTCGACGACGCTGTCCACATTGAGCTGCGACGCAGGAGAAGCGTCAACTGGAATGGCATTGAGGTAATTCTTTTGTGATTGATATTTGATTTTGATTTTGAAATGCATTTATTACATGGCCACGCGATGCATTAATCGACAATGTATCATCCGATTAATGTCACCCGATATCAGCCTCCCATAACCCATAAACGATTCCCCATAGTACGATTATGATTACTTCGTGTGTCAGGTGATTATTCAGGCCAAACTGCAGCGTGCACAAGAAACTGCAAACGCGTGATTCATTCAGAAGTGTCAGCATATTCATAAACATTCATTTTCCATGTACATACATACATACATATATTTTGGGGGGCGCGGGGCGTGGCAGTGAACTAATTCTTTCAACTGCAACACAGCAACTCGAGACGTTGAATGACCCTTTCGTAATTGGACGCCCAGAAGGCAGCAGGCAACTGTCCATTAAATTGAAGAGCACCCAGCAAGCAAACAACCAGAATTACAACTACAACAACAACAACAACAACTGCTGCCAACATTCATAAACGTTTGTCGGCAATTGACGGTTAAATTACATGATTTCTGTTTCATCAAACATTTTTATTCCATCCTTCAAGCGTCTTCAAGAATGTGAGTTCAACCAGCTGGCGATTCTCAGTTGAGCTTCAAGAGAATTCCTTTTCATCTCTATTGACTCTTTTTTTTGCTAGCTGCCTTCAATTTCAATTTGCTTGCATGATTTATTTGACAGCTGAAAGTCTTCATTTCAGTTTGTCAAATCATTCATGAAATTTATGTCAGCTGCTATGAAAATGCTACAACTCAGACTTCGAGCTGAAGTTATAAAGAACTTTTGTTCCTAGCTGCTTTTTGAGTGGATTCCATTCATCATTTGCTGGAGATCATTTAGCTCAAGGAAGACTAGCTTCCATATTCAATGTTTAATAAATAAAGTAAATACTAAAGAAAATCAACCATTTTTTTGTTAATTATATAATTGATGAAACTCTGAAATAATTTTAAGGACAACGCAAATTTAAAATGAACACTAATATTCATATCACAAAACTTGAAATTTATTTGTATGAAGTTTTGACATGATTTGAGTTATGTACATATATATTTGGGAATATAAATTTGTTGGTAACATCAACAACATATCAAGTACATATTGCATATTATAAAAGCCAATATTATTAAGCACATGGATAAACTTTTTTGTGCTCAAATTTGGAAAAATGTTGTCTACAAAACTTTAAAATTGATTTACAAATTTTAAAAATTGAAGACACTTGCTACCTATTTTGAATAAAGGCAGTATTATTATTATAATATACCATACTAATATACCGAAAATTACTGGTATAATGATCTAGTACTGCATTCAAAATATACCATAGAGTACAAAATAATAATAATACAAAATATAACAGATTGGCCTTTTCCCCTACAAAAGTATTTCTTAAAAAACTTTTACAATATTTATCTGACCACAAGAATAATAAATACTAAAGGTATTGACGTATGTACCAAAAATCGTAATTCTAGCTTCCAATTACTCTTGTTATAATATCCATATAAAACAATAAGAAAAAAAAATAAACAGATAAAGAACTCGTAGTAGATTAATTTTCGAATTTAAATACTTTAAAATTATACTTGCGATTGGAATATGAAATCCAAGACATTGTTGAGTTGCTTTCAACTGCAGCTTTCTAATTCGATGCATCGCAAGATTTTCTCTAAATAGAATCTGCATTAAAATGTATTTAATTTCGAGAGCAGCTGCTTTAATGGCCAATTGTGAGAATGCCGAAGAACATGGCGCGATTTTTAACGGCTGAGAAAAATTTCCCTCCGTCAGCAGGTGAGGCCAATAAGTGTGGCGCGATATATTTTTTTTTGCTTCGCAGGTGTGTGAAATTTGCAACTTGCGAACGCCAACTGAACGTAAACGCAAACGAGAACGTCACGGGTATTCGGCGGCAAGTTATTGACCCAAGTTGGAAATTAGTTTGGATGACTATTAAGTGCTCCGTCCGATGGGGTCGACGATGTGTTGTGTGTGTTGTGTGTCTCAGTTGAGAACCTTTTGCTTGTTTACACTCGGTCTTTCTTTCCATTTTCCGCCATGATTACGAGTGTATATTGCCAGAGGAGTAGAGTTTTTCTCCCAATTGGTCTTACATGTTACCTATTTACCTGTTGCCTGTTGCCGACCATTTACTCTGACTCCAATTTCAGCTGAACTTTTTGTTTGTTTTTCCTCTACTATTTTTATACCCGCTACCCATAGGGTAGAAGGGTATTATAAGTTGGTGACGACAGGAAATGTATGCAACAAGTTGAAGGAGGCATCTCCGACCCTATAAAGTATATATTCTTGATCAGCGTCAACAGCCGTCCGCCTGTCTGTCCGTCTGTCCGTATAAACACCTATATCTCAGAGACTATAAGTGATAGAGCTACAATTTTTAGTCGACAGCATTTGTTATGTTTGCACTCAGATCAAGTTTGTTTCAAATTTTTGCCACGCCCACTTCCGGCAAATCGAATAGCAAGCTTAATTTTAAAGCTAGAGTCGAATTTTGGTATATATACTAATAACTATAGTCATTAAATCATTGATATCTGAAAATTTGGTTTGAAATGGGTAGCGGGTATTTCACAGTCGAGCATACTCGACTTTAGCTTTCTTACTTGTTTTTTTTTTTGCCCATGCTATCCACAGGTCACGCAAAATTTCATCACATAATCAGCCAAGGGGCGATTACAGCGCCCGGAGATGGGTTACAATCGAGTGCGAATACGAATACGAATACGTATAGGAGTGTGAGTAGTGAGTACACTCACATGGCTACGAGTTTACCAAATGTTGATGCAGTCAGTTTCCACTTCCACTCTTGTTTTTGTTTTGCTTTTTTTGTGTGTTGTGCTGGGCTTTTCCGGCACTCTTGATGGACCCGGCCTTTTATGCTGTTGCCCTTGCCTTCAATTAGTGTCATTTTATCGAACATTGTTTGAATGCACTCACGCAAAGGCAAAAAACTGAGTGTGGATGAATGTGTGATTCAATGCTGCGGGCTTTAGTTTGGTCCAGTTTAGTTTTAGGTTTAAAATAAAAGTTTATTTGATGTTCGCGATTAAAGTGGAGCAAATAATCTGCGTCGATAAATTATCGAATTACTATCGATCACTTAATTTTGGAAATGAATTATTTGTGTTAAGGTCAGTTCAAATAAAGTATTTCAACAAAATTAAACCAAAAATTTCAACTTCGATGTTTAAGAAACAAATAATTTAAGAAAATAACTAAATTTAGCATTCACTTTCTTTGCCCTTGAACTATCGATTCTATATTGATGATTAATGCTGTGGCTCATTAAAACATCTTTGTTTACTCTTTGAAATTAGCAAACACTAAATGTTTGAGGGAATTTCGCATGTGGTGCACTTAATCCAAAGCAATTTGAAATTGTTAATTAACTAAGAATTCATAAACAAAGCAAAGTGCTTTAACTAGCAGATGAACGATTTATTATCGAAGTATTGCAAGATAAATCTAAAGTTAGCCCAAAAATAGATTTGATGTAGAATCTAGCTACTGAGCAGCCACGCCCCATTTTGACAGCTTTGCTGTTGTTGGACATACGATCACCCACCGGCAATTTGTGCAACACCTTCTCGGTGTAAGTAATTTGAGAAGAGAGCATTGGAGCTGGGGCGGGGATTGTTGAGGGGAGGGGGGGGGGGGGGGGGTGTGTTACTGACCGCCCATTAGAGCCCAACGAAGCGCTCTTCACGCTTCGCTGCCGCAGCTCGAGCGACGCGCTTTTCCAAATGTAACAACAAATTAAATTAAATAATAGCACAAGTGGGCACACGCACATTAAGAGTTCATTCGTGTCTATCGCTGGCTGCTGCTGCTGACCGATATACGTCTCTGCTTCCGATATTCGATGCCGATAACAGAAATCGGATTTGCAAACTTTAAATAGCGGTCAGCTGCCTTTACCCTCGACTTTAACTTCAGCTTCAACTTCAACTCCAACGCAAAATGAAAATTAAAAATGTGGGGGAAAAAAAAAGTAAAAAGCAAAACCCGTAATGGGTATTTTCCTAAACTAATTTTCTATTGTTGCGTGCAGTGAAAGTGTTTATTTTGGTTTTTGAGTGTTCGGTTTGCAGGTTTCAAAGTTGAACCCTTTTGGGCCTCACAAACAACCATCAACATCATCAACATCATGGCTGAGCTCTTCTGTTTGCTGCGCTCTTTTTACGCTTTGTTGAACTGCGCTTCTTACGCTTTTTTGCGTTTTGCATAAAACCCCATTTAAAAGATCTCTCGTTTCCCTTTCTCTTCTTTCAACCACTTGCAGCTGGACGAGAACGCACTGCTGGAACAACTGGCTGGGCATGAGCGTGCCCTCATCTTTGGCTCCAAGTCGGGTAAGCGAAAGAGATTCTGGCACTCAGCCAGCCGATCGGAAAGATAAGCTAACTACCCGGGTTTATGACAATCACTGACTTCTATTTCTACAACTATCTCTTCCCCTTCTCCTTGGACTAATTCTAATTCTTTTGCTAATATTTTTACTCTCGCTGCTCTTCATCATATTGCAGCCAATAACGGTAGGGAATTTTCTAATGCAATTACATTATATAAAGCCAACAATTTGATACTATGTATTGTAAATAATTCCCTATTGTTAATACCTCTGCAACTATTAAAACTTAATAATTCATTGCTATTCCTTCAACTAATTCTTAACTTTATAGATAATTACTTATTTATCATACTTCTGCAACGATTATTATAAACATATGCAGCTTCAAACTCTATAATTAGTTGCTCTACTTTTGTTTATTCCTATTCCTATTATAATTATTCATCTGATTATTAATACAACAACTTCTATTACAAACTCCATATTGGCTGCCACTTCTATTACAAATATTAATTCTACTATTAAAATAATTGTATATTTACATTAATTACAATAATTAGTGCTATTAAGTATAATAGTATTATTTATATATTTTTCGCTAACTGCAACCATTTTTACATGTACTTCCATTTAATCATGAAATAACTTTTTGTTACATTTTCAATAGAATTTGTATTAAGAAAATACTATAGATCAACTTCACTATTATATTTTTAATATTACTTCAAGACTAGACAAGACAAAACTAGAAGAAATCTATTTCCTTGTATTTGTTGCAATATTCCATTAATTTTACAACTATTAAACGATTTTTGATTTGAATACTACTTTTTGTAATATATATATTTACAATTAGTGCGTATTTTTCTTAGTAATTATAGTTGTATTAAAAATATACTAAAAGGAACATTATAATATTTATTTTTTTATCACACTACTTAATACTTTCTATATTTTCTTTAAGTTCAATAGGTAGGAAAATACATATGTTTCTTTTTAATATACATATATACAATTTCCAATCTTTAACAACACAATTTTGTTATGCTACTATTAAAATATATTAAAAGGAATATAATAATACTTATACTTTTTTTGTTTCCACTAAGTGTACTTCTTTCTATTTCTGCGACTTCTTTAACTATAATATTAAAGATAATATTCCACTTTTCAAAATACATTTACAGTTAGTGCGTTATGTGCAACAATACTATACAATTTATAGTACTTATATTATCAACTATTATAGTATCGTATTTGACATTTGTTGTAGTATCAATATAACCAAAAATTCTTAAATCTACTTCATCTACTGCTACTCAACTTTTTATTGACTTATTCATTATTGTATTGTATTTAGTATTTGTTATAGTATCAATAATATTACATTCCTTTTCTATTACTATTTATACCCGCTACCCATAGGGTAGAAGGGTATTATAACTTTGTGCCGGCAGGAAATGTATGTAACAGGTAGAAGGAGGCATCTCCGACCCTATAAAGTATATATATTCTTGATCAGCGTCAACAGCCGAGACGATCTAGCCATGTCCGTCTGTCCGTCTGTCTGTCTGTGTGTCTGTCCGTCTGTCCGTCTGTCTGTATGAAACACTGGATCTCAGAGACTATAAGAGATAGAGCTATAATTTTTTTTCGACAGCATTTGTTATGTTTGCACGCAGATCAAGTTTGTTTCAAATTTTTGCCACGCCCACTTCCGCCCCCGCAAATCAAAAAAATCGAATAACAAGCGTAATTTTAAAGTTAAAGCTGCGAATTTTGGTATATATAATAATAACAATAGTATTTATGATTCCTGAGAATTTGCTTGCGATCAGATAAAAATTGTGGAAGTTATTAAAGAAACACTTTTGTATGGGCCAAAACGCCCACTTACGGGGGGTCTCAAATGCTTTAGCCGACAATCTGCTGTATTGTGCCGTCTATGGTATATTTTAAATGTTAGTATCACATCGTTATACCAAATATACCATTTGGTATATTTTTAGTATTTTGCAGTATTTTTTGGTATATTTTGAAAATAATACCGCAATATTTTGCTTTTATTCAAAAGGGGTAGCGGGTATCTCACAGTCGAGCACACTCGACTGTAGTTTTCTTACTTGTTTTTTTACTGTCACTCAGTTTATTATTTACTGTTCTGTTAATACTTAATCTATCTTAACTCCATCTTAAACTAAAACTTAAGTTAAACTTTAACAAGTATTAACAAAAGTTTTATTATTTACGCAAATATTATAATTTAATTTGCAACATTGATTCAGTTACTCTATTATTCCTCTTACTCTGACTAAAACTAATATTTACCTCTGCTTTTCCAACTCTACCTTCAACTTCTGTTATATACGGTACGCTACCAAAATTTCAGCCCACTCTTTTAACTGCTACTTTCAATGTCTGGCCTACTTCTGCTCAAACTTTTCCTACTTCTTTCACTGCTATTTTTCGTTGTGCCACTAAAATGCTCAGCTTGACTCTGAAAAGTGTTTTTTTGGGGGGCAATGTCAACAGCTGTCAGGCAGTCAGTAGTCGAGAGGCCACTGCAACATGTTATTAAAAGAATGTGCGATTGCCACCGACGATGACGATGACGGGGCACACACAGTGAGTGAGTGGGTGGACCATTGGGGCATGTGGCAGGTTAATGTGCGCAATTATTGATTCGGAGAATGCGCATTTTGGGCAGCATTGTTCCGCGTAGCAAAAAAAAGTGTGTTTAGCATTGTTTACCTGCTTTGCAGTGCCCGAATTCAAATTGGTTCATTTGGCGCGCAGCAGCGGCGCACAGCAAGAGAAGGAGCAACAACCGTTGAGACGGGAGCGACGCAGTGCGGGGCAAGGTAAGTTTGGCACAGATGCCACAAATATCTATGTGTGTGTGTGTGTGTAGTTCGTGCTGCTCCAGTTGCTGCTCGCAGTCGGACATCGTTTTGTGCGAATTGATTAATTAAAATTCAAATGCATTCGCCAGCCAACGAAGCTGAAGCTGAAGCTGATGTGAAGCTGCAACTGCCACTGCAGCAGACGCCGCAACTGATCGACGATGCCTTCATCTTCATACGCCGCACAGCGAACAGCACGCAATTTGTGGATCATTCACCGCAGTTGTTGCAACGTCTCGAGCGTTGCTTCTATCGCAGTCCATGGGCAGCGCTCGATTTGTGTGACGAGCAAAGTGTGGTAAGTAAAGAGAGAGAAGAAATGAGTTAGCCTTGTGGCACTTAATGAACTTGTCAACGCACACTTTGGCAGCGTGGAGTGTTTCAGCAGAATGCGAGTAACTTTGTCATCCATCCGCTGCCAGCGCGTTTTGGGCCAGCGGCTCATGTGCTCTACCAGGCGCGATTAGATAAGAGTCGCAGCGAAAACAGCAACAACAACGAGACGACACCGTTAGATACTCAGCTGCAGTTCGAGCCCGATGCAGCGGAATTCAACGAACCGCGGCATCCACAACATCAGCAGCAACATCAACAGCAGCTGCCTCATCAACGCCAGCATCTGCATCGCAAATCGCAATCACAGCTGCGCTTGCGCTATCATCCGCGTCATCATCATCATGGCAATGGCATTCCCAGCAGCAGCAGCAGCAGCAGTGGCACATCATCCACATCATCGCAACGTCTGCGACGGCATATTGGTGGCATGCCACCACGTCGCTGGCCCGTGCCACATGAACTGCACATTGAGACGGCGATTTTTGTCGACAGCGATTTGTATCGCCACATGGAAAAGAATTTCCCCAAGGACACCGAGAGTCAACTCATACGCTTTGTCCTCGCCATGATCAATGGCGTTCAGTTGCTCTATCATCATCCAACGCTGGGCAGACGCATCAATTTTGTGCTGAAGCGTTTGGAGATCTTTCGCAAGGATCCGCCCGAGTTGCGTCGCTCCAGTGACATTGACACTTATTTGAGCAACTTTTGCTTGTGGCAAAAGAGTTTGAATCCGCCTTCGGATGCGGATTCATTGCACTACGATCATGCTGTCATCCTCACCGGCCTCGATCTCTATGTGATTGGCAAGAATGGCAAGGTCATCAGCCAAGTTGTGGGTCTCGCCCCTGTTGCCGGCATGTGCACTGCAACCTCATCGTGCACCATCAACGAGGGCAAACACTTTGAGAGCGTCTTCGTGGTGGCCCATGAAATAGGACACAAGTGAGTGGGAATTTATAGTGTATATACATTTTCAACATCTTCGATCATTTATACCAAATGTGTAGTTTACTTACTTAGAAATAAAATAATTTCAATGTATATCTGCGATCATTAATACCAAATTGGTATTTTAGATGCAATAGAAAATTTGAAATATGCATTTTTCGAGAATGAATTTAAGATGCACATTTTTAATTTCTTCTCTTTGTTGCCTACAATTCGATGTTCAATTGAAAATCAATTATACCAAATTCATATTTTCTGTCTCATTTTGATTTGCTCCATTTATAAAGTGATTCATGAGTTCCCTCTATGTTTATTGCATTAGCTCATGTTACACTTCCTCAGCTTGGTGTTAAGTAGTTTGTTGTTTGATTAAAATGATTATTAATGGATCTTTATTTCATGATATTCTCAATTCATTCACTTTAAAAATAAAGAACAAAGTCTGTTAATATATTATTTTATTTTCTTTTATTTTGATAATTCATTTTTAATGATCCATATTCTTTTCTGTGAAATTCTTTTTTAATTAATGCAAATGTATTGAAGAACAGTTTTATGTTTCCTAATTTTCTTTGTTGCTTGAAGTTGAACAAAATTTAAATTAAGTATTTGCAGCTTTCTCATTAAGTTCATGTTTTGTCATGCATAATTGTTTTGAATGACATTGAAACTGTCTCATTTTTCATTTCACGATTGTATATGCATTTTAATGTTTTATTTCTATAGTGTTAATAACCAGTTTCTTTTTAATTTAGTGCTGAGTGTTTCTCATTTTGTTAGCTAATAATGAATTATAGTTTAATTTTTCATTTTTAATCAAATTTGATAATACACTTGCTTCATTCAATATTTCATTTTAAATAGGAAGAAATCATTTCATATTTGGTATATTGCAGCACAATTATTTCATTCACTCTTTAATGACTTATTTAAACTCTTTAACTATGTAAAGAAAGAATTTTGTTCATATATTAACCCTTTTTTCATTTGCAGCTTGGGCATGCGCCACGACACCAAGGAGAGCAGCTGCGATCCCAGCCTGCACATCATGTCTCCCACTTTGGGCAGCGGCAAGATTACGTGGTCCAAGTGCTCACGCACCTACTTGGAGGAGTTTCTTGCGTAAGTCATGACATTTTCCATAGAGGTAATCGTACTTAATTGCAACACTTTGTGCTGCAGCCAAGGTCAGGCGGATTGTCTCTTCGATCGTGGTCAGTTTAAGGCGCACTTGGATCACTCGGCGGAGGGAATGTTACCCGGAGAACGCTTCGATGCCAATCAGCAGTGTATGCTGAAGTACGGACAGAGTTCGGTGCGTGCAACGAGCCAAAGTAAGCTGGAAATCTGCCACGATTTGCACTGTCAGCGAGAGCGACTCACATGGACTTCGCATCCGGCTTTGGAGGGCACCGAATGTGGTGACAGCATGGTAAGTACTTTATCAAGGATAATATGATTGACTCTTAATTTGTATCTACTGCTTTACAGTGGTGTCGTGGTGGCTACTGCGTTCAGCGTCCCACTCAAGAGACTGCAATGAGTTCCCTGAAGCAGCTAAGTGGTTTGGTCAAGCCGAGCTATGAGAAGAACAGCGCCAGCTTTGCCGAGTCCAGCAAAATGGGTCAATTTCTCCACGAGTACAAGACAAGCACATGGAGTGATTGGGGCGAAGCCAGCGAATGTGATTCCGGTTGTCTCTACGGTCCATCGCATCGTTTAAGGGAAGGCAGCACGGGATTGCGCACCTACAACAGAAATTGCCTCAACTATCGCTCGCGTTGCATGGGCAGAGATCGCAGGTTTGAGACGTGCATTGCCAAGCAGTGCTACAGTGTGCCCGTCCAGACAATCGGAGACTTTGCCACACAAGTCTGCATGCAGGCGAGGAAATCGGACAGCGAACTCACTGGCGAGGGACAGCAGCTAAGTGGATCGATAGGTAAGAATTTGTTATAGATGGGTAACTTTTTTATGAATTTTATTTCGTTTAATGAAATGTTAACAACATTTAAGTAGAATTTAGCTCTAGTAATTTATTTATTTATATTGTCTAATGATATTTAGTTTGAAAGAATTGATGCAAGTGCATTTTTTGACTTTAACTATTTACCTTCTTATAATTTTGAACATATAAAATTTGTTCAAATTCAAGTGGAATACTAACTTTTGAATTTTCCTGCAGTCCCGCATTTTATTTTATTTATGTAGTCTAAGGACATTTAATGGGATTTTTGTTCATTGTTCCTTTGTTCAGTTTCATTACTATACATTTCATTTTCTGGTGCCGTTTAAAGTGATTTTATTTACTAAACTATAAGTCGTTTTTAGAATTAGAATTTTCATTTTTTATAAACGCAGTTACATTGAATTGAATTTTATGGAATTATAAATTATTTAATGTACATTTTTTAAATTTAATTCAATTTAAAAGTAATTGACTTCACTTCTTGTTAGAAATGTAATGTAAGATAATTCTGTATAATTTATTAATGGTATTATTTCCACTCCTTAGAGGATTCCTGCAAGGTCTTTTGCCGTACAAGGAGCAACGGCACCAAGTCCAGACGCTGGACCTTTCCCGATGGTACAATTTGTCGTGCCAAGCATCATGGAGCCGACGATATAGCTTATTGCATCTCCGGACGCTGTGAGCAGTTCTCCTGTGACAATGCCACCAGCAACTTTTTCAAAATGGACAACACTTTCTGTGCGTATCGCACAACGCAAAGGCCGCAACGCGACTCGAATGAACTCGAAAGTAAACAGCAGCCAAGTTATCACAATAATGTCAGCTACAAGCGCTATGCAGATCGCCTGGATGGTTTAAACTCAAGGAATCGTTACGAGAATGGTATGAATAATGAAACTCTATACTACTATATGTACCTATATAACAAGTAATATTTGCAGAAGTAGCTTTGCGCAATTTCCATGGCCAGGACAATCACATTAGTCCGCAGCAGCCGAGCAAGCGAAAGGTCAGCTCCTCCTCCCATGAGTACAAATACAATTACAATCAACCGGACTCGTATGCCAAGTCAGCACCTCCTCCCGTGTCTGCCTCGCTGGTTGTCGAGTCGGAGCCCGCATCGGAGTGGCAGGTGATATCTGGCTGCCACTCCAACTGCATGACAGAGTCGATGGGTGTGCAGGTGGTCAGCTCTCGACGCACACAGGAGCGCAATGTGCAGCTCTGCACGCACAAGGTGAAACCCTGCGAACGTCTTCTGACTCCAGCTGAATATGCGGAGCAAACGTGTGCGAGGTACAAGCAGAAGGTGCGTGGCTTATCGGGGCATGGCTCACAGATCTCGGCGAGCATTGAGGAGCCGGATCGCAGTTGTCGCGTTGGCTGCCAGGATGAGTTTATCAAGTATCGTTACTATCTGGTGAATGGCAAGAACGGACAGTTTCCCATTGGCACACGCTGCTCGCAGGTGGACCGAAGGTATTGTCTCTATGGCAAGTGCTTAGAGTTTGGCACGGATAACATGCTGAAGCAGCAGTCGCATATTAATCTGGCGCTATTTAGGAGCAAGCGGGATTTGCAGCGCCAGAAGCGAAGTTTCCTCTATTTTGATCCAGTTAATATTACGGAAACTATCACAAAACCACTTCTTAATAACCTTGTGAGCAGTATTTTTGACTTTGAACAACATCAACATCTAGGTAAGTGCACAAAATTGTTGTTAACTCTGCCTTTATTAATCATTCGACCCATTTGATTGCAGACTTTACCCACGACAACATCGAACTATCCAATCCTATTCACGTCTCCACGGACGAACTGAGCAGCAATTGACGACTGCTAATTTAGTGTTTACTTCTCTATCCTCTACACTATAACTTTCATTTAACTATAGCTTATGTGGCTGTCGCTCTGCTCAAGGCGTTCTCAATAACACAATCATAGTAATCTAAGCCTATCTGTAAGTTCTAAGTTGCAAATTGTACAAGTGTTCACTAGTACTAGGCGAAATAAATGTGTGTATGTGAATGTGACTGAAATAAAAAAACAATGAAATGTAATTGGCTTTGCTTGTGGTTACTATATATAGGATTTGGCCTTTAACGAGCCACTGTTTCTATAATTAAGTTCGTTTTTTGTGAATATTTCATATCGCTCATCGAACGTAAAAAATTCCAGCATGATTTTCAGCAGTCAGCCTAAAAGTATGCCACACCAAATTGACGATTCGCTCTGATTTGATAACTTCTTCAAATCAGAACAAGTCTTCAATTTTTCGTTGCATACTTTCCGGCTGTCTGCGATTTACTGCAAGGCGCGCACAAAACTATGCACGCATCACACAGTCAACTGAGGTGCCCCACTCAGTTGCACCGAGACAGACAATCACACACACACACATAGAGTAAGACAACTCACTTGTACGCCTGCACACATACAAATACACAGGCTTACGAACACAAGCGCTCGACACTCGTCTGCTCATCAGTTTTGTTTCCATTTTTGGCGTTTGCATGCAAACACTAACATCCATTACCAATATATTCGATATCAAAAGGATAACAACAACAACTACACACACACTCACACACAGACGAGTTCGATATTGGTGTGCGTGTGCTAGAAATTAGATAAAAACACCTACAAAACGCTGAATATGCCGCAGTCGTCAAGTAAAGCGCGCCCCGTGCAAACCGACAAAACGAAAAAATAAAAAATAAGGTGAACCACGAAGGAAAAACTACAAAATTACCAAGCGATAAAAGTTTAGTGAAAAACCAAGTGGATGTTGTGCTTCGTTTAGTGAGTGTCCTGTGAGCCTTTGGCCTTTGGCCTTTGCATTGAACATTGAACATTGACCAGCCGGCGGCGACGCGTTGCAAGTTCAATGCACCAGAGCGGCGGCAAGTGCAGCGTGCGCATAAATAATGCAATAATGTGTGTTCATGCCCCCAAACAAAGTTCGCAGTGATTAATAGCTCTACTAACTGGCATTAGCAGTTCATAGCGACCCATAATAAGTATTCTAATTGTGCTTCATTTGGCATTGACATTTTGATGGAGCCATCCCATCCCGAACTAGAGCTCGAGGGACTCATTAAATTGGGTCACATACCTTGAGCCTTGAGCCTTATAATTGAAGTGAACGGCGTAGACACGCAGTGCAAGTCATCCTCGAAAAGTGTGTCAATTGTATTTTTTCACTTTATTATCAATTTGGCCACCAGTTTTTGGCCAAGTTAGCACGCAATGAGCAGTTGGCATGTCTCAATTAGTCATTCGTCGATTCACAATTCACAATTTTTAATTCATCATACTACTATAAAGACTTTTGTGTGTTGTCCTACAAGTCTGCAGTTGTTGTGCTCAATGAAAGTTCACAGCGTGTTTGTGGCACGTGCTACAATTGCCACGTACGCAGGACCTTGAGGACCTGCTTCATAAATTTACTGTGTGTGTGCTAGTTTCGATAATTTTCGAAATCGAATTATCGATTTGTGTTAATTGCTTTGTTTTGGTATTCGTTTTCGTTTTCATTCTCGTTTCGCCTGCAATTGAATTGTTTAGTTATTCAGTACGGAGGCGTTGCCCGCATAAGTATGCAATGGTTTTTGTGTGTGCCATCGACTGAGTCACCTGCAATTGCAGCTGCTTCTAATGTGTGTGTGAGTGAGTGTGCATGCTATACAATCATTGTGCATTATTGTTGTTGTGCTTGTGGGAAACACTCGTAGTTCTAGAGTTAAAAATTCCATAAAATATTCACAACCAAAGCAAATACGATCTCGGTGGAAGGCCTAAAAAAACCCATTGTTGATTTTTCAAAATGTAGGGTGACCATACGGACTTGTCTGTATGCATGCAGGCAGCTCATATTCAATGCACACACGCGAGCCACGTTCTGCAATTGGCCAACAACAACAACAACGACGACGATGTCGACGACAATTGCCAACTGACCACACAAAATGCGTATTGACAAGCCGCTGAAACCATTAATGCCAGCCAGACGTCGTTGAACTTGCAACCGCAACGGACCGAGCTACAAAGGCTACAAAATATATTTAAAATTTTAAATTTAAAACAAAAACAAAAAAAAACTGTGCTAATTTAGTGTAAAATAGACAACGATTTAATGTGCCGATTACATCGCGACTGGAGCCATGTGCAGAGTCGAGGACTCTAAGGAAGAGCATCCCAGTCAAAGATCTAGCCAAAGCGAAGCCAATAGAAGTATTTGAAGTTGAAACTGTTTTGGGTGGAGGATTGAGGCATGCCACCAAAGCGAAGACGTCGATTTCATGGCCTTTATTACCATTCATCGCCGCCAAAGGGTGAGTCAAATGTCTCTGTGTGTGAACACAAGCAAATTCATTCATTTGCATTAGTTGCGCCTAATTGAGCCAATTAGATTTTATGTGTGGCAACCAATTAAAACACGCAACGTCTTCAGTCTCCCCTCCCTCTTCCCTGGGGAGAGCCACATGCGTGACAATGCTCAGGCATGGCCAAAATTTGCATATTGCGTGCCCCGAAATGAAGTTAAAGTGCCAGAGACTCAACAAGTAACAATCGCGAGTTGGCGGCGACATTAAGTGGCACTCGCTAATGCGTCATTTCCGTGGCAGTTGTTGGCTTTTTATTGCTGCCCAAAAACTCCACTTGCAACTCAATTACTGCACACCAAAAATACTTAAACTCATATGACAAAAACAAAACGAAAGCAAAGTCAGGCTAATAAAAGCAATGTTTTGTTCTATTTGCAAACGAATTATTTACATATGCAGCTAATGAAATTGTTGTTTACCCAAAAGCCACATACATATTTAAGTGCCACACATACACAGTTATAGGGAACTGTTATTTATTCAGCAGAGCTGAAGAAGCGGAAGAGCGCGTACAGGACGCAATTACCGACCCACTTCTGTGGCACCTTTTTGGCCACCATGGCAAATGGCACAACACAACACAACAGGCTGGGCTATAAAAAAATCGAAAAGAAGTAAAATAAAAAAAAAACTACACAGAAATGAGAAATAACACATTGAGCTGTCCTAAATTCAACACCTTGCCTGGTCAGCAAAGTTTAGTTGGCCAACGTGGCTCAAACTTACCACACGCAACAACCGAGAGCAGGACAACGTCGTCGTCAACTTAGCAAACTTGGAAGTAGGCGCTGAGCAAGTTGTTCTAAGGCATTTTGAATGATTAATAAGCAACTACAACTCACTTGATTCTATTCTATTCGATATCGATAAATAAATATATGAATTTTGTGTATTTCTCTGGCTGAATACTAAATACGAAAAAAAAAAACTAAATGTCTAATACACTTGCAGTTATGCCAATGAACGGACAGGCGGCGGGCCCCAATGGCGTTAAGCGGCGTGAGAACGATGGTGCGTATGAGTAATATGTTAAGTTGTTAACTTTTCCGAATGGCCCTTGGCCTGTCACCGTCTTCGGGGGCTTGAGCACTCAGCACTGAGCACTGCACAGCAGCTGGCATTTTCTCAATAGTTGCTCAATATTTCAAGTGGGCGTTACGTTTTTGCATTTCGATATCAACATTTTTAGCGACCTTCAAAGTGCACAAGGCGTATCAAGTTGCCAAAAAAAAAAAAATAAGAAAGAATAGAAGAATTTGAGTAAAAACTAGCGGAAAAGTCAGCGCGGCAAACTCATGAAAAGTCGGAACAAGTTGTTGAGACTTTAAGTTGAGCATTTGCTCGCAATTTTGCTTTTTAATTTCGTTTTACTTGCAAATTGCATGCAAACACGAAGCCCCGGAAGAAAACAAAAATGTAAATGAAATCGAAACTTGGCCAAAAAAAAACAAAGACGAAAAAAAATGGGGTGTCAAAAGGGCGTTACGGGGTAGCGGGGAGGAAGGGATGGGAAGCTTTCTAATGGATTGCGAAATTAATTTCCTTGCACGTTGCAATTTGCAATTTGCGACGCCTTTAATAGATTTCTCGGTGAAGCTATCGACCATTCGGATCTGGATACACGAAAAGGACATTGCCAAGCTGACACGCATTCTGTGGGCGGGCCAGGGACAACGTCTCTGCCAGCAGGCCAGCAACAATGGGCGTGTCAAGCGATTCCTTGCCGCTGTGCCCCATGTTATGGTAAGCTAGCGTCGCTTTACAGCTGCAATCACTTGAAGACTTCCTTCTCCTTCAATCGACAGAATGCAAGCAAGGATCTGCATCAGGCGGTGATTGACAACAATCTGGAGACACTGCAATCACAACTGGAGCCGCCGGTGCCCGCGGCGCTTGTGACAGCCAAGGATGGCAACGGTTTGAATGTCATACACAAGGCCGCGGGTCTCGGACACACGAAGATCTTGGAGTATCTCATCGGGCTGTGGCCGGAGGGTGCGCACGAGATCGATATTACGGGCAAGACGCCGCTGCATTGGGCGGCCAGTGCCAAGAACAATATGCGCTGCTATACGCTGCTCACCCAGGCGGGCTGCGATGAGGAGGCCTTGGATTACGTGAGTAGAGCAAACCCACACACTCCACACGACCGGAACAATTAAAATTCCAGCCTTCAACATTCCGGCAATTTGCAGAAAATGAAGACGCCCGTCTACTATCGCCACAAGCCGCACGAAATCGAGCGAGCGTTCCTTGTCTATGTGCCCGAGGCGCCGCGCATCTCACCCGACAGTGTCACCGACTGGGAGGCGCTCAGCGATGAGGGTAACGACAGCAGCGTCGGTGGCGACGCCAGTCGAAGCAGCAGCAAACAGAGCAAGGTAAGGTTGAGCGTGGGAGGGAAGTGAAGTGGGGGGTACATTGACCTTGTTGGCTAATTGAAATGCTTGTTACCATATTTCTCTTCAATATTAGAAGTTGAACATTAAACCGACGGCCGCTGTAAATGGTCGTAAATCGTTGGATGACAGTGCCGAGAACACCTCGGAATTGGACACGAATGATGGGTAAGTGACTTGACATTCACTTGGCCTCAGCTTGGTTGCTGCTGCTAGTTTCTTTTTTGTGATGAGGGGGCAGCAGAAGTTGCGCTTCCCCCTCCCTTCCATTTTTTATTTTTATTTTCTTTTGTGGCATGGCTTTGAGTGTTTTTTGCATTTTGAATTTGCCTTTTTTTCCCCGCCTCCCCCTCGCTGCCTGCCGTGCAGTACAAGTGCCAATGAGGATGATGATTTGTCCAAGGCGGATGCGGAAGTGGAACCGTTGCCATCGCAGCAGCGTCGACCGGAAACGCCAGCTGCATTGGCCGCCGCTGGCGATGCCAGCGATGCAGCCGATGCTGGCGATACCGAAAGCGAAGCTGAGGTAAGTGTTTTTTTTGTCAACGATGCCACAACTCGGTTGGGAGAATTTTACGGAGCGAGCGCTCCGAGTTTTTGTTGTTCTTAGATGCTTTGCACCCTGCGCTTTTGCTGTACAGTTGAAAAAAGTTGAAGGAAGAGCTGCAGTTATGTATTTGTTTTTCTCAACTTGCATCAAAGTCAAAGTCAAAGTAAGCCATTGTCGGCCCTGATGCGGCTTTCTTTTTGGCCAACAAACACACAAACACACACGAATTGTATATTAGACACATGAATTTGTCAAGTTTAGCGCTTTATCAGCTTCGTCTGATTCCTGTAGCATACGCGTAATATTTAAGGATCACAAGGAAAGCAATCAGTCGACAATTGTTTACTTTTACAGAATATTGCAAGAGCTGTAAGCGATGATGATGATAAGATTGAGGCAGAGCCAGCAGCTGAGGAGGAAAACCCAAAGGAAGCAGAAGAGGAGACAGAAGCAGAGACGGAGATGGAGAATGGCACAGCAACTGAAGAGGCCGAAGAGACAAACGGAGAATTGGCTGAAAATGAGATTGATGACAATGTTGATGATGCTGAGAATGAGCAAAATGCAACTGAAAAGACTGAAGCAATTGAGAACGATGTGGAGACAGTAGTTGAAGCAGAAACTGAACCCGAACCAGAATCAGAACCAGAGATTGAAAATGAAAAGCAAGCGGAAACGGATGCAGAAGTGCAGCTGACAAATGGCGACGAAGCTGGCGAGAGTGTGGAGCAAGAGAAAGCTGCTGATGACGAGGATGATGAGGACGATGATGAGGTACAGATTGGCATGCTTTAAAAGTAGCCAATGTTTGTGCGATCAATCGATTCGATTGATGTTGTTTTTGTGGCGTTTTGCTCATTGAATGTGAATCTGTAAAAATCTCAAAAACTAAAACAAAAACTCTAAATAATAAAAATGTCAGCTGCAGGCACTCAAATTTCAACTTATTCCTCAATAATGTAGCTGCCACCAAAACCAAAAGTAAAATCAACCTGCAACAGCATCAGCAACTGCAACACACTTAAAAATAGTCAACTTGCTTGGACAAAACCAAAAACTAGTTTCAGACTTGAAATAATTGTATATTTTGTAAACGCAAAACATACTCTACTATATACCTATACCTATACCTATATACATATATCTCTCTACATCTATACATACATATATTTATATGAATATCTATTTTAACCGTAACTAATTAAATCAATAACCAATTAAAATCGAAGCAAGACAGCAATAAAATAACCGCAAAGTCGTGTGTTTTGTTTTCGTATCTGCACTCGTATTTCTTTCTTTCTTTCTTTATTATTCGCAACAGTTCCGCAAATACTTTCCGTAACCGTAACCGTATCCGTATTTGTTTTGTCTGTTACCCGCTCTTCCGCTCTTCCTCTCTCGCTCTCTCGCTCTGTTTTTCTACTAGATCAAATCAATGCCATATCGATTGGCCAAATCAGCAGCTGTTCAGCAGTTGATATGAAAAACTTTCTCCCCCATACGCTGGCTGCATAGTATTCGTATGTGTCCCGCGGCATTTCACTTTCATTTCGATTTACTGACTCGTTTCTCTATCCGCTCCCCCACTTTCCCCTCTCTGACGTTTCGTTTCAGCTGTCAGGCAGCCATTCAAATGGCAACGGTGCATGCAAACGTCAAGAACAGTTGCAAGCATTAGATATATGCCCATATACTACATATAGTACGTATTTTCCATATGCATTTTATTTGAAAAACTTTTCCTCAAATTACTGCAGTTGTCGCCGCTGGGCAAAGCGGAGAGGGCAGGGGTGTAGAGGGGGTGTTAAATTCGCATTTATTGCGTTCTATTTGCTGTGTGTGGGCGTTGAGCAAACAATTTAATGACTACAGCTTTGATCTGTATCTGAAATGCATCAACAACATGGCGTATGCGCAATATTGTGTAACCTAATAATTGTGCCATGCGGCAATTGGACGAATTGGAATGATCTGATCTGGCTATAGACTGCACCCACAAAAAACACTAGCAGCACAATATCGTTGTTGTAGTGTCCTATAGTGTCCTTGTGTTCGTATCCTTGTGTTGCACCTGTTAGCTGTTAAGGCCGCCGAGTCCATCAATTACAAGCGCAATTCTCTGCAGGATGTGATAGCGGCAACGCCAAGCGGAAGCCAACAACAACAGCAAGAGCAGCAACAGCAACAGCAACAGCAACAACAAGCGAAGCAACAGGAGGATCAGGATCAGGATCTGGTGCCGGACAATGATGGTGGCGACTCGTTAACCTCCTCGCTGGCCATTGAGGGCTTTGTCCAAGGCGCCTCCGAGGATTATACAGTTCAGTCTCAAACTGCAGCTTATGAAGTCGATGAAGTATAAGCGGCTAACCTCTTTTCTATCTTCATCGTCATTTTCATCGTCATAACTCATTCGCTGTCTCGTTTACATCGCTTGCGTTCTCGTCTCTTTTACGTTTTACTTTTTACTCTTCAACTCTTTTATTGCACCTCTCTCTCTTTCACTCCCCCCGCTTTCACTCCATCCGTGCACTAAAACTTATACCGATCTACAGCTGTGAGCGCAATGTAGATTCTATTCTAACTTTTCACAGGATTCACGACTGCAGGAGATCATTGAGTCTGGCGACATGGAACAACTCGCAGAGATTGTGCTGAATGGCGAGGGCGGACGTTTGCTTAGTCTGAAATCCAAGGAGCCTGAAATCCAAGCATTTCTCAACAATGTCCCCAGCTATATGGTCTGTACACCCCATAAAATTTCCCTCTATTCAACCATCGAACAGTCGCCCCCAATGTCACATTAATTGCTGCACACTTGCAGGAGAAAATCCATCGCGTGCATGACGCGGCACGTGACGGCAGTTTGTTGGCGTTGCAGCAGGCGTTGGACCGCCGGAAGTTTGCCATTGCTAAGGACGACATATCGCCAAATGGTGCAACACCGTTGCACGTTGCCGTTCTCTTTGGACACAGCGGTAAGCGTCGAAAACATTCCAAATATTCGCTCTGTCACCATTTTCTATACAAGCTGCGTTTTTTGTTTCTTCTCTCACTCTCTCTCTCTCTCTTTCTCTCTCTGACCTTTTCAGATATTGTACGCTATTTGGCGTCGCGCTTTCCGGAGACCATGGAAATTACGGATAATGACGGACGCACGGCGCTCCACTATGCAGCCACAATTAAGGACAATGGCCACTTCTACAATGTCCTGTCGCAGCTGGGCGCCAATCCAAAAGCTGTGGACAAGGTAAGTCTAACGCTCAGCTTTCGCATAATTTATAGCCTCAATCATTATGTATAAAACTTCCCCCAGCACGCAATTTTATGAGGGGTGTTTTTTAGCCAAGTTTGTAAGGTTTAGAAAATAAGCTCTGGAGTTTAGAGTTTACGTTTAGGCACTTTAAATTTTAAGTGGTACATTGAAATGTAATTTAAACTAATTTAGATTTTCCGAGACTTTTGTTTTATTAGATAATTAAGAAGAATATAGTGAATTCCCGGAATTCGTTGGTGCGACGAATATGATAATTTTAGCCATTCTTTTTAACAGAAAAATAAGTCCTAATTAATGTGCTCACCAAGAGATTCATCTTTACTCAAATGAAGTCACGCGATATTTTCGCCAGGGAATTACCCAAGTATATTTTATCTATTTAAAAAACACACTCTGGTAATTTATTTATTTAATTAATTTTTTGCTTTTAAATTTTACATTCAATTCTTAATTTATAGTTTTTCATTTAAATCCAGTATGTATGAGTATATTTCATTGCTATCTTACTTTTACTTTTAACAATTGTATATTAAACGTATTAGAGTTTATTATAGTTTGTATAAGTTTGTCAAAAATATATTAAGGTCTTTTATTTTTGATTTAATTATACAGCTGACTAATTCAAAAATAATTTGACCACGTGCTTGTGAACGGGTTTTTAGTGTCAAGTATAAAGTTATTAGGCCTAAGCTTGAGGACGGTAACAGACAACGATTCTAGTTAATTGTCAGCATTAAAAATTGAATGAAATTTTAATGAAATTCTATATGAATAGAAAACGGGTCAAGGCTCCAGGGTGTTGGCTCAGCGTTGACTTTCAAGTGTCAGTGGCTTGTGGGTTGTGCCTTAGAAGAGTTCGCCTCGAACTTGTATCAATAAGTCATAAATATGAAATGAGCTCAAGAAATACATTTGTTATTGCCACGCAGCTGGGACACACGCCCGAGTTCTATGTGGATATGGATAAATCCAAGGATGTGCTCACCTACTCGGAGCTTTTAACCATCTTTGGAGCCGAGGAAATGGAGAACCAGTTGCTCAGCGATCAAGGTGAGCTCTCATTTATTCAGTCTAACAAACTAAGTTGCGAAAAATTGCGTTTACAAATCAATTATCATTTGCTTTTACTGTTCTGCCGTTTATTGTTATTACACGCTAAAACCACAGCCAAAGCACATACTCATACAAAAAACCCCACAGACACAGAGCACACGCGGTTAAATAATTAAATACATTTGTTTGCTAACTCGAACTTCCGGACATGAGCTCAATGATTGGCTGTCTCGTTGGCTCCTTCTGCCCGCCCGCCCCCGCCAAACATCGATTTTCACAGGCACACACCACACACACACACAGGGCACTTATCACGCGTCCTTCAGGGGTACGTATTCATACGGGTAGACAGTCGCATGGTTAGTTAACTTTCGGAGGCTAAAGCGCGCAGTTAGACTCGGACAGTCGCAAGTGCAGGCAGTCGAAACAAAATGGCGGCAAATCGAGAGTTCTTCAATGAGATTATCAATAACATAGACGATATATTCGGTAGGTAAATGGAGAGGCATCCGCATTGCAGGCACTTAAAACGTCAGCAGCTTAGATCTCAATCAGTGAGAAGCCATTAAATTGTGCTTGCTGCAACCACGGGTGGTATGCGTGATATTACGTATACGGCCCCCTATCAGAGTGTAGCACACTTTGATGGAATTCAGCGACCTGTAGAACTAGCGAACTACTTGTAGCTTTCTTTTTGCTTGCGTCAAATACGTTTTCCCCATTTGCACATTAGTATTTTGCGCCAGCACTCGAGTGTACTCGTAATTGATTGATTGATTTTGATTTGATTTGATTTTTGTTTGGGCACGCGGCTAAGCACATGCGCCTATTCTCAGCACCCACAATCACAATAATAACAACAACAACAATAACGACAACAACAACAACAACAAGTCTTTAGTGCTTCTGTCTATGGTTATGTCTCTGTGTTTTTGTGTTTGTGCCGTGTCAATGTCTGTCTGTATTGGTGTGTTGCTGTGTTGCTGTTCAAGCCAGCCCGCTGTGCCGCTGTGTACTGATACTTATCAACGTCAACAATTACACCCAACGCTGCCCAATCAGTTCCCGATGATCTGCACAGCGCACGACGCGAGCTGCAGGATGGCGAAATTGCGCGGACCTTGGAACGTTGCTTCAGCGTCATCACAGAGTCGGGCAAACTCTTAAGCGGATCTCGAGCTTCGGCTTTGTCGCATCGCAAGCCATTGAGCGCCTCGGCTTTGCAGCTGTCGGTGACCAGCTATTTGAGCCGCTTCTTAAAGCGTGCCGTCTACGATAAGATCAAACGCCGACAGACGCGACTCGATCACAATCTCTTCGATGTGCTGTGGCCGGCGATGAGGAAGACATCGAAGTTGCGTCACTTGGAGGAGGATATCAATTGTGGCATTATTGCGCCCGATTTCGATGTGTTTGTGGTGTTCCAGGAGTTCCTGGTGCCGTTCCTCAAGGACATGCATTGCCTGAACATCGATGCTGACTTCAAACCGCATCCACGACTCGCCTACTTTCCCATGGACAATGGCGAACGTCTCAATACGGCGGCTTTTGTCTTTGACGATGAATCACAGTTGGTCACGCGCTGCATTGTGGAGGCATCGCGAAATCTGGATCAACTGGAGCTGCCGCTCAACCTCACCATTGGCCAGATTGAGCAGGCCGAGCGGGTTATGATGAGCAAAATATTCACGGCCAACTTTGCCGAGGCCATTGGTGAAACCGAGTCGGGCAGCTATTACACTTTGACCGAGCTAATGGAACCCGACTCTGAGGTGGCCAGCATGTTGAACAATCTGGGCTTAATGATACCCGTGCTCGACACCACAGATCAAGTGCAGGCTGCCGAGTCCACAGCCTTCAATGGTGCCCTTTGGCCTTATGGTCGCGGTGTCTACATCAATTCGGCTCAGAATATGGCTCTGTGGCTGAACTGCTTGGAACATCTGCGCGTCATCTCGTCCAGCAGCAGCAAGGAGCCAGCGGATATGGGCGCTGCTTACACGCGAGTGGGTCGAGCCATCTCCTATTTGGAGACACAGCTGCACTTTAAGGAGAGCTATCTGCTGGGCTATCTGCAATCTCGTCCGGCTTTTCTGGGCACTGGCCTCAAAATGACGACAATCGTGAAGCTGCCAAATCTGATGAAGGAAATGGATAACTTGCGGCATCTGTGTTCGGTGCGAGGATTAAGCATGGTCACGAATCGCCTTTCCAAGCTGACGGTGCGTCTGATCAACATGCAGAGCATGGGCATTGTGGAGTATGTGCTGTTCCAGGATTATTGCACGGCTGTCACCAATATCTTGTCGCTGGAGAAAGATATGTCGCTGACAAACTCTAAGCATATTGCCACCATGCTGGTGAAGATCTTTAAGCGCAAGAAGAACAGCCTGATCGATCGCAACTGATCGCAGATACAAGATACCACATAGAAGATACAAAGATACAAATGAAAGCACGCCTCATACATTTCAATGCAATTGTATTGTAAATACAACAAAAGTAAAATACCAGCTACAGCAAGTGCACCAATTAATGCTAGTCATCATGTAAAATATATATACTCGATTGCTGATCGATAAACGATCGATAACATTAGTGTTTAACATGCGCATAGCCACCACCAATATCCACATCCTCCGCTTCTCTCTCGGCCGTACCGTCGCACGCAAAAGTTCTCTTGAGATACACGTACGTACCCCCGACCCTCCGATCTCTTGAACCCGGGATCTATATCCCTTAACCTCAAGCTCCCCATCACCGTCCTCTGTTAGCAATTGTGATTCGTACCAATATTTAATATGATTTGCCAAGTATGTTTTGAGTTCCCATCATAGACTCCAGTTTATCTTGTCTTTATACTATCTATTGAAATCTTTCTATCTCTCGCTTTGTGTACATAGGTTAGATACTTTCATAAGTGTTTTTTGTAAACTCTACGATCTGAAGCTCTCACTAACTGAATGATTCTTTAACATAAACAGGTCAGGCGCAGCCTGTGAGCTTTCAGGCGAATCCCATCTTCAAAACGGAACAAGGAAAATATCTGGCGGACAGTAAGTAGATATTAATATATTTTAAATGTAAGCAGATGTACTACTTTAATTTCTTACATCTTTTTTGAAAGCTATCTTCTTTGGGAAGATATCTATTTGTTCTACTCAATCAAACAATATCAAATAATATTATCACTAAATTCGTAATTTCTATTACTTTCCTTAGCATTGGCCGATCCCTTGATCAAGGCATTGACGGAGATTGCCAACAAGCGACCCAAGGATCCCGTTGCCTATCTGGCCAACTATCTGCAGCATTTCATGGGCGAACGCAAACCCATCACGGAAGCAGAAGTCCACTCGGGCAGCAGCAGCAAGACGAACAGCAATTCAACGGCTTTGGCCAGCTCCAACTCCAAGATGAATGGCAATCGCATTGCCAACATTCGGCCACAACTTGTGGAGCTCGATGCACGTTCGCTGGCCGAACAGCAGCAGCTGCAGGAGGAGGATGATGACGAGGATGGCGCTCTGGCTGTGCAACATATGGAGGAACGGGATGAGCATGGACAGAGCATGTTGCACTTTGCCTGTGCTCGTTCGCATCGTCGTGGGGCGCTCTACACACTCATTGAGGAGTCACGCATCGATATCACCTACAGAGATGAGTTGTATCGCACGGCCAGAGATGTCGCCTTGCAGGCGAATCAACCCAATAATGCTGCCGAAATCGATAGATTTCTGCTTGCTCAAGCAGTTGTTGGTGAGTACCCATATATCAATCCTTAATTCTTAATATTAATCAACATTTTATTACAAACTTTCCTAGGTGATGTGGACAGCTTTGAGCAGCTGGCTTTGCAAGGTTACGATCATATACTGGACATTGAGGATGAGAGCGGCAAGACCATTTTGGATGTGGCTGGCGAGCGACAAAATGAAGCACTCGTCAACTTTTTGAACAATTTGCGCGCCATGGAGGAAGCGCGCGAGGAGTTGCATCAAATGATACGCGACAAGAATTTGGTGCGCATAAAGGAGCTGACTGCAGTGCCCAATGCCAAGTGGCTGATCAGGACTAAGAACTATTATGGTATATATATACACTATAAATACTATAAGCGCTATAAATAGTATAAATACTGTAAATACAATAAATACTATAAATACTACAAATACTAAAAATACTATAAATACTATAAATACTATAAATACTATAAATACTATAAATACTATAAATACTATAAATACTATAAATACTATAAATACTAAAAATACTATAAATACTATAAATACTATAAATACTATAAATACTATAAATACTATAAATACTATAAATACTATAAATACTATAAATACTATAAATACTATAAATACTATAAATACTATAAATACTATAAATACTATAAATACTATAAATACTATAAATACTATAAATACTATAAATACTATAAATACTATAAACGCTATAATTACTATAAAAGTACTACAAAAACCATATATACTTTAAATACTAAAAATAATGTACATTCTAAAAATACTATAAATATAATGAATTTTTCAAATACTTTAAGAAGGACACATGCTATATATATTATAAGTACTTTATATTCTTATGTTATTCCTACAGGTCGAACTGCTCTACACATAGCTGTGCTCAAGGAGTCCGAGGAAATGGTTCAGCACTTGGTGCAGCTTTGTCCTGAGGCACTCAAAGTCACGGATAATGTGAGTAGCAAACATTACTCTTTAAAATAAGCTTCATTGTCGGAACTCTTTTTCTTTCCAGCTTGAACGTACTGTTTTGCATTATGCTTTGGGCACCAATTTCTGTGAGACAGTTAGTCGTATTCTTATACAAAATGGCGCCAAGCGCACGGCAAAGGATCTCAAAGGTAGGCAGCCCAGCTACTACTTCATCAACAAGGCGGACATACTGCGGCTTCAGGAGGAGGAGGAGGAGAGTCGCTGATCAACAGTAATTTAAGCAATTCTTAATGTATAGCCATCGTCTAGCTCTAAGCTGTTTTAGTTAAATAAAAATGATATAGAAAATAAGGATTTTGTTTTATTATTGTTGTTTAGACCACTTCAGTAAAGTGTTGTCAGTTTGCTTTTGATTACCAGCTTATCAACTAAATGAATATCGATTTAAATTTCTTATGAATTCTCCATTTTTTAATTTGAATGGCAAAATTTTCCTATGAGTTCCTTATTTATGGACTTCAGTGCTGAACCCATTGAGCAATCAAAGTACATATCTACTACATACGTTGGGTACGTGAAAGACATTTTTGCAGTGCTGGCTGATAGTGTCATTATATGATTTCAAGTACTAGGTTGATAGGCGCCTATTATTTGAATATGATAATTGATAAGTACATGAAGTGAACCCACTGACTTGGCACCGGGAATATGGTGTGACGGAAATATATTTCAAGAAATGTCAGATGATCGTACATTATTTTATCTGCGTAAACAAAATAGTAAATTAAGATGTTAAATGAATTACTATCGAAATACCTTAACTAGGGAAATACCCATTGTTGGATTAATCATTCAGAGTCTTTCGCTAATCAGTTACAAATTTGATAATTTTTTAACACCGATTGAAACATTATAGATTATTATGTCTGTGAGTGTTTTCTGCTTGCGTCTATGCTTATTTTCCTATCAATGGGTCAGAGTTCTGCGCATGTTGTCCACGCTTGTTATTATCTGACTATTCAATTGTTGTGAAGGTATGTTTGTGCGTTGTAGATCTATTCGTTTGTGCACTGATTTCAGTCTTCACCTAAAGCCGATATTAGGTGTAAAGCGAACATGTTGCGGTCTCCCTTTTGAGTTACTAATCGAACGGCATCGCGAGAAGTTCGATTTCAAAACTAAAGTCCTAAAATGACAGCAAAAATAAATAAGGGTAATTGAAATATATCCTATAAGTGCTCAATAGTTGTTGCGTTTCTAATGCTAAAAATAATACTGGATTATAGTCGTAAAAACCAATTTAATGAAATGTTTTACGGTATCATAAAATATTTTCGGTTTTTGTTGAGATTTATAATCGCTTTAAAGCTCTTAAGCTTATACGATTTGGTGACATGAGTAAAATTAAATCTAATGATTTTTAAAATATTAATTAGAACTGTGATTAATGCCGTTGCTTATTTTGCTAATCCGTTGAATCATTGACAGGTCCAGCGTTTGGTCAGCGACATGTGCAATCGCTGCTGATCTTCTTTGCGATTGTGGTTAACTACATGGGCAAGTTCAATGCAAGTGTTGCTGTTGTGGCCATGACAAATGCTGACACAAGCAATCATGATATTCCTGTAAATATACTACTACTTTATTTTACTGGCATTACGACTAATTCAATGCTTTTTGCGGCAGACCTATGACTGGAATGAAATGGAACGCTCTTACATCTTATCCAGCTTCTTCTGGGGATATATTCTCACTCAGTTTCTGGGTGGTTGGCTGTGTCGTCGCTTCGGAGCCAGAATAACAATGTTCGCCTCCACTTTTGGGTCCGCTGTAATGGTCATCTTGGTGCCTTTCCTTGTGCCCTGGGGCGGTTGGCAATCCTTCTGCGCCATTCGCGGGTTAATGGGTGCCTTCCAGGGCATGCTGTTTCCCTCCATCCACACTCACCTGGCTAATTGGTGTCCACCCAAGGAGCGCAATCGATTGGGAGCCTTATCCAACACTGGTATCGATTTTGGATCAGTGGTGACCATGTTTGTCAGTGGACTGATCGCTGCCTCCAGTATTGGCTGGCCAGGTATTTTCTACGTCGCCTGCGGTGTTGAAGTACTGTGGTGCATTTTCTGGCTAATCTTTGGCGCCAATACGCCACGACAGTCTAAATTCATCAGCCCCGAGGAGTTGGAGTACATTGAGACGTCAAAGAATGAGAATAAGAAATTGGAAGAGGCCAAGGAGATGCGTCAAATTCCTGTGCCATGGAAGGCCATCCTCACCTCGGTACCCCTGTGGACACTGTTCCTAGTGCGTTGCACCCAAGCGTGGGGTAACTCCACGCTGCAGGCCGAAATTCCCGCCTATATGAAAGGAGTGCTTCAGATGGATATGAAAAGCAATGCTCTATATTCTGCCCTGCCGTATCTCTGCTCATGGATTTTGGCCTTTGGCTATGTGATTATGGCGGATATCCTGTTAACTCGTGGCATATTGACTATTACAGGCATTCGGAAATTGATTAATTCGTTGTCTTCCTGGTTGCCAGCCATCTTTCTTATTGGTCTCGGCTTTTTGGACAGCGATCAGAAGACATTGGCCATTGTGCTTATGTGTCTGAGTGTGGGTATCAATGCTGGCTCGACTATTGGCTGTACTCTCAATACCATCGATCTATCGCCCAATCATGCTGGCATCCTCATGGGCATTGTCAATACTGGTGGAAATGGTATACCAATTTTAACGCCTCTTGTGGTGGGTGTCATAGTTAAAAATGAGGTGAGTTTTTGCAGATCTGTCTTTTTATACCCGCTACCCATAGGGTAGAAGGGTATTATAACTTTGTGCCGGCAGGAAATGTATGTAACAGGTAGAAGGAGGCATCTCCGACCCTATAAAGTATATATATTCTTGATCAGCGTCAACAGCCGAGACGATCTAGCCATGTCCGTCTGTCCGTCTGTCTGTCTGTCCGTCTGTCCGTCTGTCCGTCTGTCTGTATGAAACACTGGATCTCAGAGACTATAAGAGATAGAGCTATAATTTTTTTTCGACAGCATTTGTTATGTTTGCACGCAGATCAAGTTTGTTTCAAATTTTTGCCACGCCCACTTCCGCCCCCGCAAATCAAAAAAATCGAATAACAAGCGTAATTTTAAAGCTAAAGCTGCGAATTTTGGTGTACATAATAACAACAACAGTATTTATGATTCCTGAAAATTTGCTTGCGATCAGATAAAATTTGTGGAAGTTATTAAAGAAACACTTTTGTATGGGCTAAAACGCCTACTTACTAGGGATCTTAAATGCTTTGGCCGACAATCTGGTATATTGTGGCGTCTATGGTATATTTTGAATGTTAGTACCACATCGTTATACCAAATATACCATTTGGTATATTTTTAGTATTTTTGGTATATTTTAAAAATAATACCGCAATATTTTGCTTTTATTCAAAATGGGTAGCGGGTATCTCACAGTCGAGCACACTCGACTGTAACTTTCTAACTTGTTATTATAATAACTAACTAACAAATTGGTTTCTTCTATCACAGCATGATCGTACTGAGTGGCAATTGGTTTTCATAATTTCAGCAGTCATTTTCTTTGTTGGAAACCTTATCTACGTTATTTTTGGACAAATGGTGAGTCAGCCGTGGGATGCCGCAGACTTTCTGGACAAGCAAAAAGGTAGCCCCATTGAGGAGAGTGGAGAAGCAAACCTTAAAGCAATTGAGGCAGAGGAAAATGCGAAGAAAGCTTAGGAGAAGAATATGTCGGATCAGCAAGACATAAATACTTAATGCTCGTAAAACTGGAAGCATCAGGCGGAACTAAATAGTTCGAAAATCTAAAATAGTGATAACCTTATGAGTATGTAGTACTAATACCAATTAATATTAACTCATAACTGGTGCGATAATATTAGTTAATAAACGTAATTAGTAGAATTATCTGTGATTGACAACTTTTGCTTACGTACGAACACTCGAGAGAGAGCGAAAAAGATAGAGAAGGGATTTGCGGTTGCAGGAGGAGGAAGAGGAAAGTCGCTGATCAACAGTAACTTAAGTTTTCTTTTACCCTTTGGGTAGCAGGTATATAAAATGATATAGAATTTAATTAAATCGGAAAAGTGTTGTCGGTAAAACCCTTGTATTGTTAGGATTTTGATTACTAGCTTATCAACTAAATAAAACCCGAATTTTATTTGTTTACAAATTCTCCATTTTCCAATTAAAATTGAAAAGTTCCTTACAAGTTTCTTATTTATTATCCATTGCGGAACCCATTCAAAAATTAAGCTACATACGTAATGTTTACGAAAGACATTTTTGGAGTGCTGACTGATAGTGTCATTCATTGATTTATATAGCTCGGTTGATAGGCGCCCACTATTTAAATACGATATTTGATAAGAACACGAAGTGAGCCCATTGACTTGGCACCGGGAAATTGGTGTGACGGAAATGCTCTGAGAATTCTTGAGAAGTCAGATGATTGAAAACTATTTTATCAGCTTAAACGAAATAGTAAATTATGATGTTAATTAAAATGAAATACTATCGAAATATCTTAATTAATTTTGGAGAAATACCTAAATTAAATTAATAGTCATTTCCTGATCACCAAATGCATTTATTCCATTGCTGGATTAATTATTCAGAGATGTACGCTAATCAGTAACAAATTTGATAATTTATAACACCAATTCAAACATTATAGATAATGATGTCTGTGAGTGTTTTCTGCTTGCATCTGTGTTTGGTTTTCTATCAATGGGCCAGAGTTGTCCACACTTATAACTATCTAATTGTTCAATTGTTGGCAGATATTGATTGTGTGTTTGTGTGCATGGGATGAGTATTTGTTTGTGCACTGATTTCGAACTTAATTTACAGCACGATAATGTAGCCGATGCTAGGTGTAAAGCGAACAAGTTGCTTCCTCCCTTTTGAGTTACTTTTCGAACGGCATCGCGCGAAGTTCTATTTGAAAACTAAAGCCCTAAAATGACGGCAAAAAAGAATAAGGGTAATTGAAATATATCCTATAAGTGCTCAATAGGTGTTGTGTTTCTAATGCTAAAAATAATTCTATTAACCAGATTAATTGAATCTATTATGATATCATAAAATATTTTGGGTTTTTTGTTGAGATTTATAATCGCTTAAAAACTCTTAAGCTTATATGATTGGTGACATGAGTAAAAGTGAAATCTAATGATTTTTGGAATATTATTTAGAACTGTGATTGCTCCTTTTGTTAATCAGTTGAATCATTGACAGGTCCAGCGTTTGGTCAGCGACATGTGCAATCGCTGCTGATCTTCTTCGCGATCGTGACCAACTACATGGGCAAGTTCAATGCAAGCGTTGCTGTTGTGGCCATGACAAATTCTGACACAAGCAATCATGATATTCCTGTAAATATACTACTACTTTATTTTACTGGCATTACGACTAATTCAATGCTTTTTGCGGCAGACCTATGACTGGAATGAAATGGAACGCTCTTACATCTTATCCAGCTTCTTCTGGGGATATATTCTCACTCAGTTTCTGGGTGGTTGGCTGTGTCGTCGCTTCGGAGCCAGAATAACAATGTTCGCCTCCACTTTTGGGTCCGCTGTAATGGTCATCTTGGTGCCTTTCCTTGTGCCCTGGGGCGGTTGGCAATCCTTCTGCGCCATTCGCGGGTTAATGGGTGCCTTCCAGGGCATGCTGTTTCCCTCCATCCACACTCACCTGGCTAATTGGTGTCCACCCAAGGAGCGCAATCGATTGGGAGCCTTATCCAACACTGGTATCGATTTTGGAACATTGGTTGCCATGTTTGTCAGTGGACTGATCGCTGCCTCCAGTATTGGATGGCCAGGTATCTTTTACGTCTCTTGCGGTGTTGAAGTAGTATGGTGCATTTTCTGGCTGATTTTTGGCGCCAATACGCCGCGACAGTGTAAATTGATTAGTCCAGAGGAACTGGAGTACATTGAGACGTCAAAGAATGAGAATAAGAAATTGGAAGAGGCCAAGGAAATGCGTCCCATTCCTGTGCCATGGAAGGCCATCCTCACCTCGGTACCCCTGTGGACACTATTCCTAGTGCGTTGCACCCAAGCGTGGGGTAACTCAACGCTGCAGGCCGAAATTCCCGCATATATGAAAGGAGTACTTCAGATGGATATGAAAAGCAATGCTCTTTACTCTGCCCTGCCGTATCTCTGCTCATGGATTTTGGCCTTTGTCTATGTGATTATGGCGGATATCCTGTTAACTCGTGGCATATTGACTATTACAGGCATTCGGAAATTAATCAATTCGTTGGCTTCCTTTCTGCCAGCCATCTTTCTGATTGGTCTCAGTTTCTTGGACAGCAACCAGAAGACCTTGGCTATTGTGCTTATGAGTCTGAGTGTGGGTATCAATGCTGGCTCGACTATTGGCAGCGCCCTCAACACCATCGATCTATCGCCCAATCATGCTGGCATCCTCATGGGCATTGTCAATACTGGTGGAAATGCTATACCAATTTTAACGCCACTTGTGGTGGGTGTCATAGTTAAAAATGAGGTGAGTTTTTGCAGATCAGTATTTTTATTATAATAACTTAGTAACAAATTGATGTCTTATCCCACAGCATGATCGTGCTGAGTGGCAAGTGGTTTTCATAATTTCAGCAGTCATTTTCTTTGTTGGAAATCTTTTCTACGTTATTTTTGGACAAATGGTGAGTCAGCCGTGGGATGCCGCAGACTTTCTGGACAAGCAAAAAGGCAGCCACATTGAGGAGTGTGGAGAAGCAAACCTTAAAGTAATTGAGGCAGAGGAAAATGCAAAGCAAACTGAAGAGAAGAATATGTCGGATCAGCAAGACATAAAGACTTATTACTGTTAAGCCTTTGGAGAACTGGAAGCATCATGCGGAACTAAATAGTTCGAATATCTGAAATAGTGATAACCTTATGTGTATGTAGTACTAATACCAATTAATATTAACTCATAACTGGTGCGATAATATTAGTTAATAAACGTAATTAGTAGAATAATCTGTGATTGAAAACTTTTGCTTACGTACAAACACCATCGGACAGAGAAAAGTAGAGGGTAGAAAGAGAGAGAAGAAATAGACCGAGTTAAGTTTGTTTACCTTATCGTTTTGCACGCTTCTAGACACTCCAGACATGGGCCAAGGACTTGAGGTAGTAATCTTTGCATTACACGTTACCAATTACCTATAATCGCATTTGAGCTTGACGTAGTTAAGTTCAGTGCTTGAAACTGTCGAGCAGCGAGGGAATTTCGAGTTCAAGTGATCGATACATTTAGTATATAAACAACTGTTGATTATAAGGTAATTCAGTATTTGGGAATGTCTCCGAAAATGCAAACAAAACAATAAATTCAGTTTAGTTCTAATATGTTTCCATATTTAGATACAGTAAATAAATATATTGTACAAAAAACTACAATTTTAAAATTAATTAACTATAAATATGTTGATTGAAATAATTGCGATAAATCTTCAATTCAAATTAAATATAAACGACTCAACATTTTTCATTCTAAAAGCATTATTAACGTACATCCATGCATAATATTTGAACAATTTGCTAAAATATTCCTATAGTGCCTAAATATTTAGCCCCAAACGAAACTTCTATTTTTGTCGCTGTGAATGCTCAGATTTTTTGTGTTAGCGTTCTCACCAATTATAAAGCTAATCAAGAGCAAAAAAAAAAAAAAAAATACGATGGCATATATTTTTTGTACATTTAATGCGTTAGAATTCGTTACCACTCTGTGCCAACCCATTTGCTCACATAATGCTAATTAAAATGCTCCGCAACAGCAAAAATAACCTTAACATTAAAAATTATCTTAACATCTATAAGCAAGACGATCCATATGTATTTTCTATTAATTAATATACATTTTTCATTTTATTTGAACTTAATTTATTTATAAATATTGGAAACTTTTTGTATAAACTTAAAAGAAAAGCCCCATAAATGGGTCGTACATATATTTTCAACTAGAACTATAAGCGAAAAAACTATTGCCTACTTTTAGGATAAATCGAAAATAGAGTTCTTTGTTATTGTGTATAAGCCTTAACTTGTTAAGAGTGTCAGATCTTTTAAAAGATTACGGAGTAATTTGTCAACAGCTGATTGTTAATTGGTTTATCTCGCTACTATCAGCTCGAGTGTCATTTGATTGAGGCTTGCGACATGATCTTTCTAAATAAATGAGTTATTGACTTAGGTCAGGAAACAAAAAAACTGTCGATATCGAAAATATCTATCGAGATTTACTCTATTTTGGGTATTACTGTTTTCAATTTTCTTTGTGGTTCGATTTGTGTGGGCAGCACGTGCTAAACATTATCGTGGGATTATCAAAGCTGATAAGGTTAACCAAAAATTGTTTGCTTATCAGACCATATTCATGGGCGATCGGGGACAAAGTGCCTGGGATTCAATCAAAGCGTTAGCTCTAGCCACACTTATTCCTCTCTGGGCAGCAGTGTGGTTTAAACGTGGCTAAAAACTTGTTCGGAGTTGACAAAACCATTTCAGTGAAAGTAATAAAGGATTAAAATGACGGTAGAAGTTAAGAAAGGTGAGCATTAATGTGAAAGATAGTGAAAAGGATTTGAAATTGCACACTCAAATATCTACTTATTATGCAATTAACACTGCTCGCGTCGCAATAACATCTGAAAGTCGCCGAAAAATGATTAAATGCTCACTAATTCGGGTATGGAATTCCCAAAAAAAAAATGTTCTACTAACATACAACGTAACTTCTGTTTATTGGATTTGCGTTGTAAATCTCTTAAGCAATATAAAATCGACCCACACATTATCGGAAATCGATCATAATTCAGCTGGAGGGCGGTCTATCGCTTGATAAATGCCAAGGCACGCGTATGCATCGTTTTTGTTTTGGACTTTAATCAAATATGGCGCCTGCTAGTCTTGTTTGACATTCGAAATTTGTGAATAAATCATTATTGATTGTTTTACCTCTTGATTTATAGGTCCCTTTCTGGGCATACGTCATCTTCAGGCGCTGCTTATCTTCATAACCATTACTTGCGTCTACATTGGTCGTCTCAATGTCGGCGTATCTGTCGTGGCCATGACCAACGCCGAGTCCACGAATCCCGATTTTCCGGTAAGTTTAAGATAGCATCCACCCCGAATTGACAGCATTACTTAAAGTTGATTTACTCTAGGAATTCGACTGGACGAATAGCCAGAAATCCCTGGTGCTGTCTAGCTTCTACTGGGGCTACATCATTACTCAGTTTATCGGCGGTTATCTGTGCAAGCAGTTTGGTGCCAAAAAGGTCATGTTCTGGGCCACCATCAGCTCGGGTGTGTGCAGCGCTGTTACGCCACCGCTGATCACATGGGGAGGCTGGGGCGCCTATTGCGGAATTCGTGTCATAATGGGTTTTGCTCAAGGCGTCATCTTTCCCTGCATTCATCAGCATTTGGCGCGCTGGTCGCCGCCACAGGAACGCAATCGCTTGGGCGCTCTCAGTCACACGGGCATCGAGTGCGGCAACGTGTTGTCCATGTTCGTGAGCGGCATGATTGCCAAGGGTCCGATGGGCTGGCCTGGCATCTCCTACATCTCCGCTGCATTTGCCTTTACCAGCGGAATCTTATGGTTTATATTCGCTGCGAATAATGCCACCGAATCACGTTTCATTGGCGAAACCGAGAGGGACTACATTGAGTCAACGCTGCAGCACGATGAGAACTATCACAAAGTTATTATTCCCATTCCGTGGCGTGCGATTTGGACCTCCGCTCCCTTCCTCGCTGTGCTGGTGACACGTTGTGCCGAGAATTGGGGTCTGAGTACGCTGCAGGCTGAGATTCCCGAGTATATGAATGGTGTGCTCGGTATGGATATTGAGGATAATGCGCTGTTCTCTGCGCTGCCCTTCCTGGCCATGTGGATCATGTCCTATGTGTATCTGATCACTTCGGACATTCTTCTCACTAAGAAATATATGTCCCTAACGGCCATTCGTAAGACCATGAACTCGTTTGCCTTCTGGGTGCCCGCTGGCACGCTGATTGGCATCGGATTCCTCGACGTGGACCAGAAGACCTTGGCCATTGTGCTGATGACCCTCAGCGTGGGCTTCAACAGTGGCTCAACCATTGGCAGCTCCCTCAACTCGATCGACTTGTCGCCCAACCATGCTAGCATCCTAATGGGCATCATTAATACCGCTTCGAACATCGTACCGATTATTACTCCATTGGTAGCTGGTGCGATTACTACTGACGGAGTGAGTTGTCATTATGAGTATTATATTTGACAGTTATTTATTATTTACTATGCTTATCTATTTATTTTGCAGACGGACCGAACTGAGTGGCAAATTGTCTTCATTATCTCGGCTGTGATATTCTTTGTGTTCAATTGTGTTTTCCTCATATTCGGCACAGCGGTGGTGCAGCCCTGGGATGCCGAAGACTTCCTGCTTGGCAAGCAGCCCGAGCTGGCGAAGACTCCGGCGATAAGCGACGAGTCCGATACGAAAAAGTCGATCAGCGGTTAACCGGAACCGATAATCCGCAATCTGACAGCCATTCGAAATTCGAGTATTATTTTAAATCACATAATAAATACATAAACATTATACGAGTCTGAAGAGTACGGAATCGATAAGCCAGGAAACCCAATAAAAAAATCAAATAATAATAACTAAATTTAATAATAATAATATTTGATTTAGTTAGCTATATTTAGTTAGCTATTGTTATTTGTGAGTGTGCGTAGTTTAGTGTAATGGTAAAATCAAAAAAGAAACTAATAAATATGAAGTGTTTTATTGGGTTTTTCATAAAACTTATCATTAGGTTTGTCGAATTTAATCAATACTAATGAATTTTTATTTACAAAGCTACAAAATTAGCTGCTCTTATTAATTTATATATATTTTTTTACTAACTGAGTGAGTCACATAAATTTCTGGTATTGTTTGCTTCAAAGAAAATTTTTTTGGGTAATTTGCGCAGTTCTTTAACTTTGAACAACTCAATTAAATTGGGGTTTTTTTTTCAAAAAATATAAACCTAGATATTACTAGATATTAATGTAGTAGCTATCTATTTCTGTGATTCATTTCCTAATATTGGAAATTTATATTGTCGAATATATTTAAGTGTTATATCTTAGACATATAAGTGAAATGTTTTAAGTTATTATTAATTACTTTTAAAATAATAATAAATAAATAATTAAAATAAGTTATAAGTAATACAAAAATTGATTTATTTCGTTGTCCTGTAGTTTTGGCATTTTGCGTCTTGTTTCAGTTTCCAACAATTTGAATTTATGAGGCATTTTAGTAGAGTTTTCTTTGTGCATGGCTTGAAAATGTGTCGTTAATCATCCTTGTATCAATACTTGAATATGTTCTTAACTTCCCTGAGTTGCCCTATATAATCGCATGGTATTCGGTCTGGCGATAACTCAATATTCTTCTACCCATTTCATTTGTATTTAAAACAAGCCAATAAAATGTTATAAATAATATGCTTTGACTTCTGCTATTGTTATTCCCCTTGGCAGTCCGTATTTCTTTATGGTGCTAAAGTGGTTAGTTGCTACACTGCAAGAAAATAAAGTGCAAAGATGGAGATAAGCTATCACTCAAATGTGTTTGCCGACGAAATTTACCCTTTTCTTTATCTGCATCAATTAAAGTTTATTGTTTTCAGTGTAGGGCACTTATGAGCTGATTTATTTTGAACAATGCTTCGAATGTTATCAATTTATTATCACTTAGCTACCCAGTAGCATCGCTTATCACTGCATTATGGCTTGCTGGACAATTTGCTTATACAATCAAGGCTCTTTAACTAGAAGCACCTGAAGTTTTTCGACGGCGAGATACCCTGTAATCAGAAGTAATTATGATAGTAATACATTTAACAAATTTCCACAAATTCTTAATAGTTTTCAAATTATCCTTCAATGGTATTTTCCCTTTTTGAAAATATAATGATCTTATCTTGGAGTTTGATCACAAATTGTGAGCTGTTTGTCGTGGTAATAATGGCTGGGACTTTACTGTTATCAAAGAGAATATTTGGAATAACAAAAAAATAAATAGAATCATTCACCTCTGGGCAAACAATTTAGCTTAACTTCTGGCTTGCAATTGGCAGTTAACAAAGAACATGAGAAAACATCTGCTTCGACAATGTGAGCAAAACATTTGCCATAAATCTTGAGGCAAATGAATAGCTTGATGCCGCAAATGAGACGTCACAAGGTAGTAATTATTTAGCAATAATTTTTATTTACATTATTTTTCACCCTATTTTTTATTTACATTATTTCACTCTATTTTTATTTGTTTCAATATTTATAGAGTTGACTCTGACTCGTGGGACTCACTGGCATCTGAATGAAGTAAGTCAAATATATGCCTCTGTGCATATCAATCGTACAATGGAGCTGATCTACAGGTGCCCAACTGGAGCATTTGCGTCAGCTTTAGCTTTCGCTGTTATTGTTTACTTTCGCTTAATCAGTTCTATTGGTAGAGCGCTCAGCGAGTGAATGATTCGCAATCGCGTTGCCAGCCCAAAGGAGCTGTAGATACACTCTCATAGCCAGCTAAGCCAGTTGGTCTATAAATGTTGGCATTACAGCTGACACGGGCGCAGAACCATTTAGTCAATCAACCAGTGCACAATCGAATTGCGACACAAAATTAAGACTAAATATATTATTAAATAATATATATTAATCTTTCGGTCGGTATGAGTAGCGAGTGTAAAGTGTCTAAGGGGCCAAGGATTGGTGTGCGGCATCTGCAATCCTTGCTGCTCTTCCTCGGTCTCACGGTCATGCACATTGCCCGTCTCAATGTGAGTGTGGCCATTGTGGCCATGACAAATGCAGCGACCACCAATCCCAATTTTGAAGTGAGTAACAAATATCAAAGTGCAAAGTTTCTTCGTGTTTGGCGATCGCAGTGCTGACGTGTTCTTTCCTTACCCACTCCTGCAGGAATACGATTGGAATGAGCGACACAAGTCGTACATTTTGTCCAGTTTCTATTGGGGCTACATTCTCACCCTGTGTCCGGGCAGCTTCCTCTGTCGTCGCTACGGTGCCAAGGTTGTGCTCTTTGTCGCCAGCTGCGGCACAGCCATCTTCAGCATAATCACACCTTGGTGCATCACCTGGGGTGGCTGGCAAGTGTTCTGCGCCATACGCATACTCCAGGGTCTCTTCCAGGGCGTCATCTTTCCCTGTGTCACCGAGCATCTGGCCGTGTGGTCGCCACCGGAGGAACGTAATCGCTTGGGCGCTTTCAGCTATACGGGCACCGATTGCGGCACAGTGCTGGCCATGTTCATCAGTGGCATGATTGCCAAGGGTCCCATGGGCTGGCCGGGTATCTCTTATGTCTCGGGTGCCCTGTGTGGCGCCTGGTGTATACTCTGGCTGATCTGTGGTGCCAACAATGCGCCCGAGTCGCGTTTCATCAGCGAAGCAGAGTGCAAATACATCGAATCTTCGCTGGAGCACAACGAGAACTTCCATGAGCGAAGCATTCCCATTCCCTGGCGTGCCATCGGCTGCTCAGTGCCTTTTATGGCGCTGCTTGTTGCACGTTGCTCTGAGACTTATGGTCTGAGTACGCTGCAGGCTGAGATTCCATCGTATATGAATGGAGTGCTTAATATGGAAATACAGAGCAATGCGGTGTTCTCATCGCTACCCTTCTTGGCCATGTGGCTGCTCTCTTATGTCTATCTGATTGTGGCTGACATTCTGCTGCGCAAGAAATACTTATCGCTGACCGCAGTGAGGAAACTATTCAATACACTGTCCTTCTGGATTCCCGCTGCGGCTCTCATTGTGATTGGTTTCCTTGGCGAGGATCACGCGAATGTCGCAATTGCTCTGATGATCGTAAGCGTGGGTGTCAACAGCGGCGCCACTATTGGCAGCTCTCTCAATACCATCGATCTGTCGCCCAATCATGCGGGCATCCTCATCGGCCTCAGCAATACTGTGGCCAATGTGATACCCATTGTGACACCCCTGATAGCGGGTGTTATTGTTGTCGATAAGGTGAGTTTGTTGTTGATTCAATCAGTTCCCCGAATGGTGCTAATCTTGATCTCTTTGTTTGACAGCACGATCGTGGCCAATGGCAAATTGTCTTTGGCATTGCGGCAATCATCTTCTTTGTCGGCAACTGTGTCTTCCTCATTTGGGGCACGGCCGAGGCGCAACCCTGGGACGCAGATGATTTCCTCACGCCCAAAGATGCGGAAACGTGCAGTGCAAAGAAGGCACCCGCAGCTGCGATAGCTCCGCCCATCGATCCGGTGCTGGAGCAGCAAATCAGCTGGCCGGAAAGGTATACGGCAAAGGCCATCGAGTGATTTGTAGCGGATACGTGGAACAATTATTTATTTTAATCAGTATTAACCAATAAGCAGGTTGTAATTTATTTTATTTATAAGACCATAAATGTGAACTTAGGTAAATTATATTAATAGATTTCAATCACCCGTTGTTTTTGTTGCTACGACGAATATTTCGAACGGATTTCGACACTCAACACTCAACATTCTATTGCCTCTCGTTCGTCGTCGTCGTCGTTCTTCGTTCTATCTAATCTATAACTTTCTTAATAAATATGAATACATTTATATTGTATATATTTATAGTCAAGCACTCGCGAATAAACAAACCACTGAATAAATGAATCGAAGAGTTTTGCGAAATTGAGTTTTGAAGCAGGCCGAACAAAACATTTACCACAGCTGTTTAGCACTTGAATTTTTTTAATCGCCACTGTCAGTTACCACGCCATAAAAACACATTTAATGTGATGTGCTTTACGGTACCTGGAGCTGTGATAGCATATAAGTTAGCTATTATTTATGTGTCAGTGTGAGAGATCATTCAGACTTTGAAGCATGTGCTTTCGACTGCAAAAAGGGGGCAGGTCTGTCCCTCTGCCTCTTGGCGTTATCTTATCAGTCAGTCACCCAAGTCCAATAACATAAACAAATCGTTTGGCAATCGATTTGCCATATAGATACCCATCAAATCGGATTGTAATTGCTTTAAGCGACTGATAAATTACCCTGCGAATTGTTTTATTTGTTGTGTTTACCCAGCGATAAGTGTTGCCGTTCAATAAATAATACTTTCATTCACTTGAATGTTTACTCACTACTGCAATTATTATTAGTTCATTAGCACTATCTGCTTAGGTGATTTATTGGCCAACTTTTGTTGCTATTTCTATTTTCAAATTACAGCGTATTCCGATAGCAAAGTTCCTTCAATGCTGGAGCTGCTTAACAACAAATTACAAAACGATTCTTTCCACATATTCAATATCTATACTGTATTCTTTTTATACTATGTATTCCTACCGGTTCTTTCTCTGATCGTGACTCTTATCAGCTGTTTTTGTTTTTCAATTTTAAATGTATTCCTAAAAGTATGCAACACTACTGTATGCATACACTGAAATTTAATTGTTTAAATTGTCTTTAATCGTATTTTGTGAAAATGCTTAAAAACTATTCAAATGATGCTCAAGGTATACTTAGAACTCATCCACAGCGAGTTTTCGTTTTATGTTTCCTCTAAGGCATATCGAATATTTCAGTTCGTTGTTTAAGTCTTTCGTTTCAAAGCAATAATTTCGATGGCCAAAAGTTTCTATAGAAATTGGGAAAATATATTAACATTTTCTCAGTTTGATAGTAGATTCAATATATATAAAGGTATTCACTATTCATATTCCTAATTTAATCAAAAAACAAATAAGAAATTTGGTTGAATATATATCACAATTATGAAGACTTCAAATCTGTTCAATATTAAAATTTATTTAAGATTTTTGAGTGACTAGAAATATTAATAATATTTGCATAATTGGCAATAATTGCATATACAATTCTTTCTATTAACATAGAAATTCATTCACCTGAATTATCAGCTTTCTCGTCCGCCATGTTGTAAGAACATTTTCACATGCAGCCCAAAAGTATGCAATGAAAAACTAATGAATTGATCAGCTGCGTTGTCCGTGCAATGTGTGTTGTTGGCATACCAGAAATTTTAATACTGTTAATTCGCTTTTAATTTTTTTTTAGCAAACTTTGTATAACGAATTAAAGACAATTATTAATACACAATTATCATACTCCAATTGCGCTTGTGCGGAAAGGTATTCACTAATCACCATCATTAAAGTGTTTACTCATATGGAGGGAGGCTAGAGCTGTGAATCCCTTAAAAATGTATTGAACTCGCCTCGTACTCATTTTTCAGCTTTGTTTATCACGACAACGTTTGTTATTGTATAAAAAATGGTTTGTTATTTTTTAATTTTAAGAAATTACCAAACTGATAGTGGTGAGTGTTTTACGACTAATAAATCGCTCTCTGATGGACTTATAATTAAATTTGTTCATTTAGCGATTAGATTATGAGCTACTGTCAAAGCCTATAAAGATTTTATTGACTTTATTCTTTAGTCGTTGGGCATTCGAAGCATTCGAGCAAACATATTTGTACTCTATAAATACTCTATTATTTGTGTAGACATCTTGTTTGCATCGTAAATATTTTGTCACTTAATTATCACACTTCAACCTAAAAAATGGGAAATTTGTATTGATTTTTATATCTAAATATGTTTCTTGTTAGAGTATTTGTTGTTCGGCTTAATCAGAGTTACACGCGCTATGTTTGCTCTGAATTCAAGTACAAACGGTGCGTTCTTTGGTGTTGGGTCTTCCATCGGAACTGGCTGTCAATATGGAAGTTTGGGATTTGTGCATTCAATTCAACAAAATTTAAGCTAGCGGATCTTATCAATAGACAGTTTTACTGACGCAATTCGCGATTCGTCAATGGCTGTAAAAAATTATTGATATCTCTTAAAGTATTTTAACATGTACTTGATAATATTATTGTTTGTATCATGATGATCATCATAAGAAAAGCATTGTTGTTCAAAATTGAACGATGCGAAGTTTCTGTAGAAATTTCCGTGAAGTTATGCTCTATTTCTAGGTATTTACTTGAAATCAATCAAACTGAATGATAAATGACTATTAAGAAAACCCAGACAATAATCGTATCGTATACGTAGATATAAATCGGGGAACCTACCCCGAGTACGATTAGCAATTGAAAATAAATTCTAAATTGCATTTCATTTGAATAAAAATAACTTTTAGAAAACCCAGCGAATATACTTTTATTTATATTTCCTATCGCTGTGTGTATAGTATGTATGTGAAAAGTAAAGTCAACTTCCCCCAGTTGATAGACGTAAATATGTTAAGCCGCAAAATACTCGTAATGAGATTCGGTTGAAAGACCGCAGACCAAAATCGCACAAAACGAATCGTGGTCTGAATTATTAAGCAAGTGATTTGCCGATATACTTAGATCGGGGAAGCGTGGCGGTGCCTGTTGTCCGATGGTTGGGGGGAGGAGACGGAGGGTCCTAATCAATGTCACCGATTGCCACCACTCGACTGTGTGTATAGAATGATTTGGCATTTATTTAGTTGACCGAAATAGTCGATCTGATCTGGCAATTAACATGCGCAATGAATACGACTTGATAGCCCGATACTTGCCAATTTAGTTAAAGCGATTATTCCATTGAGCGGGTGGCCAACTGGGCACTTGAACTTGGAACCACATGTGACCGGCGATGACAGCGTCGGCAATTCGTCATACAATACAATAATACTACCACAACAATATTATTAAGGAACTGAATAGTCGCTGGCCGACTTTGGCTGTGGTCAAGTTCAGGCAACGGCACGTTTTGCATATTATAAACAAAACGCAAAGTGCGTCGATGACACTCGACTAGCTTGATACCCAAGCGAACAAACATGCTTGGAATGCAATATACAATATATATACGTATATGGAGAATATAAATTTCATTTCAGTCTTTTTTGACTAAATGAATTGTTTATTAAGTGTTATTGCCCGAATTCTGAGAATTAAGATGCGAAAGATCTGATTTATTTGACAGCTATCTTCGCCCTCCAAACTTGTTATGCAAATATTTGACGCTTAGTGTTGAGCTTGTCTAACAGTTTGTTATTACACAATAGCATGTCAATACTAACACGAAAATAAAACAGATGAAATGCATTACGGCAGTAGTGCATTTAGTTGTTCCCTGAAATATGTCAATAGTGTAATTACCCCCGTTGGCTCAGTTTGTGAACTCGAACATGAACAAGCTACAATTTCGAATTTGCAATTGCAATCGTATTCTAGCTATCTATTAATTATTTTTCGAGCCAATTCGCTGACAAAACAATAAGAATATCTAAATACACAGCTGTAGCTGTAGCAGAACACAGCTGAACAGAACAGATCTGGTATTATCATTAAGCGAGCCGAGTACTCACAATAGATACAGAGAAGTATTCACAAAAGCTTTAGACTGGTTGGATCAGGAAACTGCTGCATCATTTGCAAATAGACAATCACAAAATTTATGTCATTCTCAATACGAAAGTAACTATTTAATGTTATTTATATTTCGTTTGGGCTACGCGATTTATGATTTGCTTTTGCAACTCGTTTGCCTAATGGCTGAAGATCATAATCCATAAATCCTCAAGTGCATTGGCCCCCGGACTCAGTCACACGTTGCCGGAACTGCAAAACTGTAAAACCGCAAAACTGAAACACTTTAAACGCTTGTAACAACACATATAATTCTACCCACTTGAAGATATCGAAAGATGGGGAAATTTATTGAATTTCTACTTGAAAAGCATATGATTTTCATTGATTGCAATTGCGATTAGTCAGTCTGCACTTAGTTGATAAGGAAATTGCACAATGTCGTCAATGACAAGCCCTTTTAAATCACATGTAGAGGCAGCAACTTTCATTACAGCTCCACATGAATTAAATGAACTGCAATGACATGTAACTGTTGCAGGTGAAAAAAAAAAAAGAAAACAGATTGCCAATTGCCACCTGTGAGCGAGTAATAAAATTCAATTATTTTGAAAATAGTTATTAAACACAGCTCGCGATAATAATAAACAATTGTCAACACAAACACACACGATCGAAACACAAAAAAAAACATACGATGCAAGTTCACACAACAATGCGAATTCCATTCGATCAGCGAGGCATGAACTATGCAGGGCTAAGAATTTCCAATAATTATATTAATGTCTCTCACACATTGTAAATAAAATGTGTTGAATCAACGACCAACACATTCCACATTCTCCAAGCGGGAGAAAGTAAAAGTCGAACAGAACAAATTCATAGAATCAAATCGTATCGAATGTCAACTTCTAAACGTCATTTGCGTGTTTGTTTTTGTTTTGCTATTTCTATTTAACTCTATTTTATAAGATTTTTAAGTGCCTATTGTTGGGATACTTGTATACATAAATATAAATGAAGCGAATAGCTTTGCAGAGATGCTGAACTTATTGCGTGGCAGCTTTAGCAGCTCGTTTGAGTTTTGGTTCAGCGTTCGAAGGGGGACTTACCGATGTGTCTAGACAAATCGCTTAGATATACACAGAGTTCAGTTGGTATTCCCAAAAGCAGCAAAACAAAAAGCAAAAAAGTAAAATACAAAACACAAAAACCTTAATGCTTGACAAAATTTTCCATTGGTTCGTTCCGCTTGCCTCGAATCGATCGAGGCTCATTGAGGGTAGAGCATTTGGTTCCAGATAGCATAGAGCATAGAGCATAGAGTTCTATCTCAGGTGGTATCAATTTGTAACATACTTGTATATAATTATGCCACTTGGTTTACGGCCTGCTTGAGGTACATCCGTCTAGCGTCCACCACCACCACAGCGATCGATACCAGAGAATATGTGGTTCAATGTTTATGTTAGCACTCGATATCAGGGACAGGCACAAATAATGTCCCTGGCGGCTGACAAGCTCGTGCTTGGTTGGCCGTTCAATGTCTAATCTAGAGAAGATTCCGATAAGATTCGGTTCAAGTTAAGTCTCAAGCAGAGAAATCAGCTGTCCACGAAGTAGAAGTGTGCTGGGAGTTTACGCGACGCTAAACGCTCAACGCTCAAGTGCTGCCAACACCGACGTCGCCGTTGCCGTCGCCGTTGTGCTGTCGATGTCGTTGATGTCGTTGTCGATTTTTTGAAGCCGAAGCTTACAATTTTTGTTGTTGTTGTTGTTGTTGCTGCCTTTGCCTTTGCTAGTTAGCCGCACGCCGGGAGCGTGTTCAAGTGTGCCGAGCGGTAGAAAGCGCCAACAGCGGCGTCAACGTCAACGTTAGCGTCACATTGGGCCATATAAATGGAGTGTCCAACATCGGCTCTGAGTTCAGTTCGGTCTGTAAACTGACTGCCAGTGAGTGTGTCGCATCGAGAATCGAGTACGCGTTCAATCGTATTTTGTTTCGTATATCACATCGTACACATACGATCGTATTGTTATTCCAAACGGAACAGTTAACATGCCAACATTTCTATTGGCCACAATCGATTCACTGCCAATTGCTGGGCAGCAGTAGTGTGAGAGCTGTGTGAAGAGCCGTTTGAAGAACGCATAACAAATATCGAATTGTTACGGCACATTAAAGCCAAAGAAACTACACAAAATCATAAATACTAAAATAATAAACACTGCTCGTAAATAGCTTTATAAATAAATAAAAACTACGTTAAATTAAATGACAATTACGTGCTGACGTAACAACTAACTAAAATAAATAAAATACTCAAATTACGCACAGTATTTCATATATAAATAACTAACAAAATGAAGTTCATTTGTTGTGGCAACAAAGGATCAATGCCGGTCAACGACAATGGCATTCCAATGGATACCAAAAAGGAAACGGAAGCTGGTGAACCAAGTAAGTTCGATGACAACATCCTTAAAATGTATGCTGTAAAATTAAAATCGATTCTTGGATCGATTCCACGAATACAGTTCGAAGTTAAAAGCCAGGAACATTTTACCAAATAATATAAATAAAATCAACAAATTATATTCAACATGAATCCCCTTTCAAATGTGATCAACATTTTAAAATATTCATTTCAACCCCAATTAATAAACAATAATTTCAATGCTGTCAAATAAAATTCCTAAAATTTGAAAAAAATCATTCACGTCATTCGATAAATTCAAATTAATTAATGTCAGCTAAAATTCTTAAGCCGATGCGATAATTAATCCAACATACGAAAAGAAATGCGTGCTGACTTACTTACTTAAAGAAATTAACAAACTCGATTTAATTGTTTATCTACGATTTGTAAATTTATTTCAAGTATGTGTAAATATTTTGGTTTTTTTTTTTTTGTATCGAGTTTATATGATGTTGTTTTTTTTACGTTTTATTATTATTTGTTTTCGTTTGTCGTGCGGTAATTGAAGTGAAATTCGTTTTGGCATAAGCCGATTTGGATTGGTCATTAAAAAGTTTGAACAAGACAAACACAAAGCACAAAAAATTGTTTAGTGAAATTGTTCATAAGTAGAAAGACATTCATTGCGCAATTGCCGCACAGTGCTTAAAGAAGTGTTTATACTCATAGCTAAACGATTGTTCCCGTCGCTTAGAGGTACGGCTTTCCATTTGATACATTTGGCATTAGAGTTGGTGTCTTAATTATATTACTATTAGCTAATGCTAATTGAATGCGAGTAGCTGATAAATTTGCATGGGCATAAACAAAACCAGGGAGTTGACTTGAGTTGAGTTGAGTTGAGGTTGAGTTTGATGTTGACCTGGAAAGGCGCCAGCGTAGACAGGAAGCCGACAACAAGAAGAACAACAACAACAACAGCTGTAATAATAACAAACAGCAAATTACAATATTTACACCAGATATGGCCGTAAATCGTCAAAGTTTGTATGCAAATTTTTGCAGTTCAGCAAACAGTTTTGTACTCGCATGTTTGCCTGTCTGCCTTTCGGCTTGGCCTGGCCTGTCTGTCTGTCTGTCTGTCCGTCTGTGCGTCTCTCCGCCTGTCTGGGAACAATGAAACGACAGGTAGTCTGTCAAGACTCTCTCGAGACTCGCGAGCGAGATTCCAGTTTAGTAAGAATCAGCTAATGAGCAAACTGTCGGCTCTGACGCTCCAGATACAGATACAGATACAGCGCTGACACTCGACACTCGCGACACTTGACAAGCGCTGTGAGCTGTGATCTGTTAACCGAGAGCTACGAACTGTGAGATATGCGATGCCAACTTTAGATACTTTCTTTGAACAATTAGTATCGTATATGGCTAAAACATAAATCTCACATATTTGCTTAACTCAATGTTTATGTTCCTGCTTTGACAAACTGCAGCAGCAAACACACACACGCACACACACACATACACTTACTCACAGTCAGCAAGTCGAGCAGCTGCAAGATGCATATGAAATGATTAAAAGGGTTCAGGAAGGTGCCGCTCAAGCCGCTCGATCTCCGAGCTCCAAATTTGAGATCGAGCACAAGTATTTGAACTTCATTTTCAAAACGAAAGCAAAAACAAAGCAACATTTTTTGCGTTTTTCAAAGTATATATGATAATTAATCGGGCAATCAGTGTGTTTTTACAAGCACTTTGGCAAAGGAAAAACACGAAATATCTTCCGTAAAGATATAAATTATATATGCGAAATGATGTTAAATACTTTGCATTATGGAATGCTTTTTAAATATACTTTACAAATTATTCAAATTCGCAAGGTAGGCGCCGGCACAAGGCGTCGTGCTTATGTTTATGTTGACACCACAACAGGAACACACACATACACACAGAACACACACACACACACTCATGCGCATAGACAGGTTGAGTGCCAAGTTCAAAGCTGTTTAGTGTGTTTGCAACGTCATAGCGAATTTCGATTGAATCAAACAGATACACAAATAGATATAAATTCAGCACGCAAAACACGCTCAGCGAGTTTCATTGCCAAAAATGAAAAAAAAAAAAACGCTGAAAAATAAAAAATAAAGAGCATGAGCGGGGAGCATGATTGCCACCCAAAAAACTCCCAAAAACAAAGTGAAGGGGAATAATTGGTTCTCGTCGTGACATACATTTGGGCAGCTCGGCGACATTCCCGTCGATCTATCAGTCATCGAGTGGCATGGGGTCTTTATCTCTCTCTCTCTCTCTCACTCTTACTCTCTGGTATTTCACCATTATCTCATTAACGCAATCTGATGGACATTTCAAAGTCGTTGGACTTAGTTGGGCCAACAAAACAACATACAATGGTATTAAATGGCTTTCGAGTACCACGAATGCTTATCACAACCACTTGAGGATATTCCCCACGACGTATACGCAATATTAGCACAGTCCAGCTATCAGCTAGCCGCATCAATTGTTTACAATCGTGAAGCCCTTGATACAATTGTCTATACATTATATTTGCCAACTGTTAGCTCCGGGGCTCACTGACTTGGGGCGAAACGCGTGCCTCGCTCTGGCAACCTGGCAATTATCATTCGCACGAGACGATCGTGCCACACTTTGCAGCGAAGTGTGAGAAAAACCTGAACTAATAATTGATATTACGAATTTAATAACAATTGCATTCATCATAGTCGCGATCACTCAACTCTAACGAACTCGCCCTCTCCACTGAAGTCGGGCCGAAAGCTCAAGCCATGTGAAAAAGCTAACTTCGAGTTTTGTTTGCGGTTCGTTCGGCGGAGTTTTTACTGTTGTAAACAATAACAAACGAGCTTTCGTTACCAAAACATTGACGAAAGCTTCGAGCTTTGCACTTCAAGCATTGCCAGCTGTAATAGCTTTTGCTAACCGCCATTAAGCTGAAGCTTTAAAGCTCCACTGATGTCAGGTTTGTAACTGGGGTAGATTTTTGATAATGGATTCAAATCAATTTCAACTCGCATTATGTTTATAACCATAATTTATTGCACTCACCGCATTATATAACTGCAGCGATTGGCAGCAATCGTTTTTGTGGATTACACTGCAAAGTGCATCAGCACTTATCAGTGTAATTAAATCACAAATAATATATTTAGAAATCGATTTACATATATATAAATTACATTAACTGGTCAAGCAAGTGCCACGATGATGAGATGCTCTATAAAGCATCAATCAGTTATTGAATAGGCTCCGTGCCATACAGAAGTGCAACTCAGAGCAGTTTTCTATAAGTGTGTTTTCTTAAAGTGCATCATTCAAATTACAATGGTGAAGAATCGTCGCTATCAAGAAGAAGGTAAAACGCACAAAGTTCTTGACATGCTTTCAATTGACCACATTTAAATACTAGAATTACCAACTTCTTACCACTTATTTGACTTTGCCTACTTTGTATTCATCACTCAGAATAGTACTTAATCGTTGCCCAGAAATGATAAGCAATTCTCGCTATGTGAGACGAGCCCCCTTTTTATTTGTGCTTTTGCGTAAGCAAGCAAGCAAACCGTATTAAAGTGGCCCGAAGCGGTTTTATCTTAATCAGCTTTATTCATTCAACCTACACGTTTCTTATCACACACAAGTCATAACGACGTCTAGCGTTGCTTTTGTTTTGGGATGGATGCGGAGAAAGCACCGAAGCAGAAGGGAGCCAGCCTATCAAGCGTCGAATAACGACAGTTGACAGTTCATCAGACAGATTAGCAATCAGTGTGAATGGAATATTTTCGGGAGTCGTAAAAATTCAGAACACCAGAAGCCCAATTAACGCAAAAATTTAAATATGTACATATGTTAGGCTATGTCGCGGCATACTAGTAATTTATCTGGGCGCCACCGTTTCTCGCGCTCAGATAAGGGATGATAAATTTGTGGTTAATTATAGCCTGGTGTTGTACGCAAAAGGCGCCAAGATGATATACTTCCCTTTGCATTTGTTTGCGTGTGTTTCGTATCGGGACGAGGACTGGCTATTTTTGCTAGCGACACGTGTGTACAAGAGGTCCGGGGGCTTGTTCTGGGGTTATTCCATTTGAGAACTACGCAAAAGACTTTTGAAAGTGGCAAATACGCCAGACTTGTTGACCTACAGGCGACCTACATGCTGATAAAGCTTAGCGTCGACGTCGATGTCGACGTCGTCGTTGACAGCGGCAGCGTCGTCTGTCCTGATCAATCAGTCATTGATTAATCTATTTTTGAATCAAGTTGAAGTTCAATATTACGTATACGTAGTATATATTCCACTTAGCTATATAATCATATGACTTAACACTCTCCTCTAATCACAATCTACTCTCTTCTGATTACATGTGTAGAATACGGACTTGGCGTGCGTCATTGGCAAACCTTCCTGTACTTCTTCGCCCTGACTGTTGCGTATGCCCAACGTGTCAACTTATCCGTGGCCGTCGTGGCCATGACAGATGCTGCTGCTGCCAATATCAATTTTCCTGTAAGTTTTCCACATACTTTATAGATTTATTTTAGCATAAACTAACTTTATTTGTTACTTTTCTAGGAATACGATTGGCCCGAGAAGACGAAATCATTGCTGTTGAGCAGCTTCTTCTGGGGCTATGTGATCACTCAGGTGCCTTCGGGTCAGTTGGCTCGCAAATTCGGTGGCAAGATCACGCTGCTGACGGGTCTGACCATCTGCTCCGTCCTGAACATCCTGACGCCTCTGTTCGCCGATTGGGGTGGATGGCAATTGGTCTGCGCCTTGCGTGTCGTCGAAGGATTGTGCCAAGGTGTGGTCTTCCCATCCATACACACTCTGATCTCGACCTGGGTGCCACCCAATGAGCGTCCTATACTCGGCACTTGCGCCTACACGGGAAATCAGTTTGGAACAATCGTGATGTTGGCCACGAGTGGTTTGTTGGCCTCCTCTTCAGCTGGCTGGCCCAGCATCTTCTACATCTCTGGCGGCGTCGGTTGCGTCTGGTCGGTCTTCTTCTTCATCTGGGGTGCCAGCTCACCGGCCGAGTACAAGAGAATTTCCCCGGAAGAGCGTAAAATGATTGAATTGGCTCAGGCCAGCGAGTCCGTGTCGGAGCACCCCAAGGAGAAGTTGCACACACCGTGGTTGAGTTTCTTCACCTCGCCAGCTTTCTTGGCTCTCATCATTGCACACAGCGCGAACAATTGGGGCTTCTGGACGCTGCTCACCGAGATTCCCAGCTACATGAAGAATGTCCTGGGCAAGGACATCAAGTCGAATGCGCTGTTGTCGGCTCTTCCCTACTTCGCTATGTTCTGCATGTCCTTCGTCTTCTCGGCCATCGCCACGCTGCTGAACAAACGCAACTGCATCTCAACTGTGGTCAGTCGCAAGCTCTTCAACTCCCTGGGATTATGGGTGCCCATGTGTGCTCTGATCGGTCTGGCTTATGTGGATGCGGATCAAAGCAACTTGGCTGTCATCCTGCTGACTGTGACTGTGGGCTTCAATGGCGCCTGTTATCTAGGCTTCCAGATCAATCACATCGATCTCTCTCCCAACTTTGCTGGCATTCTGATGGGCATCACCAACTGTGTGGGCAACATCATGAGCATCATTGCGCCTCTTCTGGTTGGCTTCATTGTCACTAATGAGGTAAGTCGCGCAATTACTTTTCAATTTCAAGACGGCAAGTGAGCTAATCTTTTGTTTTCTCTACTTTTGCAGCAAGATGTAGAGCAGTGGCGTATTGTGTTCTTTATTGCCGCCGCAATTTACTTGGTTGGCAACGGTCTCTTCATCATCTTTGGCCGTGCCAGTGTCCAGCCCTGGAACGATCCTCCAGCCAAGCATCGTCGCAACTCCACTCCCCAAGTGGAGTCCCAGCACTAGAGACACTAGAGAGAGAGAGAAAAAGAGAACCACTAGTCATCTAGTTCACTTTACCAGCCCCCAACCCTCGGCTGTAGAACGAGATGAGGCACCTCGATCGATAGCAATTGATCGATTGTCGTCAAACTCGTTGGAAAACTACAATAACAGCAATTCGATGCGTTGCAATGCATTCTAGCACTGCTGCTCGAATTCGTCTTCGTTTTGTATTTGTATATTAAAAACTGTATATTTTATTTGAATTTTGTATGCTAAGCTTAGTTCGTAGTGGATAATTAGATAAGGCCTTGTTGCATATGTGTATAAAGACCAAAAACGATAAGACAAAAACGAAACGAAAGATATTTTAATAAAATATTGTATCAAAAAGAGAAATCTGGGTAACTTTCTATTATATTTATATGGTTTGATAAAGACGAAATGAAACAAGTAAGAAAGCTACTGTCAGGTGTTGTCAACTTGAAAGTATCCGCCAATCGACGTTGTCAATTAAATCCCCGTTCTATATACCAAAATGTCTATTTGGTATATTTATATGAAAGTTAATGGGCTTATATCTTGTAGTATCTGAGTTATCGGTGCTCATACAGAAAGATGGAAATACTTTATGGGCTCGGAGATACCTTCTTCTGACTGTTACATACATTTCATAGCACGTAATTATTATACCATCCTACCCCACGGGTAGCGGGTACAAATATTTGAATAAAATACTGTCGCAAAAATATTATAGGTGGGAGTAATGAAAATATAGTAGCATTACACTTTAATAATTATCTTTTTAACTTTATCTTTTCAAGCGTTGTGCTTAAACATCACACTATGCACCTTACCTGCTTAGTCTCTCACCTTTTGACTATCTAATCATAATAAATATTTGTAGATCTCTGGCAGGCAACAGGTGACACACGAGCCGCCAGTTAGGGAAAGCGTGACAACCAGCTGCTTGTCCAAATATACAACCCAGAAAATCCAGGAAGATGCTGTATCCAAAACAGACACATTTAGTTAGTGAACAGTTGTCGTGGCGAGCAGTTAGAAAAACTCTTTGGAATATCCAGTTTAAGGAAGGATTTAAGCAAAAATGTCTGATGGAATCAAAAGAACTAAGAATCGGCGCTTTGAGGACGAAGGTAAGTCGTCTACTAAACTAAAAGATATCAAAAACACACTGTGAAATCTATGCAGTAGGATTTCACCATCTGCTGTTGAGGTGAACTGAAAGTCAGCCTTAAACTTGAAAAGAAATAGTTCATATATCTCGTCCATTTGAAATTAATCTTCTGAGTAATTTACCCACTGATTTACTGGTTTATCTCAGCTAGCATGCGTACAACTTTATGCAATAGAGAGATAAGTCCAGTTGAGGATTCTGTTGCTCATGTTGTAAATGTCATTCATAGTTAACTTTACTATAATTAGCATTACACAATTCGTATCAGATAAGGAGGTATCACCTTATTGTGAACATTACGTTTATAAAGATAATACAGCTACTGTCCAGATTCCACATTTAATAACTGTCATTAACCGAATGAGTTTATAATGGCAGACTAGTATGGGGGCTCGTCTTCTAATTGAGGGGTTTCCTTATGTTTTGTTTGCAAAGTTTTATGAAATTCTACCAATATCCTTTTCTACAGGTTCTGGACTCGGTGAGCGTCATGTGCAAATGTTTCTGCTCTTCTTTGGTCTCATGGTTGCCTTTGGCATGCGAGTGAATCTTTCTGTGGCCATCGTGGCCATGACTGAGTTGCCCGTAAGCATTTAGCTTTCACTAGATTTTAAGTAACAGTTGGTTAGCTCACCTCTCTTCTCCTCCGTTTAGGAATACAACTGGTCAGAGAAGGTAAAGTCCCTGGTGCTGAGCAGCTTCTTCTGGGGCTATGTGATCACCCAGGTGCCCGCTGGTGTCCTGGCTCGCAAGTTCGGTGCCAAGGTGACCATCATGACGGGTTTAACTGTCTGCTCCTTGTTGAATGTCTTGACGCCACTCTGTGCCAAGCTGGGAGGCTGGAAGCTGCTCTTTGCTGTGCGAGTGCTCGAAGGCATTTGTCAGGGCGTTCTCTACCCCTCGTATCATACACTGATCTCTGCCTGGGTGCCACCCAAGGAACGTGCCTCACTGGGAACTTATGCCTATGTGGGAGCTAGTTTTGGTACAATCGTTATGCTCGCATCAAGTGGTGTGCTGGCCTCGATGGCTGGTTGGGCCAGCATTTTCTATATTTCAGGTGGTTCTGGCTGCCTCTGGGTTGTGGCTTACTCTCAGCGAGGAGCCAGTTCACCGACAGCATCCAAGAGCATCTCGGAGGAGGAGAGAACGTTCATCGAGTTGGAGCAGACCAATGAAGCGGGCAAAACCGAAAAGCCTGCTGAGAGTTTGCCGACTCCGTGGCTTAGCTTCTTCACATCTCCTCCTTTCTTGGCATTGATTGCGGCACATTGCGCCTCGACGTGGGGCTTTTGGACGCTGCTCACACAAATTCCCAACTACATGAAGAACGTGTTGGGCAAGGATATCAAGGCGAATGCACTGTTGTCCTCGCTGCCTTACACTGTGATGCTGCTGCTCAGTTTCGTCTTTGTGTGGCTGTCGAAGGTGCTGCAGAAGAAGGAGTCGTTGTCGATGAGCTTCAATCGCAAGTTGTTTAATTCGATTGGCCATTTCACACCCATGGTTCTGCTTATTGCCTTGGGTTATGTGGCACCTGGTCAGGATGTGCTCGCTGTCTTCCTACTCTCGCTGACTGTGGGCATTAGTGCAGCTGCTCAGCTGGGCTTCATGATCAATCACATTGATCTGTCGCCGAATTTCGCTGGCGTCCTCATGGGCATCAGCAATGGCATTGCCAATGTAATGAGCATCATCGGTCCACTTCTAGTGGGCATTATTGTATCCGACAACGTGAGTATTCTTAACTCTACTTAATCCTCATTGTTAATATGTCATATTCCTCTGCAGAAAGATGCTAGCCAGTGGCGTATCGTGTTCTTCATTGCAGCTGGCTTCTACTTGGTGGGCAACGGTCTGTTTGTTATATTCGGCAAAGCTAGCATACAATCGTGGAACAATCCTACAGTCAGTTCTGAGTATAGCTCAACGCCTCAACTGGAGACACCGGAAAAGACATCAGAAGCTTAGTTATTTTGTCATTTATAAACCACGAATATTTTGTTCCTTAAGTCGTTGTCAATAAACAATAACAGTACAAAGTTTAATGAGTTTTGGGGAAACCCGTTTAATGGCTATCAGACTATCGGAAAGAAAGGAAATGGGTCTTAGGCACCTTTCATATTGTCCATCAAATTTGTGTAATTATGATAAGAGCATGATAATAGTAAAGTCACAATGACTTATTAAATATATAGATAAGATATAGATATCTTGTATAGTTATTGAATGAACATCTATTTTTGGACTAACTTTTACAGCTTCTGGGTGTTATGCACACGCACCCCTTTTCCTTATCTTATCATAATACAGACTCCCCTTTTATGATCAGTTCATCAGAATTTTGAGGATGCAAAGTGCTTATAAGCCACTCATCTGGTTGATAATTATTTAGTTATCACAAAGATCTTGTGACAAGTGGTAATGCACCAGAGAGAAGATCTCTTCATTACAACAATAAAGCAAGAATGGCGGGAGTCAATGGCAACGTGAAGAATCGTCGCTTCGAAGACGAAGGTAAGGAACTTTATCCTGATTGACTTCACTGCGGTTTTTCTCAGTGTTGTTCTGTGACCGACTTTAACCTTCACCAAACTACGAGCGTCATTAAGCAACCGTTTACCAACAGTAGCACAAATCATTGCGGTAATTCATTTTTAATTTACCACATCTTATCTGACCAAATAAACACACTGAGAAAATCTTTATTGGCCCTCGAATTTATACGACACCTTCTGCGCAACCCAGACCAGTCTGACGAAAAAGTTAAGAACAAAAAAAAAAAAAAAATTCCATTGTCCAATATTCTTATCTAATCGGCACACAAAAGAAAAGGCATTCTTTCTAATCATATGATTGAAGTGAACGGCTTTCCTAATACCCCCCATGATTTGTATTTCCTCAGGTACTGGACTTGGCGTGCGACACTTGCAGATCCTTCTCCTCTTTACTGGCCTCACAGTGGGCTTTGCCATGCGTGTGAATCTCTCTGTGGCTGTGGTGGCCATGAGTCAGGCAGCCGTAATCAATCCCAACTTTCCAGTGAGTCCTAAGCAGACAGCAGAGCTAACATGCAGCTAAATATTTAAATATATTTTATACTTGTAGGAATATCCCTTAACGGAACAGATGAGGGCTGTGGTGATGAGCAGCTTCTTCTGGGGCTACTTAGCCACTCAGATACCAGCTGGCATCTTGTCTCGTCGCTTTGGTGGTAAAGTCACACTGTTGACCGGAGTGTCCGTCTGCTCTGTGCTCACTTTGTTGACTCCGTTTGCCGCCAGCTTGGGTGGTTGGAATTACATCATTGGTCTGCGCTTGGTCGAGGGCTTGGGCCAGGGCGTCTTCTTTCCCTCAGCACACACGATCATCTCTGCTTGGATACCGCCCAAGGAACGCGGTGCTTTAGCTACCTATGCCTACACTGGTGGACCATTTGGCACAATCATTATGCTGGCCACAAGTGGTTGGATTGCTTCATCATCTCTTGGCTGGCCAAGCATTTTCTATTTGTCCGGGGCCAGTGGCATTCTATGGGTGATTGTCTATTACATTTGGGGTGCCAGTTCGCCGCAGGAATCGAAAAGTATCTCAGAGGAAGAGATCAAATTGATTGAGATGGCACAGTCCAACGCAGCTGGCAAAAGTCAGCAACCTCAAAATCGTCATGCCACTCCTTGGCTGAGTTTCCTGACCTCAGGACCTTTCTTGGCTCTCATTGCGACGCACGCTGTCTCGGCATGGGGCTATTGGACATTATTGACGCAAATTCCAACCTATTTGAATTATGTGCTAGGCAAGGATATCAAATCAAATGCGCTACTTTCCTCGCTGCCTTACATCGCCAATCTGGTGATGAGTTTTGTCTTTGTTTGGATCTCCAAGGCCATGCAGAAGACTTCGCTATCGCTGGCCTTCAATCGCAAGTTCTTCAACACAATTGGCACATACATTCCCATGTTGCTACTGGTCGCCCTGGGCTATGTGCCCAAGGAGAATGACACATTGGTCGTGGTGCTGCTGACACTGACGGTGGGCGTCAATGCTGCCACACATTTGGGCTTCCAGGTGAACCACATTGATCTGTCGCCCAACTTTGCCGGCACCTTGATGGGCGTAAGCAATGGACTCGCTAGCATCATGAGTTTCTGTGCCCCACTTCTGGTGGGCAAAATTGTCCCAGATAAGGTGAGTGAAAATGTTTTTCGCAGTCATACGTATTAATGTCTTAAATATCTTCTTTCTATTTGCAGCAAAGTGTGGAACAGTGGCGTTGGGTATTCTTTATTGCTGCCTTCTTCTATTTTGTGGGTAACGGTCTCTTTGTCATCTTTGGCGCGGCTACTGTCCAGCCATGGAACGAACCACCAACCAAGTCACGTCGCAGCTCCGTTTATCCCGAACTGGAATCTCAAAAGCCCGTGAACTCGGAAAAATAAGCAAGTGATGCAGCTCAATCGAGCTGCTAACGATATGGAACTGGTGTCGCTGTGCATTCCAATAGTTGAGTTCATGGAGCATACTTTTAGGAGAGCTATCCATATATATTCATATATATAACTAGTGATTGTACTGCAAAACAATGTTTATACTTAAGTTTAGTCAATACTTTTATAGCAATATTAAAACATGATTAAGAATGCAAAGCAAATTGTAATTTTTCATCGAAGTAATAGTAATTTTAATAATTTCCTAGATACAATCTACAATTCACTCAAGTGGCAAATAAGCAAACTCATTTCCTATCATAATATTGGGTAAATACTCAGGCGCTTAAGTACTTTTCATTTCACTCAGTCTGACAGTGTGGCAACATTATTATTTAAAATTTTCTGGCGCCTTTCGCCTTATCTTATCAGAATATAAACATAAATACTTATGTTTACCTTTACGATTTATAGGATTACAAACACAGAAGCTGCCACGGTCCACCATGTGAGTTTCTTAGCCGCACATCCATCTGGTAGTTTGTGAATTGATCTTGTGGCGTGCGGTAAGCTGTAACATGGTGAAGAATCGTCGTTTCGAGGACGAAAGTAGGTGTCCAACAAGCTATTATCCTTGTATAAATATCACAAAGATATCATAAGATATATTTTAATATATTTCTGACTTGAGAGTTGCAGCTACATTTTTAAAGTGCATTATTAGGCAAATCAAAAATTTAATCACTTGTAATATAATTTTGTCAAGATGTTATCCTTGTTGTAATACAATTTATTTCTACAAGTATAGTGATATATCTATCACTTTTATTGTTTTTATTTTCATATTTAAGATTTGCTGATCTAATTACATATTGCAATTATTTTATTATTATTTTAAATTAAATTACTTGAAAAATCTAAACATTTCACAAGTGAATCTTAAATTTGATATTATATCATTTTATTCAAATAATAATCTATATATTAGTCTTTTATGGGACATTTAAAATTTAATGTTGTAACACGAACAGCAGATGTTTTTTGATGATAAATCATTTCCGGATTACAGATAACAATAATGTTGAATCATTTAATCTCGTTAATCTTTAAACAACAGGTTCCGGATTTGGAGTACGTCATGTACAAATCTTTCTGCTCTTCTGTGCTCTCACAGTGGGCTTTGGAATGCGAGTGAATCTCTCGGTGGCCATCGTGGCAATGGCTGAGTTTCCAGTAAGCACTTTCCTAATCTCTAATACTTACACATAACTAAATTATTAAATTACTTTATAGGAATACAAATGGTCGGAGACGACAACATCTTTGATAATGAGCAGCTTCTTGTGGGGATATGTCTTCCCCCAGATCCCTGCAGGTCCTTTGGCTCGTCGTTTCGGTGGCAAAGTGACAATTTTGACCGGCTTGACTATCTGCTCCATCCTCACTGTGCTGACGCCACTCTGCATTAAAATGGGAGGCTGGAAGCTGCTCTGTGCTGTGCGTTTGCTGATGGGACTCTGTCAGGGATTTCTTTTCCCATCCTGTCACACAGTGGTTTCGGCATGGGTGCCACCCAAAGAAAGAGCCTCGATGGGCAACTTTACCTATGCTGGCAATCAGTTTGGCACCATCGTCATGTTGGCCGTAAGTGGACTTCTTGCCTCGGTAGGAGGTTGGCCCTGCATCTTCTATGTGCCCGGAGCAGTTGGCTGCATTTGGGCTGTCGCTTATTATATATGGGGAGCCAGTTCGCCAGCTGACTGCAAGAACATATCCCCAGAAGAGAGGGAACTTATTGAAGTGCAACAGGGCGTGGCACGATCTGTTGACACCGAGGAGCCAGCCAAGCAGAAGACACCCTGGCTGAGTTTCATCACATCTCCTGCCGTTCTGGCTCTTGTGACTGTGCAATCTGCCTATGCTTATGGATTTTGGACTTTGCTTACACAGATTCCCACCTACATGAGACATGTCCTGGGCAAGGATATTAAGTCGAACGCTGTGCTCTCTTCGCTTCCATATACCGCCATGCTGTTGTTGAGCTTCGTCTTTGCCTGGCTCTCGAAGATTATGCAGCGAAAGGATTCAATCTCACTCTCATTCAATCGCAAGTTCTTCAACTGTATTGGCACTTGGGGTCCATCGGCTACGCTGATAGCTCTGGGTTACGTGACAAAAGAATACGACTCTCTGGCCGTTGTCCTGATCATATTTACAGTGGGCATCAGCTCTGCCAGTCACGTGGGCTTCCTTATCAATCACATTGATCTATCGCCCAATTATGCCGGTATTCTAATGGGTATCTGCAATTGCATCGCCAATTTAGTGGCTCTCGTCGCGCCCCTTTTGGTCGGAGCTATTGTCACCGATAAAGTAAGTCATTTATATATTTACAATTCTATGTTAATTTTCTATCATTCACTTTGCTTATGGTCTTTTGTAGCAAGATGTCCATCAGTGGCGAATTATCTTCTTTGTTGCGGCTGCTGTCTATTTCATTGGCAACAGTATCTTCATTATCTTTGGACGCACCAATGTGCAGCCTTGGAATGATCCATCTTCAAAGCAGTCAAGGAACTCAACGCCCGAGTTGGAATCACAAAAGGAGTGAACACTTAACTCTAATTAAAAACTTTAATTAGGTTATTCCGATAAATGGGTCTAACTAGTAATATAAGAGATAAATAATAAATAAAAAACAGGCATAAACTAAAATATTCTATTTCACTTTCTAGGTTTAGTACATTCTTTTAATAATTTTGGTACCTTTTACGCAAATAGGTACATTTTATTGCAGAATTTTCGGTACTGAATTATTCTGCAAGCTTGAAAGCTCAAATTTGTTCGCTGAGCTCAAATTGTACTTAGCAACAGCACCTAGCGGCAGAAAAAGTAACTAACAAGCAATATGAAATCTAATTTTATATTGTAGCATACTTTTGAGCGATGCTTACAAAAGAATGGGTTTTTGTGAATGAACTGAATAGGAGCAGACTTTGCGTTGCCTACATCAAGGGGCTCCATAGATTAACAATGAACTTGTTGTCTATGACCTACTACACTTGTTTAATTGTATGACGGTTAACGTTATATAATATGCGAATAATCAAAGATTTGATTAGCATTTGCATACATTTTCATAATCAAAAGCATATTTTCTAATTTATGCACCAACCAGTTGGCGATACATTTTAATATTTCGTTTTAATCCTATAATGGCATGCGATTATTTTTTATGAAGGGGTATTTAGGTGAAATGGTAAAGCCCCTCTTAATACGCCTGTGATATAAAACGTTTGTATACATTATATGGTTACGAGCTTGCCCGCATTCGAGTCGCATGGTTGTAGAAGTGGAAGTGGTCGTGTGATCGTGTGAGGCGAACCTGTTGATAAGCGGAATTTGAATACATGCACGCGATATGGACCGCACATTTAACATACTGTTTTTTTTTTTGTTTTTTTTTTGTTTATATACTCTCGCACACGACATGACATTTGCGATTATGAAACCGTCCAATACATTTGTACATATGTATTATTTTGAGCTACTCTATATAGAAAATTGTTTTTAAAATCAACATTTCAAATTGAATCTCAAGCCAGCGATGTGTTAAACTCTCTTGTACAAGTTTAACCGGAAACATTAGGTAAATATTGCAAAGACATTAACAGTAAAATAAAATATTACAAGAATTTCGTTATAATTCAAGAACTGTACTAAACCATGTGCAGTTTATAGGAAATCCCGAAAACAGGCTACGAGCGATGAATATACCTCAATAAATAAACTCAGCTCAATGGGTGCGAGCGACTTAAGGATTTCTAAGAATTTCACAACGGACATGTGAAATTCTTTTGGCAGTTTCCACTTGAGAGGCACGTGTTCTAAAAAAGATGGAACCGCAACGTCAGGCGGGTAGAAAACAACAACACGAGTCAAAAGGCGAAAAAGATAATGAAATCCATTAAAAATGAATTTTAAAGCAGTTATTTATACGACTTCCAGTCAGCGACAGAGGGAACGGCGCGGTGCGGTGCGGTGAGGCGGAGAGAGGCACGACAGGGCTTCGAATGATGTTATCAACTCCACTGTGCAAATAATAAGACACTTGTTGGCATATCAGTTGTCGCCCTGGACGCCACCACCACCACCAACGCCATCACCATCCGCAGCGTCACAATCATCATCATCACGACCATAGCGTAGCATAGAATCGAGTTCTGCCTTGTGATTTCAGATGATAGCGCTACAATGGGCCCGAATGGAGCGATATACAGCTGTGTATGCCAACTCGGCATGAATCAAGGTTTATGGCCAACAGCGTCAGTGGTGAAATCGTAATCTGTGTGGGGGCGCCCCAACGGACTCACTAGTTTGCACCCCCACTCGCTCCGGTCACACCCCCTCCTTTGGTCTTTGGCTGATTTGCTCTCTGGAACTAGTGTTTATTTCTGTTTCTGGCTTCAATTTACGTCATTTCAATGGCATTATACTCGCTCGCTCCATTCCAAAATCGAAATTTGCAAATCATTTTGCCATGCGATGAGCAAGAAAACAATAAAAATAAAGCAAACACAGCACAAAGCTCTCGTGTGGAGCATTTGCGGTTGATTGGTAGCGGGAGAAGGGGGATCGGCTGGGCGGGCCATTGCCAGCGCCAACGTCAGCGTCGACAACGACAGCGACAACGGCAGCGGAGAGCCGATTACTTTTGAACACTTGCGCATCACGTGAACGTGGCTCGTCGGGTCGGCTGTGTGCCGAGCCGAACGTGTGAGAAACGTGATCAAAGATCAGACAGAGAGTGAGAGCGCGAGCGAAGTGCAAGCAAACAGACACACAAAGAAGAGAGTGAAACATATTGGGAGAGTGGAGAGTGGGTGCGCCGCACAAACGTGTGAGCGTACGTCTGTGTGTGTGTGTGTGCATGTATGTAAATGTCTGTATGCTTGTGAATAAAAATGGCAACAAATTAACACAGCGCGGCGCCAAAGTCATGTCGCTGCTTTTGTTGTTGTTGCCGGCAAAAGTGTGTGGACGCTCCCTCACTCCTTCGGGCTCTCTCTCTTGCTTGCATTCCGCCTCTCTTTCCGTGCGAGCCTCTCTCTCTCTCGCGCTCGGGTCTGTCGTGCTGTCTCTCTTTCTTTTTGCCGCTAAGGTTATCGCAGATTATTTTGCACATTCAATGCTGTTTTCTGTTCGCTGTTTTAAATGCTCAATATTATAGAATTTAATATACTTAAGTGTATTTTTTTTTTTTTTTATTATACACACTTTATTGTTATATATTTTGTATTTTTGCAAATCGGCCTGATAATGCATTTGTGTATACCTCGTAATTTCACAACTTTCAGCAAATAAAGCCTTTTTTTGCAGCGTCATGTTTCGTGCTTTTATTTAATGAATCAAGTTACCTGACAATGAAAACTAACTTTAGCACACCAAAAAAACAAACACAACGTATTTAATTAGTATGCAAATAGTGTAAAATTTTAATACGAGCGAGCAGTTGGTGCCGTGTTGAGCTAAACGCCGTGTGGTGTCTCTGGGATGATGATGTCACAGTGATAAATCAGATGCGTGTTTGTCGCATTTGCCAACCGAGTCCAAGTCCGTTCCAGAAGACAGAGAACACAGAGAAGACAGACAGACAGACATTGTGATAAGACTTACATACGTTTCTTTTTTAATTCCCCGAATTTACTGTCACAAGTGCAGACGTTGCGCGTTGATTTTGTTGCCATCGGAAAGGGAAAATTCCTCGTACAATAGATAAGACTGCAGCAGGCGGGAGTTTGCGCAATGACTAAGGCTCATCTTTCCCATCTAATGCTTCTGATTTCTGATGGCGCAAAAAGAATGTGCCGGAAATACTATAGCATTAATGTCCCTTAGCCAAGATCACGAGTGGTTATCGCTCACTTAAGTGTCTGGCCAAATGTTTTATTATTTAGGTGCCCGAAATTTTTCAAGAATAATATATTGAAATAGACATTAGTTAACGACGTTCAACCAAATCGAATCTGAATACTCTCATATGGACACTAATTAAGAATAATAATAAATGTATATAACAAAAGGTGCAAATTAACTTTCCATGCTTAAGTATAGATTTCCATGTATGCTAAATTTAAATAAAAAACTAAAAATATCAAAATTTTTAAACCAAATTATATCTAATTTTATAATAAATAGTAATTTGTAGTTGAGTGTGGTATATATTTTATACCATATGAAATAAATGGTATTTTTAGTTGAATATAGTATATATTTAATACCATATTAAATAAATTATATTAATAGTTTAGTATGGTATAATTTTTATATCTTATTAAATAAACGGTATTTATACCATACTCAACTATAAATATTATACTATGTTTAAAAAATTGTATTTATACCATATACCATACTCAACCATAAATTTCTGTTCATTATTTATTTTAAATAAATATCTTTAAATATTGATGTAGATTTTTATGTTTTAGTTATTCACTTTCCCTTATTAAATACAAATAGTATAAAGTACTTCACGTTCTTTAATAAGATTAAAGCATAAGTACGTCTTTTTTGGTGTATTTGGTTAGATTAACGCATTTCATTGAGACTGAAGCTAAATCTAGCTATTTTTAAATAAATGTACATTGCGATTAAGTTATTATCTAGAGCAACAAATAACCAAAGCCGTTAAAAATACGCAGTTATAAATAAGGCACTAAATAACTTTACCTTTACCTTTTTAGTTTCGATTAGAAGCTTTTCCCAAATTGTATTATACCCGTCTGGCTAAGTGTATGGGGACAACGGGAAAATTCGCTGCACGAGCCGTAAAAATGAAAAGTTCTATTTTAAGAGGCTACGTGCCGCGTGAGAAGTCCAAGCAAGAAACGCCTACACACAAACACAAACACAGAGCCAAGAGGCGGAGGCCGGACTGAGGCAAGGGGATTCATCTGTTTGATGGGGCAATGAAAAGCAAAACGGGATGAAGTGCATTCGTCTTGCGAATTAAAATGATATTCTCAGCAATTGCGGAAAATGAAGAAAATGGAATGCGTCTTTGACTGTTTGCCAGATTGAAAAGTTTGACCGAGGGCAATCAAAATAAATAAGCATAACAATAATAATAATAATAGGAATACGTCGTCGAGACACAAATCAAATAGCAGCGCAAAAGTGTTTATTAATCGAGGAGGTGACAATCAATCTGATCACCTCCAGAGAAGTGGGCGTGTCTCAGCACAGGTGCTAAGTGTAATGTATGGGTCAGATATCAAATAGAATCTAAGTATAGCGAAAAGTTTCCATGCCCATTGTGTGTGTGTGTGAGGGACGTTTGTTAATTCGCATCAATTGAGATCGCTCAATTGAGTGCATACAATTCAATTAGATGTGACAGTTGATACGATTATTTACCGCTTCAATGGCGCATTGTTGACGCCCACTTCGGATTGGCAAATATATGCCATAGAAATTTACATCAAATATTATATTATCTCGTAAATATTTCGGGGCGCGAATCAGCGAAAACTGTTGACCGAATCCCTTAATCTCTATTGTGATCCATTGTGATCTAACCTGGCGGCAAAGTACCGCACTCAGTGCAATTCTTGCCCCACCCCAACACACACACACACACACACACACTCACTCGCTTAACTAGATAATACAATGGGATCCCATCTACCCTTTGGGGATAATTAACACCTGTATTTTTTTATTTTTTCGGGGGTATGGAAAATCACAGGAGCTGCGATCCGAAACGACTTTTGTTATGCTAATTCAATGGCGTTGTTAGTCACAGATTTGATGCCAAACATCTTTGTTTTCCTTTACAATTTAGATTACACACACTGCGTATACGTAACGTCTCCAATTTGACAGTGTCAGCATCGCAACTCAATTAACAGCGCATGCAGCACTCAACGGCGATGCCTGTAAAATTCCATTCTCTATCGCAGCTATATGTATATATTTTTGTATCTGTATCTCATGAACTGTATCTGTATCTAGATATATTTCTTTGAAGAGCAAACAAGCTGCATTTTAATTGCATGCTGCAAAACGGGGTTTGGCTTCAAGTGCACAAGGTTCAAGAAGCAGCAGCTTGATAGTTTAGACCCTTCCACAGCTCGCTCGTTTGCTCGTTCTTTGAGAGCGATTGCTCAGTCAACCTGGCGACCACATCCGCTCCTGGGACTGACGTCAAGAGAATTGCGCTCGCACTGTTTGCCATTTGTCAAATGTCGCGTTGAGCTCGTTTTGCTTTTTTTGATAAGCTTTTTGTGATAGTGCAGCCCACAGATTCATCAAGCTATATACATAGCTCACCCCGCCCCTTCTCTACCCTTGTCAGTGCAACCAATTGGGGGCAAAGCGTTTGGTGGGCGTGACGCATCCACAGCTCGAGCAAAGGAACGATAAGATCTAGTGATTGATTAGATTGATTACCGCAGCTGACTGCGAGATATAAATATAGTGTATTGAGCATTTGAGGACAATGCATGACTTGTTTGTGGCAGATTCGAGTACTTTACTCAATACAAGTCAAAAAACTTTCCAATCGCTTCGATCAACTGGAATGTCCCTTTTGAATTGACTTTTCATTCATTTTCATTACACAATCAGTTGAAGGATGGCAAACAGATGGCACAACAAGATAAATGTTATAACGTGTTTAGTGTTTATGATTTGGCAATGACTTGGCACAGATCTTAATAATAAGTCCAAGTCCAATTAGACAGCTAACTCGTGCTCATTCTCGTTCTCGTTCTCTGCACTCGGCTGCGACAGTTATAGCCATATTTATAGGCACATTAACTGATAAAAGCCAAAACGGAATCAGTGCTGGCGAACGTGCCCAAAAAACGTGTGCCATGTGCTGAATTAAAAAAGAAACGGGACCGGGGCCTTATCAGCTCCCTGAAGCAACATACACACAAAGATATATTCATATATATAGAATGTAACATATGCCGAAATCAAAATGTATAGCAATTAATAATAACGCCTCGACTCGCCTCTTCAACGCTGTCTTATTGACGGGGAATTCATATAGATAGAGAACGACGGAGACGATGATGGGAGAACTGAAGTGGGAAAGCGGAACGTTGTTGTTTTTGTTGGAAATCAAAGTCTCAATTGATAAGCGTGAATAATTTGTTTAAACATTTGTTTTGCTACAAATATAATTGATAACTGATACTTGCTGCATTCTTCAATTCGCATTTAAGACTTAATTAACTTTTTTCCTGCTCCTTCTTCTCTCTCTCTTACGCTTTGGGATCTATCGAGTGGTCGATTGAAAATGGCATGTCATGCGATCAGGGACAACGAGGTGACAATATAGTACTATATAGTATTGTGAGTTATGGATTGTGTAAGCGTCGCAACGATCACGATAATAAAATAAAAATGCCCGATTGTTGTCGGCTTGTTACATTTTTGCCGGCAGCAAGTGTCAAAGCCTGAGTTATGTCACACTGACAACTGCCTCTTGAGATAGTCGCGAGACAGAGAGCTAGCTGATACTACAGATAGTTCTATATACTATAGTATATGTATGCTCATATAATTGTTGACTATTTGCGGCTGCTGTGTGTGACCTCGACAGAGACTTGGGCAGCTTATCAGCAGCCTGGCTGGACTAGCCAGGCAGCCTGCGAAAGAAAGAAAGGTTAGAAAGATTGAGCAAAGTATCTGACAGATACTAGCTGCAACTAGCACTTAAGAAGGCTCCACGGGGAGAGCGGAAATCTCTTGATTATGGGATGTGACTAATTTCGTTTTACAATTTATAATGCTTACAGACCCGATTTCTTTAAAAACAATACACATTACTCAGAGCATTCAAGGAGAGACGGAAAAAGAGAGAGAGAGAGGGAAGGAGAGAGAATTGATAACTCGTTGGTTTGTTGCTGTGTTGGTGTTGTTTACATATTGGCCGGCAAATTTAGAGAGCCAAAGAGAGCGAGCCAACACACGCATACTTTTAGAGCACTGCATGTGTATGTGTGTGTGTGTGTGTTTGTGTGCTGCCAGCGTGTTCGGGTTTTGCTGATAGCAAAAGCAACAACCAAATGGAAATGGAATTCACGCGATACACATGTGTGTGCCATAACCGACAGCAACAACAACAGCAACAGTAACAACAGCAGCGGGCAGGCAGCGGCAATAAAGTGACAGCTACTTCGACGCCGACGTCGACGCTGGCAGCGTCAGCGACGCCGAACTCTCTCGAGCGATGCGAGGCGAGGCGAGCGAGCGACCGAGCGATCATATTTATAAAAGAATCGCGTCCGCAAGTATTTCAAGCAGTCGCAGTCGCTCGCTAGAACAAACCAAAAGTCAAAATACGCGTAACCGAACAACAGACAGTCAGTCAGTCAGTCAGACATTCAGTCAGTCAGTCAGTCCGTTCAGTTTAGTTCAGTTCATTCAGTCAGTGTCTGAGTATCGCTAAGCAGAACGCGTGCTAACAAAACTATATTTTGAATCCGCGTGAAATTTAAACATCGTGTGAGGCGGATCATCATCTTAGCCTTCTGCATCGCAGCTGTAATTTATGCGACATTCAAATCGGTAACCAACAAAATTTCCACCAGCGGCCAACGCGACTTTTGGCCCAACACACAGAGAGTCAGAGAGAGAGAGAGACTTCGTTACCCGGCTCCAACGATTCTCCCCCCCCCACACCAACGTTTGTCGCTGCCCTCGGTCAACGTGTCGTTGTTTCGTCGTCGTTTCGTGCACATGTGCTCCAGCTTAATGTCGACAACGAAACACGTTGTGTGAAAATTATACAAAATATAAACTGAAGCGAAGCAAATTCGAGTACAACAAGAAAGTTCCAGTGACAAAGAGAAAGGGCGACACTAAGAGCGAAAGAGAGAGAGAGAGAGAGAGAGAGACAGAAAGGAAAAGATCTGATCTAAAAGCTACAAGAATACAATTCCCGCGCCGTACACATGACCACCACTTTGAATATGGTGAAAACTGGGAAATACGCCAATGGTAAGTAGCAAAATAAAAGGGATGTCTTATCAGCGAGTGGGTCTATCTATCTATCTATCTGTCTATATGCATATATCTATATATAGATATACATACACAGATAGATAGAGATCGAACAGGCGCTACTTCGCTCTCTCTTTATTTGCGTGCACGTGTCTCGTGTGTGTGTTTATGTAAGCCATCGGAGTCCGAGTGCAATTGTCAATTGTTTAGGCAGAACTTGTTGCCGGAAACAAATCGAACCCCCCTCTCTAAGGGGGTGGTGGGGGGTGTAAATCGTCAAGCGAACAGTCGTAATTGAGTCCGTCCATGTTTATGGCCTTATAAAGCAAGTGAAGCAAGCGTTAATTACATACGAAGTTAGCCAAGTTTGAAATATGGCTAAAACTGTAAATATTACTGATTTATTGACATTACGCATCCAATCAGATAAACCTCTCTATATATGTAGAATAGTAGAGTATCTCCAAGTGAAGCTGAAACCACAGAAAAAGTTACAGAAACAACTACAACAAAAGTAAAATTAAATTGGATTTTATTCGTCTTTGTCGACTGACAAATAAATTTTTAGCACGCTCAACGAAAATGATAAAAATAAACAAAAAAAAAAAGTAAAATAGAATAGCATTGGGTGAAGTGGGGAGTGGAGTGGGGGGTGGGGAGGAGGGGTAAGTGTTGGCCAAGCGAATCAGACGCAGTATATTTGTATTTGTATTTGTGTTTGTGTTTGTGTCTCGTTTCCCGCTGCTCTTCGCTCTTCTCTCTTCTCTCTCACTCTCTTATTTCGTGCGCTTTTGCTTTTCTTCTATTTTATTTTGATATACTTAGTATTTCATTTGGCGTGAGATGCCAATGAAATTGAAAATTGAAATGAGGAAAAGACACAAAATTGATAGCAATTAACTTTAAGAACAAAACTATGCTCAAATGACGCAGCTCCAAGGCTTATCTAACCGAGAGAGAAGAAAGACAGACAGAGAGAGAGAGAGGGAGGGAGTGAAGCGATAAGCGAAACAATCCAAATAACAAATATTGTAATAAACAATTACAGCTGAGTTTTTCGAGTAAGTCGCCTTTATGATGCCCAAGTTTACACGTACGCCTCGAGTGCTACCCATTGTGACTATCAGCGACGGGTTGCCTGATTCGATGAGTCGTTGTCGTCGTCGTCCCCACTGTAACTAATTATCTAATCAATATACATAAGTACTCTACTCTATATATATACCGATTGTTAGACACTGACATGCTCCATAAAAAACACACTTGCATGTACAATATTTATGTAGGTTTGTGGTGTAAAGATTTCTTGTTGTTGTTGCTATTTTATCGTGCGCATTATCGACCGTTATCGGTTATCAGCACATTTGCACTTCACTTCACCTCAGCTCAGTTCTATACATTCTCCATATACAAGTCCTTCGTCGGACAAACAACAAGCCCAACCTAATTTGTTGTTGTCTAAACGACCCTGGAAATTATTCGAAACAAACTAAGCATTAGCGTAGTATCACATATATAGTATATTGATAGGCCAGAAGTGCTATACTATACTATATAGTACCATATAGGGGAGGTACAGTCCGTTTCGTTTCGTTCCGTTCAGATTGGCAATCAATCAAAAATCAACTTTCATGCTAGTCCATAAATGTTTATTGATCATATTGCTGGAAATTTGTGCAATTCCATTTATAAAACACAGACTTAATTGCCTCTTTTTTTGTGCTGTTGCTGTTGCTGTTGCTCTCCTTTTGCAAGAGTATAAATTAACATTTAAATAAAGTGTGACAAAGACGAGAAACAACAATAATAATGCGCAAAGAGAAGGCGCCGCGGAGCAATCATTGTGCAAATAAATTGAAAAACGTGTCAGATAAAGAGTTCCACAACATTGTGAATCAGTTTCAGCAAACACAGAGAGAGAGTAAGGAGAGTAAAAGAGAGTACTATAGAGAGTGAGAGATCGCGTTGGGGGCGAAATTTGTCTCAAAGTTCAATCAACGCGTAACGTCATCGTCCAACATATTGCTTTATTTTTGGAGCTCCACCAATTGTTAATTATTGAGCATAATTAATTGATGGACATGAATCATAGAGTATAATTGGTACAAACTTTTGAAACTGGCATTGGAGCTGGCTTGGAAAACGCTTGCGGGGAGAGAGTTCAATAGACCTGCCAGTTGCCGCCTTGTAAGGCCGCCTCACACAAGGTTGCCACAATGTGCTTACTACTTACTGCTGCGGCTTGCAATAAATTGTTGTGCAACGCAAAATGTTGTTGTTGTTGTTGTTGTTTCTGTTGCTCGCAGCAAAGAACTAAAACTAAGTCTCAGCTCTTGGCCATTTATGGCCGAGCTGTGTCTAAAAATAAAAGCAAAGATTGGCAGCACAAAAATTCCCCGCTTCAAGCGATCAACAGCTGTAGCAGCTACCTCATTCTGTCCGTCCGTCTGTCTGTCCGTCCGTCTGTCTGTCCGTCCGTCTGTCTGTCCGCTTTGACTGTGCCAATAAACTGGCATATGCACATGGCTAAAGAGAGATCGTCACGTGCTGCTCGCTTGGGTCTGCCGATCGCACTCGAGCACAGCGGATGCCAGGTAAAGCGAAACAGAGAGAGCGAGAGAGAGAGAGTGAGGAGATGTGGTAAGAGGTAGAGGAGGAGGAGGAGTAGGCACCTTTGTGGTATGTCGCGTGGTATGAAGCTGATTCGCTGCTCTCGGGTACAGCACCGTCTGCTGAGGTTGCACTTCATTCAGGCGCAGACCTCACGAGTAATTCACATTCACATTCACACGAGTGGGCGTTGTGTGTGTGCGAGTGTGTGCAGTGTGCATGTGTGTGTGTCTGCTACTACAACAAGATTTTGACACAGTGTTTTATAAATAAACGCGCCCCACATAAGCGAGAGAGGGAGAGAGAGAAGTAAGAGCGCAACAAGTTGGCAGAGTTAAGAGAGCGAGTTTCGTGCTCTTCCCAAAGTTGTAACCAAATATGTAAAGAGGAAGCCATTAACTGATCTTCTTCTTCCTCACTTGCAGACAAGATCATTGGCGTGCGGCATGTGCAATGCATCCTGTGCTTCTTCTGCCTCACTTTGGCCTATGCGTGGCGAGTCAATCTCAGCGTGGCACTTGTGGCCATGACGCAGCCTCAGCACCACAACAATGGCAACAACATCAGCACCAACAACAACACGGACATCAGCAGTCACAGCTTGAACAGCTCGCTACTCAGCAATCACAGTCTCGCGCTCGACGACAGCGGTGAGCAGGATGATCTGGATGAGCATCCCGATATCTTTTCAGTTGATGTAAGTTTTGCCTAATCAAATCTGAAACTTGAAATCCAAATTGACCCCAACTTTCTTCTACAGTTCTATAACTTCACGGAAAAGGAGAAATCCTATATGCTGAGCAGCTTCTTCTGGGGCTACATCGTCACCCAGGTGCCCGGTGGTTACATTGCCCAGCGCTATGGCGCCAAGATGCTGTTGCTCTCGGGTCTGGCTGCCTGTGGCATTCTCACACTGTTGACGCCACTCTCTGTGAAATTCGGCGGCTGGCAGGCAATGTGTGCGCTTCGTTTCATCCAAGGATTGACCCAAGGTGCAGTGCATCCTGCGACGCATTCGCTGCTCTCGAAGTGGGCGCCAGCCAACGAACGCGGCATGTTGGCAACCATGTGCTATTCGGGTGCTCAGTTTGGCACCATTCTGATGATGGCCACCAGTGGCTTCATTGCCGACTCCTTTGCCGGCTGGCCAGCGATCTTTTACTTTGGCGCCGCTTGCGGTGTCATCTGGATCATCTGCTGGTGGGTCTTTGCGGCCAGCACACCCGAGGAGCATCGCACCATTACACGCGAGGAACTGAAGTTCATTGAGGAGAACCGCACGGTGGGAAAAATGCAGGATTCACACAAAATGGCGCCCACTCCGTGGAAGGCGATCTTCACCTCGATGCCGTTCATGTCGCTGCTGATCGTGCACTGCACACACATGTGGGGCTTCTGGACGCTGCTGACACAGATTCCCAGCTACATGATGCACATCTATCACATTGACATCAAGTCGAGTGCGCTGCTCTCATCGCTGCCCTATACCGTAATGATGGTGCTCAGCTTCTTCTTTGTCTGGCTGTCGAAGGTGCTGCAGAACAAGAAGTCGCTGTCGTTGTCCTTCAATCGCAAATTCTTCAACACCGTCGGCCATTGGATACCCATGTGTTCTCTCATCGCTCTCGGCTATGTGCCCCGTGAGGATGCCACACTTGCTGTGGGACTCTTGACCCTGACCGTGGGCATCAGTGCAGCCACGTACCTTGGCTTCCAGGTGAATCACATCGATCTGTCGCCCAACTATGCGGGCACCTTGATGGGACTTACGAATGGCGCTGCCAATGTGATGAGTGCTTTGGCTCCTCTGGCTGTCGGACAGATCGTTAAGACTCCGGTAAGTTTAACATACGGAAATGAAATTTAACTTTGAACTAACTTGATTCGTTTCTCTAGGAAAATGTCGATGAGTGGCGAACGGTGTTCTTTGTGGCTGCCGCCTTCTACTTTGTGGGCAATCTGCTGTTCGTGGTCTTTGGACGCACCGAGACGCAATGGTGGGACTCACCCGAGGTGGTGGATGCCGACACTATGGAGGCCGGTGTGCCTCTGAATTCCAGTCCTGAAGCCAAAAGAGCAACTGAGAATGGCAAACACTAATCACATCCCGAGCCCAAAAAAAAACTAAAGACTCTCTCATGCATGTTGATCAATTTTAATTGGAAAATCCAAAACGGGGGAAAAAGCATGATATTGTCATATAGTTATTGTTTCCTAAGTTAAGCTGTAGCTTCTAAGTGATTAATCTTATAAGAAAAAGGACAAGAGCTGAAATTGCCATAATGACGATCGCGTGCTTCCATTAGCGATATTAAAAATCAACATATGATAATTGTTTAGTTCGTAAGCAAAGCATAAATTATTATTTGCAGTATTTTTCCATAATGTACATAAAAAAAAACAAAAACAAACAACTAAAAGCAAAAATCAACATCTAAATATATAAATTATGTATATTAAATGAAACCACTTGAGCATATGTAACTAATAGCGCGGCTCTTGTAATTGTTATGTTTTAAACGGAAACTTATATCGTAACTTAGCATAGGCAATTCTAGTAAAATTAGTTAAACATTAGTAATAAACAAAAAAACAACCAACTTGTGATGTACGAAAAAAAAAGAAACAAAAAGAAAAACAAATAACTAAAAAAGGCAGAAATGAAGACAAAAAATATAAACAATATAAAGCCACAAAATAGATTTGTGCACAAATCATAATTAGCGTCTTTTATTTACGATGGCATTTTGAATTTGATTGGCAACGCGCACAATCGTGCGTCAATCGATAGGCGCAACTATCGTCACTAACACTATCGTTGAGTAAACACAGCTGTCAGCTGTTCGACATTGTTTGCTTACCATCGCCATCACCAGAGAGCAAAGTGAAAACAAAAAGAACGAAAACAAAAACAAAGCGCAACGTAAGCATAAGCGTTGGCGTTAGCGTTAACATTGGCGTCGGCGTTATTAAAGAGTATTTCTTCAGCATTTGATTTTTGCTTTCGTTGAATTCAGTCCACTGCGCAGTCTGCATTTACTGATGCATCGTATTTTGCGCGTCACGAAATGATTAGACGACCAGGCAACGGCAACGAGATCGCAACTGCAACAACTACGCAACGGACGTTGCAAAAGAGGCCACGACATTAATTCTCGCAGATACCGAACAATATGGCTATCGGCTGCTTCGATTGCTGCAGCCGCACAGGCTACGACAGCATTGGCAATACAGGTTGGTTGGTTTTTGCTTCATTTCCGGTTGCACGGTTTAAGTGTTTTATCATTTGCCAGGTCCGCGCTTTGGTGTGCGTCATCTGCAATGCTTGCTGGTCTTCTTTGGTCTGGCTGTTGCTTATGGAATGCGTGTTAATCTCTCGGTTGCCATTGTGGCCATGACCGATTGCAATGCCACCAATCCCAATTTCCCCGAGTTCGACTGGAACGAGAGCATTAAATCCTATCTGCTAAGCAGCTTCTTCTGGGGCTATGTGGTTACCCAGGTGCCAGGCGGTTATCTGTCGGCCATCTTTGGTGCCAAGTATATGCTACTCGTTGGCGTCTTCATTTGTTCCTGCCTGGCCTTGCTGACGCCGTTCTGTGCTTTGTTCGGCGGTTGGAAGCTGCTGGTGGTGCTGCGTGCCGCTCAAGGTCTTTGTCAAGGCGTCATCTTTCCATCCACACACACATTCCTTTCGAAATGGGCTCCCGCCGAGGAGCGTGGCCGTCTCGTTGGCTACTGCTATTCGGGCTCACAGTTTGGCACTGTCGTCATGCTGTCGGTTAGCGGTTACATTGCCTCCTCTCCGCTGGGCTGGCCCAGCATATTCTACTTCTCGGGCTGTGCGGGTATTCTGTGGTCCATTGTCTGGTTTTTCCTATGCGCCAGCACCCCGGCACAGCATGCCACGATTACGCCCAACGAGCGTCGCTATATCGAGACATCGGGACAATTGCGACGTCCCTCCGATGCGGGTCGCGAGGAGTTTGAGCCACGTCCCAATTTGCGCACGCCGTGGCTGCGCATTTTGACTTCGCTACCATTCCTGTCCCTGTTGCTGGCACATTGTGCCAACAACTGGGGCTTCTGGACACTGCTTACACAGATACCCACATTCCTGAAGAACGTGCTCGGCATGGACATCAAGCACAATGGGCCGCTGTCGGCGTTGCCCTACTTTGCCATGATAATCCTCACGTGCGGCTTCATCTGGCTGTCGGATCTGCTCAAGCGACGCGGCTCCACCATGTCCTTGAGCTTCTCCAGAAAGCTTTTCAACTCGTTGGGCCTGTGGCTGCCAATGCTCGCCTTGATCGGCCTTGGCTTCATCACCAAGGGTGAAGCGAGTGCTAAGCTAGTTATTGGATTGCTTACCTTGGCGGTGGCCACAAATGCTGCGAGTTACCTGGGCTTCCATGTCAACCACATGGATTTGTCACCCAATTTTGCTGGCACGCTAATGGGCATAACGAATTGTGCTGCAAATGTGATGAGCATACTGGCGCCACTGATTGTGGGACTAATTGTAAAGGATGAAGTAAGTCATTCACATAGAAAGATTTTTGTATTAACTGCTTGCTAATCCCTTCCTCTTCTTGCAGACAAACCCAACCCAATGGCGAATTGTCTTTTACTTCACCGCCTTTGTCTACTTTATTGGCAATCTGGTGTTCATCATCTTTGGTCGCACCAGTGTCCAATCGTGGAACAGCCCAGTCAGCGCTCAACAGAGTCGAACTCCACAAGCTGACAGAGATGAGGATGAGGAACGGGCGCGCCTTATTGATTCCTAGAACGAAACCTCGAATTTTATATTGTTGGTGTGAGAGTCTGATAATGAAACTGATGTACCTAAAGTACGGTATTAGAAGGAATTGATTGTCGCTAATGTACAAGCTTATACAGATATATATATATTATATTATATAATTGATTTAACTACTACATAACGCTATTGATAGTTATACAACACAATATACACAAATATTTACGTAATAATATGACTATGCAACAATTCACAAATGACTTAAATTACTGGTGTTTGGAAAACGTGCTTTTTCAACTTTATGACAACGCTATCAACTGAAATATTAAACTAAAGTTCTCCGAGTGCCTTAGAATATAAAGTTTAAATGCATTGGACATTCAAACTGAAGAATAGAAAACTTGCTAAAGAACTGTGCCTTGATATATTTCTTATCCATTTAACAAACAAAATGAGCTGCCCATTCAGTAAAATTACCTTTTTGATTTCGGTTTTTTTTTTTAGCTAATTAAAAAAGTATGAATGTAAGCATTACTCATAAAAGCACTTAATGGGTTTTTATCATATCGTACTATAAATATGAATGTAGATTTCTTCAGAAACCCGTATGACCCTTTTAATCAAACAGAAAACCACAATGAATAACGATTTAGATTCTTTATTTATTTGTTAGTTGTCGTTATTATATTGTACAAATCTTAGGCTTACTTTGCAGTATTATTTATTAATTTAATACTAAACTATGCTGTTTACTATTTTATCTAATATATTTACTATAATTTCGAAAGATTCGAATATTCAATACGATATTTAAGTATTATAGATTTTATTTGTATTTGTATAATTTTCTCTCTCTGCTGCTTCTGTACCTCTCGCTAAGTTCTCTTACTCCTTAGAAAATATTTGTAGTTAAAGCTAAGTAATTACAAACGGATACGTTAGGGGGCTAACGAGAAGAGTCCTGCCGCTGACGTTGCACAGGACTCGCCCATTTCTTGTTGCCCCCATTTGCTGTATCGTTGCCCTTATGTATTTACATGGAGGGGGAATGTGGCGCTTGCTCCGTCTGGAGCTCAGTGCAGCTTGTGATTCGCGGGCAGATCCTCGGAACGTATGCAACGTCCGCGGTAGCAAATCTCTGTCTCGGAGGTGACTTTCGTGGATGTGGACGTCGCATAGACCACATGTTCCATTAGATCCTTGTGGAAATTATCCTTATCCTTGCCGTCTGTGGGTGTGGCCGTCGTTGTCGCTGCCTGTCCCTCGCTAAGACCTTCCGTGGAGCTCTCCACGGGTGTCGATGGCGCCTTAGTGCGCTTGATACTTGTATATTCCTGTCGCCGCTTGCCAACCGCGGCCAGAGCAGCGGTCACCGCCTCGTCCTCGCTCTCATCGATGGCGAAGAGATCGTGCAGCTGCTGTCGCACCTCCGAGAAGATGCTTGGCTGTGTGTCTAGATCATCCACATCGGCAGCCGTGTCCATGCGACGAGTTGCGCTGTCCTCGTTCATGGCCAGCGTTGTGGCAACTGTGGTGACATCTGGCGTCGTGGCGGTGGTCACCTCGTATTCCTCTGGGGTGGTCAAAGCTGCTGTTGTGGTACTTATTGCCTCAGTGGTCTGGGCATCGGTTGTTGACGTTGGCGTCAGTGGCGTCGTGGTCTTCTGTGCCTCCTCAGACTTCTCGCTAGCAGAGTACAGGGAATTGATGAGCTGGGGTCCGAGATTCTGTGACTCGGCTGTCTCGAAGTTCTCATTGTTGTCGGTGCCAGCTGAGAGGCGAGTCTTTTTCCACTTGCCACGCCTATTAAGACGGCTGATAGTGCTGCTCGTGGGCGTCTCAGTGGCGAGCTCTTCGGGCGCCTTGCCCATTACCTCCTCCAGCAACTCCGCAAAGGATTTTTCAGGTCTTAAGGGGAATTTTTAAAATAAAGATTATAATTTCACAGGTGCATATAGACTACTTACTTTAGGTTGGGTGCCTTAATGGCAGGCGTAGTCCGCTGACCAGACGATCCACCAAGATTGGCAGCTACGTTGAACTCGTAGGTTTCCGGTTGATTCGTCGGACCAGCCGTCACAATTTCCGGTTCATTTTCATAGTTGTGAGACTCGGTCTTTGATGAATATTTGGGATTGAGTGGCTTGAAGCTGTTGCTATTGGTGTTGACGTTGCTGTTGCCCGTCTCCGATGCTGGCGACCATTGTGATTCCTGACCCTCTAGCTGGAAGGGTTGCTTATAGCGGCGTCGTGGAGCGTGCTGTAAGGGAATAATCGTAAGTGAAATTTATTCTTCCGGGTAATTTTCCCCGCTTACCTCCTTCTCGGGCTGCTCCTGGTTGTAACGACTTAGTTTACGCAAATTCTGCTTTTGGGTCACGGGCTCCGATTCCTCCTCGGGCGCGGTTGTTGACGAAGCTGGATGCGATGGACGACGCTGGCGTTGACGCACCTTGACCACGCGACGTGGGGGAAGACGAGAACGAATCTGTAAATAAAATAAGTTGAATATAACATATATTTACAAAAAGTATAACTAAATTAATTAACATTTTCTTACCGAAGGTCGCTCTTCTGATGGAGTTGTTGTGGTCAATGGTGCTTCGGTTGTAGTCGTGGTGCGCACTCTTGGATAATTGCGGCGAATGAAGGGAGAACGACGTGTGGTTGTTGTGACAGGCTCCTCTGTGGTTGTTCTTACAGTAGTTGTGGTGGTGGTCGTTGTGGTTGATGGTGTGGTGGTGGCTAATGTCGTGAAGATCGGACTGACTTCGTTGCGCACAAATGCTTCAGTGGGATTAAGATCCTCTTGGTTAGGGAAATAGCCCGGTCCGTAGTTATCCTTGGAGAACTCATTGTAGTGCTGGGCAATCTGCATGGGTTCTAATAGGTTGGCTGGGTACACATTCTGATCGGAGTTGTCGATGCTGTTGCTGGGAGTCACAGTGTAGACTTGCTGTGTCTCCGAGGCTGGTCCCTCGGTATTGCCCACATCGTAAGAGCTGGGAATGGCTGTGGGACTGGTGGGACGTCGTGAGGATGCCTTGAAGACGGGGTAGTTCTGCTTGAGTACATCGCGTTGATAGTCCAAGTCTTGATCTTCACTGGGCTTGCCATTCTTGCCCTTGTGCTTCTTGGTCTTCACCTTCAGTGACTGACGCTCCTCGGTTGTGGGCTGGTAACGTATGCGATTTGGATTGCGCAGCAGAGGATTACGTACTGTTCCTGGACGACGAGTGGTGGTCACAGTCTCCTCGCCTTGGTCTCCACTGCCTGTGGCAGCTGCGGAGTTGACCCTGGTGCCATAAGGACGACGGATGCGGTGTGTGGGCTGCTTGGTGTTGCTCTCTGACTCCGAGTACGACACAGAAGAAGTCACCTTGGAGGTGACTGGCTTGCGAGTGCGCAGCACAGGGCGACGAGTGGGACGAGTCTCTGGTTCGCTGATGGGTGTCGTCGTCGGGAGCAACTTATCCTTCTCCTGCAAATTGTTGACCAGTCCGGGAATGTCAGGAGTCAGCGGGGGCAGCTCGGAGGGCACATGATAAGGATTGGGCTCATACTCTACATTGGGACCATCGATGACCTCGTTCTGGTTGTAGCTAGGACGGTGATTGAGTGGCGCCTGCGCTTGGGGATCCACATTGTAGCCCACGTCTGAGGTAGTCACGGGCACTGCTCCAGGCGTGTAGATTGTCACACGTTGCTTGGTCTTCTGTGTGGTTGGCACTGGTGCATCAAAGTCCAAGGATGTTGGCGTGTATTGCACCTGCTCGAAGGGTGGAGATGTGGTCTGGGGCCGCTGACGGAAGGCATCCTGCTGGCGGAAGTATTGCTTCATGCGTTGCTCCTCCTCGGTGGTAGATGTAGGCGGACGAGTGGTGAGACGTGGCAGTTGCTCTTGTATCTGTTGCTGTTGCTGTGATGCGGTGTCGAACTGGGGATACAGCTGGCCATTGGAGCTGGGGAATTCCACCTGTGGCCGAGAACCGTAAGTGAAGAGCGTCTGAGGTGGCGCCGTTGTCGAGGTAGTTGATGTAGTTGTAGTCGAAGTAGAGGTGGAAGTCGTCGATGTAGAGCTGGGCTTGGTGCTGAGTGTGCTGAAGAAATCATCGCCTCCAATTTGGTTGAGTGTATCGAAAGGATTCTGAGTTTTTGCGGGTGCACGATAAACAGTCTGCTCCACGGGCTGCTGAACGTGTTGTGGTCGCTTCTTCTTGTGGCGCTCCTGCTTGGCGGGCAGCTTGGGAGAGTTGACCTCTTGAATGCCATCTTGCACATAGTAGTAGCTGAACTTGTTGCCTCTGGTCGGCGTGGGACTGGCTGTCACTCGCTGAGGTTGAGTCGAAGTCTCGAAGGGATTACGTGTGCTAGCCACAGGCGGAGTGTAAGGACGTTGAGAGCGAACGGGTTGAGGAAGAGGCTGTGGCAGTTGTTGGGATTGCACCAACTCCTGGGTGTCCTTGGCCCGATTAATGACAATGGAACCCACATGAGGTTCAGGCAGCAGAATCTTGTTGAAGCCGTTGGGCGTGCGGTAGCTGAGAGGCGCCACAAAGAAGGAAACATCGTTGAGGTCGCGCGAATGCGTCAATTGCGATAGATAGGGCAGATCGAATTTGACATAACCCTCGGGTATGGGCATACCAGCGGGGCCAACGAAAATCTCCGGCGTCTGCTTGGTGGGAGCATCGATCACAGAGATGCTGTGAGCATTGCGCAGGGCAGCAACCACATCCGACTGAGTGGGACGAGAATTGGGACGCAGCAGGAACATGGCTAGAGGTGGCTGATGTGCCTTTGGCTTGGGTTTCGCGGTGGTGAACTGCGGTTGCGTTTGTGGTAGTGACTGTCCAAAACTCTGGAAGATGTGCTGTGGTTGCGACGTTGTGGTGCTGGGACGTGATGTGGTGCCGGCATTAAAGAAACTGTTGCCCACACTAGGATCCTGTGTATAGAACTGATTGATCTGATAGGGGTTGACAGCGGGAAGACCGCCGTTCACATTGAACTTGTTCACATCGAAACTACTGCTCGCTCCCAGTCCAGAGGAGGATGAGCTCTGTGGCTGACGTTGCTGATTGTAGAGCGTATCGTAGGGCACATAGAGTAGCTGAACCTCCTGCTGGGAGTTGCCCGCATTGGTTGAGGCGGCTCCAACAGCTTGCGATGCAGGTTTGTTCAAACCAAACACGGTCTCTGGCTCGGGATCCACGGGAAAGACTTGAGGAGTGACGCTCTGTAGCGATGCCTGGGTGGGCAACGGTTTGCCATGTGATTTTACGGGCAGCGAGTCCTGAACGTAGTTTTGCTGATGCAGAGGTTTGCTCAAAGCCTGGGCGAAGGGTTTCTGTGGCAGAGCTGCGAAATCCGAGAACTGCTGCGGCTGCTGGCCGAACAGGGAGGGAGGGCTGAAGATCGAGGAGGGAGCACTCAAACCAGTAGTGCCACCAGAGCCAAAGGAGTGCTGAATTTGATAGCCAGTTTGTAGCGTGGGCGGCGATTGTGGCTGGCCAGCCTCATTGTGGAAGGGCATCTCGAACTTGAAGAACGACTGTGAGGTGGGTTCCTGTGAGGCAGTTGCCTTCAGTTGCGGTGGCGGTGGTCCCTGATGACGCAGTGGCAATGCCTGGGCACCGGCTGCATTCGGGTAGCGTTGGAACTGATAGGGGAAGTCGAACTGGGAGCCCGTTGGCTTAGTCAGATCCCCGAAGCGTGCGCTGGGCGGAAAGGACTGCGAATAGGTGAGCACACGTCCATTGCCGGAACGGTCCTTGCCACTCTCATCTAAGGGCTGAGCGAGTGGGACCCAGTCGAGGGAATCCGTATCGGAGGGACCCACAGATTCCAATTGTCGGGACCACTTCGAGGTGGATTCCTGTTGTGTTTGCGCATAGCTGGATGTGGCCAAGAGAACCAGTCCCAGCCTAATGGCGAATAGTTGCATGCTTCGCGTCATAGCCGAAATGCCTGCAGAATCAAGAAGAAAACATAGGGTATTTATTTAGAATGCAGTTTAAGAGCGACACGTGCAATTGCAGAAGGTCAACTAAACTAGACTGGAAATGGAAACCAGTTGGCAGGTGAAAGGTTGCTCCAGCAAAAGTTAAACGCTTAGCGCTAGCTGATTGCCGGTCTTGGACTTGGCCAAATGAAGCGGGTTTGTCCAGCTGCAAGTGGTGCAACTGACTAACTGGCCAGCTAACGGTCCATAACTGCCACCAAATTGCCATAATTGCCGCACTTGCTTGCCACTTTTGATCATTGCCAGAGATTCCATTATAATCAAATGATCGATAATGCTATATGATCGTGATTGTGATCATTCGCAGAGGGGAGAGCGAGTCGCGAAGGGGGAGGGGGAAGGCAAACGTTGACTGACCGTTGAACTGTCCATTGATTTCCTCATTGTGGTAAGTATGATTTTGCATATGGAAAATTGATGTCTTGGCTGGGCAACTTAATTGCATCATCATTAACAAGAGGCAGACACTCACACACACAAATACACATACACATGACCATGCACACTCACTCACAATATGACAAAACGAAAGTCAACTGGCCAGCGCTGAGGATGACTGGATGGAATCAGCAACTGATCAACTAACTGGATAACTGCAGCTCTGATCACTTTCGTTTTCACTTTTCCACTGCATTAAATGTTTCTTTCTCTCTCTCTCTCTCCAGCTCACACAATTGCTGCCTGTCTCTGTCTGTCTGGCTGTGCGTGTGTGTTGTGCTAGTACTGTTATTGTTGCCGTTTGTTGTGAAATGCGAAATGCACATGCTTGTAGTATAACGGATGCCACAGCAACAGCAACAGCACAGCAACCGGACCAGAGACCCGAGACCCGAGACCCGAGACCAGACAAGCGAACTGACTACAGCGCTGCATTAAATGGGTTAAACGAAAGCAAAAGCTGCAAAAAGTAAAAATAACAAAAATAATAATAAAAATAATGCGAAATATCGTAACAGCGGCTAAAAACGGAACTCGAGGTCCCCAAAGAGCCTGAATCAATGCAAGAGCAAAGCTGGAGCAAATCGTGCAGGTCTTCAGCAGGTGGCACAGTGAAAGAAGAAAGTTCATTGAGCAGCTAAAGCGGGACAGCTACACACACAGAGAGAGAGACAGAGAGATAGCTTGCAAAGCAAATAGTAGAAATTAGACGCACTTGCGGTCAGTTTGGTTTTTTGGTTTGCTTTTTGTTAAGGAGCGCAGTCCAAAACCCGTTGTCACACCCGGCTGCTCACAGTCTGGGCCGACTGAGCCACGGCGCTGCACTTGAAATTATGTAGATGCACTCGAACATTATCTGTGTATATATATCTACTGCATTGTAACTCGGCAACTGCACCTTTCAACGAAAGTGAAATGTGACAATGCCCTCACTGTGACTGTCATGTAACTCTTGAGAGCCCGAGACCAGGCAAAGTGCATTTCCCTTTCATTACATCGGCAGGGCCGATGATCAGCACACATCTGGCAATCTTGAAGAAAGTTCCAACTGGTTTTTTTTTCGTTGTAGCCTTGAATTAATTGCAGTTGTCGGTTGCTCGCTTGGCCAATCGCCAGCCGGATGTACAATGTACAATGACCACAGGCAACAAACAATCAGTTAGCGGCATTTCGGGTATGCTCCAAAAAACCTAAGCGGCTTACGAATCCGTTTCAGATGAGAGTTGAAAGATCTCCTCCTGCCTCAATTCAATTGCGACGCAATATACATTTTTATTTGTGGCATTGACATTGCCTCATCGATAGTGTTTTGTGTGAGCAGTTGAGTGTTGATTACTTTGGGTGTGTTCACTTGGCTTTAGACACGCCCACATTCAGAGACTGAACCTGAGGCGAGGCATTACCGCATTACCCCCACTGACGGCCTCAAAAGCAACTTACCATAAACAGCAGCAACAACAATATTTGAAACAGATATCTGCCGCTTTTAACTGCCTCTTCTTCTGAGTTTATTTTGGGAAACTGCAAAGAGAAATAAAATATGCAAATAATGTTGTATTTGGTGTTGAAAAACAATTGCAAAATAATTGTAAAGTAGCAAGCAAACAAGATGCTCAAGTGGAATACTCTTGCTGCTTCACAAAGTTGCTGACTTCATGTTTAAATATTGCTACCACATATATTCCTAATAGGTAAATTTGCTGAGTAAGCGTACACAAATGTTAGAAAAGTCAATTGATGTAATTGATTACTATAGATTGAAGTATACATTTAATTTCAAACATATTAACATATATTTAAATTTCTCTTAAAAATAGTTTGATGATCGAATTTAAAAATTTTTCTAAATTGAATTGTATTTCAATACCATTTTTAATTTCTCTCAAAAATAGTTTGATCAAAGAATTTAATTATGTTATTGAATTGTCAAAATTATTATATTATTTACCTAATTTATTTTAGTTAAATTTGTATTTTATAAAATTGTTTATTTTATTTCGTATTTTAAAAGTATAGTTTATATTTGTAACCTTCGGTTTCACTACATTTTCTGTCGCTAAATTTATGAAACTCCCAACTCAAACTGCATCCAAAGTTAGAGTATAAATATGTAAATAGTGATGGACATGAGCGGTTAATGTACTTTAAGTAAGTAGTTAACTAACACCTTCTCTCTTTTGCTGCTGCTGTTGTCATGTTGTAATGCTGCAAACAATACCAAACGTCCGAACAATAACTTCAAAAACAAATACAAATACCATAGTATAGTATAGTAAAGTTAAGTTTTTAATTGCATTTTGGGCCGCAAATCAACGCCTCGTTGTTTTGTCTCGTTGTAGGCCACGCTTTGTTGACTTTAGCCGCAGCAACAATTGTGACTTGCTCTTGGGTGTGGAACTCTAGACAAGATACTATACTATTTGAGATACAAAACAAAAACTAGCTCCAAAGTGCAACTTCAACTTCAACGGCAACCGAAATTATCAGAGCAAATCGCAAATGGCAAACGCATTGCGGCTTGGAGGCTGCACGGCTGCAATGTTTGGCAATGCTCTCGAAAAAAATATGCCGCGTTGCTTGTTGACCCAGGTGCCTAATTTATGAGTCAATTTCAAACTGCCAATTGCCAAATTGACGATCAGACTAATTGAAATACAACGCAACAATAAATCTGCGACACAAACGGGGGGGAAAAAAAGAAACAGAAAACATAAATATATACCAGAAACCAGAGTTGGCATTTTAATGAAGTTTTCCATTTGACTTGCGAAATGCGTCGGCATATTAAGTATACGTATCACACGTGCGACTGAACGAACTAACTAGCTCAGCGACTGTCTGACTAACGACGAACATTATGTTGTGCCATTACACATTCCTCCTCCAAAGATTTGTAACAATCTTTTCCTCACAAAACAAAAAAAAAAAAAGAAAACAATCTAAATTTGTAATTTGCAAAAGTATCTTGGGTTTTTCATTTTCAAAGGGGGCAATTACTCAGGCGGAGCTGTCGCCCAGCTTTGGGTATAGATAGGCAAATTTATGGCAATATTATTATTGGGCCCCGTCGACTGTCAGGCCAAAAGGGGCAACGACAAGACACTAAATTTATGCACCGCCCCGAGAGTCCAATGCCATTGAACTCCAATGAAAACGAAAGCGACAATGAAATGCATTTTATGGCACTCCGAAAATACAAAAACAAAAAAAATAAAGAAATAATAAATTACTGGCCAGTGCCCCAAGCCCCAAAGCACCATGCGCATTGCGCAGAGAGCTTTCAGCAGGCGGCAGCTTGTTTGCCTGCCGGAAAATTCATTGAATTTTACATTTTTTTCTGTTGTTGTTGTGTTGAGGGGCGTGTTGATGCCATGGTTGAAGGCAGCCCAATTTGGGCGCCAAAAAATGTGATGTTTCTCGTTTGGTTTTTGGTTATAGACTAATTCCTCAAATTTTATGCGGCGTCGCACACCAGAAACGTGAAATGCTTGAAATTATTAAACGAAATGTAAATTTCACGCAGTCAGCCAGCCCCAGGCAAAAACTTTCATTTTTGTTTGCTTTCCAAATGAGCCAAACACCTGCTCAGAAACCAAATATGAGTCGCCTCGTTAGGCAGACGCTTGCGCAACCTCAAGAATTTATGGGCCACAAGGGTTGTCTTGCATTCGCATTTGGCCATTAACAAAACATTAACATTACCTAAGCAGCGTTTAGAAAGTCGATTATGAAACGCCCACAGCTTACAGCATAGCATAAGACAATGGCAAATGAATGTCTAGAATTCTTTTGCTGTTGCTCATAAAAATATACATCAAATTAATGAACTAATTTGAAAAATACGAAATTGAATTTAACTATTGCTATTAAAAATGTGTTTAATGCCTATCTACTATCTCTTTATGTATGAGCTTGACTGTCTGACAAATTAACAATATCTCTGATTAATATGAGGCATTAAACAGTTAATAAATAGCTTGCGCGAAATTGAATTAAAATTAATTAAAATGAAATTGATATTAATCATATCACAGATTGTGACGTTTGGAAATCGAAATTTCATTCGAGTCGAGTTGAGTCATTTATTTGAGCGCTTTTGCATTTGAAAGCGAAAGTGCTTTGGGCGTAAGCGGAAAGTGCGTGCTAACATGTCTACAGTAGTCACTCCCCCCACATCAATCGAAGCCCCTCTTTACGCTCTCTCTCATTCCCAACTGTATGGTCGATTGACCACGAAATGCGCAAAACGTTTGTGTGCAGAAATAGTTTTGTAGCTACAAATCGTATCGATAAATATAATTTGCATTGCACAATCCACCAAACAAAGCGGATGTTTATCGCTTAATGGACACGGCGGCAACAGTTAAGTTTTTGCTCAAATTGTTGGAATCGCTTTTTAAAGAGGGGGTCTCTTATCGGCAGCTGATTGATTTCACAGCAAATTGCGTAAAGATGCGCAACACCAACTAATTACCTTCCCCCGGTTTTCGGTTTTCGGTATTCAGTTTTCAGTTTTTCGGCTTTCGACTGCGGTTGCGGTTGCTGTTGCGGTTGCCAAAGAGGCCCACAACAATGTGACAATTGCAAAAGCACAGCTGCAACAGTAATAACATTAAAACTACTACTGTGCTTAATAAACTAAGGTTGACAAAACAAAAGCCAAAGACAAGCTGCTCTCTCGGTCCCCCAATTGTGTGGCAAGTCAAGTGGAGCAACTGAAGAAAGCAAAAGTTGCAATGAAAACGTGTGTGTGTGTGTGTGTGTGTTGTACTTCATTCACTGAGTAAGTGAGTTGTGCTGTCGTGTTTTTATTCTTCTGTTCGGCTTATGCAATGAGTGCACTCAGCACTCAGGTCACAAATCTGAATCAACGACGAACAAAACTGTTGCATTTAGATACCATTTAGATTCAGATGCACATTAGCAATCAATCCACATCCAGCGGACGGACGCTGGCCACGAAGTGTGACTGTGAGAAAATATTGCAGGGGGGGGCAAAACGCAGCGACAACAACTTGTTTTCTGTCTGGCCCAGAGGCACACAAAAACGACTTCGACTCTATAGAGTCAGGTCTAGAAATCTAAATTGGTCGCCTTGTGACACGGCTGAGATGCTGTGTGACTAATCAACCGTCGATCTGTTGATCTGTCGAACCGTCGCGACGTTCGACCGACTCGCTTTAAATGCACCCCGGGGCCAACTGCAACTTGAGACTACAACTACAAACTGCAACTGCAACTGCAACTGCGGCAGCAGCGGCAAATCACGATTTATGCTCTGCGGCAACAACAATTACCACAAGCATTGGCTATTTGAATTTGTTGTTTGCTTTTGGCGCGACAATTGAATTTATTTTGTGCGCCGTACTTGATGTTTGATCTGAGCGGTATTTACTTAGTATTTTTATTATACCATAAACATCTATCTTAGAGCAAGCGATGCGTCAACTTTAAAGCTGTTTTACTGATGTCTTAACTTTGTTTTCTGATGTAATTTTGCACTATGCGCTGACAAGTCTTTTGTTGTTTTTGAATGTAGTAGCGACAAAAGTTATTCCATGTTTAAAATAGGTAACAGCAGAAAGAGAAAACGAAAGAAGTGGATCAGGAGCGCACATCTTTGTTTACCAAGTTTGTGTCTTAAGTCTTTTGTTTTGAATTTACTTTTCACAGTTGCTGTTCGCTTGTGTAAACAACACGAAAACTAGAAGTAGCAGGGAGATGACAGAGTTGATAGATCAGAGAACAGTGTGAAGACCAAAACATAGACAAGGTGTTGAACAATTTCCAGGAAGTTTGTGTCTTAAGTCTTTTGTTTGAGCACTACAGCGGCAAAGCTACTGACCCAGAAATGTTGTGCTGATCGAGCGATTCGAAAACTAAATAGCAGAAAGCATGTAAAGAGGAAATGGATGGGCCCCCGTTGAGATTATAGACTAAGATATGGTTTATCTATAAAAGCGAAATATTAAATCATGAATATGAATGTGAATGTAAAAAGAAATATGAATATTCAAAGTGATGTCTCTTGGAAAGCTGCTTGAATGTCGCCTCGGTAAATTTCAATTACATGTTTTGAAAGAAAAAGCGAACTTGCGTAATCGTAGTGCTAATTAAAGTTGAAATGGAAATGAAATTGGAAGTTTGTAGTTCCAGTTTAAGTATTCTACAAACTTTTTAACAAATTAGCAAGCACCCCGATGTGATGCAGAGCAGAGACAGAGAGAGAGAGACAGCATAAAACCAACAACAGAGGCAATTCAAATAAATGGCCAAAGTAAATTGCAGCCATTTGCGGCTGTCGAAGCCTCGCGAAGAGACCACACCAAGCGACCACGACGGGCACGTGCAGAGGAGTAGCTTCTGGCATTGGGTAATGGGCAAACAGTTAAGGTCTGTGGCTGGAGCTCCAACTGTGTCTGTGTGTGTGACTATGCTGAGGTATTTGCACGTTTCACTTTCGTTTGGAAACTCAACTCAAATGAAATGCGGCACGCGCCACACTGCGAATGGGAATGGGAATGGGACAAGGGCATGGGCATGGGGCAGTGGAGGCTTGTCTGGCGGGGCAAAAAAAAGTTATGGATTGGCACAGTGGCTGTCAATAAATGCGATTGAGATAGACAGAGAGAAATAAACTCATCAAGCGCCACACATAAAAATACATATGACAATAAAGAAAAAGTGAGTCTGAGTTTTGTCGGTCTGTCGGTTTGTTTTCTTGACACTTTCGCGAGGTTTGTTGTTGCCGTTTTGTTGGCATTTTTGTTTGCTTTTTTTTTATTGGCATTGGCCAACACGTCGGCTACGTGATTTCGGCCACTGCCAAAGGCTAAAAACGTTGCCTGCGTTTATTGTAATTAGAAAGTATTTAATTTCCAAAACGTCGCCACAAACAAAGCGCAGCAAAAAAAAACAAAAAAAACAACATGAAATAAATTTAGTAAAAAATAAAAATAAAAATAAATGCCATATAAATAGTATGTGAGCAAACAAATATAGTGTAGTACATATGAAATGTGAGGCAAGTTTCGCTTTTTTTTTCGATGTAGTTGTTGTAGTTGTTGCTGCTTGAGCGGGGCAGGTAAAAGCCAAAATGACAAGAAATGCGGCACATTAGTTTCGTTATGGGCATGCCACACACATTGCCAGATGGATGGATAGTTGGCCATGTTGATAGTTGGCCCATTGAAAGCGAAAATAAGTTGCCATCGCCATCGTTTGTCATTCGAGTGTAAAGCTTGAAGAGTGTGGAGTGTGGACACCCCTTGTCTCCTATCTCTCAATCTCCCCCCCCTCTTCACAACTACTTTATGTAAATTGAGAGAGAGATAAACAAGACTTTTCTTTCACTCACTTTTCCACCGAAAATTTCACTCTAGTGAAAATTGGGTTAGCCCACAAAGAATGGACCATTCAACCGCAAGATCTCTATCTTTATGACGCTTTGTGTCATCTCTGGGTCGTTGGAGATGAACAGAAAACAACAACAAAAACAAACTGGACTTGACTTACTGACTGCTAAACGGGGCGACTGACGATCTTTAGCATAAATCTGTGTTCATTATTGACAGAGAGTCGTAATGAAAATTGCATGCCACTTTTGCTTTGGCTAGTGCTGAAGATGAAAACAAAATATATATAAAGATTTCCAAATAATTAGAGCGTGAAAATAAACAGCAAATTGCCTCAGAGACGAGTCGATCGAATAGCCACAAGTCGATGTGTGTGTGTGTGAATCGATGTGTGTGTGTGTGGATCTTAGCTGATAAATTTCTATTTGCCTTTTTTGGCAGCTTCCTATGCTGCGGCAAGAGCTTACTTACCGCTACACAGCTCAAATTGTTGCAAGTGGGCAGCGGCTGATGCTATTTCTCTCTTTCACCGCTTTGGCTCAATTAATGTTTTAATTTTGTTTAATTTGCGGAATTAGCAGTCGACGCCAGACGACGCGACGGACCGGGGAGGGAGGGGAAGTCTCGAGAAATCCGTTGAGCCAATGAGCGGTGTAATGAACGCGTTTAACAAAAAATTTCACTAGCTGCTGCTATTTGTTTTTTTTTATTTGTATTTTTATTTGTATGTATCTTCCAGTTGAAGGCACTACAACAACTTTATAAAACAATAGCAACGAGCTGCAAAGCTCGGGATCAGGAAGCAGCACACGCACTTTGTCGTCGACAACTGACACACACCGAAAACTTTGACTTTGGCACCACTGTGCACTAGATACAGTTTACAGTTAACAGTTACAGTTTGCAGTTACAGTTAAATACGAGTTGACTTTTGCCGGAGCGGACGCGTCTGCATCGTTGGCGTGCCGTTAACAGACTGAAGAAATGAAAAGCGTCTGTGGCCAAAAGTAAGTAAGAGTGGTTTGTGGTTTGGTTTTCTTCAGCGCGCGACAACGCCAGCGGCAACGGCAACGGCAACAGCGGCAGAGGCAGAGACTTTGACGCTGGCAGCAACAGCGACGTCAACGTCGACTGCGCGTTTAAAGTGGCTTTTAAAATTTGTAGCTGCAGCTTTTGGTCTGACCACAAAACAAAAACTGTAGCAATAGTCTCGCTCACACACATGTGGTTAACAGTGAGTACAACGGGTATTTTGTGGTCGCGTCTGCAGTTTGTTGTTTGCTCGCAAACAAAAGACTTAGGCAACAAACTCGTATGTACAGTATGTTCTGTCTTGCCGATGAGCTACTGCAGCCACCAAGCAATGCAAATTAGTTCAGCGCAATAAACATATCTGAGTCTCCATCTCCACTTCTAGTCGCCGCTCGACTCTCATTACAAGTTTTGCAATTGTCGCCGAGTTTTTGCTGAGAAAATCGATTAAGTGCAAGCGCGATATTTTTTCTTTAGCTCAATTGCAGCTTTGCAGCCCATGAATCATGTGCCAAGAGTGCCGCCTATTGCCTCTGCATGTATATATCTACATATCTTCGACTATTTAGCTATGGCTCGCACTTATAATATTGACTTATTGCCATGCCATAGATCCGTATATCAAGCTTTAATTGGCTTTAGCTGGCATGTGGTACTCGCTTGTACTATTCGCTCTCAAGGTCGCCCACGCTTTTCAACTTCATTCTGTTTTGCTGCTGTTACATAAATTCCATTGTGTGCGCGAGTCTTAAATTAAATTGTTTTCAGTCTTTTCTGGGCTTTAGTTTTTTTTTTTTTTTGCCGGACCCTTGCCGAGGGCACCGCCAATTATCTATGAAATTCATCAGGGCAAGTTAGTGTTTAAAATGTCTTTGGCTTAGAATAGATTTCGAGGGGCAGTAAAATTTAATAGCTTAAGTTTGTTTCAGATTTCAATTCGAAGCTAAGGTTCTTAACAATTTAATTTGAGATCCCAAAAACAATAATTTAGTTTTAATTCTGTTCCGGCAAAGCTGTAACTTTTTAAGTGAATTATGTTCTGACGTTCTAACTTTATTTATTTTATGAATTCAAAAAATAATTTAAAATAATTTACACCCTATTTTATTTATAATTTACAGCTCATTTAAAGCTTTTCATTGAATTAAGAAAATAAATAAAGTTAGAACGTAAAAACATAATTCATAATTTGTATTCAGCAACAAAAAATACTTTATTTTATAAATGTATATAAAATAGGAAGTTAACCATGTCCAAAATATTGAAAGAGTTATAGCTATAACAGTAATTTAAATTCTTATTATAACTTAGAACCAATTCTGTATATTTCTATGAATTATTTGTATCAAATGTGAGAAGTTGACCAATATTATAAGAGTTAACTCTTTTTACTATAACCTAGAACTGATTCTGCTTTATTATGTCCAGCACGAGGGAGAATCTGTTGCGTACAATGGATACATAAGATCGATGTTACTCATACGCAGTGTTTACCCAGCGTTTACAGCCTTCATTACCAGCGGCTCGTTATCGTTTCTTTGTTATGTCAAGAATTGGCCTTAAGCGTTATTTGCGTCGTTTTGCATGTTTTGTGTGTTTTTGTTGAAGATTTTCTATAAGGTAATTAAAAGATTCTCAGACTTTGGATTTTTGGCTAGTTTCCGCTCGAAGACGGCTGCAATTGTTTCGAGACCGAGACTGAGATAGAGACTTTAATGGATCGTGGAAATGAAGTTAATTAGCATATAGTACAGATGGCAAATATTAGACACTGTGTATGCAAATGAATTTGTCAAATTGCGAGTAACTAACGGGTTAAAGTTGTCTCTTCAAACTCTTCAAAACCTGTCAAGCAAATGCGCAAAGTAAAAGTCAACGAACGAGCAGCGAATGTGGTGTCTTGAGTTATGGGTGGTGCCAGCAGCAGCAGCAGCCAGGAGGATTGGTTGTCACTTTCCAGCTGAAAGTTATGCGTTATGCAGGTGATTAATTTTTGGGCCTACAGACGTTGATGATGATGATCTACGTGTCTCGGTGGGCATTCAAGCGTTACAGTCACTTCCGCTGCGGATCTAAGCGGATCGAAGTCCATTCGTTGTTTCTATGTTAGAAGCAGAATCAAGCACTTTCGTTTTCTCGTTGCTGCCAATTGAGAATCGAACGTGATCAGCAATTAAAGTCAAGTTGACCTTTTCACAGGTGTTTCTACAGTCGTCTGGTAATTCTCCCATTTGCCAGTTGCAGTTCGTTGTCGTTGCATGTGCAGAGTTCGTTGTTGTTTTGCCGGCTCACACGCCCAAGGCGATGCCAAATGCCACAACAAACGGAACAACAACACAAACAATAACAACAACTGCAATAATAGCAATGTTGTCTACGTCAAGTGCCGCGCTAAATCGACCTTCAGCCCCCTCCTTTATGGTTGCTTTTCCCAAGCTCGGTTCGTATGCGGAAAAAGATTAACAAGATTTGCATAATATGCAAGTCAAATGTTTTCGGTTAACTTTTCCCACCATCGTCAAACTAACCTAATTGAATAATGTGTCGCAGTTTTGCTAGACGATTTCGAGTCGGTTGTAGAATTTTAATATTTATAAACATCACTTTGCGACTTGGCGGTGTCTGTTTTGCTGATGCAACAATGACGCAGGTAGACGACGCACTGCTGCCACATTAAATCTGACGTTTATTATGCAACTTGGCAACTGGCCAAGACCAGATTTGGCACAGGAGACGAGACGCATCGACAACGCATCGAGACATCGCGAGTGCCGGACTGCAATTTTTTATTATTATTTTCTTTAGGCACAAGAAGCTAAAACTACTTTTTTTGTCGTTGCGTTTTTTCCCCTCCAGCTGCTGGTGCCAAAAATGCCCGGGTATTTGCCTTATATGCACTCGTGTATATGGGACTCTTGAAACACTTCCTGCTGCTGCTGCTGCTGGTGCTGCTGGTCAAATGTGGTCGAAATCTCTGGCTGCTGTGGCTGTGTAAACTGGATTACGATTACAAGTGCGCCCCAGAGACACCGCACATGGCATCACATGCGGAGCAGCACTACAAGAGCCACCACATTAGGCACCAAACGACCGAACGGCTGGAGATTTGTTGGTTTCCTTCCTTATGTTTTCAGATTTGGGTTAGCGAAATATTTATTTACCTCTTGTGCTCACCATTATACACTATCAAAGAGTTAGTTCAGTTTTAGGTTTGATTTTGTTGCATGGTTTGCAATTTAATAGAATTAGTTTTATTTCAGTTAAAAGAAATGTGTATTTACATACACTTATTAGAATTCAAATTGTATTTTATTAAACATTCACTAAAAATATGTTTAATATAATAGTACAAGTTGATGAAAACTATTTCGATTTATTGGTCATATTTTAGAATACTTAAATCTTTATAATTTGCTCTTGTTAATATTTCCGTATGTATTCCTGTTTATTTAAAAACTTAAGATACAATTGTGTATTAATATAAAGCTAAATACTTAGAGCATTTTTAATATATCAGTCTAAGATGTTAATTAAATTGTATTTATTGGAAGATTATGTTTATTATTACTTTATGGTTGATGAAATTATTGTATATTAAAATTGCAATACTTTTAATAATACTCTTTAAGATACTAAGAAATGTGTATTTTATTGGACATTAAAAAATGTATTTGGAAAACATTAAGTATTCTTCAAATTATTAAATACTCGAAAAGATTATTGTATATTTAACTTGTAATATACTTTCAATAATACTTTTTAGGATACCAAAATTGTATTTCATTGGACTTTTTTCTTTGTGCCAATAATTAAAAAATATATTAGAGAAACATTTTTAATTTATAGGTTTTCTCTTAAGGTTTTTATGTATTCAACATTTTCCTTTATTAGCATAAATAAAAAAAATATATATTATATATAGTAATCAATATAATACTAAAATTTTATAAAACCTGTTTATGTGATCAATTATATTTTAAAATAATAAACATCTTTAAATTTCCCACAGTTTACATGTCCGTATTTTGTTTAAATTATTTTATGAGTCTTGAAGAGAGACGTACAATCAATTTTTGTTTCTTTTTTTGTATACAGTTCTTAATTACATACAATGGTTGAGAGTATTATTTGAGAGTATTGCCCCTTCCGTTGGCCGTTTGCCGCTAGCCGCTTGCATTTGTCCGTTGGCCAGTTTTCATTGTAGCCTGGTTGCAATTAAAATTTTGTAATATGTTGACCAGAAAACTGTGGCAAAACATTTGCTTTGAACGTAAACGGTGGCATGGAATGTGTGTTTTGTCGGGGCAGCAAATAATTTAAGCGCTTTCAAAATGATTTTCAATTTCACTGAATGCTCGTAATATCTCATAGCATAGGCCTTGTACCAGTGCCGCCAATTTGTGAGTGTCTGAGTGTTTAATGTGAGTGCTGAGTGTGTGTTTGTGTTAGAGTGCATAATAATTATGCATGTGGCGTATTAAAAGGCCTTAGAAATACATATTCGAAGACGGCAAATGAAATTGAAAACAAATGAATCGAAAAGCAAGCGCAAGGTGCGGGGTATAATTTCACTTTCCTTTCCCTAGATGGGTTGCAGCGACTGCACCGCATTTCAATTTCAATTTCGATTTCAATTTCGAACTCAGTTTCGTTCGAAGCTTTTCCACATTTCTTGCGTTGCTTTGCTTTTGGAGTGGTCTTCAATTGGGACTGACATGTTAATTGTAAGTAGGTTTCAACAATGTGTGAATCAAGTGGAAATGGAACTGCAACTGGGAACAGTAAGTAAACAGCTTAGCTTAGCTTGTACTTCATCGTTGTGTTACCTGTTTTTGATGTTACCTGTTGCCTGTCACTTATAGCGAAAGCTAATAATCGTGCAAATGTGTGTGCGTGTGTGTGTGTGTGTCTTTGATTTTGGGCAAATAATTAAAACTCGATGAGAAAAGCATTAAAACTTGCAGGCAACACAAATTTCACTGCCAAAAAAAAATCAAAATGTAATTTCGATTACGTGCCTGCCGGAAATTGAAATTGTAATTGAAAATGACAATACGAGTGCGAGTAGATCACGATGACAATTGCTGTTAGCTGCTTCTCGCTGTTGTCAGTTGTCTGCCCAAGTCAAATTCACAGTTCCATAGATCAACGCTGCGGCATGCGGCATGCGGCAGTCAAAAGTCACGCAAATTCATTGAAAATCGTGCTAGAGTCGGGTCAAAAAACTGAGCCAAGCCCCAGTCCCGAAATCCAGATTTACATACAATATTTTGCAACACTTTCCGCTGTCACTGTGATGATCTCAAGTGCAGCATTTCATTCATTGTTTTGTTGTTTTGTGGGTGCGCTTTAGTTAAACCATTGACGATTCATCGAAACATTCGAATCGAAGTGAAATTTTTCGTTAATGTTTCGAGTGTGTGCATCTACTTATTTTGACATAACTTTGCATTGAAATTAGTAAAAATAACAACAAGACGAAGAAAACAGGCCACAAATGCGGACGCGCCTAATGAGCAGCCGTTCAGCATGGCGTATACGCGATGCGGGCAACAGCTTGTGTCTTGTGGTCATGTGGCGCACTTCATGCTCATAGGTTTTGCGCTTTGTTACATATACGCAGCACTCACAGACTCACTTAAGGGGTATAAACAACTAGAAGTGGAAATAGTTTTGCAAATAAAGTAATTCACTTTTACAGGGTATTTGTCAGTCACTTTGCTTAGAGTTGGAGCACGCTTAATTGTTGCTGTTTGTTTGGTGTAAATTATTTAAAAACGCACTCTCACTCGTTCACATGTTGTTGCTGTTAATGTTAATCATACGCTGAATTGCACTTTATACACACACACAGTATGTTATCTAAGCTATCGTTGATGTTTGATGTTGCTGTTGTTGTTGTTGTTGTCGCCATCCATTTGGTGTCATGTGTTGTCCATTGTCAGGCTGACAATTTGACAAGTGCTTTGACGTTGATTATGTAAAGTGATTTGATTTTTGTTATTTCCATTGGAAGCACAAAGCAGATGTGCCTTCTTTTTTTCTGTTTTTTCTTTTTTGGCTAGTGGAACACTCCTCATCATTCTCCAAACAAGCAACCCACACTTGAGTTGGCAGACGCTTTGACACAGATATCAAATAAAAAAAATATTCGCTGCGAGCGTTGTGATAAAATTCATGTGTGTGGCAAGTTCGCCTCAGAGACTTTGCAACTTTGCTGTGCAATCAAGCAGGTTCTTGCTCTCACTCTCTCTCTCTCTCTCTCGCTCTCTCTTTCAGTGATGCTCTTTCTTTCTCTATCTGGTTGGCGAAATCGTGTTAGTCGCTTTTTTTGATAAAGCATAACGTTGTTGGCGTCGCTGTGGCCGTTGACGTTGACGTTGATGTTGCATAAGCGGCACATAAAGTGGCCGAAATTTGCGAAACGCAGCTCCAGTTGCAATTTCATGCATGCCGACTTTATTATCTGTATACTTGTACAACAACAAACCACTGGCAATAATCGCATCATATTAAAATCCGATATTTTCGAATTTTTGCGCATGTGGTGGGAAAGTTATCAAACTGTATAAAAATAGCAAAGAAATGTTACACAGTTAAACGTCAATTTAACGAACAGGAAATGTAACTCAGTGTAACCACGAAATATTCGATTTTGGGTCAGTTGAATGTTTTCATACCTATCATAAAACTGAGTAAAAGGGTATTCTAACTTTATGCCTTCGGGAAATGAATGTAACAGGCAGAAGGAGTCATTATTAACCCTTTAAAGTATATAGACAGCTGTTGTATTTTAGTACTATATGATATATTTTAAATATACCAAATACAGCCATCGGTGTATTTTAGTATTTTTGTTGTATAACATACACATAAAAATTGATATATTTTTAGAATAATACTACACTTTGCTCTAACTCAAAATAGTTACCGGGTATCTCCCAGTTGAGCACACTCGACTCCAGTTTTATTGAATTTTCTCTTTAGTTTAAAGTTGTGAACAAGTTTAGTTGATCATCGCGAGGCTTCACTGTGTGCTTAGTTTAATTTTGAGTTCGTTGTTATTGTGATTGTATAAAGTATTTGGTAAAAAAAAGCGTGAAGGGCAAAAGCTGTTAACGAGAGTAGACACACGCAATAACCAATATCATTTTCTTTTCCTTTTTCTTTATTTTTATTTTTTTTGCAAACATTTTGAAACTTTGCGTGCGATTTGCGTTATGCACGATACTTGGCGCAATGTTGTTTTGACCCCCGAGAGCAGGGCGCGTACACAAATAAGAAATGCGAACGAGTTGAAAGACTATTGCGAAAACAATGGAAAACCAAAACATGAAATACATTCAGGAACAACACACACTTCTCGATTGAAACTAGCGAAGCGATTTCAGATACTTTGACACGACTTCTTCATTCAAACAATTCTACGCAATAAATTGATTCAAGCAAGAATGTGAAAACATAACGACATAGAATCTCACTTATATATATTCAAATTAAATCATGAATGTTCGCAATGTATTATTTTAAATATCATTGAGCTAATTTACCTTTCAATGTTGTCTATCAATTCTAGCTTGAGGTATTGAGCTATGTATAACTTAATGTAGAAATTAGAAAACATTTGAAGAAATATGAAACCAAAGGAGATTCACATTGAACATTCACATTCTGAATTAACCAAAAATATATAAGCAAAATGTGACATTGCTGAAACTGAATAAAGTGTATTCTTCAAATAAACTCATTGTCCACTTTAGTTAGCTCTTAGTTGCTTCTGCTGACAATCTGGTATATTTTTTACTATATGGTATATTTTAAATGTAGTACAATATTAATACAACATTCACTCCGTTTAACCGCAACACATAAGGGTATAAGGGTATAGTAACTTTGCGCCAGCAAGAAATGTATGCAACAGGCTGATATTCTATATACAGGCTATATATTCTTGATCACCGTCAACAGCCAAAGCGATATAGCCATGTCTGTCGGTTTTCGCTATGTCTTAGCTGCATCTGCTGACAATCTGGTATAATTTGTAAATATAGAACTATATTAATATACCAACAACAACCTTTGGTATATTAATGTTGTATATTTTCAGAATAATACCGATATTTACGAATAAGTACGCCCTTTTAAGATAAAACAAACAAAAATAGCAATTATTTTTTACAATTATTTTATACAAAACGGAAAAAAATATTTCTCCTTTACTTAATTTGTTGTTTAACATTGAGAATTCTTTAATAAGTTCGTGTTTTGTACAGTATTTGATTAGCACACTTAAAGTAAGAAATTTGCATTTTGTACATGATGTTGATGTGTTTTTAATGCTCGTAGCTAAATCATCATTAAATTTATAATTAAATTGTAACGTCGTGAAAGTGACACTATAACATCGATATAGCACAATTGATGGCAAATAACTTAAAAATAACTACTTTTCGTCTGGATCACTCTAGTTTGCGTCGTTGAGGCATTATGTAAGCTCTAATGTAAAAATTAGTAAACATTGCAACAAATATTGCGCCTCCGGTTATTATGATAGCATGAAAGATCTTTGGATAATCGCACTCTGGATTAAAGCTCAAGATGTAAACCGACTGGAGCATCGTAATAAGAAATTGAACTATTTGCAGTGTGGTAATATATTTCTTCCACCACATGCTTCCCTTCATGTCCGGATACATTGCCGTTATCATGTAGTAAAGATACATAACCGTATGGACGAACGTATTGAAAAAGCCCATCGTGCAAAATTGTGCGCCAACTCCGTAGAATCGAACCACCCAATATGGGATAAAGACCATCAGCACATGATGATAGACATGGAGCACGGTAATCTGTTTGTAGCTTTTGCGCAACACAAAGAATATGGTATCCAGGAGATCGATAATCTTATTGACGAAATATGCATATGATAACGCACGTTCAATATTCTTTTTGGGATGGTCAAGTGACAATGTTTTCATGCACGTTAAATCATATGTTGGCTTTATTAGACAATAGTATGCTGCAAATAAATAAAGTTACGTTTTAGTCTAATCGATAGTAATAAGTTCATTCAATACTTACTTATCATGGCAAATAAAATTGCATTGTAAATCATTTGAAACACGTTGTAGACAATTAATATTTTATTTATGTTGTACGGCTTACGGTGCTCCATAAATTGTTTGCCCAACTTTAAGATAATTAGAAGATAGGAAATAAGAAGAAATGTGACTGGCCATGCTGATCCTAGAAACGGCAACTTTGCAGCAACAGGATCTATTATTAATCAAGCAAAGATCATTTTATTAGTTATTTAATAACAAAATTAGTTACATTACAATTTACCTGCCACAGGCTGTTCAGAAAGTTCTATAACTCTAGCAAACATTTCACTCAGACAAGCGCAGTCTTCGTAGGTCGAAATCAGACTGTTTATATTAATTGTATTGTTAAATATTTGCGGATTTTTATACTGTATCGTATGAGCTCTGCCTGAATTCGCATAAAGAATTTGCGACCAACCGCAGGTCAAGGCCTTTAAAGCTATAGCGTGCACATTTAAATAACAAATAATTGCAATCGCATTGCGGAAATGATTTCAATGGGCTTGCATTGATCAATTTATTTGCCACCCAGAAAGTGGATTCCTTTAAAATAACTTAAAGTAAATGTCGTAGTTCTAGTCAGTGTATATGTGAGTATACTCGCACACGTTTCTCTTTGCTCTCTTGAAAGCAGTTGGTGTTGTCTTTAGCGCTCTCTTCCTAGTGAGATTTGCTCCTTGCTTTAGTACATGCAGACGAACATCTCTTCTAACATTATAGTGCGTCTGTGTGCTAGACACGACCAGCGAACGTTTGCTTTGTCAACCCACTATTGTGCACTCGCTTACACTTACATTTAGACACAATCAGCGAACGTTGCCCTTGTTAATCGACTCTCGTGCACTCGCTTGCACTCGCATCCAAACTTTGCTTTTGCAAATGCAGATCAATGTCCACAATAAAATATGCGGGTTTCGTTTCGCTTTAAGAATGTTGTTGCGGTCAATGTTTTTTTTTTTACACAACGATAAAAGCTGAAACTTTAAATATAATGATAAAATGTGTTTGCAGCTTTGTTGTGTTATAACTGCTATGATCTTCGACCCCTTTTTTTTTTATTTAATTTCACCTTAAGTTGACTTTGGTTTTACACGTTGGGGTCTTATGTATGCCTGAATGTAAAAATTAGTAAATAGTGCAATAAATATTGCACCCAAAAGAAGTATCATGTAGTGGAGATATTTTGGAAATTCACAGCTTGGGTTAAATATTAAAATGTAAACTGAGTGAATCATCACCATAACAAATTGGAATAATTGAAGTTTGGTTATATACTTCTTCCACCACAAGCTTCCCTTCAGCTCTGGGTAAATTGCAGATATCATGTAGTAGACATACATCACTGCATGGACAAATGTATTAAATAGTGCCATCGTCGCAAATTGTCCACCAGTGCCAAACAATCGAATAACCCAATATGGGAGATATACCATTAGTACATGATGGTATACGTGCAACACCGTAATCTGTTTGTAGCTTTTTCGTAATACGAAAAATATCGTATCCAGTAGATCAACAATCTTATTGACCACATACATGTAAGATAACATGCGTTCTGGGTGCTTAAATTGATGATCGAATGGAAAGGTTGTTATGCAACTTAAATCGTACGCCCGTATATAGAACTTAACTGTAAAGAAATAAAGCCAAATTCAAGCACAATTATGAAGTGAAATATCTATTGTACTTACCAAACATTATGAACATGGTACAATTGAAGATCACTTGAAATATGTTGTAGACAATAATAATTTTCTTGATATCGTATGCGTTGCGATGTTCCATATACCTTTTGCCATACTTCAGGACAATAAGAAGGTAGGATATGCACAGAATACTTACAGGCCAAGCGGATCCCATAAAGGGGAACTGCGCTACGACAGGATCTATATGAGAGTTAACATTTATGCGTAAGTAATTATTGATTTATTGTAAAATAGATACAATAGTTGCATACCTGCGTTTGGCAAATCAAGTACTTCCTTTATTTTTGCGAACATTTTGAAGAACTTGGTGCAGTGTAGATAATAGAAATACGACTGCGAAATGCATTCCAAATTTGGCATATTTACAGTTCGCCCAAGACAATTGAATTCCAATTCTGTCTTCCTGCTGCACTTTAATCGATACTGTGTAAATGTAGTGAAAACCCTCTTAGCCGGACACTCATAGCTCTTACACAATTTAACCTTGTCCCTTTCGATCCAAAATATATTATCGCTTACTTAATTGACTGTGCAATCGCATAGGAAAGAATTGCTATTGCATAATCTGCATTGTTGGGTACTAAAATTGTGTTGCATTCACTTCCTATTACTCATCAGCGATAAATCTATGATTATAGATCTCCAAATACTTTGGTATTTCTTCGTTTCTACAACCTTGTGCTGTTATTTCTTCCTTCTTCCAAGTTTTCTTAAGAGCTTCAGATGTCCATTTTGATAAGATGATTTTGCATGTTGTACATAGACCAAAATTAGACACTCAATTGTTTATTTTTGCTTTAATTATTCTGAGAATTTAAGCTTGTTTTATGGTCCAGTCAAAGTCACGAGCAAATACACGAGATAATGCTAATTTGATTTAGGTTGCTAAATGCTAATACATTGACAATTCAATGACCTAAATGAAATGCCTAATGCATTTCCTTATATTCCATGTCTGACGTTAAAGTACGATTTTTATACATTGCACTTTAAATTGAAATCGCATTAGAAATCAAGTTCAAACGTGGTAGAACAAATTTAGCTGTTTATTGTCAAATTTGATACAATCATTGAAATCGATTGATTCAAATTTCACTGTCATTTTTTCTTTATTAATGATTTCGATTTAATTAATGTTTCTTTTGATTTCGGGGCTTTACATAGGTTTTGATGTAAAATTTCGAAAACATTACAAGGAATGTGAAACATATACTGCAAATCAGTAAATGTAAAAAGAGTGGGTATTCACAATCTGGATTAAATATTATTATATAGAGTGAATGTGATATTATAATTATAAACTGAGTTATTTGTAATCCTGTTATGTACTTCTTCCACCACAAGCTACCCTTCAGTCCTGGATAAATAGCTGAAATCATGTAGTAAAAATACATAATTGTATGTACGAATGTGTTAAGCATCTCCGACGTAAAGAATTGTCCGCCAACTCCATAGAATCGATGCACCCAATAGGTGACATAGACCATCAGCGCATGATGATAGACATGAAGAACGGAAATCTGTTTGTAACTTTTTCGCAGCACAAAGAAGATGGTATCGATCAGATCGATAATCTTATTGAGAATGAATGCATAGGTCATCGCGCGTTCGATATTTTTAGATGGATGGTCTAGAGGCAGCATTGTCATGCAACTTAGATCATACATCGGATCAATCACATAGTTATAGACTGCAAAAGATAAAGACTTAGTATAAGAATAACAAATGATGCTGGTGCCATACTTACAATATACGCAAAACAGCACACCATTGTAAATCACTTGGAAAACATTGTATCCAACTATAATCTTTTTAATATCGTATGGATTGCGATTTTCCATAAATTTTTTGCCATATTTCAAGACAATAAGAAGATAAATCAGCGTTAGAATTGTGACCGGCCACGCAGATCCTATAAAAGGAAGTTGTGCTCCGATGGGATCTATAGGAAATTTAGTTGGATATTATCTATAGCAATATTTTTTTAGTTAGCTTAAATTCATTTAGTTACCTGCGGCGGGCCGATCAAAAACTTCAAAAACTTTTGAAAGCATTCCAATGCACATGGTCGGGTTCTGCCAAAGGAATTAGAACTACTGCAAGAACGGTTTTTATGGCGAACTACTTACAGTTTGGTATAGTCATGTTTATTCAAATTCTATAATACAGAATGACAATGTAATGACTACACAAATGGGGTCGCTATGGGCAAATAAATATTGTATCTTTCGTAAATAGATACGAGTCTTACACACAGGCCTTTTTACACAATAAAAAAGTTATTTACCTCAAAATGCCATAATTCACAAAATAATCATCCGAAAGTCGTCCAATTTATACACCAGTCTTTTAAAGGTTGTCTCACTTAAAATGATCACATTGAGATTTTAGTGGCGCCATCTATGTGTCAGACCGGAGACTTCTGAATTGGCTTGCTATATTAAAATGCTATCGATAAAACAGATAATAATTATTTAACATTATCTTGTTAAAGTGATAAATGGGTATTTAAAAAGCGAGCATACTCAAAACTACTCAAAATGCGCTTAGTGCTGCAAAAGCATTTGCATATTTGAGGATTGCTTACATAAATTAATTGCCTGACTTCTAATTGAGCAAACTGTGTGCAATTAATTTGATTGCAAAAATGTGAATAAAACCTTAAGACAAATATAAAAAACGGCAACTGTTGGATACCTAAAAGAATAGAGGACTGTCACGATTAGTTAAGATTAGGCAGATGATCTCAACTACTTGTAATACAGACTCAAAGTTTATTGAATTTGATTTTAATGTTTATAAAAGCGCTTTGGCGGTTTTTATACCCGCTACCCATAGGATAGAAGGGAATTATAACTTTATGCCGGTAGGAAATGTATGTAAGAGGTAGAAGAAGGCATCGCTGACCCCATGAAATATATATATTCTTGATCAGCGTCATCAGCCGAGACGATCTAGCCATGGTTTTCTGTCCGTCGTTACAGTCTGTCCGTCTGTCCGTGTAAAACAATGGATCTCAGAGACTATAAAAGATAGAGCTATCATTTTTTTCGACAGCATTTGTTATGTTTGCACGCAGATCAAGTTTGTTTCCAAATTTTTTCCACGCCCACTTCCGCCCCCGCAAATTGAAAAAATCGAATAACAAGTGTTAGTTTTAAGCTGCAGTCGCGAATTTCGGTATATACAATAATGACTATAGCCTTCGTGACCAGGGTAAATTTGGACGCGATCAAATAAAAATGGAAGTAATTAAATAAATACTTTTGTATGGGCAAAGACGCCTACTTACTAGGGATCTTATATGCTTTAGCTGACAATCTAGTATATTTTTCCCTTTATAGTATATATTGTGTGTATACCAAATTTACAATTCAGTATATTTTCGGTATCTTTGTGTTATATTATTTTTATTATATTTTAAAAATATACCGCAAAATTTAGCTTTTATTTAAAATGGGTAGCGGGTATCTTGTTTTATATCGATCAAGTAAGACAAAACCTCTCTATTCCTTTATTTTTTATTTATTTAAATAACATTAGATCTTTGAATTATACGGATTTCATAATATCGTATTCTTAATGCTGTTTTTGTTGACGACGCTTATTATATGTCTTAATGTAAAAATTCGAAAACATTACAATAAATAATAGAGCACATGACGAGAGCATGAACTGTAAACACGTTGGGAATTCACAACGAGGATTAAAGAAATATATGTAAACAGATTGTGACAATACAATTATAAATTGAATTATTTGAATTATGGTTATATACTTCTTCCACCATATACTTCCTTTTAATCCAGAGTACTTTGCGGAAACCATGTAATAAAAGTACATCACGGTATGCACAAATGTGTTTAGAACCCCCATAACCGAAAATTGTCCTCCGAATCCGTAAAATCTAACCACCCAATATATTGCAAACACCATCAATACATGGTGGAAAACGTGCAGTCCAGTAATCTGCTTGTAACTCTTTCGAAGTACAAAGAATACGGTGTCCAAAAGATCTATTATCTTATTGATGAAGTATATATAGCCTAACACTCTTTCCGGAGTCTTATTGGGATGGTCCAGAGGAATTGTTGGCATGCATCTGAAGTCGTATATTGGTTTAATGAAGAAGTAGTAAACTAAAAAGGGTAAAAACGATTATTGTAAATTGTTTAGTAATCTTAATCGAATTCGATACTTACTTCCAGCAGAAAACATTAGAAAATTATAAATAACTTGGAATATATTATACCATATTAGTATTTTTGTCAAATTAAACGGATTTCGGTTCTCCATGAATATTTTTCCATATTTTAAGACAAACAAAAGATAGCTAGAAAGAAGAATTGTAGTGGGCCAAGCAGATCCCATAAATGGAAGTTTCGCTGCAACAGGATCTAATAAATAAATAAAAAATTAATTAATTAATTGTTAAATTTGGAGAATTGAATGAGTTAAATTACCTGCGGGGGGCAGATAGAAAACCCCAATCACTTCGGAAAGCATTTCAAAAAATGATGTGTGATCTATGGAAGTAAAACGTCAACTGCGAAAACCATTTCCTAAGGTAAATAATTAAATAAGTGATTAATGTACCAAGAAATAATACCTTATTCACGTTCGAAAACAAATCATGAATATTGATTTTATGCAAATACACCGAAAATAGTGTACAATTTAGCAAAAGTCGAGAGGTCTCGAATGTAGTGTTCCTCCATTTTTTTTAAATCGATCAAGTAATACAAACCTCTTTTTTATTTAATTTTTTTTTGTTGCCGTTTATTAAAGTAACATTATATCTTTGAATTATATAGATTCCATAATTCTGATTTCTTAATGCTGTTTTTGTTGACGAGGCGTGTTATATGCCTTAATGTAAAAATTCGTAAACATAACAATAAATAATGAAGCACACGACGCGATCAAGAACTGTAAACATGTTGGGAATTCACAACGTGGATTAAAGAAATATATGTAAACAGATTGTGACAATACAATTATAAATTGAATTATTTGAATTATAGTTATATACTTCTTCCACCATATACTTCCTTTTAATCCGGAGTACTTTGCGGAAACCATGTAATAAAAGTACATCACGGTATGCACAAATGTGTTTAGGATCCCCATGACAAAAAATTGTCCTCCGACTCCGTAAAATCTAACCACCCAATATATGACAAATACCATCAATACATGGTGGAAGACGTGCAGTCCAGTAATCTGCTTGTAACTCTTACGGAGCACAAAGAATATGGTATCCAAAAGATCAATTATCTTATTGATGAAGTAAATATAGGCTAACACCCTTTCCGGAGTCTTATTGGGATGGTCCAGAGGAATAGTTGGCATGCATCTGAAGTCGTATATTGGTTTAATGAAGAAGTAGTAAACTAAAAATAAAATAAAAGTTTAGAGTAAGTTGTATAGTATCGTAATTCAATTTTATACTTACTTCCAGCAGAAAACATTAGAAAATTATAAATAACTTGGAATATATTATACCATATTAGTATTTTTGTCAAATTAAACGGATTTCGGTTCTCCATGAATATTTTTCCATATTTTAAGACAAACAAAAGATAGCTAGAAAGAAGAATTGTAGTGGGCCAAGCAGATCCCAGAAACGGAAGTTTCGCTGCAACAGGATCTAATGAATAAATAAAAAATTAGTTATTTTATTATTAAAGTTGGAGAATGACATGAGTTAAATTACCTGCGGGGGGCAGATAGAAAACCCCAATCACTTCGGAAAGCATTTCAAAAAATGATGTGTGGTCTATGAAAGTAAAACGTCAACTGCAAAAGCCATTTTCAAAGGTAAATAATCAAATAGGTGATTTATGAACCCCTCAGGAAAAATTACCTACTAACCTTCTAAAACAATTAATGAATATTGATTTTATGCAAATACAACGAAAACAATGTTGAATATCGCAACTGCTAATGCTATTTTATTTAAGACATAGAAAGGTTTTTTTTTCAGTGGACAGCATTAAAGCAGAGTGATAATAGGTGAGAAATAAAGCCGACGGTTGCTAAGGCATGAACTTATTTAAATAATTTCGTTTTAGAATGTAAAGTATTTGGTATGCTTATTCAATTATTCTGGATAATAAGCAGGGTGATATTTTAACATAGTAATAGTAATAATATTAATTAATTTAATGCAGAAAAATAAATCAAAAATTATCAAATACAATTTTTTTTTGTAGAACAAGTCAAAATAAATATTCCAAAAAATAAGTTTTCGTAAGCGAATCTCTCAATTGAGCAGTAGCTTTACTAATTTAATATTATTTTCGTTTGACAAATATTAATTTTGGTGTACTAGCAATATGGGAATAATTATGGACCCAGTATACCCCACATGGCGACTTAACAAGTGTAGAGTATGAAAACAATTTAACTCAACTAGCAGATATAATATTAACATAAAGAAGCTTTCAAGTGGCGCACAGTTCGACAATCACTGGCCAACAGCTTTTTTGCAAGTAAGCGTATACAGTGTACGTTAAACATATATGTATGTATGTACACCCATTTTTTTGCTGTTGCCGTGCCCCCTTCGCGATTCTCATATGTCCATTCCAGTCTCAGCATCAGCCGATGTCTGCAAGCGAATGATAAGTTCGCAGTTTTGCCACGGCGCGTGTTGTTTGATTTAGAATCAACTTCACGCCGTGAGAGCTTCTACCCACACTGGAAGTTCTTGCTCTCCCATTCGCTCACAGAGAGCGAGCACGTTTCGATCTGGCAGGGTTGTCGACGCAACTAAAGCAGCAAGAATTGCTACAAACAGCCGGTTTTGCTAAACGTTGCGTTGTGACGATGACAGCCCTGGCGCACGCGCTGGAAAGAAGCCGCATTACGTGACACTTAATGTCGCCTGTTGGGCAAACGGCCAGTTTAGTGTGCTTTTGGCAGTGTTCCGATCGTGTAGAAACCATCAGCAGTTGTCAATCTCCTTTTTGCCACAGGTGGGTGTGTTCACTTTTCTTCTTAGAGTGAAGAGGGAAGGGAAGAAAGGCAGGCATACTTGGTCTCTAGTTGCTTACATAATACGATCTCTCAATTCCAGTTATCATGTCGCTTCGCATTGTATCGCAGTCCCTGGTGAACGCCTGGAGTCAGACTCTGGTGCGTGGCATGTCCACACAGGGTGGCTCCAAGAACATTGGCTTCGTCGGTCTGGGTAACATGGGCGGCCATATGGCCAGCAATCTGATCAAGGCTGGTCACAAGCTCCATGTGTTCGATATCTCGAAACCTGCCTGCGACAATCTGAAGGCAAAGGGCGCCACTGTCTACACAAAGACCTCGGAGCTGGCCAAGAACTCCGACTTTGTCATCACCATGTTGCCCAACAACGACATCGTCGATGCTTCGTACGAGGAGATGACCGCCGATGGCGTCAACAAGAACACCTTCTTCATTGACTCCTCCACCATTGATCCCACGCTGGTGAAGTCACTGCAGAAGCGCATTAGCGCCAAGGGTGCTCGCTTCATCGATGCCCCCGTCTCCGGCGGTGTTCCCGGCGCCGAGCAGGCCACGTTGACCTTCATGGTCGGTGGCACTGAGGCGGAGTACAACACCGTCAAGGCTGTGCTCGAGTGCATGGGCAAGCGCATCACCCACTGCGGTGACTATGGCATGGGTCAGGCTGCCAAATTGGCCAACAATATGATGCTGGCCATCTCGATGATTGGTGTCTCTGAGGCCATGAATCTGGCCATGCGCCTGGGTCTGAATCCCAACACATTCGCTGAGATTATCAACTCCTCCACTGGCCGCTGCTGGGCCTCAGAGCTGTACAACCCTGTGCCCGGCGTCACCCCCACAGCACCAGCTAACCGCGACTACGCTGGCGGTTTCTCCACCGATCTGATCACCAAGGATTTGGGTCTGGCCTCCGGCGTGGCCACCTCCTCGAACACTCCCATTCCCATGGGCGCACTCGCTCATCAAATCTATCGCAACCTCAAGTCCAAGGGTCTGGGCAACAAGGACTTCTCCATTGTCTATGACTACATGAAGAACGACAAGAACTAAATAGCCTTTGTTTCTCTTGGCTATATTGGAAGGCTTCCACCCACCAGTTTTGCATTTATAGGGCTCCATTAAGTTGTGGCTCTCGACTTTTTAGGGCTTCCCGTGTTACGATTTTGATTTTGACTTGCATTTTCTATATGTACGTTCTATAGCGTTTGATTTAGTTGATCACAATGCTGATGTTATATTAAAAATTAATTCATATTATCTGTTAATTGTTTTTATCTTTCGTTGCGGAAAACTTTGGGATTGTGATTGCATAACCGTGGTGCTAATTAATCTAGGGTATGGCGAGACCTCGAATATGTTTCAAGTGGAACTATCTGTCTGATAAGCAAATTTAAAACAGCTGTTTCGATGACAGGTACCATTATAGGGGGGCGAATTTATGATCGAACAGGTATAGCGTAATTTCCAGCACGGGCCGAGAGCTTTCCATTCCAAATTGGAAGACCATGTGGAGTCAATTAGTAGCAATAAAAGCGTTTGCACGTAAACAAAGAATAGAGCAAAACAAACAGCAATGAAAAACATGCAGAACGAACGCAATGTAAGTTCAAAAGCTCTGCGCTTGAGAGCCACTGAAACGTAAGAAGAACCACAATGTAAACGTATAGTTTACAGTTGCAGAGTCACAGGGGAGCGCACACGTACAGTTGGCGAGCCAGTGAATGAAAGCTTTTGCGAGTTGTTGAGCGAAATCCAAAAATATTTGTATATTGTATTTTTGCTGTAATATTTTGAAAAATAACAAACTTAACTTACATGTATGTAGGTGCTAATAATTAATGTTAATTAATCAATTAATTAGATTTTGTTCCTTATGCATTTTTTTGTATTGTATATAAAAACTTTGTTGCGGGAGTATAAAATAGTTAGACTATCTAATTGTTTTGTCATGCATTTTCATCGGAGTTTCATTGGATCATGGCATCCTAAACATACATATGTAATTAGTTTGTAGCATTATAATTATAATTAGGACTTAGGTATTCGAAAATGTTTTGAACAATAAATATATATATATGTATATATTAATAGTAGAGCTATTTATCCATAAGGTTAATTGGTTTTTGGATAATTTGTAAGCATATAAAAAGCCTTAAATGATCGAGTGCAATGGATTTATAATTTAAATACATTCAGATCGTAGGGAACTTTAAAAGTAATGTAAATTTAAAGGTATCTGTGTTGGTATTTATGTATATAGTAAATGTAAGTAAATATTTTGGATAAGCCACATAGTACATCTAGTTGCAATTCTTTGAAAAATATCACAAATCGAAATATACAATAAATAATTAACCATTCTCGTTCGCATAAAGGAATTGCTCGGTTGTTCTTGTTGTTGTTGTTGTTGTTGCTGGTAATTAGTAATAGTAGGTAGGTAGATTGTTAATTAAATACATTTAGATACAGATTCAAAAAGATAAGTTGAACTTTAGGTACGGTACACTCACAGGTTCTATAAGTATAAAGTACAATATTCTGTTCGATTCGCATTTTTGTTTTATGTATTTACAAAATTTGTGAGTGTTGTTGCTTTTGTGTAAATAGTTTAAAATTTTTGATTTTGTTGTTGTTGAGTTACTGCGATTAACAAACAAATAGATTCTGAAAATACTTGAGAGTTAAGCAAAAACTTTTGGTGCATAAACGTTGACATTGCCATGGAACTTGCTCTTGTGCCTTACTTGTATCATCTCTAATTCATTTATCTAGATATCTATATATTATATATATATACTATATACCATATTTATGGCTTGAATACACTAATCGCCTTGGCTCAGACTGAGGCTCTTGGCCTGGCCGAACTTGTGCTTCAGTTGATTTGTGTTGGCGCGGAAGCGTGTCGTCATCTGTTGCACCAGATGCTGTGGACCAGAAGATGCGCTGGACTGCAGCGACGCCATTGCCGCATCAGCGCTGGTTATAGACTATGATCCTTTGAGCTTCTTTTTCGGATTGTTGCGCGCTTGATCGGTCGGCGCCGACGGTGGCAGCTCCCTGAATTGATTCTGTTTGAAATAAGATACAAATTAGAAATTTGATTAAGACATTGCTTAATTCTTTAAATTTATTCACTTACAATTGCTTCATTGTCGGGCACACGCGATAGGAAGTCCAGCAGCTCGTTGTTCGGTATGGTGTTGGGTCGCAGAATGCGTCGGGAGAACTTCATGAAGCCCCAGAAGAGCAGCAGCCAACGCAGCGGCACAAAATGCAGCACAAATATTGCACCCAGCAGTAGCACAACTGCCAGCCAGGTCAGTTCGGGGACGGAAAAGTTGAATGTGCTGCGGAGTATTTCCCCAAATGAGCTCTGACAACATTTTGAATAGAATCTTATGTAACTTACTTGATGGTGCTCTCGGCTAGAGAGGCCAGGTAGCCAATGGTATTCTGTACGGTCTGGGAGACTTCTTGTATGGCCTGAAGACGCTCTTTAATTGACTTTTTCTCCTCCTTCTCCTTGTCATCGTCGTCATCCTCATCATAATCGTAGTCATAGTGCCCAGCATTCGCATCTGTGGTGCCAGTGATGAGTCTGATTAGCCACTTTCTGCAAAGGGAAAGATTTAGCAAAATAATCCCTACTTGGTTCAGAGCTAACTCACTTCAGTATGATGAGCAGAAGCACGAGGGGAACAGTCTCTAGATCGCCATAGACGCAGGCCACGATCCACAGCACAAAGGCAATGCTGGAACGCACAGGCGATTCCCACTCAAAGCAACTTCTGTTAAAGAGAGCAGATTATGAATATTTGAATCCTATTCCACATTTCGTCAACCACTTACTGCACGTAACGCGCCGCCTCCAAGATGTCCATGATGACCTCCTTAAGGCGATTGACATTGCGGAGGAAGAGCTGACGCTTGAATTTTGCCTCCTGCTGGATCAGTTTCTCCTCCTTGGGCTGCAGGGCACGACACACAGCGCGCACCTCGTTCCAGACCACCGTAAGTTCCAGCTGAATCTGCGGCGAGTTGCCTTTGGCGCGCACACAGAGATTCTTATCCTTCAGAGTGTACCAACGCTTGACGCCGCTCTTGATGCGCAGCAGTGGAATGACTAGTTTGCCCAAGAACTCGACCCGATGATCGCGATCCTCATCGTAGACTGTAACCTCCAGCACCTGTGTGATGTCCTTGACATTGCTGTGAATCAACAGAAGTTAAGGAAATGAAGAAGGTAGTTAAAGACTTGTCGCACTTACAAGGTGAAGATCTTGTTCCAGTTGGGCGTCAGCGTCTTGTATTCGGTTTGCGTCTGCAGTCGAGCGTTGCCCAGTTCCAGAACACAGAATGGATCGGATTTTCCCCCGATGTCAGCGGCAGCCAATCCTGTAGCGCCAAAGACCTTCACCGTGAGGTGTCCCACATCCCGGAGATTCTGCAGACTGCGCAGAAAGCGATAGCGATCACGCAGTTGTTGCGTCTCACGCGGATCCTCCTTGAATGCCTTGAGGTCGCTGATGGTCTCTAGGGCTGTGGTGCCGCTGATGGTGAGCATAAGAAACACCTCGCCGGAACAATCCTCGAGGGGTTTCCAGATGCCGTGGGTGTTCTCGCGCTGGAAGACGCTCAGATCGATGTTGGCCTTGCCAAAGAGCGTGTTGCGATTCCAGAGTGCAAGCTCCAGATTCTGATCCTCATCGAACAGATGCAAATCGAACTGTTCCAGCCAACGCTCCGTCCAGGAAGACTTTGTCTTGTACTTCTCGTTGCCCAGCCTAGATCAAAACTCAATGCGATTAAGTTGCAATACTCTAATGCAAGTGGCGGGGAAAACTCACCGAAACTTAAAGTGTGTGTCAATCAGCTTATTGCCATCCTCGGCCAGCGGCAGATCTTTGGCCTTGACCAAAAGTATTGTCACCACCGAGCTCCAGATTTGCGATTTCAAACGCTTCGATGACTCAGCCAGTTTGGAATTGCGTTGAAAATGCTGTAAACAATATGTTGTAAATTATAGTGTATTGTGCATAGTAGAAAAGGCAATTGAAATTCATAATCGGAAACTATATTTGACCTCCTTAAGCTCCTCGCAACCCAACTCGAGCTGCTCACGTAGCTCGCTATGCTGTTGGCGCAGTCGCTTGAGCAACATGCGCGGCCCAAACCGAATGGGACTAGGCCAATCCATAATCTTCACCACACACAATACTTTATTTACTTCACTTCACTTCAATTCAATTGGTTTGAGTTTGTGTTGAATTGAGTTGAATTCAGTTCAGTTCAGCTCAGTTCGATTGAAGCGCCTCACAATGACTGCAGTCAATTTGTCTGGCGTCGTCACACTTCCAATGTTTATACTTTGCTCTTGATTATTTTCGAAATTGAGCATATTCCCTGGGTCGTAGAACTTGCCACATGCAATATCAATGAGTACAGCTCAGCTATTCTCCCCCTTTAAGCAGTTCCCGTCTCTGTCTGCTCAGCGATAAGCTCGCTTCGCTGATAGCGCACAAAACTCAAAAATTGGAATTGTGAGTAACTCGCATAGAACAGCTTGGTGGTGTGGAAGGTGGATTGTGTATTGTGTCTTGTGGATTCCAAAGTACATTTTCGTGTTATTCATTACCGCTCTGAGGTCTATGCTTTTAATGACTGCGCATTGTTATTGTGGTACTCTGTAATGTTTGCGCAGACGAGCTGCTAAGTTTTGTAAAAGCAGGAAAAATAAATTTCAAAGTATACGAAAATTGTATTGAAAGTGATTTAGTCTGTATTTTAAATAGTTTAGTATTCTATCTTCAGAGCTTGAGCTTGCCATATACATTGTGCTGCAGGGTATTTGTTAGGCGAGCAGTCTTTATCGCACATTTCCAAGAGCTGAACGCTTTTGTAACACTTAAAAGTAACTCCTTGAGCACACTAATGATTTCAATTTGAAATTTTTGTTATTATTGTTATTATTGTTATATTGTCTCATTCTTTTTCATAGTAAGCTAACATTTTTGCTTAATGTCAAAGCAGTTTAAACTTCTAGGTTAATCTTTTAAGTATCATATTTAACAAACACGATTGTTTTACTTTTATTATAAAGCCTGAAATATATTTACTTATCTTTTAAGTAACACATTTAACAAAAACGATTGTTTTACTTTTATTATAAAGCCTGAAATATATTTATTTAAAGAATAGAGTAATAACACAATATGTAACACTCATATAAGACTTCATAAAAATATATCACTCCATTTCCCTTAGAACAATACATTGTACCTAGAGTTGTATTCTAACTGATTATATCTTAATTAGTTGAAGGTCTAATTAGCAGCTAGCACTTAAAATAGTCAGCATTCTTTTTTTATCTCAAAATGAACTTTATAAAATAGTAAAAATACTTGTCAAAGAGTATTTTCAAGTCGCACCTTCTGAATCTATTCAAATTATATGGCAGAGTATATTATATTCGTTAGCCAGCAATTAACTTTGTCTATTTCAATGTTTTGTTTGCATTTTATTTCAACGTATTTTCCCTTTGTCATCGTGGGTTTCGCTGTATGTCGTTATTTTTGTTGTGTTTAGCATGATAGTTGTTTTTGTTATGTTTGTTACTGTTGTTGTTGTTGTTTTTGTTTAAGTTGAGCGCTTTATACGTAATTGTAATGAGCGCTCAACGAGCTGCGATCAAAAGCTGTTGCCGCATTGCGAGGCAGCCAAAACAATAGCTGCCCCTCTTTTTTTTTGTGGCGGGACTTAGACAACAGTCGCATGTGTGGCGCAGGTCGAGGTGAAGGTGGAGTTGCTGTTGTTGGTGCTGTGACGACTGTAGCCAAAGGTGAGGAAGTTGCATGTTTGTCTTTTGGCGTTTGGCTTTTGGCGCTTAGTCAGCGAGATTTGCGAGCTAATTGGGAGAATGACTTGATGTGTCATAAATAAAGTTCGTAAAAATAGGAAAGACTAACAAGTACATTTATCCCAAAACGCGGGCAATTAGGAATGTCAGTCGAAAGCTGAAGCTGAAGCTGTTAGCTTAACAATCGCTTATTGTGGCAACGACAAAAAGGGAAAGGAAAAGGTCGCGTAGTCGGAAGTATCTCTGCTGCTGTGAATATATCTGACATTTGACTTCCGTTTGCGTCTCGTCAATTCATCAGCGCTTAACAAATTGAACGCCACATTCAATGTGGCATGGCCCCCCCTTTTACCCCGTGCCCCGTCAACTTACCATTTCCTTGTCCTCCTGACTGCGTGGCCACAGCGTCAGATTGATGAGTATCTCGCCCATGCCGAGACCCGGTTCGCCGTTGTTCGTATCGCTCAGCTGCAGATTGATATCTTCCGCCTTGCCCAGCTCCAGTTGAGTGAGATCGATTTTCGCCGAGCCCATGAAATCATCCTGCAGTCCCCAATCGTAGTCAAAGACCTGCGGGAATTCATATTGGTATTTGGTTTTAGACATTGCCCAAAACGGAAATTGACTTGTGCTAACTGTTTGCATTTCCAACAGAGACTACAGCAATTTGCCAAATTGAAGGTTGGCTAACTTTGTGTGTGTTGGCTAACAATATTGTTGCTTGTTTATGTCGATGCGGCAATGAATTTTGCACATTTGGCTGCGAGGTGCATTTTAAATGTACTATTTATTTATGAGCTTTTATTTCTATTAGATTAAGCAATGCCTTTAAAACTTTTGTCTAGAAGTTTGGTACTAATTTCGCTTTAATCTTAAATGCTTTAGTTTCTATTAGATTAAGCAATGCCTTTAAAACTTTTGTCTAGAAGTTTGGTACTAATTTCGCTTTAATCTTAAATGCTTTAGTTTGAAATTTTAGTATAAACTTTGAATTAACTTTGCACGCACATAAGTGTGCTTAAAAGTTATAACTTTTTTATTTAATTTCAAGGGTGAAAAGTACTCTAGATAATAGATAAACTATTCTTGTGTACATGGAATTTGAATAAACTTTCAAATGCAAATGCTTTAAATGCTGTTGTAGAGCTTAAATAAATGAAATTTTTCAATTGTCTGTATTTTATAAAAATAGAAATCATTTAAAATCTGTGCAGCAATTCTATCTTAAAGAATTTCAAGAATTTTATCCTCTAATTTTTAGAAATATTTCAATTTTATAGTTAGCTTATTTCCCTCTATTGCAATGTGGGTCATTGCTGCTTAATCATTTTTTTTAATATTGAGACTAAGTTGAATTAACTTTGAACATTCCTAGACTTCTATTTTTCTCGTCAATTTATATATTTTATATGTTTCTATTGTTATAGAATATATCAATTTTATAGACCTGTGAATACTAAATGGAATCTGTATTATGCTCGTTAATTTTGTGTACTAATTCAAGGAAATATTTCAAATTTATTGACAGCTTAAAAGCCTAACATTCAACACCCAAAATACATTTCAAACTTCTCCCCAATTTCAATTTGTGTCATTGCAACTTAATCATGTATTTAATGTACCGTAAGTAAAAGCAATTCTCTTTGAACTCGATGATGCCACACAAGCTATACATTTAATTTGTCAAAGCTGCTGTCAAAACTTTATTGCAACTAATCTGGCTTTAAGCTAACTCACAAATTTGCTGAGCTCTACTCGGGATTTCATTTTTGCTGTGCTCTGCACTTGCTACATACAATATTCAAGTGATTTTATGTGCCACCCTCGGTAGCCAGGGCTCACCTTGACAATAATCGATTGAAACGGGTCCTCGACGGGCACAATGAAGACCTCGTCCCAAACTGGATTGAGGTCGCGGTGTATTGTGCGCGACTTGTGTAACAATCGTCCGCCCACCTTGAATTTGACATAGGGATCACTCAGTCCTGACAGGGACAGAGAGAGAGCAAGAGAAAGAGAGACTTGAGTGAGCATCACACACAGAGCAGAGCTGACAGTTGACAGGTAAAAGAAGAGAGGTTTGGAGGTCATTTCCTTTGTGGCTTACCGTTCTTGTCCATGGCAACCAGGTCGCAGCCGGACTTGAGATGGACGCGCAGCTGAAAGAAGACGAATTGTCGTAATTGAGCCTCACGCTTGCGGCGCAGCTCATCGGCCTGCGCCAGTTGCGGTTTGCAGTTAGTGGGGTGTTATCGGCATCGTTATCGTTATCGATAGTCGCCATTGTAGTTGCATTTAGTACAGTTGCGTTGCGTGCGTTGGCAAATAACAACGAAAAAGAAGCGTAAAGAAAATTTCCGAAATTTCGTTTTAGTTTTTTTTTTGTTGTGTACTAACTACGTAAAAATAAAGCAATCCAATTGATGAAATGCAAACGATAAACAAACGAAAACGGAAACGGAAAAGAAACCAGTACGGAAACGGAAACAAAAACGAAAACGAAAAAGAAGCGCTTGCATGGGACACTTACCTGCAGTGCATCCAACTGCTGTTGAGCGGATGCACTCGACGAGACCATCGCGACATGCCCATTGCCATTCTCGGGCTGCTCATCGATGCGTCCCTCCATGGATCCGCCAAAGCGTTGAATCACCTGCGCCATTTTCGCCGTGGCACGAAAGTCGCGGGCCAGCGGTGAACCGCCAATTATGGTGGTGGCTCTGTGTCGCGGACTCTGGGTTACGGAGCTGCTCTCCGAACTGTAGTCGGCAGCATAGTCGGTGCTCTCCTCGAGAAAATCGCTCGGTGACTTGCGACCGATGCGATCTTTGCTCTTGGCGCGACTCCAGCGATGCCGCAGATTGTTGAAGAAGCCGTGCGTCTTCTGCAGCACACCCGCCCCGCTGGCAACACTGCCCCCCGAGCCACCGGTGGCACCACTGCTGGCAATGCCACCGGCCAACTGCTGCGATGCGGCGCTTTTGGCGCGTTTCGGTGATATGTGCGGCGATTCGTTGCTGTGGCAATCGTGACCATTCAATTCGGATGCGGATTTGCTGAGATGCTTGCCCAGGCGTTGCTGCAACTGCGGCGAACCCTGCGGCGAGATGCCTACCCCACTCGGTGGCGAGGCGTTGGCGCTGACATCAATGCTGCCACCGGCTGCCAATCGGCTGCTGCTGCTGCAAGGTCGCTCCTCGCGCTCCACGTAATGAATGCGTGCTGCAAGAGAGAAAGAGAGAGAGAGGAGTGCAAAAGGAGTGGCTTTTAGTGTTTTGATATGTGTGGCACGCAATTGGCGTGGCAACTCAATAATCGATTTAACAGTTTTGCGATCATGACATCACTTGCCCCCCAGCAGCAGTAGTACCTGCAACGACTGGAAAGATTTTGTTGATTCTGTGGCACAGCGCGAATGTGGCATGCCTCTTGGAAGGCTTTGTTTGCATCGCTATCAAGGCGCGGCATCAATAATTCAACACTTGCACACTAGTACACAGTAGTATACAGTAGAAGTGCAATAACACACCGCCTCCCCACTTTAATTTGCAGCTTGCAAACTTGATTTACACTTGCACACTGGGGATGCTGCCACAATTTTTGCATAAGCAGCACACACAAAGAAAAACAAAATCAAAATATTCGCAAAGCGTTTGCCGCCGAGGCAACGTTTTTGCGAGTTGCGCGAGACGCGAACTGCACAGCAGCAGCGCTCCTAAAAGACTGCTACAGTTTTTGTGTGCTTTGTGTGAACGGCCGAAGCGAAAGCAGAGCAAAGCAAAGCAGAGCAAAGCCAATGCGGGCGTTGTTGTTGTTGTTGTTAGCGCCATCTATAGGTCATGCTCGGCAACATTCATACACTCGCCTCTTAGATTGTAATACTTTCAAGTGGCGAACTGTGGGTGAGTTGTTTGGCATTGAACATGAAGCACAAGACATGCTACCAGTGTACATGTGTCTGTGTGTGTGAGCATGTGTTAATACAACTGTGGGCGTTGCGGGTGGAAGCGTTGTGGCATTATTGCGGCGTTTGCTACTGCATTATTAATGTCTGATGTGGCGATGCTGCAACACAAATTGGAAAGCGCCACCAGCTGCCATCATAAAATGCAAATGCCAACAGACACACACACACACCAACACATACATATACAACTCGAGCATAAGCTTTACGCACTCGAAAAAGCTTTGGCTGCCTTCGGCGGTTTTTTGTTATGAATGAAAATCATTTTAAATTTCTGTTGTTGTTTTCCTTTCATACACAATTTTTGGCAAGCCGAAAGGACAAGCAAAGGACGGCGGCACATTCACTTTTATTTTACATAAGCGCTGAGAAACCACTTTGCCAAGGACTTCATTTAATCATATTTAAGTCTGTGGCCCAACACAAGTACATCTTTTTTTTTAATTAATTTAATGCAATTTCTGTAGGTGCGCTCGAAATTAGCGTGTACTTATTGTGATGATTACAGAGCATGCCTCGCCTTGACTTTCCTCGCTTAAACTGCGGTCTCTGCCCCCACGGTTAAAGTGCTCCCACATGACTCGACTCCCCGGGGAGTTGTTGTCCTGGTGTCCTGGTGTCTTGGTGTCGAGCATTTGAATAGCATAAATATTCTATTAGTCGACAATTTGACAGAGCTTTTGTTATTTCATCGTGACGTTCACGCAAACACATGTCCGCATATTTACGACGCCAGTGTAAATAGTTTATGCAAAATGTGCTGCATAATTTAGGGCGCACAATTTAATGACACCCTGTTGTTTATGTTGCTGTGGCATGGGAGCAAAAGCCGCTTATGGCATGCAAAAAAATAGGTCAATATGAGGCATGGAGACGTGTTTTGAAGTTGCTAAATGATATCGATAACGATAATTATGCTGCATTCTATCGATAGTAGAAATGTAAATTACTTTTGTTGATTAAATTGTATTGATATTTGTTTCCTAAAAAAACTTGTATTATATTTTATGTGTTATTTTATTTCCTGAGCTGAGCTCATCTCTTTAAGTATAAAGAGCTAAAGCTAAAGAGCTAAGTAGTGTGCTAGTAATCAGCATAATTATCGCATTCGATAGTAGAACTTCGAACTGCTTTTCTTTATTGTTTACAATTGACATGTGTTACCCCAAACAAATGTTGTACTATCATGCGCTAGTAAATTTTAAGCTAAGTAGAAAAGACTAAGAATACATTACCTCATAAAGTGTTCAACAATGAATAATTGAAATTCAAAGCTATTTTACATGGTAACTTTCATTCGTTTTGCCTGACTAATATTGATAAATATGTTGATTACTATCGATAGTAGTTAGAATTGACTACATTAAATTGTATTATCATGCGTTATTATATTTAAAGCTAAGTAGAAAAAGCTAAATTGGTCTGATCCCTTAACTGAAAGAGTGTTCAATACATAATTGAAATCCAAAGCTAGTTTACAGGGTAATTTTCATTCATTTGGACCAGCCGAATGATATCCATAATGATAATTATGATGATTAGTATCGATAGTAGAAATATGATTTGCTTTTTCTGCATTTCGTTATTGCTCACAATTGTTTTGATAAAATGATGTTTTGTTATTAGAAAAAGCTTAATTAACCTGTTTAATTTTCTCTTAAAGTGTTCAATACATAATTGAAATTCAAATCGTCTTACAAAGTATCAACAACAATAGTTATGCTCATTAATATCGATAGTAGAAATATCAACTGCTTATTATATTGATATGTGTTACCTCAAATAATGTTGATTAATCATGCATTATTATATTTTAAGCAAAGTAGAAAAGGCCAAATTGGTCTGGTCCATTATCTTAAAAAGTGTTCAATTATTAATTGAAATTCAAAGCTATTTTATAGGATAACTTTCATTCGTAGAACCTTGATTACGTTCTCTTGCTGCCGTTAAAAGTAGCTTTCGACTGCAATTAGCCAACTTTGTACATTCCACAGCCAAAGTTTTGTGCTGTGATTCGTGAATCGTTGTTAAAACTTTACAGTGCCAGCAAAAAGTTTTCGATTAACACACATACGCAACGTTGTCCGTCCAAACAAGAAGCGGGAAAAATACGAAGGAAATGCCAAACGACAAATGGCAAATGGCGAATGGCAAATGGCAAATAACAGCGAATGGCGAAAAAAAAAAGGAAAAGCTGACTAACTGGCGTCTGGCGACTTTATGACTGGCAACATTTCGCTCCATTTAATGGCTGCGTACGTATGACATTTTATTTGATTTGGTACATAAATGAAATTGCCATTAGCATTTTATTGCCCCATGACCCCAAAGTGCGTGCAACGTGCACAACGAGAGAGAGAGAGAGAGAGAGAGAGAGAGAGGGAGGAGGGAGAAGAGGGAAAAAGTACATTACATCGAAGTATATCTAAATCGAAAATTGTCAAAGCAATCAAGTAATGCAAGAGCAATGGCACTCAATGTCAATCCACATGCCACATGCCCCATGCTCCCTCACCCCACATCAATTATGAATATGCAATATGCCCCTTTTTATTTCGATATATTTATTAATATCAACTACACACATACATATAGATTGTTGGCTTTTCAGTGTTAGTTTAGCCAATAAATCAAGCTCGAGGTCAATAATCAATTATTAAAACAGCTGATACTCGTGTGTGGCAAGTGCCACAGGCTGTGGCGGCGTATGTGTGTGTGTGTGGCAAGTTTGACATTTCCTTATATATATTTTGTTTGTTTTCATTTTGTGTTTTGTTTTCATGTCGCTCACCTGTTGAGGCCAATGTCGCCGACAATGTTTTGTCGACATTCTGTGCCATTTTCTCTAGTTCAATGTGCTCTTCCTACACCTTGTTTCTTTGCCCCTTTTTTTTGTTGCTATGTTTGGCGTTTCTATTGTACGCTTTTTTTGCTTCTGGCCGTCGGCTGTCGACTGTTACCGCTCTTTGCTCTTTTGCTTGTTTGTTTCTTTGTTGTTGCTGTGAGCGATTGCTGACGTCATTGTTGTTTGGCTCTCTGATTGCTGTTGTTGTTGTTGGCCCAAAACAGTGACTGGCCAACAACTGGCGTCATGCGGCTGTCTAGCAACGCACAGCGCCCGTTGTGAAGCAAGTTAACATTTGCTTTTATTGCTATACCCTGTACTTACCCCCGAAAAGGAAGTGTATATACAATTGGGAATTGAGAAATGTTGTATGTGACAAATGGAATGAAATTTCAAGCGAAAGCACACACAGAGAATTTCAAAAGTTGTTGTATTCCCCATTCGAGTTAACGTCCGAATTAATGGATATCTCATGCTCACACTTCCCCGCCCAAAATTCAAAGCTGTGTCTTGGTGGCAATCTAACTCGCTATTGTTATGTTTGTTCCAGTTCTTGTTATTGGTATTTTAATTCCCATGTTTCGCCAACACGCAAACCTTTATCAGAGAGCAGCATTTATAAACTCGAATTTTGAATGGAGAAATATATTTGTTAAGCTGTTTGCGGTGTGAATCAAATAATTCTCAACTGCTTCGCAAATGATGTTATAAAGCGAGACACAATAAAGAGCCTCTCTATTCAGTGAGACAGACATACAAACACGAAGCAATTTGTTAAACAATTTGAAATCCAATTCAGCTGCTTGCCATATGGAAGGGAGGTGTTGGCTATTCATATTTATGATGCCAGCACATAAGAAATTAACACATTTCATTTTGGGTATGTACAAAATACTTTTTTGAACTTTGAGATAGAACAAACAATATACAGCTGAGAAAAGTTGCAAAATTGTTGTACAGCTCGGCTCATCTCAGCTCAGCTGGCATTTTCTTTCCGCCTTCGAGTTTCCACTTTTCTTTTCTGGCTGTCAAGTGCTGCGTAAATGATTTTTGCTTCTGCTCCGACGACTTTTGAATTATTCATAGCAAATTACTTCATGGTTCTCGTAAAAAGAAAATGCGATCCCCTCTTCAAAGCGAAACACTTTACTCCTCTTGCTGTTGTTGTTTACGCAGCTCACGCAAAACTCGCTCTGCACAAAATCAATTATGCACAAAAATTGTCGAAAATTTAGTCACACTCGCTTTTTGTCTGTGACAGCTGTGGCAGCCTCTGAGAGTGCATTCATTGAGAGTTGCAATATTGAGTTTGTCATGCTGCTCTGGGGCGTGTCAACGCGTGCAAAGGCCAATTAAATAGCAAACTATGATGCCACACAGACATAGCACACTACATCTGTGTACACGCTTCGTATACGTAATTTGAGTTGAGCGAGCATCTCTGTTCTGTTCTGGCTCAATGAGCAACTATTCAGCCGGCAATTGAACTGGTCGAGCTTCTATTCTAACGCCGAGAGAGAGAGAGAGACAAAAGCCCGTTGAATAAATCAATGTTTTAAACACTGCGTCTTGGTCGAAAACTTGATTTGGTAGTGCAAATTATTTAAATCTAGACACAGAACTGGATTTTCATGGGAAATGCTTTCATTCGACCTTGGCATTAAATAATACGCAGAATACAAATTGCAAAGCATTATTTCAGCTTTTGTTGTTGACAAACGCAAAGCGATAAACAGTGGTTGAATGTGTATTTTTATGTTAATTAGTCAAATTTAAGATTAAATAATAATAACCTTGATTGTGGTTTCACAATATGCTAAAGCTTAAAATTAATTATAGCAAAAGTTAAACACAAAGTGAAACAAATTTAAGCAAAATACAAAGAAAACAAATATTTTAATACACACTAAGTCTTATGACAAATACTATATTAAATAATGAACAGCTCTGTAAGCTGCTTTATAAATATTCTCTTATAGAAAAGCACTTTAAGACTAACATTGACCTTAAATCTTTAAGTTTTATTCCTCCGCATGATCCAAATATCCTTTATTTGATAAGAGAACTAAATTTCCATATAAACAACATTCGAAATAATATTTTCCGATTGTGATAATACGATATGTAAAATAGCTTGGAAGCAAAAAAAAACACAGTATACTAAAGTTTTACATAATTTGGATTTCGTATGCAACTATAATAGATTTTGCCTTACAAGAGTAAGAGTGTGCTCGACTGTGAGATACCAGGTACCCATTTACTTCAAGTATACAACAAATATATCACAAAAGCACTAAAATATACCAAAGAATACAATTGGTGTATTGATATAGAACAATATATTTAAAATATACCACAAATATACTAAAATATACCGAATATATATTTTGTACTTAATGCTATATTTTGAATGTAGTTCCTTATCAATATATTGCTATAGTGCAATACATACTATATACCACATAATTGGTATATTGATAAAGTTCAATACATACAAAATGTGTATACCATATAATTGGTATTTTGATATAGTACTACATTCAAAATATGCCAAATTGTTTGCCTAAAGCTAAAAAGACCGATTTTTGTAACACTCCAAAACTGAATATTTCTCTAAATTGACTATATTCAATCATGAAATAATAATTAAAGACTATTCTATGGAGCTCTTCTCACTCATTAACTAGAATAGCTTTTGTTAATAGCAAACTTAATCAACATTTTCGATATTAGTGAATGCATTACAATGCTGCTGTTAAGCATGCGATGTTTATTTAATTAGAAGGCAAGGCAATTTCAGTTGCAGTTGTTCCTTTAAGTGCTTCGAAAGCACATTAAAGCTATCATATAAGCCAGCCTTATTGCATGCATTAAATATAATATGTGTGCGCAATGTGAGTGAATATGATAAGCTGAGGAGCTAAGTAAGCTCATGTTTTATGGATATCATTCGCTTTAATCAGTAGTCGACAATGTCCTTCGTTAACCACATTAGCCATGTCATAAAAAATGCAAACACAAACTGTGCAGCATTTGCTGCTGGTCAATTGCAAGAGTTAATTAACTTTGGCCGCAAAATCTCTGCAACACCCACTGAAGTGAGCTACAAAATGGAAGCACTCGCGTGTTTGAGCCGAAAATCCATTCGAGGCTCAAGGCTCTCTCTTAGCATTAATGGCTTAATTAGGTGTGAGGGGTCAGGATAATAGCAGCAGCAGCAGCAGTAGCAGCGACTTGAAAGGATTGCCAACGAACGAAGCCTTGACCATGAGTGTCAGTCAGCGACACTTGATGGAGTACTTTATGGCTTTGTGGGCGATGTAAAGTGGCAAGGGTCATAAGCGAACAACGCATGTGGCATGTGGCAAGTGGCAAGAAAGTGACAGGAAACTGGGACAGAGGGTTGACTCGCATTTTAATTAACTCTTTGCCGCACTTTGTGGCAAGTAATTAAAAGTTTGTAACCAAAACTTGCAAAAAAACGCAAAAATGAATATTCATTTCCCTTGGCGATGTCAACTGATATATCCTCCGACTTTTCAACCTTTGCTGCCCCGTAAATTGATCAACTATAATGAGATTACGATTCTGGCGGCATCTGAGAATTTTCGATTTGTCATGCAGCCAATTTACAATTTACAATCAACTCAGCTGCGAGGAGAGCGCTGCTTGTGGCATGCTGCGCGACATAAACAGCGGGGCAACATCGCACAGACATCAGACGATGCCTCAAGGCCACCGACGGCGACACATTCGCTACACGTTCTAGTCTCATCCCTTTGCTCCCCCCCCCCCCCGCCAAGAAGTTGACAAGTCAAATGGGCGCATAAATAGTCAAAAAAAGAAAGCATGACATCAAACTAATGCCACAATTTATCTGCTTGCCTTGGCATATGCGGCAAATAGTCCCCAGGCCAATAATTAACAAGCGAATTTGCTGCTTGAGGCTGTTTGCTCGACTCCATAGATACCCTGCAATTAATTTACTTGCTGCCTGTTGCATTGATTTGGCATTTAGGTTCGCAAACTCCTCATTAAGAGCGACGCATTTGTGCTGGGTATATTTTATAACAAGCCATTTGGCACGCGACATCTTTGAGTACTTTGCCGCAGACAGAGTGGAGCGAGGAAGGGGGCGTGGCAGGGTGGCAGAGTGTAGAGTAGCTAAGTGTTGCAGCGGCTTGTACTTGTTCTTCAACTCGTACATTAGCCAGAGCGAATGACCGCCATGTGAGTAAAGTGTGTGTATGTTTGTGTGAGAGGAGCAGCATAAATGCTGTTGCGTGTAGCCTATGTATTAGTATGTGTGCCACTGTGTCAGTGTGTGTGTGTGTGCGTGTGTGTGAAGCGGAAGCGCAGCGGCATGCAAAGGTGCCATAACCCCTTGACGAATAACATCCGTAGAACCGTGCGTGGAATCGCCAGAGCGAACAACCCGTTGCCGATATGGCGCCAAAACAGCAGCGAGGGCAGCTTCAATAATATGCGAAGATAAGCAAGAGATTGATAAATGCAAATATGTAATGATTGGCAAGCAGTTCTATATTCTTTGGAGAAAATCGTTTTATGTTCTTAAACTTTAATAAACTAATATGTATTAGCGTACATATATATTAGCTTAAAAATGTAATTATTTTTTAGAGGTTTCCAAAGTAACAATTGAAAGAAGTTGATAAACAAGAAGTTGATAAACTTGTACCTCGTATGTTATGTTCAAAAATAAAGAATATGTTTAATAACAATTTTTGTTCATACACCCGTTTAAGAAATTATTCAAGAAGTAATTTTAATGCAACAAAAACCGACTACAGTAGTAAATCTGTTATATATTTTATTGTACGGTATATTGGGAATCTAGTAGTATATCAATATACCAAATATAGCTGTAAGTATTCTTATACTTATATAGTATATATAAAAGCCACTGCAGCTATTAGGTCTATTTGCTTGGTCAGACTATCTGTTATATTTTGTATTCTATGGTATCTTATGAACATAGTATGTTAGTATATCGATATACCAAATATTGCTTTTAGTCTCTTTTTCCATTTTGTGGGTATACAAAACTTTGACGATAATTCTGCTTATGTACCGTCTTGACTTTATTGAAAGCAGATAGCGGGCATTGTTTTCTTGTTTATGTCTACTATAAATACTTGATAAAGCAGCAACATATTTTGACAAACTAAAAACTATTAAATATAGAGATAAAACATAGATAAACGCAATCATACCATTCCTATAGTCAATAATAAAGTCAGTTCTCTCTTAGTACAATCATTAAACAGTAAACACTTGAGATAAGTTCGAGAAATCCACTATTTTTGTTATTGCGAAACTCTTCGAGTCAACCACGTGCAACAAATTTATGCGCCAACTAATTTGTACTCGCATATGCACGAGAGTAAGTCGTATGTAAAAATAGCCCACTGAAATGATGGCACACTCAAGTGGGGCTCAGCCAGCAGAGCATAGCCAGCAGAGCTGACACACAGGTGAGGCCGTCACAGGTGAGGCAAGTCAAGTGTTACCCGGCTGGGGCCAAAAGGATAACGGATTACGCAGCGCCTAAAAGCTGCTTAAAAATACGCAGAGCAGAGCAGAGCAGAGTAGAGCAGAGAAATGAACTAAACTGAGTAGAGCAGCTGTTGGCAGCATCCTATTTGGAGAGAGTGTTACACCGTAATAGCTGAACCCGTTACGGCTCTTTTTATAGAGCGGGTCGCAGGTCGCAGGTCGCAGTTCGCAGTTCGCTTATCAATTTTTTTGGAAAACGGAAACAATATTCCCAGTTAATGTTGATGTGTGTGCTCATGTGTGTGTTTGTGTGTGTGTTTTTGAGTAGCTCATTACTTACGCATATTTGTAGCTGTAGGTATTGTGTTAGTGTGTGCGTGCGTGTGTGTGCGTGTAGGTGACACGCGAGCCAACACCAATACCACTACAGTTGTGACTACAGTTTTGGAGGCATGTGCTGCGATATCAATGTGCCCGCTCAGTTGCCAGCCTGCCTGTTCGTTTGCCACTGATTACATCGACACGGGCGCATTTCGGGCTTTTGTTTTTCCTCCTTTCTTTTGCTACGCGACCTCCTGCTGCTGCTGCTGCTGTTGTTGTTGCTGTTTCTCTCCCACTCCAAATTCCGAGTACAACTTTTTATATTTTTGCTTTTCACTTTTGACTAGTATGATTCTTATACCAGCCTCATAACATTGCCCGCAAATTGCAGAGGCATGAACATACACACACACACATTCACATACACTCTCTCACACTTCACTACACTTGCATAAAAATGCAATGGCAGCCTGCCCCGTTTGCTGCAGCACGCGAGATGAATGGCGATTTGGCTCTGCGTAAGTTTCCTGTACGCGCTTTCGCTTCACTTCGATTCGCTTTGCGTCGTCTTCGTCGCGTTGCGTCGCGTCGTCTCGCTTCGCTTCTTTTCTCCGCGTTGCTGCGTCCGCCAACGTGGAGAGTTTTTGCGCAACTGAAACTGCTTTTTCGTTGAGAGCTTTTCTGTGCTGCTCGCACAAGTCGAAAGCTCTCTGACCACGGTATTTGTATGTGTGTGCGTGTGGTTTGAGAGCAGCAGCGCAGCGGCAATTGAGTGGTTGCTGCCGAAAAGCCTTGAGTGATTTGCTTGTGGGCGGCTCCTGTTAACAGGATAATAATTGCCAACAGGATGAGCCAAAGCTTATGTCTAGCTTGACAAATAGCTCCGCATTTGATATGATTATATTACAATGTGGCACTGTAATAAATAATTTACATTTTATCAGACCCTTTTATCGTTAACCTCCACTGCATTGCATCAATCTCAATTATTTGCAAAATACTTTTCACACAATTGTATAATTCCATCAAAGCAATTCGAAAGTGTTGTGCTTAACTGCCTGTAACATTCCAAGCATCCTCTCGAGCTTTGTGCGGGCCACAATTCCACTCAGCCTCGAGGGCTTGGCGGGGCTCGGCTTTGGTAAACGCTCCAATAAACTTATGGCGAGTGTGAATGCAGGAAAAAGCGACTCCAAGGTAACAAGTTAATCAGAAGACAAATAACAACAGCAAATTTCTGTTAAAGCTTATTGAAATACCTTTTGTGCGATGAACGCAGCGTTGCTTAGTGATGCTCTGATTAAGAGAGCACAACTTGCGCTCTCTTTGTTTGGCGCTCTCTCTCTCACTCTCTCTTCGATAACAGCTGATAACGACAATCGAAGCTGGCGATCACTAAGCTGCCGGCTTCTAGGGCATTCGTCTCAAGCTACCTTGGTCAGTCACTCGGGAGTTGTGCAGTCGATCGTTGGTTACTTTTTGCTGGTCTTTTGTCCACCCTTTTAAAGTGTTCTTTATTTCAATTTTAAATACATATTTTATACCAACAAATTATAAAAAACTATTAAGTTCTTCGGCTTGAAAGTTTCGGCAATAAAGTAGACATAATTAAAAATATATAAAACTAAGTTGTGGCTTAAAAAAGTTCAAGTGGAAAAGAAGAGACCGGGTAAGTCATGCTTTAGTCGGCTGTGCACTTTGCTCGGCTGCTTCTCGTGCGCCATTTAATCGCATCAACCGTTATCTCAGTGTGTAGGCGGTAAAGAGGGGAACGAAGGGTTGCTCTCAGACCTAGGTTCAAGTTCTCTTCGTCGGGTTCAACGTCGCAGTTACATTTTTGCTTTTGCTTTGCGTTGCCTTTGCCTTTGCCTGTCTTGCCCGCCTTTTACTTTCGCTATGCACCACTTGCATTCCTTCATTTCCATGGACGGCATTCTTTTGCTTGTCCTCGCATGCTTCATATTTTTTTTTCATTCTTTCTACCATTTCTTTATTCTACATTTACACTGTGTCATTTTGTGTATGACTGAGTGTGTGTATTTGTGTGCAGCCGTCGCCTTTTGCATACAGTTTCGATACACTTTGATCCCGCCAATAAATTTTTGATAATTTTATTATTTCGTTTTTCATTCATTTTTTTCTGTTTTCGTATACTGTTCTATTTTTTTTTTAGTCTTTTTTTTTTTGGAACGATGCAATAAGCGCTATAAATATCATATTAAATGGCGGGCATATGTAAATGTTTATAATAAATATTTTTGTACATTTGTTTTGAAACACTTTAGTCTCTTGATGCAAAATAAATGCAGATATGGTTGCTGGGATCGTGAAATATATTTTACATGATACAGTCTGATAATTATTTGGCATAAGAACATGATCAACTTATTCGATATTTTTGTTTGGCTTCACTAAAGGTTTAAAATTTTGAGAATAATTGGAATTGCACAACGTTAGACATTAAAACCCAAAATAATAATTATAAATATCTTTAAATGTAGTAGTTATAATTGATTATTATATTGTACTGGCTATTATTATATTTGCTATCGACACAGACAGATTTGACGTTTCAAATGCAATATAAAAGTAATCTTATTCCATTAACAGGAACTGATTAAATTGTAATAAAATGAAACAGGTAAAACTATACGAATTTGAGACATTGAATATACTATTTATGTCAGCTTCCTAAAGATGATCTAAGTATTGAGTAGGTTTCCAAGTGATTCGCTTATCACCAAGCACAGTATTCCAAAACTATTCGCAGTCTTCCCTAATCATGAACAAAGTTCGAGTGCTCTAATTGTATAATAGCTAATTTGTTTTGATTTTTTGTTTGTTAGTCATTGTGCCTGAAAGCTAATGAGTAGATAATGCATGGTTCATATATAAGTTTTGCCAGACAGTAGCAAACAAAACAAAAAAAAAATTCGCAACGACAAAAATAAAAGAAAAAGTAATGAAAGTGTATTTAAAGTGCGATGCGATGGTGGCAGCTGATAACAAGAATAGGTGGCAATGAGATGCCGATGTCAGACGGTGTCAGATCTACTTATAGTACTCGAATTATAAATGAAATTTGAGGTCTTATAAGTTTTGTAGTACAGGTCTATACGTAGCTTTCTATATATTCGGGTTGTCAGCCAGTAATCACGCTGAGAATGAACGTACCTTTATGATCTTTCAACAAATTCAGATAATCAAAATGCGAACAATACATAAACAATGAATTAATTTGTTTATATATAAATTTGGCTATTAATCACGCGTAGCATCAGCAGCAGCATGGCCCAAGAAACAGAGACGGGGGTTAAGGATCAACATACGCAGCACGATCATATCGAAGAAGATGAAGTCAGCGAACTGCAGCGGCCTCCCAGCTTCTACCAGAAGGTGCGTGAGCAGGCTGAGCGTTTTGCCAGCACACGTATTGGCCAGTATGCCATCGAGCGGACCGATCGTGTGCTCAAGTTGCTCGAAGACACCACCAAGTGGAGTCTGCCATTGGGTAAGTTGTCCTCGCTTCCTCCTCCTTTGCCAACCATCTCAAATTTATATTACTTGGCATTTATAGAGAAGAACTCGAATGCGGCTTTACTGGAGCGTCCCCTGCCTTGGGTCCCCTTCTTGTTGCTGATCGTTGTACTGCGCTTGACGCGCATCTGGCTATCGGTAGGAGCACTAATGATTGGTAATGGACCGGTATCGCCTTCGGATATGATTTACTTCATACAGACGCGACGCCGCAAGTTGCGTGCCATACGCGTTCATGGATTGAAGGTGATGCGACATCGCCAGCAGGAAGCATCCAGTTTGTCGGGCAAGAGCTTTACCCAGCAGCTCAGTCAATGGCTTTCTCGTGCCATCTGTCGTCCAGGTGTGCAGCGGGCGAATAGTGGACGCTCATTCGTTATACAGAAGCACGAACCGCAGCAGGTGAACAAAGATCTCACTTACTAGATATGCTCATCTCTTTACTGAATTATTATTTCCATCTGCAGAATCAGAGCGTAGCCAAGCGTCCACGAGAAGAGGAAGAAACTGCAGTGCAGAATCTGACAATCGATGAATTGCTCAACAAGTATGCGAATGAGAACTCCGAGGATGACTCGGACTTTGTGCCCCAAGCAGAGGACGAGAGCGAGACCAGTTCCAGCGAGAGCGAATCCCACAGCAGCGATAAGATTAGCAGCAACGAGGAGGAAGAGATGGCCGAGGAGGTAGGCTTAGACTATAAAATACGCTTCAAATCTCTTATTAACTCTTAAGCAACTGCAGCATAAATCGAACGGATTACCACACAGCAAGAAGGAGGAGGAAAAGGAGACGGAGGAGACACAAGCGAAGACAACGACGAGCAACGGCAACAACGACAAGGAGCAGACGGAAGTTGGTAATGGACATTGAACTGTTATTAGACTTAACTCGATATGAGTAGACACCTAAGTCTAAGTCCTAGTTTAACGAATAACTGAAAGTATCGATTATCGATTTAAGCCTTAAGATTGAAGTTGATAGATGAAACCGAAGAAAAGAAAACGAAACCCGAAAGCAACTGAAACTGAAATCGAAATACAGAATATTCATGCACTTGAAAACCTGTCCAGTAGTAATTCATTTACCTTCACTTCCAAGTCCATGTCCATGACCAAAATCAAATTCCAAATTTCCCTTGCAAACATAATTATTGTGAGTTTGGCCTAAACCTTCCGCAATCAGCCCCTGACACTCTTTCTCTCTCTCTCTCTTTCTTGCTCTGCCTTACATTTCTTTGACTTAGCAAACGAACGACAGGCCGTATTGAAGGAAGAGGAATGGAAGTCGTCGCCGGGCCACATGAGTGCCGCTTTGATGAAGACTGCTCTATATAATAACACGGCTGCTGCAGGTAACTATATAATGTTCCCATCTACCTTGATCCCAGCTGCGATCCATGATTCCAATTAACATTTTAACGTTAGTATTTTGCCTTTGTTTCTGTTACTCTGTGCATGTGTTTAAACACAACAGCTACCACTGATCAGCCCCATCCTGAGTCCCAGTCCAATTCCACACCCAATCCCGATACTGACCCCAATCCCAACTACACTGACACCGAGACGGACAGCAGCAGTGACGATACTGTTCAGCTGCTGCCACAATCCGATGTTGCAACTACCTCTGAACCGAATGAACCTCAACCGCCGTTTCATCCCACAATTGAGACCTTAACGCCTGCCACATCCTCCGAAGATATTTTCTATAGTCCCATTGGTTTGTTCTGCTTCTCCTGTTCCCTCTTTGCAAAACCCTGCTTTACGTTCAACTCTACTCATTTTATTTTATTTCATTCGCAGGTTCTCCCTACAACTTCTGTACCATCAAAACGGCTGCTGGTAAGTAGTTGACATCAGATTTAATTGCAGTCCACTTATATTAAATGTCGCATCGTCAACAGCTTTTTCTACGCCTAACTCTGAGGTGGACGATGATCACACAGCTCAATCCGACCTAGAAGAAGCTGTCAGACAAAATATCTCGCTAGCTTATGAACACCAATTTGGCAATACACCTACTGGTCAAGACCGCAAGCAACCTCAGCAGCAGCAACAGCAACAACGGCAGTACAATTCCCATCACCGTTACCGCGGTCGTAACCGACGCTAGAGCACCCCGTCTATTCCTATATATACATACTATATCCTTTGTTTAATACATACTTTCGTTATATTCCCCATTAATGTTAGAAGAACTGCCAAGTAAATGCGAGAGCTCAATCAATTGGCTCGAACTTGAAGCGTATATCGCCATGCGGTGACAGGATTATGGTACTCTCATATTGCAACGGCTTCTCCCCCAGCCAGGTGACCTTGTAGCGACGCAACAGTCGAGCCAGCAGCGTCTCCATCTCCAGCTCGGCAATGCGTTTGCCAATGCAGGTGCGTGGTCCGAACCCAAAGGGTAAATACACAAAAGGATTCCGGGAGCGGGCCTCGGGACACGCCTGATTGTCGGTAGTCGCGTCCGGTTTCAGCCAACGTTCCGGCATGAATTGCTCACTTTGTGGAAAGTACTCGTCGCTGTTGGACAACTCTAACACACCCATTAGCACGCCTGTGCCACGAGGCACGCGATAACCGGAGAGCACCAGATCCCTGGGGGTAATGCGAAAGTTTCCTGGCGTTATGGAGGTGATGCGAAGTCCCTCCTTGATGCAAGCACGCAAATATGGCATATTCTTAGTGTTCTCAGCTGTCAATGGCTCAGAGGGATCACTTAGAATACCCTTTAACTCCTGCTGCAACTTAGCTTGCTTGGCGGGGTTACGAGAGAGATGGTAAAGTATGGTCACAAATGCCGAAGAGGTCTGAAATCAAATTTAAAGTATTAGCAGGACAACAGATGAGGGAAATCCTTATTTACCGTATCAATACCGGCCATTAACATGTCCATTGCCATAACAACAGCCACTTGCTTATTGAGGGTCAGCAGCTGCTCCAGCACACACTTGTTCTCTTCATTCTTCTCAAGCTTGAAGCGTTTCATGGCTGCCTCGATGTAGTTTGTTGTGATCTCCGTGATGTGATCGTACGTTTGCAGAAACTTTTTAAAGCCAGGTGTCTTGTAATATGGCCAAATGGATGGCTGCACATCATACTTGAAGCTTTCGTTAAAGAAGTCTGTCATGTGCTGGGCCAGCAGAGCAGCATTCGGATCGGGTTGATCTGTGAGTAAACCCATGCGAGTATTGAGCGCTACAAAGCTAATCGATTCAAAGGCCCACATCTTCAGTTGATCGTGAAAATCGGCACTGAGAGTGTTAGTTTGCGGATCACGTATTGTTTCCAGTCTGAGAGGCATTAGATTAATTATAAAAAATTCACTAAATGGTTAAAGCAAACTTGCTTATCTATAAACTCCTTGGCTATGCGATCGATTTGTGGCAAATTCTGTCTGACATTCTGCACCTTCATCATTACTGGATTAACTTTGTTCCGAATATCCGCCCAGGACTTCCCTTGCCTGAGGGGTAGAGTATTAGCTCCACTAGTTTACTTAGCTCTTTATTAATGACTTACTCGGAGACAAGTCCTCCTATGCCACCGAATATATCCGGTCTATGCACTTTACGATAATACGTAAAACTTTCCAGACCTATACGTATAGGCCAAACACCCTCACTCCTATAGGTAACTTCAAAGTCTTGCGGGTTGTAGGTAAAGATAACATCCGCTTTCCCCATCATACCCGGAAATCGATAAATATCTCCATACATCTCCCGCATGCGTCGATTCATTTGTATCAAGTTCGTATTATACAATTTGCCTGGCAATGAGGAGAATTTAGTTAGGAACATTACCTGTATTTTAAACATACCGCCTGGCATAAAGTAGGAAAGCACGCGCAACGTATTTGGTCCCGGCACTTCCGAATAGGGTTTTGCCTTCAGCCAATCGTCATCGGTACGCGCCGGTGCTGAGTCCAAAAGTTGGGCAAGGTTCTGTGCATATTTCCAACAGGGTTGGATTGTTTGTAAACAAAGCTCTCTTTATTACTCTCACACTCTCTCTTTGACGACGCTCTCACACTCTCACGCTCAGCTGTTTCCACTCACCTGCTGCTCAAGCGTCCTGCTCACCGAAAACAAACGCTTCACGCATTCTTGTTGCCCAGCCGCGTAACGACAATTACTGCTCATAGACCTCAACATTCCGATAGTTTATCCAGATAGTATAATAATGTATCTATAAATAGCACACTATCTGTCCGCTTTTCATTGAGCTTTTCGCCAAACACAACCGAGTCGCAGAGATGACAAACTATAACTAAAAAACTACGCCTCGATACTATGCCAATTACACGTTAACATAAATTTATACCTACACAGCTACATAACAATAGATAAGCTTTTTATTGAAAGCTCTTCGTTGGCAAGTTGCGTATAAGGTTCGTGTCATCGCTAAGCACACCAAGTTTCAGCGAGTGTTGCAAATTTAACCCTTTAGGTGGATGTGTTATCAAAAGTTGAGATAACTAAAAGTATCTTGTATCTTATGACAATAAAATTCAATAAAACATCAATTTATTATTTTTTAATACATTTATTCATTGCATGCGTAAAATTGTTTTAAAGTTTAAAATGTTTATTTCTTTATATATATTTTTGTATTTTTTTTTTTTTTGAGTTTTTTTGTGTTTTTGTTTATCATTTTTTGTTTGATACAATTGGTTGAATCTGTTATTGAATGATCGTTTCCATTTGTTGATATGTATGCATGTCATGTACATTGAAAATTTGAATAAGAGTCAAGAGATTTGAGAGTTAAAGAAATATACATAGTTGATTTTTCATTATCGCTTTTGCTTTTTTGTTTTTGTTTTTGGTTTTTGTTTTTGTTTTGTTAAGGTACATTATAGATTAGCAAGTTGTATGCTTAGTATGTATGTGGTTTGCATTAAAATACACATACACATACACGCATACAGATTAAATGTAAGTAGACAATACATCAATATATCAATATGTCAATGGAGGCGATAGAGTTTTTTTTTGACTTGAGTTTAAACACTTGATATGTATTTATGTTTCTATTTAAATTGGCGTAGTTTAAAGGACAAATTGATAACTACACTTTGTGTAATTGATATTATAGTACATACGATTAAATTCAGCACATAAAAACAAACTTGAACGGTTTTTCTTTTCGTGTTTCGTGTTTTGTGTTGTGGCTTCTTCACTTTGTATAAAAATATAACAAATTATAAACGTTCGTTGTCTCATGCTACTTATACGTGTATTTGGTTGATTGGTTTTGTTTTTTGTATTTTTTTTTTTTTTTTTTGTTAGTTTGCTTTTATTTTTGGTATTTTCGAAACGTAAATCATTGAGAAAACATTCTGCGGAGGACCTTCAGTCTTTGTTTTTCCTTTTCTTTTTGTTTTTGTTTGTTCTTGATATTGCTTGATTAGTTTCCATTATTTGTGGTTCATTTGTCATCGTTGTTCTTCCCTATTTGAAGATATTATTTTGCATTGAGTTGCAACTGGAAATTAAATTGCATTAGTTGAGAATGTGATAAGATCACATGGATTGTTGTAACATTTACTAGGCCTATTTACTCGTAGAGTTCGTAATTAAGCGCTTCTTGATTTATGTATGTGTGTGTGTTTGTTTGTGTGCTGAAGATCCCTAAGAACTAGAACTATGATGGGAACCAAGGCCATAGAATTAACAAATTTAAGATACGTTGGGTCAACATCATCGTCATCATCATCATCGTCATCATAATAATCATCTTAAGTATAACACACATTTAAGGATAAGTAGTTTTTCATTTGGGTTTTCTTTTTAGTCTAAGTTAAATTGCTCACATTGAGTTGATATGCTTGATTTTCTTTTCCCATTTTCCTTCACAATAACGAGTAGTTTCGAAAGTACATGAAATCTTTGTATAAGTAATATTTAATGTATATATACTATATATAGCTAGTCTGATCTTAATCTTGATCTTGATATGTATACTTAGTTGGTTTAGCTTAACTATTTAATGCTAGCAATTACAAATAATTTGCTAAAAAATTCATTAAAAAACTTACTTAGGGAAGGTGCACAATAATTGTATATTTTCAATATTTTTAGGCCGTGCATTTAACTAGTAATTTGTCTAAGGACTTGATAATATTTATGATAATAACAAACTAAGATAAATCAATTCATTACAAACAAGTGCAATTCTTGCTAAGAAATTCACTCAAATTGAACATAACTTTTAATTGTATATATGTATATATTTGTTTTATAATGTTTTGTATATATAGTTACTTAACGACTAAATTTCATTTTAAACATTTTAATGATATGTTTTGAGTTCAAAAATTGTTTTCTTTTGATATGTGATCTTTGCTTAGCCTCTGAAATTTAATGTAATTTAAATATATATATTCTGGTATATTCAATTATATATGTAGGTTGAGTAGCTCAGATATGTTTTGCGATATGCTATAGTATCAACTAATTAATTGTAGCTTTTTGAAATGTTCATCTGTAAGTACGTTTAGTTGTTGTTTGTTGTTTGTTGTATGCACACTTTTAATTCAGCCGACGATTCTGTCTAAATACATTTAATTGTCCCATTCATTAATTAATCTTGAGACGCATTCATTTCATGTTCATTTTCAACTTGTTCGTATCGCTTATATGCTATAAAATCACATTTAGTTGCTTAATTAATTTTTATGCTCTCTCAACATGCTCACATACACACACTTTCACACACACACACGCACACACACACAGTCGCACAGTCAGACAATGCGCAAAACTTCGTACATCATGTAGATATTGCTTTTTGTTTTTCTCCTTTTCACTTTTATCCTTTTGTTGTCTTTTTGGTTTGCTTTTTTTTGCCCGATTTTCCCATAGATTTTCATGGCCTCCTCTTGCGATTCGTATTTATTTTCTCACTGTTTCCATTTTTGTCCGCTGCAGTTGGTTGCATTTGTGGTAAGGTGGGGGAGACATGAGAGATGAGAGAGATGTATGGGAAGGGAAAGGAATGGAAAGAGTTTTGGTGGCGCCAAAGTTCGCATAATTGAACTGTCAGCCCGCTGGCAGACAGGCAGAAATATGGTGCTCTGCAAAACTCTACTAGGACCTACTGCATCCTTCAGTGTGCTATTTGTTCTGTTCTGTTCCGTATTCAGTTGGAGTCGGTTCGGTGCTGCACGCAGTTTGTTTTTGCCTGTAATTAAATGCTGCAGCAAACATAGTGGAAAATTGTGTTGCCATCGAAGTATTGGGAATGGTGGATGGTGGATGGTGGTGGAGTACTATTAATCATCAGTCCATGTTTCTCGAAACTATTCCTCTGGCCAGCCAAGATCCTCGCCAACCAGCTCGTAGAAGCGTTGATTATATTCAGCAAAGAACTTGCGCAGTCTGGAGACCACAACGGGATCCACATGCGGATGCTTGCGTCCCTTCGTCTCGCGCAGACATCGATCGCCATTATCGTAGCGCAGACAGTAGAAGCCCTTTGTCTCATTGAAGTAGAAGTGCTCGCTTCTCACACGATGTTCAATACCTGTCAAAAAAGAATTGATTAAGTAAGGATATGTAGCAGTTATTTCTATACGGTTGCTTACCCAAAAACGCTTCAATGCGTTTGAGCTGCGAAACAGGATCTTCGATCAAGCGATCGCCATTGACCACCAGAAGTTGTTCACGGGGAAATACTTCGAGCCAACGATGCAGATGTACATGGTACATGGATATGCTGAGTGGACGATATGCTTCATTCACTGTGCCATTGGGAAATATGGCCAGCTCTTCAAAGGACCTACACAGAGAAAAAGAGAGAGAGAAATGTATAAACATAAATTTGCAGTGGCAAACCGACAACAGCCAAGTGGCAAGTGGCAAATGAGCAGCTGCAAGTCAAACAGGCGACTTTCATTTGTCTTTGTTTTCTTTATATATTTTCTTTTACTTCTTTCCCATTTTCATTTGCAGTTTGCATTTCATTTGCGCTCAAAACTTACTTGGCTGCCAATTGGGCGGCACTCGGTGTGGGCGTGGTCGTTGTCGTTCCAGCATGTCTCGCTCCCATGCCACCACCACCACCCAAGGCGGTCTCCTTGGCACCCGCTCCACTGCCCAACGCATTGTCGTAGCTATGTGCCGATTGCAGCTTGGCATACAGCGTCGATTGCGTTGACATCCTTGCCCCATAACCGGACCCGGACCCGGATCCGGATCCATTTGCATTGGAGCTCGAACTTGCAGCCGCCGCGCTCGTTGCCGCATTCTCGGCCAGCGGCAATATCGCAGTCGCCGCATGGCTACGCAGCTGGGTGTAGTCCGAGATGGCTCTGGTCACCGGCTCCCGCACAATCAGCAGCAGCTTGATGCTCGCATTCATGGCACGCACTCGCTCCGGCACCTGAAACAGCAACAGAAGACGCTTTTACAGTCGGGGTAAAGAATCGAAAGGGGTGGCGGCAAAAGCCTCGAATAATGGTTAAGTTATGACACGGCCATAAGATAAGCAACTAATGAATTTACAGTCAGCCACAGCAGTATGCAGCTGCCTCTTGTCGCCACCACCGTCTCCGCGGTCGCTACCTGATTGCAGTCACTGTGCAGTGAACAATTTAATTTAAACGGAAAATATGGCCCCACAATGCCGTCGTCGTCGAACCGTGAAATGTGCAAACGGCATGATGAACTACAGCATACCCTGTACTTTTAAAGTATTCAACTTGTTGGAAAAGTATATTTTGATTGGGGAAAAGGCAATTATAGTGCTTTAAGTGGTATTTAATTGTATTCCTGATTCAATAGTGTAGAAGGCTTGTAGTGCTGAATACATAATAGTATGGCAATGCTAACCATATTGTAACATTGACCTAACTATAACATAAGTAGATTAAAATACTGTTAGAATATATGCAATACGATGCCAAAAGAAGTATAGGGCAGTCAATGTTCACGCGTTAAAAAAAGAGGAAGCTAATATTAAAAATGTAATAGATAATCAGTGATTGTTAGAATTATGTACTATTAATTTGAACAAAAGTTACCCCTATCAATGAAGTTTCTCGCCAAATTCTACAGAATTTGGAAATTTCATTCTACAAACTTAGCTCAATTGTCTGTTGCAGAATATAATTAGGCAACTCTCCCAATTTAGAGAACTAGATACTGTATACTAAATAAATTCCAATTGTTGTCTTACAAAACTCAACTCATAACTTGTTAGACTGTCAAATAGCTTGCAGTAAACATGTTAAAATTATAAAAATAATCGTCAAATAAATGTGTCTTTTTCTCTTTACTATTTAAACGGGTTTATTGTCATCTATTTGACAAGTTCGACTTTATCTAGAAAGACAAGAACAAGATCAACAATTTAACAAACAAATTTACACATTAAATAACAAGATAAGAAAAACACAGAATTAACTTTTTAACAAACATATTTTAATTTTTGAGGCCAGCATTCTCTTTTTTTAAGTAAATTTGTGTTTAATTTATTGTATTCCAATTTTAAATAGTTTATTTTATTAGAGATAGAATCCGCGGCCGACAAAAGGTTCTTTTGTTTTTAGATTTGATCATTTATTAAGTAATTGAACAAGAAGAACAATAAAGTACCATAACAACACATTTAGGCAAAAACTTATTCGGCTAAACCTCATTCTTATATGAAAAGAACGTATTGCAAATATTGCAAAAAAAAAGTGTTGCATACTTTTAGGCTTTCTCTAAATAAGCTTCATCTCTGCATTTGCCGTCGAGTACATCCGCCTGTTGTGCTGTCATTAAACGAGAGTATAGAGCGCCAACGAAGCGAGCTAAATAAAGTTAATCAATTTCAATGGGCACCCCCGTACTCGTAACATAAAGTGTGCAACAAGTGCAGCAGCAAGCGGCAAGCGGCTGTTGTTGGCCAACTTTCATCTTGATGAACCAGAAAATGGCGGTATTTTGTTCAAACTATGCCAGCCAGCGAACTAAATAAACACTGAAGCGAATGAGTATACTACATATATGTGTGTGGCTATATGCTACAGTAAATATCCAGGTATGTCTCGCCTCTTTACAGCGCGTTGCACCAACAGCAGCTGGAGTCGAAAGCACACCGTTGGGACTTGCATTATTTATCGAGGCATGCTGCTAATTTAAAGCTGCAGCTGCCTTCTTAAATTCGCAACAAATTTAAATCGCATTGGGGCAAATGTGGTCGAGGGCGTTTCCATGATCCTTCGGGAGCATCGTCAAAGCGCAAGTCGATAAATATTAATAATGGCATTAATGAAGATTTAACCAAAGGGAAAATCGGGTTGCAGTTGCAGATGCAGATGCAGATGCCATTCGGCCACAAATTGAACACAAAACTGGATGAATTATTGCATTGCCATGACACCGCAGCCGCTACGATTTTCCCATTTCCCTCAGTGGGAAACTCTTGCCCAGTTTCCAGTCACCAGTTGCCACCTGAAGGCTTCAATTTCACTGACACATGCAACTTCCGGCTCGACCAGTAAATTGCATCAGCACCAGCAGCAGATGTAGCAACAACAAGAGCAGCAGCACGAAGAGGGGGGAAGGGGGCAATCTGCGGGCAGCAGGCGCCAAAATAAAACAAAACTGAAAACAAATAAATATGTCAGCCGAAGGGAATGTCTGACTAGCAAGTTATCCCAGTATGCAAAGTATTCTAAAATGCTTTGCCAAAGGCAATTCCTAAATTGTTAGCCAAACTGAAGAGATTTCAATGCATACAACAAAAAATTGCGATTGCTCTGTTAATTGCTTTGAAAGTTGAACTTGTTCTTGAAGTGGCCAAATTTCAAAAGAGTTTTTACACTTTTGGTAGTTTAGAAAAATGTTGAATATAGAGTTTTGAAAATATAAACTCTAACATTTTCGGAAACTTCCGTTAAAAAATTGACTAAAAACTGACTAACATAACATTCCAAATGAAATGTTATTACTTTAATATCAAGATAAAATCTTTAATCAAGATTATATGATATAAAAATTAAACAAATAAGGCTTATACTTAACTAAAGTTCAAATGTCTAGATTGCATAATAATTTAAGATTATAATTTTGTTTTCAGAATGGAAAATCACTTAATTGAGGCAATTAAATTGTTTAAAATAAAATAGATAAAACAATAGATTTGTGTGTGAGTTTGTTTTTAAAATACATGCTCTTTACACATCCACGTAAGCTTTTCAACTAGTTAATCGATTGTATAGAAAACTTAACATTTATTTATAAGAGAAATATTATCGATATTTCGCTATTTCATAATGTACCTAAAATTTATAAAATGCAATTTCTAAAATTGTCAATATTGGCATTTAAAACTTTTGTTCTTAACATAATTTATTGAATAATATATATGTATGTTCATCTTTTATATATTAAACTTGACATTTTTTCATAACTAATGTAAATTATTATTGATATCCGTGTATTTCTCGAAGGCTGCTACACTTGACAGCTAAAGACAGGGTATAAAAACAATAATAAAACTAACTGGCGACTAGAGAGAGGCAGCGATACAAGGACATCAGAGTGCGGGAACGGTGGCGAAGCGAGTCAAGGGATGTGTGTTAGATGACGCCGTTTGGCAAATGAATTTGCAAACATTTCCGCTGCCCAAAATTGGTTGGATATGAACACGGACACGGACACGGACACAGGAAAATGAAAGTCGGAAATTGGCAGAGTAGAAACTACCATATGAGTGCATAGAGGGGAGAATGTCCACCTCTTGCTCCTCCTCCTCCGCCTCCTCCTCATCCACTGAGATAGATGCCCATAGACACTGTGAATGGGCGGCGATTGAAATCGTTTCGCTTTAATTTGATGGATGTCAATGCAGTCGCGTTTGTGTCGGAAGAAGGGAGTCGGGAGTTGGGGGGCAGCAAGCGGCCAGTTAATTAATAATTACGGTCGGCCATGTGCAGCGGACGCGCCTAATTGCCAATTAGACATCAAAGCGAGTGCAGAAATTCGAGAGCTGGAAGAGAGGAGAGAGCTGGAAGAGAGGACAGTCACTCACCTCGGGCGAGACAAAGTAGCTGGGACTCTTCTCGATGGTAATTTGGCCACGAAACGAGTGCGGCATCTTTTTGCGATACCATTCGAGGCCCTTCAGGTAGTTCTCGTCGCGGTCGAAGAAGTGCACCTCACCGCCGGCCTTCTGGATGCGCGGATGCAGATACAGCATCTCGAGTAACGCCCTAGTTCCGCACTTGCGTACGCCAATTATCAGTGCCTGAAATGAAGTGTGAAATGCAAATTGCAGCAATTAGCTCTGAAAAGGCCAAAAGGAAGCAGAAGGAAAAATACCGCAGTAGAACAATTTCACTCACCTGGGGCAGACGTCGACTTGTCTTGGGGAAATGCACGCGACTGGAGGGAAAGACCATGGGATGACTTAGCTGATTTGAACTAACCACCGGTTTCACAAACACTGGCAAATGATTCGGATTCGATAAATAGGGCGCCGCAGCTACGGCGGCCGAGGCAGAGGCAGCCATCGAGAGACGATGACGCTCGTGGACCGCTTGGGCGGCCTGAATGTTGTAGACGGCGCTGTCGTAGAGCACGTGAAAGGTGAGGAACAATGAGATCAGCATGACCGTGAGAAAGACAACGGCCAGCTTTGGACGGGAAACGCCAACGACTAGAATGCAATCGGTGTGCGAGGCATCAGCGCCAACGGGTCGCATTGCTGATTTCGGCAGCCATCTAAAAAGAGAAAGTCAAAGCAAAAGAGAGAGAGAAAGCATAAGTACGACGAAAAAAAAACACAGAAAAAGGGGGAACGGCAAAAGGTCATGAGATTACTATAGATTGTCCTTTGCTTGGCACTTTTCCTGTGCTCAATTAATCTAATGGACGCCACATTCAATAGGCGTCGTCAAGCAAATGTAAGCGAGCGAGGAGAGTGAGAGAGAGAGGGAGAGACGGGGTAAGTGGCAAGTGTGGCGTGCGGTATGTGGCGTGTGGCAAGCAAAAGGGGCCAGCCTTTGCCTGGCTAATTAGATTGCCGTTTCGACTGCCGTTGAGTAATTAAAGTGAAGGCCCAAAACGACGACTCGCAAGCCAAAACTGTTGCAAAATTAGCGCGGCGACACCTAACCTGGCTCCCAGTAAGCCCTGCACTCCACTCCACTTCACTCCACTTTTAGCTTGTGCCTTGTCAACGCTTAAGCGAATTCCATTATAAACGTTTCCTCTTAAACCACAGCAAACACAGGCCGCATTATGAGTTGCAGCTGCAAGCAGCATAGCATAGGCGTCGTATACGTAATATCGTTCGTTGTCGTCGTCGTCTAATGGATGACTTCATTTGCAGAATGCCGCAGCAGTAGAAGCTAAGGCAGACGGCGGCTAAGTGCATTTTCATAGACAGGAAAAGTGAGCGAGAGAGAGAGTGGGAGAATGTTGTTGAGTGGCGGAGATAGTGGGGAGGCAACAAGGCAAGTCAAAGTGCTGAACTGCGGCAACAGGCAGTTGGCAGTTGGCAGACGGGCAACTTTCCATCCTGTTGGTCTGGCCGACTTTCGCATGCGACACCTCGTTAAAAGTAACGACGTCCCCACCACCACCAACCACTCACTTCACACTCTTTGTGTATGTGCTGTCGCAAGTGTGTGTGGCATGCTTTAAGTTTTCTATTTGCAGCAGCAGCGGCAGCATACTGGCCTCGTTTCACGGCCCACAGGAGGCGGGGCTGCCACTTGACTTGGCATCTGCATAAACGCAACGATCCCTTTGACTGTTTTCCCATTGTTGTTGTTGTTGTTGTTGCAGCAGTTGTTATTGTACCACACGTTTCTTTTGCCGCTGTCGCTACCGCTACGGTTGCTGTTGCTTTTGCTGTTGCTTTTGCTGTTGCTGTCACGCGTTCGAGCTGACAACCCATTCAGGTGGCCGACCCTTTTACGCTGGCAACACGACGGCCAAAGTGCCCGGCGGCGAAACCAGCTTAAAACGGCTTAAATCCTGGCCAAGTTGACTTTGTTTTAAAGCATTCTACAACTAATGGGCCAACCTGGAAGCGGCTTAAAAGCTTAACCCCGACTCCTCAAACGGCATTAACACGCTCAACACGCTCAGCAACTCAACTCTCAACGCTCAACGCTTAACAATTGCAACTTTGCGCTTTCAACTTGCCATATTTATCTCTCTCTCTCTCTCTATCTCTCACTCTCTTTGCCTCTCAGTGCTAAAATCGTTGCTGCTGCTTGTAAATTAATGCTGAAAAATTATGTGCCTTTTGCCCCAACAGCGAGGATAATAAAATAATAAGCTTAAAAATTACAAAGCAAACGAAAACTTGCAATGTTTTTAAATTTTCAGTAATATTTACTACAAAGAAAGAATATAATTTCGAAAAATAAAAAGAAGAACACTAAAATTGCATAATTAATATCAGCACTTGTTTGTTTTGAGATTTTAAGCATTTTCTCTATTGAAGTAAGGTTCGTTAACATTGTAGAAATGCGGCACGTGAAATACATTTAAGTAAATGCTAATTGAAGAATATAAAACACGGTGAAGTGCTTTGCTTTAGTTCGCAACCTTGTCATTGGATTGAATGGGAAACCGTTGCTCAGACATTAAAATGCATGCTATTTTCATTTGAGTCGTTCAAATGTAAATTTTATTTTTAAACGCCAAACGTGCGCACATTGAGGCATTACTATAGTAAGCAGTTGCTATACGCTCTCTTGAGTACCCTACACTGAGATTGCTTTCTTAATGTAAGTAAATATAATAAGAATTCTTTTGATTTGTCAATTATATAAATCTAAATCTGTGTAAGCACAAATATGTCAAATTATTTTTAATAAAAACAAAAGATAAAAGAATAGATTGTTTAAAAAATGTCACAACAATTAGTTACTAATAAAAGTCAAATGAAATAAATGGGAACATTGTGTATCCAAAAATATTTAATATTATTTTTAATAATAATAAATAAATAAAAAATGTAATTTTTCCTAAAATGTTAAAGCAAGTTTTCACTAATCACACATAAATGAAATAAATGGGAACATTGTGTTTCCAAAGATATTACAATTTATTTTTAATAAAAAAGATAAATAAGATGTTTAGTAAGTATTAAGCATTCACTAATCAAACATAAATGAAATGGGAACATTGTGTTTCCAAAGATATTACAATTTATTTTTAATAAAAAAGTTAAAAAAAGAAATAGATTCTTTCTTAAATGTTTCACTAATCAAACATAAATTAAAAAACTTGGAATATTGCGTATACGAAAATATTGCAATTTATTTTTTATATAATAGAATTACGAAATTAAATCGTATTAAAATTTAGTATTTCGATAGGTATTCACCATTTAAAAATGGATGTGTATCTAAAAGAATTTCAATAAGTTGTTATTACAAGACATTTGCAAGATTTTTATGGTAAAATGGAATTTGCAAGTACATTTTTTTTTACTAAACATCTGTTGAAATCATTTTAGATATACGCAACTATTTTTAAATAGTAAATATTTATCGTATTCATAGGTAATAGTTACCAAGTTTAAAATAATTAAAATATTTGTACTTAATATTTCATTAATACCAACTAAATTCAAAAGCAACTAGAAATTTACAATATATTTTCTTAAAGAAAAATTTCATTAAATTGAAAATAATAAAAATAAGTTGATAAATCAATTGATTTATTACTCAAAAATCAAACATTTTATTAAGAAATTTATAAAATTACAACACAAATTTCAATGCTTTCAATAATTAAAATAATTGCACTTAATATTTCGTTAAAACCAACTAAATTCATAAGCAACTATAAATTTACAATATATTTTCTTAAAGAAAACCTTCATTAAATTGAAAATAATAAAAATAAGTTGATAAATCAATTGATATATTGCGAAAAAATTTAACATTTAATTTAGAAATTTATTATTTACAACACACATTTCAATGCTTTCAATAAATAAAATATTTGTTCCTAATATTTCGTTAAAACCAATTAAATTCATAAGCAACTAGAAATTTACAATATATTTTCATAAAGAAAAACTTTATAAATTTGAAAATAATAAAAATAAGTATTTAAGTCAATTCAGTTTATAATGCTCAAAAGCTAAACATTTTGCTTAGAAAAAAATAAATATATATCCTACAAATTAATAATTATATATAACATTTTTATATAAAACAATATTGACAACACAAATTTCAATGCTTTGAGCATACCCTTTTGTAATTAATATCATAGAGTATGGTCAATAACAAGCAATGGCCTCTGGGAGTGGGTGACACGAAAGTCGCCCCCAAAGGGAATGTGTCGCTATGTATGATATGAATGTTGGAGCTGGGCGCTGGATGAGCAAAGCTCAATGGGGGAAGCGCTTAATGGCAGTTGACTTTTTGGTGTATACTCACAGAATGTCCAGCGGCAATTTGACAGAACAATCGCGCAGTGTTGCTGTTGTTGCTGACGTTGTTGACGACGATGCCGCATGATGATGATGTTGCTGCTGCTGTTGCGACGTGTGCTGCTGTTGTCTCTGATGATATTGCTGTGGATGATAGTTCGTATGTGGATGATGTTGATGCTGCAGCAGATGCTGATATTCATGTGCCTGCTGTCGCCCATCCTGATGATGATGCAGTTGCTGATGTTGTTGCTGCTGCTGATGTTGCTGCTGTTGCAATGGTTGCTGCTCGTTACTTCTGCTGCCGCTGCCACTGCCACTGCTGCTGCTACTGCTGCTGCTGCTGCTGCCGCTTGCCGCACGTCTCTTGGCGGCAGTCATCAGAAAAGCAGCCAACGGACGTTCAATGGAGCCCAAAAATTATTACCGCTGGCAACGTTAGTTGGAGGCAGCAACTAATTGGCCACTGCTGGCCGTCACGTTCTCGCCCAGCCTCCAACTTCACCTCCTCCTCCTCCTCCCAACGCCCTTTGTCGGTCTTCTGTCTCGGGGTCGTCGCTCGCTGCTCGTTTTGTGTTAAAAACCCGAGCTCGAATGAAAGGCTTGCTGCAGTTTTGCAGCTGATTTATGGCAACTTGCTCACACAGAGAGAAAAGAGAGAGAATCTGCCGCTTTAGTCGTCGCTTTTGTGCGCTTAATTAAATTCCAGAGCAGCTGCACTTTACAGTTGTAGTGGTTGTTGTTATTGCAGTTTGCACTTTGCTGGCACGCTTTGAGGCAACTACACACACACTTAAAGTTGGCAAACTCTTTCGTACTCTCTTCAATTCGCATATTCAATTGGTCAGCTCGAGCAGAAGGGGCAAAATCATCATTTCCGCTTCGCACCGAAAATGTAAAGGAAGCTCATCATCATCATCGTCATCATTAGTTGGTGCTGTGTAATTCGATTTGTTTGTTGGGCCATAAAAAAGGTCGCTTTATACCAAGTGGTTTGTGCAACACAAACCAACAGCTGCTGCTTCCTGATGTTGTCGATTGTTTGTACTTTCGTACTTTCAATGTGTCAATGGCAGCTACAACATAATAGAAAGTAGAACAAAATGTTAGAATTCTAATAAGTCTGCATAGATCTGCATAGAAATAAATCGAAATATATTCTGTAATGAAACTCATTTAAAGCTTTCAAGCGTTTCATTTAGAGCCGATTAATTGTAGTCTTCAATTTTACCCCGCACACTTCGGTTGTCCAAAATGAGCACAACATTTCTTTCCCGCCACGGATTACTGGACACACCAGGTTAATTTCCTTAAAATGAGATCGAACTTGAATCTAATGTGTGGCAATATTTTCAAAACAGATCCAGCTATGAGTGGTTATCCTCTTATCAAATCGCATTGGAGCACCACAATAATTCTTGTGTCATATCTGTTTATTGTGTTGAAACTCGGACGAAAGTTTATGGAACATCGAAAGCCCTACAATCTGAAGAAAATCTTGATCGTCTACAACAGCTTTCAAGTGATATACAATGCCATTTTATTTGCCTATGTAAGTAGCTGAACATTGCCTTGTACAGAGTTGAAAATAATATTAAACTTTTATCATTGCAGGCTTTTTATTACATTGTTATCAATTCGCCATACGACAGACGTTGCTTGTTTACACTTCCGTATGATCATCCCGAGAAGAAAGCCGAACGCTTGCTTACCTATGCGTATTATATTAACAAGTTACTCGATCTGTGTGACACAATCTTCTTTATACTCCGCAAGAGTTACAAACAAATTACCACGCTGCACGTTTATCATCATGTGATGATGCCCTTCTTTGTGTATTGGACTATGCGATTGCACGGATTTGGTGGACAATATACGGTGATGGGATTGTTAAACACTTTTGTGCATATGGTCATGTACTCTTACTATCTCATCTCGGCCATGAATCCGGGCATTAAGCACAGCCTGTGGTGGAAGAAGTATATTACGAAATTGCAGATGCTGCAGTTTATTATTTTGCTTTTGCAATCGTCTTATATTCTATTGTTTTATCCTGCCTGCAAAGTTCCACTTCCCATGCAATACTTGCAGCTTGTCGTGGCAACGATGATGATTGTGATGTTCAGTAACTTTTATTACCATTGCTATATGAAGCCAAAACCTCAGAAGGTTGCGAGTAACATAAAACATGCGATTCATTCTCATTTTACAGACAACTTGCTTGAGCACTTACACAAGACAACTTAAACCAACATACGAAATAAAGACAAAAATGATTTTTTTTTTTTTCAATTGCTTCGATGTCTGAATTTTTCAACTTGAAAGCGGTATTATCATTAAAATATACCAAAAACAAACAAAGTACATTACTTATATAAAAATATGAAAATACTTTAAAATCCTTTGGGCTGCTCTTCACCACACTGTTGGTTTAATTTTAAAAATCGAACAATTCTGTTGATTGAACCTTAATTTTAATTCTAATGCTAATTAAGTGAAACACGTTTCGCCTTTTATAAAGCAAAATACATTTTTGGCAAACGAATATCACATTCGCCTTCGGAGAAATTCTCATTTGCTTAAAATGCAGCATTTTATTAGCATGCATGAATAAATTGTGAACGTTTCCGCATTATCAGCTTTCGATAGCCACAAATTAATTCGAAATCCACACTTTGTGTACAATTCGAAGCTATAACGAAAAACTGACCTAGACCTAATTAAGAAAAATACAAAGTATAACAATATATATCGATCACGAAACTTTCATGTTACTTATGAACTATTCCAATAATGAAATATTCACCTCCTCTGAATTCTCACCAAATGTTTTGCACTTGCGATGAAATATATTTAAGAAATTAATAAAATGCATATCTTTAGCAGCTTACATGTGAAACAAACTTGACTCTTCTATAGTAAAAACAATTTTTATTAATAGTAATTAGAAAACTTGGGTGTTGACGCTATTAAAGAATCGTTGATGTTTACTTCTACTTGACACAAATTCAAGTTATTCAAGAAGCAATTAAGTTAACTAATCGACAGTCGAGAGAGCTCGATCCGCTGCCCATTTGAAGATAATATAAAACAAACACGAGAGTAAAGACATACAATATAAATATAGCAAAACATATACAAAAATAAAACTCATTAAAGAAATGTTAATTTGCATCAAACAAATGTCATAAAACCGACCATATAAATAAAGCCGAGAAAGTCGAGTATGCTAAACAAGAGATACCCCCTACTTTTCTTGTGGATAAAATTATTATTATTAACATTTGGAATTTCAGCTGTAAGAATGTAACTATCATTATCAATAAGAAAAAATAATTTAATTTTAAAATCGCAATGTCATTCATATACCATATTTGTCATGAGTTTTGAATTGAGTTGTATCATCATCATTTGTTTGTGATCCCCAAAAACAAAACTGAATTTATAATCAACAAACTTAACAAAGCTAAAGCGAGCTTTATTTTAGCTGCAGTGATTTGGATGTATTCAGTCGTATTTAGTGCGCTAGTCAAATCAGTCTGAATTTTTAAATAATGAACTCAACAGAGGATTGGTTTTTTCAATTGCCACCCAAAGGTAAAGAGCAAATGAAAATTGGAAAGCATTTTTATTCTCATTAAATTTCTCAACTACTCTTATAGATCCTCAAACAAGGCATTTACCTTTACTTGGTTCGCATTGGCCCATCACCACAATTATCGCGATGTATTTGATATTTGTTCTAAAACTTGGACCAAAGCTTATGGAGAATCGGAAGCCATACAATCTAAAATATGTCTTGAGTGCCTATAACATCTTTCAAGTGATCTATAATTCGATTCTCTTTAGTTGTGTACGTATGCTGCAATCCAATATTTATCGTATTCTAATTCAGTTTTTTATTACAGAGTATATACTACCTATTTATTAGTCCAAGATACAACATGGGTTGCATGACAAGCCTTCCATTCGATCATCCCGATAAGAATATTGAACGGAGACTTTGCTATGCATATTTTATTAACAAATTGATAGATCTTTTGGACACCGTTTTCTTCGTTCTTCGCAAGAGCTACAAACAAATCACGTTACTGCATGTCTATCATCATGTGCTGATGACTTACGCTATATATTGGGGCATGCAATATTACGGATTTGGTGGACAGTATACAACATTGGGATATTTAAACACTGGTGTTCATGTTGTGATGTACTTTTATTATTTCATCTCAGCAAGGTATCCGGAATTAAAGGGCAGTATTTGGTGGAAGAAATATATTACAAAGCTGCAGCTCCTGCAATTTATTCTCCTGTTTATCCAACCGATTTATGTTCTCTCCTACAGTCCTGGTTGCAAAGTTCCATTTTTCCTGCATATCCTGCAGTTAGTAGTATCTGCTTCAATGATTGCACTGTTTGGTAAATTTTATTACCTTGCATATGTGAGAGCTAGACCACAAAAGTCATTGAAGCAAGGGTAAAGAGAAATATTGTGAAAAAAAACTGTATGAAACTCCACATTCACTTTTAAAATACTCTCCCATAAATTATGTATATAAATATAATTCACGTTTTATGGTAATTTGAACTATATATTTTTAATTTTTTTGTTTTCTGAAGTGTAAAGAAAATTGTTTCTGAATCTTAGCTAAAATTGTACAATTCAGCTGCAATTTTTCCTTTTTATTTGACAGTTTCTAAATCCACAAAAGCCAACTTCATTTTACGATATTTTTTAAAATTCTCGAATGGTGTAGAAGAAAGATTAATTACTCAAAATCTCAACTGGTGATAGTGAAATACAATACTTGAATGAAGAATGGAATATGAAAACTACGGAAACACAAACTTGAGTGAAGCACAACAGGTTCTTCAGATGGGTTGACATTAAATTTTTATCGTTGATTAATCTGGGTCACACAAATTACTTCTGTTCCAATCAATGCTGAGATCGCCCACTAACGTCTAGTTTGGTGATCTGTCGTTAAATGTTTTAAAGCATTTTGGAGAATGCCAAAAAAAGAAGATGTAAAAGCTTTTCATAGAAATATACGATATACTCTTAGCTGGTATTGTATATTGATATGCGAAGAATAGCTTTTGGTTTTTTTTAATCTTTTGCACATTTTTTCATATTGTATTGCTCTTAATAAAATAGGTTGAGGATATCACACAGTTTAAACCCTCGGCTCTAGCTTCCCCGTTGTTTGTATTGATTTCTTTTATTTGCAATTAATATGACCTGAACTTCTATACATTTTAAACCTCGGCAATATAACATTGGCTTATTATTCTTTAATCAAGAAATATTCAGCATAAATTATCTAAGCCAATTGCGAGCTTTATTTAAGCGCAACATTAATTCCAAGTATGCAGTCACTTTTAGTACGCTATGCACATCAGTTTCAATTTCGCAAAATGAACACTACAATGGAATTGTTCTTTGGATTGCCGCCCCCAGGTAAATACCAATAAAAATCTAAATCCTAAAATCCAATTTCCAAAATACCCTTTCAGATCCTATGTTAAAACATTTGCCTCTTCTTAGTTCGCATTGGCCCATTCACACTATCACTGCGGTATATTTGATATTCGTTTTCATGCTTGGACGAAAGTTTATGGAAAATCGCAAGCCATACAATCTTAAGAAAGTCTTGAGCGTCTATAACATCTTTCAAGTGATCTACAATTCGACTTTCTTTGGTTATGTAGGTAAATATTAATTCATGTCGTGAAGGAATACTGAAACGATTATTATCAACAGAGTGTATACTACTTGCTAATAAGTCCAAGATATGACAGGAGATGCATGACGAGCCTTCCCTTCGATCATCCCGATAAGAATATTGAACGGGGCCTTTGCTATGCATACTTTATTAACAAATTGATAGATCTTTTGGATACAGTTTTCTTCGTTCTTCGCAAGAGCTACAAACAAATCACGTTACTGCATGTCTATCATCATGTGCTAATGACTTATCCCGTATATTGGGCTATCCAATTTTATGGAGTGGGCGGACAATTTGCATCGTTGCAAATGTTAAACAGCGGTGTCCATGCTGTGATGTACTTGTATTATTTCATTTCAGCGAAATATCCAGAACTCAAGGGCAGTATTTGGTGGAAGAAATATATTACAAAGCTGCAGCTTTTGCAATTTATTCTTCTGTTTATTCAACCTTGCTATGTGCTGATCTTCAATCCTAGTTGTAAAGTCCCACTCTTCCATCACGTCCTGCAGATTTTATTGAATTCTTCGATGTTAACAATGTTTGGTAAATTTTATTACTTTGCATATGTGAAACCAAGGCCACAAAAGCTGTTGAAGCATGAGTAAAGAAAAATAATGTAAAGAAACCTATATGAAACTCTTCGTTTATTTTTAAAATACTGCCCAATAAATTAAGTTTATAAATATGATTCGCAATGCCGCAATATTTTGCCTTTATTCAAAATGGGTAACGCGTATCTCATAGTCAAGCAAACTAGACTATAGCTTTCTTACATGTTTTGTCTTAAACTAGATTAATACACATTTTTGTAGCGCCTATTAATCTGGGTCAAACAAATTACTATTGATCAGACTTAGTTTCTTCAATGTCAATGATCAATCTGTAGATGGCGTGATGAGTCCGCCCACTAACGTTTGATATGGTAATCTGGGGCACAAACGCTTTTGGTAAATGTCAACAGATGAAAATACAAAAGCTTCACTCAAAAGTAGTATCAATGATCTGCAGACCACATCAGAGATAATATTTGACAGGCAATCAACAAGAAGAAAATGAATAATTTTAAGCTTTTCATAAACATTATCAATTCATTTTTTTTATAACCAAATAAAATAACCAATTTATTGCTAAAATGTTTAATTTTTCTTTTCATTCTATGCGACTCTTTAAAATAGCACTTTGCTCTATTAACAATGTGAATAAGCACAAACTATTCAACAACTAAGAATAGCTAGAAGATACATCATAAATTGATATTCATTCACTCAAAATTATAGACGATTTCAAGACCTCACTCAATGTATTTTACACACGTCACAAACACATTCTATTAAATACAAATACACCTTAAGCTTTTTGAACAAAAAGATTGAAATGTTGTACAACTTAAAGCTTGCTATTTTTGCGGGCAAAGCTTGTTTTACGCAGCTGTTAAAACATATGATTAGCTGAACAGCTTAAAGCAGTGCGAATTTCGTAATCAAAACAAAATAAAAAATACCCAGAAAAAATTTATTTTCATTTTATCGAATAATCAAAAACATTTGGCAGAATTTTTTATTCTGAATTCATTGCAAACGCTGAACACAAAGTAAATTAAAAAGGAAGACCTCTACAAAAAATATTGGGATGTTGATCGGATAGGGCTAATAGATATCTTATAATATATACCCAATTATAAAAAATTGCAAAAAAAGTAAGAAAGCTCCACTCGAATGTGCTCGAATGTGAGAAACGAAAAAACTCAAAAATACTAAAATATACCGATGGAAGTACTACATTGTAAATATACTATAAAATTAATAATATACAAAATTGTTAACCAAAGCAGATAAGACACTTATCTCTTATAGTCTCTGAGATCTTGGCGTTCATACGGACCGAAGGAAAGACAGACAGACAGACGGCTAGATGGTATTGACGCTGATCAAGAACATATATATACTTTAAAGTTTTGAAGATGCATACATACACTTATGGAGCCACATAGTTTTAATACCCTTCTACCGAGCTTGTTTAAATACAATTATATTATATTATACTATCCACTATTATATTATTATACTTTAATGATTTCCTTTATTTGCAATTAGCCTGAACTGAACTTGTTCATTGAGTTCTTACTCGTCGATCATGTGCAGCCCTGATTTTAATCGTTTGAATTGTCGCCAATGTAATCTTTACTTGTCATTCTTAAATTTAAGAATAATTAGCATAAATTAATGATTATCAGAATACTCGGCCAATGCCGAACTTTATTTAAGCACAACATTAATTCTAAGTTTTCAGTCGAATTTAGTGTGTTATACAAATAACTTACAATTTTATAAAATGAACTCGACAATGGAATTGTTTTTTCGTTTACCGCCAACAGGTAAAAAAAATAAACAAAAAAAAGAATTGAGAGTTTCCTTAAATTGTTTTCCCAAAACTTATTACTTAGATCCTATGATGAAACATTTTCCTCTTCTTGGTTCGCATTGGCCCCTCACTACAATAATCGCGATGTATTTGATATTTGTTCTAAAACTTGGACCAAAGCTTATGAAGGATCGAAAGCCATACAATCTTAAGTATGTCTTAAGCGTATATAACATCTTTCAAATGATCTTCAATTCGATTCTCTTTGGTTCAGTATGTATATTTTAATTGACTATTTTTGATAAAATTCTAATGCAATTGTCCATTTTAGAGTATTTACTACTTCTTCATCAGTCCGAGATACAACATGGGCTGCATGACGACCCTTCCTTTCGATCATCCAGACAAGAATATTGAACGGGGCCTTTGCTATGCATATTTTATTAACAAATTGATAGATCTTTTGGACACCGTTTTCTTCGTTCTTCGCAAGAGCTACAAACAAATCACGTTACTGCATGTCTATCATCATGTGCTAATGACTTATCCCGTATATTGGGTTATACAATTTTATGGAGTGGGCGGACAATATACACTGTTGGGAAATCTAAATACTGGCGTCCATGTTGTGATGTACTTCTATTATTTCATTACTGCTAGATATCCAGAATTAAAAGGCAGTATTTGGTGGAAGAAGTATATTACCATACTTCAGCTCTTGCAATTTATTATTCTGCTAATCCAACCTCTTTATGTACTGATCCTCAATCCTAGCTGTGAAGTCTCACACTTCCTACACGTTTTTCAGATTTTTGTGACTTTATCGATGATAATAATGTTTAGTAGATTTTACTACTTATCTTATGTAAAACCAAGTCCACAAAAATCATTGAAGCATGATTAAGGTACTTATTGGAAACTGCTTCTTAATTATGAAGTCAAATTATTAAGGCTAAACATTTTTATTAAATTGACTTCCTAAGGTGAATGTGATTATGTACTCAATAAATTATGATTTTCATCGCAAAAGTACAATATATTTATTTCAGCATGTTAACAACATACATTAGATACACTAGTAAATAAAACTATATATCAAAAACTATAAATACAACTTTACATAAAACTATAAAATAAAGATGAATTTTTTATCCCTAAGGACGACAAAGTATATAGCAGGCAGAATTTAGCGTCTTTGGAGACGCATAAGGCAGAATTTCTTGATTTTGACTTCCGTATTTTTCAAGGCCTATGCAGCGATTGCTTTAAATTCCAGATCTATGTATATACTTCATTTGTTAGGCAAATGTGAGCTGTATTTAAGCATTAGCTCAATTCTTGATTTGCATTTACATTTAGATCGCTATACGAATCAGTCTCAACTTCGGAAAATGAAATCGGAAGTGGAATTTTTGTTTGAATTAACATCTCAAGGTAAATCGTAAAAAAGAGTTTCAAACATTTGCTAATATCTAATTCCCAAACTACTCTTTTAGATCCTGAGACGTTACTTTATTCTTTTCTTCGCGGTTCGCATTGGCGCTGACTATTTGTCTTGAAACTTGGACCAAAGTTTATGAAGAATTTGCAAGTGATATATAATACGATCGTCTTTGGTTGGGTAAGTAAATATTAATCGATTTCTTTTGAACAAATGCTGAATTGATTATCATTAACAGGCTATATACAACATGATAATCAGTCCAGTATATGACTGGAGCTGTATAATGCATCTTTCGGACGATCATCCTAAGAAGAATAAGGTTCTATGTGCTACTTTTTAATGCTGGTTATAAATTTCCACTTTGGCTACTTCGATGATGACAATGCTTAGTAAATTTTATTACTTGGTCAATGTGAAACCAAAATCCCAAAAATCATTGAAATAAGTGTAACAACGAGCTGTAGTAATACGAAACTGCATCTCGAATATAGAGTCAAATAAATGATTTGCCAAAATGAATGTTCTTATGTATTCCATAGTTTATGGAAGTTCAAAGAACTTGAATAATTTCTTCTTCTACACTTTTAAGTCATTCTTATGTGTTGTGGTTATGCGATAAAGCTTTTATTGAGTACATAAAGCCGTTTCTATTGAGAACGTCAATTAAATCAAATACGAGTACATTATTTCTTAGACCCATATACAAGTTTCCGTATAATATGGTGTTAGTACCGAGTCATTGCATTCTGCTTAAGTTATTCTTGATTTGCAATAAATTTGGATCGATATAAGCAAATAAAATTGAGCACTTCGGTGACATTGCAGTCGAAAATGTTATCGCGTGTGGTTGAAATTTTTAACAGGCCGTTCGCAGGTGAAATTCGCAGTTTAGAATATAAATCCTTTATTTACTAAAACTATCGCAACTATAGATCCTGTGCTGTCAAACAATTTGCTGTTTGTATCGTCGCCATGGCCAATTATAGTGATCTTAGGAACCTACTTAACGTTCCTCAAAGCGGGAAAGAAGTGGATGGAGCATCGTAAACCTTACGATTTGAAAAACATAATACTCGCCTACAATATCTTTCAAATTGTGTACAATGCGATTATGTGTTATTTGGTGAGTAATTGAAATACTAATATGTGATACACATTCTTCATTCAAAAATAGGTATTCTTTCATATTCTTTTCTCGCTCTACGACTTGCAATGCATGGAGACTTTGCCATTGGATCATCCATCGAAAAATTTAGAACGCGCTGTGACATATGCGTACTTTATCAACAAGATAACCGATCTGGCGGAGACGGTATTTTTTGTGCTGCGAAAGAGCAACAAACAAATCACATTTCTACATGTTTATCACCATCTGCTAATGGTGTCTATGGTTTATTTGGTTATGCGTTTCTATGGCACTGGATCGCAATTTGCCCTAATGGGTGCTCTCAACACTTTCGTGCATACTGTGATGTATTTCTATTACTTTATATCGGCTAAGAATCCCAATTTGAAGAGCAGTGTCTGGTGGAAAAAGTACATCACCATAATTCAACTTGTTCAGTTTGTCATATGTTTGGTGCAGGCTGTTTTCATGTTGCTATTCAAACAGGACTGCAAATTTCCATTAATCTTGCAATACTTGCAGTTAACCCAAGCGATTGTTATGATATATATGTTTTCCAACTTCTATATTAAAGCCTATGTAAAACCGAAAAAACAAGAGAAGAGTATGTAACGTTGCTTGCGACGCTAATAAAGTATTGAATCAATGATCAATCTTATATAAAAACGAAATCAATTTTTACTCTTATTAATTACGGAACGCAAATTTTAAATTTGTACTTTTTAGATTCGCTATTTCAGTATCAAGCGGAAAGTGCAAAAGCAACAACGCAAAAAATTGTTCTTCCTTCTTAAACTAACACCACAAGAAAGTATTTGATTCAAATGTTTAAATAAAATTCAGATTCAATTCGTTAACTTTCGCCCTTTGATCCAAATTCTCTGGCTCTGACAAGCAGTATCTACAATCTGATTAAGGTGGAATACAATGGCATCTTCTTTGGAGTTGTGAGTACATCAAACACCTAATTAAAACTCCATAATAAGTTTGCAACATTTTCAGACATTTTACTATCTGCTTGTTTGGGTTATTTGGAATCCCCGCTGCATGGAGAACTTCCCCTTTGGAGACAAGCACAAAAATCTTGAGCGTTATGTGCACTTTGCATATTTCTTAAACAAAATTCCTGATCAAACAGATCAGTTTTCTGCATGTCTACCATCATGCCATCGTCTTGTTCATATGCTATGCAACAATGCGGTTGTATCGAACAATTCCATTGGATTTCTCAACTCCTTTGTGCAGGTGCTGTGATGTATTTGTATTACTTTCTATACGCTGAGCGACCGGGTGTTAAGGCCAGCATCTGTTGGAAGAAGTATATAACGATAATTCAACTCATTCAATTTGTTCTTGCCTTGATTCTTGCCTCCTATGTATTGATCTTCTCCAGCGGATGCGGCTCTCCGCGCTGCTTATTGATTTTGCTGGTTGTTCAATCGCTGCTTGACAAATTATATCACCTACATTAGAGCAGCACAGCAGAAAAAGCAAAAGCAGAGCTAGGCGACAAAGTTCAGTTAATTTAAGCTAAACATTCAAAATGCATTCACATTGAACCTGGGTGCATTATAATCCAGACCGGACCAACTCAATTGGATTAGCTTTAAGCTTGCTACATAAGACCATTTACTCAATTAGTAAATAAGCTTGTGCTGCATTGATTTTACATAATAAATATACTCGATCTATGTATAAATTCGCAATTCCCAACTCAATTTTTTATTTATTTACGCACTCTTTTAATTTGCACTCTTTGCTTTCTCTTTCTCTCTGTCTTTCTCTCGGGATATGCTGAGAAATGGTGGCAAAAAACGAAACGCAAAAATACTTTGAAGGCTTTGCTGTGCTAGAAATTAAAACACGTCGTTAATCGAGCTCATTCGCAAAGTAACATTAGACACACAAAGACGAAGCGTTACAACAATGCTCAACATATTCGATATTCCCACGCCTGGTATTATACAATCGACACAAATATCTAAATCGACATATATATTTCGATTGATCTACTCTACACAGATCCTCAACAATTGCCGCTGTCGAATTCACCGTGGCCCATCTTTCTCATACTCACCAGCTATTTATTATTTGTGCTCAAGTATGGCAAACAATTCATGGCAAATCGCAGGCCCTATAATCTACAAAAGGTATTATATGTCTACAATCTTGGCCAGGTGGCCTATAATGGCATATTCTTTGGCGTGGTAAGTGATCAGAGTTCAGAGATCAAAAAGATGCCATAAGTATTGTCTTTCTGCTCTTTGTAGGTGTTCTATTACCTTGTCATCGTGGGCATTTGCAATTTTCGCTGCATGGAGAATTTCCCCTTTGGACACAAGCATAAGAATTTAGAGCGTTATGTGCACTTTGCATATTTCATTAACAAAATTCTTGACCTACTGGACACCGTGTTCTTTGTGCTGCGCAAGAAGTACAGACAAATAAGTTTTCTACACGTGTATCATCACATTATGATGGTCCTCGGTTGCTATATGGTAATGCGATTCTATGGCACGGGAGGACATTTTAATGTGCTGGGTCTGGTCAACTCCTTTGTGCATACTGTGATGTACTTCTACTACTTTCTTTCCGCCTTATATCCTGGCATTAATGCCAGCATCTGGTGGAAGAAGTACATAACCATCACTCAGCTGGTGCAGTTTGTTTTGCTCTTCAGCTATGCTTCGTATGTTTTCATCTTCTCCAAGGGATGCGGCTTTCCCAAGTCTCTGCTCCTGGTGCAGATCGTTCAGGCCGTGGTCATGATGTACATGTTTGGCAATTTCTATATAAAGACCTACATCAGACCACAGCAGAAGGCGAAAGTGAAGTAGGCCAGTGGAGCATGCGTGGCATTTAAATTGCGTTGTTTTAATTATGCGAATAAATGTAATTTCAAGTGTCTCACTTAATTTAAAGTCGATTTGCATTTGGGTTGGAGTACGCAATCGATTCCAATGGAGGCAGTCTTTAAGCTCGCTTTTCGCATTCGTGTCGAGCAGACAAGACGAGTTAAGCACTGAGCACGGAAAAACAGCTGTAGGCAATCAAAGTGTGTGTGTGTGTGCTGTGCATTTGATAAGCAGGATACCGAGTAACATTGTGCAACGAGCGAGTGCACATAACAAGCTGACAGCATCTCCAACCCAATCCCAATCCCACAATTCCCAACTGTATTCAACTGCAAGTAAAGAGAGAGTGATAAGAAAGCCAGGAGCGTAATAACTGCAGCTAAAATCCATTGTTGTGCTGTGCTTTCAAATCCGAAACGAGTCAAAGTTAAGCCGGAAATTTGGAGTGCGTTTGTTTTACCGCCTCGCCTCGACAGCTGCAACAATTGCATTTGATGGTCGAGAAACAATTGCTGCAAATATGGCAAATGGCAATTGAAAAACAAAAGCTGAAATGCGAAATCCTTTTTCTTGTACTTTCACACTTTATGCGCTTAACAAAGACACCAAAAGCAAAGGCGTTGACAGCATAGCAAAAGGCGACAGCATTTCGAATAGAGGAAAGGGAATTCTGAGGTGTTTGCAGATGTCGATGAAGAAGGAGAAATGGAGAAATAACCGCATCGAGGTCATGAACGTGTATAAGCTTATTCGACATGGTCATTGGGTTGTGAATTGCACATCGAGAGGAATATACATATATAATATATATATACTATGTTTGTGGTTTTTATCTTGTGTGAGACAAAGTCAAATGGAAATCTACACACAAGTATATGTAGAAAAAGAAAAAAAAAACCCTTCAAGTTTCATTGATACGCGGACTGAAATCTCAAAAGGAAGATGCGAACCCATTGAAAAGTTTCCTTTCAATTTCACAAGCAAAATACAGCAAAAGCTCTTTGGCACTTTTCTTTTGCATTTAATCGGATTGTCGCATTTAAAGCGCATAACGAAAATAAATGTATGCATAGTGTATGTGTTATATATGTATATGGGATATGTCAGAAGGGATAGGGAATGACTTAATTGGAATTAATATGCTTACATAAATCCCATTTAGATCCAACAAGCTGCTGTTGCTGCTCCTGCTGCTGCCCTCAATTAATATATGTATACGAGTGCTCGTTGTAGTTTGAAGTAGACGCAGCTACAATGCACATAAACACACACAAACACACACACACACAGGGTTTTCTCTATAAATACGTATATATATATTTACGGTTACATCGAGTGTACAGTGTAGGAGTAGGAGTATAACTAGCAGGTACAAAGATGTGAATGCCGCTGGCAACTGTGCCATAATTTACACTCTATCGAACGATAACAAACAACCTGCATAATGTATGTCTCTTTATAACAACAACAACAACAACAACATCAACATGAGCTGCACTAACTGCGCTTTCAGTTACGCCCCCTCCTCCACTGCTCTTCTGGCTATTGAAACACAATGTTGTTATTGAACGATGGGGTCACAAAGTGGCACAAACAGCAGAGCTTCAAACGTGCGCGCTTGCACTCTTTGCTGCCTGCTGCATTATCCTTGAATGTTGGTTAAAAAGTACATGAAAGAAACGCTGTCACTCGACTGCGATATGTTCAAAGTCTCTCAGTGTGTCTGTGTGTGTGTGTGTGTGTGTGTGTGCACAAGGACAAGTTTCCAATCATACTGTGCGATGCAAAGATATGCTCTGAGCTCAGTCTGTTGCTTCCAGCGTCGGTTAATGGCGCTGCCAGCCAGTTAACTTGGCTCTCAAGGTGGCCAACAATTTGGGGGTTTTGCACATATGCATTTGCATTTAAATGATCATTGGAAAACATTCTTAACGCATATACAGCAGGTCGTATACGTAATGTATACTGCGTTATTGCGTATACGCACTGGCTTCATGGGCATGGCAATAAAATTTTAATTCTCAACGATTGATGGCCCGCACACGCATCAATGGCTGATCCTAAGTCCAACTCTCGTTGACAACAAGCAGCCAGCGACGCTGTGGGAGCGACAAAAAGCAAAGGGAGGGGAGGGAAGAAGAGTGCTTTTTGAGCAGGCAATACATTAAATTTTATATCGCACACAACACTTATTTGCATATGACTCAGCCAAAGCTTCATCCCACACCCACAAGCTGTCTGTAACATTGATTGGATTTGTTTGAGTTTTAGAGGCAGCTCTGCAAGGGGGATGAAAAAGGGGAGGGAAGGGAAGGAAGAGCTGCCGGATGAGGTTAAGTGCCTGGCATTTGGTAAATGCCAAAGAGCCTGCTCTGAAACTCGTGCTAATAATTTCCCATTTGCTCGGCCAAATTGCGGTTGCATCGTTTAATTTAATGTATGCCTTAATTATGCCTCTGTATCCATCCATTTAATTTTCTTTCTCTCACTCTCTTGTGTATTCCATATATGTACATCTCTTTATTTGCTTCAAACATGTGTGCTTAATGAAATGAAAGCAGCTTTTCAACTGCTCAACAACGCTCACATACCCTCTACACACAAAAAGAAAGGAAGACGACGACATTTCAATTGATTAATTAAAGCGAATGGCAAAAGTCAAAGAAATTAATGTAACTGCAATTTTGTTTGCACTCAATTGGTAATAGCATTTATTATTTGGTAGCAACTGCATCTATTCCTAGCCCCGGGAATGCTCAGTGACCTTTTGAGGCATGGCCTTCAATCGACCTGACATTTTAAATTGCAGCGCATGCAACCAGAAAACTCAACAATTTCAAGCTTTTCACAGCGCAACAAAAGCGCTGCTGCTGCATAGTCCACATATCGATAACACTTTTGCAAGTATTGATTTTATACATTTAATAGGTTCGGATTTCCACATAAATGATGACCCAAAAACTTCATCAATTTACGCAAAGTATTATTTTACTATATTATTTCATTAAAGTTGTTCATGAAAAAAAGTAAGCGATAATAAATCAATCAAAAAGAAATATTCATTTCTTAATTTAAAATTAAATTTAATCATGAAATATTTACCCAAACTATTTTAACTTAATTTTGAATGAATATTTTGCAAAAATTTAGATTGTTAGAAGGAGCAAAATTGTGTAAACCAAAAAGTGTAAACTTGTATTATTATTATTGGTACATTCAATAATATCTATTGTGGAAGTTATTGAAGAAACACTTTTGTTTAACAAAAACCTCGACTATAATCTGGTCACTATAAGCTGCTTTGACAGACAATTTGGTATATTTTATACTCTATGGTATATTTTGAATGTAGTCCAAGATCAACATACCAAATATAGCTTTCGGCATATTTTAGTATTTGAGTAGTCGGGCAAACTTGACTGTAGCTTTCTCACTTACTTTAATTAAACTCACTTTTTAGCCAGCTGAATATGATATCACTAAAATTAAACAAAATATTTTCCCCATATTTAGATTTGGATTATCACCGAAACTATTTTAATCATAAAAAGTGAGCTCAGCTTATTTATAAATTAATATCTACAAGTATTTAGTTCCATTTAAATAATGAAGTCAAATGAAACGAAATTGCATAATTGATAAATGATTGACGGACGTATATTTAGTTTATTTAATGATAAATTTAGCTTAATAAGCTAGAAATATATAAAAGAGTCGCTTACATATATATGTTAGTGGACAGTTGAATCATTTCCCTTACACTTTCCGCCGGTTGCCAACTGAGTAAACAGTTGCGGCGTTGTTTATAAAACATGCGACTAAATAAAGTTGTCGCCGCTGTTTGTGAATTATAAATATTGTACTCCAGCAAATAAATAAACAAAATGCACAATAGCAGTGCGCAATCTATGCAAATAAACACCGACGTGAGACATGAGACAGCAAGAGAGAGAGTGAGAAAGAGGGGAAAAGAAAGGCAGAATCTGTGGGGAATAATCGCAACATAATGCTGATTAAAATAGTATACACACAGAAGCATAAATGTTAAATAAATTGTAATCAAAATATAGCTCATAATTAAGACAATCCAGATTTTTAAATGCCATAAATATCCACAATGAAGCTGAATCCCCGATTGCGCTGACTCTTGAAATGAATCTCGGCAAAACTGGCGCCAGGTCCGCCACCACGAAGATGGGCATAGCCACCCTTGCCCTCCTTGATCTGATCCGTAATCACAATTTGCGTAATCTTACGCTTCAAATTGGACTGCGCATAAAAATACAAATTCAAATAAGTATAAAAATAAATAAGAGAGGAGGGGAAACCTGCACACCTGCTGCTTGTATTTGTATTCACGTGTGACCACGCGCAAGAATCTCGACTTTTCACTGATGACAACTCTCTCCAGATGCGTATCCCTGAACACCCGTGCTCCCCACGTTACGCTGTGACTCTGCTTCTTGTCATCTCCGTCGGCATGGCCAAGAGCCAACAAGGATATTAACACCAAACCGGCCAAGAAATAAACTTTCATTTTCGGCAATTTCAGATTCTCTTTCCCTGATGTGCGTTATAGCCATGGCTTATATAGGTCTCATAAACAATAGCTTAAAGTGCACAATACTTTTCAAGAACATTGTCATTGCATTTCCATTCTTTCCACTTTCTATATAATAGTCGGTTGAAATTGCGCAACTGTTTGCTATTTTTAACCCACTGAACGGATTAATTACTCATTCTCAAGGCAATTCAATGCCCTTTCCAAAATAATAAAGAAAAGTACGCACTAAATTGAATTTAACTTAATTTTATTTGAAATGCAGAGCTCTAGAGTCAAGAGTTTTAAAATCAATAAAATACATTAACTTTTTGAATTGTCAATAATTGAAAGGAAAATTCTATTCACACGTTTTATTAATAAGAACAAGATAGAAAACTACAGTCTAGTATGCTTTACTGTAAGATACCTGCTATCTATTTCAATATTCTACAAATATTCCAAAAACATGCCGCAAAAATATACCGAAGGCTATATTTAGTATATCGTTATATCAATACATTAAAAATATACCATAGACTACAAAATATACCAGACAATCAGCAAAAGCAACTAAAACCCGATAGCAGTAGGAGCTTTTTGCCTTACGACATACTTTTCTTAAATGACTTCCACATATTTTATCTGAACGCAAGCAAATCTGAAATTCTGAATACTGCAAATATTATTATACGTTCCAGAAACGAGTTAAACTCTTGCTATATTCTGGGCGGAAGTAGGCGACACAAGAATGTGAAACAACCTTGATATAATAAACTTTAATAAATCTGAATGCTAACTTGAAGACTTAATTAAAATTCAAATATACTTATAAGCTTATTTCAACAATTATTACTTCATCTACCTTTGCCTCAACTGCTGCCAGCTGTTGCTTTAGGTCTATTAAACCCCATTAAGCACTTGCACCCAGGGTACAACAATGCACAATTTGAAGTCAAGGAAAATGTCAGGGTTGCTAAATTCTTGGGTCTTTTGCCTCAAATCAAGCAACAAAATAACAAAAAGAAAGTGCAAAAATTAAACAAAAAAAAAACCGAAAATGAAAATACATAGAAAATACTAGGAGTGGGGGAAAAGGGCGTATAGAAAAAAAAAAAAAAAAGAATTCCTCACAGCGCATTAAACATGCAAATTTCGAAATGGATTACACATGAATACCTAAAATGCTGGCTTGGGCCAAGTCAGGAGAAGTCAGAGGCCATCTAGGGTCTGAAAAGCTGAAAAGGGAAAGAGAAGGGAAAGGAGGGGGGAAGAGAGATCAGAGTGAAAGAAAGATTGTTACATTTCTTGCTCTGTTCTTCGGTTCGGTTTCCAGTTTGCCAGCTGCTGCGGTGAGAAGGCGTTGCTTTAAATTTGCTTTAAGCCAAATATTTATTTAATTTTTGTTAGCTTCACCTCACACCCTCACCCCACTTCTGCTTCGCCTCCCCACACCTATCTCTTAGCGTACGCCCCGCTGCACAGATCCAATTTACTCAAGTACAAAGACCTTGTCGCGTATATTGTTGAAATTTTATTGTACAAACATGAGAACGTACAACATGTGCAAGTAAGTGAGTGTGTATGGATGTGTGTGTGTGTGTGGTTGAGCTTTATGGTTGCCACGTTGCTGTTTCTCATTTGTGTCTGTGGATTGGGGGGAGGCACAAAAACAAATTCTAAGCTTGCGACCCGTTGTTAAGTGTCTGTTGTGGCCAAGTGTGGGTGTGTGTGTGTGTGTGTTCGTGTGTCTGCATTGGTATGTTTTGGTGTGTGTGAGTACCGCAAAATAAAAACGATTTTTGGCAAACAAATCAGCTACACAAAAACCACAATACAATCACTGAAAACAAGCATTCAATGCCAGCTCAACAGGCCGCAGTTTTAATGCCCTTACACTAAAGAGCTCTTAAATAAATATTATCTTAAGCGAAGCATATAAAAGATATGTGCTGATATTTCAAATTATGTTAACTCATTAATAGAGAAGAAGGTAATAAACTTGATTAGTAATATTATTGGCTCTGAAGCCCGATTTTAAATTAAATTAACTTGAATATTTATACAAGAATAAATCACATTTTTACCCAATTATTTTACATAAATAATTTAAATTATATCAAGTCACTCATTAATTGAAGAGTCGTTCATATTTTCGCCTTTTAATATGTATTGTTCCACTCAAAGATTCAAAGTTATATATTGACTAACATTTTGACAAAGGAATAAATCACATTTGTGCCTCTTTATATTCATTTAATATTTATGTAATGTAACCTTGATTTGTTTTTCAAAAACATTTCTCCAAGTGAAGTGAATAGAAGCATTTAACTTTGACTAATAAAATAGCAAATTCAATTCAACATAATTGCGTGTAATTCAAATGCCGCCTGCTTACTTAATTAACCGAATAAAATACACTAAAACTTCGTATAATTAATTAGTTAATTCACTTTAAGCATTAAGATCCAGCTACAACACACAAAAGAAATTAGCCAAAGCAACAAAACCAAATTTGTGGGCGCTTTGGCATTAAATTTAATTGTTTTGGTTTTTTTTTTAGATTAGTTAGATATTAATTGTTTACAACATTTTCTTTGCAACGCCCACTTCCGCCCCTGCAAAGCGTAAAATATGAAATAGCAAGTGTAATAACTGCAGTATTTATGATTCCTGAATATTTGATTGCGATTGTAAAAGTTATTTAAGAAATACTTCTGTACGGCAATCGGGTTTATAATTACTTTTGATACTCCTAGTAAATTTCCCTTTTTCTATGGTTAAACTTTATTTGTCTTTTATGTATTTCTCAAATATTGCTAAGTCTTGTTCAAATTTCCCTCGCTGCCTTTGCTGTTTTATAGTTCGACTATAGGAAAATTGAGTCGAATAAAAATCGTAAAATAGAAACACGAGTATAAATATTTGTATTTTTTTTTGTGCTACCATAAAATAACAGCAATACAATTCCATTTTTATACCCGCTACCCATAGGGTAGAAGGGTATTATAACTTTGTGCCGGCAGGAAATGTATGTAACAGGTAGAAGGAGGCATCTCCGACCCTATAAAGTATATATATTCTTGATCAGCGTCAACAGCCGAGACGATATAGCCATGTCCGTCTGTCCGTCTGTCCGTCTGTCCGTCCGTCTGTATGAACACCTAGATCTCAGAGACTATAAGAGATAGAGCTATAATTTTTTTTCGACAGCATTTGTTATGATTGCACGCAGATCAAGTTTGTTTTAAATTTTTGCCACGCCCACTTCCGCCCCCGCAAATCAGAAAAAATCGAATAACAAGAGTAATAATAAAGCTGGAGTCCCGAATTTTGGGATATACATTAGAAACTATAGTCCTTGTGACTTCTGAAAGTTTGGTTGCGATCGGATCAAAATTGTGGAAGTTATTAAAGAAATACTTTTGTATGGGCTAAAACGCCTACTTACTAGGGGTCTCATTTGCTTTGGCCGACATTCTGGTATATTATGCCGTCTATGGTATATTTTGAAAGTGGTACTATACTGAATACCAAAAATATACCAAATATATCATTTGGTATATTTTTAGTATTTTGTAGTATTTTTGGTATATTTAGAAAATAATATCGCAATATTTTGCTTTTATTCAAAATGGGTAGCGGGTATCTCACAGTCGAGCACACTCGACTGTAGCTTTCTTACTTGTTATACCTTTATTTATGCAGCTTACATTTCAACATTGCACCAGGGCGATTGCTGCACATTATTTTTACAATTGTTGCATTTTATTTCATTGCATTTTAGTGCATATCTGTGTTTTGCAATTCTGTAAAAAGTCTCAAGTGATTCCAACTTACTCTCTATATACATATATATGTATATGTATGTGTTTATCTCTTTTATCCTTAGAGTATACAAGTATACACACTTAGTTGAATGTTTCTCTTTCATTCATTGGCTCAATTGTGTCGAGGCACTTTACTGTTAAAACGCTTTAAATAATTTTTAATTAAAACAAATGGCACTCGAAACAAAACACGCACTGCCAACACAAATCGACAGAGACAGTAAATGTAATTATATACACAGCGAAAAACAGAGAGAGAGAGAGAGAGAGAGGGAGTGGAAGAGAGAGAGAAGAGATAAAAGAGAGCACGAATTACGTGTTGTTTGTGCATGAAATCAAGTGTTGGTTGCTGGTTGCTGGTTGCTGCTTGCTGTTGCCGTCGTTGTCGTCGTGCAACGCCAACTACGCACACATACCTACAAATTAACAACACCTGCAGCAATACACACACACACACACACACACACACATAGAGTTACACAGAGAGTGTATTCGTGACAAGTTTGAGACAAAACAAACAGCAGTCTCAACTTCATTTGCTTTTGGTGTTTGGTGTTTCTGGGTGGCAGCAACAACATCGAAAGCAGATGCCGACAACAGACGAGAGAGTAAAAGAGGAAAACAGACTTTTCGCACCCGCGGCACTTTTCACGCCACACACACACACACCTAAAGTGTAAAAAAGATAGAGAAAGCCATTAGCTAGCAGAGAAGCAGCAGCAAAATGAACGCATTCAAACGGACACTGAACACAAATGAAAAGTTAATTCAACTTTAACCCAAGCAGTTTGCTCATAAAAGATGACCAAGCCCGCCTCACTAATTCACCCTCTTTCTCTTTCTAGCTTTTTATCTCTCCCTCTCCACTTTAATAACAGTTATTAGTTTCATATTTGGACTGACAGAGCGTAGCACGAATTCCTAATTGTGCCCTGTAATCTGCGGCATTTGTCATACTCGTTGTATTCCAAATTCCAATTCCTCTACTCGGCCATTCACAAACACTTGCCGCTTGCCGCATGCCACATGCCGCACATACCACATGCCCACGCAGTTTGATAAAATCCACTTAGCTTCTGTCTGGTCTTTTCATTTTTTTTTCTGTTGTTGTTGGGTTAAGGCAGAGTCATGCTCTCGTTCTCATTCCCTTCTGGCTGGCATCTTATAGCCAAAACTCAATGGCGTCATTTTGCTGCCGTTGTTGTTGTTGTTGTTGACTGCGGCAAGCGCCATTTGCTCCTCTTGTTGGTGTCTCTGTCGTGTCCGATTTTATTTTCTCTTTTTTGTGTGTGTTTGACAATATCAAAGTTGAACGACGCGTCGCGTCACTTTGCCACTTACCACTTGCCACCACTTGTCGGTGGGGAGGGGGGGCAAGGCCAAAGACTGAGACTCAGGCTGAGCGACTGAGCTGAGCTCAGCTGCAAATAAATGCCATTTAAGGCCTTAGTATGCTAAACGACATTAACGTGGCGCCCAAGTGTCAGTTAACGCCTGTCAGACACAACAGTCGCAATCGCAACAGCAAAACCGATACAAACGGAACGCAACAAAAAGCTGAAGCTGAAGAAGAGAGACGTGTGTGCTCAACTTTTCTTATTTCCCCCCACAAAAAACAAATTTGTGCTACGATATTACGCATACGCCACATGCGCAACAAAATATATAAAGCTTCAACAGGCAATTTGCGCTGTTGCATCAATAAAATGCCGAAAATTGTAAATCTATTTAAATACATGTGATGGAAAAGCAGGCAAACTTGAATTTTCCGGATTTATGAAATAAATCTTCAGCGTAAAATTAGTTTGATTAAGCAACAGCAATAACTGTATGCTTCTGAAATAACTAAACTAAATCTAGTTTAATAAATAACAACTGCAAAAAAGTGGATTTGAGCCAAATACAATCACAACTATTGAATTGTACAATATTACGTATACGTCACATGCGCCATAAAAAAACAGCTTCAATGCGCAATTTGCACTGTTGCATCCATAAAATGCCAAAAACTCTAAATCTCTTTAAATAGATGATAGAAACTCTAAAATCTGGAAAAACAAACAACAAAAATGAAGTTCATAAGCCAACAATTGAATTAGAGAATTTGTGAAACAGAGTTTGCATTAAAAGCGGCAAAAAAAAGTGGATGCTTAAATAGCAACTGCAATAAACGGAGTTTGGAGTCCAAAGTCAACCATAACTCGCAAATTGCACCAAATTACGTATACGCCATATGCGCAAAAGCAATTTCAACAAGCAATTTGCGTTAATCAAACAACAATTGAGTTTGCGGATTTATGAAACAAAGCAAAAGGCACTAAATTAGAAATAACTTTATGCCTCTTATGATAATGACAAAAATTACTAAAATGTGCTTAAAATAACAAATTTGTAATTTTAAAATTGCACCACGTTTTCTGTTGCTTCTTTAATTTTATTAAATGTCGGATAATTGTAACTGTAAAACTGTAATCAAACAGCAACAAAAGCAACAACTGCATGTGTCTTTTATATTTAAACAAATTCATTTATTATAATCAATACCTGTAAGTATAAGTACAACATTATTTTTCCTTTATAAACTCGATAGCATTGTTAAAAATATGCAACTTTGCTGCAGTTGCTATTTCAAGTGATTTAAATGGAGTTGATCTAAAGTCAACCACAACTATCAAATTGCATTATGTTTTCTGCTGCTGCTTTTGGCTTGGTGGCTTGATGAGGCAACAAAATGGTGGCAAGCAGCTTGTCAATTCTTTCATTGTGCTGCCTCGTTATCCTTGTGTCACTTGTGATTCAAAGCTGAGAGATTGTGGTCAGAGGGCGGTTGACTTAAAGACGGAGGCGGCTTCAACAATGTGCGCTGTCATTGTGCCAGTTAAAAGCAAATTGCCACAAATGTTGCACAATGCATTCGTGTGTGTGTATGAGTGTGTGTGTGTGTGTTAGAGTCAGAGACTCGACAGCTCGTGGCTCGCGAAAGTACGACTGACAGTTTCAATGAATGCGAAATTTCTTTGGCTGAGCAAATCAGAGCTTGGCCGCAGCAATGTTGACTTGCCGCACAGCACAGTACAGTTGATGTTGCAGTTGCTGTTGCAACTTCTTCAGCTGCTGCTTTTCTCGCTTCGCATGCAAATTGGCCTTTTGGCATTTTGGTTTTTTTTTTTGCTTTCGTTCTCTGCGATAAGGCAACTAGTATAGCTAACTGCCACTCGAGACAACGTTGGTTGTGCTGCATGTGCCGCAATTTCAGTTTAGAGTCAACAATAAAAATTTCGTTTTTGGGCAAATTAGTTTTCATATTTAATAGTGCATACAAAGTGTCACGTGGCATTAAACTAAGAACTTTAAGCTTGAAATGGCAATTGAAATTGCCTGCCGCACATGCCACATGCCGCATGCCACATGCGACCTGCCAACTGCCAACTGCCAACTGCAAACTGCCAACTGTCAACAGGCAACTGTTTGCCCTGTGCTGCAACACAAACACGAAGAGGCACAAGGATCTGGATTCTCGCAGTTCCTTGGCGAAAAGTTGGACAAAAATTAGACGTGGCAAGCAAGTAATGGAGACAGCAAATGCTTATTATTTGCATAAATTGCGCCAGCCACACACACCTGCTAACCGTCACACACCTACACACACACACACACACACACACCTAGCTAGAGGTAAAGTTTTTTATTCGAAAAATGCAAATTGTGTTGGAAATTTAAATGTCAGCTAACAATTCACTTGTTAAACTCACATTAACAACACAAACTGTGGCAGCCACAAGCGTGAGTGGCTGCCACTGTTGCTGCTGCTGCTGCTGCTGCTGCCACATGCAGCCACCGCAGCTAAGCGAGAAAATTTCGTTGCTCATGCGCCGCGTGGTACGCAGCGCAATTCGTTGCGGCTGCTTTGCGCTTAATCGAAGAAATTGGCAACAGCAAATGCGAAAAAAATTGCAGCTACCCTTTAAAGAGAAAACATAAAAGAAAGCTACAGTCGAGTATGCTCGACTATGAGATACCCGCTAACCATTTATAATGAAAGCAAAACAGTGCGGTACTAGTTTTGAAAAATACCAAACTAATATACCACGAAAATACTAAATATATAAAATTATATAATTGGTATAATGATAGGTATTCAAAATATACCATAGAGAATATTAAAATACCGCAAAAGTCTTAAAATATACTTAGGCTTATATTGGAAATATTGGTATAGTACTATATTCAAAATATACCATAGAGTGCAAAAAATACCAGATTGTTAGCCAAAACAATTAGACTTCAAAGTACGCGTTTTTTTTTATACAAATAACTTGTACAATTTTTATCTGAATTAAAGAATCTGAAATACTATAGTTTTTATTGTATATTCCAAAAATCGCGAATCTGTCTCCAAAATTATGATTTTTATTTAATTTTATCGATTTGGAAAAGTATCGCAAACTTGATCTGCGTGCAAACATAATAAATGTTGTCAAAAACGAATGATAGCTTTATCTCTTATAGTCTCAGAGATCTTGGGATTCATACGGACTATCTATATATGCAACGCTTATCAAGAATATATACTTTATGGGATCTTATCTGCTTATCTGCTTATCTCGGCCTGTTACATACACTTGCCTGCCTATCAAAATTCTTCATGCAACTCCGTGTGCATTTTGTTGCCTTTACAGGGTAAACAAATAGCTAAGCTAAGGCGGCAGCTTATCATTATTTTTCCACTTCTTGTGCTCCTTTTTTTTGGCTTTTTTTTCTGTGTGGGTTATTCTAAAGCGAGGCTAAAAAACTTGGCACACAAAACTTTTCACTTTGTCGTGCTGAATGCGAATGCGGCTTTGCTTTCCTTCTTCTTCTTCTTTTTGTATGTTGTTGTCTTTGTTGCACGTTGTTATTGCTGTTGTTGCTGTTGTTACTGCCACTGATGGTGGCATGCGTAACAGCTTTGGTTTTGCTATTCGATGTCAATTTAAAGTTTACTTCGTTTTTTCTCATTGTGGCCGGATAAAGTTTCAGCGCAAAAAGTTTCTCGCATTGTTCGGGACGCAGCTGCCGGCTAGAAAATCGGTCCTGGGCACGAGAACGAGACCGAGCCCGGGCAAAGGGCCAGGCTAAGGATAAGGATATATAGAAGGCCAAGACTGGGGCCAAGACTGGGGCCAAGACTAAGGGCTAAGCTAGGTGGCATAATCGATTTGGTTTTGCGCTTTGCTTTGCTTTGCCCATTGCCGTTGCCGTTGCCTCTGCTTTTTCATTTTAATAACTTTTTGCTGCCCAGCGCAACAAAAGTGTGTGGCAACAATTACGTGCGGCAAACAAGCCAACAGCAACGGCAAACTGCAATCGACAATGGCAACAATGGTGTGGCAACAACAGCACCAAAAAAAAAATAGCATAAACGTGAAAAACGGATGGACAAACAAAAAAAAACGGAACTAGGAGCAAGGTAAGAAAGAGTGAAAGAGCAATGCCAAATTGGGTTAAAGACTTCGCGCGTTGCGTTTGCTTTCCCTTGACATTTGGCGCCAGCTTCGAACTTTCCTGGGTGTGAGTTTGTGGCAGGTGATGCTGCCGCTGTTGCAAGTTTACGCCCCATAATTGAGGCACGCGCCACAACAAGCGCGGAGTGCAACAACAAACCGTGATTGTCCCGAATATTTTGGCAAACAACTCTCCAATGAATTTGATTCATTCTCTTTCTCTGTCTGTTTTGAGCGATTCTCTGTGGATAGTTTTGGCGCAATAACTGTAAATTTATAATTCATAATTCGCATTTAATCGTTAATATTTCATAACAGCTAATTTATTTAGATTAAACAATACAAAAGCCGCAGGAAAATGGCTTGGAAACCATCCAAAAAAAACCACACACACACACACGCACACAATTCCATTTATATTTCAGCTGGCTGACAGTTTAATTCAATTGAAGTTGATTAAAAATTAATTTCAAATTAAATGTGCGCTCAATGAAATTGCCAAAGTGCGAGCGGAAAACGAAAAGGGAAAGGGAGAGAACTCATAAGAGATTATTGACATCAAATGTCAAGGGTAAATGAGGTAGTTAAAAGCTGTCAGCTAACGTAGAAATTCGACACATTTTTGCCACAACTGACCCACTCAGCCATCGAGTCACCCTGTCACCGTGTTACCCAAGCCACCCTGTCACCCAAACCATCAAACCACATGGCAAAAGTTGCCACACACAAACACACACACACACATACACACTCGCAAATACAATATTGAGGAACTTATACAATGCTGACTAATAAGTACACGAGGCAGCTCAAGCGGAAAAGGAAGTTGTTCCAAAGTCCGTTGAAATCAATTTTAAAGGTAAACTTGTTACAAGTTACAGCAACAACATTCGAAACACACAGAAACTAATTGCAATGCTCATTATACCCCGTAATTGCTGCACATTCCAAGGAGGGTGGCCCCAAGCATTTACGGATTATTAGCTCAAGTTGTAAATACAATATTGTGCCTAATAAGCCAATTAAGGAATAATGCACAATAATTTCAAAAAATGCCTAATAATAATACAATTATGCAATATTTTTATATTTATTTATATGCGTTTCTAACTTATCAAAAATGTATAAAAATAACTATAGTGGAAATTGTTTGCAGAAATTAAATACAATACTCATGATATATACATAATGTATACAATTTATCAATACTTAAAATTGAAAATATTATAGAGAAGTGCAGAAAAATGTACAAAAAATTTGAGTGTCTACAATGTCTTTGTTTTAATTTGTAGACCTCCATTTGCAAAATTAATAATAATACAATTTTTTGCTTTTAACTTTTTGGTTAATCATTCTACTAATTCATTATGCATTTAACATGCCAAATTTGTTGATTTTATTCACTTTTTAATGCACTCAAAATTGTGATGTTTTAGTTAGCTATTTTTTTTTTTTTTGTATTATTTTTAAGCTGTTGTCATTTTTACTTTTGATGATGCATCATTTATGAATCCTAAGTAATATAAAATGCACATTATTTAATTAAATTGAATACTCATCTCATCACTTTTAAAGATTCCTTAAATTGATATAGGAAAATTTCGAAGCACGCATATTTTAGGTAGATTTCATTCTCTATAAATTATATTGAAATTTGTTGAAAGTAGAACACACAAATAAATGCTACAACGTTGAGCTAACAAATCAAATATAATAATGCAATTCGAAAATTCAATTATGGCAATTAGCAACTGCATTTATTTCTGTTATGTCAGATTGATCCACTGATATTTATCTGAATTTATGCTGTGTGGCAGCAACTTTGGTTCAATGTGCTGCTAATAGAAGCGCATACATTAGGCTGCTCATGTAAATATGTATGTTTAGCAAATACACATAAATATTGTGGCTGTCATCACAAATCAGTGGTCTACGAGGAATAGCTCAATTAGTTACAATTTCATAATGAGAAATGCGCAATGTCATAAATTACCCCCCACAGAAAAAAAAAAACAATTTTTCGTTCCATATATAATATATAGATATAGTATAAGCTTTAATACCCAATTTAGTTCGGAAAAGTCGGTAATGGTATAAAATTCCCATAAGCACAATTCATTGGACAATTCTATTTCATCTACGCAACCAAAATTGAATATGTGTTTGCAATGAAATTGCCAACAACATGCAATTAAATATTTATTTATTAAATTCTACGGGTAATCTGTCCGACGAGCAGAGACAACTTTTGCCAATTTCAGTTGCCAATTTGTTGTTGCCAAAGCTGTTTCTATACCCGCCACACGTAGAGTAGTGGGGTATAATACTTTCTACCATCTCTGACTCCATAAAGTGTAAAAATTCTTGATCATGTAGAGATTAAATGGGAATTGTAAAATTTATTTAATAAATAAACCATCAATTTGGTATATTTTTAAAGTTATAGTATAATTATATACCAAATATATCTAAATATACCGAATGTTATAATATTATAGTATATTTGTAGTATATTGTTGCTTTGTGCCAGAAGAAGAGAAACATCTATAACTCCATACAGTTATTCAAGAAATAATCTGACACTCTGGTATATTTTGTACACTATAGTATATTTTGAAAGCATTAGTACCTTTTTAGTATATTAATTTGGTATATTTGTAGACTAATGTCACACCGTTTTGAAATTATTGAAAATCAGTAGCGGGTATCTCACAGTCGAGCACACTCAACTTTCCCACTTGCTGTTGTTGTTGTTAATGGGCCTTCGAAACGTTGTTGCATTGAAAGTTGCTGCCTGTATAACTGTGGCTGTTATCGATTGTTGTACACACACATGTACATATATATGTATCTATATGTGTGTATGTGTGTGTGTGTGTGTGTGTGTGTGCGTGTAACACTTACATATGTAGAAGTGTACGTGCTCCAGATGCGCCCCATTAGCGTCTCGCTCCTCGTTCCTTGGCAAAAGTTTTTGCGAAATTTATTTGCCTCATTTTGTGCACATTGTTTGGCTGTTGGAATCTGCGTGTTGTGGCACGGTAAAGTTGCAACGCTTGCAGCAGCAATTAAAAGCCAGTTCCCCTATCCCTAGCCCCTTCCCCTATTACAACTACATCTACATCCCTTTATAACGCACTGCACTTTAATGAACTCCGCCCGAAAAACTAAGTTTGCTACTACAGCTAATGGCAATTTATGTGCGTTAATAATCGCTTAAAAATCTAAGAGAGAGAGAGAGAGAGCGAGTGAAAATCATGTGAGCAAGAGAGCGAGACGGCGGCATAAATTACCCGCAATTTCCAGTGAACGTCTACAATCAGCGTTATCAAAGCCATTTAATTCTCATAAATCTGGCAAAAGTTGTTAAAAACCCATTTAAAACTGTCACCATAATGAACGCTTCGCATATCCAGCACTTTGATTCACCATCTTTCCACTTTCTTTCGCTTTCTCTTGCGCTTTTCTCTGGCTTGTCTTCAACTTGGCTGCAACTGCAAAAATGGCTGCTGTTGCAGCTGCAGCCAAGCAAAGCGGCGGCTGCCGCCATCCTGACAGTTGTCTTCCTTTCGCTGGGGATGTTAATTAGAAAACTCTTGAAAATTATTAAAAACTTTCGTGGCTGTCAGTCGGACCAAAAAGCGAGCGAGTGAGAGTTGTCAACTTTTGCTCTACTCACAACTCGACTCTGTCCTAGATACTTAAAAACTTTGCACAGGTTCCTTCCCTTGTCGTACGAAACGTATTATCAATTCCTTTGCCGCTGCTGCTGCTGCTGCTGTTACATGATACTCGTCGTCAACGTATACGTAATATTTCGTATGTGACAAGTTTCATAATGAAATACTTGATTGCCAGTGCAGCGAGATACTTTAAGCTCCCCAACAGCAGCAAGCATCAGAGCAATAACAGCATGCAAAAGCGAGTACACGCCAAAGTTCAGCTGCAAGTTGAATTGCATTTGCAAATGCATAAATTATGATACACTTACAACTGTGGCAGCTATGCGAGAGTTGATAGTTTTTACGACCAGCCCGATTGTCGGCGTTGCCTGCCAGCTACTTTTATTACTTTCTACGAATCACTTTATGCGCTTAATGACGGGCTTCATTCTCATATTCTCTGCTTGAATAGTGTTCCTAAATGCATAAACTAAATTGCATTAAATTAACTACATTTCGTTGCTGGTTAAATTTTGCCGAATGTTTATTTTTCTATGCGACAAACATAAAAATGTTCTCTTACTTTTACTAACATAAATAAATTATGGCTAGGAAATAGCTCTCTCATAGTTTAAATGGAATTTAAAATGCAGTTGCAACTGTTTATTTTCTTTATACGAAAAATGTAAATATTTGCATTAAATTTGCTAACTTTTTGGAATTTTTTGTCAGGTTTTCAAATTAGCGTTGAGTTTATTTATTTTAAATAAGTTTTGGCATGCTTGAAGCTAAAATATTTGACCACACTATAACTAAAATAGCCAAATGATTGCTATCAAATAATTATATAGTTTAATGAGTTACTCTTCCTTTAAAATGAAATGTAAAACATGCATTGCAGCTGTTTATATTCTCATAGGAAATAAGTAATTATTTCGCATGAATGCAAAAGTTAACATTGCAACTTTCATTCTTTATAAAAGTTTTGCTCTACTTTAAGTTCATATATGTTCAACATTATAGTGTTAATATATTAATTATTTAAGATAATCAATTGCATGACCTAATATTGAGTTGACGCCATTAATCACAAATAATTTAAGGCCAATCAACTTTGATTAATTGGCAAACTAACACAAATTCAATAGAGTTCAAGTAGAAATAAGTACGCTCATTATAAATTACATTTAATTTCCCCAAGTTTTGCTCAAAACTTTCTGCACAATTTCTATTGAGCACTGCGCAATTGAAGCTTTGCAAATTCAATTAGATAATTGCCACACAAATTTCAAATGTAAATGAGCAATAACACTTTCATTGTTTTTGCGTAATACTTTTTGTCAAACACACAATAGTTTTCTCAATGCTCTAATAGGGATTTTAAACAATTTTCCATTCGACGTATTTCACCCCTTTTTTGAATATATGTGTTATTGTCGTCAATTTGACGCTTCATTCAGCAGTTTAAACATACAATAAGCAGTCAGTTACTAATAAATAGAAACATAAATAATTTGCACTTGCTGCCAGAGTGTATGTAATCTAAAATGCGACCTTCTAGAGGGTCTGTTGTATCAAGTTCAAATGCAAATGCACTTAGCACCTTTTATTAGTGCCAATTAAGTGAAATTCTACAAATAGACGCACGTCTAGATAAAGATATACATACAACTGAACCAGACTGAACCAGATAAGCCGGAAAAACAATTTCACAATGCGACAAACACATCTCGAGAATCTCAAATCTCTGCGGTTATAGTCGATGTGCGGTATTCAGTGGCTTTCGGTGACATCAGTCGACTGTTGAATCTCAAAGTGTGCAGTGCCTAAGATGTCGCAGACTAAGATAGAAATCACAACCAAGGAGAAGGAGAAGGAGAAGCCCAAGGAAGAGTGGGGCAATGGGCTGGAGTTTCTCTTCTCGTGCATCTCGTTGTCGGTGGGCTTGGGAAATATTTGGCGATTTCCATATATTGCTTTTCAAAACGGCGGCGGCACCTTTGTCATACCCTATTTGATTGCCTTGCTCGTCATTGGACGCCCGGTTTACTATTTGGAGATTTCGTTGGGACAGTTTCGTGGCAGCGGCGTGCTGCGTGCCTTTGATATGGCGCCCATACTCAAGGGCGTGGCAGCGGGTCAAGTGCTGGCCACCGGCGCCTCCATCACATACTATTCATGCATAATGGCTTTGACGCTGCGCTTTCTGTTGGCCTCGTTCAGCTCGCAGCTGCCCTGGAGCAGCTGTCAGGAGAGTTGGGGCAGCGTTTGTTACGATGGCAGCTCTGCCCTCAATGCCACTGGCAAAATGTCGCCTGCTCAGCTTTACTTCGAGTGAGTGTCTCAGAGTGTCTTACTGTCTATGTGTGTATGTTTGAATATATTTGTTGCTTTCTGCAGACGTGAAATACTGCACGAGTTGCCCAACATTGACGATGGCTTGGGCATGCCCAATTGGCAGCTGGTTGCTTGTCTTGCGATTGCCTGGCTGATCATTGGTGGCGTCCTCATACGTGGCATCAAGAGCAGTGGCAAGGCTGCTTATTTCCTTGGCGTCTTTCCCTATGTGGTGCTCCTCATCCTGTTGCTGCGGGCTGTGACGCTGCCTGGTGCCTGGGATGGCATTGTGTACTTCTTTAAGCCACAGTGGCGAGAGCTGCTCAATCCTCTGGTTTGGTATGCGGCTGTCACACAGGTCTTCTTCTCGCTGGCCATTTGCTTTGGCACTCTGATCACCTACGCCTCCTACAATAACTTTAACCGAAATGTTTACAAGTAAGTAAAGTTCTTGTTTACTTCACAATATTGAATCGTTCTTGAAAAAAGAATTTTGTATCATATTTCGTTCAGCTTTAGCTTTTTACCTTTGAGTAAGAAATATTTGTTTATTCGTTCTCGAAAAAAGATTCAAAGTAATGAATGAACAAACACAAACACTAACTAACACATTCTTCTTCATTAAAGTAAAGTACCTTAATTAAAATTACCTGATTACTTAAAGTGAAAAAACTGATTAAGTACAGGTTTATCGATTCTTTATTCTTCAGTTAAATTTTGTTTCATGGTTCGTTCTAGTTTTTATTGGTTACATTTTAGTTTAAACGAGCCAATATTTCTTATTCCTTAAAGTGAACAATCGAATCGAATAAGTTAATTCATTTTTAATTTAGTTTATTCTTGTTTAGTTGTTTGCCTTTAATCTTTAGTTCCTGTTAATTGAAGAACGCTCTTCACTTTTTCTGTTTCGCTTATTTTCTTTAAACTTTTTCGATTACTTCTGCCACAAATAATCGTATGTTTAAACATACAATAGTCAGATAATTAAAGTGGTACAATTATTATGTTGCTTTCCTTAAAAAAATCACAAACAACAGCATCGAATGAAACAGGGAACTAATGAAAAGGAACAAAAAGAACAACCTAGTTAACTAGGCAACGAATGAAACAGGGAATATGATGGAACAGAACAATAATAGTAACCAAGTATCCTAAGCAACGAATGAGGCAGGGAACAAAATGGAAAGGAACAAATAGATTGTTCCAGTTTACTAGGCGACGAATGAAACAGGGAACAATATAGAAAGAAACAACAAGAACAACCTAGTTTCCTAAGCAGCAAACGAAACAGGAAACAAAATGGAAAGGAACAAAAAGAACAAGCTATTTAGTTCACTGAGCCAACGTATGAGATCAAAATGGATAAAAACAAAAAGAACGACCTTCTTAACTGATAAAAAATGAACAAGCCTTCTCACCGAATTAAACGAAGTGAACAAAATACAACTCTATCACATAATTAATCATATTTTCTACTCCACAGCGACATTGTCATTATTACCACCATGGATTCGTGTTCCTCCATTATCGCGGGCTGCATCACATTCGGCATACTGGGCAACCTGGCCAAGCAGACGGGCATCACGGACATTGGGAGCGTGGTGAAGGGCGGCGCTGGCTTGGCCTTCATCTCGTATCCGGATGCCATTGCCAAGTTCGAGTATGTGCCACAGGTAAGGTTTCGAGAACGCCGTGCGCCTTGTGCGCTTTAAAGCACAACTACCTAAAGATGTTCGCGGTCCTTTTCTTCCTCATGCTTTTCGTCTTAGGCATCGGCAGCACTGTCGGCATGGGTTCCTGCATTCTGCGCGTCATACGCGACCAGTTTGGGAAAAGAGCGGGACCAAGTTGGGCGCTTGCTGGCGGTCTGGCAACGCTGGGCTTTTGTGTGAGCATCGTCTACATGACACCCGGTGGACAATTCATACTCAATCTCGTAGATTTCTATGGTGTCTCCTTTACCGCTTTAATACTCGCCATTGGCGAACTCTTAGCTGTTGCCTGGCTTTATGGTAAGTCTTCACTCCTTTCGTTTGCTTCCACACTTTGACCGCATTGCTTCTCAATTCGCAATTAACAGGTGTGCGACGCTTTTGCGCTGATATCAAGTACATGATGGGCATCGAGACCGGCTGGTATTGGCGCATCTGCTGGGCTTTTATTACGCCCGGACTGATGACCGCCGTCCTTGTCTATATGCTGTTCGACATGTCCGCCCTCACGTACAAGGGCGTGGCATATCCTCGACTCGCACACGGTAAGCCAATTAGTTTTATTACTCAGCTAGCAGCAAAATCGATAGTTTGGATTCACAAGTACTTTGTTCATAACTTTATCTGTCTTTATCTTTTACGTGTTTCTACGTAGCGAACTTGAAACATATTTGTGTTTTTCTAGTTACAAAGTAATTTCGTTGTTAGTTTATTTTTCGCAGCACCTTTACAAACATTGCAAAAAATATTTAACAAATTTTATAGAATGGTTTCTCAGTTTCTATTATCGCGAAAGTTTCTATTATCAGAGCACGCTATATCTAAATATTCTCAATTTCAATACCATATAGGAAGCTATGGGCCTAAAAATATACGCTTTATTTAACAAGAATTTCAGTTGTAAAACTTTTTTAAGTCAAATAACTAAACATATTAACACTAAGTTAGTTCCAGCCCAGCACTAACTACCTAAAGTATTTATTTAGTATTTATTTAACTACTAAGAACTATTTAGTATTTTCCATGTAGTATATTAGTACACATTTAGTATCTTTAAAAAACATAAGTTGCAGTTAGAGTGCAAGAAGTGAGACATCTTTTTCAGACAAATGCTAAACAAATCAATACAAACTTAGTTGCTGGCCAGTTCTACTTACCTACCTATAGTATTTATTTAGTATTTATTTTACTACTACTAGGTTATGTAATGAGAATTATTTAGTATTTTCTAAATATTGGATCAGTAGTAGATTCGAACACTTCTTTTCAGTCAAATAACTTAACAAATCAAGACTAACTTAGTTGTAGGTTCTACCTAACTACCTATAGTATTTATTTTACTAATAATATACTAGGATACCTTACTAAAAATATATATATATAGTATTTTCTATATAGTAGATTAACACACATTTAGTATATTTTAAAATTAATTGCAGTTGTGACACTTATTTTTAGTCAAATCAAAAATCCCAACTTAATTGCAGCATAAATTGCAGACAATGAATTACAATTACAATTTGTTTCAATTTATCTTTTAGTGTTTGGCTGGTGCCTGTCTGCCTTCGGTCTGCTGCAGCTGCCCGGTTGGGCCTTGTACGCTGTCTACCAGCGCCGCAAACAAACCGCAAACAGCAGTTTGTGGCAGGTGAGTTTGTCAACTTAACAGTCTAATTAACCATCGAGAGTTGAAATCGTATTTTATTTGTTTTTTTCCCGTTTTTGCACACAGCGAATTCGCGCAGCTTGCCAACCCGATGAGAGCTGGGGACCCGCCAATGCACAAGTGCCACTCGAATAGCTGACGTTGCGTATACGTAATGTGTTTGTTTTTGTGAGAGAGCAAGCAAGTGCTTAGTTTAGAGTTTAGAATGCGTACAATAAAATTGCACACTTTTGGCATTGGCCATAAAAGCACTAAAAATACTCGAATGCGGGAAATATATTGCGTTTTGCGGCGGGGAGGGCGGGGGTTAGGCAAAAGCAGTCAGCACATTAACTCAAATGGATGAAGAAAGGAAAGAGAATGGGTGTGGAGGCAGCTGCCAGGAACAGGCAAACAGGCAAAGAGAGCGAGTCAACCGAGTGTATAGCAATGCTTTTAATTACCCCAGGGCGCAGCCTGTGCCACATCATGCAGCATGCGGCATGCAACATAGAAGTCAATGGGCGGACAGCAAGTGCAACTGCAACTGAAGCTGAAGCTGCGCTTTGTTGTGTGTGTTGTTGTGTGTGTGTGTGTGTGCTTGAAATGCCAGACATGTCGGCAATGCGGAAATGCGCAAATATCAAATGAAAACAAGCGACTAAAGTGAACGGAACGTAAATAAAACATTTTCCTAGCTGTTGTTCAACGTGCTCATTTAGTCAGTGTGCGACAGAGAGAGACTGAGAGAGAGAGAGAGAGAGAGAGAGAGAGAGAGAGAGAGCGAAAGGGAGGCAGCGAGTGAGTTGTGAAGTTGCGTTGCTGCTGGGCAACAAATCAAAATGGCGTTCAGCTCGCATACAACTGTACAAGTTTCTATCATTGTATTAGTGAATGCGTGTGTGCGAGTGTGTGTGTGTGTGTCAGTGTGTGTGTGTTAGTGAGTGACAAAGTTGAAATGTAAATATGCAAAAGCGAAGCGTGCGAAATGTTATTCAGAGTTTGTCGTCCATTTTGCCAGTGCAACGCTTTCAGCATATGACAAACAGTGTGTGTGTGTGTGTGTGTGAATGTGTGTGTAATATGTGTGCGTGTGTGTGTGCGTGTGTTATAGCGCGCATCAGTTGTCAAAAAGTGACAGTGTTAAATTTTTTCATTTACCCCCAGCTCCTTTCCTTTTTAACCCAGCCAGGCTAACGTCCTTTTGTTGTTGCCGCTTTCATTTGCAATGCAGACACCAACAACAACAACAACAACAGCAATAGTAACAACAACAACAAAGAGAATAAGAAGCAGAAGCAGAGAGACAGCAAGTACAACAACAACAACAAATTGAAGTGTATGTTGACTTTGACTGACGCGTTGTTAGCCGTGAAGTGTGTGTGCCCAGCGACGTCACAGCCAACTGGCATTGCGTGCCTTTCTTGGCTGACACACCCACAGCAACCAACACACACTCACACACAAACACACACAAACACACACACACATAGAGGCATCTATTGATAGCATTCAAGAATACCCTGTATCAAAAGAGTTGCCGAACAGCTAAAGTAAAGTAAAGCTTAGGTACAAAGTTAATGAAAAGAATTCATTGTGAATATTATTCACAGGGTATCTTTCAACAGAAATCAATCATTGAAATATATCAATATTAATGTCTCTTTAATTATGATATAGACAAACTACTTCTCTCAAGTGTGCCTTTGGAGAGTATCTTTTAATTGCTTTTAATTAATTATTAATGCATAACTAAAGAAACTTTTTTGATATCTCACTTTCACTTTTCTACGCACGCTATCTCTTGCTCTACAAATAATTTGAATAATATTGTAATACAAATTGGCCATTATTTTCCTCGAAATAGGCAACTAAATAAACGGCAAGTTATTTGCACATAATTAATAACTTGAAACTGCGAAAATAAAACATATTACAGCATACCTAAAAGTTGTTCTAATTTAAATGTATTATTATTCAGTATATTAACCAGCTTACTCCTTGCAAAATCTATAGGAATCATTTGTCTATGAATAAGAGGCAAAGTTTTAATTGATTTGAGGCACAATCTTTGATCTGATCTGTTATGATATTTATATATTAATATATTAATATATTTTATATATTTTTCTATGTATAACTGTAACCTTAAAATGCAGAAGTGTTGCAAAATATATACTATGCAAATTGTGAATCATTTTTGAAAACGGGTCAGAAATTTAGGAGTAATTTGTAATAGGGAAAAGAAGAAAATTTATATTAATTTTGAATCAATATAATGGAACTACATATTAACTATAAGTACATTACTCTAAACTAAACGTGAAAAGTTTGATTTTGCAGCTGATAAAATAAATCCTCAGCAATCATTCAAGGCTTTGGGAAATAAGTGTAATATTTAAAGTGGAGAGTGATATACAAAACGCTTAATTTTAATAATAAAGTTCATAGAACATATTATTATTTTAACACATTTTAAACAAAATTTTAACACTCGTTATGAAACACTAAAATTTTGTCAAGTTTCATTATTATTTTTTATAGAGAAAAGGGGTCTGTGGCACCTAAAAGTGAAATTAAAGTAAAATTCTAGTGGAAGAGATTTCTGTGCACCGCTTTATAACAATCTTTTATAAATACAATTTTAATGAATATGACTAAACACCAAATGTAGCCACTTCCTACAAGGTCTGTGAAGTAAAAATAGAGCTACTTTTTTAATAGGGTATCTACCAAGTTGTTACTCTGCATTCTTCTCGGCATTTCTTTTGGTTTATTGCTTTAACGATGCGCGTAAATCTTGACATACTTTTTTCGAAAAGGGGGCGTCACCCGGCAGCTAAAAGGACGGGGCAAGGCACAACAACCCAAGCACACACACACACACGCACACGTATGGCACACATATGAACATACACACACACACACATGCAGAGACAGACGCTGGCTTGCGTTATTAGTAGCGCGACTGAGTTCAGAATGCTTCAGCTCAGCCATAAAGTATGCTTCATATTCGTGCAGCTGTCAGACGCACACACACACACACAAACACACATAGAAGTAGACAGTCAGACACATACGTATGCATTAGACAAGTGGCGCAGCTGTCCACAGTTGACTGGCCATTCATCCAATTCCTGCATCCATTTATGTAAAGTGGCTCGAGTTGTTGAGTCAGAGTCTAAAGAACATCTGCGACTAGAAACTTATTCCTCGTTTCCCTCGTCGTCATCCTCTGACTCCGTCTGCCATTTACCTGCATGACAATTTCAAGTTGCAACCAGAGACGACTCCATTTGCCTTTGCTTTATTTCTATTTCTATTTCTACTTCTACTTCTATTTTTTCGTGTGATTATGAATATGAGAGCAAGTCTCATCGAGTTGCCATTGCTTGCTGAATTTATGGCAGAAAAGTGTTCATAAAGCATAACTCTCTCTCTCTCTCTCTGTCTCTACACTTTCCCTCCCCTTAAAACGTTTATCATGTTCTACTGTTGCCTGTTTGCAGACATCGTCAACAACGTGTCGTATACTTAATATCGGCCTCGAGTCCTCTGGCTGCCAGTTGGCTTTTGGTTAAGTGCACAGCAATTGAAATTTAATTGCATTACAGTTGAATATCGATAAACTGAAGTGAGGGCGTATTCCATATCGAAGTCTCTGTGTGTGTGTGTGTGTGTATGTGTGTGGAAGCGTATCCTTCGACCCTGTCATTAGAAATTAATTGAAATAGTTGTGTTGGCCACTCAGCTCAGTCAGTCATTAGACACGTTTGCTTTATGCATGCCACGATTAGCCATCAAATGAATCAAATGTCATCTGTCAATTATATGAATACGTCTTATAAATAGTAACGATCAAATATCAGACATATTCGTTATGTGTTTTGTTGTATATAACGAGGCGTCTCTCTCTTGGGGTCTTGCTTTCCACTTCGTTTATTATCTAATTTATGCCGTTTACGAGGCATTTGCCGCTTATCAGCGTCACAATAAATTAAAAGACAGCGCGCTGATGGATGCCCACGCTGTTAGCTGCTGCTCCTCCAGCTGCAGGCAACGCCTCTCTGCCTCTAAAGCCAATTACGCTTATTACATAATTCAACAACAATAACAACATCGGGCAGGAGGAGGAGAAGCGTGGCAGGCGCAGCTACCGTGAAGATAACCTAAACGAATGTTGTCAGCAAAAAAAAATACAACAAAATCGAAGCGAACGCAGTGGGGAGCTTTGAATGGGGAGTGGGGGAAACCCCAGAGATTGTGACTTCGGGGAGGGGAGAAGAACCTGTGGGTAACCTGTGCACCTGGCAGCTGGTTGACTGACCACACAACAGCAACAACAGAAGAAAAAGAAGTAAAGTCAAACAATTAAGACGGCCTAAAAGCCTTAAGAGCTGCCTCCATTCTTAGACGAAAAGCCGCTCCCTCCTTGGGGCCACTCCCAGGCAACTAGGCAAGAGATAAAGAGGGAGAGGGAGAGGGGAGCGTGTCTGTTCTACATAATGTGCAGAATTCAATAGCAAAGAAGGACTTAAAGGAGTTTCCATGCGTGCTGACAACATAATGCGAATAATGTCCAAAAAAAAGAATATTTTCCATGTTCGCTAATGTCTATCTACATATACATACATATATCCAACTGTTTATCTGCTGCGTGCGACGAGTGTGTGAGGTGTTAGACTTGAGGGGAAGGGGGAGTAAGGGAAAGAGCGAGCGACAGTGAAATCCTATTAAGAAGTTTGCTATCGCAAATTAAAATCTAAATACGCCAACCAAATGACGGCGACGTCTGCACCACGGGGCAACCAGAACAAAAGGCGTTACGTTTGCCCCGCTGTTTGCCACGCCCACATACACACACACACACACACACACACAGACACACTGACACAGCGAAGGCAGTCTGCTTACATTTTGAATTATAAGCAAAGCGCAAATTTAATAAAGGTTGTCCCTAAATATACACGCCAAGGCAGGCAAACACACACAGACTAAAGACCACAAAGACCAAGAAAAAGTCGAAGACGCAGACAAGGACGAGAACGAGGACGAAGGCGAAGACGAGGCATACAGACTATGACAATGTCAAAGAGTTTGTGCACGCAACGTAGGCGTGGCAGCTGTGGCCCTGGCCCCAAATGGCAACAACAACAACAACAAGGACAACGTTGTCGGAGACGGCAAAGTTTTCACTTTTATTTTTCATTTTGCTTGACTGGCAAATGGCAAAAGTTTTCCCTTTTTTTTTTTTTGTTTGGTGTCCGAAGGCTTTTCTTGCGTTGCCATTCGCAACTTTAAGCCTTTATTAAATTGTCAGCAAGTGTGCGTGAGTGTGCGAGTGTGTCAGTGTGTGTGTGTGTGTGTCGCTGAACAACGCCAACAATTGACAGCAAAACAAACGATTGTCATTGTCAAGTGTGTGCGTCAACCTTTGAACCCGCCTCGGGGCACAGCCAGTAAACGTGTCTCTGTCTCAGTTTTTGTGTCTGTGTCTGTGTTTGTATCTCACACACACTTCTGGTTGTGTGTGTGAGTCCCCTGTCATCCTTTTGTGTGCCATGCTTCAGTTCTTTAGCTTGCTCTCTCGTTTAAATTGAATTGTTAATTTTTGCTTACCCTTTTTACATCATTTGCGATTGCTTCTACGCTTTTCCCTTCTTCTGGTCAACGGCCACAAGACAGCAAAACAAAACAAAAAAAAACAGGGGGGACAACGAAAGAAAGAAAGAATGGGAGCTGGCCAAATCCTTTTGGGCTGTCCCACATTTTGTTAAGGCTTTTGTGCGCACTATGTAAACATTGCCTGCCAGCGACAAACAATTGACATTTGCTACGACTTTTCCCACAGCTGCCTGCAACAGTTTGCGGCAATTGAAACAATGCTAAAAAAGACACGGATGTACCAAAGTTAACTCTATCTCTACCTCTTGCTCTCTCTCTCTGTTTCACTCTTTCTCTACAGCCTCCGTTTGCTATTTTTAGCTATTTCATTGCTGTCATTTGCATATCCCGGGTCTACTACTATACTATACTATATATAGATAGCTTTCCGTTCCGTTCCGGTTTCAGAGTCCTTGCCGCATTGTTTGCATTTGCACTGCTCCATTCGGTGTTCAGTGTTCGCCATTCGCCTCTGCCAAAAGCATAAATCAAGCGCAAAGCACAAATATTTTGCCAGTGACAACAAATATATAATGACCTCTCTCCTACTCTTATCGCCGCCAGCCCCATTTATATTCCTGCCTCCGTCTGCGGCACTCTCCAATTGCTTTGGCAGTTTTACCTGGCTGTTGACTGCATTCATTGCTATTCCATTTTTTTGCTCTTGTTTTTTAAATGCTCTAACGGCAGATAAAACAACGTTGGCGCAAAACTTGCGCATGGAATATTTTAATGTCTGAGCTGGCCGCCAGCCTCTGACTTCTTTCCTAACTTTTGTCCCGTCTCTCAAAGACTCATTCTCGATTCTGCTGCCACATCACACTCACATATTTATAGCATACTTTTCAACGCAGCATGCTTAACAGATATTCAATTTTTTGTACTTTTCCCAGGGTATCTACACGTCCAACTTATAAGCATTTCTAATGCTTGCTTTTTGCATGTTGTTTTCATCGCATTTTTTTTTTTTTTTTTTTTGCTGCTGCAGCCAAAGCTTGCGCTTTACTGATTTCATTTTGATTACGGCAAATTGTTTTTAGTTGCTGTCGCTGTCGCTGTTCGAGCCTTCGTCTCGCCTCCTCGCTCTATTTTCTATTTCACATGCTTTGATTTGGTTTTTCTTGCATTTTCAATTGCGGTTGCGCAAAAAGAAACGAAAATGTTGTCTGCTTTGACGTAATAAAATATTATTTATTAAAGCGTCATCAGCGATCACAGGTCGCATAATTATTTTTACGAGTTTCGCTTCGATGGGACAACATTACTTTCGACTCTTAATATCCACTCGTAACTCCTATGCAAATAAAAATGGCGTGTGCTCGCGTCGCCGCATTCATAAAATATGAATAAACCGCTTTCTGTTTGCAGTGTAATTTGGGCGGAGAATAAATGAATATAGTTAGGGGAATGACTTATGCAATAGATTATGTCTACACCGGACACATTTCTCTACTCTGTGCTCTGTGCTCCTCAACTCTCCCCAAGGTGCGAGCTAGTCGCATTCCGTCGTTAGCGTATGGACTTAGCTAAGTACACAGGTAAAAAAATCCGGTATAAATATATGAATTAAAGCTGAAGTAGTGACAATATCCGAAAATCTTAAATTTGATATTAAATATATACGAATTAAGGCTGAAGTAGTGACAATATCCGAAAAATACTTTAATTTGGTATTCAAATTAAATACCATAAGGTATTTATAGTATTTTCAATTTGATAAATATTTTAATTATGGCGAGTTTAAATTCTATGCTGTTAAAACTAATACTTTCAGAATACTTATTACCAAATTTTCCTATACTTCGAAGACAGCTTTGCCAACAGCGAAAAGAGTGGAAACTCAAGTAATTAGATTAATGGACTGTAAAAAGAATTCGACTTATTCAAGACTTGTAGGTAAATCAAGAATTTTGTGCTTATTTTGTGACTTAAGACCCCAAACTAGATTAATTGAACAACAACTGAATTCAAGCGCAAAATTCTGAACCTTATAAAGCAATTGTTTCAGTGTAGATTTATAGTCCGCTAGATTTCTACATCGCTGCTTCCAATTAGACAAAACTCCAGTTGCCACGCCTCTTTTAATGGCTTAACACATAAGCATTCATTGCGTTTTTGTTGCTGGATTTGCAGGGTATATATGCTATATGAAATGCACAAAACATGAAAATGCATTCAGCAGCAAAAACTTTTGCAAAACGCTCGAATAACAAAAGAAATGGACGAGGTCACAAGGCACGTGCGAGAGTTTTCAAAATGGCGCCCGGGAACAGCTGCAGCAACAACAACTAAATTAGTCGATGTGGATGCAGTTCTGTTTTTTTTTTTTGCCTGTTTTGTTCTGCTTCTTCTCTTTGTTCTGGCAACCCTTCATTGTTGTGGCTGTGTCCCGGTTTACAGTGCCTCTCACTTAGACGCATTAATTTTGCAACTTTTTGGTGCACAAGTTTTTAATGAAATCAAAATCAAAATGCGGCTGAGCTCGCACAAAAAAAGAACAACTAAGAAAGGTACAATCGAGTGTGCTCGACTATGAGATACCTATTTTGTGTTAAAGCATAATCGTGCGGTATTAATCTTAACATATACCAAATTAATATACCGAAAGAATACTTTTCAAAATGTACCAAAGGCTATACTGGTATATTTTTATAGTACTTTATTCAAAATGGTATATTTAGAGAGTGCGAAATATACCAGATTGTCAGCCATACCAACTTAAACAAATTAAAGCTATATCTCTTATAGTCTCTGAGATATAGGTGTACAGACGGACAGACGGACAGACAAACATAAATCGTATCGGCTGTTGACGCTGATCAAGTATATTGAAACACATTGGCAACGCTCAAGTGGCAACTCTGAAAATGCCAGTCTAATGAGCAGTCAACTGCACTCGGGTTTTACTTTCAATCGACTTTAATTTCCGTCTGCTGCATATCAGAAATTTTCTCAATTCTCCTGATAGGTTTACCCATCTCTCACCCTTCTCTCTGTCTATCTCTCTGTGTGTATGCTTTGCTCTATCAGATGTCGTTGTAATGCAAATTGGTTTCTGCTGCGTTATGCATCTGTGTCAGCTGTCAAGCTGACATTTGGCATTCTCTATGCATCAAATATCAATTTCAGTTTTAAGAGCTGACAAATTGCATGGAAATTGCGTCAGAAATTGAAATGAATGTGCACACACAACACAACGGCAACAGCAGCGACAACAGCAACGCTGACTGTGGGCGGTTTGGGGGCGTGGTTGAAATGAACGATCAACTAAGCAAATTATTGCGTGGCCCATTGCGAACGTGAGTGTGCGAGTGTGTGTGTGTGTGTGGCATGGTTAGGCAAGGTATCGCGGCATTAATATGAGCTGACTTATGTCATATTCATGGGCTGACATTCAGGCGCACCCACACACAGTGCCACACACTGTGTGCCACATGCACGTGGCACTGAAGCGCGCTTCGATTAAACAAACCCGCTCAAATATGCATTGACATTGAGGCAAAGACAAAAGGCAAAGCAGCAGCAGCAAGTATGTGGAGCACAATCACAGTGTGGCACGCACACACACACACACACACATGCTGCAAGGATGTGGCATCCACTAAAGGTCACAACAATTGCATAATGCGCAAAACTCCATTTGCAATTAGCCTTTCCAGCTTCAATTTCAATTCTAGTTTCTTTTCTTCTTTTTTTGGGAAGCTAATTAAAGCGGCTAACGATGGGCAACGATTGCATAAGCTTCAACTGAAAAAAAACAGTGGCGAAAACTCTCTTGCTCAGCGCGCTGTCAGCGCCAGTTGCAAATGTCAACGCAACGCAATGCAATGCTACATTGGAAACCCGCTCAAGGATATTCGAAAGAGAGCAAGCGAGCGGCCGTGAGAGAGAGAGAGAAAGATGCACATACAATACACTCACTCGCTTGCGTAACGTAAAAGTAGCCTTGAACTGCAGCCTGACGCTTTCAATGGATTTGCATTCCATGCGCTGCACACATTTCCAAGGTCACGCCAACGCCAGTCACAAAATGATAGTAAGGGAGAGTGGAGAGTTTGCCTTACGCACACACACACAGACACATACATACAGACTGCAAACGAACATACATAAATAATAAGCATACATTTGTATGCAGTGTGTCTGTGTTTGTTGTGCTGTCAAGCCGCAACCAAAATGCCAGAAAACTGTCGCAAACTTTTGCCTAATTGGCACTCGAACAAATGCAGCCAAAGAGCGCAAGAAAGCGAAAAAGAGAGAAAGAAAGAAAGACGAGTGAGGATATAAATCTCGCCAATACCTTGCAATTGGTCTGAGCTTTTTTTTCTGTTTTGTTTTTGGCGGGCAAGGCAGCGAACATGCAATATAATAACGGTTAAGCACGCAGAGTCAGTGATGGAAGCAGCGACGTCGACATCAACAACGATAACAACAAAGTAAGCGAGCAAAGAGCGAGCGCAAAAACGTGCAAAGGCAAAAAGCGGCAGAGCGAAACGAGCAGTCGAAACAACAGTTGGGATAATGACGTCAAATGAACAGAGAGCAAGACAGAGACACACACACTGCTAGCACAGAGGGTTGCCAGATCAGCAAAGGGTTTTAAATTTCTTGCTGTAGTACTTCGACTAATTCAAAAGCGTCAACTAGAGCAGTTAGTTAACTATTTATTGCATCATAAAAACATTAGACTGCGTATGAATGTGGCTAATATTAATGTATTTATGCTGCTGTCATTCAGTCAATTAGCAAAGCTTTTCCACCCAAACATACATATTATATTCTAATGGCGTTAGTTTGTTATTGGAGTCACCCTCGCACACACACACAGACACACTCATAAGCACACGCACACTCATACAAATAAACAAGTCAGCTATCCAAACGTGCAACTGACGCTGCCCGGCAAAGCTATTTAATGCCCTTTTTCGCTTCTGGTTACCTACCGCCGCCCACCACCCCCTCAGGCCCTTAGAAATTGCTATTTGGTTATGCTGGCAGCTCTTTCATTTGCCGTTCTTTTTTTCTGTGCTTTTTTTTCTGTTCGTTTTCGTTCATTTTGCTTCTCTCTTTTGACTGCGCGCGTTGTGTGCAAGTTGGTCATAAAAATGGAGTAACATTTATGACCCACATCAGGAGACGCAAAATGTGCGAGGGGCGAGAGAAGAGAGGGGTCCGAAAGGGGAGAAGATGGCAGTGAAGTAAAAATTGCGAGCGCGCTGCGTGTTCGTGATGCAGAGGAGGGTTATGTGTGTGGGCGGAGTGTTTGCCGCCGCCTGCAAGCGCAACATTCACAAGGATATTTTATTTTACTGTTATTTTTGTTTGCCATTTTTGCTTTTCTCATTGTTATGGCTTCCCACGCCCCCCTCTGTCCCAAACTCTCCTTTTCAGCATTCGATGGCCATTTACTTTTGACTCCTTTACGCCATTTGCGGCGTCTACTTTCTGTTTTATTTTTTTTTGTTATTCGTTAGAATTTGCCTACAACTCTCTCTTATAATATTTTTTCGCCGTTAAAGCCGCGACGGCGACGCCGACGCTAACGCTGACGTCGCTGCTCCTTTACGAAATTTTCAAGGGTAAATATGCGTATCGGATTTTGTTGAGGTGCGCAAGGATTTGCGTGTCACACATTCATACACTCTCACACGCACACACAAGCACACACATGCACACATATTGAGTGAGTCAGTTGGCCACTTAAAGTTGACTTACCCCTTTTGCTGCTGCTGCTGCGGCCGCTGTTATTGTTGCTGCTGCGTCTTTGGTCATTAGGCATGCAACACATTTTTGCATGCACATGCAACCGACGCTTTTAAATCAGGCGCCACTCGCAGTTGCTCCCCCTTCAGCTTCGCCTTCTCTTCCGCCTCCTGCTGCTGCTTCTTCTCTCGCACACTGACCCAGTTCGCTTTGTTTTGCGTGTTTATCTTGCACACGTTTCAGCAATGATGACGACGTCAACGTCGACAGCGACTGAGGCTGAAACTGAGGCTGCTGCTTTTGCCGCCTGTTGTTGTTAGTTTGCTCTTCTTCTTCAACGTCAGCCTCTTTTGCGTGTTATTTTCGCATGCCTTTTGCTTTGACCGAGTTAAGTAAATCACACACACACGGCGAGAGTCGCAGTAACGGTGAACGACAAGTCACACAGTGCAGGTCGAAAGTATGCAACATTAAATTGATTACACTTTCACCTTACGCTTACGCTTGTGTGCATTTTTTATGCGCTTTTTCCTTTCACTGTTTTTGTTTTTCTTCTATTGTGTTGCTAATTTCGTTACTTTCACTTTGTTAGGCTTTCGCCTGCTTACGTCTGCGTGTATGTGAGTCTGTTGAGTTCGTTCGTGTGTATGTCTGTGTGTGTGTTGGTAAGCACACGTGTGCGTGGCTGCAGCCAGTTTTCTCTGTTTGTCTGTGTGTAAGTGTGCGAGTGTGTTTGTGTATCTGTGCGTCGTCAGTTTTCGTTTGTCGACTTTTGGTCGCGCATTGATTTTTCACTTAACATTAATTTAGATAGCATTAATTCCCATTAAATATCTATGCACAATTTCGACGCCGGAATTGATGTGAGCGCGTTTTTCGTTTCGTTTCTTTTCGTTTTGATTGCTTTTCATTTCGATTTTTGCGCGCGCTCCCGCTCCATGTGTTAGTGAGTGTACGCGCGTGTGGGTGTGTATATGTGTGTGTCGCAGGTGGACAAAATAAAATAATTTGCTCAATGCGGTCCACGAGCGCAGCGCACGTCCGCTCGCCACGACACTTCACACATTTCTGAGAGCGCGCTTTTCATAAAATGTTTACGTTTGGCTTCCTTGCGTATCCTACACACTCTCTCGCAACTCACTCTCTCACTCTTGCTGACTGCGCTCTATCTTTGTGACTTTGCTTTTGCGTTTGTCTTTGCACGGCGTTCTCTCTCCGTGTCTATTTTTGTGTTTTTGCACTGTTGGAGCAGCACAGCATAAGCGGCGCCAGAATGTCTACGCATAAATAATACGCACGTGGCGCGGTGGGGGGAGTGTAGTTAAAAAGTAACAGTTGCTCTCACTACAAAGTAAATCCTTACTGACAGGTACGGGCAATAGATAGAGAGAGAGCATTATACTCTACATGACTGTGGAGCCTTGCACGTCTTAAGAAGCTGCTGTGAACTGCGCTGCATTCAATAACATTCAAATATTGATGGTTATATTCAATGGATGAAATGTAATTCTAGATCATACGGAAATTTTATAAAATCAAATTTGAAATGTATTATTTAAGGTTAGAATTTAAAAGGCTTACTAATGATATAATTACAAATAATATACATGCATACTACTTCAAATTTATAATATTTTATTGTTATTATAATCTAAATACATTTTGAAGATTTTACTCTCTCAATAAATAAATACAATTATATTTTTTTAAATAAATTTGCTTTGCATAATATTGAAGTACTACAACATGTTTTGCAAGGCATACTTCCGTCAGCTATAGCTTATTAATGTCGCCTGCAATCATAACAGTAAACAAATCGCAGGAGAGAAATACCCATGCAAATACACCAAAAAATTACAACTGCTTTTGCCTCGCACTCTCTTCTATGCTCCCTCTCTCACTCGCTCACGCACGCACTCAGTCACTCTCTCGTTCGCTCATTGTCTTTGCGCTCGCACATGCGCTCTCTCGTAGCTGTTCAATGCGCAGCTTCTTGGTGACTTCTTTTGCGTTGGTCTCCCCCTTCGTATTCTCTTCTCTCTTGTAATACACCAAAGTTCCTTCATGACTGCGACGTCGACTGCGGCTGCTGCTTCATGCAGAGCACGTGAACTTTTGTGTTTACTTTTTAATTTTCTTTCAGCTCCCAGTTGTTGTTGTTGTAGTTGTTGCTGTCGTGTTAGTTGTTGTTTATGGCGAGGGTGGAGGAGGTGGGAATGTGGATGCCACTGCCAGCGTGTGTTGCACGTTGCTTTTGTTTTTCTGCCGCTTTTGCTTGTTTAGCATTGCAGTTTTCATTCATAGCATCAAAGTCGAATTCCGAAGCAGCCGCTGGCAGCAAGAAAGAAAGGTGAGCGATGAAGAGTGTGAGAGATAGGGGGAGGATGCCTGAGAACTGAGAGCTGAGAACTATGCCAACTGCTTGGCACTTCACTTGGCCAAACAACGATCGGCAGCAGCAAAGCAACGAAGCAGAGAAGCAGCCTTCATGTTGCTTGTCTATGGAAATTGGCGCAAAATATGCCCCAGTTGGTTCCCCAGGCGAACCGTTATGCTTATGTTGTGGTTTCTTTCTTTTTTCTCCCTCTGCCACTCCTTCTCTCTCTCCCTCTCTCTTAGTCTCTTATGCTGCTTCTTTTTCTGCACATTTTAGGATCCCAGTTGCATTTTGCATATGTTGAGAGTATGAGTGTGTGTGTGTGTTTTAGCCAGCTGCCATTTTACATTTGCTGGAGTCATGTTAAATCATGCATGCTGATTGTCATGTGGTCTCTGCTGCAACAGTGCAAGGAACAAGGAAACTGAGAGAAAAAGAGATGCTGATAAAAGTAGAATACGAGTTGCATACTGATTTGCATTTGTGTTAAGCAGGCAGCAAAAATCGAGACAACAGTGCTGCCAATTAGCAAATGTTCAAATGCAACAATTGACAACAGTTGGCAGCACCTGCAACGATATCCCAAAAATTGTTTGTCAGGCATTTTGCAGGCAAATGGCGCAAACAAAGGCTTTGATTTTAGGCAAACGAAGTGCCTCATAAACAAATAAACATACACACACACGCAGACAACAAGCGGAAGAGGCGGGAGAGGAAAGGGTTGTGGTCAGTGCTACGGATATGCAAAGTCGTAACTCATATGCTCCTCTGCTCCCTTCCTCTCTTCCACCCACATACACACATGAGTAATTGCTCTTGTGCATGTGTCCATCGCTCTATCTATGCATCTCCCTCTCTCTTTGTCTGTCTGTCTGGCAACGCTGTGCGTTACGGTTAGTTTGCAAGCCATTTAAGCCTGGCCCACGTTCTGGCCACCACGTCAAGGTAAACTGTTGATTTCGTGCGACGTTCTGCGGTCCAGATGCTGGCAACCATTTCTGGTTTTGGTTACGCTTCTGCTGACATAGCCCACCTTTGTGTATTTATCTGTGTGTGTGTTGTGTTTGTTTGCATATTTCGTTGTTGTGTTGCTGCTGCTGCGACTCATAATGACATTACGAGAAACTAAAGCCGAATGCCAAAAGTTCAAAAGTCCAACAACAACAACGGCAGGGTTGCCCCTCCTCCTCCTCCTCCTCCCCCTCCTCCATCACTAACTGCCTCAGTTGGGGGGCGACAAATTTTCGTACGTTTTCGCTATGCCATGCAAATTTGATGGCAGTGCTTTGAGTGCTGCCATAAAATGTGACAAAATGGAGCCATTGCTTTTTCGGGCTGCGCTACAAAGTATGCTATGAAAAGTATGCAGCACGCGCGTCCAAACACAATGAAATCCACACTCACACCCACACACACACTCTCACTCACACTCACGCTCTCACACCCGCACAATTGAAGAAGAGTGAGAGTTGAATGGTTTATTTTCGTATAGAGTCGATAATTTAATGTACGCACTCACACACACACACACACACACTCAATGCATTGGGGAATTGAGTCGCTCCCTCAAAGGGTTGATAGCAAGCAGCTTCTTCTTCCCCCCAACTCCCACCCTCTGCCATTGCCCAAAAGCCCCAATGAGCTACGAAAACCCTTTTTGAGGGCTAAATATAGTATGTGCGCGCTTAAAAGCATTTCATTTCATTGACCAATTCAACTCACTAAATAGTGGTTAACAGTTGTCTGTTTCTCTTGTTGTTTGTTGTTGTTGTTGCTTTTGTGGTTTCTTTAGTTGTTCTTGTTATTTGTTGTTATTGTGTGTTAGTTATTGTGGCTGTGGTTTTGATACCCTACAGCAAATGCACGCGTTTAATGCATGAATAAATAATTACATGCGCGCTTAAAAGTATGCAACATTATTTTTAATGAGCTGCATGCGAAATTTGTAGTTAAGCTTCATCAATTATTGAATCAGTTAGCTATTTAATGAATTGATTTTAATTTAAATAAAATGTTTAAAGAGATTAAAAACAACTTTTGTGTGAAATCTTTATTAATGTGATTTTTTAAGAAATTTTTTGATCGATAATGAAGAACACAATTAATGACTAAATTTACTATATAATTACAAAACAGTAAATTAACTGTGATTATCTCAAACATGAATTTCATAAAATGTTGCAAATTTAACAAATTATAAAAGGTCTTAAAGCTTCTAATTATTTTATTGAATTGCGCTTAAAATATTTATAAAATTTCTAAAGAATTTCTTCATTGAAATAACAGAAGATTTTCTAAATTGTACTTCTTATTAGTTTTATTCTCTTTAAGCTTTTGCTTAAATAATTACTCATCTATACTAAAATAATACCTTAAAAAACTTCTACTTTTTTACACTCTATGGTATTTTTTAAATGCACAACCATATCAATATATCAAATTTAGAATATGGTATATTTTTTTTAGTATTTTGTGGTACATATATTTGGTATACTTTGAGAAAAAATACGTCAATATTTTGCTTTTATTTAAAATGGGTAGCGGATATCTGTAGCTTTCTTACTTGTTAGTATTTTTTCGGTATATTAATTTGGTATATTTGAAAATGAATACTGCACCATTTCGCTTTAATTCAAAATGAATAACGGGTATCTCACAGTCGAGCACACTCGACTTAGGCTTTCTTACTTGTTTCCAACTACGTTTACATAAAGTGTAAGTTGCCTTAGTTTAAGTTCTTTAACACATCTTGATATTGACAAAATGTATTTTAAATTTCAGTATTATTTGAAGTATTTCAGTATTATTGTAGTATTATTTATTTTAAAAAGTTTACTGCCCCACTTAAACTCCCATTTCGTGTGATTATTCAATAGGTATAAAATACATTGCAAAGTTTATCGGGCATAAAACCAACCGCAGATTGTAATTAATTGAATTTATCTGTTGTATCATGAATGTGTTTGTGGAGGGGAAATAAATGTGTTCAAATGGGTATATGTGTGTGTGTGAGATGTGTATGTGTGTGTTTGAGTGAGTGTGCATTAATCTCATATGCAAATTGGAATCAAATACAGATGCGAAATTAGTCGATTCTAATTCGCAAACCGAAACCGCCGTCTAAATAACTGAGGCATATTCAATCCAATTAACCGCCCCTCGCTGCATTTGCCACCTTTTGTTGCAAACACACATACATACTAGGTACATATGTCGAATGGATATGGATATATATGGTAGATGTTGCTCTCTCTCTCTCTTGTTGCCAGCCAGCTGACAGGTGTTTCACTTTACTTTCTTGTTTTGTTGGTTTTTGTGGATTACGGATTACACAATCAGCTTTGTCAGTGTGGCAAAATGGTTGTTTGTTTTGCATTTGCAGCGCGACTACGTGACTCCAGCGAAAGCTCCTCTAAAGCGTGAGGAAGGGGGGGGGGGGGGGAGGGGAGGAAACAGAGGGTAGAAGATTGTCACTTGAAAATTCCATGCGTGATCGATGCACAGAGCTCAGAGCACGATGATGGCAGCTTGCCATTGGCTCGAATTGAATTCGACGCGGCAACGTGCCTCTCTCGGGGGCAACATTAATGTCAATTTTGATGCCTGATTTATGGCAACGCATTTGGAGCAGCGACGTTGTCGTAGCATGGCTTCATTTGAATTCAATTGGCTCGCTGCTTCAGCTGAAGCCGAAGCTGAGACTGAGACTGAGACTTTTGCACTGATTTCCTTTCCCCTCTCTCTTGACTAACAAATATACATTTGCTTATATATATATATAGTATAGTATGGAATATAGTATGCATAGTGCGGCTGCTTGTCACGGCTGAAGAGCACGTGACCCGCTAACCTTAAAAACGCTGCCGCTTCTCGCTTCTTGCTTCTTGCCTCTTTCGGAAAATCTTGCAGAATCCGCCTTCGCCTTTTTGGCTTTTGCCATCTCCATTTCCAAGCCAGCGACTGCCAAAGGGCAATAAAAAATTGACAACGTCAAAAAAGCGAAGCCCGAAAAGTTTTTACACCGCCCCCCCCACCCTCTCACTCCACCCCTCTCACTCTTTGGCACCCTCGGGTGCTGTCTATTCCTATCAGTTGACAGGCTTTGTGACACAGTTTGGAGACAACTCTGTTGCTGTTGTTGTTGCTGTTGCTGTTGTCCTTAAAGGATGCGCCAAGAGTGCTGCATGTGATGCAGCACAACCGAAATTGCTTTGCATTTGCATTGTTAGGCAACTATTTCCATCCCTCTCTCGCACCCCGCTTTGAATGGCAGCGCACACCTGCGGCCGCATTTTAGCATTATTAAAGCGCCCCCTGGCGGCAAGCACATGCACATTTCGCATTTTACCGGAAGCACTTTGCCCGCAGATTTATGAGCAAAGATTGAGAATGGAAAGTGCCTCCCCCTTCCACTCCCACTCCCACTCCCCCTTCCCCTTTCCCTCTACAAACTCTTCAAACTGTAGACGCGCAGCTTGCAACAACGTTAAATTTTGCATTTCGCCCCAAAACTGATAAAGCTGTCGGCACTTTTGAGTTTGCGATTTCGGTTTCGGTTTTGGCTTTGCGTGTAGCGCAGTGTTTGTTCCTTAAACACACACACACCAACACTCACACACACTCACACACAGAGTGAGTCTGAAGTGAACGGTCTAAAGTTATGTCATGCCAAGTCAACTTGTTTGGCTTTCATTTGCTGTCCACACATACTACAGGAATGCCTCACTTGCCTGCCACTTGCCACTTGCCACTTGCTACTTGCCACTTGCTGCTTGCCACTTGCCTGTAATCCCCGCCAAGCGTCCAATTCTCCGCATATAATCCATTAAAATGTACGCAGCGAGAGCAGCTCACAAAAATGATTGGAAATTCAAGTAAAAATTATTGAAACTAAGTAATGTTGTCAAATATAGATACAAAAATAATAGATCAGAAGAACACAATTTCATCAAATATTTATTTACTTTATTGATTCAGAGTCTCAAGCTGCAGTTTTATACAATTAACCAATAAATTTTGCAGTTCAAAAAGTTGCATTTATTTATTATTTAATCGTAGGGTTGCAATCTACAGAGCATCGTCACTGGATCCGTGTCGCAATCTATTAATTACACAAATCATTGCAGCATTAACGTTATCAATAAACAATATATGTAAAATACCTGCAGTTGCCGCACAGAGAAACGCAATCAGCAAACAAGCGGAGAGCGCTAAAATATTAATCATCCGCTCCATTGTACGTTGATTTCTATATTGATTCGAATTTCAGTATTATACGAAACAAGAACACTAATTTGCAGCTTTTTTACTAAAGCGAACAAAGAAAAAATACATTATAAAATTAAGTCTAAAATACATGCACATCAGCTGTTGCTGAGGCTATCAGCTGAACATTTCGTGATATATATTTATAATATATATAATATTGTATTTAATTCATATTCCATACTCAATCTAAAAGTTTGTGATTCTGTTTAAATAATCCCCATCTTATTGAAAAATCGTCTTAATCGTCTTGATTATTGTACGTTGCTCTCTAGATTGATTCGAATATCACAATCATGAAAAATAAATTGTACCTTGATATTAAAAATGCATTGTACTTTGTTTTGAGTTGCCTTTAAGCAAGCGCTCACTTAATTAAATTCTTGTTATGTTAAAGTTATCATTTCAGAATAGTACAATTAAAAGGAATTTAATGAAAATATAATAAAATTATTATTTTAATATCATCTTGACTAATATCAATAGCTCTGTCTCTTTTCCACTTGTGTGTACTTTCTTTCTAGTCGCTTACTGAAGCTGCCATCTTGTCTAGCGTCAACAGATCACCCAGCGCCACCTGTTGGGTTTAAGAATTACTATTCAAAAGGCGCTTTAATTCAAACTGAACTGCGCAATTTCACCTTGATAATAAAAATGCAAAGTTTTTTTGTAAGTTTTTCAGCACTCACTTAATTAAAGTCTTGCTATTTAAGCGAACCTTTGAGATATATATAATATTAGTTGCATTAAGGTAAGTACATTTATAAGGAATACAATGTACAGATAATAAAAATGATTGTTTCAAATATATCTGCTATATAATATCTTATGAAACTGCCCTCGTTTAGCTGTAATGCCTGCGCTGTGCTCATCCACTTGACGCCGCTACTCGTAAGTGTGCTCAATGCAGCACTGAAATTCATTTAACGACTTGGCGCACTTTAACATCGCACACACACACACACACATACATAGAGATAAGCAAACACACACAAACACACATACAGGCGCAGTTGTTAAGCCCGAAAAAAATTCACATGGAAAGTTGTTCCTGTTGCACGCTCATTTAGTTGCGGGGGAGGGGGGAGGGGGAGGGGCAGGCGACAACAGGAAGACAAAAGTCGACAATGGATGTAACTGTAACTTGACCTTGACACGTTCTTTCCCCCTCCCCATTCCCTATTCCCTTCCTCCACCACCCAACGCCTCTTTTTGACATTCGTTTGGCTTACGTAAATTGAATTTTCAGTTTGATGAATGTAAACCTTGTGAAATTGTCAGTGGGGGGAGGAAGTGTATAAGTATGGGTGTGTGTAAGGAGTGTGTGTGTGTGTGTGTGTGTGTGTGTGAGCGCGTGATTTTTGGTTGTGCCTGCAATTGCCAGCTGTGTGAAGGCTGCGCGCCTGCAGCTATGCAATGCTTTTGCCTTCGCTCCAGTTTCGCTTTGTGGCAAGGGGAAAAGACGGTGGAGAGGGGAGGAGTGGGGGAGGGGAGTGGGCTTGATTTACAGAAGACGCATACAACTTGAAATTAAATTCGGGGCAAAATGCTTCGCATGCCGAAAGGTCAAAATGTTAATGTATTTGAAATGAGGCAACGCCAAACACCAGATGAGCGAGATACGGCACAGAAACTTTTACTTGCTCCTTCTCGTCCCCGCTTCCACTTCCACTTCGGCTCTGTGTCTATGTCACTTCCTCACTTCCTGCTGTCCTGCTGTCCTGCTGCTAAAACAGACAGAGAGCAAAGTGGAAAACTTGTCCATGCTCATTCATCCATCTCGACATGCCCGGCAGCCAAGACACACACACAAACACACACACAGAGAGAGCGAAGACAACAAAAAAGTGTGGTCCAGTAGTGCCTACAAGTGGCCGGACAATCGCACATGATGCTCCTCTTGAACACCAGAATGTGTCTTGTCCTTGTCCATCGAGCATGGCGTAGGCGGCATCAAGCCAAGCACAGTTTTTTTTTTTTCGGGGGGTGTGTTGGCGTTGGCGTATAATGCGATTTGCCACACGTAGACAACATTTTTTTCCCTGCTTCAAGTTATTGGATGGGGGGAAGGAGGAGGGACAAAACACCGTCAACTTGGATTGCGTTAATGCTCAATGCTTTTTTTTTGCGGGGAGAACGAGGCGGGAGGGGGTGAGGTTTCAATAAGTAGCACATTGTGTGGGATACAAGGCTCCATTATTTATTCATAAACACTTCAGTTATTTAATAACATTATGTTCGGTTGCGCTCACTGTTCTCTGGATAAGTTCACGTACAAATAATATGCACTACATTCTGGGCACAAATCTGTCACGCAATTTATTGGTAACCAATCAGCTGCAATTAGTGTTCAACACAAATCGCTTGAAACGGTCAATGTTCTCATTACTGTTGTTGATTGATTTTCGAAACTGAAAATGAATGAAAGTTATTTTTGGGTAACTTATAGTAAAGCTTAAATCTAATTGTGCCTCGTTCGATAGTCAATAAATATGCTGCTGCTTTATATATAAAAATAATTGATGTTTTAAGTGTTTAAATAATACTGCAAAGTATGTTAATACTTTTTATAGCCATATTTCTCAGTTACCCAAAACGCTTTTTCAAAACAGCAGTAAACTTATCATTACAACCAACCCAATAATTATATGCTAAGCTCTTTTGGCAGATTCAAATTAAAAGCTTTGCGCGGGCGTTGAGTGTAGCGTTTAATCGATACATTATCGATAATGTCATCCATAAGTAGAAATCAACTGCCAACTGTTGAGTCTAGCGAACGGTCAGAATTGTGGACTGCCAACTCAGTTTGTAAAAAATTTAAACAGCTGTTTGCCAAATTAACAAACTGAAGAGTCAACAAATTGTGCATTGAATTGCAAAGCGTAAAAACGCAACACACACCATGGATGAGAAAGAAAATCCATACGATATGGATAGCTCCAGCTTCGACTCGGACAGATATCTAGAGAAACTGCTGAAAGACTGCTCCCTCAAGCAGATAATGGACACGGAGGCAGCCGTGGTGAAGGACACACAAACATTGCACTCCGACATGCAAACGTTGGTCTATGAGAATTACAACAAATTCATCTCAGCCACAGACACCATACGCAAGATGAAGGACGACTTCAAGCAGATGGAGACGGATGTGAATCTGCTGATGAGTAAAATGCAATCGATAACCACGTTCAGTGAGCAAATAACGGGAACACTGCAAGGCACGCGCTCCCAGCTGTGTCGCCTCTCCGAGAAGCATTCGTTGTTGAAGCGCCTGCAATTCCTGTCCACATTGCCTGCTAAGCTGAAAGCGCTGATCGAGGAGCAGAACTATGCGCAAGCTGTGCAGGATTATCTGCATGCCCAGAAAGTGTTTGCCCAATATGGCAGGCAACCTTCCTTCGATGGCATACAACGTGATTGCGATGCCATTATGGCTGAGTTGAAGGAGCGACTGCGCCAGGACTTTCAGCGAGCGGGGAATACGGCTCAGTCGCTGACCGAGATCGGTGAGTTGTTGCTGCAGCTGGACGAGAAGACATCGGATTTGGCCAGCGAGATGCTGCGTTGTGCGGGCAAGCGGTTGCACGAACAGATTGCCATGCTGCAGGATCAGACGGAGCGCGATATGCTCGAGTTTGTGGACATGGGCATCGAGGGATTCCTCAACGATCTGGCGCTGGTGGTGACCTCTTATTTCGACATGTTTGTGGCCAAGCACTACGAGCACGAGCGGTGAGTGTATGTTATATATCATTTACAGTGGTTTATTGAGTCCATTGCAGCGATGACTTCCAGGAGAACGCGCTGCACGAGCTCAACATCTTTCTAAATCAGAACATCGACAGTTATCTGAGCCTCGTGCAAGATCGCGTTGAATCTGACATTGGCTTCGGCGACACTCAGGTCATGTTGCGTGCCCTCGATCGTCTCCATCGCCGGCTGCAGGCCATGCGCAACATCTGCCGCGGCCTCCAGGTGCAGCGCAACACGCTGGATATCATTATTGCAGCCGCTCACCAACTGTGCGATGCACATGGCAAGAGTCTGCGGGATCATTTCGCGGACAGCTTGAGTGCTGTGCGTTTGTCGCTGGTTTCATCGAAAAGCGATGTGGCGACGGGCGTCAATTTGAACGATCTCATTAGCAATCTGTATGTGGCCATGGTGGAGAAGATCAAGGGCGTGCTACAGGATCTGTTGATCTTCTTGCGCACCGATTGGTCCTTCAACATCAAGGCGGAGCACAAGGGCGCCCTGTGTGTCGAAGGCATTCGCGAACAATTGCTGATTGGCTTCCTGCGGCACATTGCTAAGACAATGTGCGGCTTTGCTGATGCCTCCGGCTCCAGTCCACCCAACCTACTGCTGGTGCTGTCAAAAACCTGCCTGGAATTGGAGCAACAAGGCGTGCATGTGTTGGCAAGTCACACAGCTTTACTTTTAGTTTATTATTACTTCATTATTGCATTTACAGATTGCTCTTGTTGACGATCTCTACGAGATTGATTCGGAGAACAGTGCCACGCTTACGCATGAAACGGAAATTTGTGCCGAGATGCGTGAGACAGCTCAAGCGCTGCTCGATGCCTATGTGCGTCTCCAGGGCACCAACATCTCGCAGATGCTGCGCAAAAGCGTCGAGACACGAGATTGGCTTAACTGCCTCGAGCCGCGTTCAGTGCGCGCTGTGATGAAACGCGTCGTCGAGGAACTGGGCAGCATTGAAGCAGTTGTGGCCAGTCTCTACGAGACTTCAGGTAATCCCGGCTTTCGCACCACGGCCAGCAGCGATTCCAGTCGCAAGACGTACTTCAGCAACTTTAATGCTGCCAAGCCACAGTATCGTTCCAATTGGTCAAATTATACGCCATCGCAGCTGGAGTCGAGCTATGTGTCCAACATACATCGATTGTTCTCGGAGCGTGTGGACATCTTTACCTCGGTGGAGTTTAGCAAAACCTCAATAGTCATGGGCATCATTAAAATAGGTCTTAAGGTAGGCAAAGCTCAACTCTCTAAGTCTGTAAAGTGCTTAAATCTTGTTCCTCTTGACAGACGCTGCTGGAGTGCGTGAGATTGCGCACGTTTAGCAAATTTGGACTGCAGCAGATCCAGGTGGATGCGCACTATCTGCAAATGAATCTCTGGCGCTTTGTCAGCGACGAAAAGTGAGTAAGCTAATAGCTATTTAAGTGGGTATTAATTTTGTGACTTCTCTGCAGTCTGGTCAACTTTCTGCTGGACGAAATACTCGGTTCGGCGGTGCATCGCTGCCTGGAATCCGTGTTGATGGAACCCAACGCTGTGGAGATTATCTGCGAGCGTGGTTAGTAATGCGATGCGTAGTTTACAAAACGATACAAAAAACATTCCTGGCTTTAATGTCATCTGTCTCTCTCTCTGTCTGTTTATTTTCAATTGTTTTTTCTTGTTAATCTTAATGCTAGCCTAAGGACTTTCGCACTTTTAGTATACAAATTACATACGTTAATCAGCTAAAAAAAAAACACATACAACAGCATTATCGATTGTCTCATTCCGCTGGCTGTGGACTCAGCGATAGCATAAACTCAATGTCCTCGCCCTTGAATTCCACATCGTCGTCATCGCCGTCGCCATCGCCATCGCTTTGCTCGGCCGTCGTCACCAGTATGTTGTGCGTCTCCATTTCCCCCTCCGTCGCTCCAGCGGTCGTAATCGTAATCATGCTGGACTTACTCGATTTACCATCACCGGTTGTTGCGTTGCTCGGTTCCATGCGATTCTGCAAACGCGCTCGACGCGCCTCCTCAAACTCCTTGGGATGGCACTTTTTGCGATGCGAATGCTGATTGGCATTCGAATTGAAGGTCTTCGGGCAATGCGGACACTTGTACAGCACCTCGCCCGTATGCGTGGCCATGTGCTCCTTCAGATTGATGGCCTTCTTGAACTTCTTGTTGCACACACTGCAGCCATGCACACGATCAGCGGTGTGCACGTAACGCATGTGACTCAGCATCGCGCTGCGATTGGGCGACACTTTGCCACAGATGTTGCAGGTGCTCTCCACGGAGTTGCCATTGTGTCGGCTCACATGCTTCTTCAGGCTGTACTTATTCTTGTGCCACGAGCCGCAGATGTCGCACTGCACCTTGGGCTCTGTGATGCCCGCATGCTCCAGTTGATGGCGCTGGAAGGCCGCCTGGCCGCGTATTACTTGCGCACAGATGTCGCACATGGTGCCATAGTTGCCGTGCACCATTTTCACATGCGTGCACAGCATGGAGAAGTTGGGAAACCTTTGACAAAGCAAAACACTTAGTTGGAGGTGAATTGACGGCGAAAAGGAATATATTTGCTAACCGTCTGTCGCACAGATCGCAGGGCACTGTGCGCTCCTTGTGTATGATGCGATGCTGATCCAGCAAATACTGTTTCGTGTAGCGCTTGGGACAGTGCTCGCACATGAAGGTCTTCTCCTCTTCGGGCTGATGCTTGAGCAGCTCATGGTTGCGCAGGCATTGCTTGTCTGCAAACGAGCGACCACAGAGATTGCATCTGCAAAGAGTTTTGATTAACATATTGTGCTCTACGCTTGCTTGGGGAATTTGTTGTAATCTGGTTCGTCACTTTACCAAACTCACTTGAATTTCTCGGGATTGGAATGACGATCAATGTGATCGGTGAGAAAGGATCGCTTGTAGAACTTTTTGTTACAACAGACCGCATATCCCTTGCGATGATGCACTTGCTGCATATGCTTGCACAGCAGCAGAAACGTCGACTGGCCCTCATGGCAAACGCTACAGGTGAGTCTCATGTGCTGTGCTATCTTCTCATCGATCTCCACCATCGATTTCTTATAATCCACATAGCGTTTGCTTGCCTTGCTGCCAGAATCCTCTTCCACACTACTGACCTCGACCTTTTCAGTTTTTGCTCTGCCCCTACGCTTAACGGGTAGTGATTTTTCTGCTGGAGTCTCCTCGAAAGTCGGATTTGCCGGCACTTGATTCGCTGCTTTGCTTTTGGCGCGTGTGGCACGCGTCTCGCGACGCTCTGGCGTCACAACTGGGTCCACCTCTTGCTTTACTACCACCACTTCCTCCTGCTCTTCCTCTGCTACCTCGTTGGGTTGCTCAGCAGCTTGCTGAGCCACGACATCGTTGAGAAACTGCTCGTTGCTAAATGATGCTTCACTTTCGCTGGCATTTTCGTATAGAGCATCGACAGCTTCATTTTCGTGGCCTTGTTCGAAGACAGCGTCATCGAATTCATCCTCATCGCAGGCATCTATGAGTTCCTTGACATCTTCAGTGGGTTCAGCCTTTTGCGCCGGAGCAATTTGTTTACTCTTCTCCTGTTCGCCGCTCTTTAGCGAGAACCTTTCGGTGAGCAGGCGATGCGCCTTCTCCACACTGCAGTAGAACTCGTTGAAATCATTGACTCGTGTCCAGCAGTCCACACAGACAGCCGTTGAGATGGGATCATCGTTTTTCGGCTGTGGACATTAGATTTGTTTACACAGACGTAAATATAAATATAGCAACGCTTACCTGGAACCAAAAATATTTGGCTAGCACCGTGGCAACGTTTAGGGACAAGCCAACGCCCTCAAAAATCTGTATGGTGTCGTTGGCGCTGTTCAGGCACAGGCGGCAAATCATTGTGTCGCTGCTTATTCCATTAAATGCTTCAGCAAGAATCACAAAAATGCTTTAAAATATAAATATCAACATCAAAACAAGTTTCTGCTTCTTCCTTTTCTACACAAAACGCTATCGACAAAAACCAATGCAGCTCTGCTTCGTACCTATTATGTTATCGATTGTTGCTTTGTTGCAAAGTATTGCCACTAGGTGGCGCCCTGGCTTAAAACAATAGGGCGCCAAGTTTAAAAACAATATGGCAATAGTATTATTGCTTGAGAGCTTTAACAAAAATAAAATAAAACATTCAGTATTTATGTTTGGAGAATTGGTAATTTATTTAAGATAAAGTTGAATTAATTATTAATTGTTTTCATATGTATAGCTAAGTTCTTGTTGTTTATTTTGTTGGTTTGTTATTTTTGTTTTTGTTTTTTTCTGAACTAAATAAGTAATTATATTTAAAATCACAGCAGTCTTTTAATAATAGATTTCTCAATTTGTGTTTAATCAATTTGAACGCGTATCGAAGGCGCCATTTCTAACCATTAACAAACGAACAAAGTTTTTCACTACGTACATAAAAGATTTCTTTCATTTTGTTGATGTAAATTTAACGGAATCAAAGAGCTTAAAGATTAGTGCTTACAATATAACGGAGCAAAAACTGCATACTAACTACAGACACTTGTTGTTATCATTATCATTGTTATCATCATCATCATATCGTAATTATATAAGTATCTACTAAAGTTATATAGTATATTTAGAAACAAAGTGTTTTGTTTGTTTTTGTTTTAAATTTGAAATCGTGCCAATCTGAGCGCTATACACATTTGCCGTTTTTTGTTTTATAATCGGATTGCACAGAGTAAAAATTACATTTATTTACGTTTTATCTAGTTCTACATATTAGATACTCGTACTTTGATATAGCTAGAACGTCTCAATCAAAATTTTTTGCTACTGGAATGCATTTAACTTATTTGTGTCGTTTTATGAACATAACTTAAAAACGAAACATTAAAAAAATAAAATAGAACAGTCCAAGATTCCTGGATTCAAATTCAAAAACTGAACAAGTTTTTGCACTCTACGCTCTATTGCAAAATATCTATGTGGTTGTTCGATGTGTGTATGTGGCTAAAACTATATATATGTGTGTGTGTGTGTGTGTGTGTGTGTATGATGGTGTGTGTGAATTGTATATATAACATATATAAGATAGTTTTGTGAAATGCTCGCCCAAGAATCAAGAGTATCTATCTATATAGCATATATAGCAAGATTAAATTTGATAAAAATTTTGATTAAGTTATTAATTTGCAATATTGAAATAAAGTCAAATTTAAATTCCATTAAAGTCATAATAATAGGTATCCTTTAGAATTGCTTATGTCGAGCGTTTGTTTGATTCGTTTACGTTTAGTTGAATGCCACAATTAAACACAGTCACACACACTCACCCAAGCACGCACACACACACACATACAGACAAGAGGATATATAGATATAGACATATGTATATCGGCTTAGATCACAGCTATGCAGAGTTTATATAGGCAAGGCGAGTCATTATTCTGTTGGTTGCATTACAGGACATTCAGATACAGATACAAACACACTCACACACGCGACACACGCACACACACAGATACATACACGGAAAGTGCAGGGGGGGACAGTCCCGCTGCCCCTTAGCACTTTTAGCCAGCCACCTGCTGCATGGTTATGGTGCTGATGAGCTGCTGGCAAATCTTTCCGTACTCGAACTGATCACCGGAAATGCGACGCAACTTGATCCCTTTGGCAGCGCCATGATGATCCCGACTGCGACCCTCGCACACCTGCAGCTCAATCTGCAGACCGCCCGAATACTCCAGACTGAGATTTGTGGTGGGTTCGCCATAGTTGCAGGCAGCTGCAGCTGCAGTCGAAGTGTTGATCGCACTGCCGCTGGCATTGGGATTGGCAGTCAGATCGCTGGATGCATTTGAGGCACTGCTGTGCCTCGACTCTGCGCCACTATCCTCCGAACTGATGCTGCCCTTGTGCAGCACAAACCCTTTGGGTGGCATGGTCGAGTCGATGGTCTGTTTGACCATTTCGAGGATGCGCGTCGAGTCGAGATTGGAGCATTCATGTGGCAGCGGCACCTCGTAGCACATTTCATCGGACATGCGACGCGAATCGCACATGGAGTCGGGCGTTAAATGGCCGCATTCGGTGTGATCACCCATTTCGGAATGTGAATCGGATTTGAAGCCCGAACTAGCGGATGGCTCCTGGCAAGAGGGCGACAGATTATTCGAATCGTTGCTCAGCGAATCGTCGGAGAACCCGAGCGATTTATCGCTGCCACGCCGATGCGCCTCCGCATTGGAGGCGTTGCCATGACACTGACTGCCCGAGGCATGATTCGAGCTGGGCTCACAGTCCAGGCTGGCCTTGCGTCCAATGCCGCGCGTTATCGACGGCATATCGCTGCTGGGCTCCGTGATAATCAAACCCTGAAAGCGATACAATAACGGATGATTAATAAAGGTTATTATGAATGGGTCTGTATTCAGGACTTACCTGTAGCGACATGATGGGTGTATGGGGCTCAAGGGAATCCTCGCTGTCGCGACTATTGTCCGAGGAGAGCGCCACCAGTGTAATCTCGCTGCCCTGCACATCGGTGAGGCATATCTGCGGCGTTATACCTCCAGTGCAGCCGGCATACGGTGTCCCGGTGCTAATGGTGTGACACATCTGCCCATTGCCATTCTCCTCCTGTATGATGCACAGATTGGGCGATGCCGGGGGCGTGGGCACCACACGCACTGGCTGCGCTGGCGACAGATTCAATGGCTTCAGATCGTAGTACGCCGCAGCGGGCATAAACCAATTGGGTGTGGCATAATCAGTGGTGGTGGGTTGCTCCGCTCCACACATTCCCCCTCCTGCCGCACTGCACACATCCATGGACAGATCCAATGGCTGCTGAGCAGCGGCAGCGGCACCTTCGCTGGCCGCCGAAGTGCCGCGGGTAATGGAGCCACCAGCGCCGCCCGTGCTCAAGCCCGAGATGCCCTTGGTGATCTGATGCAGCGGCGACGAGTTGCCGGCACAGGGATTAAACGGACCGGTGCCGGGCAAATAGGGATTGGGATTGGGGGAGCAGCTGCCACTGAAACCGCTGCCGCTGTTGCTGTGCGTGCTGTAGACGGGCGACTGGCAGCCGCTGCTGTTGTTCGAATTGCTGGCGCCCAGATTGATGCTGCTAAACTGTCCGACCAACTGCTGCGGCTGCAGCGGCAGCGTTAAGCCCATGGCCAATGCCTGAGCCGGACCCGGGCCCGGGCCGGGATACTGATAGCCACAGATGGGCTGGCCAAACATCTGCTTGGCCGAGGTGAGCGATGCGTTCGGACCGTGCGGCAAGGTCAGCGGCGAGACGCTGTAGCTGTTGTGTAGCAGCATCGGTTGCTGTTGATACAGATGCGATTGATCCAGATGGCCGCCACTCACCGCAGCGCTGGCTGCGTGGGCGGCGAGACCGAGTTGCGGTGCCAAATCGATGGGCACCACATTCGATGAGATTATCTTGTTGGCGATCTCGAAGCTGACGCGCTGCTCCTTCACCAGACGATCCAACGCTGGCATCAGACTCTTAATCGCCTCCGGCGGCACTTCGATGTCGTGTCCGCGACGCAGCGCCAGCTGCAGATTCGTTGGTTTCCCATGTATGGGTGAGCCTGTGAAGCAACGAGTGAAAGATTAGTATTGGTTGTGGAGAGAATTGGATTGGTGCCTTGCTAAGCTTGTGGTTACTGAGATTTTTTGGCTTACCCGGCAGACTGATCGAATTTTCTAAAAGCGGCGGACTTGGTGCAACCAAAAAATTTCTCTGTGCGATACCTTTTTGCAGGGATTGGCATTCCTGCAGCGGTCCCTGGAACTGTGAGCGCGATCCCTCCGAGGCGCGACGCACTGGACTGTAGCGTCCTATGGTCGCTAACGTGGGCGGTGGTGGGCGATATATGGCGAATGGGGAATATGGAAAGCAAACACAAAGAGTTGCAACAAGATTAGTGAAGATCTTGGCAAGAGATCAGCATGAGGATCGCTGTTAGCGGAGTGCGCGGGGAGGGAAATCAACTGAAAATGGAAATCATAAAACTTACCACCCTCCTGCACAGTGGGCAATTTACAGTGGGCAGCGCGATAGGTGCGACGATTGTTGGCCGCCGCTGTGGGCGCCACAAGTGGCACCGAGTTGCTGCCACCGGTGATGCTCAGCGGCAACGAATGCTGCGGCGTTGTGGCAACTGGCATGCCCATGGCCACGCCCACGCCCACTCCAACGCCCACGCCCATGTGCAGACCAAAGTTGGGCGCATTTGGCGGGGATTGACTCAGAGATTTGAGCGTTGGCGGCAAATAGTCGCGATTCATGCGAGATTCAACTTCGCGTATTAGCTCGGGGCAAATGACTGCGCAGTGTTTAGGGTGGGCGGTATATTTTTGTTGTGCATGGGCGTGGCAAGGAGTCAAGCGAGCAGCGGCAGAGGCAGCGAGCAGCAACAGCGGGTTATTTGGTGTTGCGGTTGTTGTAGTTGTTGTGCAAAGGCAAAAGGCAACCGAAAAATCCGCAACAAATCATAAAACGAAACAAAATAAAAACAAATACGAAAAAACAAATTAAATTAAATAAAAAATCATACAAAACGTAAGTAAATTAATTTAGCATTTAGCGCACTTAAATTAAGATTAGCAAAATTATATTACGGGTTAAATTAAATAAAACTAAAAATGATTTATTTGCAAATGGGAGCAGTTGGAAATTGTTTTCGAGTCTATCAACATTTGTATTTTAGTATTGCATTTCAATTTTTTAAACATATTTAATCTTTCAGTTCTAAGTCTATGAGTTCCGTTCAGTTTAAATTCATTATGTTTCTTAAATAACGAATGAGCCTTGCTTAAACATATTTAATCTTTAAGATCAATTCTATTTCTCAGTTCCTTAAATTCAGTTCATTAGTTATCTTCTGAATACAGCCGTTTTTAACCCCTTGATCCTCATCTCTGTAATACATCAAAAGCCTGAATTTCAGCTGTTATTTAAGATTTTTTAAATTCGCTTTATATACAGCTATGTTGATCTTTCTTTTAAATTGAATTCACCTCTTATTTTAGACCTCTTAAACCTATTTTTAAAACCATCTGTAATTATGTCACCTTTGGCAAAGAGCGTCTCATATTTTCTTGCGATTTGTTTTTGGTGTTCAACTTGATCATAATTTAATCACTTAATCACTCATTTTGTAGCATCACTTACACCTCATTTTTATAAGTTCCTGTCTGTTCTATCTATTCTATTTTACGTCAAATACATTAACTTATTATAAATGAAGATTAATGACTATAGTCTCGCTTGTTTACTCAGTTATATGCCCCGATGTTTTATATATTTCATTTGTCTAAATGCCTCTCTGTTCAATCGTGTTGTTCTTTTATCTTCGTATTCTTTTCCTACTCCCTCCCTCCAGTTAGGAAACAACAGACATTTGAAACGTACCTGGCGGACGTTCGGTGACTGTGAGTAAACCCGTTCTTCGGGTGCGCATGTTGCCACCGCCCGAGCTGCTGTTGGTGGGTGTCTGTGGCTGAGCACCTGGCGGCACTTGCAGATGTCCCAGCTCGCCGGGACTGTGCGTGACAGAGAGATCCTCGGTGCAGCCAACTGTGTGACGCTTAACCCCACCACGTTTCTGCATATAGCTGTAAGCAAGAATTGAAAACATTAGATAAAATCCAAACGAAGCTTAGACGACTGCAAACTTGCCGTTGGATTTCCTCGCTGCACTCCTCGCCGCTGTTTTCGGGACAACAATGCAGCTGACCCGAAGATTGTTCGCTTAGAGGCGACAGTTCTGTGGTGCCGGGCGTGGAGGTTAGGCTGGGATTCATGTAATAGCCCGAAGTGTCCATTTGCTGGCCACTGGCCACAGCTGCAGCATTGCCGCCAACTGGCACCGTGGCCGGATAATAAATATGCAGATTGGCGCCACCATCCGAGGCACGACGTCCAAAGGAACCTGTTGAAGAATGCGGTAATTAAAACTGGGATTCAGTGAGATTTCTAAGAGAAGTTAACTTACTGGCACCCATAACAACTGGCGGCTTGAGCAGATGCTGATCCTTGATGGTCAGATTGTGCAGCGGCTGATTCTGCAGCATCGGCAGATTCATGGGATAATAGGGCGTGGCCTGTGCCGCATCGCTGCACTGCGGCGCGCACTTGAAATCGATGGGCGGCACATTGGGATTGGCCAGCGCCTGTTCGTGTGCCACATCACCGGGTCCGACAGTGTGTCGTCGTGTGTTTGCTCCACTCACGCCACCAGCTGTGGCGCTCAAATGCTGCGGATGAACAGTGGACTGCAAGGAAACAAGATTTAGTTAGTTCTAATAAGTTAGATCTAAGATTTGAGATATGTTTTTTTTAGAACTAAATAGTTTTATTTGTAGCTAAACTGCTTCTCTATGATGTGGCTAATTTTCATGATGTATTTCAACAACTGTATTATGATAAAATTAAGATGAGTATGTAAAATATTCAAATTTACAATAATCTTAGCTATAAGATCGATCAACTAAATTAAATTGTTCTTATATGCTCATTTGACCTAAGAATAAAATCTTTGGAGAAAATAGATCTTTAAAGTTTTACAATTTATAACACACATCTAATCTCCCTACAACTTTAATTATAAATGTTCTCAACTATAAAAGCATTAGCTTATGGGCTTTTAGAGACAAAGTTATTTAAACAGACATGAATTGGTAGATTAACGTGTCAGAATATCAGGATTAAGGATCGATTAGCGCTCCCATGGAGTTAATTCCAGAGGTACACATAGAGCGTTGGATGCGAGGACTATCTAAACTTATTCCGAATTATGGTATCAACGGACAGAAGGATAGATAAACCTATCGGTTATTTGGCATTAATATACTTAATAGATGCAACTTTAACAAACTCTGCACTAATATTTTCTACTTAATGATTTAAACTTTCTAACGCTGCTTTAAACTATTTAAAAAACCCACCTCATTGGGCCGTGCCAGACACTCGAGCTCAAAGTCGCCAAACTTCTCCAGATCGACACCGACATCGGCACACCAGCCGAAACCCAGCGCGGTATTTGAGGCATTCGCATTGCTGAGCGGACTGAGACGATCGAGGGACTCCTGCTTAACAGGCTCCGAACGATCGACAACGCCGGTCGTGATGCTCGTCTTGCGTGATCTCGAATACGCCAAACTCGCGTGATGCTGCAGTCTTTGGTTTTCGCGTCGCTTCTGTAGCAGCTTATCCTGCAGTAGATTGTATATGGCATAGATGTTATCGAACCTCTGCTCGTGCACCGACTGCGCAATCATGTCCGCCGTCAGTCCCGGCAGCTGCAGCATGTGTGTCATGACCACAGCATCCAGCTGAGGCGCTGTGCCAGCAGCATCACTCGACTCCACACCAGCCAGCGATGAACTTGAGCCAGTCAGCGAATTCGAGCTGGACAATTGAGCTGAGCCAAAGGGCAGCGTTGTGGCATCGCAGCGCTCCTCATGCTGCAGTTCCGCCTGCCAGTCGCTGAGCCAGCGATGCTTGATGATCTGTTTGATGGTGTAACGACGATCCGGCTCCACCACCAGCATATTGCGTATGAGATGCTCGCATTCTGCAAAAAGATTCAACATATTAACTGGATTCTCAGAAGAACAGTTGAGAGTTTTAGAACTCACCCTGCGACATAAAGAAGGGAATGCGGAATTTGCCCAAGACAACGCGACTCTTGAGCTCCAGAATGGTCTTGCCATCAAAAGGCAGAGCGCCGCAGACGAGCGCATAGAGCACAACGCCCAGACTCCAGATATCGGACTTGGGACCATCGTACTCCAGACCCTGGAACACCTCTGGCGCCGCATAGGGCGGTGATCCGCACCACGTGCGCAGCGGGCTGCCCTCCTCATAGTGATTGCTGAACCCAAAGTCAGCCAGCTGCAAATCAGAAGTGCTAATTAGTTGTAGTTCATTATTAAACTCTCTTCTTCTTCTTTGCTCACCTTGATGTTCATGTCCTTGTCGAGCAGCACATTCTCCGCCTTGAGATCACGATGCACGACGCCACGCTGATGGCAATAGTGCACCGCCGAGATGAGCTGTGTGAAGACGCGCGCTGCCTCCGGTTCCTTCATGCGTCCATTGGCCACCAGGTGATCAAAGATCTCGCCGTTCGGTGCATACTCGGTGACCAGATAGATCATCGACTGTGATTCCATCACCTCATAGAGGCGCGTTATGTGCGGATGACGCAGCGATTTCAATATTGCAATCTCCCGGAACGTCTTGCTCAGGTATTCCTCGTTGAGACACGTCTTATCAATGATCTTGATGGCCACCTGTAAATTGGGCAACAGGAAACGAAAAGGTCGCATTAGTCAAAATGTTACGATATGTTCTCTTTTTCTCTCTATGCATATCTTCCGCCCGCATTATTCTCTGATTCTCTCTGATCTCTTTAGTTTGTTTTTTTGGGTTCGGCCCGAAGGTGAACGAACCAAAACAGCGGAGAACTGCGACGATTCAAAGAGACAACGACGACGACGACGACGACGACGACGACGAGTGCTAACGAAATTCAAGCTGTGTGTGGGTTGAGACGATGTCGTCGGCATCTCTCGCAGTAATAAGAGCAAATCCCCAAAAAAAAAAAAATTGTGTGTGATTTTCACAACAAATAGCAAATGCTCTGCTACACTTTATAACAAAGCGAATTTCATTAGCAAAGTGCGTGTTCAAATTTTTATATCCTACAAAGTTTAGTGCAAGAATCAATTATTTCTCTAGTCTTCATAAATAAATTTAGTTATATATTTTATTCTATTTTTTATTAAAAAGTTAGTTTCAAGATATGTAATGCAATTTTTGCATTCCTCATGAATACATTTAGTTGTACAATTTTTTGGTACTGTTTGCCAGGGTTCAAGGAATTTATTTTTAAATTTTCTATTTACAAAGTTTGCTTTGCATTATGTTCAGTACCTCTAGTAAAAAAATTAGTTTGAAGATGTATAAAAATATCCTATATCTATCCACATCTCATTTTCCGCCCTATTTTTGTTTTTATTATAAATAAATTTAGTTGTAAAAATACTTAATCTTTTCACTGGTATAATCAAAAGTTTTTTTTTTTTTAATTTTCGTCATATTCAATATGTCAAGATAACAACGCATTCAATTCAATAGTGTTTAATAGAGCTGCTCACTCAACTACTTTTATGTTACTTTTATTTTAATTTCTGCTAATACAATTTCAATAAATTTTCGAATGTGTTTCTTCTTTTACAAAGCCCCAAACACTTTTCAAAAACTACTTCTTTATAGTAAACTTCATTAAAATTAGAGCACGAATGCTATAATTAAAAGTATTCCTAAAACCGATTCTTCATTCTAATACGTAACATATTTATCGACCTAACCAATAAGCTTTCATGTAGTGTATACATAAAAACGTGTCTCTCTGAAAAGACGCGTCGCTTTGTTTTGCTTGTTGTTTGCTGTTGCTGGGGGTCAGGTGGTAGGTGGCGCACTGTCTGCAGTCACAGCAGCAGCCACAGCAACAACAGAGAGTAAAAGAACAAAAAAGCATAGCAAGAAGGCAGGAACAACAATAATAATAACAACAACAACAACAACAACTACTAGATAAGCACGGCAACAAACAGCGCCAAAGATGGCGCGAGTGAGTGCTCGATTCTCTAAAGGCGTTGATGTTCTTTCTTGTTGATCATGATGTTCTTCGGAGGGTGCGAGAGCAAGAGCAGCGACAACAGCTGAGGGAAAAGAAGAGGAAGCGGGAGGTAGGGAGAAGAGAGCGACGCAAGGGAAGACAAGACAAAAAGCATTCTTTACACACACATTGTTGTTGGTGTTTGCTTTTGTGTTTTTGCCAAGCATTTCAATAACTCAAATAATTAACAATAAAGCGTAAACGGCAAGTGTGTGTGTGTGTGAGTGAAAGAGAGGGTGAGAGAGAGAGAGAGGTAAGCTAGGTAGATCACTTGCTCGCCTCAACAGCATCATGATCATTATGATTATTAACATCATCCATATCATCATCATTAACTTGGCAGCAGTGATGAGCCTCACACCGGTTTTCAACTTGTTGTTGTTGTAGTTGCTTCTGCTATCATTATTATTATTATTATTTTGTTTTATTCTAACTGCTGCCGCAACAGTTAAACAAATTGTTTTTTTTTTTTGTTTTGTTTCGCCATAAATAATTTGTATTAAATGATTTATCAATATTTACTCGCTACTCAAGAGTTTGCAGTTTCTAAATATTTGTAAATAATTTTCTCACCTGCACTACGCAACGTAATATATTATTTGTATATTTCTTATTATACAACTTATATAATTACCACAACTTTGATTCCTGGAAATGTCAATGCCACGTGAGGTGGCACACACACAAAAATTCTCTCAAATTCTCTGTTTTTAAAACGAAAATATGAAAAACGGGGACACAAAAATGAGTTGTCGCAGCGAAAAATGCCATTGCCACGTGCCGGTTTTGACCTTTCGCTATAAATGCGATGAACCTTAAGAACAATTGCTCGTAAATGAGACATTCAAAGCGCAACAGCAACAGCAACAGCAACAACAATAAAAGGAACCACCACAACAACAATGAAGCGAAAGAACAATGTCACATTTGGAAATCCTTCGGTTGGCATAACAGAAAAAAAAAAGTCAAGGCAATTGGCTCCTTGCTCCTTGGCTCTCGTATTGATTTAAAGGCAAGGACTACAAAGTTGATTGCGACTTTCCTAAATGGATTTTCAGAATGTAAATTCCATTTAATGCCACCGCCTCGAAGCTGACTCATTGCCTTTGCCATGGATTGAATGCAAAAAGCAAGGATTTCCTTTAAATTGCCATCCATTTGCCATTACTTATATTTATCATATTTAATCGTATTTGCAAATCGCGCTTAAAACATAAAAAAAAAACAGTCTGAAGAGCTTACATTTTTAAACGTAAACTAATAAATAATAAAAGAATGTATGTTATTCAAAGAACTTATTCATATTACCACAAGTAACAAAGCTACAGCCATTTTGAATAAGAGCAAAGCAATACGGTATTATTAATATATACCAAGTATACCAAATTCATATTCCGCGAAAATACTAAAATATATGGTTTATTGATAAAGAACTCTATTTAATATGTACCATATTTTCAGACAAAGCAGCTAAAGCCCATAGAAAGAAAGCCACACTAAAGTATTTCTCAAATAATTTCTACAATTTTCATCATATTTAAAGATTTTTTTCATCTCACAACGATGATTAAAAATTGAAGTTTTCAATAAAAGGAGTATTTTAGATTAAAATCTTGTTTCTAAAAATTTGTAGTCGGGAATTCTTGTCTCAAAAGATTTTATTAAAATTCGAGAACATCTAAATTCTATTATGCTGAAAATTTGACAAAAATTAACTGCTTCAAATAATTTGATCACCTCGCGATGATTTCAGATTCATATTCTGCTTTCTTTAAACTGAAATCTTTTTTTGAAAACTTTGTCAATCTAAAATTTCTATTCCAACATTTTTTTCAAAAAGGTCTTAAACACAAGAATTGTATTCTAGTTTTTATTAAAAAAATGTTTTTCTCAGTATACAGTTTTAAATTTTATTAGAACAAAACCAGTTCTTCTCAAGAATAAAAGTATGTGGGTGTTTTTATATTATATTTAAATATTTGTAAGCAGAATTCGAGCAACATGACGAATAAATAGTTGATCAAACAGTAATGTGAAGCAGAAAACAATCTATCTTATCAACATAAAATGTCTTCGATTCTGGGAAGTGGAAAGTTTTCTTATGAAATTAGAAATAGTTGTGGTCAGCAAAGAAAACTTAAGAGTAATAATATATAATATAAATAATACTATTCATTCCTTCTTTCTTAGAGAAGTTCTGCTTCTAGTCGTAAACTTCTTTATTGACTACATGCTATCCTTCCACACGAATTTATTCTCTCGCTCCATTTTCTCAAAGTCCTGCTTCAGGGTCTCTAGCTCCTTGGAGTTTTGCCCATTGAGTCGCTCCAGTTGACTATTTAGGCCAATAATGCGCTCCCGCACAGCATTCACAGTGTAGAGACTTAGTCGGTCGGGTTTGAAGACATCCTCCTTGAGGGTCTGCATGTAGTGCCACATGTCCTGCAATTGACCACGTTTATCGATGCGATACTTTTGCAGTTTCTCGTCGAGTTCAAGCTTAAGGCGATCGATGTCATTGATGAGACTGCTGACTTTGGGACCGCTCGAAGGTCTGCGACTCGCCGTGTGGAGTCCTCCTGCATCCTCCCCAGCAGCAGCAGCAGCAGCGACGCCAGCGATATCGATGTCGATGTCGCCACCAGGGTCGTTGTCATCGAGAAAATTGCTGGCATTCAGTTTGACTTGATTGCATTCGAGGTACTTTTGCTGTGCCTTGAGGCGCATCAGTTCGCACAGTATGCTGGTGGGCGTGGCCGATGGCTTCCTTTTGCCACTTAGCTGGGGCTTCGGTGGGGGCGTCGCCTTCTGCCGTGGCCGTGCCCCCTTGCCACCGAGCGTCTCTGCTGCTGCTGCTGCTGCTGTTACGGCGTCTTTAGACATGTGACTGTTGCAACAGCGTTTGAGGCGAGTTGCACAATGCACAGTAAAAGCCAATGAAACGACGACGACGACGACGACAACGAGTCCTTGCGAAAGTTGCCTTGCCGCTGTTTACACGCGGTAATCAAACGTGTGTTGCCAACCCAATCTTGCACACCCCCTCTCCCTCTCCCTCTCCCTCCACTCCTTCCTACCCTGCAGTGTGCTAACACAACCTGTTCGCTGCCCTCTCTCAACCCTCTTGTGTTTAATCAATAGTCGTCGTCGTCGTCGTCGTCGTTGTGGGCTGCTGCACTTGCTCTGTCTCTGTCTCTTTCTGTAGCTCTCTCCCTCCCTCACTCGTTCGCTTAAGTTGCTCCCCTTGGGTTTGTCACGTATTTATGCCAAGGGTCGCTAAACTTTATTGGGGTTCAGTTGAGGCCGCGTTTTAAAATTTTCCCCAATTGCGCACAACCGCACACACACAGAACACTAAATCGGAAATGGAAAATCGATTTAAATAATTTTTCATGCCTATGGCCTACTTACACAGCACGTGTCCAACGGGGCGTGGCACATTGTTGAGGCGGTGAGTAGGTGCGTTTGGGGTCAACAAATGAGTGCAGGAAATGGCAAAGGATTTATTTTTTGTTGTTTTTCGCTCAATCTCATTGCAAATCTTTGCGGTTACTTTGAAGAGGAGGAAGCAAACCTGAAGCTGGCTGACTTGCGGTTAAAGAATGCTAATCTACAGCTAGAGAGCGAGAGAGAGAATAAGAACGGGGGGGTGGGGTGGGGGGTAACAGCTGTGCACGTGATTGATTCGTTGGGTTGTTTACGTGCTTGTTTTTGTTGCTAATTCACAACTGGGAGCGTTTTTTGATAACGCGCTTGTTATCATATGAGCGCGAATGTTTATCGAGTGTGCGTCTGTGTGTGTGTATTTTAGAGTGTGTGTGTGTGTCCGCGCGCGTTGACAACAACAAGAATCAAGTGGCAGACGAAAGACAAATTCAAGCACAAATCAACAATAAATTCGAGTGTTAAACGGCAAATAAGAGCTAGACGATACGCTGTAGAAGAATAAAAAAGACTTAATAGCGGAAAAACATGTGAAAAATCGCAAGCTCTGCTTCTTCAAATTGTTAAATGTTAGCTAAATGACTCAAAATATACGCAGCCAAATTCAAAGTCACAAACAAGTTAATAGAATTTGAAAGTGCAAAAGATAATTTAAGTTCACTAAACATCTTTCGCAAGCTAAAGCTCTTCCCAACTCAACAAAAATTCTGACACATTAGGCTAGCAACCTTTTCTTACTCCTCATTACAGGGTATTTGAGACTGTTAAATTTTCACTATCGCTGTGCGACAAAGACAGCACATTAGTCTTCAACTTTTGCGCTGGAGCTTAAAAAAAAATAAATGTAAACACGAAGAAGAATACAACGAACCAAAAAAAAAAAAAAAGCCAGACAGCTAACAAACGAAGCACAAGAAGGAGCAACAAAAAGAAAAACAAAAAAAAAAAAACAGCGTACAACAAAAGCCGCGAAATAGTTAATGAAAAAGTAAATAAAAAGTTTAAACGATTTGGGCAGCCATGCGTCTGAGTCGTAAAGCAGCACACATCGGCTTTATATATACATACATATATGTGTATATATTCACATATTCTTTGGGGATCTGTGAGTGAGTGGTCAGCAACAAGTTTTTTTTGCCGTTGCTGTCTCTGACTCTGACTAAGATCGAATCGTGCCCAGACAGCGTGAGCTCAAGTTAAACATATATATATTTTTTTTTTTTGTTGGCCATGGCGAATGATCAATCAAAAGTTGCCACTGATTAGTTGAGCGAAATGCTTTTGTTGTTGTTGTTGTTATTTTACGCTGTTGTATTTTTCAAGTTAGTTAGTTGTAGCCCCCCAAAAAGAAAATCAAGTTAGAGCCGCCCCCTGCTGGTTGTGCTGCTGCTGTTTGCCAGACACTTCAACTGCGACTTAATTGCATCAATTGGAGCGTTAATAAAATGGAAATGAAAATGGAAACAAAACCATCTCTTAACTCAATTCAATTGAAAGCAGTGGCAAAAAATTCACTTGATCGATCTGTCAAGAGAAAAGAATTTTAGAATAACAATTTTATCTTTAGAAATTTTTGTAACATTTGAATGCCAAGTAATTGTAAATAACATTTAGGAATACAAATATTACTATCAACTAAAATAAACTGCATAAATTATATAGAATTTAACTCAATTAAATTTCACTTGAGAAAAGAATAACAATCTATTTAGGAGTAGAAATTGTACTGCAAGCCAAAATAATCTGCATATATTATCAAGAAAAGGTCTTCTGTCTTTTGTCGATCGATAAACTATGACACAGTTAAGCTTTACATTTATAATATAAAAGATTAATAATTTGCAATACAATATAAACAGGAAATACTGCTTAAAAATGAATAATAAGTTTAGTTTATAATGTTAATATAAACCTGATAATGTTTATATAAACCAGAAATTAATTACAACCTAAATATATGGCAAAAGATAAACATATTTCGAATAAATTATAATTAAAAAGAAAGAATTTTATTGATAATTCAATTTCTCAACAAAATAATTTTTTTGTAATATAGTTACGATATCTTTTTTGCTATCTTCAAACTTTTCTAACGATCGCTTACAAAATGTAACCATTTCAATGTAGATTTCACACCTAATCTTTGACTCGCAGACAACTTATTGGTTTAAGCAATTTTTACTTAATCAAAGGTAAATATTAAATGTTTTGTGGAATAGTCTTTGGAACGCCGATAGAACCGATGGTGGTGGGGATTTAATGTGTTAATAGTCTTAAGTATGGCAATCGTCCATTCTTATCGATATTGTTTGCACATCGTAATAATAATAATAATGTTCTATTAGGTACATTGTACATTGTACATGTTTCCGATTGATAATTGATAGTAGTAATTATTGGGCAAATGCGCTTTGTAGATAAGCTGGGGCTATAGCTAATAATCCAACTAGCTTCGTGTTAAACTTGTACATTGCATTCAACAAACACCCTGACACACACACACACACATGCAAACTCATAAGTCCATTGTGAATGCCAAATAAGATAAGTGAGTGGACCTTGAAAATTGACAAACAGCTGTGTCACACTCTCTCCCTCTCTCTCCGTCTCGTTCACACCCTCGCTCTTATCAGTAAACGTATTGGAAAGAAAACAAAAACAAGAATGATAAAAAACAACAAAAAATGAACAAAAGAATTTGTAAGCATCAGACGAAAATAATTGAAAAATGAAATCAAATTTAAATGTAAATTTCCTAATTGTGGCACGTGCTATTCTCACTATTCGCGATCACTGCTGCCAATTTAGATTTTTCTCCGTCAAAACTGGCTTTTTTTGAAGGCTAACGCGGAAAAATTTGTGAATTGCTGAAATTGTAAAAAACGGGAGTTCTGTCTTTTTTAGAAATTCATTAAGCTTTCTTTTTTTTTTTGTATGTTCTTAACACAAAAATGGCAGTCCCTTAATATAAATCCAATTAAAGAAAAAGAAATTCGTGACCGCTGCACATATTTTACGGTTGAGTTGATTAAACAATTAAAACAAAGCAATTTTTTGTTATTTTTTATAAACGACTAAATAATTTGGTTATTACTTTTAGGCTCCCGGATAACTTTAAAGCAGAAGAAATAATTTTGTAGAAAATCATATGGTGTGTTTGTCCGTTCACAGCTGATGATCAGTTGATCGTATAGCTTTTAAAACGCTTTGATAAATCTAATCAAAGCATCTGTTGTCGACTTATGAAAATATCAACGCTTTTAAAATTTCAAAATTTGAATTAAATGCCGCTATCGAGACCAAATCGCACACTGTGCACTGGTCTGGAACAAGACGAGAGCGTGAGCGAGAATGAGAGAGCATAAAAATACATTGGCTGCGCTAACGTCATCTAACGGCAGCAAAGCGCAACAACAATAACACAGCGAGAGCGAGAACGAAAACCAAGAATGAAAACAGAGAAATAATAATAGAGATAACGGGACCACTTCAACGACACACTGTACTTAATTTCAGTACGAAATAGCAAAATAAGAAGCTAGACTAAATTATTTTATTAAATCAAAACAACGAAGCTAAAATACACTGACAAGCAAAAAAGTCACTGACAACTACATATATATTTACAAACTAGCTGAAAATTTTAGACAACCAATTTATTTAATACTATGTAAAGAATTGTCAAACAAATTTGAAGTTTCTCTTTACATGTGCAGCGCGTCGCCAAGCACATTACATATTCACACTATTCTTTCCAAGTAAGCATAGACAAAAACAAGTAAGAAAGCTACAGTCGAGTGTGCTCGACTGTGAGATACCCGCTACTCATTTTGAATAAAAGCAAAATAATAGGTCAAAAACAGCTTTTTTCTGGTCAAAAGTTGGCAGCCCTGGTCGCGATACTCAAATCTCTACACACACTCGCTGTATGAGTCGACAGAGTAAACAAAAGTCTCCGTAGTATACGTTAATAGTGTTGCTATTTGTACGTACTACGTAGCAAAGCATTATCGTGATCGAAACAGAAACACATACAAAATATATCTCGGCAAGATGTAAAACTCCCCATTTGTCTTGAGTTATCACTGTCACATTAAGAAGACACCTTATGTGGTAGAAGTTTTATGAAATATGTTGCATAAAACCAGAAGTTAATCGTGGAAAAATTATTATAAAAATACTCGCTTTATGTTGATAAAAACAAAAAAAAAAACAAAACTACAAAGGAAAAATAAACAGTTTCTAAGTTTTGATTTTCGAAAAGTGCTTTAGACATTTAATGCTAGGGTATATGGACTTCTCTAAACATATGAGAACTTTTCTTTCTGGTCAATTAGGCATATGAGTAGCACTTTTGTGTGTTTGGCCTACAAATTTACACTTGTTCCCCCTTTAGTTGTTGTTGTCGTTATAAACTATTAATGCTTATATTTTAGTTATGGTTTCAGTTGTTGATTATTTTGTTATTGCTGTTCTTTCTTCATTGTTGTTATTTACCATTGTTGTTGTTGTTGCTATTGACTCTGCGGTTCAGCTGTGTCACTTGACAGCCCCAATTATCAGCAGCAGTTGTAACTGCAACTGTGACAGCTGTATTGTTTCTATGCCTCTCGCTCTCTGCGCTCATTCGCATTCTCTTTCGCTTCTATGTGTGTGTGTGTGTGCGTGTGTGTGTGTATGTATTTATGTGTGTTTGCCCTCAGCCCACAGAGCACAGCCCGTTGCCCAGCTGAAGGTGACTCATTATCTCTTCTAGTTGCTGTTAAATGCATTCGAAATTTACTTACTTATACATACGGAATGCAGAGAAGAAGCTGCCGCTCAGCTGATAGAGAACAAGTGGCAAACGGCAGAGAATGCAAGATTATAGACTGTAAACTACCCTGGAAATGTGCTTGCAATTAACTAAATCGAAATGTGTCATTGAATGATTTTATATAAACTGGAAAACAGAAAACTATAAACATAAAAGTAATTCCCTGATTAACATTTTTCCTATTTTATCCGTTGACATTTAATAATATTTCCTTGTTTTAATAATTCATCTTTTAATTTCATATACTCACAAAGAATAAAAACCAGGGTATGATAGCATGGATATTGAGAAACATTTCAGTGAACAGCTGCAAATGTTCTCAGGTAATTACGTTGGCAACTAATTAAATATCAAAATTAAGAGCTTGCCATACGTTATAGATATGCATTTGCTGATAACTTTTAAGGAAATTCTGGAAATAATTTATAAATGCAAATTACATTTAAAAGCAGCAGCCGCAAAAAAAAAACCGTCAACAATCGCGACGATCTTAAATTTAATTACTTCCTCAAACAGCGATAGAGATGGGAAGAGTGTCAAAGAGAGAGAGAAAGATGCCATTAGCATCTCTGGAGGGCTCTGACTTGCCCTCTGAGTGAGCGAGACAGTTGTGTGATGAGTGCGAGAGAGAAAGAGGGAAGCAAAATTACTTGAAACACGCTTTAAAATGCGTTTCAATTAGCATCATCAATCCGGTGAGCAGCTGCTGCTCGGCTCCATGCGCCACAAGCCGTCAATTGAAGGTAAACATGGGGCACACAACAATACTCCACGAGCATTGCCAATTCGGATGTATTGTAAATATGTATTGTCAATAGATTGTGTAAACACTAAAGTATACTATGCGCACATATTTACGCGGCAATAAACAAAACAACAAAAGAATCATAATCACTAAAATCAATTTGATTAAACCAAATGCGCAGCCGACCTAACGGAATAACTGTCAAACGACTAACATAAAAAGATGTGAATTGTGAACAAGATCGAAATACTATATATTTATATTCATATAATTCAAATATGCACATTCCACAATTTTCCAACTTCATAAGAAATTTACGAATATTATTAAAGAAACGAATTAGAAATAATGATTCAACCTGTACTTAAATTATTCCGGAATTATCATTTTAATTGCTTAAGAATTGAAATTCAGTATTTTTTCGGAAAAAATATACCTATTGAAACACTCCTCATCGCCTTATTTTTTTTTTACAAAATTTATAGAAAAGCTTTATTATAATATAATTATAAGAAAATTCGTTAGCTGTGTGTGTGAAATTTAGGCAACAATTCGAAAGTTAAGATCCGATGTTCTAGTAAGATATAAGCAACAGTACATTACATTTTCTGTGCTAACTCAATAAAATTATTATTATTATATATAAGAAATAAATCTCAACAAAGATCTCAATATTCTAATAAAGTTCAACTTTAAAATTCCTTTACTAACTTGAGTAACATAGAATTTCTTTGCTTCAGATAATTAATCAATTTTGTTTTTATAAGTAATGCTGAACTTTAAACTTTTATTGATGTAGATAAGTACTCACCTTTGTCTTGGTCACAATATTTGTGGCCAGCTTGACAACGGCAAAGTTGCCTTTGCCGATTGTCTTCTCCAGCTCATAGTATCCCACTCGAAGTAGTTTGTCCACGGATATTTTGCTCGTCGATGGCACTTTGTAGTTTTGTGGCGTTGATGTGGAGGCGGCCATTGCAGTGGCTACTTCAACTTCTGATTCTAATTGTTGTTGGTGTTTTTTTTCCTGTTTTGGTGTTTTGCGGTAATTGGCTAAAGTTGCGTTGCCACCTCCTCCTCCTCCTCCACCTCCGTGTGCTTTGTTGTTTTTGTTGTAGTTGCTTCTGTTGTCAACGCAGGAAGTTCACTTAAGATGCATTTTCTTTTGTTTGCCGAGTTTGAATTCATTTGCTATTCATGCCTGTTTCCACTTCTACTGCTGCTGCTGCTGCTGCTTCTGTTGCTGCTGGCGGCGCAGATACACAGACACGGACACGGACACGGACACTCACACAAACGCACACACGAATCAAAGACGAAGACGGAGAGAGAGACAGAGCGAGGCACAGATGACAACGAATGGGACAGCAACAGCAGCGCCGCCAGCAAAAATTTAATTCGATTCGAGCTTAAATTGAATTGTTGCAATTACGAGCGCGTTTGCGACTGAGAGAATGATGAGCATTAGCCTCAGACCCTCAGCCTGTGGATGCTGGCAATGCTGATGTCGATAATGCGGAGGATGTGGATGAGGTTAACGGCAGCTTCGTTGTTGTTGTTCGAGCTGTTTTCCTTCTCGTTGTTATTCTTATTGTTGTTGTTGTTGTTGTCGACGTCGTCGATTGCTCGGCAGCTCCTGCTCCTCGCGGCGTCGACTTTGCCATTGGGCACGGCCACGTGGCCAGCTCTTTAAGCACGTGACGTCTCTTTCTGGCAGTCACTGTTAATGCGGCTCACAGATGATGGAGAACAACTGACACTTTATCAGCTGCTTGCTGTTTTCGTTTATTTTTAACTGTTTTGTTTTATGACTTAAAGTTTCGCATATTTGTCACCTTTATGTAATTTAAAAGAAATCAATTAAAATGAATTCGCAATTTGAGTTTGATTGTTGTGTTTGTTACTGTGGCTGTTAAAGTGGTGGTTATGTTAATGTGCTGTTATTGTTCTCGTGCTATTCGTGCACTGTTTCCATTGCTTCTACTGTTAGTGCTTTGTCACTCTTAAGCCTGATCGCAATATTACTAATCCCGTTTTGCTGTTTGCTCACTTGCTTTCAATTACGCCCACCCTCAACAACTGCTCAGCCACAACTTTTAGCTGCCAGTGTAGCTACAAAACCTGTGTGTCTCTCTCTCTCCAAAGATCCCACTCACTTTTCCACTCTCGCTGTATTCGCTCTACCTCTGCCTCTTCCTCTTCTTTGCTCAAATGATTGAGGCGATGTAAGATGATCGCCTGACCAAGCTGCTCTTCCTCCTGCATGTACATACATACATACTGTATGCATTGCGACCACGACAAAACTTAATGGGTTAATGTACAGTATCAAGGTCGCGTGGCCAGACACATGTACACACGCACACACACACACACAAGTACATAAGCCTGCGAGCGAGTGAGATAGAATACTTGGGCCAGTAAAGTGGCGATGTTTGTTGGAGCAACGCTCAAGTCGTCAAATTCTTATTGAAATCAATTTAAGGCAGAAACAGCGCGAAACAGTAGAAAGAGGAAGCATAACAAATACGGCACTCACTCTCACACACAAACATCAATTCTAATGGCAATTGAAGTACGCTAGAAAAACGTTGAGATCAAGCCATTGCGCAGCATTGAAATGCCCTACAATAAAAAACTTCAAGTTAAAGTTGAAGTTGAAGTTGCGTTGTCGAGCACATTACAAAAGATGCTTGCTATATGTGCACTTTATTTGGGGAATGTTGTGTTAAGTTAACAGCGACTTAACATGCCCTATAAAGCTAACAGCAGTGTTACAGGGTAGAACACATTGAAACAAATTATACGTAAACACAACACACACACATCTGTAAGTGACGTATAAATTGTAAACAATTTGTCGGTGCGAAAAGAGCAACGGCAGCTGGCGAACAACAATGCAAAAGCGATTTTTAAGTGGTTTTTTTCGTGGCATTCGCATTAAATTTGCACATTTTCACGTTTCTTGAAAATTTCACAAGCACAAGCGAAACAAAATATAAATTTAGTGAAATACCAATTGAAAATTGATTGTTTATTTTTATTAATCAAGCAAAAGACACAAAACAGTTGCAAACAGACGGGGTGCGTGAAGTGAAAAAGGCGAACAAGGTAGAAAACACACACATTGAGATACAAAAGTCAAATTCAATGAGCAAAAATCAACAGACAACGAGACAATGTCGACTGCTATACTCTGTTTTGCTTCATGGGGTGCGACGACGACGTAGACGACCTGTGGACTGGAAAATACCGAATGCGAATCAAAGCTGAATGAACTTCCAAAATGGAAGCAAATTGAAGCTGGGCGCATTACTTGACTGCCTGACGCCTTCCAACGCACGCACAAAGAGCAAAAGTGCCGCCAGCGTACATTATTAAGTGTGTATGTGTGCGTGTGTGGGAGAGAGGATGAGAGAGAGCAAATAATGCGAAAACCGAAGCCAGCTGTAAAAGACGTCATAAGGAACAGAGCACAGAACGCAGAATCGAAACCAATCCGCATAGAACTTTGTTTGTCATTCACAGGTGAATTGTGAATGGCGACAGTTAGGTGGGTGGGGAGTGTAGTGGTTGATTTGTTAAACAATGCATGCATTTTGATAATTGAGATAGATCAGTTTGGCAGTATATAAGTGGCAGATCTAGACTTATGCCAGGCACTGTAAGCACACGAGGCAACACTACATAAATACACACACATATACATACATATATGTATGCATATGTGAGTAAATGTATGTACCATATCTGTTAGGTTTTGCTGATAACTAAAAGGCTCCGCAGTAGTTGTCGTATTGTTGTTGTAGTTGTTCGTGTTGTGTTGTTTTTGTATTCGCACTCGTGCTGTTGCTTCTTAAACCAACACAAAAACGACAGCAAAATCAGGGAAGGCAAAAAGCGAGAATGATTTAAATAACACACACACACCAAGACATAAACGAAAAGAAATATATTAAAAAATAACAAAAGAAAAGCAAAACCAAAAACAACAAAAGTCGCGCGCACACGAAAAATAAATAAGAAAAACAAGTAAAATAAATGAGCCAACAACAAATACTATACAAAGCAAAGAGCAGAAAAACAAAAGCTAGAGAACGCGACTTCGACTTACACAGCAGCCAGACAGCGACAGCGACTGCGATTGCGAGACGACAGTAACAACGACAACAACAACGGACAATAACAAAAGTCATTGGGGCCCAGAAGCGCCAAGCGCCGCTGTCAGCGCTCAGAGCAGAGACAACGACAGCAGAAGAGGCAGAGCGGGCATCAGAGCGCGCACTCTCTTGTTGCTTTATGTGTCTGTGGCTCTGTGTGTGTGTTTGTATAGTCGGCGGGAGCGCAGCAACAGTTACGGGGGGACAGACAGGTTACTGTATTCGTGTGTGAGTTTGCTTATAGGCGAGCGGGTGTTTGTATGTATGTGTGTATAATCGTTGTGTATGGGAAGGTTCAAGGAGTCAAGGAAATTCGCAAAACAACAGCAGAAATTACAATATGAAGAACCATGATGACAATTACACACACACACACACACAGATATAGAGGCGCAGATACAAAGACACAGCTGAACATGCTCGCATTTAAGTATTTGTGTGTGTGTGAGGAGCGAAAACGAAAACTTGTCGAGGTCGAGCAGACACACAAACACACACACGAATATAAACCACTCGAATAAATCTATGTATGCACAATGTTCATACACATATGAGAAAGAGAAAGCACCTACAATTGATAACGGGGCGAATGAATATATGAAAAAAAAGTCATACGCAAGGTGTCCAATTAGACCACTCAACGGCAATTAGCTTTTTTCTTTGCTGCCTTATTTGCGTTTTACTGGAGTTGCTATGACGTTCGTTCGCAGTCAAACAAACACACGCACACGCACACCTGCAACACACACACACGCGCGCGCATTCACAGAGCAGCGCGCACACTCACACACACTCGCTACTCGAATACGTGTTTGGCTGTTTGTGTGTGTAGCTATGCAATCGAAAAACGTCACGACTTCCAAAGTGGAAAAGCGTACGTAGTTTTGCCGTCATTTTGGCTGCTGGTTGGCTGAAAAAAAAGTTGCCGCAACGGCAGCAGCAGCATAATTGCCATTCATGAATGTTTTTGCTTCCGCATGTCACACACACACGCACACATAAATATATACATATATGTATATTTATGCATGTATGTAATTACAAAAATCATGTGAGAAATTACAACTATACATGCAAATACGAGTCTGTGTGCTTGTGTTCGTCAAATTCAGTGGCGCTGTCATTGCAACTCTGTCGATTTGTTGTCGTTGGTGTTGTTGGGGTTGTCATTGTTGTTGTTGCTTGTACATTTCTCCATTGACTTGTAGCAACAATAACAAACACTGTTCACATACGAAAACACTTTGTTTAGTCTTTGTTTCGTTTTAATTACGATTGCTTTCTATCTTTTTTGTTATTATATATTTCAGCCAACTCGCGATTCGACAGACTTCGTTTCACGTTAAATTTGTATTACAAATATATACACACATTCACATATGCATCAATATATATTAATTCTCTTATCACTTGTGCCTTGTTTTGTTGCTTTTTGGCTTTTTTTGTTGGCTGGTTGTTGTTGTTTTCGCTGCTCTGTCGTTGTCGCATGCACTGAACTTGAACGCGTGGGCGTAGCATGCGCCGCGATTTATAATATCATCAAGTGCCTTTGCCTTTGCTTTCGGCTATTGGAATTTTTTCATATTGTTTAAGAGGCGATTCTTATACGAATTTAGCGCGACGGCGGCCCACCTGCTCACGAAGCAAATACTCGGCACCAACTGATTGGCAAAACGCTCTCTCTCACAGACATTCTATCGCTCTCTTCCGCACTCAGGAAGAAGAGGAAGAACAGCGTTTAGAGCAGGGTGACCGTGTCTCTTAAAAAAATATACTAAAAGAAAGAAAATATACTGGTTTTGGATTATTTAAATCCATTTTATCTAAAGCAGAAGTGACTAAAATTACCTTTTTTTTAAATTTATTTATTTTGTACAATATAAATGTTCATACTGGCATACTCTATTGACACTCGCAATCAACAAAAAGTATTCTGCTAGCCGACTGTTAACAACTGTATCCGACAAGTTGGCAGCTCTCATTTAATAATAACAACCCTGTTTAGTGTATTGCGAGCGCCAGCATTCTGTATTTTAAATATTTATTTTACATTTCACAGATTATATTAATTACTACTAAACTTTCTTAGACGACGTAATATTGATTTCGTTAATAACGAGGACGTTCTAGAATCCCCGTCTCTTTCAGGTTTGCGAACAGTATAATTTTCTCTTGATATTTCGATTGGCAAGTTTAAGGTACTGATAAGATTTAGATTTAAATTCAACTGCCAGTTGGGAAAAATCGGTTGTGAGCAGTTGCGAGAGCGCATTTTCCAATTGGAGTTTGGAAGCTGCGCTGGAAACTAAAGTCGGACAATGAATGAAAAGCTTCCAATTGGAAGCAATTGAGCAATTGGAGCCGGCAATAGTAAAGAGAGGAGTGAATGCGTGGGTGGGTGAGATAGTGTTATGCGCGTGACGTCAGCAAGCATGGTGTGAAAAAGGAAGAGAGTGTTTGGATGTATAATGAGAGCGCATTTTGCTGAAACTTCGCCTTAACCTCAAAGAGAAGCTTTGCAGGGCTTTGCAGGGAAATGTTTGCCACAATTGTTGTTTAAATATAATAGTAGCAAAATTTTAAATGTATACAGATAGAATATTTACAAAAAAAAAAAAACAAAAAAACAAATTTGAAGCACACAAGCGCAAATGGTGCGACGGAAGAGCATGGCACGTGGTCTGGCCAATCAATTGAGGTCGTGGGGCGCCACCTACCAGCAACAACTGATGGCACAGCCACAATACAGCGGCTGGCTGCCCTCCACCGCCGCCACCTCACCCCTTTATGCCAACAACTATCAATTGTTGCACTGGCAGCATCCGACGCCAACGTTACAAGCACGCTCAATGCTGCCGGCGATGCGTACTCTGTGCAACAAAATGGCTGGCTGCATGCCGCGTTTGGCGTCGCTGCCACAACCCGAGCTCAGCAGCGCCAAGCTGAGTCGCTTGCGTCAAAGTCTCTTGAGAGCGCACCCGGAGTTGGTAGCACAACGTGCCCATAACGCCTACGTGTTGCCAGCGGCGCATAGCGAGCAGCCTTCGAATTGGTGTCGTAGCAGCGAGCAAGTGTCAGACAGGCTGCGTGCGCGACAACAAGCTGATTACATTCAGCAACTGAGACTTTTCAAACGGCAGCAGCGACCACAGCAACAGCAACAATTACAGCAGCGGCAAGTGCAACAACTGCAGCAACATCAGCGGCCATTGCTGCAGCAACATCAGCGGCCATTGCTGCAGTACCGTCCGCAACAGCAACAGCAGCGGTGGCAGCCACCTGCCGCAGTTGCGCCAACCTCTGCAGCTCCTCCGAAGTGCGACGTCCATCACTTCAATTTTGGCAGCTGCGCTGAGCTCTGTATCCCTTTTCGGCATTCGGAATCGGTTTCCTCACTGTACTCGGCCACACATCCGATGAGTCTGGGCGATAGCAAACCTCCACTAATCCCCAAGCAGAGTCCGTTGGAGCAAAGCGAGAGTTTCGGCTATGTGAAGGCGGCCAAGCAAATGACGAAGACGCCAATGACCCAGGAGGCGAGTGTCAAGCTAAAGAGTTCCCCAAAGGCTTTGTCCACGAAAATTACACCGGCTGACAAAACTACAAGCTCCACAACCTTAATTAGCATGCCTCCAACTCCTGTGAACAGTCAATCGGAGACGAATTCCGGTAAGAAGTCAATATCAACCAGTTCGATGACAATGCCTCACTCCGAGGGACATCTAAGTCAGCTGGCCACCGATATCGACCTCAATTTGACAGCCATACGTCAGCTGCTGGAGACGAAGTTGCCTCAGAAGGAAAAGGAGTTGGATAAATTGGCCAGTTTGTTGCAGCAACGGGTTGGCATCAATTCCCAGCCAGACATACATCTCGAAGGTGGCGAATCACCGAAACGGAGAAAAAAGAAATCAAAGCCACGACAATTGAATCTGAATCGATTGTTTAATCAGTCAAAGTCACCGAATCCCATGTGGGACATGCTTATGCAGCTGGCGGCGCACATGTGCGAGAAGAAGGATGTTACCCCGGAGCAGCCTCCCAAACAGTATTCCATCTATTTAATGGTCAATTCCGATGATGAGGACAACACCGAAGACGATGCTGAAGGGGCGCCACAAACAATTCCGCACTACAACAGCAGCAATAGTCGCATATTGCCTAGTCTGAACTATAAAATGCATCAGAGTATCTCGATGCCTTCGAATCCGCAGCCATCAATCCGCAAGAAGAAAAAGAAGCACGTTTTGTTGCGTTTTCGACGCGATCAGGAACTGCAAATGAATGCAACTCAACCACCACGACGACCGTTGCATTGGCCCAAACAGGACTTCTCCAAGTTGAAAAAATCGAAAAAGTTAAAGCTTCCAGCACATTCATCGCGAAAGATCCCATATCGTTGGACCTAGTTTCGCTTTAAGTCATGGATCGTTTATGAAAAAAAATCATATGTAAAGCTCTAGCTGATAGTAGTTGAGTTTTATGTACGATTTGTTTTCATTTGCATTTCATTTTCATACCAAAATTGTTGGCGTATTGTTTGTAAATTGTTTGGAAACTACAGTAATAAATAAGTTCGGTATACATAAAGTGCCCTGATCTTTTTGTCATGAGTTGTCACTGTTCTTATTACAGTTGCCTTTGCAAAATATATTGTTTACACTCAGCATAAAACCGGATAATGTAAGCCAAGAACATCGCTTATAAATGGACTGTTTGAGGAGTAAGGTGAGTGGTACTGAAACCGAGCTCGAATACGAGGTGGATCATCATGATCTGAGAGTTGCTTCCGCATACGATACTGAAAAGCAGTATGATCGAGAAGTGCGAGTACACAACCGGGAGAACGAAAACCATCCCTTACGAAAGGCATTTGTGGGCAGCCGTTCGTCAAACTCAAATCGGGATTTGGAAAGGAAGGTAAATCAGCAGCAACGACTTAACAACTCACGATATCAACAGCAGCCAGAGCAGCGTCATCAAAAGCTACTAGAACATCGAAGGGAACAGCTACCGCAATATTCAAATGAATATCCACCTCAACAGCGAAGGGAACAAATGGAATATCGAAGGAAACAATTACCACAACAGCGGCAGGAACATCAAACAGAACAAATTGCAGAGGACGGTAGTGAAGAGCTTCCTCGACATCGAAGGGAGCAGCTTTATCAAGAACGAAGGGAACAGCTATCAGCTTATCCGAAAGAACATCTTCCTCAACAACAAAGGGAAAAGCTTCCGAAACATCGAAATAAACAAATACCGGAACAAGGAAGTGAACAGCTACTTCATCATCGAAGCGCTAACCGGAAGGAACAAGTTTCCCAACATGGAATCGAAGAGATTTCGAAATATCAAAGGGAGCAGCAGCTTTCGGAGCATCGAAGGGGACACCTTCCCCCACCTCGGAATGAAATGCTTTCAGAACATCGGAATAAATTGCTTCCAGAACACCAAAAGGAACACTTTTCGGAAAATCCGCGGGTAGAACTGCCTAAGAAATCTCGGCTGGAGTTAAAGGAGCAGCATAGCCACCCGAAAAGAGAAAGAGATCAGCCGAGGCAACAATCGAGGCCCAAATTGGAGCCCAATACGGAACTCCATCGTAGAAATGATGCACTCGGAGAGCTGCTACGCCATACACGAGTCGTCCATAGCGACTATGTGAAGGATAACCTCAATCACTTAGCAGCTCCCACCGTACTAAGGTCAATATCCGGACATCGACAAACGTCCGGTCGCGGAGGTTGCAGTGGCTGTGACTCTAAGAAATATGTAGAACATCCGAGCCGTTATGAACCCACTTGTTGCGATGCACGCGATACGTCCAACTCAAAACATAAGTGCAACGAATGTTACGATAATCCGCGACCTTCTAAGCCACAAAGCGACTATCGCGTTAGATCCTGCAGTTGTAATCCTCCACCAAGGTCTCGTCCAGTCAAACCCCGCAAAAGTCAATCAGTATGTTCTTGTGACAGCAAATCAAGCCATAAAGGTTATGCTCCATCCAGACGCAACTCGCATTACATGGAGCATTCGGAATTTCGAAATACTATCTGTCGCAATCCCTTGGTGGTTAAGTCCAAAGGTTGCATAAATCCATGCAAAGAGGAAAAACCCAAGCCAAAGACGTACATAGCTTGTCCTAGTTACAACGACTTGCCACAGCCGGTTAACAACGATTGTAGCACCTCGGGTCGATCACGGCAGCAACCAGTGAGAACCAAAGTAGTAATAGAGCGAACACAACGCCAATATGATTGTGATCCTTGCAATAGTAAAACTCCGACAAATTATGCTCCTGCAAGTTGTTCGCGCAATCCCCCACGAAACCAAAAACCAAAGCCAAAAGGCGCGTGTGCTCCAGCTTCCAGGAAATATCCTGCTCCACGTATCAAGGCACCACAGCAAAGAGCCGTTAAAATCAATCGCACTTGCTACGTGCCACCCAGCTGCTTTGCGCCACGCTTCACGAATACAACACGCAAATGTTCCGGCTCGGATGTAAGTTATTGCGCAGAAACATCCTCCTCTTATAAACGCTACCTTATTTCCAGATCCATTTCAGGGATACATGTGTTGCAACTTTATCACAAGGCAATCGACGCAAGATTCACATTAAGGTAAGCATCTATTTGATAATCTTCCGTAAGACAATCTGATGAATTACATTTTTAGAGTCCAGACACTCTGGGAGCCGTTCCGGATATGAGGATACTAAAAACAAAATTGAAAGATCGATTATCTGGTTGTGGCGTAAGCATATAATAAAAAACAATCATTGTTTTAATAATCTATTGAATCATTCAACTTAATAGCTAACTTATCCCCGAATTCATGACGTAATCTCGAGCAAAATGCTCGTCGGATCCGGTTTTAATGTGAGTAGCTACATACAATATCTAGTTGACTTAAATTATGAAATATAATGAAAACAAAACACAGATGGTACCGTTGCCAACGCTTTCCAAACTCAAAATGAACCGACGAGTGCCGAAGCCGAATCCGTGTTCAATAGCTCCCTCACGTTGTCGTGGTGGAAAGCTGCCGGTAACAAACACAACGGTTCCAAAAACTCGTGTCAATAGTATGAACAGTATGGTGACAGCTAGAACTACTAAACAAAAAGGCACAGGGGGTGGCATACGGAATCGAGGTACACCAACGCAAGTAACACCAACTTTAATAATAATTCGCCCTAGACCGGTGACCGAAGAAAGTGCACGTCCTTCTGCTCGCCCTACTTCAATATTACACCATCCTGCGCCGGCAATACAGTCTAAGCCAAATACCACGACAGCTGCAAGTCAAGGCAAAGCATCCACAACTAAACGAGAATCAGTCAGAAGTTCGGCCAGAGTTTCGACAGTAACTCAACCTGCATCGCGCATCAAAAAGTCAGTGGTCATTCGAGAGAACGATGATCACGAAAGATCCTCATTTGCCAGCGAAAAGCGAGAAGCACCAAGACCTTCCCAACAGCAATCCCTAAGGAATTCTGTAAACCGCAAAGAAACCGAATCCGGTAGGACGACAACTTCCAGCAGACATGCTGCTCCAAATCAAATTCATGATCAGGGAGTTATCGGATTTAATGAGACAGCTAGAGTTGCAGTGCAAGAGACAGCTAAAGGTGCAGCCAAAGAGGCAGACATGTCATTATCTCAAAAGACCACTAATCCTTCAACTCAACAGCTAACCAGATCCTTAGCTGAACAGACATACACATCTCCAGTTCCAAGCACATCTCGCGGTCAAGCAAACCCCCGTTCAATTACGCCTCAACGAGTCCAAGAAGTGAAGTACCCAACGCCAGCTAAGACCCAGGATCGCGAAAGATCCTCACAGATCACTCCCGAAGCTGACGATAAGCCGCAGCATTCACAACCAATAAAGGATGAAAGGGAAGCAATGCAGGATCCAATTCATCAATACTATCGAGGCAGTTTTCTGACCATACGCCAAAGCATACCAAATGAGGAACGCACTCGACAAAGCCTAAAACGCGGTTCTCTCCTCATGATTACACAGCATGGAATGCAGAAATCATTAGCCAAGGGTTCGAGTTACATAGCCCCTCAATGGCATTGTTTGGGTAAAAAGAGTGGATCCCATGCGACAAATAGTTTCGTGCATGCAGCAGCAAATGATGCGCCACAACGCAATCAGTTTAGCTGGCGTAAATTCGTGCCCCATTGGCTGGTCAATGACAAGCATCGGACAACCGATGTTTAGTCGAAATCAGTCTGTCACAATGAAATTGACAGAGTGAGAGTGTAATATCGACAATTTTGAAATATGTCACGTTTGGGAATTCGAAAAATTATAAGCCACTACCTGAACTCCAATGATCGCCATATTATGCTCAACAGTCCCAGCTCGCAGTTCGCCAATGCCAAGCAACTGAGAAGGCAGGAGATCAGATCTTTGGACGCAATTCCGCGATCTTCGGTCATTGCCCAAGTGCCGGCCACACAGAAAGTCAAGGCACCCACTGCATCAAAGCAGCTGCAGCCCAGTGTATTAAAACAGTTTGTACTAGGTCAGCGTCAAATGAGTACCTCGAATTATTTTGCTGATGTCAGGCAAAATTTCAATAGATCGAGTGCCAAGTTGCGATTGACTTTAAAAGCCGCCAAAGAAATGGGAGCAACAGATGTTAGAACATTCAGGGAAGCTGGCGGAACTGGAACAACAACACCGGCGGAAGAAATAGCAAACACTAGTGAGTTAACCAATCCCGAGTTGGTGTATTATTTGAGCGGCTGTTGCAAGGTCTGTTCGGTCTGTGGTCAGCAACGCGTCTCGGCCACCACTGGCAACAATGGCATTTGCGCCGCCTGCAATACCCGAATTCAAGGAGCTCTGGCGGCATTCAAGCAGCAACATCAGGCGCCAACAATCAGGCTGAAGGGAGCTTGCGATTGCCCACCTCCTAGCACCTGCGGCATGAGAGCGCCTCCGGGACAAGGTCAAGGACTCTCAGGTACGGCAGAAAGACTGCGCTACAACGATGCTGGAGAGGAGCGCGACACATCTGCAGCTCCAGTTACTGCTCAGCCGCAACCTTTCAACATTATTGTGCTTCAGGATTGCGATAATCACAATCTGATAGATCAACTGACTGCTGCCTTAACAGTGAGCTGCCAACAGCAAAATCATGGCATGCAACATCCGCATCCTTATAACTCGATGGGGCAGCAACCTTCTCGCATTTACGCTGATCCACAAGACACCTATGGCAACAATCCGTATTACAACCACTCACCAAATGGACCCTTCATGTATGGTGTGAACAACAGCTTTGGTGAATCTCCTCAGCTCAACCACAATCCACCCAATGGCAATATTTCGAATGGTTTGCCCCGGCAGTATTGCCAGTGCGATCCCGGCAGTACAAATGGCCATGCAACAGCAGGAGGTGGGCTCGCTAATCGTAAGTATTAAGTTCATGATTGAATTTATCAATTAATGCAGCGCAATTTAACAATTGACAGACGAAGGACATCAGAAGTGCACTTGTAAATGTGAAGCTTGTCGAATGGGCTTCGAAGAGAGGATGAAGTTCCCACAACTAGTGGCTCAGGCTCTGGAGATATTCGTAAGGAATCACAAAATTGAGGCGAATTGTAAAGAGCCATTGGATACAAGAGCATCAGACGCATGCATTAACAAGGATAACTGCAAGAAACCATTTGAAAATAACGAAAAGTCGAAGGAAAAGCTCAAGGGCAAACACGGTGATAAGAAAATTATGAATGTCAATTCCAAGGAAAAGTTTGCAGGCAAATCGAAAAACAAAACTGGGGATACGGCAAAGGATAGGACAGTTGACAAATCAAAAGTTATTGGCAAGGCGAAGGACAGATCAGCAGAAAAGTTCAAGGAAATATCTGCTGGCCAGACAAGGGAAAAGTTTGCTGAAAAGTCTCCGGAAAAATCTAGTGTTCCACCCAAAACTGGCAAAGGCAAGACAAAGAAAAAGAAGGACAAAGGACAAAAAGAGCACAAAACCGAACTCTTCTTTCTGCCACAATCGAACAACTGCTGTGGCAAACCCTACTGTCTACCCTGTTGTCTGCCCGCTGGTTCAGGTTCATGCTGCTGCCAGCGTCGATGCCTTGGCGGCAACATTGCTGTTGGCGCTGACGGTGATCATCCGAGTCGTCTCAATTGCCCCAGAAACTGTGGCCGTTGCATCAGCTGCCCCAATTGTCCTGACTACTACTCCAGACCAGCACCGGCACCGGCTAGAGACATTATTCATCCCGTGGCACATTTTCGTCCTGGTCAATTGCAGTATCCGGCTAGCTTTATGCTGCAGCGCAATGGCGACTTTGTGCGTCGCAGCCTGGTGCGTACAGCTGCGGGCGTAACTGTGCACGAGGTGCAAAGAGCCGACGAGGGCGAAGAGGATGAGGAGTATGGAGAAGAGGATGAGCAGCAGCCCAAGCAACCGCATCAGCTCAGATTCCAGTGTCCGAACAACAACTGTCCGTTCTGGCATTGATCATAATACAAATTGTGCATTATATGGCCGACATATACACATATATATGCGGCATCGCTATAATATGCGATCAGATAATGCAGAATTTTATGATCAAGCGCCTGGTGGTTTATAGAGTTTCTAGTCAAAATTTCCGTACAAACAATACACAACATCGAAAATAAACCAGTAAAGTAGATTTTCCAAAAAGAAAAGGATTTAAAATTTTTTGCATTTTTCGACTACTTCCGTTTCCGCTTGTCGACTTCCGTTGACCCAGATTAACTTTGCAGCGGCACGAATCAAACGAGCCTGAGCAAAACAATTAACGCCACAGGGTCTGCTTCCTATTTATCCCTCTGACCAGGAACCAGGAACTAGGCGCAAAGTCACTAATCACCAGCAATATTTGAACTCGTACCCCAGGTAGTAGTGGGTTTTCCCTCTCTCTCTCTATTTGTGAGGACGTGATCACACAAAGGGGCGCAACGTCAGCTTCCTGCACTGCATTTCACACTGTTGTGGACGCAGTGCGTACTCAGTGGATGAGCATTTAATTGCCTTTGCTTTGCCACATGTCCTGCTGCGAGCGGAAAATGTTAATTGCGACTGCAACACACTGCGCGGTTTTCTTCACTCAGCCAACCAATCAGGACATCCTTTTCCTTCTTTTTGTTGTTTGCTGCCAACATCAATGCTCATTACAATCATCTCTGCCTCTCTCTCTCAAGTCTTCTCTCTTCTCTCTGTGTGTGTGTTATTCGATTCTCTGTTTGTGTACAAACTACGCGCCTTCGATGCGTTTCCGCTCATCATCCGTAAAATTCTGCTGTGCAGCAACAGATGATGTGACCCCGACCCCCGATAGCCGACCATAGCACGTCCTGTTGTCCTCATGTCCTGGACTTAAGCCCATGTGCTGTAAGCAATACAGGATGCATTTATGCAGGATGTGCAATTGTTCATCTTTGCATCGTTTTGCCTTGCATTTTGAGCAAATGTTGGCAAAACGTGATGCTTCTTGTTTCAATCGATTGTATATCCATCAATAGCTGCCATTGAAAGGAAATCCATTTTAACGGTATCTGCGAACATCTATAGAAAAGTGAAATGCTAGTCTTGATAAATCTTAGATTTGAAGATAGTTATGGCAGATGAAGTTGGAAATATTTAGAATATTTAATTAAGCAGCATTGAGAATTGATCTATTGAGTTTATTGTCATATGTGTATATATGTCGATATATTTTGAAGATTAAAAATTTTAATCGAAGTTTTAAATACAATTTTAAATGAAATTTATAACTTCGCTACGAAGTTATAAAAAACTTTCAAGTCATTCAATATAAACTTAATTTTAAATTTACTTTATAATGTAATTATAAAACTTGTGATTTAACTGAAACAAATTCAAGCATGAATGGCATTAAATTTTCAAGTTTATTACAAGTTGAGGCCTGAATTCTTTTCTAGCACAACTGAAACATTTCATTTTCATATGAATGGATGCATTCAAACTAATTTTTCTTTGGATATTTTGTTGAAGTATAATACAGATTTTTTAAAGCATTTCTTTTGTACAGTATTTATATAGAATTTTGTAGTTTCAATAAAATAAAATAAACCCTCTAAATACTTTTAAGATAATTAGAGACTTCATCGAAGTTTTAAGCTTATTTTATTATAAATGAACCTTTTCATTAAAATATGAATGAACACATTTTCTTTTTTTTTGTTTTTTAAGTATAAAGCACATAATTGTTTAAGTCAAACCTATACAAATTATGTTGAATTTTATAGGTTCTTAAACTAAACCAACTTATTCAACTAGATGCTGTGTAACTAGAAGCATCATGGGATAATTAAGCAAGTTTAATTAAGTTTGAAGCTCATCTTATCACAATGAAAGAATTTAGTTTTAATATAAATGAATGCATTAAATCTTATTTCTTTATATAATTATAAGTATTATAAGTAAAACCTCTACAAATTATGAATAATTTTGTAGTTCCAAAAGAGAAACCAACTTCTTTAACAAGTTCTACGCTTAAGCTATGTAACTAGAGGCTTCATTGAATAATTAGGCAGCAAATGAAGCGATTATCTAGATCAGCATATCTTCACAATAGCTATGGGTATTTATCTGCTTAAGCAAGAGTGATTCCACCTGCCCACATCGAAAAATATGTGTGTGTCTGCATTCATGAAATATCTTGTGACAGAGACTTCCGCGAGTTAAGATCGCATAATTTTGTAACTTGATAAACTTATGAGATGTAATCTTTACATGGGGACTACCTTTACCTCAATTGCTATACAATGGGAGCCTCAGTTATTTCTTTTGAGATCTCTACAGCAACAGAAATGTTGAGCTTTACTTTTGTTGTTGTTGTCGTTGTCGTTGTCGTTGTCTTTATGATTGTTCTTTGGGCATGTTGTGGGTTTTACTTGGGAAACAAACCATTTACGTGACACATTTCCGACTCGTTGTCATCTTCATTGTTGTTGTTGTTGCTGCTGCTTCTGCTGTTGTTGTCTTTGCTGTAGTTTGCCGTTAATCAGATTCACGGCGCATTTCCACACTGCGTTCTTTATTTTACGTTCTTTCATTGTTATCATTTGAAAATGCCTTAATCCGAATTTATGAAATGAAAGCGGAAGTCTGTGCGGCTTGTTTCCCATTCTGTCTACCACTACTCTTGCTTGCTATCTCTCTCTCTCTCTCTTTCTCTGTCTCTCTCTCTCTCTCTACACTTGATGGCTGTCTCTTTTCGTTTCATTTTGGTTTTCAGTCTCGGTTTGTGTGGCATTTTAAAAGTCTTTTAGAATCTGCTGTTGCCTTTTTTATGAGCGCGTTTTTTTTCTTACGGTTAGCTCGTTTCATTGCCGACCGATTGATTTACACATTTACGTTTTGACACAGTATTTTCGGAGGGGGAGAAGGGTGGGAGGTGGCGAAGAAGCGGGGTCTAAGCTCCACTGGTGTTAATGATCATTTTTATTGAGACAACAAGGCTGAAGCGTCGGCTGCCAGAATTTCCGGAGTAAAAGTTTTAGAAAATAGTTGCTAAAAATTATACAAAAATTGCAAGTTCTTTTAAATGGTTTTTTTCAAAGAGTATATACATTATTAATTAATTAGGAATAAAATTTTGTTCCTTATTTTGTTAACACCTATTACTATGTAGTCCATACCTGTTTATATACATATGTATGTGCATAAAGTTAATATTTAATTTATTTTATTTTTATTAAAATAATTTAAATGCCATAAAATATAGTTGTAAAAATAAACACTACAAATAAATTAAACTAAGTAATTAACAACCATTTTGATATTTTAACAAGTAGGAAAGCTACAGTCGAGTGTTCTCGACTCTGAGATACCCGTTATGCTCTCTCACTCTCGCTCTCGTCTCGTTCCAGACATTAAACTTGGCGCACAGTGTGTGTGTTGACAGTGTAGACGATGCCAGATTCAGATTTACGTTGAACTAACAAATAACTCCAACTAAACTTAGCAACTCCCCCCTATACAATTTTTTTTTTAAGGTATTTCAAGGAACCCTGAAAACTTTATGACACATCTGTTTATTGATTTATAGTTCGGAAAAGTGCCAATAAAAAAATAGGGGCTAGGATTATATGCAGAGAGCGTGCTCATAAAATTCACTTTTTCTGTATATTTTCGTCTGTGTCTTTAATGACTGTCTGACGGCTAAGCAGAGGGAAGCCTGCAACATGCAGCATGCAACATACACGACTATTCCCCTGCGCCATAAATCGTTTAGTCTAGATTGTGCACAGTCTATATATAAAGAATATATCTAATGTATGTATATACAGTCTCCCTATCTGGCACTTATGATAACATTTGATAAGCTGCGTATGCTTCACATGGTCTTCCCCTAACCATTTTCTAATGCCTCGCGCTAAATTTAGAACTGGATATAGAACTGAATATTTGCGGCACACACCCCCATTGTCAGCATACATTTGGAACCAGTTGGCATCGCGATCGTTTTTGGATTTTCCTTCATCGAGTTGGAAATTCGTTTGCAAGGAGAAGAAAACGTGTCAAGCGATCATTTTCTTTTGCGGCTCTTGAATTATGCGTGGACACAGTGTTACCTGTACCTGACACATCGTTATTTTTAAGGTAAATAGGCTAAGCAAATAACTCCAAATGTAAGAAAAATAACTACGAAAATGTTTAAAGAAATCTAAATACTGATTGATCAAGTAGATATCCTGTAATATGTGTTCAATTATTCAACGACAGTTAATAAACAACCTAAGCAAATATATAAAAATCAAACAGAACAAGTAAGAAAGCTACAGTCGAGTGTGCTCGACTGTGAGATACCCGCTACCCATTTTGAATAAAAGCAAAATATACCGAAAATACTAAAAAATACTGCAAAATATACCAAGTGGTATATTTGGTATATCGATATAGTACCACATTAAAAATTTACCATGGATGGCACAATATACCAGATTATCGGCCAAAGCATTTGAGACCCCCCGTAAGTGGGCGTTTTAACCCATACAAAAGTATTTCTTTAATAACTTCCACAATTTTTATCTGATCGCAACCAAATTTTCAGGAATCATAAATACTATTGTTGTTATTATATATACCAAAACTTGCAGCTCTAGCTTTAAATTTACACTTGTAATTTGATTTTTTTGATTTGCGGGGGCGGAAGTGGGCGTGGCAAAAATTTGAAACAAACTTGATCTGCGTGCAAATATAACAAATGCTGACGAAAAAAAATTATAGCTCTATCTCTTACAGTCTCTGAGATCCAGTGTTTCATACAGACAGACGTACAGACGGACAGACGGACAGACAGACAGACGGACAGACGGACATGGCTAGATCGTCTCGGCTGTTGACGCTGATCAAGAATATATATACTTTATAGGGTCGGAGATGCCTCCTTCTACCTGTTACATGCATTTCCTGCCGGCACAAAGTTATAATACCCTTCTACCCTATGGGTAGCGGGTATAAAAATATGCAGATATGTGCTGAGCTGTGGCAAGTAATTGACGAATACTCTGTAAAGTACGGAGATAAAAAGAAAATTAAAATTTTACAATACGAAATCAACAGTTTTGTTAGTTTCAGATAAGTTTTTTAAAATATTGTAGTAAATATCAAAAATATATCAATATATAAACAACTGCACCTTAAAATGCATCTTTCCGAAACTAAAATAAAAACGTTCTAAATAAAATACTTTAGAAATAAAACAAAATACGTAAGTTCATTTATTAGACTGCTTGTAAAATGCTCTATTAATATAGAAAAGAAAAGACTACAAATGTTGTACGAGTATATGAAAATAAAAATTTTAAAGAAGATACTCAAACGTATATGAGTATGAATCTTAATTCACAGGAGACTTAAAACACATGATAAGATGAACATAACGTAAACCTAATTTCTGCCTAATCAAGATTTAACTCACTAAGCATAAAGAAGCATTTTAGCTGCATATACAGCCTTCATCATTTGAAAAGTACAGGGTATGTTTATGTGTATGTGGAATAAAGCAAATGTTGAATTATTAACGCACAAACCACACAAGAGTCACGTACGAATGCGACAAGGAGTAAAGGGGAAGCAGAATTAGACATTGAATGTTGTCTGCCAATTGAGCCGAGCCTAAGCAAACGTCCTTTTACTTTTTGGCCAATGCTACAGCAGAGCTCACTGGCTTCCTGTCGATGCTTATCATGTGTTAGGAATTTACATTTATTGTGCATTCTTTTATGCCAAACAATGCATGCCAGACTGTGCAGCTGCTTGGCTGACGAGCTGTGTGTGCACAGGATGGATTAACAGTAACTACTTTTGTGACGGTGGCAGGATGTGTGTTTCAGCACTATGTTTAAGGACTGTGCTGGTCATGCCTCGACTGCCTCGAAGGCATTAACCCAAGCGAACAACGCAGCGTTATCAATTAGGCGGCCAATTAAAGCACTTAATTTATTTGGCCAACGATCGATGCGACCGATAGAGAAGTCATTAGATGAGCTGCAAAGAGACGCAGACACTCCCAGTCTCTTCTACTTTTTTCTCTCTCTCGCTTCAGCGTAATGCGAGCAGACATCAAAAGAGAACAGGCGACAGGACGAAGTAGACAGCAGACAGCAGACGGCAGACAGTTAGAGATACTCGCTCGAGATACAGATACAGAGACAAAGGTGCAACGTTAAGTGAAAAACCAATAGCAATTATTGCGTAGTCCCTTCTCCCTTAGATAAGTTTTCCCCTGAATTTTTCTACCGCCCCGTAGACAGCAGCAGCAGCAGCAGCTGCTGCAATTTGAACTCATGTGTCAAACAGGACGCACGTCCTGCGGCTGCTGCATAAGCGTACCTCGTGTTGTTGCAAGTCTTTGAGCTCTTCCATTGAACTGCAATGCAATGCGTACACGTAACTCGAGTCACTCCACTTCACGCTTGTCTATAAATCGACGAAAGGATTCAGGCACTTTAGAAGCAGACATATGGCTGAACAAGAACAACAACAGCAACTACCACACATGCTGCAGGATCAGCCATTGAATTTGAGTGGTCATATACACAAATGATCCTGTTGCCCCTTTGCTGTCACTTTGAAAAGGAAGTCTGCGCACATTTCTAGACACATTCCAAATGCGAAGCCAACAAAATGTTAATTCGAATTCAGCATTCAAATGCTAAGTATTGCTTTCAGCAGCTCAAGCTTAGGCCAAAAGGAAAAAGGATTTCCTGTAATTACACTCGCGTCTAGCCAAAGGCGTAATTAGTCAACGCCACACACACTCGCAGCTGAGCACGTGATTGCCCCCGAAAAATGGTTGACAATGTGCCCAATGAATGCATTATTAATATGTACAAAAGATATTTCAACGAAAATTGACTGCGACTTGATTAATTGACACAGCGAGGAAAGGAAGCAAGGAAACCCGCTGAAATTTTTAATAGAGTCGTGTGGGGTTGTCATGAAGAAACCAGCCAGCCAACCAATAAATCCAATATGTCCCTATTTAGTAGTCACATTTTTGAAGACCGTATCTTCAGGGCTATTTACATGATGCCTAACATCTTTGGTAAGCTGCTCAGCCTGCAATTGTATTGCAGCAAATCCGATTGGGTTTTAAGATGCATTCAAACAATGCTAAGTCGGAAAGATTAACGACGTCTACTTCTCTTCTTATTGCTACCATACAACAAAAATCTAAAAATGCCCTTATGGTTGTTGGAGCAGGGAGCAGCTGTTTACTTCTAGAAGATTGGATTTAGTACTCTATACAACATAAATTATTATATCGTGACACCAAAATAGGAAGAATTTACTTTTTGAACACTTTAGGATAAAAAAGTATTAAAAAAATACAACCACAATAGCAAAAGTTATAAAACAAAAAATATATTTAATATTTTCAGAATAAAATAGTTTCCTACCGTATTCTTAAAAATTTAAAAACAAATTAAATGAACTTATTTTTAAAAATGATTTTTATGACACTTGGAATAGGCAACTCAGCTGCTATTAATTATTAAAAATAGTTTGAACAAATAGAAATAACACCATATTTATATTATATAAAATTTTAAAAATACAAAAGACTTAAATAATATGCATTTTATATTTATAATTATAATGGGAACAAATATTACCTCTATCTACTCCTTGACAATTAAATTAAAAAAATATTCATGAAACTAATTAACTATTTAAAATTATATAGCAATAGTATGTTAGTGGCTAAACATCGCAATAACAATAATGACAATTTAATATTTTATTAATATTTTACAAATAAAAAGAATTATAATATAAAATTTATATTTAAATTATATATTCAATTTAATATTGATGTAATGTTTAAGTTAAACAGTGGAAATAAAGCAACAACAAGACGAATAAATAGTTCAAATAGTTCATAAATTTACTATTCAAATAAATGAATACATACATTTTAAAGACGTCTATCCTGGTTAGGCAACATTACAAACTCTTGCATTTCTTGCAGTGTAAGAGAGAGCGCATCTGACACACTTGAGTGAGAGCGGGAGCGCTCAATGAACGCAGCAAAGGTTGTTTTTGGGGGGAGAGCAAAAGAGCGTGAGAGTGAGCGTAAGCGAGCAGTCTCTCTCTCTCTCTGTAGCTGTAGGCAACGGAGGCAACAAAACTCGATGCACGACAGCGATCGCAATCAGTTGAGAACGTGAACTGCGCGTGCACAGAACGTCGAGTTGGTCACATCAGCGAGATACAGATACAAATTTGTGTGTGAGATACTCGTACGCAACTACAACAACAAGAAAGAAACGAGCAAAATAACAAAAGCGAATTGCAGCTGCAAACTGGAATTTAGCCAATCGACTACAACATTTTGTGTGTTAAGTGAAAAACTAAAGAAACTTGAAGCTGAAAACAACAAAAAAAAAAAAACTTTCGAAATCTAGCAACATAGAAAAGTAGTTCAAGCGTTTATTGTTGTTTTTGTTGTCGTCTAAGTTGCCGTTGCAAATTTGTGAAACGAAAAAAAAAAGAAACAAGCTAATATCTTCGTGTACCCCTGATCGCCGCCCACTGTTCAGTAGTGAAAAGATACAGATACAAAGTTGAGATAGAGATACATCGAGAGAGAGAGAGAGAACGAATAAGTGTGCGCGCGTGATAGAAAGAGAAACGAGACCAAAAGCCAAGCGAAAGCGAAACGCCACAAAGTGCAATTTCTATTTTTCGCGAAAAGCACAACAAAATAAACACACAAAAGAGAAAACCAAAATACATCGTCAACAACAACAATTTGGAATCGGAATTGCAACGCAGGAAGTTCCATAAACACAAAACACAAAACGCAAAAACGAAAAGAAAAGAAATTTATAAACAAAGATATATCAGCGGATGTCGTCGGCGATTTGAGCAAAGCCATAAAAGTATTGCTGCAATTTTTGGATTAAACCTAAAAACTAGGTAAGTTTCACATAACGCCCCAAGGCGACTTTCGGAACAGTCGAACACGGCAAAACTCAAGTGGCTGCGAAGGTTTCATTCAACAACAAGCAAGCTAACAATATGTATATGGTTAAGTATTATAATAATAATTATTGTTGTTGCTGTTGCTCGCCTCGTAAAGGTTGTTTAAACGTTGTTTGACATGTTGAAGAATGCGCTCAAATCCCAATAATAGTTGTTGTTATATTTCTTCTTCTCATGTATCTCAGTTGCCTTGTAGCGTGTTTCGTTTTTTTTTTTTTTCCTTTTCTCTGTTTCTTTTTTTTTTGTGACTTGCTAATTGACCTCTAAAAGGTGCTCCGTAATTTTATCTATACATATAAATGTTGTTGTAGCTGTTTACCTCCTATATACCAAAAGACCATTGAAATTAACATAAACGAAACCTTTAACGATAAATTTGTGTAAAAATTGAAAGGTATTCGATACGTTCGTTGAAGAAGATGTTAAACGTCTTAAATGGGCCTTGAGCTAGAATGGGAATAGTTAAATAGAGGGTTTCATCGATTGGGGTTAAAAGCATGGGCTTAGGATTGATTGAATTTATTTTTTTGAACCTTGAGTTGATGGATTGTTCATTAAATGAAAAAATGTTGAAATTGAAAAAAGTATACAAAAAAATATTAATATTTATAAAACTATTTGTTATATCTTACATAATACATAGCATTTATTACTAAAACTTTCCAATTTGAACTCTTTAACTTTTCTAAGGCCAACTGCCTTTCTAACGCAATTAGCCGCATTACAAAGAGAGATCGACTAAAGTTAGACATAAGATGCTATTGCGCGAGTATCTCAAAGATACAAAAAAACCTTTGTCATGCACTTCTTGGCATTTTCGACTCAATGTGCAATCGCCATGACCGAGTTAAGCGGTTTTGGCTATGAAAAACTAACAACACAATTGTCAAGAGAGAAAGAATATAGCTGGCAACTGTTGTTGTCACCGTAGGCGAGAGAGAGGGAGAACGGCACAAAGCGGGGTGGGCAAAAGAAGAACAGAAGTAACCACAAATAACAAAAGCGACACTCGAAATGCCAAGACGGCAGCTGCAAAAAAAAAAAGAATAATAATAAAAAGAAACTAAAACAGCGGCGAACAATTTTCAAACTGCACAAAGAGCTATAAGAGTAGCCTAAGCCAGTCAAGCGGATAGAGAAGGCAGATGAAATGACTGAGAAAGAGAGCGAGAGAGCGAGAACTCGACTTTAAATGCATTTTGGGCGATTGTTTCCCTTTTGTTGCCCGCATTTTATGAATGCGCGCGCATGCTCAAAAGGATGTGGCCAAGTCTTGTTCTCGCATTCGGTCTTCACTGTAATCTCTTTGCAGCTGCTGCCAAAGTGTACATAAAAAACGCACCTGGCACAAATTCTTAATTAATTCCGTCTCAACTCAGTCCACTGTTGTTCTTCATCTCTCTCTCACTCTGTTGCTGATTCATGCGCCCAGTTAGTGACCCACTAAAGGAAATAACAAGCGCCTGACGTATCGCTTCACAACATTTTTAACTGCAATTCGAAGATACGACTCTGATATGAGTTAGCTGCCAAAACAGGGGTGCGGCAGCGTGAGCGAGGGGAGAGTGTGCTATGGGGCATGCCCAATGTCGAACGCTATTTACTTTAGTAGACAGCTCTGATAAGAGTTCGCCGGAGTCACGTCAGTTTCCTGCTCAAATCGACTTTGATTTCGGCATGAACTAGAGCTGACACTGTGCTGCATATATGTAGCTGGCAGCGACTCAATGTAAACACCACAGTCATCATTGCTTATGACGAACAGGTGACTGTACTCTTAGAAAAAGAAAAGAAAACTACTGCCCCTCTGCTTAAACTGAAGAAACTTTGATATTACAGCTGTGTGTTATTCTCTTAAAGAATTAAATCATCTGACCGTCTTTATAAACTTAAAAATATCTGACTGTATTAAAACTAGTTTCATGAAATCTGGAATACAAATTGCTGTAAAATAAACCCACCTAAAATGTATAATAAATGTAAAATGAGTTTACTTTACATTTTTTTAATTTGCCTGAATTAAAAGTGAATAATCTCGAATAGTATTTGTTATCTAAATTGCTCTGAGAATAAATTATAATAGAAAAATTAAACCTGCTGTCCGTTTGTCCACCTTTCTAAACACAATAATCTTCGAGACTATTAGAGAAAGCTATTTAAAATTTGGAATATAAATAGCTATGAAATAAGTAAGACACACTTAAAATTTAAAATTAATGTTAAAGAAATTTAGTTTACATTTCTTAGACTGTTTGAATTGAAATTGCTGTTTGTCTTTTTTGAAACATCAAAATCTCTGATAGTATTCGAGACTTCGACACTTGATAATTTTTCTACCTTGCAAGCGTCATTCAATTTCAAATCTTATCATAAAGTCACCTACCTTTCTATAATATTTCACACTTCTAAAGAACATTTGGTAAATTTACGCCTCTTCAGCGCTCAAAGAATGCCATTATATTGCAATTTCTGAAACTTGCCCCAAAAGTTATACACAGAATTTCGTCAAGTCGAGTCACGTCTATCGCTAAGATAGAGAGCTATCTGCAAGGGGCGCATCCTCGGTTGCGCCTCTGTGGATGTTGCATGGCGCGTGTCGTGGCGCAGCTCTTGTCAGGAGAGGGGGCATGCATCATTGGCCGCGACACGTGTGGGGCGTGAAAAGACAGCGCCTAATTCAGTCCAAAAAAAAAAATCTATGCGTACAGCAGACAAACAACCTCCTCATCATCATCATCATCATCATCATCATCATGATCATCATGATCAAAGCATTTGCATCTGCATTTTTATTCAATTTCCAACTAAATATTTACGCGCTTGTTGGGGGAGGAGGGGGAGGGGAAGGGGAAATGCATTTGGCGCCATTTGCTTTATTTTTAAAACGAGGAAAAGTCGTCACACATCCGTCCATCAACTGCGTCGCCCTCATGCAAATGATGAATGGGAATGCTATGAGCTACAGCCTCCTACAGCAGTCAATTCATGCTCTCTTCCCCTCTCTCTCTCTCACTGTTTCCCTCCCCTTGCCCCTGGCTGCCCTATAGCTGATCTAGACCCCAGTCAGGGCTTTTGCAGACGTCAGGCAGACGCCGTTGCAAGTTTGCTGCCAGCGACAGCGTTACATGATTTGTAATATCAGCACAACACACACACACACACACACACAAAACAGACTCTGTTTGTGTGGGAATCCGGTTTGTTGTTGCTCGGCGCGGCTGGCAAAATGTTTATTTTTAACAATTTTCAGCCGATTATCATCTGTCGTCTGCCGTTGTTCTTGCTTGTTGTTGTATGCACTCTGCGAACATGTTTATTTTGCCTTGAATTGCAGCCAAGAAATCAACACACACACACACACACACACTCGAATTTTCAATTAACCAATTTTTGGTCAATTTCTGGCATCGGGCGGGGGCGTGGCCTTCGGTCCCTTTTTTCCACATGGCCGAGCACAAAACGTCGAGGCAAGAACAAGCACACAACACGATAACGACTAACGACAACGAAATTTACTTAAGAGGAAGCGCATAATTTAGCAGGCAGCTAAGCAAGTGTATCTATGTATCTATGAGATACATTTGTCGTATCCGTGAGATGCCGTGCTTCAACTGCTTCAAACTGTAATCAAATTAATGGCAGCTCGCAAAAATTTACATAGTTTCCATTTCGTTGCTGTTGTTGTTGTTAGTGTTGTTGCCTTTGTCCAGCATTTGATATGTAAACAAATAAACATGTCAGCAAAATTTGAGCTTAAAGATACCCTGTAGATATTTGATAGCTACAAGTAAACGACTTTTGTATATGTTTGAAACAAAAAATAAAAAAAGAGAAAGAGTTTCCGTGTTTGTTGTGCAATTTAAACATCAAAGAACTTTGAGGCGTAGACAACATACAAGCTTTGAGATACTCTATATAAATATTATATTAAAGAAAGCTAGAATGTTTATTGATTTTATTCGTATAATAGAACTGAACTAAAATAAATAAAAATGTCGAATATCAAATTGCAATTTAGTAGATTATTTTATTAAATACACAATTCCTAATTTGTGTCAAAACAGTGTGTGATAGTTGTGCATACCCGGATGCTTTACTTGTTTAGAGGGCATAACAAATCTGACTGCGAAATGCGAAATTGAGCAAAAGTTTAAGATGCTTGCGCAAAGTTCGCGGTAGATGAGTTCTTCAAAAAACGGAAGCGACCTGCAGATTTAAAGATGGGAGGCGTCAACACACACACATACATTCATGACGAAACGTGTCTGTGTGTGTGTGTGTGTGTGTGAGTGTGTGAGAGAGTGTGTGGGGAGCAAATTACGCACTTAAAGTGCTCGCCAAATGACAGGAAACGCGTCATTTTTACGAACTTCAAATTACGATTTAACGTTTCGTCGTTTTCTCTTGTTTGTTGTTGTTGTTGTTGCTGTTGCTGTTGTAGTGTTGTGTGTGTGTGCACACTTGAAGAAGCAAAACAGCAGCAGTGTGTGAGTGCTGTTGTTTATATAGTTGCTGCCACTAAGTAGCAACAACAGGCGACAGTGCAAAGTGCAGACGTCAACGTAATTAAAACTGCCAGCAATTGTATCTGTATCTGCACGTTGTTGTCGCACGCATATCTGCAACTGTGTGTGTGTGTGTTTCCTTTTGTGCATCCTGTGCGCGGGCGGAGGCGGATATGCGCACATTGCACAGACTTCCTGTCATTGACGCCGATACAAAACTCAGACTGACTGCTGCGACTAGAACTCGTAACAGAAAACCATTTCCTACCCGGGACTTCAGAGACAGAGGCATATGTATATGTATGTACATTTAGGGACCAAAAGAGCGCGACCCTGGGCAGAAGACGCGTGCTGAGCACGAAGCCCATGAAAGCCACAAATAACACAGAACATCGAAGACGAATGCCAATGTCGGCAGGTCGCGTCACTTTTGGGCTGTTGACAAAATACACGACGCACACGAATCAATCAGACAGCAAGTCGAGTGTGTGTGTGTGGGTTAATGATTTCAGCTGTTGTTGCTGGATGCAACGGAAGCGCAGGCGACACATGTGGCATGCAACTGACAGCAGACACATTTGCTGCCGATTGACATTGCTCTCTCTCCATTTTTTGGGCAACAGTGCCAATTGATGTGATCTCAGTTGTCTCCAAAATGCAATTTGCAACATTTCACACGCTCAATCAACTACTTAAGCGTGAGAGAATTTGCATTCTGCTTGCACTTAACAGTTCGATTAGCAAACTTTAACAGCTGTTATCGGTATGCATATTGCAATTTGCATTCTGCTTGCACTTAACAGCAGTCTTTAACAGCTGTTATCGGTATGCATATCGCAGCCCACACACCACGGCACGCCTTTATCGTTTATCGAAATGTAAAGCAAGCACCACCCAAGACGCTCACCTTTATATTCAAAAGCACGCAACCTTTGCGCTAATGACATGCCATATTAATCGACTAAGTCAAACATTGGGGAATTTTATTTATGGCATCCGCTGTTGCACTGACTCACCGGCTTTTATTCGGGCGTAGGTTTTCTTTGTTTTTCTTTCTTTTTGTTTTTGGGTTGCATTCATTGACATGTTGGCTTTCAGACAACTTGTTCTAGGCCCTTTTCCCAATTCATATGTTAATTTCACACAGACTCCAGCATAGACAAACAAACAAACAAGTCGAAAAGACAACAAGTGGCACTTTCTTTGTGTGTTGCTGCTGCACGGACAACAAACAACGAACAGAAGAGTTTTTTCTTCATTTAATATTTGTTGTTGCTTCATTTGATTTGTTTATGCGACGACCAACGAATGCAACGCGATTCGTGGGAAACTTCAGACTACAATTAAATGTGCTGAGCTGGGCCAGCAAAGTGGAAGCTCCTTGGCAGATTCTTGGCTTTCGGTTTTACGCACTTCCTTTGGCGGAAGCACTTGAAACGCGTTCCGGAAAACTATTAACGCAGGCAAATGACAAATGGGCTAAACTCAAGGGTTCCACCGGGCTTCTTCTTCCCCCTTTCAACTATATATACTTTATATATGTACATACATATGTATGTATGATGTGAACAGTGTGTGAAATGAAATCACTGTTGATGCCCCCGCGGCTTCCGTTCGCTTCGCATTCGCACCTTTTCAGCTCAGTTCGGTTTCGGTTTGGTTTCAGCTTTAACTTCAGCTATAACTCAGACTGTGCGTTTTGTTTCTGTATTTCTACCTTTCGGTGCGGCGGATGTTTTGCTTGTGTCATTTTTGCGAATTTCATTTTTAATTTCATTCGCATTTGCTGTCTGTGTAAAAGATTTGCTATCGCTTTGCTTTTTCTTTTCGTTTTTTCGCCTTTGTTTTGATCGCTATATTCGCCGTCGCCACCGCCGCCCGCTTTGCTAATTGTTTCCGCTTGCCGATTCTGATTGTTATCGTAATCGATGCCATTCCGGTTTGGCGCTTGCCTTTTTTAATGCCACCGAACAAGCAAGCCACTCAGCCATCAAACCACTGTGTACCACCGCACTGAACAACCGCAGTTAGCCAGTCAGCTAACCAAATGTGGGCCAATTATTCAAATGTGACCGTGGTTGGCACTCACTTGTAGTCGCTGTATGTTGGTTATTGTTGTTTTTGTTTTTGCTTTTGCAATTGCGATTGCGTTTGCGTTTGCTGTTACTGTTGTTATCGATATGACAGAGCAGCGTAATGATTATTCAGCGCTTCCTTTCGCGTGTGACCCCGCCCCGTCACAACCGTACGTCCGCCCCATATATATTTTTCGATGCCAGCAAGGTCAGATTTAATTTTGCGCTACAATAACAAAATATCATTCAAAAGCAGCAGCAGCAGCAGCCGCAACAACAACAATAATAACATCAGTGCGCAGCACCAATTGAGTCACAGCGAAGTCGCAATACTCTAACAGCGCTGTTAACTGATCGCAGCTGTTAAGTGGCCATCACTTAACAGAGCTGCCAACTGTTGCGAAATGTAAACTCCTTGTAAGAAATGAAATTAGTATTTAATGAAATACATGCATGTTTGCATTACACACGATTTGAGTCTTTAGAATGATTCACTATCTAAGTGAATGACCAAAGCTGGTGACAAAGTTATAATGCTCTTTGTCTGATTAAAGACAAATCAAATTGCACGTACAATGCGGCGTATGCGTATTATTGTTGCCGTTGACGCGATTAAACAATTGTCCGGTTGTGAAAGCATTTCCGCCACTTGAGTTCTGCCCATATAAATACACACATATACACTATATATTATGCATTCTACAGTATATACACATCCCCCCTTTTGCTAATGAGTCACTTCCATTAATCAGCGGCATTTCTATCTTTCATTGCAGTGACCGATTGTTCCTCTTTCTGTTTGAGTGTGTGAGTGTGTGTGTGTGTGCGAGAATCCAGCAGAATGCAAGTGGAGGCCAGTTACCCGAAATACGCCGGACGCGTGCCGCCGTTGGATCTTTCGCAAGTCAACGCCGGCCAGGAGCAGCAACTGCAACAGTTGTGGGCCACAAATGCAGCTGTGGCAGCGGTTGCGATGAAGCAACGTCATCATCCCTATCAAGTGCTAAGTGATAAGTGTCGCAGCGGTGCGGCAACAGTGATCAGCGATGACAACAACAACAACAGCAGCATCGCCAACGGCAACAGCCAAACGAACCTGCATCATCATCATCATTCAATGGGCTCCGATGGTCTGCCCCTCGATCCGCGCGATTGGACGCGTGCCGATGTCTGGAAGTGGCTCATCAACATGGCCGTCTCCGAGGGCCTCGAGGTGACGCCCGAGCTGCCCCAGAAGTTCCCCATGAACGGCAAGGCGCTGTGCCTGATGAGCCTCGACATGTACTTGTGTCGTGTCCCCGTCGGTGGCAAGATGCTCTATCGTGATTTCCGTGTGCGACTCGCTCGCGCCATGACGCTGCTCTCCTAGCTGCTAGCTGACTGCTAGCGAACTGATTATCACCTAACCAGGTTGTACATATACATAGTATACATACATAATATCTTATAAATATAGAGAGTACTATATACATAAATACTATAATATACTTTAGTTAGTTTTGTCTTAGCCCTAACTAGTCGCTAGTGCTCCTAGTCTTAAGCCTTAGCCCTAAAACGCATTTGCTTATTCGCTTAAGTGGTTGAAGAAGCCACCTGTCCAGCTCTGGGATGATCTGCTCAAGGCGGGTGGACTTCAAATGCTGTCCTATTAGTCATTTAAGTTCCGTACGATGAAAATATAAAATGAAATTTTATGAAAACAAACACGAAATTTGTGGTTTTTCTTTCTATGAAATGGGAATGGGAATATACCGAAAAAAAATACTACAAATATATTTGGTATAATTCATTTACACCTTAAATATACTACAGAGTGCATTATATACCATTTTGTCAACCAAAGCATCGAAGACACGAACGTTGCATTCGTTGTTCAGCACATACATTATTTTCAGAAAAACCTATTATATTTTACGATCACAAATCATTTCTATAATGCATAAAGTAACGTTTTCGTGAAAACAAAAAAAAAACATTACATGAAACACAAAAAAAAAAACACTTTATGAGAAAATGGGATAATATCAAGTGTACAAACGTTAAGAGAGAGAAAAAATAGAACAAGCCAATTTATTCATTCATACTTAAAAATATTAACTTTTTAAATATAAAACAATGACGAGATCTGAAAGTTTTTTGGCTACACAAGAATTGAATGAAGTATTTTCGAAAATTTATACATCATTTGCTGGGTTGATGTATGAGAAAGAAAAAGTTTGCTTACCAATTATAGAATAGTACTGAAGAGTTTATTAATTGACTACATCAATTATATTTGAAGCCAAGTTGCTGTGAAAATCATTACTGATCTTCGACCATTAATTTCATAGAAATTTGGAAATATATTTTAACAAAAAAGGAAACAAATCTTGATATCAAATTAACACGAAAAGTGTAGACACACAATCAAAAGTAACTGAACAATTTGAACAATCAAAGGCTTTCACAGAATCTGTTAATAATGCAAAAACAATATCAATGTTATCTCTTTATAAATCTCTTCATATCTGAATCTGAGCCCTAGGCTTATTTCAGCATTTATGTGAATAAATAAATGTACACAGTTATCGCAGAGTTCAAGAGAATTCGAGTTGTTATTATGAAAACTTAATGCGAAAGAAGTTCTGAGCTAATGGCAAGCTTTGCAAAAAAAAATGAAATGATATAGATAATCCAACAGCTAGATAACGTAGAGAAAAGAGTATACTTAATCCATACATCAATCACTGAAAGTGCATTATCATTGGCCACTTTCTAGTGTGTTGCTACAAGTGTTGGTCTTTAGTTGGTCTTTTATGTTCTGTTTATGTCTTTCACAATGCTGAAGGGAACTAGTAAATCTATCTAGAGAGAGAGAGAGAGAATCAGAGATGGAGACCCATTGACATGTTAAATTCGTTGCCCAATTAACACATCATTAGGGTTAAACGAGAAATGCTCTCAGAAACAGACAGGCATCGAATCAGACAGAGACTCAACTCAGTCGGCACTCAAAGAAGTGCAATAAACTCGTTGTTATTGTAGCCGCGATGAAGAAGACGAAGACGAAGTTGATGTTAACGTTTTGTTTAGATTTATCTACGCACCGCAGTAGATCACCCATGATGTTTATTTGTAGAGTATACTCGTGATTTATGTCTAGTTTTCCTACCCCAAAAATAGGAATTGAGTAGCTAAGCGAACTGTGGGCGTTATGCTTGAGACTAAACTGAGAAAAAGGTTTCCAGAGTGCGAGTATAATTGCGGTCTCAAGCCCATTTTTGTTTTTATCGTTTCGCAAATAATAGTTGAGCAATTACGACAACGACAATAACAAATAATAATAATAATAATAATCATAATAATGATAATCAGCCGCAACGGTAGTCAAATAGAACCAGCAATGAAAAAAGATAGCGCAGCTAGACAATGAGACAAAGTGAGGCAGTTAGAGAGAGAGAGAGAGGGGAAGGTAGAGGGAGTGTGGCAGTGTGAAAGAGAGGTTCGTTGGCTGGTTGCTGATTCAAGCGCTTCATCCGCCCGTGCATCCGCTCGTTGCTGTTTCTGTTTCGCTTTTCTATGAATGAGCAGCCACAGCTACAACAGCAGATACAGATACAGATACAGATACAACTACAGATACAGATACACATACGCGACTGCTGCTGCTGCTGTGTCTTCCTGTGTGCCTCATGCCTCATGCCACATGCCATGTGGCTCTCATTGTCGCTGCTGTTGTAACTTTGGAACTTTGCATTTAGTGCAGTTTTATGAATTTGTCTGTTTTCAATTCTACCGCTCTCTCTCCCTCTCTCTCTGTCTCTCTCTCTCTTTCGCACTCTGTCGCATCCGGGATGTTGTTTGTGCCGTCTCTCAAAGGTAAAAGGAAGTCAAACAAATGGGCCAACAACAACGACTTACCTTTGGCAGCCACCTTGTAATATGAAACAGATGTTGCAGACACACACACGGAAAAAAGAGAAGAAGATAGCAACTCAAAGAACGTGCCACATGCCACAACTGACGCAGCACAAATATTTCATTATCAATCCATCAGCTGGCCATGAAATTTCCCCAATTATCAACAGTCTACAACAGTTTTTACGAATTGAATTTACTATTTTTATACAATTTTTAACATTCTTAAATACATGAAATTCAAAATGCCTGCGTCTGTCCAGAAAATTGTGAAGAGGTGAACCTAAGATGCATATTTTACTTAGCTTTCTTCAACATAAACTTTGCTTTATAGGAAAATCTCTGCTCAGAATATGAGTTCGGCAGTCGAACAGGGCTGGGTACGCACAGCTGATCTGCCTGACAAAAGCGATAATGCCAAACTATCTAGGCCACCGAAGAAACCTAAAAACCCACCCCAAAAAAAGACTGCCAAGAAAGAATTGCCCAAGGCAACACACGGCTTTCAATTGGATGAAGCTCTGCGGGAGCAGCCAAGCGATGATGATGGCAGCGATTATTTGCTAGAGGATGACGACACAATGACACCCGAAGAAAAGGCAACTTTTCGGCAATTTCAATACGATTCCTTAGTGCAGCAATCGAATGTGGCACCTGAGCCACAGCAGCCAGAGCCTCCTTATGTACCCTACCGTAAGTGCTACACAGAGAGAAAAAAATGTAGATTGAAAAGAAAATTGAAAATCTTCATATAAGATTTTAAAGATTTAAAAAAAAAATAAATCTTGGAATCTTTATATCTTTATATAAAATTGAAAAGATTATTGAAAAAAACTTGATTGAAGAACTTTTCTTGGTTCAATTTTGATATCATATTATTATGAGTTAAGTTTTAATTCTTGATTTTTCAGCACGTTTTTTTTTCTTGTTTCATCCACAGCTGATAAGGTGCTCATCGTTGTCGGCTTGCTGGCGCTTGTCCTCAGTGTTGGGCTGATTATTATCGATTATTATTATCAAATTTTCTAACACTTGAATGGGAATGTTAATCAAACGGTTATTGCTTGTGGTTCAAATTTAAGTTATAATTATACATGGGATGTTATTAAAAAGAATAATAGTTCTCCTTTTAATAATATTTCTGCTTTCAAACATGCCGTCAGCATTTCGGTGCGTAATCGTAAACTTATATGAATTAAGCACTTAGTGAAATTCATTAAATTATTACCGTTTTCTAGAAGGTAATTATAGCTTAGTGCCTGCAGGAAAAAGACTCGTCTTCGAGCCTATAAATATACCAAATATAGCTTTCGGTATATCTTTTATTCTTTATTTTTTAAAATATTGGTTTATTGGTGTTATTATTATACCCGCTACCCATAGGGTATGATGAACAATCATTTAAAAGATAAGTAGATTTCGTAATTATCAAAAATGTAGTAGATTTGGCAATAACAATAATGTTGGGGCTAATCGCATCGGAAGTGGGGCCTTATCAGACGATATGGTTCATCAACCACTTGATTTTGGCAATCACTTTTTAATGTGCTAGCTTCCACCCATTGTTCAGTAAAGTTATCAATCAGTTCATCACATTTTATTGTGCTAGCTTCTACCCAGTAAAGTTATCAATCAGTTCATCAGCCAGTTTGCTCAATCAATCAGAGTGTTTATCGGCGAACTCACTGAGGATATCAAAAATGTGTTGCGACAGAGAAATATGTGTGTGCTTTCACCAATCAATCAAAGAGCCAATATGTCAATCAATGTGTAATCTGTGTGGCGCTGCAAATGCGCTTAGCGAACAACAACAAAATAAAAACCGGAAAAAATTGAAGGAAATGCCGCTTATGTAAAGTAGAATATCCGCCGGCAATGCCGGCAACGTCGATGTCGACGTCGACGTCGACGCCGACGTCGACGACCGATCGCGACCCGCGTGAGTGAGTGAGCAGTAGTTACGAGGAACGGAAAGCGACGGACGAGGTGCGAAAACAATAAAAAAAAAAACAACAACAACAACAGCAACAGCGGCGACGAAAACATAACAAAACGGAAGTGGAAGCAGCGAGTGACGGTTCCGTCGAATCGTCATCGTCAACAGAACCGAACTGAACCGAACCGAACCGCGTGTGTGTGTGTGTGTGTGTGTGTGCGCGCCTTCATTCTAATCCATTGTTAAGCTCTCTAACAGATTTTGCCAATTTACCGACAGACAGACAGAAAAAACGGAGTGTACTACAAGTAGTTTCGCTGCCCCTCTTTGCTCACTCGCTCGTTCGCTTTTCCGGCCGATCTTTTCTTGAAATTGATAGGAAATGACTAAACTAAAAAAAAGCAAAACGAAAAAGTGAACCACAATATTCAAGTGGTTGTTGTGTGTGTTTGCTTGTTAAGCGTCTTCTAAAGGGGTGGGGGAGAAATGGAAGAAGGAGTTGCCGAAAAAAAATAGAAGTACAAACATGAGTTCTGCTGGGAAACTGATTGTGCAACTGAAACTCTTAAAGCAGACGCTTCATATATACTTACTACATATGTATATAACATATTTTTTCATTTTTCTTTTAATTAGTTCATTCCCACGAATCGACGGCATAAACAAATGAAATGAATCAACAAATATGAAAAGCTGAAAATGTTCTTCGACTCTCTGACTGCCACACACACACACAATGTGGGGAAGCTGCCACTTGTTCGTTCTTTCGGGTTTATTTATGTGGACTTTAGGCAAATGTTGAACAAACTCTGAAACATTAACATATGAATTGAGCCTGGCTTAAGCCTTAACCCACGCTCCACAGGTGACTGAGAAGACACCCAAAGCGGATGCCATAAACAATTCAAAGCGCGAGACTTAGCGATAGGCAACAATTTGTGTGGAGTGCATGGCCCGCAGGTGACTCGATTAACGATTAGCGATTAACGATTAACGATCAACGCTTAACGATCAACGCACGCAATGATATATATTTTCATTTCGAAAATGTTTATAGCTTCAGGCGGTCCACAGCGGGCGCCTTCGTAGATACATCTATAAACGCAGCGAGTGAATTAATTATAACATTTTTCGATCTCGCTGTTGGCAGCGACCACCCAATGCAAGAGGCGTGAGGGGAGGTACATGGGGGTTCATCATCTAACATTGACGATTTCCGGTCGCATTAGATGTAGTCACCACTCACACACACACTCACACACTTGGCCTCCAGAGAAGCACTTGAAGCTCAGCTGAGTTCAGTGGGTTTCTCACGCCCACGCTGAGGGAAAGATTGAAGCCATGAAGCCATGAGAAGGGAAAAGCCAAAAGTTGTGTGTGTGTGTGTGTGTGTGAAAGACAAAGCGCAGCAAGTGAAGTGACACAGACAAAGACAGAGAGGCAACTGAAACTGTCACTGACATTGCCAACAGCAGAGCGAAACAGAGAGTGGGACAAAAAGAGACAGAGAGAGAGAGAGAGAGAGAACAAACAGCGCGTATTATGCATATAAACTGAACTGATTGCCATACATAAAAAGAAGTTCATGGGAACAAAAGTCTTGTGGCTTGACGTAGTCAAGTGTAAAGTGCCTCCGCCTCTGCCTTCGCTTCTGCCTTTCCCCCCCTTCAAGCTATCGCCATTGTTTCGGTTTGGTGGCTGCAACATGGGCACATGATGCACGCCTCTCTCTCTCTATCTCTCCCTCTCTCTTGTAGCATGTGTGTGAAATGACTCTGTTGAGGAGGAGGAGGAGGAGGAGGAGGAGGAGAAGGCATTAGAGTTGTTTGCTTTCATTGACAGATCCCTTTTGGGGCTGCCTAAGTAGTACTTACCACGAGTAGCTGGGAACAAAAAAGCCTGCTGAACTTATATGAACTATATTATGAGAATCAATTTTCCACTCTTTAATTCTGTATTCTTCTATACAAAGTAGCTTAGTTTTAACTTTTCAAACTCTTTTTAATCATTTCAATATCTTAATACAAGTATTTTCAATCATTTCTTAATCGCAACATATAGTAGTCAGATTCTGATGTTCAGCGGTCGTACAACTTTTTCAAACTTTTTAAACTGCATTTTTAAGATACTTTTTCTTATAATATGTTGAACATTTTTCAGCCATATTCTGAACATTTCATTAAAAAAATTTAAATATATTATGCAACAATTTCAATATTATAAATTGTCAATTTAAAGTACCTTATTTTATCTTATATTACCTTAACCTTAACTGTCACTTATAAATGATAATAAATCAGAAATATTCAAGATTCAAGTTTAAAGAAAGTTTTCAAAGTTGTCTTCATATTAAGTATAAAATTTGTATGTATTTTTATTATTTCACTTTATGGTTATTTTTAAATTTTCATTCAAAGTCTTCAATTTTTGGTCTTAAATATAATTAAGCAATTTAAAGATTTAGTAATTCTTCATTTAAAGGACATATCATATCATATTTTTGTGCTGACTATATTTTAAACTCATATTATTTTAATGTAATTGTAATCTGTTATTAAATATATATAATTCAATTTTTGTAATTTGTTTTAATAATATTTTTCAAATTTCCTTAAAATGAGGTCAAATAATAGTGTAAAGATTTCACTATTAATGTTCTTGGTGGCAAGTTTGTATAGTTCGAATATGATTTATCACTATATAGACATTCTTATCCTTCTTTAAAACAAATAAATAAATATAAAATGATACAACGTTAGTCCGTTTAAGGCTTCTCGCCCATATATGATAAAGCAATTTAAAGACTTTCTAATTTCTATTTAAAAACAGTAAATTGATATTAGCATTAAAATTGAATAAATAATTGAAATGATGCGGATGTATAAATATAATTCCCTATCCAAGTGATTCCTCATGCCGTTGACAATGTTGAGGCAGCTGTCATCCTTTGCGGTTCAATTATGTGATTGCATATATGAATAAATAAATAAATAAACAAATAAATATGTATGTTCATATCTGTGTGCCCTTGTAAGGAATGAGGCGTGTAGTAGATGGGGGCGTGTCATCACTTTCAATTTTTGTTGTGTTGCATCGCCATCAATTTGAGTGACACTTTCGGTTGGCTTGTTGCCGCTTGCCGCTTTGTTACGCCGCCTGCATGGCCAACGAATGTGGCAAGGAATACATAGACTAGACCGAAATGCCTGTCTGCGTCTTGTCTGCGGCAGCCACCGCCGCCGTCACAGCCGCAGTCACAGCAATGGCAACAGCAACATCTACAGCAAAAGTCGCGTCTGCGAGGCTTCCGTTTCCTGCGCATAAATTTTAATGAGGCGGCAGGCGAAGAGGACGAGCAACGAAATATCAATTGAATCGAATGAATTGCCACAGTAAAGAGATATAGAGAAAACAGAGACAGAGAGAGAGAGAGGGGGAAACTTGAGGCCAGCCTTGACTTTGGAATAAAAAACACAACAAAACAACAAACAAAGTCATGGGCAATAAATAAGCGCAACCAGTTTGAGAGTTTTGCCAAAAGTGCAACACAACACAGCACAACACAAACAGAAAAATGAAGCACGGTGAAAACAGAGGAAAAGCGAAGCGAAAAGTGGCAACATTTTGTGGCTGCTTTTACTGGCTTTTCCCCCCGAGCATTAACATTCACAGATATGCGAAAAACTTTAAAAACTTTGCAATCTGCAATCGAAACTAGTTTTTCAGGTTCGGCGCATGGCCTCTCTATCTCCCTCTCCCTCTCGCTTTGGGTGATTACAACAATTGCAATTGCAGCAGGCGGCAGCGACGCATGCGCCTCGCATACTTGGGGAGACTCTCGAGTCTCGACTCTCAACTGCGAGACTGGACTTGCTTGGCGAGACATTTAAGGAATGTTAATTGCGCAAAAAACAACAACTGAGGAGAAGAAGAGAAGAAAAAAACAGTGCCACAGTAGTAGTGGAAGCAAATATATATCGCGTGATTGTGATGAATATAATGGCACCCAAGATGGCTAGTTGGGTGTCTGCGGGGCACTCGGTGATACACCATAATTATAACTATACTATGATCCCAAGTCTCCAGTAGTCGAGTACTTCTAGTTCTTCAAGTCTTCTGCTCACTTTTTTTTTTGTTGTTAGTTGTTGTAGACCTAAAAACCAGCGAAGCAAAAAGTGCTGAGAAAATCTTACACGCTGCTCGAATTATAAGTCGTCGACATTCTTGGCTGCAGCAAAACCGAGAAAAATGAGGCAGCAAAATAGAATTCGAGTTGCTCTGCTCAGTATCTGTATCTTTGTAAATGTATCTGTATCTGTATCTGTAGCTCCAGCTGTAGCTGTATCTATTGCGATGCCTCTGACTCGGTTGTTATTATTGCAAAAACAACTCGAGAGCTCTTTGAATGTATCTTGGGTGTCTTTGGTCGCAGTCGGCGTCGCAGTCAGTGGAGCGGGGCGAGGCATACGGAAGCCATAAGCTACTGCACGCTGTTTGCTCTAACGTCTGGAAGATTTCTCTGTTTTGGCATTTTGCTGGGCTGTTGAACCCATCATCCGTCCCATCAACAGCAGCAAGGCGCTCGAGCGTGCGCAAAAGGTGGTCGGCCCTGTTATGGGCCACAAAACATCACAGACTGATGTGATGTGATGTGGTGTTGTCTAGAGAAGAATGGAATACCATCGAAGTGCTTGATGATAAACATGTTCTGGACAAAGGATGCAGTGGAAATCAATCAAACAGCTGCAAAGATTATGATATGCTCATGCGTGCAAATCACCCAAAATTACAGGAAGCAAAGCGCAAAAGCACTTGCCGAAATGGCCCCGAAAAATCATTCAATTATGCTGAAACTTTTGCCACAGGCACAACCACAACATCGACAACATCCTTGTTGCTGTCAATATACCCCAGGTGCATCAATAAAGGGGCGTATCCCTCGGGAAGATGGGGGACGAGTGGAGCAACAATTACGCAAGCAGATTAAACCGATCGCCACTTGTTGTCCCTATTCTTTTAAGGTCAGCCACTTAATAATTTACGATAGGATGTGTGTTCCAAAATCTCTGCACGCAAATGGGGTCACGCCTCCAGGTTATTATTATTTATCCCAATTATTGTTGCACCGTCTGTCGATATACCACACACACACATTTAAATAGGGGAAAGGCAAATTCAAATTGCGCAACAAGTATTGCGCGCAGTTTTATCGACTGCTTGCTGATGCAATTTGAACAGTGTCTGGTTTCGGGTTTAACAGCGTCTGATAGCATAATTCAACAACGGTCGATAAATCGATAATCAGTGTAGAATAGACTATTTAGTATAAAAATACTGCTGTCACTTACCCGCCCCATACTTCACTGCTAATTGTATGAAAAAATATGCCGACGAAATGCTATTTCACTTAAGGTAATTTTATATATGGGAGGAGGACACATGGAAGTTAAGGCAAATGCTCACGTTTTTCGAAAAACATACATATGTATATGTACACGCGTCTTGCTAAATTTTGCGCAATTTCCACTTGTGTTGAACCAAGTGGCAACACTGCCAGTCTCTTTACTTGGGTATATTTTATAAATTAAGCTAACGGTCACACTCTCAACTAAGTCGTATACAGCTGCTGCGAGTCATTTTTTTTCGGCAGACGCAATACAACGTAAACAAAACGCAATAAAACAAAGAACATTAATACACATATACACGTTAACAGCATTTTGTAGGAAGCAGTGTTGGCAAGCAAATGAGTATCGACTTATATCTGCACTCCCTCAACTCGACCCTACAGGCCTTCGCCCAACAAGTTGAACAATTTGCTGGCGTTGCTCTGCAAGCTGTCGTGTCGCTGCGCTCGGAATTCGATAGCTTCACTGGCGACTGGCGTTGGCAAAGTCCCGTTGAGTTCACTGCACTGCAAGCAACATTGTTACAAGTGCTGCTGGTGTTGCTGCTGGGTACGGGTGCACTCATCGCATGGTCTTGGGGCGTCTACGGTCAGGTGATCACCGAGAAGTTTGTCAGACCAAGTGAGTAGAGAAGCTAAGTAATCAATTTGGAATATAATGGTAATAAATCGATTTTAACGTGTAACGTTTTAGGTACATTGAAGGAAATTGAGGAGCTTAAATTATCTGTGGCGAAATTAAAGTTGCCTAAGGAGCATTCACCTAGAATTTAAAGAACCAAAAACAAAACAACATAGAAACGTCAAGCATGTCGAAAATCAAGCGTTTCTTCTCAAAGAAGAAGGAGGAGGCCGCTTTCAAGGTAATTCCGTGGCAACTGACATCATCTGTTGACAAGCCCTAATTGTATATCAATTCTATTTGTCAGTTGCGCATTGGTGGCGGTATGGGTGAGGGACATAAATTGAATGCCCCCAAGCAGGAGGCGCCATCGACGAGCTCACGGCGCAAGATGGATGTGTATGTGCCGCCCAAGCGCAATGAGCTGAGCAACGAGGCACGCGCAGCTGCTAATGCCGCATTAGCGCGCATTGACCGCAAGGATTCGAAGGATTTCAACACCTCATTAGCTGCCATTAAAGCGCAGGCCAAGCGTGAACTGGAAGCCGAGCGTCGCCAGAAGGATGAGTTGGCCAATTCAAGCAGCTCGGCGTCTGTGCCAAGTGGCAGCAGTGCATCGGCAACTGAGAATAAGAATTTAGCCTGTCAGGGCGTCTTCTTTCGCTGTCCGCTTATTGGCGAGGACGTGTTAACCAAGAAGGCGTGGAAGGCCAAGATCAAGGAGTTTCTCTATCAGCAGCTGGAGAGTGAACGTGGCCTAACCGCTTGTTTAATCATACAGAATTGCAATGTGAAGGAGAAGGCGGATGATTGCATTGCCACGCTGATTAAATATCTGGAGAACATTATCAAGAACCCCGAGGAAGAGAAGTTCTGCAAGATACGCATGACCAACAAAATCTTTAGCGAGAAAGTGCGCTATGTGGACGGTGCCTTGGATGTGCTTTATGCAGCTGGCTTCAGCGAAGTGCAGATCGATGAAGAGCCTTTCCTTCTATGGACCAAAGAGCAGACTGAGGAGGGTCTTGATCTAGCCATGCTTGTGGAGTCCTTGAAGAACTCGGAACCCATTCAGCTTGAGCTGGATCGCAATATTAAAGTGCTATTGCCATCGCAGGCTCGTCGTGTTGTCTTGCCAGACGATTTCTATCGCATCTCACCCGAGGAAATAAAACGGGAGCAACAATTGCGCGCTGAGGCCATTGAAAGCTCTCAGATTCTCAAGACAAAAGCAATGCGGGATCGCGAGGAACAGCGCACCCTGCGAATGTATCGCTATTCTCTAATCAGGGTCAAGTTCCCCAATGGTCTCTACATACAAGTAACTAGTCTATCATAGAATTTCGCATTCACAATTATTGATTTTGTATTCTTATTTCAGGGCACTTTTAATGTATACGAAAAGATTGCCGATGTCTTTGAATTTGTTCAATCTTGCCTGGCGGATGAGTCGCTGGAATTCAATTTGGTGGCCACCAGTGAGGGTAAATTCAACGAAGAAGACATGGACAAAACTTTATACGACTGCAAGTGCGTAACTAATCGTATGATAACAATTACTACTTTGTATAATAATGTCTTTTACTTACAGACTCATTCCAAATGTCCTACTTTTGTTTACTGTGTCGGCTATCCCAACTCCAGTTGCAGTTGATGTCAACTTCTTGAAGGAGGAGCTACTGATGTTGGTCCAGGAAATGTAGGATACATTATGTGGCATCACTTGATAATTCATATTGGCAGCACATTCACCTAATGTCGCTGATTTACATATATGGCCGCTTTTAAGTTATAAAGATGTTGTTATTATTTATTGCTATCTATTCAACTCAAATATAAGCACATGTTTCGAACTAACTTCACCTAAAAAGTCTTTATTATTGAAGGTCCCAAGGTTGAAACAAACACCGCATATTATTTCCACTTTCGATTTTTGCACATTATTCACTTTATTTTTAGTTAATCTTTTATGTGAAGTTTAAGGTTTACAAAAATATTTTTTTGCTGACGAACGTAATTCCCCGTTTTGCAGTTTGCAATTCTGCTCCTTCCGTTGTAACATTTCGCTTTGGCATTTAGGCTGTTAACCAAATTCAAAAATTACGCATCACCAGCTGTTAACCCAGGGCTCTGGAAGATTTCTGTAAAGTAAAATGGTATATTTTATATAAGAGTACTTGTGGTCACACTGGCCTGGTCTACCTAGCCCACAGTGAACAGCTGTTTTACTCAAATTGCTGTGCGGTCACACCGGACTGGACTATTTAACGTGATATTTATTGAAGCTAACAAATAAAAATTAGCCAAAACTCAGTGATTATGAGCTTAAAATTGAAGTGTTAAACAGTGCCAAGATAATTGAAGGCGCCTCTAAACGAATTTAAAAGTGATATGCAAAAACGCAGGTGAATAAAGAGCACAAAGTGCAAGTGTATCATAACAAACAATAACAAATGCGGCAGCAAATGGCGCTTTGTGTTTATCGTTTCCTATTGCCAAAGCCAAATAATAAGCTAAATAATTAATAATATGCCCACAAGGGAATGACCGATGGCATGTTAAAATGGAGGGGGTTAATTAATTTAAAGTCCGTTGCGTGCAGCAAACATGCTCATTACCGAATTTATTGGACAAATAGGAAGAGCTGCTGCAATTCGAAATGCTTTGTTAATTAACGCAAAAGGGCGCCCACTATGATTATTACTCTTATTAGGGGTCCATTAAGAGAGAAAGAGGAGAGGGCAACATCAACTCGCAGATGTGGGTTAAAACAAAACACAGGCATCTGCGATTTAATGAATCCATTTCGAGCCAAACGGTAAACACAACTCAAAGCTCTCAAAAGCAGGCAGAGTGATGAGTCAGAGGAGGGGAAAGTGCGGGGGGAAGCGATCAGCCAATTTGGCGCAAAATCTTTGCAGCCCAAAGGCGCGTTGATCTTGGGAAAAGTAAATAGAGAAAATCCGCCCGAAAGCCAACTTAATGAATCTTCTTTTGTGTGGCTGCGGCGGCAACAACAACTCGAAACTTGCAACGTGCAACGCGCAACTTGCAACGCGCAGCTACAGCTGCTGCTAAATTAAATCGAACGATGGTCTGCAATCGCGCCAAATCGAAACCTGGCCAAGACACGCAGCCCAGCTTAGTTCAGCTCAGCTTAAGCTAACATTTTGTGTTTTTTGGCTAGCCACAAAGCTCATTGCCAATAAATTGGCCAGGCCAACGATTTGGCTGTTGTTGTTGTTGTTGTTGTTATTGCTGTTGCTTGGGCTGTGCTGCCATTGTTGCCGTTGTGCTTATTATATGGCCATGGACCGTATCATCATGGTATCTGGGCCTTCATTAAACGTCTTGACCAGAGCCCAATGATAGCGGGTTCAGCGTTAGGTTCGAGTGCGTGAGATATGCATTATTTATCTAACGCTCGCAAATATTTCTTAGCTTCAACTTCCTGGTATGCAACCGCTGAGATAGCGCATAGTTAAGCGTGTTGGCTCCTTGATAGAGATATTGAGCCTTAACTATTTGGGACATACTCAAGCTTAGCTGCTTATGTTGCACGTGCCACAGCCATATTTGATGGCAACCTTTTGGCCCAGTGCCGAATGCGCCGAGGCGCTGATTGAACGATTCGCAAAAAAGATCATCACCCGTGTGATGTAGCCCCCCAAAGGATGATGAGGTGCAAATTGCGGCTGCCATGAAATTGCAAATCAAGCAGCCTCTCCCTCCACTTACAACGTGCCACTTCCACTTGCAACAGTCGTTGCAGTCTGCGACTCCCGGCACTTGCATTTCATTCAAAATTGTTTACTCAACTCCCAACTCCGAAGTCGAAAATTTGTGTGCCCCTTCTGCCCTTCTTTGCCTCGACTTTGCTTTGCTGAAAATTGCAAATCGAATTTAACCGATTCTCCGCTTCAACTTCAACTTCCAGCTCTGACGCCTGACGCTTGATTTGTTTTTGCGGTTGCCACGAACCACACAACACAACAATTTCGAGCGCGCCCTTTAACAAGCGTTTAGACTGCGCTGCGCTTGCGCCTCCATTTCCCTCTCCTCCTCCTACTCTCTCTCTTCAATCTCATTCTGTGGCACCTCGTGACCCGTTCCCAGTGGCCCGAAATTGATGTTGTTGTTACTGTGTAATGGGTAAATCGGTTAGAACCGAACCCCTTTTGGCAGACCCGACACGCAAGCGCCCTGCATTTACATATTTTTGCCTGCATTTGAACTCTGAACTCCAACTCCAACTCCAAGCTTGCAACTGCCAAGCAGCAGCTGTGCAACACAGCTAGGAAAAAAAATAAAACGGAAACACTGCGACTTCGACTGTGACAAAACCCTACTTTGCCTCAATTAACACTTTTGAACTTGACAAGCCGCAAAGCGCACACACAATCAACACACACACACACACTCGCACACACATGCAACACTCACCCTCTGTGTAGAAAATAGAAACCAATCATCATATCGTCATCATCATTTATAATGCTTAGCAGACTGACCGGAAGAACTATTCGAATTGACTCAAGATTTATTTTATCGTAAAGCAAATGTTTATTTTTAGCATTTTTACAACAACTTATTTCTGGAAAAGATTTTAGAGATTGTAGTCAATCTTATGTTCTAAAGAACCTTTGGGGAATTTATAGAGGGTTTCACTTTGAAAATAAATGGAAAACTGTTATTTTATTGCAGTTAAGCTAAACTTTATTTATGCAATCTTATATTTTACTTAACTACTTATCACATTATGGGGAGGCGACTAAAGAAGGCAAAGCTACAAAATTAATAAGAAGTAAAACCAAATTTGGTTTCATATTTCTGCATTAATAAAGAAAATATTTGCATTATCAAATATTGACTACAATTTCTTAATAAGTAATAAAACCCAACAAAAAATTGGTTGAAGTTAGACTTTCATTTATGGAAGAAGCATTGAGATTTATGTAACAATTTGATGCAGAAATTTTTTCTTTCATTATGAACGCGAAATTATAAAAAAGGTAAAAATTCTCTTTAAGAATTGGAAACCTTGAAACAAATAATTTTGATATAATAGTTTGATGTAAAAATGTTCCAATCATTATATTCTCGTAAGTAGAATGAAAACAGTGCAAATTTTCATTAAAAATAAACTTTTTGTAGCATTAACAATAGATGTCTTAAAAAATTCTCGTTTCTGGTTGTGAGAAGTCAAATAAAAATTTGCCATTAAAGCAAATTAAAATTTAAAATTGATAAGAACAAAAGTGATGACAAGTCGAATCTATTTAAGCGTTTCTCGGAAGTAATTTGTTGACCGATTAGCATTAACACGCATCTCTAAGTCATCCATAAAGAGTTTTATTTTGCACCCACACAAATACACTTTATTTGCGTATAGCGATCAGATGAGCAATTTACAATCAGTATAAGAATAAGAACTTCCGGTCAGAGCATCGCTGTTGCCTGCCTCATTGAATGGGTTAAATGTTGAATGAATGAATGAAAAATCTTGTCATCTTGTGGCAGCTGCAACAACGACATCTCTGCTCTTTTTGTCTCTCTCGCGCATATCACGCGCAATATTCGCGACCAATTAGCGCAATCAAGTGGATGCCACCAAAGCATATACTTGTACATACATGCAACACACTCCACTTCACTTGCCGCATTCGTTTATTCTCTTCTCCCTTTCGCTTGCTGGTTGCAACGCCTAGAGATGGAAAATCTACGCAAAAGTTCACAGCTTGATAAGATTAATTGGTGTCGCCTCCCGCTGCAGCCCTCGACGATGCCTCTGCCAACTATCTATCTATCTGACTGTCTGTCTGTCTGTGTGATGCTGCAACTTCTGCTGCTGCTGCTGCTGTTGCAGTCAATTTCAAATACATTTGCAATTTGTCAAATTTGGTAGCTTGAAGATAAATTAATTTCGGCATCGATTTGATCGCTTGTCTTTCGAGCCATTTTGCATCGTGCAGCGTGCCAAGTTGCCTCTTGGCTGCCTCATTTGGTTGCATGCCTCGACTGGGCTTTGGCCATTGTAAATGTGCTTTAATGACCATTGGTCAGCAAATCTCATTTTTTGTCGTCATCGCGCGCCAACGTTCAACATGCTCGACATGGACCGCCTGCTGACACACACACACACACACACTAGCACACACACACACACACTAGCACACACACACACTATCTTGGTTGGCAAATGCTTAGCTTAGCTGGTAACTGGTACCTGCCTCCCAAACAAAAATAATGACCACTGTCCACATGCTGCACATTTGCACATATTTTCGCATTTTCCTATTTTACTTATAGTTTATCTCCCCTCTCTCTCTCTCTCTCTATACCTCTCTCTCTAGCACTTTCAACACCGAAAAAACAGTTTGCACTTGGCTTTTCTCCAAGTTGGTCGCCACTTTAGAAAAATGACATTACAAATTGCCCACATTTGTCTAATTAAATCCCTGCTCCAATAACGAGTTGAATCTTCTTAGATTACAATCTCACAGCGGTGCGTAATGACTTTGGTCAGTTTGGGGTTTCTTTTTTTTTGGGTCTTCCGAGTTGTTTCCTTTCGCCAGATTGCGCCAGCTTGTTCAGGTGGCTAACGTTGATTGGTTTGTTGCGCTAATAAAGCTTTATATAAGCTCTGTGCCTGCAATTCATTGCGTATACTTAATTTTAGCATAGCGAAAAGCTGATTTTACTATTCATGATATTGCGGTGAAGAGAAACACGATTTCTGTTTGGTAGAGAAGTAAAGGGAACATTGCTTACAGCAGATCTGATTGCAGCTTAAAACCGTAAACTGATTAATCAGTTCATCAATTTGTAATAAGCTGGCTTGCAGATCTGATTTTACTTTGCTTTGTTCAGTGCTGATTCGCCTGTTTTTTGGGGTCTTATGAGAGTATTGAGTTTATTAAGTCATCTTAAGAATTCCTTAAAAACTGCGACTTTTTATTCTTTTTTTTTAAATTGTTATATTATGATCTGAATTAATAAATATTAAAATAGATTATATACTTTTTTAACGTAAAAGTAATATAAACTTTTACAAAGTATTTAAGTTTCTAAATTTATTGGAATTAAACTTCTCGATAGAATAAACTATTATAAAATTTAAAGAAATAATTCAACAAATATGAGGTTAAAATTTAATTTATAGTATAAAAGTCTTAATTTTTCATTTTTCCTTAAACAAATTTGGTATTTATACTAAATATAAGATTAAGATTTAAAGTTCTCTATAGAATAAAATCTTATAAATTCGAAGATTTTTAATTATTTTAATAAACTTATAGTATTCATTTTAAATTTGTTCCCTTAATAGTTTGTTGTACTAAGATTATTTTATGTTTATCAGATTATTTCCTCAATGCTGTGTTCTACGAAAAGTCTTTGACAATTCAAAAATATTCAAAAGCCTTCAACGATTTAAAAATGTTGAATAAGTTTAACAAATTAAACAAAAGTGAACATTGACTATTAACAATGAAATAAAATCGATTTAATTTGTGATACTAAACTTAAGCAAAATAATGTATAAATGCATTTTAAATGACGTACAAGTAAGAAGAAAAGGAAAATGAAAAATACAAGTTTAAAGCAAATAATTATAATTCTTTTCAAACTCTTGACATGATTAGTCTTTATTCTCGATAAAGGGCTTAACTACACGGTTAACATATTAGCGCTCCCCTCATTTATAAACCATATAATATCGATTGAAAAGAATTAGTTGTGCGCCTCGTTAAATATGAAATAGGGGCTCGAGGCTGGCTCTTAAGTGGCCCTCAGTTGCATTTACTCGACTCGACTCGACTTAGTTGTGCGGTTGCCAGTACATAAACTGCTAGCTGTTGACCAATTAGATGCTGCTGGCCGGCTGCTAGCCAACTGCAACCCCAAAGCTGGACACAAGACTCGACCACAAAGTACATAAACGAATGACCAACAACAACGATAACAATAACAATATAATGGCAACGACACTGCACCAGCATCTAATGAAATTAAGTTAAAATAAAATCAAATAAAACTAAGTAGAATAACAAAACCCGAGCTGCTTGAGTTTCACTCGTTTGTTGTGCTATCAACTGCGAATCGCTCAATTTTGAGCAACTTTTTACTTCACTCAGCTGATAAGCGCACGTGTTGTTGCGCCGTCTCTTTCTCGCAGTCATTCACAACACATGCTGGGATTTCACTCAAATTTGTATACGATTAAGAACTATAATCTGCATTCATATTTTGGAGGTATAAAGGATTTAAATGAATATTTGACAAAGTAATCGAGTTCGTATTTAATAAATGGCGAGAACAAGTTAATCTTTATGTAGATTATAATTAGAATAAATTAAAAAAAAATGCTCGAAAACATATACATATATGATAATCTATCATAAGTAAGTTAACTTTAACAAGTTCATAAGTTATTTACTTTATTTATGGTAATCGGTTATTCCTTTTCGTAGAAGTCTTCGTGCAATCTACTGATCTTATTACTTTTGCTATTATATTGCCATTATTTAACATTAATAATACTAAAACGTTACACTTAATTGTTAGATCCGTACGTCATAAGCTGCACTTAATTACTAAATTCTTACGTATAGCACATTGCCTAATGTTGATCATTCCCTTTGTGGCGAATTTGAGTTGCGTTCTATTTGCATTTTAAACTTTGAAGCTAACCGGCAGTAAGTGTGCGACAGCAACAGCTATACGCAGCAGTTTCGACAGGCTAGCCAGAGAGGGACAGAGTATGTAGTGTGCGAGTGTCTGTGTGACTCAGCAGCACAAGAGAGCAGCTCTCACTTGGAGTTGATGATGACTCTCCTAATGTTGCCGGCGGCAGAGCAGAACAAGCAAGCATGCGCTCTCTGTCTGACCAGTTGACTTGGGGGCGCACGCGGCGCTGTCGCTGGCGCCGACTGAGACCGAGTTGAGTCTACGAGTTGGAATTGAGCTTCAGTTTTAGTCGCTGTCGCTCAGCCTCTGTCGCAGTCGCAGTCACAATCGCAGTTGGTTTGTCGTTCGCCACAGTGCTGAGCAGCCTCAGTCCGGTTTTGGAGCCCAACGTTAAGCGCGTCTCGCGGATTGTGCAGTCTACACTTTAGTTCTTGTTGTTGTTGTTGTTGCTGTTGCTGCCATTGTCGTTTGCCGTTGTCGCTGCCTGACAAATCCCATTTTCCCCATAAATATCAGTGCGTCTCTCTGTGCATGCAAGAAATTAAAGAGCCGACGGCTTCCCAGTGAATTGTTGTGCGAATTCAAAAGAACCCAAAAAAAAAGAAACCAAAAAAAACAAACAAAAAACAGATGCAGCGATAAGTGATCCCGAAAATATTCCCGAAAAATCCCACAATAATAAAGAGGCGAACCCAGGCTGTAACAGAGAACGTAAGTTAAGAACTGGAGATAACCGAAGAATTCTACCCCAAAATAAAAGATTCGAGACGCATATTGTGATCTGATTTCAGTTCGGTTTATGAACAGGGTACTTCTTATCACCACAAACATACACACACACATTGAAAGATCATAAAATATATTTGAATAGAATTCGGAATCAGTCTTGGCTCTGCTGATAAGACAGGTTCCATATTTGTGGGGAGATCGTGTTTCTAACTCTCGAATACAGTCGCATTTATTTATTATTAGATTACAATTCTGTTTGGGGGCTTTCCCAATGCATGCCCAAGGGAAGCGCACGCTTGCAACGCCAAAATTAATAATGCTGCATCGGAATCATGTACGAGTGATTAAATTAATTAATGATATAGACACTGCGCAATAATGTCCACGCACACACAAGACATTTTCTCTTTGGGCCCAGAGACAAGACTCCTCCTCGTATCTATCCATCTGTGGCTGTTGGAGTTTTGAGTTTTCCTGTTCCTTCTCCATGCAGCGCGCCACATGATGCAGGTTGTGTTTTTTTTTTTTTTTATGTTTGTGGCCAGTCGGATCTGTCGGAGGCGCGCAGATCGTTGTCTTAACTTGTCGTACACGATGTCTTATACGTGTAGCAACAATTTATTTCGCCCCGCGATGCCGATGCCGATCCCGATCCACTCGAAATCGATGGACAATCGTCGGTCGATCAATCAAGCCTCTTTCGCTAGCCATCCCTATGATCAATATGCGCTAGCTAAAAATAATACCCGACGCGTTATCTTTAGCCACACGCTCTGTCGTTGGCTTTGGCATCTTCATCATTTATTAAAGATTAACTACAGACACTATGTGAAAAAAGTCTTGTGATCAAATTGAAATTTCAACATTTTTTTTCCCCCTTTTATTGTGGTGCGTTTATTGATTGCTGTGAAATTTTTAGGATTGAATGTTATTAAGATTATAATGGGATTTGTGATATAGACCTAAATGGTTGGCAATAATTAAATAAATTTTGAATTACTAAAAGTTTCAATACAATTTGATTACAATCTTTATATTCTATACAAAATGGAGGAACATATTATATTTATTGAAATTTTGTATATGGAATTTTTCTAATACGATATTTTCTTAAATATTGCATAACTAAACTTTTACTTGAACTTCCTTGTGACTTTTGAGTTAGATGAACTTGAGCATCTCTAATTTGAACTTGCCTACTTACTTACTTAGCTTAATAAAGTTTATTTAGCTTGCGAAATTTCCCGCTGTTGTTTTCCTAAGATGTGTCTATTTGTTTAATTCATTCACTAATTTCAGGCTCAATTGAGTTTTGAAGATTCTAGCAAATGTTTCGAGTATAGTGTTTCGGTAATATTTATTTTAATTTATTACTCTATAATAGACGCTTAATCAATGTGTGGTTTATCAGTAGCGATTTCGTTGAAAATAAGCTGAAATCTGAATAAAAACACAATATAGGCATTATATATGTATGTATATATGGAATTGATAAGACTTAGAATACATCGAATACATTTTATAGATGAGTCAGTCTATAAGCAGTAGTATAGCAAAGATGTTATATACACAGATTATATTTGGTGCTGAAACTCCATTAAAACTGGGCAACAGAAAGCAACTCATTTGGCTCGCACTTTGGTTGTTAAGATCATTTTATGACTGAGCGTAATTAGTTTTTACTTTAGTCTACATATTTCCGAGATGTTTTATGGTCCATCTGAGAGCCCAAGTAGGGTTTAGTTTTCTCGCCGTTTTATGTGCCGACGCTACGAAACACCCGGCTAGATAAAGAGAAGAAAAAACAGAGAAAAACGTAGAGAGAGAGAGATGCTTTTAAGAAAACAAAATAAAAGGGAGTATATAACTGTATTTCCTACTAATATCTGTGTCCAAAGTGCTAATTGAAGCATCTCCGAGCTCAGCTTGCAGAGTCGAGGTCAAAGCAGTCAAAGTTCTTTGCATTTTTCTACTCCAAGTGCTTTGTTTAGCGTTGCCAGAGACAGAGAGAGAGCGAGAGAGAGAGGGAGAGAGGGGGAAAGCGGAGGTATGTATGTTGTTAGCTGTCCTGACTGACTGACTGACGACAAGTGCTGCCTACACCTCTTTCAGGTAAACTGTCAAAGTGGGAGATTGTTGTCGTTTGTGCCATGTTTACAGTCTTCGATGTCGAATTAATTAAACTAACTTGCAACCCCATTCAAGCTGACAGCCTAGGCGCACACACACTCGTACACACACCCAAACACACACACACTGCACCTCAATTTGTACTTTTCCAAAAGCAAATTTGCGTCTCAGTTTAAATTGGTCAATGTAACCCGAGGCCATTGACTGTCCTCCAGCCTCAGGCTCAGGCTCAGTGTTGAGTCTTGAGTTATCCTTGGGTCAACACACAAGCTCCTTCACTCCTCCTCCACTCGAGTTGAGACGTTGTCCAGCCTTTTGCTTGATTTTCATGTCAAGTCGAGACAAATCAATAAAAGTGTGCATGTAAATTTTGCACTTATTTATTAATTTAATTAAATAAATCCTTAAGCTGCACTACGCTACGTATTTTCTATTCAAAACTAACTCAACTGAAATTTCATTTCCTCGAGGTCAAATGTGAGCCATAAAGCGCTTCAGCTTAGCCACACACAAACACACACACACATACAAACACCCACACAGGTGCACACATCCTTGTCCATTGATTGGAATATTCATTGAATAGTTTTTAAGCTGATTTATATGCCATTGTCTGCTGTCGACAATTTAATAAATATTTAATTTCAACGCTCCACCTAAATCCACACACATAAAAGATTCAATCAACTCCATAGGGGAGAGAGAGAGGGAGGGAGTTAGGGATGCGGTTGATGATGATGTTGCTGCTACGGCTGCTGCAGTCAGGTATTAATAATAATCATAATAACGAGTACTCGCTCATGACTTGCAGACAACGTTGTCGTAATTTGCAAAACGCACAATCGCTTCCTATAAATCAAGCGACGAGCGACGAAAGATGCTCACTCTCTGTCTGGGATTGAGTTTTGGATGGATTGGAGCTTGAGCACAAACCTGTTGTTGTTGTTACCTCTATTCAGATCAAATGGAGCAGCAGCCAAGCCATATTTCACCTGGCATCATAATGAAACGTATTCATAGTATTCGTTGTTCGCTGTTTGGCTTTTGTCAGTGCAGGCCCCAAAAATCTAAGTCCACAATTCCAAATCCACAAGCCGCAGACGTCAACTGCTATCAATCTCAGTTGAAACAGAGTTACGAGAGTGCGCTGCCTTCTATCCAACGCCTCTTGCAGTGCTTAGTCTTCTCCATCTCCCTCTACTCTTCTGTCTCTCTCTTATTCTCTCCACCATCATCATCATCATCATCGGCCTGCTCTCCCCCATATTAGATGGCCGTCCCGCTCAAAGGAAAGCGCCCCGTCGCAATAGATCGCACATTGCAGATAGAGGCGTGCCTGCCACTCCACTCTACTCCACTCTATGGCCATAGCAGCCACAGCCAAAGTCACAGCCACAACTCACAGAAGAGGGCTGCAAACAAAAGCCAACACTCGATGGCTCCCATCGAACTTGGATTACTCTTTCCGTAGATTACCTTAAATCGAGTTCTTTTGTCATATTTTGTTTATAGATGTATTGTAATCCTGCTTTCTTAATTTATAAACTTTAAATCTTAATTTTTTGTATATTTTTTACATTTATATTAAAATCCTTCTTCCTTAATCTGTAAACTTGAGAGTTTTCTCGACAAAAACCTTTTGTGCTGAACTTATTATCTTTTTATATTGAAACCTCTTTTATGAAATTTGTACATAACTTCATGATAAATTCTATATACAGTTGATTTATGTCTTATTCGATTTATCGAGTTATTTTAATCATTTTATCTTAGTTTGAAAATTAAAAGATTTTTTATTTATTGAAACCTTTTAAATATTTGCATTGCTAATTTTGAGATAATCGAAATTTTCTGAAATTTTTTTAACCCTACCTCTAGAAAATATACTAAATACATTCTTCAGATTCTATCAAGAAACCCTGAATATTTTAACCAGTAAATAACTTTTTCTTCTACAAATTTTGGGAATTATGATTGTACTTAATATCTTTGTTATTTGGTTATTACAACTGAACAACATAATGAAATCTACAAATACTAAAAATAATTTTTGAACTCAAATCTACAATTTTATAATCTTTGCTATAGAATGTGATATTTGTTTTTATTATTCATCGTATACCCATTACATCAAATCAGATCCACTTATATTTTTAAGAGATAGACTAAATTTTTCCTTTAGAAGGTATAGTCATATTTCAATTTACTTTTGCTTATTCGAGTTATTCATACCATATGTAGTCGGTAGCTCTTGATGGAATATCTAATCGTATCGTGGAACTCTTTGCCATTCCTTCAAACTCCATCTTGATGCATTCCTTCGATTAGAGTATACAAAAGTGGAAAACCAAACAATGCGCAGCAATTTTCAGCCACAAAGGATGAAAACGCAATAGAGCTTAGATGAGAGTTCCCAATTCATCCGCAGATTTCAGTTTTCAGTTTTTGAAGCTTGGATTCGTGGAGCGCCTTCAGCAAGCAGTTGCTCAGTTGTTATAAATTATAGTGCCGCATGCTGGAATCGTATACGCGGTGTGTAAGCTAAGCTAAGCGAAGGTGAAGTGAGGTAAAGCGGGCTTCTCTCTATAGAGTGAAACTTGGGCGGCTATAAAAACAAACCTGCGCCCCCGCACGTAGCATCAAATGTAGCTCTAGCTGTTGTTGTTGTTGTTGCTGTTGCTGATGCTGCTGTGGCAGTGATGGTAAATATTTTACAGTGTACCGCTATAAAATTTGGTATTCCAAGACGCCACACACTGTTGTAGCTGTAGCTGTTGCTGTTGCGGCTCTGGTTGCCATTACCACGTTGTAGGCATGTTGTAAATGCCAGCCGATCGCCTGCTCCATGTTGTTGTCTCTTATAACCCCCTCTCTCTCTCTCTCCCTCTCATTCTGTATATATCCCTCTGTATGTGTGTGTCTTGGCCATAAAAACAGAAATGAGCCCACGTTTAACATGGCAAATTTTCATTGCTGGCGGCGCATCACACAAATCCCAACTGAAAAACCAACAGCAAACAATTTCATGGCGAAATATATACATATGCGAAAAGTCTCATTACAAAAGTTCTCATTATTATTGTTAATTGCAATGAAATGCCAGCAGTTTGTCAGCTAATCACATTTGCAAACTAATAAACAACATTTCCTGCAAAGCAATCGAATGTTTTTTTTAAGTATGTGATATTATAAACTGGATTTCAGTAGTAAATTTCTGAGAATTGCATTTACGTCAATTTTCGCAAAATTCGTATACCAGTTGAGTTTGCTGATTATTAACTGGATGTCTGCAGACCGTTATAAGCGAACACCTACAAAGCTCTTAGATCATCTGCTTAAGGAATTACGCACTGGGCACATAAAAATCGCAGTTAGTCACAGATAAACGGTGATAAATTTTTATTGATTGCAATTTCCTTTGAATCGATTGTTTGCTTAAGGTTTTGAAATTAGGTTCTATAGGTTTCAAGTACTGGAACTATAAAAACTTAATAGCTTATCACCAGATCGCACTCAGGGCGTGATAATCGACGACTGTTGACAGTTTTACGAGCTTCTGAGAGTGTAAAATACTGAAGAGTATACTTGTAAATACTACATGGTATAAAATACTAATATACTAAAGAATATAAAATACTAAAGAATATAAAAACTACATAGTATAAAATACTAAGGGCTCCGGCAGAGTGCTACGTTGGGCTGCGGTATAATTTGATGATCCCATTTGAGGATATATAATACTAAAGAGTATAAATACTACATAGTATAAAATACTAAAGGTTCCAGCAGAGTGCCACTTTGGGTTGCGGCATTATTTGATGATCCCAACTGCAGCAGCAACCCACGCGAAGCTAAAGGAGCCTCGTAGTGGGAGAAGTTGGAGAGAGGCAAGCAAGGGGAAGTAGGAGAGACGGCAAACAAACAAAGCGCCGCAGTTGTCAAGCTGGCAACAACAAGAACACGAAGAAAACGACGACTGCAACAAATGCGACTCTGTGCTATGCTAATTACTGGACATGACAGCAGCGAACGCTTTTGGAATCGGCACCAGACAGAGACAGCAACAGCAACAACAACAAGAAGCAGAAGCAAAGCGACTGTCGGACCATGTGAACAAAAGGCGCAAAACGTTTTTACGCACACTCCACACACTCACACAAACATACACACTTACAAAGTAGCAGTCGCATTTGCATTTGCATAAGCAGCCATAAACTTAGCAGAGGCTCGCTACAAGCAACAACAACAACAAAAGTAGCCGAAGCGACCAACAACTAGTCGCGCGATCGCAGATTTACACGTACATACACATACATGCATGAATGTTTACATATGGATGTGTGTGTGCTCGTACTTTGCGCATTATTACTGTATGCAAACCTTTTCTTTTCTTGGTATTTGCATAAGTGTATGCATCAGTCTGTCTGCCTATGTGTGCATGCGTGTGTGTGTGTAAGCTTGTGAAATTCACACAGTAAAAGCACATTTCCTTTTTTAGCAGGAAGCTTGCGACATTCAATTTCAATTGAACAAAACAAAAACAAATACTTCAAATACCATTTATAGACTGAAAGTGCTTGTTGTAATGTTATCTGCAATACCAGGGAGATCTGTTGAAACAGGGGAATCTATAGACTACTATACGAATAGCTGAAAGATTAACTTACACACATACGGGATTCACAATTGTGTTATGCAGTTTAGATTTCAAAGAACCCTTTAGAAAAAGGCGTAAGAATAGTTTGCTTTTTTAATATACTTTACATGTATGTATATAGTATATATGTATACATTATTATGAATTAACTACTCGAATTAAGAAATTAAAATACAAAAATTATGCCCAATATTCTTTTTTATTTTGTGAAGAAAATTTAAAAATATGATCTCCCCTTGATTAAAAATGTTCATCATATTATTTCATTAATATGTTAAGACCTTGGCTTCATTTTTGATTGTTCCTAAAAATCTAGATTTATTAAGTACATGATCTGTAAAATTTTAGGAATTTATTTTCATAGTCAAAAACCTTATACATTTTTAGAGCAAATAAGTTCTATAGAAATGAAAACTTTAAGTTTTAATTTTCATAATTTTTTTTAAGAACATAACTAAGTTTATAAATTGTATAAAGCAAGTAAGAGTTATAAGATATTGTCAGTATAATTTAAATTCAGGATAGTTTAAAGTACTTTTTGACTCCCTTTTTTTACAACTTTGATCATATTTGTAAATTTAAATTCCTTCCGTAGAATTTCTTTAAAGCACTTCTTATTATACTATTTATGGGAAGTTTTAATAGAAATATCTTAATGGAAACTGTTCTAGTTACCATCTGTTGGCCCAACTTGCGCTCGTTTCGCACAATTGTATCGGGTGATGACAGTATAATGAACACTTCATCTCTTTTTTAACCCCATCCACGTATAAGATCATCAATCATTGGGAGTGTTGTTCGTCGTGGTCTTCTGATTTGAATTGGACTCATCGAACCGCGGGTGAGCATTAGAATTGCACGATACTCAATTCTAATTACAGCTATTCAATAATATACTACACTCGAATTCGATTCGAAACCAGTTTTAATTATAGAGCCAAGACAATTGCTAGGAGTTGCAATGGAGGCAATGGAGTTGACAAAACATGAAAAACATGTCCATAAAATGTCAACTACAATTTCAATATCTTGTTATGGTTAAACAACAGCTCCAAAAAAAAAATAAAAAATTTGTTCGACTCGAACACAAAGACAAAACTTTCGTTTTTCGTCCTCCTTGTTTTTGTTTGGATTAAGAAATGCCGCAGGAAGGTAGCCAAAAAAAGCAAAAAAAAAATAGCCAAAGAAATGCGGCACAGACTCACGATATTTGCGTGCCATCGCGAAATTGAATGGAAGTCAATTGGGAGTCACGTTTAACTTCTTTCTTCTTCTTCTTCTCCTTGTTCGATTGCCACAAGGCAATCCTCCGCCTGTGCTCGAAGCCAACCTCAAAGCTATCTTCCCCTGCTCCTCATCCACTCCAAGAGTTGGTCAAATTAAATTGTCAGTCGCTCGATCTGTTCATAGGGAGTGTGGGAGGAGTTTCGTTTGTTTTTCTCAGTTTTTTTTGTTTTTTTTTTTTTTGGGCTATTGAACAGCCAATGAAATGCATTTGGAAACGCTTCAAGATTTTCACATTTAACCGCGAACAACAAAATTTCCCAAAAGACAATTTTATGGCCATGAAATGTGTACAAAACAATGACAACGACAACTGCCGCCACAGGAACAGCAACAACCACAACAACAACAACAACAACTGCAACAGCAACGACAACTACAACTGACAACGGCAGCAACTGTAACTGACAACAACAGCAGCTGACAACAGCAACAACAACACATCGAAGCAGGAGGACAAAACCAAAATCACGAACCCGGAAACAGCCTTAACTTTAGTATCTTCTCAACTCTCTAACTCCTTCTCGCTCCCTCACTTAGACTCTTTTTTGTCTTGGCTTCTCTTTTCTTTTATTTTCTTTTCTTATGCGGGCGGTTCAATTAGTAACTATTATCAACGATCGCAGCGATCTTTCTTAGGACAAATATGCTATCCAAGCAGTATGTTTTATTTAGATTACAATCTAGATTTTATTTGCTTTAAGTTCAGATTCTCAAATATTATCAACTTCAGTCATCAAGTCATTATGTTAACACAATTATAATCTAAGTATATTTTAATTTCATTGATTTAATCCTTATTTTTTATAATGTTAAGTTAGATTGATAGCGATCTAACTTTATTCAAAGCTATCAATAGAGCTCATTGGATTAATATTGAAATGAGCTCTTTTACCAAATTTGGATGAAAAATTTTATTTTAGAATTCATAAAATAATTGTGGCACATGTTTTTGAACAGTAGCTAAATAATTGATCTAATGTGAACTTCAAAATCAGCATTTTACTTTAGGACATTTAATCTCAATCTAGTAAAAATACCATAAACTGGTTTAATCCTATAAATGTCAACCTGAACTCAAGACGTTAGATACTTGTTTGTATCTGAATGATTCACTGTTTGAACTCAATAAGTAAAATACGTTTCTATATCTGAAAGATTCAATACTTAAACAAAAAAAGTAAACAACGTTTTTTCTATCTGAAAGATTTAACTTATCCGAACTTAGGTTCATCAAATTCATTTACTATATTTCTTACTATATCAAATCTCTTGTTCTACCCTCGCTGCCGTTCTCTCCCTCACTCTCTCTCTCCATCTCCGTCTCATCACATGTGCGAAATTTGTTGTTGTTGTTGTTGTCTTCAATTTCTTCATTTTCGAGCATCAACCGCCCACCGACACCGCATGCCGAAATTTCCGCTGAAGATCGTCCGAAACAGGGAGGTAGGCAAGAAGAGAGCAAGGGAATTAGGGAGGTAGGCAACAGAAGTTGGAGAGAGAAGAACCGGTCACTGCAAAATTTGTTCGCGCTTGTTGACAATTGTCGTGTAAGGGCCCATAAAGAATTTGAAATGTGCAGCGCGCATGTTACTGGACAATGGTCGACAATGGCCAGCAGGTGAAGTGATGACTGAGAAGGGGGACCAGAGAAGGCAGACATCGAGGCAGAGCAGTTAGTTGGGTGTACTACATGACGGCTCGATGGCTCGCTCAGTGGCTGGCTGTTGGCCAACAACGGCAGCCGTGCTGAATGTCGAGACTGGTGTAAATTACTTTAGCGCAAACAACGAGCAAAGAGTCGGAGTCGGAGTCGGGAGTTGGACAAAAAACAGATGATCCATTCAAGCGCAGGCTTCAAGTGCGGCCAGTTGTCAGTTGCAAGTTGCCAGTTGCTAGTTGCTAGTTGCCAGCAGTTGGCAGTTGCAAGCAGTCAAAGCGGCAATCAATCATTTGGCCAAGTGGCGAGCAGCAAGAATGCCGAATGCCGGTCGCTTAAGCTCAAGCTGAAGTGGGAACCTGTTCCGATTGGTGTGCACAGTGCCATAGTTTATTGTCGTTGTCGTTGTCGTTGTTGGTGCTGCTGCAGCTTAGCTATCAGTGTTAAATCTACAAGATCATTTTCTCAGCGCACACTCAGTGCGCTGCAACCCATAATTTGTGATTGTTATAAACTCGCAACGGGCCAATCGACAGACCCGACAAGCCGGACAACCTGTCCCCAGTTGAGTTGAGTTGAGCTGAGTTGAGTTGAGTGGAGCTGAGTGGAGCGAAGCTGATCGACCCACCGCTTTACTCAAACCCGTCAATCAGACCCAGACCCTGCAGCCTCATCGTAATAGACTCGTCGCCGCACGCGTAATGAATTGAAACGTTTCTGATGCTTATGACCAGGCCAAGTTGTTGTTGTTGTTGTCTCAGTTGTTGTTGCTTCGTTGTTGCTGCAACAACTGGCATTCAATCATTTGGCATTGCAGTTCACTTGAATTCGGTCTTTTGATCGCACAGCCATGCGGTCGCTATCTTGCCTCATGATTCTTCCCAGAACTTCAAGTGGGCCATTGTCTATTTGCTGTTGCCAGTTGCCAGTTGCTGTTGCTGTGGTTGCTGTTGCTCTCACTTGATTTATTTGCCTTGCACAGCGTTGACAGCTAAACTGGCCGGCCACGTTCCACATGCCACAAGCTGTGATTAGAATGCAACGGAAGGAAAACTTGTGATTGAAGCGAGCAACCAATGCAAAAACTCATTCTAAAGTTTCATCCGGATGAGGTGCTGTCATTTTTTAGTGGTTTGTCGGTTGTTTTCTACCTTCATAAGTGAATGGAACTGGCTGAAAAGTTTTATTTGTTTTTAATAGCTGGACTAAAACGAACATTAACTGATCAGGTTTCAATGAATGTTGTACATAATTTAACTAATAGTTTATATCTTTCATAAGAGAAACTAAAATATTCAATATATTTATTAACTTTACTCTTCAGTATTTTTTTAATACTTATACATAGCTAAATCTATTCGTTATTCTGACTGAATGAGCTTCATATTCATGTTATTACAGCAATAAAAGAAGAAGTTTACAATTTCATTTTATTTATGTGTTTATTTTTGTAAGGAATTGCTCAAATTACATTTAAAATTAGTATGAAACAATGTTTTTAATCTTTTTTCTTAAATTGTGCTGTAACCACTAACTAAATACTAGATATATGTGTTATGTATGAGGATGCAAAACTGCGCAAAAAGTGGTTTCAATATCAAAAAATATTACCACAATCACAAATGGAAACCAAAGCATTTATCCAAATCGCGAATTAGAAAATAAAAGAAAAAAATGCCTAACCAACAATCGGTAGGCGAATAAATATATCAGTTTGCGGAAAAATCTAGCATAACAAATAGTAAAATATATAAAACCACAAAAGAGCAACAATCAACTAGATAATTTGAATAATGTGAGAAATATAGCATACAAAACTTAGTCAATTTGCATTTCCTAACATTAGTTGAAGTGTTTAGCTTCTTGTGAACAGTATTATTCTTGTCATTGTGCTCAAAGGTTAGTAAATTCCTTGAATACAAACAATATAATAATGAAATACAAACAATATAATAATGAAATATTCCATAAATTACAAAATAAATTCAATTAAAGTAAAGATGGGCATCAAAGCGATTTGTTTACTTACTAAAATACAAAATACTTAACAGAAATACTAAAATGTTGTTTGGTATTTTATTAAATTCACTATTTCAGTAATTATGAAAATTGTATTAAAAATATTCAATAATGAAATATACCATAAATTACAAAATACATTAAATTAAAGTAAAGATGGGCATCAAAGCGATTTGTTTACTTACTAAAATACTAAATACTTAACAGAAATACCAAAATCTTGTTTAGTCTGTATTTATATTGAAAATATTCAAATCAGGAAATGTTATTAACAAATTCCAATTAGAATTCAAAGCAAAAGCTAGAAAAAAGCTTAATACACTTTTTTCCTCAGTTAATTATCTCACAAATACAACCTAGAAAATTATATGGTGACGTATAATTTTCGGAAGGAGTGTAATATAATGAGTTATTATTTACCGGAATGAATCCTAGAGGTAGTTTCTTACATAAAATATAACTTTGAGTTATTACAAGTTATTATAATAATAATATTATTTACCAGAATGAATCTTTGGAGAAGTTCTTAAATAAATATTATAATATGAATAATATTCAAAAATAATTGAAAAACTTTCTTAAATATAATAGAACTTAGAGTACCTTAGCCTAAATAATTGAATGCAAAGCAATGGAATCGTAAATCTTATTCCTAACGTTATTTCGTCTATATTTCGTTAACAATCCCGTGACTAGATGAACTGTTGTTGTTGCTGTTGTATTTGGCAATCCCGTGATTGGGGGAGTCACCATTTGGTTCATCTCTCATCAGCGCGACGTTTTGTTGCAACGTTTTTGCTTTTGTTTTGCTGGCTATATCAAATGAATTGAATCTTGGTGGATGTGGAAAGCTGCAGCACGAACTGACTGCCAGACCGCCCGCCCAGCAGACAGCCAGCCAGCCAGTCAGCCTGTCTCTCAGCTTCGCTCAGTTTGATTGCTTATCAGCTCACAAAAAAAAAAATAAAAAACGGTTCCCTGCAACTAGACCCAGTTAAGAGAGAGCAAGAGAGAGATTGGCTATGAAAAAGGGCTGTCTTAGCACTAAACTAGACACTAGAGTAGGAGTACGAATATCTATCTATAACATATTATGTCGATGGGAAGAGAGAGAGTGAGAGAGAGAGAGAGAGTTGAATTCAGAATACAGCGGATTCTTGGTCGATCCTTTTGGGTTTGGGGTTTTTGTTGCGCCTATCGCGAACTGTCATCATTTTCAAATTATTTCTCGTTGAATATCTAATCAAGATTCATGCATGATCGCGGCTAAATTGCTTCCAGCCAAGACACATAACCCACCAACAACAGCAACAGGCAAAGCCAAAGCCAAAGCAAACGGCAACAGCAGCAGGGCATAACAATTGCAACAACAATGCATAATGCAACAAGCTTTGGGTTGCAAGAGGAACGTGCAACAGTGCTGCACACCGGCAACATGCCCCCAAAAAGTCAGACGTTGCCTCACTTGGATTTTCTTTTTCTCTTCGTCGTTTTTGTTTTTCTTTTTTTGTTTGTGTATTTCAGATATTTGTGCGCATTGTTTTCTTTTAAGCCAAGTTAATAGTGTTGTTATTGTAGGCCAATAGTCTTTTCCCCCGCCACCCCCCTTCGCCAACACTTTTGCACAGGAGTTGCAAACAGGAATTAGCCCCGAACAATTGTTGCGAATATTCACGAATGCCACTCGCAATGAATCAGTCGCATTCACTTTATGAGCTGATCGTTGTTCTCATTGTTGTTGTCGCTGTTGATGCTCATTGCACACACTTGAATTGGTGTGTGTGTGTGTGTGTGTGTGTGAGTTTTAAGTGTGCCCGTCTGTACTTGAACTTTAACTCATCTTTATTTTGCTTAATTGAAACTAGACAGTGGCTGTAGGTAAATATGTAATTCAATTACACACACACTGCGCGCCTCAGTTTACGACTTGAGTCAATTGCCAGCTAGTTGACTTGGCTCTAGCACAGGGTGTTTCGTTTTCACATTTCCACATTCCATTCCATTCTATTCCATTCCGCAAATGCACATCTTAACTATAACTTTACTCCGAATGTAACCGCTAAGTTTACGTTCAAAATTCAACACTTTGCCAATATTTAACAAACTCTACATGAATAACTCAAAGAATAGATAACAAAAGATATGGTGCGAAAAGAATTTATTGGCCAACGAAAATTGCCATAAAAATCAGTACCAAAGTGAACGTCAACTATTAACAGTCGACTGAGGTACAAAAAATTGAGTTGAAAATATATAACTTAACATATAATAAGAAATTTTTTAATTTCTTAATTTATTCTAAATTTTGCATTTGAAAAGAATTTTATAAATATAATCTTATATTTTTTTTTTTAAAACAATAAATAAGTTTTCATATTACTTACTTTTAACGTCAACCGTAAACAATCGATAAAGCCTAATTTAGTATTCAATAAAGAAATAATTAAACATAATAATAAGATAACTGCTTTAAGAGGAATATTTATTTACTATCTATCTACTATAAACAGTCGATAAAGGTGCTTAATTCATAAAAAAAAATTATAATAAAGTAGAAAATTGTAACACTTATGTAAAATAAGAGTCTTAAGATATTTACTTTAGGTTCTTGAATGACTATAAAATGTGTTGTTGCTACTATATTGCTTGAGGTGTAACATAAAGATTTAATTTATTTTTGTATGCTCATATTCGATTTATAGATTAAATCTTAAAAAAATGAATTTTTAAAGTAAAATGATGTAAAGATTAATAGAAAATCGATTCTTACAAGAACAAGAAAAATAATAATAAATAATAATAATAATAAGTTTATAAATCAATAATATAAAATTGAGCAGTTTAAACACACTTTGAGCCATATTTACAATATTGGAATTTTAGTACTTTTGAAAAAACTCGCTTGAAACTTGTTTGTTTTACTTAGCGCTGACATTTGAATTTATGTCGAGTTGCTATTTATTGAAATTTGTAAAGTAAACAACTGAAATTCAATAGAGAATCGCTCAGAGAGAGAGGGACACTTCTAATAATGGATAGCTTTATGAAACTATCTCCATCGGTTCGCTCGTTAATTGCATGTGCTGCAATATGTGGCACTGGAGTGGTTGTTGTTGTTGTCTTCCTTACTGTCACTTAATTGTTATTAACTTTCGTGTGACATTTGTGACTTTTGGTGTGGCATCAATTGACGCCATCGCTTCCATCCATACATCCAATGGACGCAGCTAATTGATGACCCCCGAATGGCCTAAAAATTGTTTTTATTAGATTTACACATTCACACACGAGCCAAAAGCGATCCCCCCCAATTAGTTGGAAGACGCCTCTGTCTCAGTGTCTGAGAAACGAAACCAATTTCGATCATAAACTATATGCATATACAAGAGAGGGAATATGTATATATATTTATGATTGCCATACACTGTGAGCACAATATAGTTCCGCCTGCAGCTAAAGCAAAGGTATGACATTTTTATTTAGCATTTTGCGAAAAGGGTTTGCAAATTTACGATCCCAAGAAGAAGTTCCTTGTAGTCCAAGTGTAGTCCAAGTGGTAACGCCTTCGCTGCTTGGCAAATTATTATCGGGCATGCAAATCTTTGGTTGCATCGTAAATTGAATTTTATGCTTCTGGTTTGCCGAGAACAAGTCAAATAACCATCTTTCTCTCTCTCTCTTTCAGCTGGCTGCTGCTTCCGCTTCTGCTGCCGTTGTTGTTGCTACTCGTCTTAAGGGGCAACAAGAACTACGCGACGTAATTGAAATTGAAGCTCCGGCTGGGAAGAATACATAAGACCGACCGCAAACGAAGGTGTTAACTTTATATTCAAATATTCAGTATGGTGCTGGTGCTGAATGGTGTGCTGCAGGACGAATGCCCGCTGGACACAAGCACGTTGTTTCTGCAGCATCCCGTCTATAGAGATTATGCCCAGCAGCTGCACTCCATACAGGCCAAGTCGATAGGTCCTGTCGGTCTGCTCTATGTGGGCCAACGGGAGCTGGCCGCTGCGGCACCGCACGACAAGAACATTAACATCATTGGCGCCGACGATGCCACCACTTGTATCATCGTTGTTGTCCGCCACTCCGGTAAGTAGTAAATTGTATTGTCCCATTGCTAGTTAAAAGTCTCAACTATTTTTCTCACTCCACTTCAGGTTCGGGTGCTGTTGCTTTGGCGCACTTCGATGGCAGCGGCGTCGATGAGGCCGTCTGCACAATGGTGTCGCGTGTCCAGGAGCTGGCGCTTGGTTATCCGGAGGGACGCATCGAATTGCAGCTGATTGGTGGCTACCGGGACTCGCAGGGCTATGGCGAGGATGTCTTCTATAGCATTATGCGTGAGTTCAACAGAACAGAATATGCAATTAACGAATTTATGTAAACTAGATTTCACTGCTTACAGAATCATTCCACAAGCATCACCTCGAAATCGACTTGACGCAGGCGTGTGTGGGTGAATTGAACACAATGCTGCGCGGCGAGATCAACTGCCCGATCATCTATGGTGTGGGCGTTAACATCAAGACTGGCGAGATCTTTCCAGCCACATTCCCCGATCGAGGACCCGATCAACAGCTGCGCAATGCACGCATCTTTATGGGCGCCCAAACCGTAAGACACAGCTCCCAGCCAGACACGTCTCCTCCTAACTTGGGCTAACATATTCTTGCTTTCAGCAGGTGTTGGATGTGTACGACTCCGCCAATGGCATGCTGAGAATTGGACCCTTCAACTATGATCCATTGCGTGGCGCCGACTTGTGGCTGTCGCAGACAGATGAGTTTCTGCTCCAGCATTTGTCATCCAGTCCCGATGTGGAGCCGCCGCACTTTGCGCCACAGGTAACATTTTCAAACATATGATTTTGCGTGTTCTAATTTGCCGTCGGCGCTTTTACGTTATTCTTTTTACAGACGCGTGCCACCATTAGATTCATACAGGAGAACCAGTTTCCCGCTGTCACCGTCTTCAGGGATAATCGACCCCGATACTATAGACGCGACGATGCCACGGGCTGCTGGGGTTTGGTTAGATATTAAAGCTTAATTTGTAGTAATTAGTTGTTAAGAACACAAATAGTGAAAACGTTTTTGGAGAACTGTCAATACATATATTATACATATTACCTATAACATTCATACATACACATAATTGTAATACAAATCTGGCAAATCAGATGTAAATTGGTGCATGTGTTAATCGCTGTTATTTCGTATCGTTCGCTCCCCTTACCCCGCCCCCAGCTCCACTAGTTGCATATTTTTTTTGTACCTCGTTGCTTCTGCTTATACATCTCTTTTACTATTCGATTTAATTGTTGAGTTAATTGTTTTTGGCTGTAATTGAATTTGATTGGCACTCGATTAACAAGTCACCCTGCTGCCGATCGATCGAGCAATTGTATCTCAAATATCTTATTCTCTCTAATTACACAATTTAGATTCTAGAATGAGTTCGGATATGTAGAGAACAACTTTGGAATGCGCCTTATTAATGGATCTGAAAGTAACCCGAAAAATAACAAAATATATATATATATATATTTAGATTATTATGTATACATACTATATGTAAATAATATATGTGTGTGTAATACTTATTAAACACAGAATTTTAACGAGATTCTTAGCAAAATATATACACATGTGTACACGAACATTTAAATGCAATCATTTTAGTTGTAAATGTAAACTGTAATCGAACTTAAACAAATTAAAATGGCTTGGCTATCCACTGAAAATCCTGTTTTTAATTCATGTCTGAAATTCGTTTGAATTTGAATTCATCCCGGGTATTATGACGCTGTTAACGTGAGTTCTGCTCGCTGTTAACTTAACAGAGCTTATGCTATACAGTCACCAACAGCTGTTAGAGTCTGATCAGAAAATATACTAATGTACCATAAAAAGTGTAACCACACTCCAATTATGGCATATCTCATATATAGCTAATATTTAAAAAATTTATATGGCAATTGTTTAACATTAGAGTCAATTGTCCCATTAAAAACTAGTTTGACTATTCTTCTATTTTCATTTAACGAATTGTTTAATAATATATGGTTTATTAGTTTAGCTTGGGCTGAAGACCGCACACAAAGTTGATAAAAATTAGCAGACAAAATCGCTGTCCTAAAACCATTTGGTTCTCTAGTAATTTTTGAGCAATTTAAAGTGCTTGAAAAATCAATAATAAGTCGGAATAATAAAATTTTAGTTACTTCACTGAGCAAAATTCAACATGAATTTGTTTTAAATAAATGACACTTCTTGGGACTGCAATGGTACATATTGGTATTAATTTTTGGGACGAATGGTATTTTTACCGTTATTGAGTGGTCACACTGGCTGCGGTCACGAAATTGCTCTAGTCGTGTCGTCGTTGTCTCGGGCTGAGTTACTGGGTGGGCAAGTAATTTTTCGAATTAAAACCTTTTCGCATTGATCAATTGCTTTATGATATAACTACAACTACTACAAAACGTTAACACTGAGGCTGCGCTTTCGACGCAAGCCTTTCTTTGGAGGACTAAAACAAACAAAAACTGAAAAGACTGAAACGCAACGATTTCTAATCACTCTCAAAGACTTTCTACAAAAACACAAACACACATCCACGAAGTAACCATCACATTGCTGAACAGCCGCAGAGGGAAAAATACGCTCGATTGACATACTACCACATATACATACGTACAATAATAAAGTGTGCCAAAGCCAGCCCGCCGTCCAGTGCAGTCCAGCTGAGGAGGAATCAGCATAAAAACAAAAAACCGAATTTGTATAAAACAGAAGAAAACAGAAAGAAGAGCAAACAAAATAACCAATTGGCTCCATTGGCGCTCGACTGCTGCGCTGCTTGGCGTCTGTCTGCGTGTGTGTGTGTGTGGTATATATTTGATATTTGATGCACAAGGGGCGTGCGGAGGCACGGGCGGTTTTTCCGAGTTACGCTTTGGACAACGACGACGACAACGTAAGTAGTTTGGAATTTGTTAATTACTGTCTTTTTAGGCTAAAGAACAGAACACATTAACATTATTACGCGCGTGTGTGTGAGTGCGTGTGTGGCGAACGGAAAAAAATACGTTCACATATTCACTCACTCTCGCATAGAATATTGCAGGAAGCAGGTCATGTTTACAGTTATTTCTCGTGCATTTCGCTCAGAGTTGCCAAAAAGCGCGAATTTCGGAAATGATGCGAAACTCTTAACGGTTGCCCAATAAATGTACATGCATATGTATGCAGATTTCAGTAAAAGTGACTATGATTGTATGCGTGTATTTGTATAAATTGCAGTGAAATCGAAACTCGAGTTCGCTGTCTATATTTCTGAGGCGACAATTCATCGAGTGAAGCGCAACGCATTCATTATTTTTGTGTGTTTTGCATATGAAATTGACTCGCATAATATTAATGTATTTTTTTCGGTTGCCTTATTTTGCAGCGATAATACAAAAGAAACATCATACATACTATATACATAGTTGATGTTGATGATGAACGGCAAGCCGCCAATGAACAATAGCGGCGGCGGCGCATCCAGCGTTGATTTATACATCACGCACCTGGATCATGTTGGACCCTACCTCAAGATCTATGGCCAGGCAAACCGGGATGCGGCGTTTCTGGTGAGCAAACGCATCGAGACACTGCTGCCCACCTTCTTCTCCATCGATCCGAGCTGGTCAAACGAACGCCAACAGGCGCTTGTCATCCCGGGCACCGTCTGTGTGCTGAAGCAGACAAATGGCGCCGCACCCGGCGATGTGGAATACATGCGAACGCGTGTGCTCAGCTCTGCCATCGATGGCAGCAATCGCAGCCAGATGCGTGTCGAGATTGAGTTCCTCGATTACGGCTACAAGCGTAAAGTGAGCAGTCTCGATGTGAGTAATTACTACATTCCATACGTATCATGTTCCCCTCACTGATATCTATTGTTTTTGCATTCCAGCTGCTCTTCTCGAAACAGCCAAAGCTGCTGTTAAATGTGCCAGTTCTGAACACACAATACATTGTGCTCGGCATTTGCTCGGAATGGGATGACAGCGAACTGAATGTGGTGCGACAGCTGATTGTGAATCATGTGGTCAGCATCGAGGTGGACCCTACACAGATATGCGGCCAAAAGTTTGCCAGCGTACGCTGGAAAGACTTTGAGCTGAACGAATTTCTGGTGCAGCAGAAACAAATTGGCGCACCCATCGCCAATGATCTGATCATGGATCACTGCAAGAAACTGTGGAAGGTGCAATCGCCACAGTCTTCTATTGTGGAGTACAATAACAATAACAATAATATACAGGGCACTGGCAGCGCGGCCAAAACGCCAACGGATGTGGCACGTGAGCAGCTTGCGGCACGCTTCTCGCTTGCTGCACGCTTGGATGTGCATCGCACGCTTAACTCGACGCCACCGCGACCGCTGAAAGCGACGCCGGTCAGCGATTATACGCCACCCAAGCAACAACAGCAGGAGCAACAGCCGCTGCCTACTCAGATTCAGCCAACGCCGCTGGCGAATTTGGTAATGAATAATATAATGTTCTATATAGAAATCTTTGTTTACTCATTCGTGTGTGTGTTTTGCAGACCAATGTTCGGCCAGCTGGTCACCTGTTGAATGCTCAGAAGCCCGCCTACGTGGCGCCACATCAATTCAACCAACAACGTGCCAATAACTTTCAATCTTCCGATACAACGTCGGGCCTCTTGCCCACGCACAATGTCTTCACGCCCAAGGCGAGTCCCCGACCACTCAATCTCTACTACAATGTGCGTCTCAATAACCCAATGCAGCCACCGATGGTGCACATACCCAAGCAGCCATCACTAAGCTATGCGCCCGCACGTTATGCACTTGCGCAGCCATCAACCGCACCCGCAGCTGGAGCTGCAGCTGCCCACAAGGCAGCGATTCAGCAGCAGCCGCTGATTCCGGCATTTCGCACCACCATGCTGACGGTGGGTTTGACCTACGATGTCTATGTGAGCTTCGTGGAGAATGGCCCGCATTTGTTTTGGGTGCAATTGAAGAGTGCCAGCAACGATTTGAATGCCATGATGGGCCAGATCGAGCATATGCGGCTGCAGGGTCTCAGCCAGTATCCGGGAGTGGGCACCGCTTGTGTGGCACGCTTCTCCGAGGATGGTAATTGCTATCGTGCCTTAGTCAGCGCTGTCTACGGACAGCGCTATCGTGTTGTCTATGTCGATTATGGCAACTCGGAGTTGGTCTCGCTCTCGGATCTGTATACGATACCCCAGGAGCTGCTTAAGATTAAACCATTTGCCTTCCGTTTTGCGTTGGCCGGCGCCAAGGAGCTGGGTGCTCTCGATGAGAGCATGAAGCGCATCTTCAAGAACTCTACGTTATACATTAACTTCCAGCTAACGGTGCAGGCGGCCGAGAGCGTTGGCTCCATGCAAACCTGCCAGCTGCTGCACAATGTAAGTAACTCAGATCTTGTTTTTCACAACGCTAATTAAAATCGTTTTTGCATTTGCAGGGCAACAGCATGCTGGATGTGCTTAAGAAGCTAAAGAACTCTCGCCAGGCTTATGCAAAGGCGGATCAGCTGCAGGACGACGATGCCGTTGAAATACGATACATTGATTCGCCGAGCAACTTCTACGTGCAGAAAGTGAACAATATTAAGCAATTCGAACAGTTGATGGATGAAATGTTCGCCTACTACAATACCAATCAAAAGGTGCCCGAGCAACTGGTGTTGGGTGCTCCTTGCGTTGTCAAATGTGATCGAGAGTGGTACCGAGCCGAGCTGCTGCGTGTGAATGATGCGACAATCATTGTGCGTCACGTCGACTTTGGATATGAGCAGCATGTGAAGCGTCATTTGATTGGCAACATTGCCGAGAAACATCTGGTGATGCCGCGTCAGGCGATTAAGTGCTGCCTGAAGGGTTTCGAGAACAGTGAACTGAGCCAGGACAAGATTACGGATCAGTTTGAAATGCTCGCCGAGGAATCGAACATCAGACGTCGCACGTTTAGTGTGCGCGTCTTTCGCATTGAACCCGATGGCGTTAATGTGGTTAATCTGCTCGCCAAGAATCTGAATGTAATGAAGAAACTCTACAAGCTGTCCATGCCCTTTGAGCAGTATCTGTCGCTGGAGAAGGGGCAGTTCAATGCGAATGTGACGCGTGCCGATTCAATGGCATCCGATGTGGTGCCGCAGCAACTGCAGAAAGGCGAAGTGCTCAACTCAACCACCGTGGAGAGTGAGGATCGCATGCAGATGCAGAAGCAGGCGCGTGGCAAGAACGTGAACATTAATGCCAATGACTGGGACAAGCATAGCTCTGCTTCGGCAACCAGTTCCAAGGATACTCAATCACAGCAGAGCGGCTCGAGGCGTTCGCAGCAACAACAGCAACAACAACAACAACCGCGTGGTGAACGCTATGCGCCGCCAGAACATTTAGTTAGACGTAGTCGTGATAACCATTTGGACTCGAGCTTCGACACGCGCAGCACCAGCAGCTACACCAGCGGCATGAGCTCGCCACGCAAGGCCAATCGGCAAAATGGACGCAATCGTACGGAGTCGCCGCGTCTGCAGAATGGCAAACCGGAGGCGAACAAAAATACGTGAGTAGTGTAGAGAACTTACATTATAATTGATGAATGGAAAATAAATGAAACTTTCTTTTTTCTCTGCAGTCGCTTTAGCAACAATCAATCGCCACGCAAGGAGCAAAATCAACAGCAATCGCAACGCAATGCGACTAATCAACGCTCTCAGAATGCACCACAAGGCTATGGCCAGAAGCCGCTGCGTCAAAAGTCCACGCTGGACGGCACCGCAGTCAGTTCGAAGCGTTCCAGTGGCGTGGAGAGCGATGCTCCATCGAGTGTCGAGGCCACATCGCCAAAGCCTATTATCCCTGAGCCGGAAAAATATGTGCCATTGGACAAGGCATTTGTGGTGCATGACATTAAAACACCCACCAAGGAGGCAGCCAGTCTGTCCTGGTGGGTGTCGCCATTCCAGTTCTACGTAGTGCCAAAGAGTCTTGCGTCCAAATACGATAATCTGTTGCGCGAGATGCGTCAGTTCTATCGCCAGAAGCCACATCAACCGCTGCAGCTGAAGGTCAACTCCAGTGTGGTGGTGCGGCAGCGCAAGGATAATGCCATATTGCGTGGCACAGTCATCCAATGCAACCACATGTTGCGCAAGTATCGCATCTTCTGCGTGGACACGGGAAATGTGCTGACTGTGACCTCTGAGGATGTGTGGCAGGTGGAACAACGTTTCGCCGAGCCGCCTTGCTTGGCGCAGCGTTGCAGCTTTGACAAAGTGGTGACCAACTATGATCACTTGTATATTGTGGATCGCATGGAGAAATATGTGCCAGTTAACGCCAAGGTGGAGTGCGAATTCAGCGCCAAACAGCAGTTGAACAACAACAGCACCTACATTGTCAAGATGTTGGTGAATGGCGCTTCGTTGCGCGACACTCTGATTAATGCTCAATTCCTAACCGAGGTGGCAGAGCGTGAGTCCAACAAATGCAATTATTCATTGAAGCTGTTAAACTTACCTTTCATTTTCTTTTGTAGAGGTGCGTGTTAGCCTTTTGGCTGGCCAACAGGTGCGCGGTAAATTCACTTCCATTCGGGACATGACCAACTTTAAGATACAACTGGAGTGCTACAAGGATGTTAACTTCTTGTGCAGCTACGACGATGCCAAGTTTGTCAAGTCCAACAAGGATTTGGCCAAGCCTTTCAAGGAGCACTACGAGGGTAAATCATATGCGCTGAATATCAAACATGTCTGCGAGAACAACATGTAAGTTAGCTGCTAGAGTTTAACACGAATGTAGACTAAACTCTAATCTCATTTATAGCATTCACTTGCGTCCTGTGATGCCGCTGCTTAAGGAGGATCGCAGCGCCTTTGTCTGCGGCTATCCGGTGCTGGTGAACAGCTTTAAGGCACTTGTGGTCTACACCGCAAAATCGTATCGTATCTTTGTGCAACCCAGCGTGGAGGAGACTCACATGAAGAAGCTGCTGGATGACATGTACGAGTTCTATAGCAAGAAGGGTATGACAAAGTGAAGAACCCAAAAGAATTCCTTAAAATTAATGGTTATTCTTGATTGCAGGCAAACAATTGCGCAAATTTGAGAAGGATCAAATCTGTGCTGCACTCAGCTCCGATGGCAACTGGTATAGGGCACGCATTGTGGCCAAGGATGCCAAGGGAGCGCGCATTGATGTTGTCTACTTGGACTATGGCAACTCGGAGCAGTTGGCACGCGATCAGCTGAAGCAGCTGGAGGAGAAGTTCTTTGTCAATCGCAGCTGCTATGTTGTGGAGATTAATTTGCCATTTGGACGCATTCACAACGACGAGAAGCTCAAGGCACGCTTGTCGAAGCTGTTGGACGAGCAGGTGGTCACAGTAAAACCCATTGAGACGCGTCGCAGTCATCTCATTGCTGACGTAGTGCTTGCCAATGGCAAAGACAGCGTTGTGGACACTTTGAAGACGGAGAAGTTAATTGCTGGCCGAGATATTGATTATATGCGCAAGCAATTGGACAAAGAGAAGCCTCACATCTACGAGTACATCGAGTGCGTTGATCTGACCACCGATGACGATGAAGAGCTGCAGCAACGCAAACAAGGTGGCAAATCCAATTCGACAAACAGCTCGCCAAAGCCAAAGAAGCAGCCACAAGAGCCAAAGGAACCAAAAGAGCCGAAGCAGCGCAACAAGCAAACAGAAACTGTTGCGCCGCCAACAGCGCCAGCTGTGGAGAAACCCGTGACTCCAACGCCAGCTGTCGAGCCCAAACCAAAGGCTGAAGAGAAGCCAGTGGTAGCTGCGCCTGTTGCAGCTGTCATTGAAGCGCCAGAGGAGCCACAACCAGCTTCTGTTCCAACTCCAGTTATTGAAGAACCCATTGCACTGACACCTCCACCAGCTGTTGTTGCTGCACCTGTTGTGCCTGCTCCAGATCCCTACAAGGATATGGAGACTGCTGTGCTAAGTCACTGCGATAATCCAGCTCACTTCTATGTGCATCCCATGGATGCGCTGCCCAAACTAAAACGTCTCACCGAGAATCTGCAGATTGTTTCGCCCTCGTTGCCACAGCTCATGGACGTGGTCAATGGCGCCGACTGCATCTCCATGTACTCCATGGACAAGTCCTGGTATCGCGCTAAGATTATCGATGCGGAGCTGATGGTGCTGCAGTTTATTGATTTCGGCAACACGGATTGCGTCTCGGATGCCAAGGAGATTAAGCAAAGCATGTGCTCGACCACAGAACCCTTCTGTCTGCCTTTTGCACTGCCCATTGCACCGAATGGCAAATTGGATTGGGCCGATGCAGCCAATGGCATCTTTAATGATTCCTACGAGAAGATCTTGCACTATGAATATTTGACACGCGGCGACTGCCAGATCACCAGCTATGTTAATCTCTACATCGAGGGCGTGGATGTGGCCAAGAAACTCATTGCCGATGGCTATGCCAAGCAGCTGGATTACGTTGCCAGCGGCAGCAGCTGTTATATCTCGCATGTGAACAGCATCAGTGATTTTTACATTCAACTGGAGAGCGACTCAAAGGCGCTCGAGTTAATCGAACTCTATTTGGGCGATGCGGAGCAGCAGCTGCAACCGTTGCAACGCTTCGAGAAGAGCAGCATTGTGGCTGCGCTCTTCGATGACGATGGATTGTTCTACAGAGCAGAGCTGCTGCGTCAGCTGCCCGATGCACGCTACGAGGTGCGTTTCATTGACTACGGCAACACTTCCACCACAGCCAAGTGTTTGCTGCTCTCAGAGGAGATTGCCAAGGTGCCCAGTTTGTCAAAGAGATGCACACTGCAGCTGCCTGAGGATTATGTGGCCTGGTCCAAGGAGGCAGAGGCCAAGTTTGCCGAATTGACGGGCGAAGGCGAATTAGTTTTCACCACTCAGCTGTTGAAGCCTGGATTGGAGCATATCACCATACATCTGCTGTTGGATGAGGACAATGTGTTGGATCAATTGCTGCCGCTATGCACACAGAAGCAGCCCAAACCCACACCGGAGCCAATTGTAGAGACAAGCGTAGAGAACGAGGTTGGCTCAAGCAATATTATGGCCATTGTCACGCATGTGAACAGCCCCCTGAACTTCTATCTGCAGCTGGAGACGAGCAATGCGCTCATCGACAGCACAAGCGAGCAGTTGAATGGTGAGCAGGCTAATCTGCAGCCCATCAAGGGCATCGCCCAGGTGGGTGAGCTGTATGTGGCCCAATTCGCTGATGACAACGAGTTCTATCGTGCTCGCATCTTGGAGCAGCTGCCAACGAAGCAATCGCTGCAGTATCGCGTGCTCTTCATTGATTACGGTAATCAGGCGCTTGTCGATAAACTGTTTGAGTTGCCTGGCGAGCTGGCGCAGTTGAAGCCGCTGGCAGAGCAACATTCCCTGGAGTCGTGTGCCAATTTCATTAAGTATCCCAAGGAGTCGCGCGAGGCGCTGGACGCACTCATCGACAGCTGCAGCGGCGAAGTCGCTGTGGAATTTGTCAATAAATCAGCTCAGCCGCCGGTGGTTAAACTGAAGACGATGGATAAAAATGCTCTCAATATACACGATCAGCTGCAGAAGCTGTTGGAGGCAGAGCTGCAGAAACCAAAGCCCGAGGATAAGAAGTGTATCATCTCGCATGCCAATTCACCCAAGAGTTTCTATGTGCAGCTCAAGAAGCGATCCGCTGAGCTGGATCACATTGTAAAGACACTGCAAAGCCAGGCAAAGGAGCTGAAAAAGCTCGAGGAGCCCAAGGAGAAGACGAATGGTGCTTGCTACTCCCAGGAGGATGATTGCTACTATCGCTGCAGCGTCAAGACATTGCTCGGCGAGGACAAGGGCTTCGAGGTGTTCCTCATTGACTACGGCAACACTTTGGTCACCCCACAGATCTACAGTTTGCCCGAGGAGATCTGGCAAATAGCGCCACTGGCTTTGCATTGTCAGTTGAGCGAGATGCCCGAGCAGGTGCCAGATCAAATGCAGGAGGCATTCAATGCACTGCTGGAGCAGCACTTTGGCGAGGTCTACGAGATTGTCAGTGAGCTGCAGGAGAATCACAACGATCTGCAGACCGTGCAGTTGAGCATCAACTACAAGGACTTTGCCCAAGAGTTGGCCAGCACTGTGGCCGGTGTGCAGAAGCCACTGGAAGTGGAGCTGCACAACTGTCTTGTGGTGCAGTTCGACGATGCCAAGTCCTTCTATGTGCAGATGGATCAGGATGTGCCGGCACTGGAGCAAATGACCGACAAAATGCTCGATGCCGAGCAGAACTTTGAGGTGTTCACTGAGCTGCAGGTGGGCGCCCTTTGTGTGGCCAAGTTTCCCGAGGATGAGGTGTTCTATCGTGCCGAGATCGTTAAGCTGCTTGAGGATGGCAAGTGCGAGGTGCATTTCATAGATTTTGGCAACAACGCGGTCACCGATCAGTTCCGTCAACTGCCCGAGGATCTGGCAAAGGCGCCGCGTTACAGCAAACACTGTGAACTGGAGGCGGCCACGATTGCCAAGTGCGATGTGGCCGCATTGGGGGCGTTTATCGACACGCACTTCTCGGAGGCATTCCAGTTGGAGATTCTGGCCAAAAAGGATGAGCGCGACACGCACGTGGTGCGTCTCTTCTACCAGAACACGAACATTAGCGAGAAGCTGCGACTGCAGGAGAAGCCTTAGAGAATCTTTTCGAGTACCCCAAACAAATCCGTTCAAGAGAAACCGTCACATGTCCAATGAGAGGCATACGATTAAAGTGAATGCTATAAGCAAACACAATCCCTAATACCCCACACACACACACACACACACACACACACTCAAGAATTGTTTGCAATATTGAAATGCAAAAAGATTGTGATTAGTTTGGCTAAAATAACCGTTGTATTACCTAATTTAGTTGAACAAGTTAAACTTATGCGAGAGTGAAAGGAAGATTGCAACATCTTTTAAGAAACTGAGGAAAAGCTCATATAATTTTTTGCAGCAAAGCTAGAAGCTTCATTGATTTTTCATGGAAAACCAAAATGAAAGCCTATATTTTTTATAATTTGTAATTAATTAATGAAATTAATTGAATGAGAAACAAAAAAATAAAAAAAAAACGAATACATTTATAAAAACAAAAGAAAAACGAACACAAAAAAAAAACGAAAAACTACAAAAAAAAACCTGCATCAACAATCGAAAGAAATGCAGCAAAAAAAAAATTTGTGAAATATTTTAGATGCGAATCTAAACTAACGAAAAGTGTTAATTAATTAAAAAGGCAGTGGATGAGTAATTGCTCAATTATAAAACACACACACACACCAACACTCAACACACACACACACACGATCACACATTTAAAGCAATTTTACATAATCAAAAACCTACTCAAACAATTTTGTTTAAAAGCGTTGAGCAGGAGATAATTTATTATTATTATGTTTTTGTTTTATTACCATTATAATTCACTCCTTCTTCTACTACACTTGTATTTCTTTAATTTCTGAATACTTCTTTTCAACTTGATGACTTTTATTTGCATTCACTTTTTTATATTACACATTTTACATTCAATTACTAATATCAAAATTAAAAAATCAAAACAAAAATAAAAGGGAAAATAAGTAAGCAAAAAAATTTGAAGCAAAGACTAAAAACTAATGGAATAATGGGTTTTGTGTATTAAAAACCTTTAAAACATGATATCATATTTTTCTACCATTTCTTTTTCATGTTGTAAACAAACAAAAAAATAAATATAAATAAATAAAAGAAAAAACAAAACGATCAAAATCGAATGTATAGAGAGTTTCAATTACCTGTAGTAAAACATAGTACGAAGGCGTACCTACGTTCAGGTAGCGTTTCCATTTACGGGAATTACCGAAAGGTGGAGGAAATTGTATTTCAGAATGCGTTGGCCAAGACATAATTTCTTCTGCAACGTATTGAGAACAGTATTGATAAGAATATGATTTCTTATGCAATGGCACTTCAAAGTTTTGGCTCCACAATTGTTATCGCAGCTGGTTGTAATGAAGGGAAAGAGGTGAATTCCGATTTTTGGGGAGTTGGAAAGTCGTGAGAGTTTGATTTAAAGACAAAAATGCTGCTAGGTGACATCGTCATCGATCGCTTGGATCGATGAATTGTTGTTTAGCGTTTGCCAGCTAATTGAATTGAAATTGAGCTGTTCAAATATCGAGATTATATTAATAAAGCTGTCGAAATTAGAGGCGCAAACACCACTACGACAGATTCATTCAATTCCGGACAACTGACCAGCGCACACACACATCTGTATATCAGTTTCCATTATTATCACAGGCTGGTACAACATCATTACGGATAGCCAGACAGAAAGGCGAGACAAAACCCAGAGAGAGAGCAAAAAGTGGACACGGCAATTGTCCGAACACAAAAAAGAGAGTGGGAGAGAGAGAGTGCGTGAAAAGTGCAAGCAAACTCTCTTTCAATTTTGTACTTTGAGTTTTTCAATTTCACATTCAACCAAATCACCCTCTGCCTCGCTCCCTCCCGCAATTCCTCCGCGAGTGCATTATCGTCGCTGCTTTATCAGCGTTGTTGTTGTGCTTAGTTTTTTTCGGTGATTTCGGCAACCGAACCGAACAACGATCGCATTGCTCGTCGCGACGTCGTCGTCGTCGTCGCTGTCGTTGTCGTCGGCGATTGCTTCAATTCCAAGTCTGCGGTTGAATTGAACGGGTCGGTTCCGGTGTTTGTTGCTCGTGTTCTCTCTCGTTCACGTTCTATATGCTGGTCGATCGGAACGGTACGATTCTGAAACGGACCAGATCCGTCGCTGGATGCGAAAATTCGTGTTAATTGAAATTCAACGGAAACTTGTGCCAGTGTCTCTGTGTGTGAAACGAAGATTTATTTTCTGTGCAGTGTCTGTGCTATTCGCATTCGAGAAAATGATAATCCACTAAACGGAAAACCGCAAGAATATCGAATACGAACAATGAGTTTAAGGATTACACTTTCAAGCTTATTAAATGGGATTATACCACACAACTAGGATCACCTAAGGTAAGAGGAAAACACATACGAAAAGTCGCTTGTTTTCGAAACGTTATCAGCGCTGGAAGAGGTTATCACCATGCTTCAAAGATTATGAAATACTCGAATAGTATTGCTCTAGTGTTTCGTCCCTGAGTTTCTTGTGTTCTTCAGTTTTATTTAGTTCATCACAGTTGTGTTGCTTTCAAGTGAAGCTTCTACGCTTCACAACATAATGAATGAGAAGAAAAAAGTTAAATTGATTTCAATTGAGTGAAAAGTCGCAAGTGTGGCACAAATGCTGGGAACTGAAAGTGAAAAACAGCCTTATAAATGGGATGGTCAGACATTTCCTGAACTACAAAGCCATATTTTGTAATTAATATAAATATGAGTTTTCTTATTTAAAATTTAAGTTAAAATTGAGCTATCTTTTGTGATAATATAATTTTCTTCTAGCTTGAGTTTAAGTAAAAGCGTCGCATTATCTTAAGAGTTCTAGGTGCCACCTGCCTTATCGTGTAATGGTTCTTAATCTTTATACTCGCAATTACTGCTGGAATAGCTGTGTGTGCCATAGCCATATATAGTACTATTTAGCTTTAAGATAATACGTACTTCTGACTCGGTTCTTTAATGACATTCTGTTCAAGTTAAGAAGATTGCTACGTGTTGGAAAAGGCACTTGAGTAATGGGTTCATGCCTTTGTATTATTTTCTACATCATGAATCATGGCAAAATGTGATTTCCTTTTGAATGTAGATTATTAGAATTTAGCAAGAAATGCCAAAATCATAATTTGACGTATAGTTCTTAAATCAGATTAGTTGCAGCTTAGTTTGTTGTTATTTATGTGGTTTTTAATCTGGCAAGTTATTTATAAATTTTGGTGACTTATAATTACACTGTTGACAAAGCAGAAATCAAGAAATATGAAATATGATTTGGAAAGCGAAAAAATTTAAATTCTTTAATATGACCTTGAATCATGAGATGGACAATTTCACTTAGAGGTTCCTAGAGCCCTATAAAATACATTTAATTATTATTATTTTTTATTTTAAATATTTGAGAATATGCAGTAAAAAATACAATTTAATTCTTGGTGCTAAAATCAACGTAAGACAACTTTTCGAGTTAGATATTATTTTCTTTATTATTTTTTGTTTCTACTTTAAGAATGAGAGTTTTAAAAGATATAGGATTTTGCTGTCAATATTTCAAATATCATTTTTGTAGTTTTCTTGAAATTTTCTTAAAACAAATATACAATTTTATTACACACTCTTAATCAACTAATACAAAATGATAAAAATAATCTGCTGTTAATAATTGTTCACCAAACTTTCATAGTGATTAATATGAAGATCTCGTTTTTCACCTTTCGCTTTTCCCCTTTTTTTCGTTTTTAGATTTTTAAAATCTTTCCCGACTGTTTTGTATATTGCTTATGCAGAGCTTATGACACATTTAATTCTTAGTCTTCGGTGATGGGTTCCTCAATTAGTGCAATGGTCAGCGACGAGTGTTTTTCTGCTGAGGCAGCTGCTCTCTGGGGGAATGTTTTCTTGATTGCGTTTAATTGAAATAAATGGGCAACGTTTTTATTATACTACAGAAACTTGCAGGCTTCCATTTTTCCCTTGTTGTTGTTGTTGATGTTGTTGTTGTATTCAATTAATTTCAGTTGGCTCTTAACTTCAAGTTGAAGCGTTGTTTTCGTCATTGCTTTTTACTTGTCCGATAAAAAGCATAACACTTTGTGTGTGTGTTGTGCACTTGACGCACACTCGATAAGATTCAGTGACAGTTAAAGACAGTAGAGTTTTCTCTGGCTCAGTGATGCCCCCCTTTAAGTAAAAGCCTCTAGCACGTATACACGCAGTGTTTCAACACACACGCAGTCTAAACAAATAAATCTATCACAAGAAGCAGCAAAAAGATACAAAATAAATCTTCCATAAACACACACACGCACATACATCACACACACACACACACACAGTTTGTACACACCTGTTGAGGGTGAGGCGAGGAGTGAAACATATAGAACATAGAACATTCGCATGACGCCCACAAAAGTGTGACAAGGGGAATCATCGGAGCACATAAATCCATTCACAAATGTTTAGAATGTTATTAAAATATTTGAAACTAATTTAAAGTTTTTTCATTTTTACATTTCTCTTTTTTTTTATAGTATTTTATAGTATTTAGAATTTCATTTTTTATAGATGTTTTTTTTGTGTGTTGTTCGTTTGTTTCTTATCCCATAATCGCTTGCTTAGCATCTGTTTGCCTATAAACATAAATAATTTTTGGTTTCATATTTATCATTAGCCAGGCTGTAAGCCATTGCCTGACACATTCACCCCGCCCATCAAAAATGTATATAGATAGAGGTTGGTATACCTCCACCTCCTCCATATCTTCGTATATATAGATCTGCATTTTGTTTGAGAACTGTCGAGCATTGTTTGGTTTGCTTTTGCTTTTGGCTATTGCCTTTTCGATTGAGCCTAATATATAAATAAATATGGCACAAAATGCGGCCAAAGTGGAAAAAAGCATAAATCCGTATGGAGGAGGCTTTTTCCCCCCATTTTTCGTTTCATTTTCATTTGGATTTTCATTTTATTTTAATGCCACCTACATAACGTATAAGGCCATCATCATCATCATCATCATCGTTGTGAGGGGAAGGAGTATGGTAAAGTGTGCGCTATCTCTGAACTCTTTTACGGCCCTTGAGCTATCCATTTGGCATCCGTTTGGCCCTTTTTATTGCCAATTCTATTGAATTTAAATCGAACAAATGTTCCTCCCGCCACAACATGTTGCCACCCTCACTGCCTCCCCTCCCTCCACCCAACCATCTCATCTGATTTTTATATCTGGCCAATCCCAACCCCGACCCCAATCTTTCATTTTTCCTCTAATAGAATGGGTGAAAAGTTATTAAGCCGAAATGAATAAAAAATTGCTGTGTGTGCCATAAGTTTGCAGTTGTTCGCTTGTCTTTCTATTGTTGTTGTTCTTTTCCTGCTTTAAATGTTGAACCACAAAAAAAAATTTAAATTAAATTTTGAAACAAATATATGGCATATATAAGTAAGTATTTATAGCCCATATTGCCATAGCTCATTGTTGCGGTCGCTGTGTGTGTGTGTGTGTGTGTGTGGAAATCACTTCAATGCTTTTTTCCCTCTTATTTTTCAGTTTCCTTATTTTTAATTCTATTTCGCCGATTCGGCAGGCGTCTCTAATGACAGAGGTACACAGACAGTGCGTCTTAATTGTTGGTGTACCTGAGTGAGGAGTTTGTTAAATGCTTTTTTATTGATATTAGATTTGATAATAGTATTTTTTTTATTGGTATAAACAAAATATTAGTATTTCCTCTTAATACCATTTTCATTAGAATTAACATTACCACAAACATTGGCATGGTAAATGAATAGTTCACTCTATTTATCATTGGTTTCCTCAAAAATAAATAAATACTTTAAGAGTGAAATTTGTACTAGCATTTAAGTTGTAAATGTTCAATTGCACTTTAATATACATTACTTGAAGATTACTTGAAACAAAAACATAATAGTAAAAAAGACATTGACACCATTATCTTCATTATGCCAAATTTATTATTATTAATGCAGGCATCATTTGTTTTGTATTGTATATCTATATTATTACTATTATTATTATTATTATTATTATTATTATTGTTTTCACTATTATTTCATTCTTCTCAATTCACGAGATGAGTCTGACCTTAACTTTTGATACATCTTTACCTTTACTCTAAAGTTTGTATTCGTTTCAACTTTCACATGCTTTATTCATTTCCATTTTTGTCGCATTTGCATTTATTGCCCACTATTACTCACTTCTTTAAAATCTTTTACCTACACAACAAATCTTAGACTTTCAATAGACAACAACTTCTAGCACTTTTCCCATTTTCTACATTGTGATAACTTATCTAGCCACAGGTCCACACACTTATCAACGCTACTGTCTGCGCACATTCCTCAACTCTTTGTCAATTGGGGCAGAGCAATTTCTGGGCAGAGTCCAAGCAGAAGAAGAATGTCTGACAAGTGCTCGCAGGAAATGGAATCACTTTTTGCCATGGCTTCTTCGACTTTTCCATTTTTTATTGGCCAAGCGGGAATCCGTTTTATTTTTTTTTTGCTTTTCCTCGATATATTTACACATTTATTATTGATTGCTTTGCTGGCAGTTTGTTGGCATTTTTTTCTGTTCTGCGTTGGCTGTGTGTTATCGGTTATAGGGCGACATTAAGGCCATGCATTATTGTTCAGACTTGAAACGGCTTGGCAAATGACTTATTGCGGCACTCAAGACTAGATATGTCGAAGAACCCATTGTTGTCGCTGGCTCATACATCATTCAACCGCACAATAAGTTCTCGGCAAATAGGACAAACGATTGCACTGTGCATACCCAGCGAACAATGGCAGAGTACAGGGTATGTGGCAAGCAATTGAGAAATACTTTTTTGGTAATTCGATGCATGAACTTGAGACGCGAATGTGTTGCAATGTCGCAAATATGCGAAACCTTCGCTCCTCCTCCTCCTCCTCCATATCGTACCTGATATTTAGCGAAATTATATAAAATAATAATAATAACACGTTAGTCATAAACAAAAGCGTTGATATCACGCAACTGTTGTGCATTTGGCGTTGAGAACAATGTGTGGCAATCGACCTCTGGCTGCACTTTACCAAATTGCACTTCAATGGGGCGTGACAGCAGCATAAACAAATCAAACTGTGGCGGCTGTGAAAATCGCATTTCCTTTCGCTTGATATCAACAACAACAACAACAACAAGAGCTTGTGTGTTTGGAAAAATGCATTAGCTCGGATTATCAAAAGCACATTCACAACAATTTGAGCTGTTTTTGCTGATTTCATTCATCAAAATTTTGCGAAAACTACTCGAAACCGTTTTGTTTGAGTTTCGTGTGGTTTTGACACGTTTTCAACTTGCAATAAAAGAATCGCCATAAAGTTCGTATCTATATATGATTTATTGTGCGTTTCTGTTTGATGTTGTATCAAGAGATATAAACTTGTGTGGCGTAACATCGATAAGATAAAAGTTGAAAGCAAAAACCCACAAAAAAATAATAGAAAGAAATGGCAACACCTAAGACTATATTCTAATTCGGATGTGAGTGAGTCAGCTAGCTGTGTTTGTTTTTTCTGAGCAGGTGGTTGACAAATTAATACTAAAAATAAATTGCAAGTTGTAATATTGTTTTCATTGGAAGTGCGAGTGTTTTGTACTGATTGTTGTTGAGCTTGTCATCACAATGAGTTTATCACACACAAAGCTTTTGACGCTTGTCACTCAATTCCTGCTATCTTGCAGGGTATCTCTTGTCCATCAGTTGATGTGTGACAAGTTCAGCTTGATTGGCGCACAATGCGAACGGAGCCCCCTTGACACTGAGTGAAGGTATTGCGGCGACATGGCGTATACGTAACTTGCCCACATCACGCATACGCCATGGTGTGCGCTTCAATTCAATTGTTGGCCACAATTTAGCCGTAGTTCACAACTTATACAACTCACAGCCATGCCCACGCACTGATTGCCGCCCCCCAGCAGCTGCTGCTGCGCTTCATTGCACAGAAATAAAATAAAAACCCAAACCCAAAACCGGGGAGAAAATGATCCTCAATGGCGCGGCAATGATCTTGTAATTTGTTAATTCGAAACTAATTGTTTTTTTTTGTTTCATTTGGGGTCAGGTGCGGCTAGTGTGCTAGTGGTCAGTGTCTACATTTAGTATTTTATTTATTTTATTTTGCATTGAGGCGCGCTGCACAAATAAACAAACTAACAAACTAACGCCGAAAGCAAAGATTTATCGACTCGCGACTGATGAATCAGCCGGGTTTTACGGGATTTCACTGGCTATTGTATCGCAATTGTTTTCAATTTCTCACTCTCTCTCTCTCTCTATTTTGCTTTCAGCATGGAGCTGCGTTGCCTGCTACTAAACATTGTCTTCATATCCGTTGTGAACGCGATGCTGGCCTTTGGCTTTGTCAATCAGGATGAGGGCCGCCGATGCTCGTATGGCCGCATCGAGAAGCTAATGCGTATACGTTGCCATGATATGGACCTCAAGGAGGTGCCACAGAACCTTAAGAGCTCCGTTGAGGTGAGTAAATAAAGCAATCATAAATTATGCAGCAGCTGATTAAAGAGACCTTTTTTGGTGGGGTGTTTGGGTCAATTTGAGCCAATAAAAATCACATGACCCGTAGCTAATTCGCTTGTCTCATATCCCAGCCCCCAGTCGGAATATACTTGTTGCTGTCTGCAACAACAACCCCTGAAACACATGCGAAAGCCAACCTCAATTGAGCTTAATTAAAGCATAAAGAAGTTGACTTGTTGCCCGACATACATAAATATGTATTTGTTATATGCATGTGCGTCGACCCCAAAAGCCCATTGGGCAGCATTGTTCACTGAATGGGCATATATATATATACACATATATGTTATTTGGCAGACAAATTAAGAATTGCTGAGAACTGAGAACTGAACCGCACTAAATTTGAGAATGTGCCGAAGAATTTGCCCAAGGAATATAGCAAATTAACTGACTTGTCTTTGGCAACAATTAAAATTTATGCCAATGAATTGTTCACAAACAATTTGATTAGTTCTTAAAGTTGAATTTATTTTGGAATTTTTATATATATTAGATTTGGCAAATGCAAGCAATTAACTTTAATGTGAGCTAAAATGCATTTAGTTTAATGCTAATATATTATTATTTACTTAAACATAAGAATATAATGCAATAGCAATTCGATAAAATATAGATAATATAATAGAAATTCCCTAAAATTAGTCATTATTTGTTGATGTAATCTATGTTTTCTACATTCTTTAAAAGTGAGACTCACCCATTTCCTGTCTAAAAGCAATGCATGAGACATGCCAATAAATAAGTTTATAGCTTACATTTTATATTTTTCACTTATATGTTATAAAGTTTTTTGTACCCGTTACCCATGCCTTTAATTGAGAAGCTAGATCATGAGATTTTGAAGTTTTGTTTGCATTCAGATAAAAATGGTATACTTTTTTATAGGGGAAATACTTTTGTATGGGGAAAAACGACTGCTTACTAGGGGTCTAATTATAGTATATTTTGTACTCTATAGTATATTTTGAAAGGGATCAATATACCATAAACACAGCCTTTGTTATGTTATAGTATTTTCTGTATAATAATTTGCGAGTAGCAAGTATCTCACAGTCGAGCACACTCTACTTGCAAATTTAAACAGCAAATTTAGTATTTTACTTTTTACTTAAATAATATTTATTTTGCTAAATTAACCATAATTCTTTTCTTTTGCTAAAAACAACGTATTTTAGTTTTCTACTTGCGGAAGTAGTACCATAAATAAACTTTTCTTTGCAACGCATAAGTATTATGAAAATAAGCAATAAATGACATGAAAATAGAAAGCTATTTATATTTTTTTTAAAGCCCACTCTCTAAGTGAAATTATCAAATCAATAATGCTAGAAAGAAAAGTTTTTCGCACACATATTCTTCCCCTCATGAATAAAAACATCATTTCGTAAACAGACAAGTTTTCCCAAAAAAATGACTCAACAAAAATGCAAAAAAAGAAAAAGTGCAAATCATAGTTAAATATTGTTCAATTGATTTGCAGGTGCTGGACTTATCGTACAATCGCATTAGGAAGCTGAGAAGTGGCTCGTTTCAGCGCTACAGCGATGTGAAGTTTCTAATGCTGTATGAGAATATGATTTTATCGGTGGAGCCGGGCACATTTGAGCCACTCACCGCACTCCAGGTAAGCACTCAAATGTCGCAAATGTCTAATTGGCGTGCTTTCAAATTATAGTCGCAGCTGTAATTGCGATTATCTGTTACGGTTTAGAGCAAGCAACTAACTAACTAAATAACTAAATGTGTGTGCATTGATCCAACTATCTCTCTCTCTATCCACAGGAAATAGATCTATCGAATAATGGGTTAACCACAATTCCCATGGAGCTGTTTCAGCTGCCAAAGCTGCGCAATCTCTACATGGACAGCAACGATCTGAGGGAGCTGCATCAAGATCTGGCGCTGCTGGAGACGCCAATAAGGGCGCCAATCGAATACCTGAATGTGGCCAATTGTGAGCTACACGATATACCCGATCTGGGCATATTGCCAAGTGAGTGTCTCCGAACATCGAAAATATCTTTATAGAGTTCTATTATGCTGATCATATTCCTTTTTTGTTTAGATCTGTGGCAGCTGAACGCTTCGTCGAATCCATTGAGCAACTTCGACATGAACAAATTGGGCAATTTGTGCCATTTAAGAGTCATCGATCTGACCAAAACACAGATCAGTCCATGCAGCTGCCAGCAAGTCACCAATCACCTCAGCGCATTGGGCGCCAGTCCACAATTTGTGCCCGTTTGCATGGGTAAGTTGCATGCTGCCTCTTGCTGCAGCTGCTGAGCATCTTTTCTCGCTAATTTTGGCACATGACCAATACGGTTCTTTATTTTTTTTCGTTTCTATATTTCAGCAGAGGCGCTAGACAGCGACGCGTGTCCACTGAACTACAATCGCACCGTGGACTCGCCGACATTCCACAGTTGCCTGACCAGCGCGGAGTTGGCCGAGACACGAGGCTTTTGGCTATTTGCCGCCGGCTGCTTTGGCGGCAGTTTGCTCGTGCTCCTAGGTGAGCATTCCCCTCTACTTTCTGACATCTATCCATCTATCTATAACTTTCACTCTCTACTTTTTGTTTTATAGTATTTTGCTACTGCATCCACAGATGGCGCAAGAAGCGCAGAAATCGTCGCCTTAGCCAAGCGGCACAGAATCGCAAGCATTTCGTCATCTCGCCACGCAATGCCACAAATAATCGGCTGGAGGATCAACCCCTGCACTGTGATACTGCCTGATCATAACCATAACACATATTATCACTTAGTCTTATAAGCATTGACTAATTTATTAGACTAGCTTTAGTTTTGCTCTACTTAAACACTTAGCCGTAGTCTTGACTTCCTACCGAATTGCCATAAATAATTACCAAAAACAATATAAAGTGCCTTGCTCACATGCACTACTTACAAGTATATGTGCTAGTTTTAGTTAGTTTTACTTGAACTAATCGATAAGTTACCTTAGCATAAGTCAGCGAACCATCCAAACAAATATTTACAAAGATGACAATAATTTTAAATACATATCTTAGTTAACAACGTCTACATGCGAGCAATTTTATTTTGATGACTATCTAAATCAAATAAACAAATGTTTAAAAACAATGTTTGTTATATTTTTAATTTATATTATATTATTTTAAAACAGGGTTACAATGGAGTCAAAAATATATTCATAATAAGTATTAAACAATTTTGCTTACACATTTAATATGCAATATAAAACTTCCTTTTTCATTTTTATTGCAAGAATATTTCAAAGAAAATTCAAATTTGTGTAACAAAATTCATAGCATACTTTTGAGCAGTATTTAATATGATTAACGATTGCGCCTTAGCATATGCAATAGTTTTGTAGCAGAAGCAGGAATGTTAGCAAACCCTCAGGCTTGGCTGTTAACAGTCAACTGTTATATTACAGTGTAATTAATTGTAATACCAATATGTTATAAGCAGTAGAAGAGAAGTATTTAATAAACATTTTGGAAATATAACAATATGAAGAGTAACCTGCTTTAGAGTTAATATGCTTCTTTTAAAAATGTAGTTCAAATTGAATACAAGTAATACAATAATAAATATAAAAATTCAGTAAAAAAAAAACAGACTTTAATATCCATTTTGGCAACATGAATTTATAATTTAATTATGAGCGTTACATTTCTCTTGCGACCTCTTCTAGAAAATTATGTAAAACCAGTGTGTTATATGCTGCCTGACGTAATTCATTTTATGGCATTGTTTTGCTGGGCTTATCAAATTTTCAAATAATCTTCTTCTACACCTTCTACAGGTGCATTTCTTGTATCTTCTGAAATGCAACAAGTCCAAGTCGGAATGCTTTGGCAGTGTTTAATCAACCACCAAAAAGCTCTCTCTTTAAAAGCCTCCACTCTTAGTAAATATTAAGAGAGCATGTGAGAGAGCAGCAGCTGCTATCGGAATTTGCTTCGTTACTTTTGCATACGTTCGCACCTTTGACGCGCTCTCTCTCTCTCTCTCTCTCACTCGCATTTATTGAGGCGCCGGTGCAGAGTCAATGCCGGCAAAACGAGATTGAAACAGAGAAGTGGAAAAGGAAACAACAGAAATGAAATTGAAGCGAGCATAATGCAAAATTCTGTTTTGGCGCCTTCCTCAACGACTTGCCAATGCCCTCAGCTCCCGTAGCAGATTTGCGGTTTGCTGCCTGACATGACGGCGGCGACAATTTAACGACAGCACAGAAGACGTCGCAGCCAGCAGCAGCCCCCACATTTATTGCCCACGGCAGAGACGTCGCGCCGCGCCGCGTCGTCAGTGTGCGCACTTTTCATTAGTTCGCTACGTCTCTACGTTGTAGGCATTCAGTTTCTCGTCGTCGCTCGTGGTAGGCAGAACAGCCAAACGCAAAACTCTCCGCAAGGCAACTCGGACTCGCTCTCGTCAAACACACAGTGTGAAAGCTCAACGGGCACGCCCCACCCACCACCACAGACCAAGTCCACCCCCGGCAAAGCAAAACCAACGCGAAGGACTCGCTCCGCGTGTTTTTGCAGTGTATTCACATAGTTAACTAACATAAAACAAACAACAAACAAACAAAAACAAAATGAGCAGTAAGTTTTTACTTCATCCAAGATCAACCAACAGCAGCAGCCGCCGAAAGAAGCGTGCAGAAGTGACCACAAAAAAAAGAAAAAGAATTGAGAAAAAAGATAAATAAATGAAAGTCTGTCTGTGTATGTATGCGTGTAAGCGTATTTGCGAATGTGTGTGTGTGTATTATGCATGGCTCCATACAAGTTATTCACTCGCTGGGCCTTTTTAAATTGCGACTGCAATTTTATCGCAATTAATCCAAAGCTGCAAACTGAAATTGCATTCTCATATTTCATAACACACATTTTATTTTAGCAGATTGGCAAATCAAATTTCATACTCTGCGTTTTATGCTCCTGCCATTAAGTCCGTTCAATACATGTGTTTTGGGGGCTAGTAGTAAATTGCGGGGACGACCTTTACTGACCTTCAATAGCATTTGCCTAGTCGCCGCCTGTGCGTGTATACGAACGTACGTATGCATGTGAGTACGAATGCATGTGGGTTTCTGTATGTATGTGTGTGTATGTGCGAGTGTGCATGCAGAGCAAAAGCATTTAGATTTCTTTTGATTTCAAATCGTCAGTTGTTTGTTTATGAAAAATATGCGCGAATTGGCGAACAGGCAAAATGTTGACAAACTGATAACGTGCGTGTTATGTGAGCTTTGACGCCAACAGAGAGCCAAGCTTACACAGCAAAGTAAAAGAGCGAAAGAAGGAGAGAGAGTGTGTGTGTTTGTGTGAGAGGTAGATTGCAATTGAGAGAGTGCATGCAATTGAGAGAGAGTAGAGGTTGAAATCTATGCGCATTATTACATTTGGACTCTAGGACTGCTGTTGAGTAGCAGAAAAGAAGAAGAGCGCGTGGTGAAGGTCAGTGCCAAGTAGGAAAGCAAAGGCAGATTATTGAGCATTGATTAGGGCAAGTCGTGACCCATTAATGAATCTAACTAGTTAGTATACTCATACGCCTTGTTTGGCGCCGCTTATCAGGTGGCGTTGATTACAATTTCCGCGTATGAATGACATTTTCTGGTCATGTTCACACGCGTCTATTCATGTCTTGACGTGCACAATCTCAAATTGGGTATATTATACAGTTATAGATGTGAAAAATGCGGCTATTTATAGCACTCAATTCTATACACTCGTATATTTAGCAGACACACGCAGTTTATGGCCGGCGACAGGCGCTAACAATTTCACAATTTTCAAGAAAAATCAAGAAAAACAACTTTTCTTTTCCACACACTCATACAATACACTATTCATTTTGGCCCTTGCTGTTGTTGTTGTTGTTGTGTTTGGCAAAGAAACTGCTCGCAACGCCCACAATACGCGGCGGCGGAAAATTAAAATTAAATCAGGAAAATGCCAAACACATTTAATACATATACATAGAAGATATGTGTGTGTGTGTGTGTTGCCCGCATAAATCATACGGCGAAAATTATATGCTTGGGATGGCAGCTCCAGAGGGAAGCTGTTGCTGCTGCTTCTTGCTTCTTCTCGTTGTTGCTCCCTTGCTGCGTTCTGTGATTGAATTTCTAAAAATGTATCTGCGTATCTGTGTGCCGCAAAACACCGCCTGCATGCAGCAACAGCAACAGCAGCAGCCACTTCTCGTTGTCTTGTCGCGCTACAATTTCATTTCACATTTTCTGGCTATTTTTAGTGTGGCACACACACACATACATATAGCGAGCGAGCGAGAGGGGAGATCTACAGATTGACGTCGTAGAACTCGTTTTGGGTGTTGGCATTGCTGCTGCACTCGCTGATTTTTGCCGGTTTGCCAGCCAGCCAGCCAGCCAGTCATCCATCCGTTTGCTTCTTGCCACGCCGGCTGCAACAAATGTGGCATTCAGTTGCCATGCCAAGCTCTGACATTGGCCACGATGCACAAACGAGTTTCCGTTTCCATAAACCAAAATGCTAAAACTGTTGCCAAGCCCCAAGAGTTCCCAATGCCAAATGTCAACCACCCACTCTATCACTTTTTCTTGCCCTTGTCCCTCTCCCTCTGGTTGTTCCGCTTTCCATTCATTAGATGGTTTCATTCAGGTCATCGATATATGTATGAAGCTATGCGCTTTAATAAGCATTCATCGCTTTTGTGTCACGACCTTTATCAGCTTGCTTTATTGTGCTCCCCGCATACGCGGCTGATAAAGTGCAAGCGCCAAGAGAAAGAGAAAGCTCGCTTTGTGCGCAGTCGCCACTCTTTGAGCTTTCCGCTTCAGTCTTAGCTAAGAGAGCGCTGCAGCTGCTGAGCGAGCTTTGGCTTTGAGCTAAGAGTCGCTTGCGACTACACTGCGCACAATTTGTGAGTCAGATTAGTTTGTAAATCCATTATAAGCACCTAGCGTTAAGCAATAGTATTAAACAAATTTTTATTTTAAACGACCAAATGGTTCGTTAATTTTGTGATTTCGCTGTGACAATTTGACGTATTCAACAGCTGTTTTTTTATTTTTTGAGAATTGAAAATCCAAAGTGTTGTTTATTTAATTTAAATCCAGAAATTTATGACTTTTGCCTTGAGAAACAATGGCTCTTTCGTTTGATATATTTTCCGTTTATTATTGTGACATGATTTAATTTTGTTATTGTTGTTTTGTGCTCTCGCATCCGGTAAGTCACGAAGTTATTAAAAACCATTCTAGTTTCGCCAAGTAAATGATTTCATTTTTATTTTAGGCACAACAGCTCATTGCACAAAAAGCAAAGAATTGACAAACAAATCAAAAAAAAAAAAAAGAAAAGAACAAAAAGAAGTCGCATTTTTTGCACCCACACACACCCATTAAATCCGTCCAGATACATTTTGTACATACTTATATACATCGTGCGTGTGTTTTTGGGAATATGAGAGCGCCACCTGCCGCTAGGTGGCCGAAGCTGTGCTGTCACCAAATGCATTCAGCTGCTGTTGCGCTGTTTCGCTGCGCCTCCGTTTCCATTCGTACCACACAGAAGGTAGTTGTTTGTTGAAATTCATCTTCTGTTTCCTTTTTGTTGTATTCAATATACATAAATCTAAAAATGCGCTTTCTAATGCTAAATAATAAACCCCAACGATTATTTAGTAACCAACAAACGAAAACCCAACAAATAAGAAAAACACAAATCGAACTAACTTTTCTTTTAACCCCAAACTAAAGTTAGTTCAATTACCATGTACAAAGAATCTTTCTGATCGTAGCAATGTTCAAACAATTTGTCTATAATCAATTTGAAAATAAACTTTTAATTTTCTCAATAATAACTCTAATGATGATTTTTATTTTATCTTAATCTATCTACTTAATTTGTTTCCTCTTTTCAAATTATGCACGTTTCTTTTCAAATTATTTGTAACAGGAGTATATAATAAAATAATATAATTAAGAATCAAGATTAACTTTAACTATATATAAAATTTGATTTTATAAAAGTCTGGAGAATTTTTCTGAAATCTAATGAGATTTCCTTACGATTTGTAAATACATATATATCGAGAATTTTTGGAACTTGTAAATAGTCTTAAGCTAACCCATAAGAAGGTAATTTTTAAGCAATGCTATTAATGCCTTTTGGCATAACTCATAATTGCTTAGCGCCAATGTTAATGCTTTTTGCCATGTTGCGAATAAAAATTAATGTTGATGTGCCGATTGCAGATTATTTATAGTGTATATAATTGATCCCATTTGAATGCCAACAACGCAAAAATATAATTTGCTTTACATGCAGATACGCTTCGACAATGTTTTGCTCTATTTTCGCCATACTTTTTTGCTTTAGTTTTCGTTTTTGCTGATTTTATTTTTTTTTTGTGTGCAAATTTTCTCAAGAAAATAGCCCAAATGGGGCCTGAAAAATATTCGAGAGATTGCCAAAACATTTTGTTGCATGCGCCCGCCGCGTGCCCCGCCCACAAGCTGTTGACGCAGATGCTGCTCATCATCGCAACGCTAGATCGTGTATCTTTAAGTAGATCTATATGTATGTATGTGTGTATATAATGGATTCTCCTGCTGCCTGTTTTATTTATAATCCATGAAAATGCTGCGATGCTGCTTTTTAGTTTCTTTTTTTTTTTGCTTCTCACTCACGTCTGCTGCGAATTTTACTGAATGCCCCCCAACTAATAAAAGAAATTCTGAAATGGAAAATGAGAATGAAATGGAAAAAAAAATATAATGGGAAATGAAAAAACTTGTGCTATTGCCAAGCTGCTGCATTTGTAACTGTAACTGTAACTGTATCTGTATCTGTGTACCTTACTTGAATTGTATCTGTCAGATAGCAGCCTGATCTTAGACTTGAACTAATGTTGTTTTCTTCTTTCTTTCGTTGTTCTTGCTCGCAGAGTTCGCTTGGGTTACGCTGACCACAAATGACACGTACTCGCTGGGCGCCTTGGTGCTGGCACATTCGCTGAAGCGAGCGGGCACCGCCCACCAGCTGGCGGTGCTGGTGACGCCCACCGTGTCGGAGGCGATGCGCGACAGACTGAAGGACGTGTACAATGTTGTACAAGAGGTTAACGTACTCGACTCACAGGACGCCGCCAATCTGGCGCTGCTCTCCCGTCCCGAACTGGGCGTAACCTTCACAAAGCTCCACTGCTGGCGTCTCGTGCAGTTCGAGAAGTGTGTCTTCCTCGATGCCGATACTCTGGTAAGTCAAAAAGACTTCTCTTTAGATACACTGTATCTTAAATAATGATTTGTAGGTACTGAAAAACTGCGATGAGCTGTTCGAACGCGAGGAACTGTCCGCCGCTCCAGATGTCAGCTGGCCCGATTGCTTCAACTCCGGCGTCTTTGTCTACACACCCAGCGTGGAGACGTTCAACAAGATCACAGAGTACGCCGTGCAGCATGGCAGCTTCGATGGCGGCGATCAGGGATTGTTGAATCAATACTTTGCCGATTGGTCCACCGCAGACATCAAGAAGCATTTGCCATTCGTCTACAACGTGACTGCCTATGCTTCCTACTGCTATTTGCCCGCATTCAAACAGTAAGTATTTACTTTTTGGTTGATTTTGAATGTAGTACCATATCAATATACTAAATTGGTATATTTTTTTATATTATTATTTTATTATTATAAGGCTATATATAAAATAATAATATTTTTCAAATATCATCTGGTATATTTTAAAAATAATAATACTACTACTTTGTAATGCTTTTATTCGAAATGGGTAGCGGGTATCTCATAGTCGAGAGCGCTCGAGTGAGCTCGACTGTAGCTTTCTTATTTGTTTGTATATATGTTACACTAATAACTATAGTATTTCCGATTCATTGACGATACAAATAGTACAAGATATTTAAAAAATACTTTTGTAAGGGACAGAGCGCCTACTGCAATCTGGTCTTAGCTGCTATGGCTGATAATGTGGTATATTTTGTATTCTACGGCTTATTTGGAATGTAGTTATATACCAATATACCAAATTTAGCCCTCGGATTATTTAAGTACTTTTTGTGTATTAAGTTGGACTATTTTTTAGAGAACAGTTTTTTTTGTTATTATTTTTTATTAATATTGATTGGAAATCTCGTAAATTTTGTGTTATATGGTATATTTTGAATGTAGTTGTATACCGATATACCAAATTTAGCTCTTGGTTTATTTAAGTATCTTTTCCAATATTAAGTTTGACTATTTTTTAGAGTCGACTTTTATTATTGTTATAATTGGTTGACCATCTAGTATATTTCATAGTATATTTTACATCAAAGGTATACCAAAAGTACACTAAAAACAGTTTTCAGCATATTTTAGTATTATTCTTATATATTTATTTGGTATATGTTTACAAAATGGTTTTAGGTAGCTTGAGTCTTACTTGCTATTAATCTGTTTGCATTTTCCTCTTTACAGATTCAGAGATAAAATTAAGATTTTGCATTTTGCTGGCAAACTGAAGCCCTGGTTGTTGCAATTCAATTCGGAGACGAAAACCGTTTCCACGCCCACCGATTACGCACACGCCCAGGATCTGATTCAACACTGGTGGAACATCTTCTGTGATAGTGTGCACGACTCGCTCAGCGATCAAATGGTAAGTGTGATGTGTAAACCAAATGCTTAACTCACTTCCTCCAGTTCTCCAAAAGTATTTTCAAGTCTAATTTGAGTGCAACTTTGAGAGTTTCGTTTCGTTTCGTAACGTCCAAAAGCTAAACACTAAAAACCTAACCAAACAAAAATCTGTTGTTTTAACTTAATCTCTGCCAATGAATGCTACGTAATATTCGTTATCTAATGTCCGTAACTCCGCAACGCATCGTCAAAACAAAAAAAAAAAAACAAAAGCTTAAAGCGCCGCAAAATGTTTCCAGTGATAAATGCGATAGTTCTTCAAGCGTTCCACAAGAGGAGGTAAGCTGATCCAGAGCCAGCAAAACAATTGTAGAACGCATATATATTACTATATATATATACACACATATATTGTAGATACGGTCAAAGGTCGTTTTTGCTGTACTATAAATATTGTACATACAATACATAATCGTATATTTCCATATCTTATGCACATTATTCACAGATGCAAGTTGCAATATTTATTTTATTTATTTCCGTACGTCAATTTTTATTTATTCATATGCCACAAAAGTAAATAACAAACAAAGCGAAGAAGCATCGCATCGATCTATTGACGACGACGACGACCTCGTTATATTTAGTGTATTTTCTAAACTATTTCATTCACTTTCCACTTTCCACTTTTCACTTTCCACTTTTATTATCTTTTTTCTCTTGTATATTTTCTGCTGTTTTTAGTTCGATTCTAAAGTTTACTTTTGCTGCACTCAATTGCCAGCCCCGCCACGCCCCGAATTGGCCCCCATTTAACGCTTCTCGATTCTCGATTCACGATTCACGATTCTCGTTTATCTTCTTGTTTTTACTAGAGACAGACATTTTTGCAGTGGAGTCTTCTTTGTTGTTGTTATTCTACTCTTTGTGTGTGTCTGTTTGTGTGTGTGTGTCTTTCTATGTTCGAGTATGTATGTGTGTGTGCTTTAAATTCTGTGTGTGTTTGTGTTTTCGAATCTGCATCGATTTGGCCAAGTGCCAACGGAATGTTTAGTTAGCCGACGTCAATAAGTATATTGAAATGATCCAAATGGCATGCAAATTGGGTTTGCCAATTCATTTAGGCGCTGTCTCTTTGTTCACTCTCTCATTCTCGCTCAAATAATTGAACAAAAGAAAGTGGCAGTTAATAAAAGAAAACACACAAAGCAATTAAGCTACCCCCAAAAAAAGAGATACAAAAGCATTTTTCAATGCAAACACAATAGGTGGTATCTCTTTGTGGAGCAAAACTTCGACGAGCATTTTGTCAAAATAAACACAAATAGTTTTCAAATGGCCAACAAAGTTGCTTTAAGGTGGCCTCATTTCTATATTAAATGCAAATTTATCATATAAACTTTGTAAAACTATTTGCAATTTTGTCATACATGTAATTGAAATTTAATCAATGAACGTCAAGAAACTAAATGATTAATTGCTTCTTGTTAGGCTCTCGAAGCTGAAAACAATTTCGCCTTCCAAAGCAGCCAAATTCAAGACTACAATATTATTTGAATATGTTGTCTTACTTCTCTGTAATAAATCGAAAAAGAAATCAATTTTTAGTATAAAGCAATAATATTTCAATTTGTACCAATAGACGTATGAATAGTTGAAACATTTTTGGAGATTGCATATTAAAACAGAAGTCAATTTATTTCTCGTTCAAATAGTGCCTTGTTATGATAAATATACAAGGAAATAAATCGATTTATTTCGTACTCATTTATTTTAGACTTTTTGCAACTTTGTAATAGATGTAGAAAACAAACATTGTTTTAATTTTATGGCAAATAGACTCGTTTTAGTAGATAGACTGTTTAGTTTATTTTAAACTAGCTATAGATTGGTTATTCAGTATGTTGTTAACTAGTAGTATATATTTCGTTTTGGTTTTTGTTTACACTCGTCTTTGTCTTCGTTGCTTACTTTTTATTTCTTTTATTTTAATTTTATTGTTTTTTTTTTTGTTTTAAGTTTGGTATTTTATAATTTATTTTTGATTTCCAACTCTTACTATGCGCTTTCTGTTCATGCCAAATCAATTTGCCATGCTATCAAAACCAAAAAAAAAAAAAAAACAACTCACAATGCCAGTGTCTTTGCTTAAACATAATCCACTCGATGAGCTACAATGAATATCATTACGATATGGACAGCTACTATTACGAGCATTGCAACAACCATTATCATCGGGAGCAGCAACAACACGAACAGCAGCCGATACAACAATATGTGCCAGAAGTGCGAGAATATCGTGATCCATGGGCAGATTACTATGAGCAGGCGGAGAGGCAAGCGGAGAATGAGCAGCAACAAAGCGAATCGCACACAGAGTTCAGACACAATGAATATGCGAGTGGCCATCACCAGCAGCAGCAACAGCAGCAACAACAGCAACAGCAGCATGAGGAGTGCAGAAGCGAAAGCCCTAGACCCACATCACCACAAGCACAACCACCTCAAGCACCTTCACCACAATTACCATCCACTGCCAATGAAGACTCCATAGCAATAGATGTAAATAGCAATGTACATGCAACTGAGCAATCGCCCACCAACAACAACACGAACAACACTTTCCACGCACACTCTGAACACCACCTAAACCACCAAGAACACCACCAAGAACACCATCAGCCAGAGAATGCGACACAAAACCCATCAGACCACAGTCAAGTCGATGAAGTTGCCGATGATGCAGATGAGGTAAAAACAAAAAAATAGAAAAGCAACCCAAAATGAAACGAATCGAATGCGAAGAGCTGAGGGTAAAAAATACGAACTGGCTGCCAGCACTTGCCACACATGCCACACATAAACCACACAGCACACGAAACCAATTCACCTTCAACTCCTGCTCCTTCCCCTGCTCCTTATCCTTTTACCTCCTTCAGTTCAGCTCAGTTCAGTTGGTGATTTAATGTAATCTCACATCGTTTTTGGTTGCACTCTGTCATGTACATCGTCCTGGCTCTCTGCACTTTCAAATTGTCGTCTCGTCTCGGGTTCTTGTCCTGTGTCGACCTGTGCTCGTCCTCGTCCTTGTCCTTATGGTGTCTAGTCTCGCCAGTTGGCTGCTGCCTTGAGGCGGCTGCGGCTGCTGCTGCTGCACATTTGCACATTTGCGTGTCCATCATCACACGTTGTTATCATTGTCGTTGCCGCTGTCGAAGTCGTTGTCATTGTCATTGTCATTGTGCCTTTGTTTCATGTGCTGCCCATCATCATCATCATCATCGTCACCATTATTATTGCTCGTTGCTGCTGCTGCTGCTGCTGTTGCCTCTCGCTTTGCTGCTGCTCCGCTGGCATTAACTGCTTTTGCTGATTTATTAGTCGCCAGTCTTTGACCTGACCATTCTTTTAGTCTGTGTGTGTGTGTGTGTGTGCATCCTTCAGCTGCAGTTGCTGCCTGTTATTCATTCGCCAACACTCAACACACACACACACAGATAGAACACATCGAATGGGGGGCGAGGCACTTCATCTTCATGCACATAGTAATCTGCCACAAGGATTTTGCGAAAGGACAAGACGCTTTAACATGCAGCTTGCAGCAGCACAAAACGCATTAATCATACGCCATGTGTGCATTGTGTGCATTGTGTGCTACAACTAACAAACTCCAGCGCTACCCATTTCCCCAAAGTAGCTAATCAAATTAGTGGATATGTTTTTTCTTCTTCTTATCTTTTATTTTTGGCAACCAAACTGCATGCAATATGTACACTTACATGTTATCGTTATCGTTATTGTTGTTACTGTAACTGCTATCGACAAATACTGCGATTTGCTTTGCTAACAAATTTGTGTTGCATACTTTCAGGCTGGCCTTGCCGGCGCCTTGTCACAGCTGCGCATTGGCGCCCAGCGCACACCGGAGCAGGAGCAATATGAGAATCTGATGCGTCGCCAGTGCTGGGAATCGGGACAGATCGATTACTCGGGCGCCGATTCGTTCGATAACATCTGGAAGAAGATCACGCAGACGCTGGAGGCGAAGCCCGAGACAAGCGCCGAGGCTGATCAAACTGGTAGCTCATAGATACAACTTAAACAAAAAAGAAGCAATTAAATAAAACAAATCGTTCGTTAAGCGTCGTTTTGTTGACCCCCCCCCACCAACACCAGCACACACACTTCCACACACACACACACTGAAGGCCTGACCTTACACCTTGTTACACCCACAAAAAAAAACTTGAGTCACATTCATCACTGCAACATGGGCAACAAATTAGAACCAAGTGCTGTCAAGTGGCATATATGCAATATTTAATTGCCACACACACTTCCCAACACACACACTCACACACACAGCGCAGAGAGTGGCATATCATACGTATGTATGTGTGTGTAAAAAAAAAAACGCAGAGAAATTTTAATTAAGTTTTCAAATTAAACTTTTTTACACTCGTCGCTGCTGCTGCTGCTGTCGACGTCGTCGCAGCATGCTGCTTGTGTGTGAGTGAGTGTGTGTGTGTGTGTGTGAGTGTGTCACACACACTTGGCACAACATCACAGCCACCTCCTTCACCACACCGCACACACTTGGCAACAGCCACAAAACTTTTACACTTCATTGTATTTTAATTGAAATTTTTGTAATTATGCCGCACTTGAGTGTGTGCATTGCGGCGATTTGTGGCATTGAATTTACAGCTCATCTGCATTAAAAGCTCATTGTAACCCAACCCCTTTCTTCCTTTTCCCACTTCCCACTTCCTGTTTCCCTTCCTTCCACCTTCCCACTTCCTAATGCATTAATTAATTGATATAAATATATAGTATATTTTTATAGAAATAATAAAATGTTTGAACTGCAAATATTGTGTATGCCTCTCTGTGTATGTGTGTGTGTGCACGCCTGTGTGTGTGTGTGTGTGTTTGCCCCCTCTCTCCACATACACAAAACGAGTTGAACGCTAACTTTTTGTTTAGACACCTTTTCACAGCGCAACAAACGAAAAATATATACATATTTACCATTATATTTCTTTAAACTTTATGTTGTAATTTACCCCTACAGAAATATTGTCGAAAATATTTATTCAAGAACACCACAACAACAACAAAAAACAAAAAACTTTTTGATTAATACAAAAATGTTTGAAATGTGCATTTTTATTTTAGTTTGAAGTTGAAGTTAATGAGCAAATAATTAATTGCATTTATTGTTTTCAGTTGTTTACTTCTAAGTTCGCTCTCTCGCTCGCACCTGTCTCTCTATCTCTCTCTCTGTCTCCCTTGTGAAATGTAACTATTATATTGGGGGTTCACCATCAATCAAACAATCAATCAATCAATCATTCAGCATCAGCAATCACCATCAATCATCTATAAACGTTCGCTGTATGAGTTTGCTGCCAGCTAAAAACGATTACCATAAACGCATTATTCCAGATATCGATAGCGATAACGATAACACGCTAGCCACTAACAAACTGCTAACACAAACCGCTATCGAGCTGCTGCAGCAAAAGCCCCAGACGCCTACGCCCAAGCCTGCTGCCACGCCCACCACAAACAAAAGCAGTAACAGTAACAGTAACAACTCGAGTTCCGGCTCAAATCCCAGCTCAAGTTCAAGTGCAACAACCACTAACAAGCGGTCAACTGGGACAGCAACATCTGCAGCAGTTGTAGTTGCAGCTGCCTTGCCACAAGTTGCCGCCGCTGCTGCTGTTGCAACTAACAAACTTTCAACTAACGCACAGAAAGCCGACGTCGTCCCAGTTGAGCAACAACAATCGACAGCGAAAGCAACAACGAAAGCAACAACAGCAGCAACCAAGGCAGCAACAGCAACAGTAGCAACAGCAACATCGACGATAGTAAAACCGCAACGTGTCCAGGCGCCGTCGCAATCAACGCAACCGCAGCAGCAACCACAGCAACAGCAACCACAACAGCAACCACAGCAGCAGCCACAGCAGCACATCCTGGCGAATGCTGCACCCACAAAGCCCAGCCGCCAGAAGACGTTGCGTAAGTTCAAATAACAATTACTGCAACTGCTGTTGCACTACAGCTGTTTGCCCCATTTGGCGACAAAGTCGGGCAAGCTGCTTAAACAGCAACTGGAGTCCTACAGCGCAACCCAATCCCCGCCAGAGCCTGTGCACGTCTAACTGGAGACCAACCACAACGGAAAGTACAAACAACTAATCGACAAAAATAACGAAATTTTGCTGTAAAATGTGCTTTGATAATAACCAAAAAAAAAAAACAAAACAACGATAAAAACCAACTGCGCCTTAGATGAAACTAATTTAGGATATATATGAAAGGTTGCCCTTTTGCCCTATGTTTAAAGAATGACCCCCAAGTGCTTGCAACTAATTGCCACAACAACAACACAGACAGACTAGCGACCGTTAATCAAAGTTTTCAGAGTGGTCCACATACACACATATTCACATACACTCTCACACACACAAATTACTCACATATTGTACACTCTATTCCACTCACAAAAAAAAAAAAGAGCTCGTAACTTCCGCTGACATTGAGGATGGCAAAGTCGAGTTCGACAAGGCCACCGGTGCTAGCACCCAGTACAAGCTGATCGAGGGTGGCTACGAGGTGATCACCACCACGCCTCAGCCCAATGGCACCGTCAAGACCCAGGTGAGGACCTTCTGGGATCCCAAGCCCGTCAGCGCCGAGGATCTGGCCAAGGAGCAGGCCAACAAGAAGGAGATCAAGAAGCGTCTCGGTAAGGAGATTCGCATCGATGAGCACACCACCATGTTGACCCGTGCCATCGAGGGTGGCTACGAGGAGGTGTACACCACCATCAATGACGACGGCACACGCAGCACTCGCACCAAGACCTTCTTCGACTCGGTGCCCACCGAGATCAATGAGAACACCAACACTCAGGTGAACAAGCTGAAGAAGAATGTCACCCGCAAGTCATCGGTGGACTCCACGGACTCCACGGAGTCGACATCGCGTCGTGTGGTGCAAAAGGTGCAGAAGAACATTGTGTCGAACACGAATGATCAGCAGTCGAACTATCGCGAGGACACCACCATCGAGGAGACGCGTCGGGTTAGCCAGAACATCGAGATCACCGAGAACAATCGCACCGTGCGCAAGAACTCGCTGCAGGAGCAGAGCATCAAGGCTGTCACCCAGAGCACCAGTGATGCTGGCAAGAAGAAGAAGAAGACCAAGTCATCGGCACCTCCACCACCAGCTGACTTTGTGCAGAACGACACCACCACGGTGGCCTCGAAGCGTGTGCCCGGCGGTGTGGAGTACACCTACTCAACGGAACTGGAGTCGGGCAAGACCATCACCACATCGAAGACCGTCTACGAGGAGGAGGAGGTTGAGCTCACCGAGGAGGAGATCAAGCAGTACAAGAAGACCCTCAAGGATGCCGAGAAGCACAAGAATGTGACCAGCACCAAGAAACTCAAGTCCGAGTCGGGCACCAAAAAGGTTGTCCCCTCCGAGAATCCCGGTGATGTGACCACCGTCGAGACCATCAAGATTGAGGGTGGCACCGAGTATCACTACACCACTGTGACCGCCGAGGGCATCGTGAAGAAGGCCACAAAGACCGTCTTCGATCCTGTGCCCAGCACCAAGAACAATCCCGATGATACCGATGAGGAGGAGATCATTGAGGAGTACGAGGAGGAGATCATTGAGCCCGGCGAGAAGACGGTCAAGACCATTGAGACAGTGAAGCAGCTGCCCACCAAGTTCGAAGGTAGGGAATTATATACAAAATATATTAGAATATAGTAGTTACATATACGAAGTGATCGGTAAAGCTTAATGGAATGATAATTGAAAGGAAATATTGATAAGTGAAAGTTCCTTTAAAGAAAAATAATAGTATACCGAAAAATACTGATATATATTAAGAGTTATATTTGTGGTATATTACTCTATTCAAAATATACCTTGGAATGTAGTATATATTGTACTCAGTGGTATATTTTAAATGTGGTAAAATATCGTGATATAATTTAAAGGAATTAAAATGATTTGTGGAATATAATGTAGGAAATTTTAGAGGTTAGAAAGTATTTTAAAATTGATTTGCTCAAAAATTTTATTCATATTTTATATATTTTTTTGCAGAGGAAGTGACCATCACCCATGAGAAGAAGGAGAAGAAGATCAAGAAGTCCATGGTGATCAGCCAGTAGAGGAGTCGTCACCACACCACACTCACTCACACACGCACACCACATGCACACTCGCACACACACTCTCACAACAAGCTAGCTTTTGCCGCGTATCCTTTTGTTGGCAATTATGAATATCCCCCTTAGCAGCTTTATCCTTGATTACGAGTATTTCGGAAATGATTAGAGACAAGTCTTTCGGTTTTTGTAAAATGTTAACATAACAAATCATTTGTATTACATTGGAAATTATACAAAAAAATTAGAAATTATTGATTGATTGTTTCACAATTAACTTAATTCATAGTCTACAAATTTGTTTATCAATAAAAATAAAACGTTTTGAGTTGAGATGTTCGCGCTAGTTGCGTTTCACCTTTGTCTTGGCACTTTTCACAGCCGATGATTTTCCCTTGCGACACAAGAGGCACAGTCCAATAATTGGCAACAGAATTGCAGCCAGAGCAAGGGCAATAATGTCAAGGAGATAGAACTGATACCAGGGCAAGTCCAGTCCAGGTGAGACCAAGTGCGGTGCACCCCGATGCTCGATCACATAATCGACCCAGAACATGGCCTCATCCATGGCATCCAGTGGGCGATTGCGGAAGATCTTCGAGGCACGCTTCATGTTGTTCATGTACTTGGGATTCTCGAGCAGCTCGGTGAGCGAATGACGCAGCTCCTGCTCCGTCACAGTGCGATAGTCCACGCCCAGCGCATAGCCAGCTGCTTGGCCCTTCTTGATGTTCAGATACTGATCCGCATAGACGGGCATACCGAGCACTGGTACACCGTGATACACCGCCTCCTGGGTGCCAAAGAGACCGCCGTGGGCGATGAAGACCTTGACATTCGGATGGGCGAGAATATCATTCTGTGGCATCCAGCTTTTAACCATCACATTCGCAGGCAGATTGGCCAGCTTCTCATCCTCGAATTTCCAGAGAATGCGCTGCTTGAGGCTGCCGAACACATCGAGGAAGATCTTGAGCTTCTCCGGTGGCAAATCTGCGCTGCGCACCTGAGAACCTGTCAAGGGAAGACATGTTTAATTACATTTATAGGAAAGTGGGCTAATCTGAAACTTACCCAAGCTAAAGTAGATAACGCCATGCTTAGACTCGTCCAGGAACTTTTGCATGTCGGCGGGCAAAGCCTTGGGCTTCTGAATGTGCAGTCCGCCTACCTGGATCATGTTGAAGGAGACGGGTCGGGGTGCCTCCAGTGGCATGTAGGTGTTCAGCAGAAAGGCAGAGATGTTGCGTTCCAGCTGCTTGATCGTGGGCACCGAATCGAACTTGTGCGCAAAATGCTTTTGCAGCAGCGCATCCTGTTGCGGATAGTGCCACAGACTGCGTATGATCTCCTCCAAGGCGCAGGTGTAAACGCTATCAATGCGCTGCTGCAGTGACATGTGAGGTGTGTACGGCTTCCAGCCATGTGGCACATGCGACCAGGGCGTCACAACGCCCACCAATGGACTAAGGTAGTTGGCAAAGCCAAAGGTCGCAATGGTGATGGTGGGAATCTGATACAGATGACCCAAGAGCAGGGCTCCCTCGTTGAAGAACTGCTCGGCCAACAGTAGATCGTATTTGCCCACTTTGTCCTTGGCATCGATCAGCTTCAGTACTTCGGGCTGCTCGAAAGCAAACTCGGTGCTCTCCAGTCCCATGACGTAGCACATTTTGATGAAGGTGAACGTGGAGACATCTGTCATCTCCAGCACACTCTTCGCCTGCGTCATCTTCAGCACTGCCAGTGGCAAGTGGAGTTAACAATGAGTTGAAGTTATGTTTTATTCAATGCACTTACGTGTGGGCCAAAAGTCGTATTGCGGTATCAGTATCTCCTTGTAGTTGTTGCCCAGGTTCTCCTTGGCCAGGGAGAAGGGTGTGATGAATGTCACCTCGTGTCCTCGCTTCACCAGCTCACGCACCATGGCATTGGTCATCATGAAGTGACTCTTGCCCGGAAAGAAGAAGGCGGCCAAGATCCTTGAGCCCGCTGCCAACTCCAAGTGCTGCAGGGCCACAAGGCCAAGCAGCAACACTTTCCACGCGCTTTTCAGTTGCTGTAGGTCGAAGAGAAGTGAACAAGTGTTATTTTGCTTTGTTTATCGCACTGTCTGCGCCTTGTCTTATCATTATGTGATTGCCACCGTATTTATGACGTGTTCCAAACATCTGTTTTGTCTAATGATTATTTTCCCTTATCTTTGTGGCACTTTCTTATCATCTAAAAAGGCTCTAATTATACCCGAATGTGAGGGCTTTTGTGTTACCAAGTGACTTGGCAATTAATACTTTCAGGTATTAGCTGATAGATTTACTTGGAATTATTTAAAATGTATCGAAGCAAACATTATACCGGCTAAAAAAATTGCATGGAAGGGCACGTTTCAAATTATCTATAAAATAAAGATCAAGGCGTTTGAATTTTGTGATAACAACAAGCTGAAGATTAATTGCCTTACACATTTTTTGAACGTGAAATGAGATTGTAATACTATAACAATAAGTTTGACTTAATCATCATGGCAAACCCTTGCCAATGCTATGATACAGCGAATCTGCAAGTCCGATAATGTCAATATTATGTACTACATATATGCCCTATATTTATATTGACACATATTCCCATATCTATGCATCTACCTTATCAAAAACCTCTCAACGATAGTATTATTTTATTCATTTTTATTTATTAAGCATTAGCTAAAAAGAAGTGTTTTTTTTTTTTGTTTAAGGCCAACGACTTTTGAGCACTTGCTTTCTTTGACTGCCGAAATTACTCGATTTCATCAATAACTTCTCAACGTTTTTATTATTATTATTACTATATTTGTTTTTATTTATTATAAATAGAAGAGCGTTTGTTTTGTTTAAGGTCAACGACTTTAAAGCACTTGCTTTGACTGCCGAAATTTCTCTACGATGTTGCGGCAACAATAAAACTACAAACACACATAAACTTAATTTATAGCGAAGCTCTCAGAGCTTGGTACGATAATCTGCAAAGTTTCCACTTGTTCTTTTTGATAGCTATTTGGTGACAATTAACAAATGAGCCACAAAACTGGTTAACGCTCTGTCTATGCTACTATCTTAAGTTTCGTTATTTTGGTCTAGACACACAACTTTTGTTTCAAGTGTTGCGCAGTGTATAGAGAGCACTTCATGTTTTAATTGATTACATTTTATTATATCACTTTTCATTAAACGCACCATTTTGAGGGTCACACACAACTCGCAGCTCGTTTTCCGCACACAGCGCTTTCGACTGTTCTATGTCGCGATCGGCAGACGACTGAAACGAATCCGACATCGGACACTTTAATTTATTCGTACTTACCAGCGATGTGACTATTGTGAAATTCGGTTGGCGTATTTCGTAAAATTACCCTACTAAACTATTACAAATTATTCAGGTATAACAAAAATTCAATTGGAATAACTTGAGAAGAATTTATAGTAAATAAAATGTGGTCTATTAGCATGCTTATTTTTTAAATTATAAGAAAACCTTTTAATAATATTCTAGATTTAGGATTTTTCTAGAATCTTAGGAAATAATTCGGTTTTTAGTTATCAATAGTTTGTAATCAAAATGTATTGAGTTTTTTGTGGTTTGACTTGAGAATATGAAAATTTGAAGTTATCAACAGTTTGTTATCAAAATATTTTGTAGTTTGACTTGAATATATGAACAACTCCAGCGATATCTTCATATATTAATAGAAGATAATGAAATATTTTTATTTTATTTGTATTTTATTTATCTCTCTACTAAGATATATTCAAATATTATTTGATAATCAAGTTCTGGTTATCCAATATACAAGTTCTTTATTCCACTACTTTTGCAGGGTAACTTATAGAACAGAGCAATTGAAATAGTTTTTAATTGAGAATATTCAAGAAGCTCTAACAAAGTCAATCAGCTTAATCAATCTTATCTACATTAATTTCGCACACAGTATATTTCATTGCAGCATGCAAATCGTTTAAAACAGTTCATTCTCATTTATAACATGTATGCGTAACAATCTTTTACAGGGTAGCTACACCGCGACTACTTTACATCGCTTTGCCTTTTGTTTTGGTTTTGTTTTGGTTATTCGTGTTGAGTATTTTATTGATGACTTGTAGTTTTACACTGTTGGGGATCGGTGATGAGACAATCGCTCTACCGGCACGCCACGTGCTGTCGGCTAAATATTTTACAAACTTGTTGTCAATTCTGGGTGGAAATTATATGTGATTGCAATTTGTAAAGATTAATGTTAATTTGCTTTTTCCTTGTGTTGCTTTTGTTTGCGACTTCTAAGCCAACGTAGAGCAAAGCTGGTCAGCAGGAAAACGCTAATAAAAGTGGCTGCTACAAAGGCAATCACATCCAGCAGATAGAACTGATACCAAGTGAGATCCAGGCCAGCTGAACGCATATGTGGTGCGCCATTATGGCGAATAACATACTCGATCCAATAGACCGCAGTCTTGCGGGGCTCCAGTGGACGATCGCGAAAGATGCGCGAAACCCGCTGAATATTCGCCTTGTAGGTGGCGTTGTGAATGAGCTGAAGCAACGAGTGGGTGAGCAGCTCCTCAGTGATGGACTGAAAGTACAGACTAATAGCATAGCCACCAAGCACAGCCTTGTTCATGTTGAGATGCTAGATAAGAGACAGTAAAGTTAACTTTAAATGTAATACCTTCAATCAATACCCTTTAATACCTGATCACAGTAGAAGGGTATGCCCAGCATGGGCACCGCATAGTGCACACCCTCTTGGGTGCCAAAGAGACCGCCATGTGTGATGAATACTTTAACATTGGGATGCGCCAAAATATCCGCCTGTGGCAGCCACTTACGAATCATAATGTTCTCGGGCAGCTGGCCAATTGATTCGTCCTCGAATTTCCATAGAACACGCTGCTTCAGGGAGCCAAAGACCTTGAGGAATAGCCGCAACATCTGCGGTGGCATTTCCTTGCTCTGCACATTGCTGCCTGCAAGAGGAGAGCAGCAGCATTTACAGCAATGAGGGATAGGAATGTTACTTCTCACACTTGCCGAGACTGAAGAAGATGGCGCCATCTGTGGCCCCGTCGAGGAAGCTTTGCATATCCGTGGGCAACTGCTTGGGTGGATAGATATGCATGCCACCCACTGGCACCATCGAATCGACGGTGGGACGTGACGTTGTCAGCGGTGCGTGACTGTTCAGCAGCATCACCGAGACTTGCGTTTCCATGTATTTGACCTTTGGCACCTCAGCTGCAATCGGAACTTCACTTAGTTCGAAATCGTTGATTTGCACAACCACTCGCATCTACTCACCCAGCACAGTGTTGAAATACTTTGTTGCTATCGCATCCATTTTGGGGAAATAGTTGAGCAGGCGATCAAAGTCCTCGTACAGCGAGACGTAGGTATTTCTCAGTCGCTCCACAAAGGACATGCGATCGGTGAAGGGCATAAAACCATGAGGCACAAAGGACCATGGCGAGATCAATCCCATCATCTGACTCATGTGATTCTCGTAGCCCAGCGTACTGGTTGTCACTATGGGTATGTTGTACTTGTATGATAAAGCGAGAAAAGCCTCCTGATAGAACTGCTCAGCCAGCAGCAGATCGAAGACTCCTTCCGTCTTCTTGGCATGTATAAGTTCCTGCACCTTCGGTTGCTTAAGTGCATGCTCTGTGGTCTTGAGGCCAATAATCTCCAGCATTTTGAGAAAATCATAGTTGGTCATTTTTGTGAGATCAAAGAGATGCTCGACGCCAAAGTTGAGCTTCACTGAGGGATGGAAATGCATAATAAGATAAGATAAGGAGATAAAAACATTTAATCAAATTAGTATCTTAAGAAAAATAACTTTTTTTTTTAATGAAAATAAGTTTAGTAGTGATCAATTTTTATATCTGTTTATTAGTAGTATTTAGTAGTTTGGTAGTATGGATATAAAAATGTATAAAATAGTATCAAAATAATGAATTTTATTTAATAACCTTAACCGAAAGTTGTTAGTATCTACAAATAGTTTAATAAACTTTAGCTTGTAGAACTAAACAAATTTAAAATAAAAATAAATAAGTAAAATAAATGTGCTCGACTAAGGAAAACGTGCCATACAGCATTTTAGGACAGCTGTGAGTCAAGTAATAAAATTATTATAAACATAGCGTGATTTATAGATTAAAAAATTCGTTTGTCATACCGTCATCGTAATCATTATAATATAGTAATACGTACAAAAAATGAAATATCATTCTCTAATTGTGAAATAACCTCATCATATAAATATATCATTTTTGCAACCATATTTTTTTGGGTTAACTCTCTACCTCTAAACAGTACAATTTCTTGAGACATTGTTATGTGAGAAGATTATTAAAATTTTCGTAAAACATTTTAATTTTATCTTATTATACTAATAACATGCCAATTTGTGTACTATAAAGTGGGCGTAACTTTAATATACTTTTTTTTATTTCCTTCTTCACTTGACTTTAAGGCAAATCCTTTTTTCAGCTATCAATACTGAGCGATAGCAGATCAAATAATAATAATAATAGTAAGTTAACTCATTAATGAGTGGAGAAGAAAAACAACGCACATTTTTAGCCGCGAATGCCTCTAACTTATTACAACCTTAAATACATAAATACCTATATGCACTGTCAGATTTTCTGCTTACCGTCATGCCAGAAATCGTAGACTGGTTCAATGAGCAACTCCGTGTAGTTGCTGCCAAGGCGTTGTGACTCGAGGGAAAATGCGGCAATCATTGTCACTTGATGGCCACTCTCGATGAGCTCTCTTATCAGCGCCGTGTGCATCATGTAGTGACTTTTGCCTGTTCATCGACATGATGTTAATATTGTAATAGGAAAAGGTAGTATAGTAAACATTCCTTACCCGGAAATGCATAGACAGCAAGTATTTTGGCGCCGCTTACAAGTTTGATTTCGCTCAGTGCTGACAGCAGGCAGCACATAAAAGTTAGACTCAATTTAAATTTCATTGCGAATCTGTGAGGGCTGTTTGATTAACTGTTCAATATTCACTCAGTCTCAGTGCGACGACAGTTGAGCAAACAACTGGAAAAACAAATAGTTTTCAACAACTAGATTGAATCTGAAATTTCTAGCAAATGCGCAGTTTGTTTTTTTTTTTTTTTGTTACATGCAGATTGAAGAAGTCACAATGAATTGTCGAAAATCAAGTTTACTTTATAACTAATTTCACTGTAATTATCTGCACGAATATTCAAACTTCAACTTTTGTGCCTCCCTTGCCGGGTTTAGCTGACTGTTTAATTTGCCTGTCTGTATTTTACAGCCTCCACAAGCAGACTGAACTCGTTTCGCGTTGTGTTCTGATGATATTTGCGCTGAGCGTGAGAATTGAGTGCAAAATGGGGAAGAGATTTGTCATTTTCACTCGTAATCATATTGAGAGAACAACTTGTCACAATTATAGATACACAAACAATTCTTGACTCTCCCAAGCTAAGCTGCATCTGATTAGTCAGATTAGCGGTCAGCCGGTTTTTATTTACTTTTGTAAAAGATTAAATATTCCATCAAATTGTGTTTTGTGTTTAGTAATCTCAAAGAGAGAGGAGAGAGAGAGAGACAGAAAAAGTAATTATACCCTTTACCCATGGAGTAGAAGGGTATGCTAATTTAGTGACAACAGGAAAAATATGTATGCATATGTGTAATTTAGGCAGTTCGGCATAATTTGTAAAATATACCAAAATATACTAAAATATATCATATATTAAAATTGGTATATTTATATACGAGTACATTAAAAATATACCGTCAGGTACAAAACATATCACATATATATTTATTTGGTATATTTTACGAATTATAACACACTGACCAAATTTTTCCAAAGACTGCTTGTGCCTGTTTTATATTTACATTATAATCTGTAAAATATACCAAAAATACCATACAAGAAATTTTAGTATATAATATAATACGCTGAAAATACCATATAGTACCAAATATACCACATGTATGTATTAATTTGGTATATTTTACCAATTATATGACACTGGAAATGAAAATGTATAGCGGGTATCTCAGAGTCGAGCACACATAACTCCACCTTTTTTTTTACATGTTTTGAAACCCGAACGCTTCCCTTTATGACAATTTCAGCTTAGATATTCAGCATTTAAAATAATTTAATTTAATTCCCCGCTACTGAAAACTATTTGATTGCCAATTAAATTTGGCATGCTGCAAACATTCGTCCATTGATGAAATATATATTTGAATATTCACTTCCTTTTATTTCGCTTTACTCGTGGCACTTTGACCACCAAGTTGCTTACCAATTCATTAAATAATAAATGCAATATCTGTAATTTGCTTTCAGAGTACTTCCACTCAGTTGATTCAATTCAATTTGTTAATTAATTGGCTACCAACAATGAGTAAGAAAATGTCAATTTAATTTGTATATAGTATTTATTAAGGGTTTTTAAGTTGATAAAGAAGCAGTTTTTGTTTTTTATTCGTAAGTACTGTACATCATGCAATAGTATTAATATAATTATTATCAATTATCAATTATTAATATATAATATATATATAGTTTTAGTATAAGGATATTTAATTCGATTTTGTCGTTTGTCTACATACAAAAATCACATTCGATTTGTCTGTGTAAAATATGTTTGTGTTGCAAGTTTGCAATTCTTGTTTGCAATTAACTTGATATGCTGGCAATTAACAAGCTCGTTTCTCCACTCTCAAATGCTGCCAATGTTATATCATATTTTAATTTCATTTTAAAGTCTGCAGTCTGCAGTTGTGCAGTTTTCATTTTATACGGTTTATGCACAAAGTTAAAGCAATTTGTGGCGAGCTGTTGTTAAGGGGGCGGCGGCGACAGAAGGAAGGAATGAGTTTTGGAAATATGATTGGGTAGGTAGGTAGGTAGGTACATATATTGCTTAAGTTATTAGTCTAGGCCTTAATCTAAACGGGGGTGGGGGAGGCTTAAGTGAAATCCAATTTATTGTACGTGTGCAGGACGTCAGAGTGTGTGTGCCGAGAAGCTGTGGCTAATTGTGGCTCCATGGCTGGGCTTGGTTCTATGCTCTGGCTTCAGCTTCGTTGTGATAAATAGCTGACTCGGGAGCCAGCAAATGTTGCACATTTGATGATGGCCAACACATACACAGATAGTTGCAAGGCAACACGCACACACGAGCATCGCTAAGACATATGGCAATGTGTGTGTGTGTGTGTGTGTGTGTGTGTGTGTGTGTAGAGGGTGGGTGTGGGAGTTATGTGTAGTTAAGTGTATGTGTGTGTGTGTGAGGCTGCGCCTGGTTTCCTTCATGTGGCTTTTTCGAACAAAAAGTAAACAGGAAAGAAAAACATGAGCTATGATAAATAATTCCAGCTCATAACTAATACGCTCCGTTGGCCAGGGAATGCTGCAGCAAGCTGCCGTGCACGTGCTTGGCATCGACATCCATCTGTGCTGCCAGCTCCCATCAGATGTACTTGGATATGTAGCGCTTCTGGACGAGTCGTCCAGCCTTTCTCTTGAGTATGGTGAAGCGTATTAACTGCTAATCGCTGAAATGCGGCGACTGCGGCGGCACTCGTGGATATAGCTGCAGGGGGCAAAATGGTAAAGGGAAAAGGGAATTTGATTAGCTGCGCTCGTTAGACAGAACACTGTTTGTTGCACTTACCCCAAGCAGATTGCGTGGCACGTAGCCCTCTTCGCCGGTGGCATTACGTGCCCACCACCATTCATTTTCGGCATCGTCGCCTTTGCGCAACACGATCAACGGCTCGTTGACATGAAAACTCAGCTCATCGCTGTTCTGTGCCTCATACGAGAAGACGGCATAGACATCGCCATTGTGCAGTATGCCCAGCTTCTCTTGAATGCCTGTGGAGTAGAGTTGATTATAGTACAAGTTTATTGGGCCTACGCTGCGTATACTTACTGTACAGATACTCGGAGCAGCCATCGAAGCCTTCTTCGTCTTCTTCGCACTTTTCCGCTGGCGTCTCGTGATCCGAGAGCGTGGAGGCAAACAAACAGGCGCCGCTCTCCACCAGAAATTTGACCATCGATAGATTGTTGCAACTGGCGGCGCAATGCAACGGCGTCCAGCCATCTGAATCCTGTGCATTCACATCGCAGCCAAACTGCACCAGAAATCTATCGGAAAATGAAAACAATTGTTCTAGTGAAAGTTCTTTAATTGATTTGTAGTTTTCACACTCACTTGACTATGTCAAAGTGCCCAGCACAGATGGCATTGTGCAGCGCCGTGATGCCTTCGTCGTTGGCCGCACTTGGATTGGCCACCTGCATGGCCGTTTTCTTCACCAGCTCCAGTTCACCCTCCAGACTCGCATCCAACAACAAGGCCAAAGGATCAAAGCTCACACGACGCGCCAACTTCGGTTTGCTAACAGCGCGATCTTTAATGTTGCTGCCACCACCATTATTATTATTATTATTATTGTTCTCCGATTGAGTTGTGGCCAAGTTCATGCGATCCGTTTCATCGACGCTGGAGCTACTCTGCGAGTTGCTGTTGGGCGAATGCTGTGGCGACTCCACCACATTTGCGCCACTTGTTGCCACACGGCTTGCCTCTTGCGCCAGCTGCCGCAGTGGCTCCTTTAGCTGTGCTTCGGCTGGCTTGCGTTGCAACAACAGTTGTTGACTCGCAGGCTTTGCCACGCCTGCTGTGCCAATGGGCGTGGCCTTGAGTCGCGGTGGTTGCTCAAACAGCGGCTGTTTGCGTATGGTGAGCGGCTTGGCCTTGATGGGCAAATTGTCATTGATGTTCAGCGACTGCAGTCCAAAGGTTTGCACTTGTGGCTGCCCCAGCGACTTGCCACTTGTGGTTGCAGTTGCTGTGGTTGCTGCTGCTGCTGCTGTGGTTGCTGCTGTTGTGCCTGTTGCTGCTTCGCTGGGCTGCTCTGTGGGCGACATTTTGCTGGGCTTAGGGGGCAACGCAGGACGCGCTTCGGCTGGCAACACCACGTTGGGCGCCACACGATTCACCTTGGGACTGTAGGTGATCATCTTGGGTATGGCGCTGCCGCTGCTGTTGCTGTTGCTGGTGTTTGTGTTGCTGCTGCTGCTGCTCATTGAAGTGGGTGCCACGCTGCTGATGGGTTTGCGCGGTGGCACTGCAAGATTGCCCACCTGCACTTGCAACGGTTTGGTGGCGGTGCCACTTGGCGCCATGGCCACCGATTTGCTGACGGCGCCAAGTGGCATGCTATGCACCGTAAGTTGCTGCTGCGTGTTGCGCTCCGAGAGCGTTTCGCTTGTGACCGCAATCTCGTTCTTCTTGGCTGGATCTTGCGCATCCTTGTTGGCCGCTTGCTGATTCAGTTTGTTGATTAAAGCGGAGGCGGAGCTGCTCGATGAGATGCTTTTGGGTATCTTGCTGATAGGTGAAGTGACAACAGTTGTCGCGGGAGTTGCTGTTGTTGCTGCTGCTGCCGCTGCGTTTGCCTCTGCTGCTGCAGCTGCCGCCGCGGCTGCCGCTGCTGCTGCTGCTGCTTCTCGATCCCGCTTCTTGGGTCCCACCTCAGCGTAGATATGCGTTGTGCTGTCCATGGCCTCATTTTGAGCTTGCTTGCGCAGCTCTGCCTCCGTCTTTGCCTTGCTGTTGCTGTTATTGTTGCCACTCGTTGCCGTGAGCAACTTCTTGGCCAGCTTTGATTCATCACTTTCGCTGCTGTTGCTGTTCGTTGTGGTTGCTGTCGTTGTCACATTGCTGTTGGTGCTGCTGCTGCTGGCTGGAAAGAAGCCTGGCGCCCGGCTCAAATCCTGTATCAGTTGATTCTGCTGATTCGTATTCGCCGTGGCTGCTGCATGCTTCAGCAAGTTGCCGCCCGCACTCAGATAGCTGGCTGTCGTTGTTATCGTCGACTTTTGCGGCGTGTGTATGAAAGGCTCAACGGCAGCCACATTCACGCTGCCGCGTTGAATCGCTCGCTCTGCGGCACGTCCTGCGGCTGCAGCGGCTGCCGCGGCGGCCAATTGATTCACCTGCTTCTGCAGCAGTTGTTGCTTGAGCGCTGCCACGCCCCCATGCTTCGAGGCAGTCTGTCGTTGCTGTTGCTGCTGCTGTTGTTGTTGCTGCTGCTGCTGCTGTTGTTGTTGCTGCTGAGCGGCTGCTGCTGCTGTTGCCGCCAGCAGTTGCGCGGATTGCACATGCAGCTGCTGTTGTTGTTGTTGCTGTTGTTGCAATTGCTGTTGTTGCTGCGCCTGCTGCTGTTGCTGTTGTTGTTGTTGTTGCTGCTGCTGTTGCTGATGATGCGTATTTGCTTGCTTCTTGCGTTGCAAACGCGTCTGCAGCTCGTAGATACGTTGATCCACCGAGCGCAGTTCCGCTTGCCGCTGCTGCAGCGCCTCGCGTTGCATGTGCAACCTCGCATCCTGCTGCAAGGACAACTGATTGCGATACTGCGCAAAGAGCAAAGAGCAAAGCGCAAAGAACGGAAGCGGAAACGGAAATGCTTAATTAGCTACGTGCTCTCTCTCTCTCTCTCTCTGTGGTTTTATCTCCGTTTCTGCTTTTTGCTCAACTTACCATCAATTCACGTCGCAGTTTCTCGAGTTCCCGCGACGCTTGCGGCGGCAACGCTTGTGTTGCACCATTGCCATTTGTGGCGAGCAAATTGACCGGACAACGGCGGTCGCGTCTCAGCTCCTCCAGCTGCCGCGTTAGCGCCTCCACCTTGGCCACCGCCAGACTGAGCTCCTTCTCCTTTTCGCTGAACAGCGCACGAATCGAGTCCAAGTCATTGCCTAAGCACAAAAGTTAAACGGATTAGTGGCCAGCCAGACCCCAAACACACACATCTCTCATAACTCAACTAATTGAAACTGGGCGGAACACATCGTAATCTCTGTCACAACCCTCATTTCCCCCTCCCCTTTGCCGAGTTGTAATCAAAATGTTATGCCACCTTCGTAGTTGGACAAGTTTCGGCGCCGGCAGCATAACATTAATCGTTGGCATATTTCTCAAAATTCGCTCATCAACACGTTGCTTCCCTCAAACTGTTCGACCCGCCCTCTTCTGACACGCCCCCTTCTGCACCTTGTGTCGTCTGTCTGGTCACACACATGTCGCTGATATCCTTTAGCAAGGGGTCTGCACATCCTGCGGCTGGCTGTCTGAACTAATTATGGCCAACATGGCGCAACTGAAACCTCATTAACATAACGCCTTTGCCACTGGACAAGTGTGTGTGTCTCTGTGTGTGTGTGTGTGGCATGACTCTTGTCTCTTGCTTGTTTGTGTGTGTGCGTGGGTGTGAGTATGTTGCGGCATAAATCGACAATGCCAACGTGCTCAATGTTAACAACAACAATATCAACATAAGTAAAAAGGAAGCAGACTTCCATGATAGACTTCAAAATACCCGCTAACTTTACTTTGGAGGCATAATATAATTTGACCAAAGTCAAGTGCATAATTTCATAAGATAGCTTCTCCTTTTGTAAAACTGGAAACTTTTATAATAGAAGTGCGACCCAAAAAAATTACATAACGGTTTTTCCTGATATTTCCTTTTGTTAGTTGATTGCTTGCACATTGATCTGTTTTTCTGTTGTTTTCATATATTTACACACATGAACACCTTTTTGGCTGCACACTGAAAGAGCAGCTTCTGATAATCTTCCACGAAAAGTGTCGAAAATTATGGAAATTTTGTGAAGAGATAGTTTAATTTAAGTTTATTATAATACTATTGAATAAATTGAATTTTAGTGGGTGAAGAACCTCCTAGCTAATGGAGAAAAGGATAAAATGCTTGAGCTTAGGAAGGAGGGCAAAACACATAAAGAATTTCAGTGTCGCTTAAAATGTTCTGTCCAAATGAAATACATTAAGCTGTTATAACTACATTTTGTCTCGAAGTTATGTTAATAATAGTATTTTCAATTTTAAACGTGTAGGACGTAAACACTGCTATTTCAGAGTTCACAGCTGTATAATTTAGCTGCATGCATTACCTAATTAAACGGTTATAGAAAGTGTCCCAGTATACATATGAGATGTTCAAATGCATTGAAACTTTGTACATATTCCCAATTTGAATTATTTCTTTAGATTTGTCGTGCATACAAGTATAACTAAAGAATTTAGACTAATGTTTTCTTATATGCTTTCATGATTATATTATAAACAAAATTCAAAAGTCCATGACCACAAAATTTATTATTGTTCCTTTTTGTTTTGTAGATGTTTATGAAAGCCAGAGAAACATAGTTAACAATAGAGGGTTTTCATTTTTTTTTATTGATTTATTTAGGTGCATAATCCGTACTTTTAAAATTATGTGCCTTAGTAACATAATAACACAACAATACACAACACAATAACAATAATATAATAATTAAAAGGATTCAAAGTAATGCTGAGCAGATAAATCGATCACAAATATTTGGTTTTCTCTGGGGGGAGAATCTCTGCATAAACCTCAACTTTCGCTCAGACTTTAAAGCTACTTAACTGTTACTTTAGCAGCGAGAAAGTAACTCCGAATATTTGCTATGGGATTGGGGAGTGCTTCTATCTGTCTGCCATATACATTTAAGTATCTCAAAAACTTACTATGCTCCACGTTGTGCAATAGTTGCCGGGTATGAGCAAGAGCAATGGCGATAACATCTCGAGAGCCCGCCCACAGGCAATCATAAAGGACAACAAAGTGCCACACATACATAAATTAAAGAGTCACACACACACACACACACACACGCACACGCACACACGCATCGTGTTTGTAGTAGCTGCTGAGGTAGTGGCACTCAACACGATTTTAACACATGTTAATCCCGATCCCTTTCCCCCCTCGACAACGTTGCGTTGCGTCAACTAAGCGTCGCTGCTCTACGCGATGCTTAACTCAATTGGACTCATCTTCACTTTGTAGTTGCTGCACTTGTTAGTTGCCCTTCCATCTACCTTCCCTCTACTCTTCTTTTTTGCTGCCATACTTACTCAGTGTTACATTGTAGGTCTTCTGGAGATCCACTTGACCCCGCAGCGCGCGCAGACGTCGCAGCTTGGACTCCTGCGCCTCGACACGCTCCCGCAGCCGACGGAGACGCTCGCCCTCGGCGCTGGCCACCGCACTGCGCACCTCCTGCGATTTGAGGAAGCGCAACCGTTGCTCCTTTGTGGCCAGCAGCTGGTGCTGGCTGTCGATTTGCTGCTGCTGTCGCAGTGCCATCGCCCTCAGTTCGGCTGACGTCAGCCTGCTGGGCACCTGCAGAAGAGAGAGTGGTTTGAGTGTGGGATTAGTGGATTATACAAATATATATATGTATATGGCATGCCGTTAAGTATACGCCATGTGTGCGTCCGTGTGTTTAGATCGTTAGAGATTCAGCTGCGGATAAGCTGGCTCCAAAGGTGTCATTGCCGTTGTCGCTGTCGCTGTCGTTGTCAATGTCCTTGTCGCTATCCTTGTCGGTAGTGTCGTTGCTGGGCGTCAAAGTGAAAATGAAATTTCCACAATTTATAAGCGTTATCTGCAATCGTTACTTTTCAACTCAACTTGTCAACATCTTCTTCTCTCACTCTCTCACTCTGTCCATGGTCATGGTCACGGCCCGTTTCAGCCTACTTTCCTCTTACTCTCCTCTCACACACACACACATCCCAACTTCCCTTTAGACCATAAATCAGGTTATGTTTATGTGTGTGAAAAATGAAAGCTAATTTGCTACCTTTTTATTTTGGGTCTAGCGGAAAAGCCACACCAGCAAAAAAAACCAAAAAAAAATCAAAATAACAAGAATAACAAAGGAGAGACGTAAGCATAAATAGATTAAACTTGCACCATTCCCTCTCCTTGGCTTTCCTCTGCCCAGGTGCAGATAATCGTACACTGAGCATAAATTCAACCAATTGCCCAACTGTCCCATAAAAATCTATTGCTGCTGTTTGTCAAGTCAACAACAACAAAATTTATGCATGAATTGCCGGGCGAATGCTGCTGAGTAACAAATAGTTTATTCACATTGCAAGTACAATAGTCTAATAATGTGTCTTTTATAAGGATTTATTATGTGAGGCTTTCTAGCTAAAAGTCGAAGTGGTTTACCTAAGTAAAATAATTCCAATAAGTGTGAATATCTTTCTTCTGTGATACATTTGAATTAGATATTAATTGCCTTAGCTCTACAACTTTGCAACTCTTCATACATCATAAATCATTTTTGCTAACATATTTCATATTTCCTTTTATGATATTTGCTTGGCTCGACAATATTTGCTTTGAAGTGTGGCACTTTTGGCAACTAAATAACTTTTGTCGCTAAGTATCGATCAATCAATAGTTTTTCACAAATATATTCCAAGAGGTATAAGTATAATTTATATGATTTATTTATTAATTGTCAAAACTCTAATACAATGATAATCTTTATTCATCATAAATCATCTTTGCATTAGTCTCAGCTGTCAGAATTTATAAGTTAATATTCGAGAAAGAAAAAGGGTTTGCTTGACTGTTGAAAATCAATAACTGTGGCTAGTTCCCACAATCCTTATAATTTATAGAGAGTAGCTAGCCTATTCCATATTTCCCTTCATAATATTTGCTTGCCTTGTCTTGATAATATTTGCATAAAAGGGCATCAAAGTTATGTCATCTGAATCGATAGTTTTTTAAACATATATTCCAAAAAGTGCCAATATAGTTGCCTTGATTTATTTATTAATTATCAAAACTTTATCATCTTTTCCGTATGTATTTTCAGCTGTCATAATTCATAAGTTAATATTTCATAATGTAAAAGGGTTTTCAAGGCTATCAAAAATCAATAATTATAAGTAGTTTCTAGAAAGGTTATAACATATTAAAATTTACTTGGCAATGCACCAAAAATGTTATAAAATATCTAAGCATGCTTCACATTTCCCTTTATGGAATTTGCTTGCCTCGACAGTATTTGCATAAAAGCGTTTTCAAGAGCATCTAAGTTATGTCATCTAAGAACGCTTTGCTGAATCATCTTGACTATATAACATATACTATATAATGCACATCATTATTTAGTACAAGTTTAGACGCAAAGTATCGATCAATCAATATAGTTTTCGCTCAGTGCCATTGATGGGTCTGCAGTTTTACTTACATTAAGCTTCGGTTCGGATGTCACAACTTGTGTGGGACTGACACAGTCGCTGTGGCTGCTGCCACCGTTGCCCCCGTAGCCCCCATAGCTGATGCCACCGGCGTTGCTGCCGCTGTTACTGTTGCTGTTGTTGTTGTTGTTGCCACCGCCGAGGGAGGCCCTTGAGGCGGGCATCATTGAAGCGGGCGGCATTTTGGGCAGATTGCCCGACACGGGCCGACACACGCAGGTTAGCATCGCTCTCGTCGATATCGATATATATATATATATTGAATAGTATATACTATATATTTCTTCTCTTGTGCGTTGCGTTGGCTATTGACTTTGATTTCGTTAACGTTACGTTAAGAATTTTCCGATGGCACTTTTCGTTCACATTCACGTTCACATTCACTTTCACGTTCTTTGTGGCACTTGTGCTCTGCTGCTGCTGCTTCTTCTTCTTCTTTATGATTTACTTAAAAATGCACTCACACTTGTAATATTGAAGCGTGTGTGCAGCACATGTCCTTCGTCCTGCGACTTTTCGATATTTTTGCATGCGACTAGCGAGTGTTGCTGTTGTTGTTGTTGTTGTTGTTGTTGCTGTTGTTGCAGCTGCTGCAGCTGCAAATTTGTTTTTATTGTTGGAGAAAATATAACGAACGTAGCCATGACTTGAATGCTGGCTATAGTCGATTCTCCTGCCCCTCCCCTCACCCACATTCCCTCAGACTCAGGCGGCACCCGCAGCCTGCGACCAGCTGCCTTGGCTGTGTACTCGTTAATGGATTTTCAATTCAGTGCCTGATTGAAAGCATACTTTGTACACCAGGCGAGTGCAAGTGTGTGTGTGTGTGGGTGTATGGGTGTGCATGTGGGTGTGTGTGTGTAGTGGTATTTGTCATGCGAGTGCTGGTTGTCATTGGCAACGGGCAGCGTCAACAGCCGTGACAACAACACTGTGGCACCACGGGCGGCGGCGCCACCAAGCGTCGCTCAGCACGACAACAACAACAACCATAACAATTAAGACTGCTCCAGTAGAGAGAGTGCAGAGCATGCACGACTCGCAGACACCCAAGTTAAGTTAAATTTAGATGCCCGCCCGAAAGTATGCTACATTAATTGTAGCAAACACTTGGACTATTGCTATCCCTCTCTCTCTCTCTCTCTCCCTCTTTTGCGCTCATCTAGTTTACTTAGTTTATTATTTAACTGGCACAACGACGTCGCTTAACGTTTAACGGCCGAGTTGCGTGTGCATAATCACTCGCACTTGCAGTGAGTAGTTGTTGTGGTTAATGTTAGGAAAAAAACCTGGTGGGGCGGAAGAACCACGCCAAACTGACCCCCACTACCGCAATAGAGGCAAAAAGTCGAGTCAAGCCACACCCACACACATACATCCGAGACGGCAACTAAACACTGAGCAAACAGCAAGAACAACAACAACAACAACAACAACAACAACAACAACAATGGGAGCGAGAAAATGTCGTCATGTTGGCAAATGGAAAATGAATGCGACGCAAAGTTACAAGTGGAATGAGAGCCGGATGCAGGGACTGAGAATGGGGACTGGGGAAGGAGGGGAAGGATGGGAACTGGATGGACTGATGGAGTGGTGGGTGTTTAGTCAACTACAATGTCGTGTGTGACTGCTGCGCGACATGTCAACAGCTGCCAGTTGCCAGTTGCCAGTTGCCAGTTGCCGGTCGCAGCGACGCTGCACAATTGGCTTTGGACACACTACTCTCTATATATGTTATATGTATGTATATAGTATAGACTATATAGTAGTCAGGCCAGAGCATATTGATGGGACACTCAAAAGCCCCGTAACTACAAAGGAAATGACTGAGGGGCAGAGCGAAGCAAAAACGAAGTCGAGGCGAAACGAAACGAAAAAGCGGCAGCTGATCAATGGCCAGGCAACAGCAACAGGAGCAGGGACATCAGAGAGCAGACAACAGACATCAACAGCAGGCAGCAAGAGAGGCAAAGGACAGTCTGTAGTATCAGAAATTGCATTTAGACGCAGAGCGGAGAGCTCAATTTATGGCGCTTTTATGGGTAATATAAGGTCATACATACATACTTCTTGCTCTCTCTGTACATACTTGCTTACACTCGTGAACTGAAGTTAGAGCAGGAAAAGTGGGGATAGGGAATAGGGGGCAGGGGCAGCTACTAAGCTGGATATGTGGCAAGCAGAAGGACAAGCACACAACACACACAAAACACAGCGCCCGAGATTTGATTCGTGCCTTTTGATTTATTTCACTTTTGAATGGAATCAAGGCAAATTGTGGTTGTCAGCTAACAAACCAAACAGCAGCAGCAGCCAGATATCACATGACTGCACCACTGCACCACTCTGCACCACACCCTTGCCACACTCTCACTTCATTCATTTCACTTTGCTACAACTCTTTCTCGACTTTCTGCAACTTATTGCGGTGTCCAGCTGTGTGGCAATTTTACTTTTTGCTTCATCGAAGACAAATCAAATCATGCCTCTTTCCCGTCTCCCAATCGCATTCCCTTTAAAGCACACTTGCTGGAAAAAAGTTGAATCGACAATTTTCGGTTGCGCATATTTTCCAATTAACAAAGTTTGTCATAATAACTCGCTGGCATCTCGATCATGCAACGAGCTATGTGCCTTCCACATTCTTGCAGCCATTTATGCCGCTGACAAGAGGACCTCAAGCTCGCACTAACTAGAGAACGGGGGCAAAGCGGGGACGGGCGGTGGTGCCCCAAGAAAACTTTAGCCAAGGAATTTCAAACATTTTCGCTGGCAGAGCGCCACATAAAAAATACTAAAGCAACAGCCAGAGAGAAAAAAAACAGCAACAACGCAACTATTTATGTTGCAAGGGAGACTTGGTTGAAGGTTAGAGTTAGGCAATGGGTGCAAGGAGTTAGGGGCAAGTAGTAGGGAGTGTGGGTTAGTGTGGCAATGCCGCAGCCAATATAATTGTACATTGAAAGAGCTGCTGCTGCTGTCGTCATTGCCATTGTGTGTGTGTGTGTTTTTCTTGTTGCTGCCGCCTGTTTTTGTTGTCGTTGCCGTTGAGCAACAAGCATTTTATTGATTTTAGCCCTTTTAGCAGCGGCCTGCGGCTGTCAACTGGGAGCGCCGCACACTCGCTGTTGCAACAAACTGGTGGCAGGAAGGGGCAAACGCGCAGAGTTGCTTCCACAGCTGCGGGGCAAGCATCGCGTGCGCACACGTTTATTGCTAATTTTTTGTACTTTTCCTGCGCTTTTTTTCTTTCTTCTCTGTCGCTTTTCTATCGCTTTTCTCTCTCTCTCTCTCTGCTGGCTTTCTATTTGCAATACACTCACTTCAGCCAAAGGTATTTTTGCACTTTCCTGATATTTATGTTCGCCTTTTTGTTCCGCCAGTGCAGTGTTAACTATGTTTTTCTTAATCGTTAACGATTCACGGAGTGTGGCCAAAGCGATTTCTTAGCTTGATTGCAATATTTTTGCGCCGCAGCAATTGCTTTATCACCTATTTTCTACTTTTTGCTGCATTTTAAGTAGCATACTTTCCGGAGCAGGATTGCTGAATAAATTTCTAGAGTGGTATAGTTAAGATATAATTCAGACTCTCTTTTAAAATTACTGCTAAGCGAAGGTGGAGATCTTTATTAGATGTTTATTTATTAACAATTTATTGCTTGTGCTCTTTAGTAGATACAATTTGTGCAGATATTACAAATTTTCGCCCTAGCAATAGAAAACATTTAGCAACAATATATCAAATGGATGGTAGCGGGTCCGTATTTACTTATTTCTTTATCTACAATTTAGAATTCCTAAAGAAGTAGAACTTGAATAATAGCATACCATATTGTAAATAATTCAGTGCCAGTTTTAAAAAGCTTTCTCTTTTTTCGATACTTATTATCAATTTATTCTTAGCACTTTTAAGCAGTAGAATTTGTTGACAAATATGTATATGAATGATATCATATTTTAAATCATATTTTAAAATCATAGTTATTGGAAATGTTTTTATTTACCTCGGAAATTCCCCAAACTAAGCTATTCAGTGTAAACTTGCAGTTCAATTTAAACGTTTATGTCTTTTTCTGAATAGTCAAATTTTTAAACTTATGAAGAAGATAAATTATACTAAGCTATCAAATAAATCATGTTAACCCTCTAATACTCAAGAGTGCCTTGAGATACTTATTATTTAATTTGTATTATGAAAAGTTGTTAAATCATTTGAATTTAAGTTATCCGTTAGCAATAAACAAATGTTAAATGTAATATGTTTTTGGCCGTTTACCGTTTTTAAGATTAAAAAAAAATATGATGAGTGCCTCAAGAAAACTTTGAAAACTCAGGGGTCTAGTTTCTTGTTTTTCTTATACGTTCTTTTGGGATTAACTTTTTTCTTAAGTTATACTTACAAATGTATTCTTTATCATTTCGATAAGAACTTTATTAGAGAGCTTTATGACATAGCAATTTAAAGTCAAGCAATCTATTTTTTACCCCAGACAATCACGACACAACTTGAAATGACAATTTTCAAAAGATAGCTAATTTATCTGTTGATTGCAACAATTGAAAAGAGCATCATTGTGTCGACCTCAGCTTGATTTCGATACGTGCTGAAGTGTCGCTGGCGAAGTTTTCAAAGTTGCTGACGCTTTCGTCCTGCAGCCGATGGCATTGGCTGGATGGTTGGCTGGCTGGCTAGCTGGTTGAATGAATGGTTCATTGGCTGGTTGTCGTTGCTTTTACAGTTCTTGTTGCTGTTGCTGTCCGTCACGTTCTCGCTGCACATTTTGAAATCGATTACAAACAGGATATGCAGTGCGGAAGTGTATTTTATGAAGGAGCAGGGTGTCGGGGCAGGCACCAAACAGCAAACACCAAACAGCAGACGGCAAGAGAGTAAAAAGCAGACAGCAGCAGCTTTTGGCGATTAGCAAAACTGCAATTGAAGTTGAAGTTAGAGGAGAGTAGAAAAGAGAGGAGAAGCGAAGGTGTTCAGTAGTTTAATGAATTTGCGTGCAATCGAAGATCTGAAATTCGAGAGAATCGCCGCAACTTTTGCAATTTGCGTGCAACTATGACAAGGGAATGCGAGTGAAGCAGTTGCTGCAACTGTGTTGAGGGTGCAACTGCCACAGCTGCCGCTTCTTGTTTCGGCGACACACGCTGTGAGTTCGCTTTTGGGTTGCACACATTAGTCGAACTTTCGTACAAGATGTTTTGCTATTTTTCCTACCCCGTTTTCCCGCTGCTGTGTCCAGTGGAAAAACTGCTTGTTCCAAGTGGTTTCAGTTCTGAGTGGCTTTAGTTGTATGTAGAGGGGGGGGTAGGGGGCGGAAAAGTTTTTGCACACTCATGTGCTCGCTTTCTACGGCTGTTTCGACTTAGTCGAAAAGGGCTTAAGTCGTCGCTCACGCGAAGCTTCTCACTTTTCTCTCTCTCTCTCTCTCTCTATGTCTCTCACTTTGCACGGCAATTGAAGGCAAGGACGCAATGCGGTTGCGGATGCGGTTGCGGGCTACGTTTGCTCTCAATATTGTTTGGCTGAGGTGCTTTGGCTGTGGGTTTTGGGTTTCAGTTTCGGTTTCGGTTCTGTATTCGTATTTGTATTTGTGTTTGTGTTTGGGACCAGGACGCGTTGTAATTTCACAAAGCGTCGGCGTTTTTCCATTGACGTTTTTCTTTCTGAGCCGCCAATTTTTTTTTGCTCTCAACTTTTTTCCTTAATTTTTCTGTTTTCTGCGTTTTTTTTTTTGGGTCAGCCGCCTGATGATTTCGTGCCAAACGCTTAACACTCCACAAAGTTGCCAGTTGAAGCAATTTTACGCAAGAGTAATTAAAGCGCAGCGAAGGAAAGCATAGGGAGAGGGGGAGGAAGAGAGGGAGAGGGGAAGCTGCTGCTGTTTGCTGGTTACACGTGAGCGACGCCAGGTCAGCGTTTGTTTATTTGGTGCGAGAGAAGCAAAAGCAATGCGCAGCGAATAAAAATGCGTGCTGGCCTCAAGGTTGCACAATTGAATTCGAAACGGCAATTAAAGCGGTAGATTAAATGCTCTCTCTCTCTCTCTCACTCTGTCTTCTCCCTAAGGAATAATTACATCTCTCAGCTGAAGCAACAGCTCAAAATAAATGATGATGAGAGAGCATTTAATTTCGCTTTACACTTGACTTATTGTCGATAATATTATTGTCATTCACATCGAGTGCTGAGAAGAGCACAAAATCCGTAATCGATATCCATTTGTCAAACTATAAATAAGATTCAACGTCCGTGGGAATTACAGCCCAAAACAAACTCTGGTTAACATGAAATGTGACAAGGCTTAAAGTCAGCGCTGGGGAATTTTCCATAAGCGGTCATCCATGATTTCAGGCGGCACAAAGAGATCAATGTGTTGATCGACGGCAAAAGTGTTTGTCATTAAATGTTTATTAAATGGATTAACACGATTTAAGCGTTGCAGAAGAGATTAAGCATGTCATTTTATATTTGCATCATAATTTAAAGTGTAGGGAATTTTCCATAGGAAAGAAGGGATGTTTTCCACAACACATTGTGATCAATGAAAAGAAAGTGTTTGTAGTTAAATGTGTATTTAATAGGTTTAAGATTATAGCACAAGTATGTCAATTAAATTCTTGAAATGCCCTCAATATTTAGCTTACTCTACATAAACTTTGCCGCAGGACTATTTTGATACCTAAAATAATACAATATATCCCTCATTTCGCTGCCAACGATTTGTGTTAATTAAGTGCGTCAAAATGATGAACACACAAACTCACAAACGCTCACAAATACTTTCCCTCACACACACAGTGAAATGCTTTGTTGTTGTTTGGGCAATTTAATTGCGCTGCTATTTTTAATTATAATTTGAAAATTTAATTTAATGCTTTATTGAATTGCTGCCGTTTTGCTCGACGTCATCATGACACAATTGTTGTTGTTTTCTTGCTCTGCTCTGGCTGTTATTGCTGAATAATTGACGTACAAATAATAAACAAATTGAAACATTAAATTTACAGGGCAACTGTGCAGGCAATTGGATTGGATTGGATTCATCATCAACAACACACACACAAAAAAAAGGTAAACAATAAACAAGGAAATTGTTGCAACACTCTGTTCATCATTCTCTCTTTCTCTCTGTTGTACGGGGCGTATACGCGTTAATAATTGATGCACTTGGTTGTTCTTTTTTTATATATATGTACATATATCTGTGTGTATATATTTGGCTCAGAGATTATACTTGTATTCGCGGCGTAAAAAAAAATGGCCAAAGTGGTTACAAGGTCGGAAGTTGGTTGGCAAATTGCTGCCAATTATTCAAAACTTTAAGTTCAGCTGGGCGAAAAGATGAAAAGGCAGCGAAAGGAGCGAAAAGAGGATGAGAAGGAGGAGGAGGAGTAAAGAAAGAAAAGTTGTAGGCTGGAGTTTGCACTGATTGCTAAACAAATAATAGTTCCAATTTCAGCAGCAAAGTATGCGCTATTAGCCTGCATATTTGAGTTGTTAACTTCTTTGATTGTCCTTGCCTCCCTTTCCCTATTCCCTCACTCTCAGCTAGTAACATGCTGCGAAGAGAGTCCCGTCAGCTGTGCTGTATTCAGTTGAAATGACTGTTCAAACTTTTTACAGTTGTAATTATTATAAATAAATGAAGCGCAATTTGGTAAGCAGACGCCGTTTGTCCATTTGCTTGAAGCGTTGAAGCCTTGGCGCACAGGACATTGTCTTGCCTTGCCTTGCCTTGCCATTGCCATGTCCTTCAAGTTGGCCTTGCTGCTGTCTGTCCGTCTGTCTGTCCGTTTTATTATTAACTTGAATAACGCCCACATTTACACAGTTGTCCATTTGCAGCGCATTACGGAACATAACTGACTGACTCAATGTCTGACTGACTGAATGGCTGAATGTCTGCATGAATGTTGCTCGTCCCTCGACAGACGCAGCGTGACATGAACCGAAACTTAAATTAGAATATAACCTCACACAAACACAGACAATTACGAGTGTATTACAGTCATGACAATTATTCAAAGCTTCTCATATTTAAATACTCTTTATGCATGACATTGTTATTAAAAGGTATTTGCTGGTTTCCTTCTTTCATGTAAGACAAATTATAAATACCAAAAGATATTTATAAATACTATTAAACACAGCTGGGAAGTTATATTGTATATTATATTATGTTGATATATTAGCACATCGCTTTTAAAATTATTATTAGTGATATTATCGTTCTTATCATTCTTAAGTTACTTTTTTAAATATTTGCATTTAACAGCTAGTGAAATTGTTTTAAAAATATTAAATATTTTCTTAAATTTTGAGTTTTATATAATTTCAAAATTTGTTGCACCCATGATGTATTTATATCGCTGAAAATAAAGCAAATGTCGCTACTTTATTTTCAGCGCTATAAATGTTGCGATATCTTAGATATGATATTTCAAATATTTAACTGCGCAAATCGATATAAAAATTGTCAATACATTTTTTCAAATTTTGAATTTATATGTTGCAAAATAATCTACTTTTTGCTTAGTCTCAAAATATTATCAAATGATATACTCCCATGAACAACCTTGTGTTGCCCCAAAGATATATAAATATGTAGATATTTACATTATTTTCAGGGATATTAATGTTGCAATAACTTTGAGTTAAAATTTCGACCAATTGCATTTAACATTTAACGAAATTTAATAAAACATATTTTATATTTTCACAAATTTCGAATATTTTATTAGTTGCCAAATAATCAAACATTTGCTTAATTTCAAATTATTGTCAAATATAAACCAATTTTGCATTGCCCAAACATTGTGAGGTATCTTTGGCATTCGCAGTCTGTGTAAGTAGCCAACATCGATTTTAAATGGAAGCTGGACACTGCGTGATTTAATGGTTCATAAATTACGCAAAAAGGCTATTTAAATAATTGAAATGCACAACGCATAACATATTAAACCCAGACTTATTTACGACTTCACTTCAAAACTCATAACTTCTCGAGTGTGACAATTAAGATATGCAAAACTTATTATTATTAATATTATTATGTTATGTGATGCGATACAACCAAAAATAATTGCTGCAGGCATTTCACGTTTTGTGTGCTATCTTCTTTTTGGCAAATGAAAATATGATGAGACAACAAGATGTATTCTTATCTCATTCTGCAAGTTGAAATTGCACTCTGATGAGTTTAGCATTGAGTTAGCCAAGAGTTCCGCATTTGCATTTGCTTTCTGCATTTGCATTTTGCTTTTCCAGCTGCTGCTTTTGCTTTTGCCCTTACAAAACATAAAGATAGAGACTGAGAGCAAATATTTCCGCATTGCTGAGACAATAAAACTTGACCGCACAAACGAAATTTATAAATTTTCAAAGCAATTTTCTATTACCGTTTATGCAAAAATGCTTTACAAAATGTGAAATGGAAAATATAATCAAATAAATTGAGACTTCAGACAAAAGCCCAGCGTCAAGAGTCCACTTTAAGGGTTGTCTGTGGCGACCTTGAATGTGCCACTTGCCACAAGCATTCAGACAGTCCGTTGTTAACTGTTAACTGTTTATCATTCAACTGTAGACTGATGACTGTTTATCAATTTCACTTTCCCTTTTCGTGGTTGCATTTGCTCTCGAGTCAAATGCTAATTACACACTTGACCGAAAACTGTCAAATGACGTACACAAATTTATGTGCATCAAATGAACAACAAATGTTGCAGTTGATCAACCAAGAGATACTCTATTTACTCCCTCTTAAACATCTGTTACTACTTTGTGTATATATAGTTGTCATTAGACATGCCCCAAAAGTCCGAATAACTCTCAAAAATTGCACATAAGCTGCTTGGCAGCCCAAACACGTATGCTTAATACAAGCATTAGAAGGAGAAAGAGTGAATGAAAGAGACAGGGAGAGGAGACAAGAACTTGGTAACCACAATAACAGCTCAAATGTTTAGCCTGCCGCTTGATTAAAATAACATTTACGCAACAATCCAAAGAACAAAGAACAGAACAAAACCAAAAACCAAGCAAACAGCTGCAGGGCAACAAAATAGAGAAAGTGGAGAAAAGCATGCGAGATAGATAGATAGCTAGAGGGAGAGGAAGAGAGGGAGAGGAAGGAAGGCTGACAATGTTAGAGAACCGAGAACGAGTTGAGGCACAAAGTGTGTGCGATTGGAATCCGCACGGATTCATTCAATGAGCAACCCACTTGCAAACATCAATTGAACTCTTTTGTGCAGCTCGAGGCAATAACAATAACAATGGCAACAACAAGCAGCAGCAATAACAAGCAGCAACAACAACACAAGCAATCACATAGTGTAACAACAGTAGCGACTGGCAACGGCATTTATTGTATGTGTAATTTGAAATCAATCAATATCACGCATACGCCACATCAGCCCCACCAAAATCAAAACCTCGCCCACAAAACATCAACAGCAGTGATGTCTATCTCTCTCTTTCTCTTTCTCGCTCTCGCTCTCTCGATGATATGGCCGTCCTTGTCTGTCATCTGCTTAGTGCCTATTTAATTAAGTTAATGTAGTTAAATCTGCTTAAGCAAATATTTCCAGCTGCCTCCATTGCTGCGGCCATTCAACACAATGCAAAGAGATAAAACGCTGCCCTCCCTCCATCCCCTTTACAGCCATTGCTGCTCCTCCATGTTCGTCCTTCTCAAGGCTTCTTCTCCCTTAAGTTTGCAGTTGGCTGTTGGCTGTTGGCTGCTGGCTGTTCCCCGATGTAAACCAAGTCAAAAGGCGCACACAAAAGGCATTCATTACATAGACAACACTGGTTAGCGAAACTTTTTCATCGACGACGACAGATTTGCGACATGAAACTGAACCTCAAGATCTGAGCTGAGCAGAGATGGAGATGGAGATGGAGATGCTATTGCCACTGACCAGGCCAAAACCCAGAGTCATTAATATTAAGTAATCGTGAAGGATGCTCTCTGGTGTATAATACATTGGGTTGGGCTGACTTAACTGGCCAACTGTCCATATGGCCAAGCTGGCCAACTACCCAACTACCCAACTGTCCAACTGAGGGCTAACCTGTGTGCTCTGAAAGTTCATGAACTCCAGCTTATAACGCCCACTAATGTCGCCCAGTCGCCCCTGCCCCCCGTTTTTGCCAAATGACCATGAACATTGCCAAGTGACCATGAGTGACCAAAAGTGTCTGTCCCCTGGTCGTAAATTCACTTGCCACACTCACCGAAGGAGACCCAAAAAGAAACAGTTATGAAGTGACCAACGCCGCCCCCACTTGGAATGCCTCTCACAATGGACAGATTAGTGGAGTGCTAAGAGTTCAAATGTGTTTAGGACCGATGATCCAATGGACCAAAAAGAACAGTCACAGCAACAGCAACAGCCTCAGTAACTCAGTCCTCTCTTCTCCCTCCTCTCTCCTTTCACTTCAGCAAATCAGCTAACTCTAATGCTATGCGGCAGCTTTGGGGGGGGGGGAAGGGAAGCAAAAAGGTGTTTGGGGACGAGAAATGTGTCTTTTGTCTTGGGTGTCAACTAAACAGTCGATTAATATATAATCGAGGGCAACTTAACTGAATGGTTAATCAATATGAATAATTAACTGAAGCCTCGTCGAAAAACTGGATGGAGATGCGTGATAGCTGCCTATCAATTTAGATAAATCTGGCATATCGATAAAATGCAGATAAACTTTGGTATTGAGAGCTAATTGGTATAATACGCTATTCTTTCTAAACAGTAACTATTGGAAATCATAAGCAATAGCAATCTGTTACTATCGATAATTTATCGATTGTTATCGATAACACTAAGTCAAGAATATGAACATAAAGTATATTTCATTTGTGTGAACATTGCATACTAATAATATTGAGCGGATACTATCAATCAATGAATGATCGATATTTATCGATAACGTAAAAGAATTAAAAAGTGTGTATTAAATTTGTATGAATTGAATTCAAATTCTATAAGTATATTAATACACTAATAATATTAAACTTAAAGTTTTAACGTACTATCGATAATTATCGATAACATAAAATAATTAATATAGCTATGAAAACTATGGGAATATATTAAGTTTGCATTAATACAATAGAAATCAAATTACATTTACTATACTATTACATAAAGTTCACATAACAAATCCATTTACTATCGATAGTAATAAAATAATAAGTCAATTAAGTTTATGTACTATAAACCTCCCAGTTTTTCAGTAATTTCTTACGACAAAGCCTTAGAAAATCAAGTTTTATGTAAGAAAATAAAGTTAGGTTTTAATCGCCACTTCGATAACAATATGTTATCGCAACAAATGAACATCTGTTGTCAGAAATGAAACGCCTCGCAGTCAAGTCTCGTCTTGACTCGTTTCAGAGTGATGCAATTAACTGGGCTACCTGTGAAAACTTTTTTCATTACGAGCCTTTTGGGGGCTCTTGTGCCCCTCAAACCGAAAGTGGAGGAGAATGTGAAATGTGAAATGGAAAACGGAAAATGGCAAATGGTTAAAATTTATGAGCCAAAGATACGAGTATATTGCGTAAATATTCTCCAAATTCCAGCTGCCCAGCTCCCTCTCTCTCTCTCTCTCTCTCTTGCTTTCTCTCTTTTTCTCTGCTGAACTTGAGGGACAGTATGTGAAGTAATTTCTGGCAGCTGTTTGTAGCTTTTCTTTGTTAATTTTGGTTTTATTTTTTTTCTGTTGAAAATTTGACCTTGTGCTTAACCGAAAATTCAAATGAAATGAACGTGTCGCCCACTTTTTGTAGCTACTTTTGTAGCCCCAAGACGAGTTGAACCGAGTTAAGTTGTGTCCAGACATATTCTCACATTCCCGAGGCTGTTTTGTAAAATTGCGCATTAAGCTTAATTAAGAAATTCATTGGCGTGTCCTGAATGTGGAACTGATGTACTGCTGCTGCTAATGGCAAACATTTAAAGCTGGCCAACAGCAAATAAAACAAAAAAACAAAAAAAAAATAGAAAGGACAACCAACAACAAGTAAATAGTTTTTGCCAGTTTTGCAACAACAATTGCTGAAATGTAAATGCAAATGTAAATAGAATTGCGGCAGCTTTGGGGTATACTTGAGGCTACCTGGCCACTGGCTGCCCAATGGCACTCCGGACATGAGCGTCGCACACTTAACAAATTAAAATGCCGCAACTTTGGGGAGGCACAGTCAAGTGAGCGTTGCAATTGAAAACCGGGGACAGAATGAGCAAAAGAGAGAGAAAGAGAGAGGCAGCTGTGTGTGTGCGTATTATCCTTGTTGCGGCATTAGAAATTATAGAGTTGCATGTGGGCTCAGTTCGAGTAAACAAAAAGCCACGATGCAACATAATTTATGCAGGCGCAGCAGCTAAGCAGCGGTTGCAAAAGCAGCAGGATCAGCCACAGCAAAAGGGGGCGGGCGAGAGGCGATGGAGGACAGAACATGACCTTTGCCAACTCCCCGCACTGTGATAAACAAAAGCCAGCTGGCACACAGCCGTTGTCTGTGTGTGCAACGGCAGAAAGCAAAGCCAAAAGTTGTTGCCAGGCCACGGGGCGTATGAGCGCTAAATAAGTGCTTGAAACCTCCCTATCTGCGGCCGAAGCTGCACTGTAAAATTGCGCTCATTAAGCAAATTCAGGGCATCTGCGAGAGGGAATGGAAATGGGATCCAGTAGAAGCAGCATTTCTATGATTGCAATGAGTGCGCGACACTTGAAAAGTCAGCAATGAATCTGTGCAAATTGCAGTGGGGAGCGTTAAGCGGGGCATGGCAAATGGGAAATGGGTGAGAGGGCGACGTGTGACAATATTGATTTAAATGTCATAAACACCCAAAAGTAGCACACACACACACACACACATAGATGGAGACATAGATGGCAGAGAGTGCAAAAGAGAGACACGGCAAGTGGCACATCCGTAAGATACTTTGAATGTTTTTGAGATACACGAAGCGGAAGCAAAGTCAAGAAGGCAAAGAAAAACAAACAGGCCGGCACGTTACATATGTGTGTGTTCGGTGTATGTGTGTGTGTGTGTGTGTGTGGGGGAGCAACACTAATGTGTGTAATATGCCGCACACGTAGCCAACTATTAACTGAAATGGAGCGACACGCAAATGACAGCCTACATTTGTGGGCAAAACCGAACCAGAGACATGAGACACGAGACATGAGACATGAGACCTGAGACCTAGAGACCTCCAAACTCCGACTCTCGGCTTCTCAGACTCAACTGAGACGGATCGTAAATATCAGCAACAGTCGAGCGACAAAAAAAAAACAACAACAACAACAAAATAGAAAGAGGCAAAAAAAAAAGAGAACGACAACAACCACGTTGTCATTTGTAACAGATGCGGGACCCGGCCACAATTGACTACACACACACGCTCCGGAATAGGGAGGAAGTAGATCAGGGCGAAGGGGAGGGGGACAGTATGACAATGTGCTGCTTGCCGCTTGGCGTTTGGCTGGTTGACTGCTTGCTGCCTGGTAATTGGGCGCCAGGCGCAGATATACACTGATATATAAAAGGCCTGCTGGCACACTCGCTTTGTCATGCCGCATGCCCCCGTGTCGCATGCCCCAGCTAGCATCCCACTAAAGCACGCGCTGCGTCGCATTCCCTGCGTAATTGCGACCAAAGATAAGCGCTTTATTACCGATTCACTGACTTTTATCGCATTTTAATAACTCACGAAATGCGGCCACGAAATTTTTACGTCACGTTGAATTTCCGTTACGTTACGTGAAGTTACGTAGTTTTCAACACAGTTGCGTAGCGCGTCGCGTTGCGTCGTCGCTGTCGCTGTCGTTACGAACTGTTGTCGGCGCCAGACAATGCACAACTGAAGCTTCAAACTGAAACTGCGAAAGCGAACCGAACCCGACAACGTCTGCAGCTGCTTTAAAAGGCTGCTCGCTGACAACCGAACGCGCCAACTGACGAACGACTGTCGATGGCGCACACGAAGTGTGCTCAAGAGCCGAAGCATTGCAAGCCGAACGACTGCAGCTGTTCCCAGCGAATGGGGAGGTCACCCCACTGAGTGTGAGTGAGATGGGGGAACAATGTTGTTGTGTGTGTGTGTGTGCGTGGTTCTTAGCTCACTTGCTCACTTGCATTGTCAAATGCTAAAGAGGAAGAAAAAAGAACTACGACAACGATGAACAACGCGACGGCACACGCGGAAGTGCGTGCGGTGTTCGCTGCACAGTGATTCAAACTGTTGTCAGGCTTACAAAAGTGGTTCACAAGTGGTTCAGGCTCATAACTCTGCCATGTACTTCAGTTATTAAGCTACCAATTTAATACACAGCGAGAGCTCCCTTTACAGTCGAGTGTACGCCGAGTATACCGTATGTTACAACTACCTGACACACACACACACACACTCACACCTAAACTCCTGCACACACAATTCATAAACTGGTTAACGATGGATGAGCATGGAAAATGGCTGAACGAATTCCTTTCGAGGAAACTCTAGACTGGATTTGTGCGCTAATAGTTGAAGCTCAGGTAATTTGAGTAGCAACGAAAGCTACTAAGTAGGGGCTTTAATGAGCAATGCAAAAGTACTATTTGCCAGATTTAATACGCAACTGGCACAATGGAGGTAGACTTTAAAATTAAATGTAGTGAAAATACTAAGGATTAATATAGTAGGAGAAGAAGTTGAGTAATAAAAATAGAGTTGACGGTAATTTTTAGAGTTAGGAGTATAGAAGTTCAAGTTACCACACACATGTATAATACAACATTATGATGCAATTAGCAATAATAAAAATCGTAAATATTTGAGGGTAAAGAATGTTAAAATAGTACCAGAATAAAAACGAAATAAAAAAAGTTACACTAATGAAGAAGTCTGGTACTAAGATTACTATAAAAAGAGGTAGTATAAATTGTATAACTTGGATAGTTGATTATTTTAGAAGTAGTAGAACAACTGTAAATAAATATATTACTAGTTGTAGTCGTAAACATGGTTACTCCAAAAACAGCTGTTTATATTAGAATCACCTACTAAAAGTCAATACAATTAAATGAAATTGAACTGGCTGTAAGTAGTAACATGTAAGTAGTAAATAGTAATAACGCAGTAATAATAGAAGAAGATGCTTAAGATGGAAACAAACTATAAATGGAAATAAACAAGTGAAATAGATTTCCCTTGAACTAGTTCAATAAAAAGAAAACAAAAAAATTGTGAAAGTAATATTCAGTAGATCAACAATAGATCAACAAAAGATGAACCATGTAAATGTATGTTAAATGTTGCAAGAGATTACTGAAATAAATTGCAGTTAAAGCAGAGAACATATTGAATAATAAATATTCTAATATACTAATGGAGCTTTGGGTTGTAAAAAAAGAGATAAATGAAACTAGTAGCAGAATTCTTCAAAGAAAAACAAATGAAACTACGAGTATAACTCATATCAGAAAAAAACATAGTTTAGTAGTAAGAATAATAGAGAAAAAGCAGAGGCAGAACTTGCAGCGAAAGCAGAGATAGAAAAAAGAGGCGAGAACGCATTCGGTATGGCTAACCCTATTAAGAGAGATATATTCGTGGCTGATGCTCGCATTCTAATTGGGTTCCACTGTCCTCCGTTGCCTGGGATTGTCGCTCAGAGTTCAGTTGCGCAAATTAGCCGCCTGCTCGGCCGTTTGTCATTTTTGCAGCAGGCTGAAGGCAGCTGCTAAGCCCGCCAGTAGTTGCCTCTGCTTGCTGTCTCTGCTTTGCTCTCTATACATGTATAGATGTATGAGTGGGTGTGTTTGTGTGTGTGTCACTGCTTGGCATAAACTCCAATGCAAGTGGGACTATAGCGAGGCAGCCTTCTGCTGCCAGTTTGTTGCAGCAAATCATTGCCGACTTTTGTGCGCAAATATTTACGGCAAAGTCAAGCGACGACTGCTGAGTGGCAGCTGCTGTTGCCGTTGCTTCTGCTGTTGCTTCTGCTTCTACTGTCACTGCGTGGGTGTCCGGAGGACGTCTCAAGGCAAGCGGGAGTGTGTGGGAGAGAGAGGGGAGTGGCTCAAAGACAAAGGCATGCGTCTAACAGCAGCGACAACAACCTGTCACAACGACAGACGAAATACAACAACAGCAACAACAACAACAACACACACACAAAGTACACACAATGCGACATTAGCTCGTCGCCGGGGTCAGCTGAGACACACATACCAAGAAAGAGAGAGACAGGGAGATAGAGACACACTCATATGCCGCTCCGCCTCCTCCTCCGTTCACCCGCCGCGTCCTTTAAACAAAAGTCGAGCTTGTTAAGTAGCAGCAGCAACAACAGCGGCATTCACATTTTTTTTTGTGCTTCATGCTCGTATTTTGTTATTGTGCCTGCTGCTGTTGTTGTTGCTGCTGCTTTGGGGACTCACAGTCAATGCCATTGGGGTGCACGGGTGTGTGTGTGTTTGTATGTGTGTGTGTTCGTCTGGTGTACATATGTCTTTTTGCAAATTAATTTATAAACACAATTGACATTGAGCTAAAATGTAAATATGCCGTTGAGAATGGTTGCCATGCATTAAAATTTCAAGCTCTTCTCTCTCTTGTTGTGAGTGCCTGAGTCACATCTGCAACCCGGCAATTTGCATGTATGTGCGTGACCCCATATAACTGTAACTGTATAGCTTTTCATCTGAGCACATCTGTATGTATGTGTGTGTGTGGTTATGTTTGTCTTTTGCCATGCTTTGGCATTTATTTAGCCAAACAGCCAAGAGGGGAAACTCGGCACGCAACCTGACGTTGCACTTAAGGAAATAAGCCAGCCAAATGTTCTCTAGCTCTACACTATCTCTCCATCTCCCCAATCCCCTCTCACTCTCCCAGTTGAAATGTCAAATTTGTAGAAGCAACTGCAACACGCTGCGTATGCGTAACAAATGACAAACTCAGTTTGTTGACTCATTCGAAACTTTGCAAACGCAGGTGGACTCTCTCTCTCTCTGTCTGCCACTGAATGTTGCATGAGTTGCAATTAGAAAGCTGTCCAAAATTGTGCCATGATCTCCCCGACAACAAAGCATTGTGTTCACGCTATATGAATAGAGCAACGCTGCAACTTAATTGAACTAAAACTTATCAACTTGCAACCACAACAAATCTCATTATTTATCATACTCTTGTTTAGGGATAATATTTCTGTAATCATATGTGTGCTTAAAGCGACAACTTGCATTGCTTTAAGCGCCCGAAAGTGTGCTACAAAATATATATTTAGAAATCAATTTGCTAATCCCTAAAGCGCATTAAAGACGACAACGTTCGTTGCCATTAAAAATACTCCGCTAGAGAAAAAAAGGAATAGAAATAAACTGACTGCTAGCAAAACATAATCGTAAAATTTCACTGTAAGCCAGCCAAAGAATTTCGAGTGAGGGGAGTGAGAAACTTTGCTTACTTGCTAAACGGTTATTAACTTTCGTATGTGTTGCTGCCCCCCCCAAAAAAACCCGCACTCAACAGCAAGTTTGCCACTGCAACAACAACAATTACAACAACAGCGAGAAGAACAGTAGGAATGACAGGCAACTTTATTACTAAAATACAGTCATATAAATTCGTATGTTTACACCGTGGAACGTGACGCAAACGGCGCGGGGCAAGCTGAGTGTTGTTGTTGTTGTTGCTGCTGTTGTTGTGGTTGTTGTTTCGCTTGTTTTGGCAGCAACAATAGCGACAGCAACAGCAACACGACGAAGTAAAACAACCTGTCGTTGACTTTCAAACTGATTTGCAATTTTATAAAGAACTTGGCGAGGGGCAAAGTTGTGGTAGAAGGGGGAGGAGGCAGATAGAGGATTACCATGCAGAGGCATGCAGCCGAAACAAAGCCTTAACAACAGCACTGTTGTCTCTGTATGAGTGTATGTGTGTGTGTGTGTGTGTGTGTGTGTGTGTGTGTGTCTCTCTGTGTTGTGCCCCATCATCATCATCATCAGCCCAACTGCCGCCAACTGACTGAAGTTGTGTGTGAGTGTGTGTTGAGGCCTTGGCTTAGAGGTTTGGCATCCTCTCTTTATGTGTGTCCTGTGTTCTGTGTCCTGTCGTGTCGTATGTCCTGGCTGTGTCGCGTATTTTGACCTTTTTCGTTAAGCAAAAATTGTAAAACTCATTTACATAACAATTACGAATACGTTCGGCAGAACCTTTTTTGTTTGGCTTTGGCTTTGGCTTTCTGGCTAAGCTTCCTGCTTCACTCGACTGCTGCTCTCGACTCGACTCGACTCTTGTGGATGCCACATGTTGCGAGTACGTAACCCTTTTTTACTACTCTAGCTCTCGCAGTGTTAACGCCACCTGCAGAAGCTGTCGTCGTTGTCGTGGCATTTAGATTGCTTTTGCATTTAACTTTATGATATGAAACCTTTTTGCCTCGCCCCGCTGTCAGTTGCATTCCCCAGTTGTGCTATCTGCAACATTTGCGTTGCACAGACAACAGTTCTCTTTGTTTGCTGATGTGGTAGACCGATGGGTATTCTCTCTCTCTCTCTCTCTCTCTGTGTAACGTCTCTGTCCGACATGTCGGTGACAATAAAATATCAACAATGCAATGGCACTTACAATTTCATCCAAAGTGTTCGCCGGCTCCTTCATACCATGACGTTAGAGCTTCAGCCAATCTGCAAATGACAAAAAACCAGATGAAAAAAGTGAGTCAAATAAGCAAAAATAATGCAAACAAACAGTGATTAGATATATGGTTGTATGTGTGTGAGTGTTTGCTTGGTAAATATATTTAACAAACGCAACTCACAATTTAAATTTGTATTTTCATTTTGCCAACTCGCTTCTGTGCTTGTTATTATTATGTGCTGCCTGTGTGTCTGGCTTGTGGCTGCTAACAATGCAAAAGCTCACACACACACACACACAGATATACTCCCGCACACACACACACACACACACACACACTCTGTGGTCTAACAGCCTTATCAATTTCAAGCACTTGCCGCATTAAAAAAATATTCAACTTTTTTTGTGCACTTTTTGTTTTTTTTGTTGCTGTGCGTTGCGTGTGTTTGCTTTGAACCCATCTGCTGTCTCCCTATCTCTTTCTCTCGTGCTGTCTCACTCTTTATTTGACTTATTTAGTTTAACACAAAAGCACAAAAAAAAAGAGAGAAACACAGCTAAAAATTCCTTATTAAAATGTTTGCCGAGTCCTTCGCCATTTGCATTTCTAGACTAGACGTCAATACCCTGTTTTTAATGGCAGTGGGGTAGTATACACATCGTATTGTTCACTGACAACTGCAATAGCAAACTCTTTAGAGATACCTTAATTATGCAGTCAAAAATAAGTACAATTTTTCTTTCCTCCTTTTGTTTTTCTTTTATTTCTCATAATTAAAGTTCCAAAAACCTAATTTTCCAAAATATACTTACTTATCCCTCAATGTAGTAAATTTTAAATATACATAAGTCTTTTTCCTTTTTTGAGTACAGAGAGTGAAACCTCTAGATTAAAAAGAAGAAGTTCCAGAAATTAGGTTGAAGAAATTTTTAATCAAGAATTTTTTGCTTGCATTTTACGGTTAAAAGCATCTTATTTTATGAGAAAAATCTGGCTTCAAGAATTAAGATCAAGAATCTTGTATTTCAAGGTTTGGGAAATCCAGAATTTTTGTAGAATTCCGATATTGATTTAAGTAAAAACCAACTTAGTTAAATTTTGACATCATATAATCTTGATTCCAGCATTTGTTCATGATTTTGGCACTTTTTTCTTGCTCTGTAGTAGACTTAATTTTTTTTTTTTATATTTTGCTGAGCAAAATTTTGTTTTATTTAAACTTTTTACAGGGTAGTTTTTTGGCTATAATTTGACTATGTTTTTTTTTTCGTAAATTGATTGCCACATAAATTTCATGTAATCTAATAAAATTTGAATTGTCGTTGTCGTAAATGTGGCACACACACAAACCTACACACACACACACACACACTCATACACACACACTGATACATTGAGTAATATACATGACATAGAGAGAGAGAGTGAGACTTGTACAATTGCAAGTCCAGGTCCTTGTCATCAAGGACGCACTCGGAAACACTGAAGCGAGCAAGTCGATGGCAGAGGCATTGTGGCAGCATACGCCCCCCACACACACTCACACCCACGCCCACTGTTGCGGCCCACTTTTGCGGCACACTTGAGGCAGGCACTTGGAGATGCGACAACGCTTGAAATGCTGATGAAGTTTCAACTTTGAACGAGCGATAAGCTAATCAAATTAATTCAACTTAAAAACTTGGCAAAGCGAATTTGCAACAAATTAATGTTATTTCATGGCTTCTTAAACTTGACACCGCAAGCGCTCCATCTTCACTTTGCTTTCCCCCTCTTTCTCTGAGCTCCCCTGAGCTATCCCTATCAGTTCAAAGTAATTCATTTCTGATTGGAAGTTTCCTGTCAGCATTTTCCTCAACAACATTCGCTTTATTTTATTTTTTTTTACTTTTTTTGTTGCTTCACTTCAGCTTTTTCTACTTTCTATTTTATAAAGTGACTGAAAAGTTTTCTGCATGGCTAAAAGTGTGGCCAGCATGGGGTCCTAAGGGTTAACTGAGTATCTCTGTGTGTGTGTGTGCGAGAGTGTGTATCAGTGTGTGTGTGTGTGTGTGCATTTATGGATATATCTCTCGTATGTGAGAAGTGCTGCTTCTCTTGGTCTCTTAGATATTTGCCAAACAACTAAACAATAAAGTTGAAAATTCACTTGAGACTCTAAAGGAAATTGCTGGTTACTTTTGCTCCTTGTTGCTGCTGTTGCTTCTGCTGCTGCTGTTGCCCCAAGAGAGATTTTGATCAACAACAATAACAACAACGAGAACAACAACAAGCAGTTTGACAAAGTAAGTAAGTAGATCGATAGAGATTTCTGATACAGGAGAAGTCTATCACATTGTTTGGCATGCAAATTGTATCGAAACAGCGCCCGCACATTTTGTTTTGCTCCTTCGAGTCAAGTTTTGTTTGGGCACACTTTTAATGGCCCGAAAACAAGTTAATCAAGCCAATTGGCTTACATGTAATCCACCAAATTGCCTGCCTGCGACTGCCTGTGAGAAACTTTTGTTCTTCGCCGGTGCCAACGTGATGTATGCGCAATATTTGCTGGAAATCGTTTGGCACGTCGCAACTCAATGCAACGCAATTGCTGCTGCCACACACACAAAAAAACACAAAACACAAACGAAAAAAAGAATGCCAAACGTGTCAAATGCATGAAATCAAAAAATTCACACATGAAATTCTTCTTCAAACCCCACAACTACGAGACAAAAAAAAACCCCCAACCAAGGAAAAACGCCGAAAAATGGGAAATGAATATATAGTAAAAGAAAAAAGAAGCTAAACCGAAAAGTTAAACCAAGCGTTGTGCATGCAAATTTTGCGCAAATAATTCGCATAACGAAACTGTAAATACACTCGAAAATGGCAAATTGCAAATGCCGAAATTCGTTACCATCGAAACGAATTCATAACATGCAATATCCTTAAACAAAAGGAATGGCCATGGCATGCCATGAGGATGAGCATGAGGATGCTCTTCCTTTAAAAGCAAGTCTGAAATTCCAACCACAAATCGAACCACATTTATTGCTCGGTTTTTAGTTCAACACAACAACGAAACAAAATCTCTAACCACCACAAATGATTGTTGTTGTTATTATTTTTGTTGTTGCTAACCATTTGTTGGTTTTAGCATTATCTGAATTGGAACATTATACGCCAGTGCTTTACTATCGGTTTATTATTGCATTATTAAGCGGTTTTTCGTTTATTTTCACTCAAATAAAAGGCACTCTCAGTGGTGGGGGAAGGGGAGTCTGAGAGCGTCTGGGCTGGAGGAGGGGAAAAGCCAGGCAAATGCACATTCAGCATATCAAATTACAGTTTCCGTTCGAGAGCTGCACATAAATTAACCAAAAATCGCATTGAAATGCATTTTTAATGAGCATAAATGTTTAAAATCAAATATTTCAAATTGAATTTAGAAACAATTCAGCCAGCAGCCGCAATACAAAGTGCCAAAAGTCGACTGCGAAATACCCAAAGTAATTAATTATATTCTACTGATATTTAATTATGTGCCTTTTTTATTTGTTTACACCAAATAAAATTAATTTACTTGGCTTTTTAAAGTGCAAACCGTAAAATACCCCAATTACTTAATCTTGGGACTATAAATTACTATCTTTAGCCTCAACTTTAACTTTACTTATCTTATATTTAAAAGTCACAAAGAATTTTCTATAATCTTACTCACTTGATTGAATAATAGATTTTCTAAGCCATTCTTTCAATGAAAAAATAATAATAACAAATATAATTGTAAAAGCTAAGATATCTAATTTGGGTCATATATTAGTTAAATTTAACTATAAAAGTTATGTTATTTACTTTTCGTCAAAATGTGTGTAGAATTTCTATGTTTTGAATATTTCATTACAATTGAAAAATAAACTTCATAGAATTATTTAAGTTTCAATATATACAATATTCGTAAGTACTTTAATGCCATTTCAATATCTTGCAAATTTTCATTAAATTTGATTACAAATTTAATAGAATTCATTCAGTTACTTCAATACGGTAATCTTTTTCTTATGACAATTATATAATAATATATTTTTTACCCCCTAAAAACCATTGTAACACTTATTTTTGGAGCTTTTTTTCGCGTTATTTCTAAGCCCAAAAAGAATTTAGTCAATGCAGTTATACTAACTCAAAGAATATACTTGTATATTGCAGTCTTATGAGAATTTCGTAATAATTTAATAATATATTTAAGGAGTAAGACTATTGTAACCCTTGTTAACCCTAAGGTCAGAAAGAATAAAGGAATTCAGTTATAATATGTAAAGGATGATGATGATTTCCATTAATTTGATAATCACAGACATTAATATATTAATATAGAATTGACAACATTTATTATAATATGTGATATGGACAGATTCTTGAATTGCCTTCATATCTTGTCAGTTTCAATACTATTGAATAATAAATTTCATAGAATTAGAATAGTTTTGGTATCTATTATATATAATTAGCAGAGACTTTAATGTGTGATACAGTTGAATAAATTATTTAATTGTATCGCTTAAGTTCACAGTCATAGAATTTATTAAAAACATCATTCATCATTTGGGTTATGGATTTCATTTAAGGTAGCGATGTACCCCGATCGATGTATGCCCTATATTAAAGTGTGTTGTGCCAAGTATGGCAATGATATGTGCCTGCGGTTGTGTGAAGAGGTCTGCTGCATGGGAGGCGGGGGGCGGTAAGCGTAGGCGTGGCACGGTGGCAACCAACAAAATTGTGTGCATTTCGGTTGTTTGCATTTCAGCAAATGCCGTCGGCCTAAAATGCCTAACTGAATGAGTTTTGTGTGAGTGTATTTAATGCATGTGTGAGAGCATGTGTGTGTGTGTGTGTGTGTGTGTGTGTGTGTTGTGTGTAGGTGGTTGAGCACATGTCAAAAGCACAGCTGTAGAACAACGGCAACAAACACGAGCGTGAAAATAGCACCTGCAGGTGCAGCCGGTATCCAATAGACTAATTAAAATAGCTGTGGCATAACCCCAAGCCCCAAAACCAAGCCTCCCCAACCCGAACCCCAACCGAAGCTACCGACAAGTTGCGCTCAAAGTGCACTACAAACTACAAACTACAGAAGGAGAGAGAGAGGAGATAGGAGAGAGAGAGAGCAACAACAATTGTAGACATACAACATGCTGCTGTTTATATGTTAATGTAATGGATAACAATAGCACGTTCGGGGGCTTTGCTCTAGCAAATTATCAACAGCGTTGCATTTGCAGATACTTTTGTATCTGCATCTGCAAATGTGTATCTACAGACAGCAGAACAACAATTGGCATTGTTCTCAGCCCCAAAAAGCTGTCAGGTTGTGAGTTAATGAAGAGTTGTAGTAGGCAGACGTGGCACAGAGCGGCATGTGGCAAGTGGCAAGCTCAATTATTTGCGTGTTAAGCATGTGCGGTTAACACAACAAATTGCGAACTTGACAGTGGGGCCAACACAAACTATGTGATACAGATACAGATACAGATAGAGAGACTGAGACTGAGTGAAAGATACACACACACACACACAGAGCAAAAACGATACCGGCCACATAATTAGATTGGACGCGCTGTGGCAGGAAAAGCGATTTGTTTTGAAGCACTTGGAACAATGCCGTTCCTCGTCATCATCATCTGCACATTGTAATGTTCTGCGGCCTGTCATTAGGCCGGATTCCTGCCGAGTGCCACACAAATTATGGCGTCTGTCGTTTTGAATGAGTTGTTTCCGTCTGTCCACGCCAAGCGAAGCCAGAGGAAGCTCTGCTTGTGCTTGTGCTTCTTGTTTCTGTTCTCGTTCTCGTTCTCTCTCTCTTATTATTGGCGTAGAACTTTCTGGCCATAAATCAATACACGCTGACAGCTTTGTCAATGGTCGTATGAATGCACAAATGAGTGAACGACTCGAGCGAATGGCAAACGCAAACTCAAACCCAAACTCAAGCTCAAGAGTCTGTCGTTGAGCAGCAGAGAACAACACATCACGTATACGCCGCATTGCTCTGCAGCGCGACGCTTCAATTCGTTTCGCTTCGATTGCTTTTTAGAGGTCATCAATAAGTGGCCTCAGTCGCTTCCCCCTCTTCACTCTTCGCTCTCCCCCCGCTTCTTTGGCTCCCAATTCGTTAAATGCCTGGCATTAGCTTATGTTTCAGCGAGCTGTCAAAATGAAAAGCATTTTCCATGCTGCCACTTCTTGTTAGATTTCTGTTCTTTTCAAAAGAAAAAATTTACCAACAAAAAATTTCCTGGTTTGCCAATCTTCAATGTGTGCGTTGTTGTTGTGGGTGTGATTGTGTGTGAGCAGCAATTTGTACAAATTACTCAAGCTCCACATCGATTTACTTTATTAAAAAAAAAGAAAACCAAACGAAACGCAACAGAATAAAATATCTAAAGCTGCGCCTCTGCCCTTGGCCTTGGCCCTGTTCTTGGCCTATTGTCAAGCAGCTATCATTCAACATTTTCGCTTTTCGTAGGCAAAATTGGGCGCAAAAACATTTTCAATTTAATTAAAACAAAAAAAAATAAAACACAAAAAAAAAGTTAAAACAAAAAACATTTTTGTTGTTGTTTTGGCTTTTAGCTTTGGCTACAAAAGTCTGCTCCCGCTTCTCAGTCGCCCTTTTGTTTTGGGCTAAATTGTTAGCTTAGCCAAAAATGTTGGCTGTGTTCAAATAATAATGCAAATTGTTTTGCAAATGAAATTATATAATGAATTTTGTCGGTCAAAGTTTTTTGATGTCAAACAACTGACAGATGGGCATAGTTGGCAAGTAAGAGAGGGAGAGGGAGAGAAAGAGAGAGAAAAAGAGGGAGAGAAAAGCAGAGATAAGATAGGAAGATAGCAAGAAGAATCTGCATTTGCAGATAAACAAAATTAACGCGCTTATCAATTAAGATAAAAGCTCGAAAGCAGCAAAACTCTTTCTCTCTGAGTTAAGCGCTTTATCTGCTTTAGCTACTGCGATTACAATTACAATTACAAGTTCAACAAATGCAAGTTAATTATATTACTCAACCAATTGTTTTTATCTTCATTACACATTAAAGCAGTTAAAAGGCTAGGTCAAGGGTCTGCACAAAGTGATTATACAACTGTTGTGCACATTAAGGGCCAAAGAGTTAAGCGACGAGGTAATTTTCATCGTTGAATTGAACTTCAGCTTTAAATGCGGAATTTGAAGATGTGCCACAAAGGAAGTCACGGTCGTTTTGGCATCTTCAAAACATAGTTATAGTTGTTGAATTAAGTCAGCGGAAGGCAGTAAATTATGTGATAGGAAATCCCAGCCAATTTAATTTTAGCTCATGTAACAACCAGTAATAAAATATATTAATAAAGGCAACATTTGTTCAGCTTTAGCGCTGATAATCACTTTTCAAATAAACCTTACTTGGAAGCTAATTTAGAAAGTATTAATAGAAGAAAGAAGCATTCAAAATATCCTTCAGTATAATCACTGATTATTGCATTGCTGTGGTTTTAAAGTTCTTAGGAAAGTTTGACATAAATGTAAATTTATGTTTAACAAGTAAGAAAGTAAGAAAGCTGAAAAACCCGCATCTCATTTAGAACAAAAGAAAAAAAGTGCGGCATTATTCTTAAAATATACCATAAAAATACTAAAATATTACAATGGTTATGTTTGGTATATTTATAAAGTACTATGTTAAAATATAGCAAATAGTAAAAAATATACCAGATTAACAGCCAAAGCAACTGATACCCGTAGTACCGTAATATATATAATATACTTGGTATATTTATAAAGTACTACATTTCAAATATACCATAGAGTAGAAAATATACCAGATTGCCAGTCAAAGCAGTAGAAGTATTTTCCAATACAAAACTATTTCTTAACAATATAAATCAGCTTTCAGATGTAAAAAAAATCCCAGAAGCATTTTAGATGAGTTCCTCCGATTTATGTAGTGAATAGATCGGAGGAACTCATCTAAAATGCTACATCAACTCTTAATCCTGTTACAACTAACTTGCCTGAACTGATCATTGGCTTACTTAAGTTGGATTTACACCCGATATACGAGTGTCATAAAAAACAACGGTCATATTTTAGAGCAGCAGCAAAACTCTTTTCTTCGGAGCTCTTCAGCGCGTTTCTGGAATCCAAAATAAGTCCTACCACTTTAGCTCCTACTATAGTTACAATAAACTAGTCTCAACTCTTCCTTTGACTGCCTATGTTAAGCTAAGGCTGGGCGATAAATAACACTTTCACTTGCCTGCGACAACCCAGCAACCCAATGGGGGCAACCCTACTCAAGGCAATCTAGTAAATTATCATTTCCGTGGTTTCGTTGTCACAAACACGTCTAAACGTTACACTAAAAATAGTTGCCAAATGGCCAAAGATGTCTCCCACTCTCTTGCTCTCTTGCTATTGCTTTCGCGTGCTGCCACAACTCGTGCCCCCGCTTGTGGCAGTGGCAATGCGATACGGTTCCATTAGCAGGCAGTAAAATATGTAAATGCTGGCAAATAAATCGCAGTCGACATTTGACAAGCCAGACACATTATTCGAGCAGAAGCAAAAGTGTGCGACATCGCGTAATGCGAAAAGGTAACAACCAAATCCATCAGCAGACCACAAGACCTCGCTTTCCCCCCTCTCCTTATTCCCTTCCCTTCCCCGACCAAGCAACATTCCTCTAGAGCTGTGCTGGCAAATGATGAGTTGCGATTACACACATAAATACGCAATTCGCTTAAGTACGCAACTCTCGAGCGTTTCGATTTTCGCGGTCTCGGCCTCGTTGTTGATGCCCCCCCTTCCCCTAACGCACCTCCCTCCCTTGTTCCCCTTCCCTCCCTTCGATACACTCACTTACACATTTGCAATTCAATGTGGGTGCTCACGCACACATACTCGAAGAGACAGACAGACAGACAGAGGCAGCAACACAACAATGCCAACAATAATGCGAATTGATGAAGCGTGAAGGATTTCAGGCAATTGCCAGGAGAGGATTGTCGCTCCTCCCTCCCTCTCTTCCCTTCATCTACATCGTATCTCTCCACATGCAGACACACAGTCAGAGCTCTGAGAGCCCCATGGCCGACCAGGAAGAGCTTTTAGGCCGGAGATATATACTGAATACATGCGAATATACCGTATGTGGTGTAACCATAATCAATGCCTCTATCTGGCGTATATATTTACGGTTCAAATGCGATTTCCGGGCACCGGAGGATGGCGAAGCGTAATTTTAATTTTTAATTGCAATTAAATCTCCGTTGGCATTTATCGCGTTGCTAATAAAACGACCAAGATTAATCCGACACGCTTCACATGCGCTCGACTTTAATATACCGTGTGCATATATTTTTTTTTTGCTATCTGTTTGTTTGTTTATTTATGCACACGTAATATAATAATAATAGTTTTGCCATTGTTGTCGCTGTTGGTAATTAATTCGCTAAACTTGCAAACATAGTTTAGCGAATTCAATTTGCATTTTCTCGACTCTGAATATATCACGTGAAAATATTTTTCAATAGGTATAATTTCGTTATATTTTTGAAATGCTTGTTTATTTGCACCAATTGCTCAATTGTTAATAACTGCATTTATTATTGCACTGCGACTGTGCATAGAAAAACTTCAATGAGAAAAAAAAGTTAAAAACTTTAAATCTCAATAGAACACATTTTAAGCTGTTGCAAAAAAATATGCTTTGAATGGGAAATTTGTCCATCTATATTTCATGGCTTAAATGGCCTTTAACGATATTATATTTTCATAGGACTTAAAATTTGCATTTCAATTTGCAGTTCATAAAAAATCGATTCGAAATCAAAGGCTGTTAATCATTTTGCATTTGTTTTTAGTTGTTAGTGCTGCCACCCACAATGCTAGGGCTGTCCACTTGCTACTGGGTGTGACACACTTACAATTGCAATTTCAATAGAGGCAAGGGAAAGAAAATAAATAGAAGATTATAAAAATAAAAGAGATGCAAATTTGGATGGAGGGGATGCAAACTAAAATTGCGTTGTCAGGGCAAATAAATTCGCCATACACTAGAATATTTTACACACGCAACACACACACACACATACATACAAATATATGTATGCACATGAGCTTAGAGGGGGGCGTGGCAGTAAGCCAACTCTTTTGTCGCTGGATAATTTAACAATACCAAACTTTGATACTCAATGCAAAAACGAAATGAAAGTAAAATACAATAAAAACACAAAACTTGTAAACAGATGAGCTGGAAATTTGCATGTTTTGAGTGTCCCAAGAGTGTCGAAGAGGAAGTAGAGCAGCGGGGCAGCGGGGAGTGTGCGAAATAAACATATTTCGCTCCCTTTTCAAGCAGTTGGCAGGCATAAATATCTGCAAAGCGCATTTAAGCCGCGTCACACAATAAAAATAAATAAAAAGCAAGAACTGGGCCAACAAAATGTGCGGCTCGTTTTCCACTTTTTCAGTTTTCTGGTTTTTCGTTTCGTTTCGTTTCGTTTTTTTGGGAAAATGTTAAACACAAAGGAAACTTAAACAAGGTGTGGGCGGGGCAGAAGGGAGGCGTAGTCAGAGAGACATAATAATAATAAATATTCAGTTCAGTTTGAGATTCAGTTTTAGCTCGTGTGCAGGGCATGAATGAAACTGCGATGTGAATGAAAATGAATATGAATACCCAACACCCACACTCACATTCACTCACACACCCACTCACACTGCATTTCCCTTTCTTCCCAGTTTTGAGAGTGTATTAGTGAGTGTGTGTGTGTGTGTGTGTGTGGGTGCCCGCAAGTAAGTAAACCAAATCCGAATGAACAGGGATTTGCATTCATAAAATATATCGCAGGCAGAGCAGCCGCTAGCTACCCTTCTCCCCCTCTTCCACCCCCCTCTTTTGTGGCCCACATCCTGCAGGTATCGCTAGCAAGAAATGGAGGCCAACGTTATGTGTGTGTGTGTGTATGTGTGTGTTTTGTGAATTATGCAAATCGCTAGCATGAAAAACAAATATTAAACTTTTCATAAAAGATTCAAAAATTAAATAAAATTTCACAAAAGACATAAAAACCAAACGGTTACTCCCATGGTGTGTGTGTGTGTGTGACACACACACCGACAACAACAAAGAAGAGGAAAGAAAAAAATCCTGTTTGCCAGATTGTGTCCTTCGGAATGACACAAACAAACCGCATATAATATTTATATAGTATGTGGAAGGCCTCTCGCATAATGATTGTACTTACATATGTAAGTACATCTGTTCTGTTCTGTTTGGTTTGGTTTGGTTCTCCTCCTAACTAACCAAACTCCTGCCCACATTCCACCGAGTTGGCAGCCCCACTTGAAAAATAAGCAAAATAAATAAACACGAAAAAAAAATAGACGGCGTTTTTTTTCGTATTTTGCACGCGGACAATTGAAACTTGAGCGAAATGGGGGAAAGGAAGGGGGAGAGGCGGCAAAGGGTGTGGCTGGGAGTTGGCAACTGGGCGCGGCTCCATATGCCACACGTCGGGGCGCAACTAGTCGCATGAGTTGCCGCGGTCTCAACTCAACTAGGCCCAGAGCATGAAACGAGCTGCGAGCTCTGAACTCAAAGCCTGACGCGTTAAATAAAATCTCGCACGCTTCGTTTAAACATTGAAAAAGGCGAATTGGCCACGCCGGCAAACTGGCGCCAGTTCTCCCTTCCCCCACTCCCCTTCTCCTCTCCCCATTCTCCCCTCGCTCACTTTCTTTCGCTGGTGTCGCCGCATTGCAAAAACAAATTAAAAAGGACTGCCAACTCTTGTTGAGCCGTGATTTTGCAGTTGGGGCAAAACTTTCATATAGAGGCGTAGCGTTGTACGTGCCACGCCTTGTTTTGAGGTTGACTTTTAGTTTCCGTTTTCATTTTTTTTTTGCGCCGCAAAAAGTTAGCTTGCCCTCTGTTTGCCGTTAGTTGTTGTCATTAGAATTCACAGCATGTGGCATTACATTTTGGGGGTCTTCTTTCCCATCCCATTCCCGTTCCTCTGTTGTTTTGTCTCTGAGCCAATTTTCAATTGAGTCTGTCCCTGAAATTTGCAAAATATGGCAACGCTATCATTGCACACCCCAAAAAAATGGCTAACGGAATGCGAGCTGGAATCGAAACTGGAATAATGGAAGTGAACAGCTCACATGTATTCATTTCATTCACACCTTTTTATGCAGTCTCTTCAATTAGCAGCTTTTTAGCTCGTTGCCCAGTTTAGTTGTTGTTGTGGTCACCCCAAAAGCGAAAACAACACGAATTCACACGCAGAGAAATTTGAATGTATGTAGATCGAGGAAATGGATAACGACAATAAAAGCACACCGGATATTTGCGCTAGCATCGTTCACTCTCTCATTCGCTCCCCCTCTCTCTCTCTCTCTCTATTACGCCCTCCAAAAAAGAAGAAGAAATTGTGCGGGGAGTTCATTAAACCGTACTTCAAACTTCATTTGTGACGTCAGAAACGATAAATAATTCTCACGGCATGCCACAGATGGCGTTGTGTGGCATGAAGCCAAACCAAACGGAGCGTGATGAATGTTTTTGGGAAACAAAAGTGTTACTGACCTCACATTACATGTAAAAAACGTGCAGGTTCATCAACGTAATTTTTTTCTCGTTTTTTCGGGTGTACAAAAACATAATAAAACCCATAAAACAGAGAAAGAAAGAAAAAAATGCGAGCAACTGAACTGAACGTAAATGCAGCACACATGCGACAGGAGGAAGGGGAAACAAAAAACTTCCAATCGAGTTGAGCTTAAAGTTCGCCGTTGCGTCGGCGTCGCTTCACTTTTCGCACTTTTCGTTTTCGTTGCGACGCCAACTGCGCTGCCCGCGCGTTGGAATTTCTAAAAACACAAAAACCAAATAAAACAACAACCACAACGAGAAGCTGACTATGTTCGTTTGCTCTCTGCTCTCATGACATTCCTCCTGTTGCCAGAGCAACAACAACAGCGACGTCGGAGTCAGCGTCGACGCTGTAATTGGAATGTAGCGTCGCATAGGCGCAGCCGCAGCCGCCGCACGACTTGTAAAAACCAACAACAACAACAACAAAAACTGGCCATGTTGCTTTTTAAAGCTCTTTAGCTGCTACTGAGGCTGCGACTGCTGCTCAAAGCGTGGCTTCGAACATGTTTTTCGAGCGTGCGTCTGTATGAGTGTGTATTGTGTTTGTGTTTGTTCGTGTGGGTTTTGGGGATGCTTTTGTGGATTGTGGATACCAAACCGGAATGTGGCTCATTCAGTGAAAAGACGATGACGATGACGACGAAAGCGGAGCCAACAGCAGCAGCAGCCTCTCAGTTGCTATTGTTGTTGTTGTTGTCGTAACTTGAAGCCACTGGCCGGCAATCTATGCAGCGGCAGCGCAGTCGCCGCGCAGTCAGCAGTGGAATTGTTGTTGTTGTTGTTGTTTGCTTTGCTTGTTTTTCTGGTTTGGCATTCGCGCTCAATTGCGCCAGATTTGCGTTTTTTTTTTCTGCTGATGTTGTTGTTACTGCTGCTGCTGCTGTTATTATAGTAGTTGTTGTTGTTGTTGCTGTGGCTGATCGTAGCGACTGCGCCACGCTTCATTTCTTGCGCTGTTTTGGGCATGAGGCTGGATGGGGCTTGGCTTCCAATTCCATTTCCAAGCTTCCAAAGCCGCAGTCCAAAAATATTTCGTCGTACAGTTGCAGCTCCAATTGGCGACATCATCATTGTTGTTCTTGCTCTTGTTCTCGTTGTTGTTGTTGATGTTGTTGTTGTTAGTGCTGCCCACTTGAGCCAAGAAAATTCACACACAACGACGATGATGGCGTGCGGAAAACAGAATCACGTTTATACCGTTTTGTAAACTGATTTTTCTATGCTTCGCTTGCTGCCCGAGTCTCTGCCGCTGTTGTTGTCTCTGCTTCTGCCTCGACTACTTCTACTTCTACTTATGCCTCTTCTTCTTCTGCTTGTTCGTTCGCCTTGTTTTTCAAGTGCAATTTTATTGTTGTTGCGGGGCATTTCTTTCAAACTCACACGTACATACACACACACATAGACTTGGCCACGCTCATTAAATATTTTCGCTGTCGAATTTTTTCTGCTTGCGTGTCTGTGTGACTGTGTGTGTGTGTGAGCAGCGCTGCTTTCAAGTTCGACGCTCATATTTTGCTTACCTTGTCTGCACCTTGCGCTGCTGTGGATTCCGTTGTTGTTGCTAAAGTTGTTGTTGCTGCTTCTTCTGCTGTTTTCGTTGCACTTTAGTAACTCGTATTCACTTTTGCTTTATCACGCAGCTATGTATTTATTTATTTTGCATTCTTTCGCTGAACTCTCTCATTAAATTCACATTGCTGCTGCGCTGCTTCTTTTTGCTTTTTAATTAATTGAATACACAAACACAAACACAACGCACAAGCAAAAACTCTTCAGCAGAGACACTCACACTCACGTTCACATTTACATTCACACTCACGCGCACTCACACATACAAGCGCGAACCGTTTGTCAGTTCCTTTCTGGCTGGGAAAACACGTCCGCTGACAGGTAAATCCGCTGAACAACTGACGCTCTGTTGCGTTGGGCGCTCAGCTTTGGGCTCCGCTCAATCTCTCGCTCTCTCGCGACTTCAACTCCAGCTTTGTGTGCTAGCGTCGTCCCGCTCTGTTGCGCTGAGTGTTAGAACACGCGTCTCGCTCGCACCTGCGGACTTGTCGACGCAACCGCGATCGGCAAAAGTTCGTTACAACAACAAGACATTTGAATTTTACCTGTGACGCCTGCGTCGCACTGCTTGGCCAGAATGAGAGAGCCGCCTCTCTCCCGCTATCTGCGCTCTGCTCTCTCACTGTTCGCTCTCTTGCCCCGCTGTGCGCGTGTTTACCTGTCGTTATCTAGCTGCGACGGTCTGAGTTCGAAATTAGCTGAGTGCTCTCTGCACAAACACAAACTCACAGACGGACAACTCTATGTGTATGTGTGTGAGTGGGTGTGTGTTTGCTTTTATGCATGTGTTAAACATACCCACAACACAGAGTTGTAGCCATGCCAACGAACAACATCGTTGGCACGTTACGTTTTAATGATGTTATAAAAGCATAACAACATGCGTTGTGTTTATATTCAAGATATACACTTTATACTCGTGTACAGTATATACAGTCTGTTAATCTGCAGCGCATTAAAGTTTTTGCCCAGCAACCTAATTGTAATTAAATGTTTGCTTTTATTATAAACTCTTCATTTCATGCAATTCAAAACATTAACGGCAGTCTGGCATTGTCACCAGGTGGCGCCAGCTCGCTTCGTTAGTCCAGTTGCAAACCATTCACAGTTTGCTTGCAACTGTGAAGTTTGATGCGTATTGTTGCCTTGCTGGCTACAGTTGGAGAGTAACTGCTGGAGCTCTCTCAATGGTCGACAGTAAAAAAGTGAAATTAATTCGATTGCATTAAAATAGAACAACATAAAATTCAAATAATTTGCGTAACGCCGTCTGTGGGGGAAGCTGTATGTCGTAAAAAGTGTGGCTTGAAAACCGCAAAAACCGTTAACCGTTGAGCTAAGCAGTGGCTTTTAAGCTCTTGCTCTCTGACGAAAAAGGTGCATAAATCTGTCGAATTATACACGCACACACGCACACACACACACACACACACACTCGTACAATGTTAGAGCCCATACATTAACCACAAAATAAACGAAAGGCAGCGAAATTCGACTGCGAATACGTCATAAAAACGATTTAACAACCGCAACTGAATGGCAATTGCCTCCCTTTCCTCTTCGCTCTTCTCTATAACCACTCCAAACACATTCTCTTCGCTACTCCACCCTGTTGTTGTTGCCCCCAGCACACCCTGGATCCTCGCCACAACGCAAAACGTAAACGGAAATGAAGCCGACGAGGCGCGAGGCGTAAAAAAAAGGAAAGCGAAGAGTGTGAGAAAGGAATCGAGAGAAAAGCTTTGATAGCACTGCGTGCTGCCCCCTTCCCCCTCTCCTTACCACAACACTAACGTTTGCCGGCAGCGTTTTTATGGTCCATCAGCAGGCGCCTAATGCCGGCAATTAAAATAAACGGCAGCAAAGATGCCGCAGTCGACGCCGCTGCCAACAGCCTAGAGAACCTCGGGGCTTTCCTCACTCTCCCCCGCTCACTCCCACTCCCATGATCCATAGCCAAATCCAATTCCCAGCTCCACTCGACGAGCGACAACTCTTGAGCTTGAGCGGCAGCTGCTCGACGGCTATAACAAATGTGCGTTTAATGAAATTTTTATTCAATCAGCGCAGCGGCTTTTATGGCGACTATCTAAATTCAACGCATAGACAGCATGGCAGCTTGGCAGCTTACCCGAGTGAGAGAAAGAGTGTGAGTGTGAACGACACAGACAGAGTGATCAACTGAGTAAGTGAGAGTGAGAGTAAGAGAGAGCAGGCGAGCACGACAACCTGTTGATAGGCACTTTACTTATGATGTATGATGACGTATGATGTGTGGAAGTTAAGCCTCAGGGCAATAACACTTGAAAAGGGTAAGAGAAGGACAGACACAATAAGAGAGTGTAGGTGTATAGTATGTGTGGCTTTGCATGCGTGCATGTGTGTGTAGGGTTGAGCTTTGAGTGACAGTTGAAAGCTTGAAATCGCATGCGACAATGAATTGCCGAGTATTTCCCATAATAAATGCATAAGTCATTAGCCCAACAAGCAGTGCAAGCAGTGCAGACGTGGAATGCAGGATGCTAGATTATTTAGAAGAAACTCTTTTCTCTAATCTATTATAAAGACTTAAATAACTTTCGTGTTTCTTAGCTAATAAAGCTGAAATTTTCAGGATTAAAAGATTTTAAATTATTAAAAGGTTACGCTTTAAATTACTTAACTCTAATAGATATATATTGGCTTTTTCAGCATAGTATTTTAGCAGTTGATACAACTGTGAATAACTTTAATGTTGCTTGGCTAATTTTGCTCAAATTTTTGAAGTTGGTAAGCTTAGAAATTATTATGAAGGATTAAACTTTATTAACTTCCGTTTCTCTTAGAAAATCTTTCTGAAATTTTGCAGACAAAACACTTTATAAAGATATTTTCATTACAAACACAACTTTAAATATTAAATAGAAATAATTTCCGTTTTGGTAAATGAAACTCCAGTTTAAATAAATTGCTATGATACGTTTGATGAGACCCTTTTTTTAGGTTAGAGCCGAATGGTTGGAGATTGACCGATTATAGAGAGAATTCATGATGTGACAGAGACAGATTTATTTCCTGTTTCTCCGTGTTAGTGGATAATTTATTTAATTTTCGTCATTATGCATACATTTTGCAATTCGCCTTGCGGCTGCAATTAAGCGCTGTGGTCTACACAAAACGAGTACAAACAAAGTTTTGAGAGCGAGATGCCTCGCATTGTTAGGGAAAAGTTGAGTTGAGTTGGAAAATGGAAAATCAAGGAAAAGCCACAGAAAACAGACGCGAAGCAGTCGAGTTGTGTCTCGATGTCTTTGCCACATTTTGCAGACTGAAATTCGTTTCTCATTAAAGTTGGCGGTTGGCCGCAAACTCCGAGTTGCCTTTCAATTAATTTGCCATGAAAGGGGGGAAGCTCAAGAGGGGAGGGGAGACTGTGTATATACCAACAGGTGCGTATTACATTTGCATAGATTACACGAGATTTGGATTTTTGGCAGATTGTCTGGCTGCGCTCGAAGCAATGGCAAAAGCAAAGGCAAAGCAAAGCAAAAGCAAAAGTTGCAAAAGTCGCTTAATTAAAAAGTTTATAAAATTTACATAAATTTAATTTGCGCAAATGAATTTGCTGGAAATTGAAAGGCGTCAACACCTTGAGTATTCGAGAGATGTGTGAGAGAGAGAGAGAGAGGGAGAGAGGAAGTAAGAGAGAGACAGAGCGAAGCCAACAATTAAGCTGGTTTATTGCTACTCCACAATAACAACAACAACAACAAAAAAAAGGTCAAGCAAACACTTTGCAAATGGCCACATCCTTTATTGCCCCATAGAGTATACTCTCTGCTTACCCCTCCTCACTTATTTACCCCCTCCTCCCGCCCACAACTTTCTCCCCTCTCGCCACTTCAGCGAAATTTGCAGCTGCCCCGCTTTTGTATCTGCCAAATATTGATCGCATTTTCATGCCAATGGGAAAACGGAAATAGCCAAAGAGGAAACCAACTGAAAACTGAATCCATAAACAAAAAACACAAACAAAGAGAGGACAGAGACAAAAAGAGAGAGTGAGAGAGAGAGACAAGTGGAGACAGGGCATCGTGTCTGCCATGTGGGTCAAGTAAATCAATTGACAGCTTTTCGAATTTTTCGAATAACCCCCAACAACAACAACAACAACAAAGGCCAAAAGGGTCTCCGCTTCTGCTTCTGCTTTGTCTGTCTGGCTTTTGCACACAACCACAACAACAACCACAACAACAACAACAACAACAACAAGAGCAAAAAAAAACCGCCACCTGGCTGGCCTATAAATAAATCATTGCCCGCGATAATATGCCACACACAACAGCAACTCAAATGGACTGAGATATAACCAATGAGAATTCATCTATTTGTGAGCGTGATCGACTGCAAAGTACTTTGAAAATTAATACATTGAAATAGCAGAATAGTTTTTACATTTAAGATTTGTTCTTAAATTCAGTTCAATTCAAAAATAAAATAGAAATTAATGTTACACTTGGCATGCACAAATATTAAGTTCATGTTTTAATTATTAGAATTAAATTAAAAAAAAATATTTCGTTAAACTGACAAAATATTTAAAATAATATATAAAATTAAAGAAAAAATTAAGTATTTCCTTAAGCACATAAAAAATGTATTTAATATATTGTATTTATAACAGCCAAATATTTATCATATTCTTCACTTAATTTATAATTGATTTATCTGATTATGACTAAAACGTAGTAATCTGAAATTTAATCTTTCCAATATCAGTCTTACGCCCATATGAGGTGATCAACTTAAAAATATTTTACAAATCATGCATAGCTTCCAATTTTGTTTTAAATGTTTGCTTTGCATCAAATCACTGCAGTAAATAAAATTTTATGCAAGTGCACGACTGTGAAATACCCGATACCCATTCTTAAAATATAGCAAAATAATATACCGCAAAAATACTAATAAATATGTCAAATGGTATATTTGGTATATCAATATATCTACGTTCAAAATATACTATAGAGTGCAAAATATACCAGCGGCTAGATGAAAGTGTGAGTGTGCTCGACTGTGAGATAAGTGCTACACATTTTGAATGAGAGAAAAACAGTGCGGTATTATTCTTATACCATACCGTAATAATACTAAAATATACCGAAGGTAGTATTTGGTTTATTGTCATAATACTAAATTCAAAATTTAGCATAGAGTACAAAAGTGTTTTTTGAATAACATTCATTTTCATGAATCATAAATCTCTATATAAAATTAGTCAGTCTCGATGGAAGACTATTCTAAGTTCATATTTTGGTTTCAGTATTTTTTTTAATACATCGATGTATATATCTTTTGTAGATACACATTAAAATTTAATTGCACACAATTACGAACAATAAATTTGCATAGTGTGCATTATATGGATTGTAAATGAGCTTACTTCATAAGTTTATAAATTATTTTGCATATTGATCTTTCCATTATCAGCTTTCTTTCTGCCTACTCGTTACGTACATCACCAATGACCTATCACACTTTATTCATGATTTTGGGGTGTCGAGTTAAGCAAACACTTTGATAAGATATGCGTCAGGCATTCTCACACGTGGCCAGCTCAATGGCAGCCTGTCTCCGTGTTCCTGCGGGAGTCAAGAGGAGAGCGATGTTGGAGGGGTAGAGGGGAAGACGACCTTATGACAGCGTTTGACTTATTGTCAAGAGCTGAGTTGGCCAGGTCTATGTTATGTTATGTTATGGCAACGCGATGTGTTGTGTTGTGTTGTGTTGTGGGGCGAAGTTGAATGGAAACTCGCGTTGTTTAGATGCCACACACTCCATCATAATAGAATTTGACATATTGTTGCATGCTCCGCAAGCGCAGCACGTGCCACAAACGTTTGCAGTGATTAATCACAACTTGACAACGTTGTTTGTTGTTGTTTTCAATTGTTGTTGCGACTGCATTTGGCAAATAAGTTTGTTGTTAGCCATTTAAATGACAATTTGTTTGCCAAGCAAAGCCCCGACAAAACTTTCAACTACAATTTGAGACAAGTTTTGCCCCTCAAAAGTGGAATGAACACATTTTGTATTTATGGGCTGCCTTGGCTAATGAAACGAGCACAATTTATGGGATTATGGGCGGCATTTAAAATAGTTTAAGAACTCGGCCAAAAACTATTTAAGCTAAACTGCTCAAAATTGAGCGAAGTTTCGTTGGCCAACAAAAGTTGTAACTCGCTAGCTGCATTAACAGGGTGATTCAGGCATCTTAAATTTGCATGCATGATCTCGGTCAGCGATAACGTGGCGTATGAATAATATTTTGTTGGACCAAACAACATGCAATGGTACAAAGTACAAGCTTAATGACACATTTATGAGACAGAAAGAGAGAGAGAGAGAGTGTGGGCGATATCATTAATAGATATTAATAATAAAAAAAAAAGGGAGAGTGAGACAGCAATATGTGTGGTGAAATGAGCAATGGTTAATCCCAGCGACTAATAAAATGTCAAAAAGAATGCGAACATATGTACTGAGTATATAAATAAATAAATATATTATGCCACAGGCTTGTCAGCATTTTGGCTCATAAAAGAGGCCAAAACGCGACACACACACAAAACAACACACACACATACGCTGCTACACAATAAGAAAAGACAAATGCCGCAGCAGCTGTAAAAGTTGCAGTCAAATGTGGACAAAAGGCAACCACAACAATAAAAACAACAACAAAATAAAAAAAACAAAACGAGCTTTTGCAGCTTTTAATAATGACGTGACGTGCACAACTTGCATGCAGTGCCGAAAGCTTAACTGTGTCGTCATCGTCGCCATAGCATAGGTTCGATAGCGAGCATAACCGCTTCAAACATGTTGCGTGTGCGACGCGCGCCAAACGCGCTTCGAACGGCGTCGTTGACTTCGTCGAGTCAAACACTCAACGGCGCTCGAACGAAACGGACGCGAACGCGGAATTTGGAACGTTGCTCAGAACGTTATTGCGCCAAAGCGAATTTCGAAAACAACATTTTTTGGAAAATTGTATTTCACAACAAACAAACAAAATCTAGTATACATTTAAAATACTTGAAGCGTGCAACGTTTGTTTTATTTTTATAGAGTATTTATTTGGTATTTATTGTATTCGGTTTGCAATTCGCGTGGAATTTCGCGGTGTTTTGAAAAACGCTAAAAATAGCGACAAAAAAAAGTGGCTAAAAGTGCATATATTAATATATATCAAAATACAAGCGAAGTGTATTAGTGCATTAGTGTGTGTGTTAATACAAATTATCGACCAAATACATAAGGCCGCACATTTGTGTCGCCTCCTTTTCATCCGCCCGCTGCGACATTAACTTCATTTTGTTGTTGTTGTTGTTGTTGTCCTGTTTTGTTGCTGCTTCCCCAACGGCTGTTGTGCTGTTTTTTTTTCTTTTGAGTTGTGCTTTTGTTTTATTTCCTATGGATATTGACCAACGCTGTTCATTAACCGAGCTCAACCAGAGGAGCAGCAGCAGCAGAAGCAAAAGCCGCCAACAGCTGCCGGTCTAAGCGGGACAAAAAAAACGAGGCCAGGTGAGTTTTTTCCATTCTCCATTAATGAAATCTCCATTTTCGAGAAAGAAAAGTATGTCTCCATAATTATTATTGTTATTGTTATTATTGTTCCATGCCTTATTTTGTTCTTGTAGTTTTTTGTATTTGGCTTGTTGACATTGTTAATGCGATTTTTCTGGGGTCGCGCATTGTGTCGCCCCTAATTTTTTTTTTCTTTTGGTTGTTGTTTGATTTGTTTGCCTTTCAACGCTTTCCTTTCCTTATCCATTTTTCCGCCCAAATTCATTTGCTGATTTGGGATAATCAGGCAGGCGAAACGCGCTTGACTCGTAAAAAAGGCAAGACCAAAAAAAAAAAAAAAAAAAAAACATACATAGAAGCGATAAGCGAAAGAAAACAAAAACGACAAAAAATCGCTCATACGCCGTGTTGACGGCGACCATTGGGAACTTTTGAGTATCCCAGCTTTGTGCGCAACATTAAATATTCCAGGACATTGGCAGCCCCGAAAGTTTATTGCACTGTGTGTCGAATGGCCCCCGTTCCCCTTTCCTCCCCTTCACTCCTTAGCAGGCTCAACTCAAAGGCGAAGCAAATGCCAAGTAAATAAATACATTTCGCAATGATTATTTCAGCTGTAAAGCGTTTCACATTCCTTCGGGTGCCATAAACCACTTGACAGCAAAGCAACTGCCTAAATTGCAATCAATTTTAATACATTTTTCTCTCCAAAGCCAAAAGTCACACGCTGCGTGAAACAAGAACAGAAGCCAAGACCAAAAAAAAGCTACGCGGCCGGAAGGAATTTAAGGATAATTCCTTCAGGGCATTCGCATTCGACAGTGCCTTGGCTTTGTTTTATTTGCTCTCCTTTTTTTTTTAATACTTTTTGAAGCATGGCATTAACATTTACATGCAATAAATACTGTTGCCTAACATCCATATCAAATTGTAGTTACGAAAATATGTTTGAAATTGGTTTTCCAACTCGTCAACAAGTTGTTTTCTTAGTGTTATTTATCAACCGATCTGCATATATATGTTTTCTATATACATTATTGAATTTAGTTCTAGTTCTAGAGTTTACAGCAAACAATCTGTCAGGCTGTCAACCTCTAGACAAGTGTTTTAATGCTCTAGTGTTAAATTCGAATTTCGAATCGCAATTTGTTTGTGGAAAAACCACTCAGAAATATCAAAAACATATTTCTGCTCGTATTTATCATGTTTGGGGCTAATGCCCCAATTCTCAAAATTTCCATCAAAACAAGATATTTATTAATGGTTTTGTTTTTTTGTGCGTGTGTTTTTTTTTTTTTTAATATTCAACATGAAATTAATAAAAACACATTGAGGTATTTAAGTTTGGTGGCAAGAAACTTTTAAATTAAAAGCACACTTTGGAATCAAATTTATATCTTTAATCATTAATTTCTAATGTTAATTTCTTAAGTAACCGAAATGGTAACAGCTGTTATATTTTGTATAGAGACAACTGTTAACTTATTGCTAATTGCAAATTAACAGAATGCTGTTAAAAGATGCACAGATAATCAGTCTACAAATTATTACAAATTTGCAATTCTTTATAGTTTACTGAAGTTTATCTATAAAGTAACAAATTAAGTAACACCTGTTAAATTGCTGTTAAGCTTAATATGCAGATAACTGTTAAATTATGCAAAGCTGCTGCTAATGGAACTGTTGTTAAAAGAGCCTTCAAAACCTTGTTGCATGCATTTTTATTATTTAAAAAGTTTGCAATGTTAATCCCTGAAGTGAAGAAAATTATAGGAGTTGTTAACTTGTTGTTAAATTTGAAGCTGCAGATTAACAAACTTATTTTAAAGCAAGGTTGATGAAAATACATAAATATTTAAGAAATACATTTAATCAACAATTTCTGATAGTGAATAACCAATTCCTTCGTTTCCAATAAAAAGCTGCATTTATTAATAAATTTGCAATGTTATTACATGAAATAGAAATAATGCAAGCAGCTGTGAAGTTCGTGTTAAATTTTATAAGCAGACCCCTGTTAAATTCTGTAAAGTTGCAGCTTAACAGACTGTTATTAAATCAGCCAATACACATATTTTGTAGACGTTGTTAAAAGGTTATACGACAGGATATTAAAATGTAAATTCATTCAGCAACTTCTAACGTTAATGCAAATAGCTGTTAAATGGCTGTTAAATTTAACATGCAGGCAACTTAACAGACAGCTGTTAAATAAGCGTAAACACAACTCTTTCGGCACTTTGATCAGTGGGGAAGCAATTAAAATTGTGCATTTATGCAAGTTGCGCCGCTGATTGAATTGTGTCTGAGGCATGCCACATGCCGCAAGTGTGTTGTGGCAACAAAATCCGCTGGGAAAGTGGCCGCAGGCCTAATCAAAGCCAGTCAATCAAGCACTCCGATTTCAGCACGTTGACAACACAATTACAAAACTCAATCAAAACAAACAGCGAACAAAATGTGGAGGGAGGGTGTTTGAAAAAGTGTTGCAACAACAACAACAACAAACAAAAAAAGGGTAGAGAAAATAATAGTGCTGCACTGCGTCATTGCACTGCGGATTGCGGATTGTGGATGGAGGACAGAGGAGAAGGGCGGACTTCAGATTCTCTCTGTGGCTGTTTGCCAATTAAACTAAAATGGCGATTGGCACGCGACTTGAACACAAGGATTCGAATGAAGAATCGAACGTGGACATGAACGTGACCACGCCCACAAATGCACACACACACACACACACACTTGCAGATAAGATACATAAGTGTGTGTGTGTGCATGCTTTTGTGACAAATCAAATTTGAAGCAAAACTAATTTCATTAGAGCTGAGCACCGAATTGAGCCACAAATAATTGTTGCTCATAATGAAATTGCTTTGCATGGCTTTTAGTTCTGCCTGCCCTTCCATTCCATTTGTAAATTCAATTAAAATCCAGAGTGAGAGAGAGAGAGAGAGAGAGTTGTGCAGTGGCAGGTACAAAGAACCACAACGCTTAAGCCTACATAGTTGCCCCTGAAGTCGCCCCAATCCGGGAGGCAAACAAAACGCACTCTATAGTTTTTAGTTGTGTGTGTGTGTGTTTGTTTGTGTGTGGAGAGGCTAAAAGCCTTGGCTGCAGCTGCCGGCCAAATAGCAAATACCAACAACAAACTGGCAACTGACAGTCTGTGAAGCTGGGGCGAGAGTTGGGCTAGAAGTGGAGACAGCAGAAGGAGGAGCAGGAGCAGGGACTACAGCAAACAAGGACTCGGCTAGAGCTATACACAAGGAGAAAAAGTGCGTGAAAAAATCGAGCATTTTCGGTTATGCTTTCAGTATTAAACTGTTGGATTAAAACTGTTTTCAGGATTAAAATAGAGGAATACACCTAAAATCCAGTATTTTACGACACAAAATGCTCGAATCAATCGAAAGTTTCTATACACTTTATTGATCAGTGTTTTTGCTCATAGTTTCTGATGTGCAAATTGATGAAAAGTATTTCGTAAGCAGTATTAAACAAATACCGAGTATAATTATTACTTATTTTAGTAATAATCATAATATAGCATAATTCACATATTCAGTATAATAATTAGACCATTTCTTAGTATTCAGTAATTTGGTTTTGGTATTTTTGACACCATGTGGTATTGAATTGTTGAAAAATATCGAAATAATTATAATATGCCACAATTCACATACTCAATATATCATATAGAATAGTCAGGCAGCTTTTTTCGAATTTAGTATTTTGGTATTTTTTACACCATGTTGTATTAAATTATTTAATTAGTCAAAATAATATGATATATTAATCCACATTTGCAGTATAATAAATATACCATTTTTAGTATTTCGCATTTTGGTTTTGGTATTATTTTACCACATATGGTATTAAATTTGAATTATAAAAAAGTATTAAAATAATTATAATATAGCATAATTCACATATTTAGTATAAAATATAGTCCATTCCAAATTTGGTTTTGGTATTTTTTACACCATACGGTATGAAATTTTAATTGTTGAAAGGTATTTCATAAATAGTGTTAAACCAAGAGTGTAATATATGCTTATTTAATAACAAATACTAAACAGCATAATTTACATATTCAGTATAATAAATAGACCGTTTCTTACTATTTGGTATTTATAAGCAACATTATATTACATTTTAATCCCGAACTTTAGCAATTTGGAAGTACTAAATCAAGTATTTTTGTGCTGGACTTAAGCAAGTCCAACATTATCCAGGTTTCCACACCCCTTCGTTTTTAATTCGTCATATTCATACCGCATTTTTTGCAGTGTAACTGAAGCTGTAGCTTTGGGGTGCTGTGGAGTTTTTGGTATCCATGCTCAGGTCGCGGCATTGTGTTGCCAAAATGCAGCAACCGCCTTCAAAGTGGGCCAAGTTGATGTCCGTAGTTGTAGTTGACACTGCTGTCAGTCTGCTCTCAGTCCCTTCTCCCATTCCCTTCTCCCTTTCCCTTTTCCGCTTTCCACTCGCTGTCAGTGTCTCCATCTCCGTCTCCTGGCTTCATTGGACTACTCCCGGGCGTGGTAACATTACGTGTATGACAAGCTTCGTAGCTTCGCTTTGAACTACAATGTGAGAGAGTGAATCTGAGTGTGAGTGTTGGTGAGTGTTAGTGAGTGTTTGTTTGAATGTGTGTGTGAGTGATGTGTGCTCTCTCTACATGTGTGTGTGTGTGTGTGTGTGCTTTAGCTTCAAGTGGAAAACTCTTGAATAGCGAGAAACGTGACTGAGGCAGAGTCTGACAACATTTCCGCTCAGAACTAACAAAATGCGGACAGCAAATTTTATTCTCATCATTGTAAAAGTCCACAACAAACATGCAAAATCCACACACAGAGAAAGTTTCCTTTTCCAGCAGCAGCAGCACCTCACGATAAATTTCTCTAAAAAAAAAAAAATGGCAAGATATATTGTATTTATTTACGCAGCTCAACTTGTTGGCCATTTGCCATTTTTTTGTGCTACTCTGGAAATTCTCAATGTCTGTTGGTATTTCCTTTTTGTTTCTTTTTTTTATTGTAAATGAACAACGCATCCATTGCTCTGGCATTTTCCATTAGTCCTTGGGCTTAGTCTTGGCCCGGCTACAAAATGCATAATTGCCAACGATGGGCAAAACTCCCACGTGGATAAATGGTTGATCATAAAAAATGGCTGCAGAAAAAAATGGCAGCAACTGTAGTAAGCTATTTAATCGATAACCCAACTCAACTTCACAGTTATCTCTGAGCTGGGACGCAACTCAGAAGCATACGCGAATTTCGTTTAAAGTCAATTTGAGCCAAGTCAGTTGCAACTGACTTGACTCCAAAGTCAAAAGAAAAACTCAGGAAACTACGTGTTAGTTGAGTGTGCTCGACTCTCAGACACTTGCCATGCAAAAGATTCTTAAGTGCATGTTTTCAAGTTGGAGTTGCTATTTTATTTAAATCTTTCATTCGAAGTCCTTTGTTAGTAAATAGAATTTTCTTAATAAACAATTGAAACTATTACTTAATTATGATAAAATTTGAAGAATATATTGTAAATGATGACGTCTACTAAATACAATTTCCTCAATTAACAATTCAACTATTACTTTATTATAATACAATTTGAAGAATATATTGTAAACGATGTATTAAAAATATAATTAAAATCTATTTTAAATCTTCTTTATATAAGAGAGATGATTATTCATACGCAGGCTATTCATTTATGAAATTTCTTAAAAAAAAACTTTAAAAATGTGCATGTTGTGATTTTAGAATTGAAATTAATGAAATGTTTGAAAATTGTAACTACAATTTTAATACTAGATATGATTTCTTCATATGTAAAGGATACCAAATAATTTATAAATGATCGTGTTGTGATTTTAGTATAGAACGAAAATATTCTATTAAAGAGAAAAAAGATAATTTCAATTTAAAAGGCATTTAAGATTAGATTCATAGACTTTATTAATGGCTTTTCATTCAGTTAAATTGAACTAGGAATAAATAAATAATAAATAAATAAATAATTAATATAGCTAAAAAGTTACATATCTAAAATATTCAATTTTTGATATTTTATATCTTTAATTGTTTAAGATTTTGTGGCTTATTGAAAATATAATTTGATATTTAATATTCTCTCTTTGTCTGCATTGCAAATACTTACACAAAGCTTAGTTACACTTCTTTCCAACTTTTCAGCAAGAACAAAGAATACGAAAAAAAAATCACTAAGATGAAAGTAAATCAAAGAAAGAAAATTTGGCAAACCGAGGGGAAAAGCAAAAAAAGAAAAAAAAAAGAAACTTTTACGTTGCAAAATTAAATACTCGTGGTTTCTTAAACATAAACTGCGGTTTTATTTATATGTATATTTTTTATATGCACGCCCCACTTGAATAAATATTTCTTCAGCTCCAACGAAAACGGAATGTAAAGTGAAATTGCTCGTTTGAAGATTGTTAAATCGAGGATGCAATCATTCTTCTGCTGATTTCAATGCAAATCAATAGAAAAAAAACACAGTCAAATACAGACATTGCTTTCTTTTTGGATAAATAAAGAATCAGAAGCGAATGCGAAGTGAATTTTAAAAGTTGACTAAGATAACTTTGGATATTTGTTTAAGATTGGAAACTATTAAAGTAAATCGAAAATGTGTGTGCGAATGCTTAGTGGAAAAACATTGAGGAAAATGAAAGTGTGAGGAAAAGCAAATACAGTTTAGTGAGTACACAAAAGTGTGCCAAGTATGTGAAATCAACACACAGCAAAGGTCTCTCTCTTTCTCTTTCTCTCTTTCTCTCTTTCTCTGTCTATCTCTTAGCAAGGAGAATAGATAAACACACAAGCACACACAGACAATCATGCTCAAGCAGACACTCCATTGAACACTCACTTCACTCACACTCAAACACATACAATACACACCCACACGAACACAATTAGGGTGCAGTAAGAAGGGCGCGTCAAACAAAAGGAGCCTAACCAAAAAAAAAATCGTAAAAAATTTTCCAATTTATTTGTATTGAAGTTAATTATGGCATGCGAACATTAACACAGATTTCACAAAGGATGTTGGCAACTTCTTCTATACCAAATGCTCCGCATAATTCCCCCAAGTGTACGAGTGTGTGTGTGTGTGTGTGTGTATGTGTGTTGGTGAAGGCACTCAATCTGTTCAGCGCTGTCAGAAAACTAAATGAAGTGTATTTTTGTGTAAACATCTGAGCTCAGCCAACGGCATTGCTCAGCCAAATTGAAAATAACACACGGAAAGCGAAAGCCCCTCCGACAGCCAAGTTGCTCCTTAAGGCAGACAAACACACATACACACACACACTTGAACATACACCCACACACACACACATTGGCTCACCTACCATGTGTCATAATCATCATAAAAGACGTTAAGTTTAAACTAAGCAGACGCCAATTTGCGGCAAGCGCTGCTTTCTCAAATATACCCTGTTCAAGGAGGAGTAACATATTAGGAATGTGTTTGAAAGGGAACTGAAAGGCAAAGAAGTCTTGTAAAAGATTTAAAGACCTAAGAGGGGAAAGAATATCGAAGCGGTTGAGATGGGAAAAATAAATGCATTTAGTAAGAATATAGTAAAACAAATATCAGTAATTTTATAATAAATAAATATAATTTTTGCCCAATTCCTGTTATTTCTTATATAATATACAAAACATAGATTTTAGGGATGTATGTAAAAGAAATATAAAAAAGAAGACCTATGCAATATTTAAAAACTTCCGAAGGGAGCTCAAAGTGTTTGAAATATTAAAAATTAATACATATAGTTACAATTTAGTAAACCAAATTTCTATAAAAAATAATAAATAGATAAATATAATTGAAGACATATTTCGCCGAATTCTTGTACATTAAAATTCTTAAATAATAGAAAAAACACATATTTTCGGGACATTCTCTAAAGAAAAACCAAGATAAGAAGATTTAAATACTTAAGAAGGAAGGACATATCGAAGTGTTTGAAATATTAGATATTCAAATATTAAGTAAATAAATAATATTGAAGAGATCATCTCTCATTGAATTAATGCTATTATATTTTCATATAAAAAATACTTGAGTCATCAACAAAAAGACAAATAAATACTGAATGAATTTAAAAGCTAAAGAGGCAACGCATTGGAAGTCTTTATTTATTTATTTGAATATGGATGAAATGTATATTAAAAATTAACAAATAAACATAATTCAACATCCTAGAAAGCACATTCATTATTTTATTGTATTACGATATTTTAGATTAAAAATTACAGAATTGATATAAAGAATAAAGGCAAAATAAATTCAAAAAGCAATTAAATGTTAAAGAGAACTCGATTTCTTTTATATAGCAATAAATATAAAATATATATTGTATAAGATGTTAGTAAAATATAATTCAAGATTTCATTTCATATTTTACATTTTTTATTATTATTATATTTCAATTAAAATATTTAAATAAATCATTGCACAAGACTTAAATGCCAGAAAATGCATTAAAATTGTACTCATTATTAAATTTGTATTCAATGCAAAAAGATTTTGTAAAGTCTTTAAAGACTTGAATGACATGAAATTTTGTGTCGCTTTATTAACGTAATTTTATTAGACATTTAAAAAAATACTAAAAAATAAATAGGTAAATATTTGCTTAACTGAAGACTTCAACTCTAAGCATACTACAGTATTTTCTTTTTAAATTTATATTTTACTCTGAAGAATAATTTTTGTATTCCTAATAAACATTCTTCATTTACTGCCGAAACTTGTACTTAAAATGTATTCTAAATAACACGAAAGGAAAGCTGTTATGGCAATACAAATTTTCAATGTTTATTTAACAGGGCATGTTCAAGTCGATCACACTCAGCGAGAATCTTTCCACTTGTTGTTTGTTGTGCTTTTGTCGATTTGTGCAGCGATTTGGAAAATCTTTGACAAAAATAAAATGTAGCTCGACTGTCGCAATCGATTTATTGAACAATTACCCAGAGACTAAGCACAAAATTGAGTTATATATTTTAATATTGTAAATACGTGTTGTATACACATCGTACATCAGGTAAAGACTTTGTTTCGAGCAGCAGACTATAAAGATTGCAAATGGTAATCTTTTGGTCTCTCTTGGGATTCTGAGCATGATGCTATTATTATGTCACCCGTTCACTTTAAAAATATGTATATAGAAAGTATAGAATATGAGGCCGCGTGCCAATATATCTGTTTGTTCAAGATGTTATTTGAAAAAGTATTTTCGTTTGCAATTAAAATGCTCGTACGTTGTCAGAGCTAAATGCATGGAAATTTATTTGGGCAAACGCAAATTTGCTTTGCGTTGGCCCAAATGAAGAGAATCTCGCAAATAAAACAAGCGCCAATTTAATGTTGATGACACAAACAGAATAAGACAGAGATGGCGACAAAAAGATAGAGACAAATCTCAAAGACTGAGCAGAGAGAAAGCAAACAAATTGACGCACAAATAACATTTTTTTTTTTCGGGGCGTATGAGTAATAAAAATCGCTTTTTGCCTCCGCACAGATGCTCTTAACAAACCGCTAACGAACAGTCTGAATGATAATAATGATGATAATGTCGATGTTGATGTTAATGCCGATGACAAGCCAGAGCAACAACAACAACAACAATAACAAATGGCAACAGGCTGAGCTCCACAATAGGCACATTTTCCTAGAGGGTGGAACATAAAAAAAAAGAAAAAGGTAAACCGAGGAAATGTTGTGACCTTTCTCTACTCAGCTAGTAATGCCATGTGTTGCTTGTTCTATGTGTGTGTGTTGTGTCTTTGTTTTCTTGTCCTGCCCCCCCTTTTTCACTCTACATTGAAATTAATTTTATCGCCAGCATGCAACAGGTGTGTGTGTGAGAGTGTGTATGTGACCATGGCCATGAAAACAAACAACAAGCAACAGCAACAGTGACAACGACAGCAGCAGCAACTTGCCACAACTGAGCCATAAGAACAACTGACACAACACACACACTCGTAACATCAACTCGAAGCGAGTCGTGACATAAACACACACACACACACGCAACACTTTTGCCGTTGCGTCCTGTGATGCAGCAATAACAGGACATCACAGCACAACACAGCACAGCAGCATTCTGTTCTATAAATAATTGTCTCTTTCTTCCTCTTCTGGTTGTGAATGCCTTAAATGCTTGCTGAGAGGTATCCAGCTTTAATATGCGCACAAAAATGTTTGGACATCTTTTTTTTGACACTTCTTTAATACACTCGACTCGAGTTTTATCTCTAGTGAACTTCATCTTCATATAAAGTTTTCTCTGCTGAAGTATTGTCAATAACTTTTGAATTAAGTGAGAGTTTGCAGCTAAACATTGTAGAAAAATAATGAATTAAGTTATTTTCATCTTAGTAGTTAAAAAAGTATCTCAAGTCTTGTTTGATTGATTTCCTTTTGATATTTACACGTTTGAATTGCTTAGTTTAATCTATTTTTATATAATTAGCTTTCATGTTCAATAACATGGAAATCTTAACAACAATTTTCTTTATTAGAAAATTTATTTCACTGCACAATTCTTTGAGATTGTTCTACGATTAATGCTCACCATAAATTATTGACACAAGTATTACAAATTGAGTCACTTTGAACCTAATGTCACTCTTTAAATTATGGTCTCAGTGGCAGCTGTTTTAATACAAGCAAATGCCACTTTGAAAATTAATAACTCAATCAGCAGAAGGGCAACAGGTGTAGAGGTTTAAAAATGACTGAAATATGGCATAAAGGAATTTTGCAGTCTTTTGAGATAGTAGATTTATCTTTTTTCAATTTTCTCACTTATATTAACTATAAATATTTTAATTAAGTATTTAAATACCTGCTACTCATACGGTAGAATGGTATTTCATCTCCGACCCTATAAAGTATATTTATTCTTGAACAGCGTCAACAACCTAGGCGATGGAGCCATTTCCGTCTGTCTGTCTGTCCGTCCGTCCGTATGAACACCTAGATCTTAGAGATCTATAAGAGATAGAGATATAATTTTTTCGACAGCACTTCTAATATTTACACGAAGATCAAATTTGTTTTACATTTTTGATATGCCCGCTTTCGCCACCTCAATCGATAAAAATCAAATAACAAACGTAATTTTAAAGCTAGAGTCGATTAATAACTATAATTTTATGATTTCTGGTTTAGTTTCGTTAGACGCTGACATAAAATCTAAAAGTTATTAAAGATATACTTTTGTATTCTCAATAAATTCTATTTACTACTATTCTTAGTAGCTTTGTTTAAAAATCTGGTATATTTTGCATTCTGTGGTATACTTTAAATGTTGTACTATAACAATATACCTAATATAGCCTTTGGACTTATGTTTTTAGTATATTTTGTGGTATATGAATTTGATATTTTAAAAAATTATTACTGTTTTTATTCAAAATGGGTAGCGAGTATCTCACAGTCGAGCACACCTTCTTAGCTGATTATTTCTTCCTCAAACTTAATTAAAGGAATATACGAAAACCACGCCACAATAAAAAGCAAGGAAAATCAATTGCTAACTTGAAGTACTAAACATTTGAGTATTTATTTCACGTGCTTCAAATTTAATTAACTTTATAGTTAAAGTGTTCAGTGCTTGAATTGTATCCAAAACTCTCACTTCAAAATTGAGTAAACTAAATAAGTCAATTGAAAGCTAAGCAGATTTGCTTGAATCACACAGGACAACAGGTGGACAGAGTTTTCTTCGGAAAAGCGAATGGAGCACGCTCCGTTGCCCTTTTGCCAAAATGGGCCACGTCAGAGGCAACCAAGAGCCATGGGTAAGACCCTGGCATATCAGGGCGACACTTATCGGCTTTTGTCAGGTTTATCTCAGCAATGAAAAAAAAAAGCGAAAACCCCCCACGCACATGGTGTGTGTTTGTCTCTCTCTCTGTGTGTGTAGCTGATAACTTAAGTTGCTTGGAAGCGAGCACAGCTGTCATAAGCACACACACACTCCGGGAATGTGCAACGATGTGGAGAGTCCATGAATTTGGATGTGCAGGGGAGCAGCAGCTGCTTCCCTCGCTTCCCTCCGATAGGTGGACTGATTAGCCAATATGTGGCCAAATATTTGAGTTGGCATCAAATTTATGTTAATAGCCCGCTTCAATTTGCTGCCGTTGCCGTTGCTGTTGCCATTGTCGATTTGGGTTTTAGATAAAATGAAACGTTCAGCGAAAGTTTCATAATAATCGAAACGCACATGCGGTCGGTCATATACATATATACGACGGCGTCATAAAACCTAAATGTGTCCACATTGAAATGAAAATGAAACTGCCAAAGGTCTCTTACACAATCATCTCGCCTGTGGCATGTGGCATGCGGCATGTGTGTGTATCGAGTGCTACTTGTCGACGAGGCCAATCAACGTCGATGCAAAGCTGCCCCTCAAATGCTGCCCCATTGTCGGGCAATTAGAGAGGCTCGCCTTCAATGTGGCCCCGAGCCTGGACCTGAGTCTAAGCCTGAGCCTCGGACTCGGACTTGGTCTATAGCTTTGGTGTTTGTATTGTGGGACAAGCCTGTGGCATGAATTGAATGCAAACAGCTTTTGTGCGACTTCATCTGCAACAGTTTCTCGGTTCAGTTTCATGCACGACTGCCTTCGGTAGAGGACAACACAACTGAATCTTCGCTTTTTTCCCTTCCCATGTGGTCCATTGTATCCCTTTTTTGTTGCTTGCAATGCATCGCTGGATATTCGCATTAGGTTTCTCAACTTCTCCCGCTTTTCTAGTTATTGTATTTTGGGTGGACGGGGGGGTGAACAAATCAAGCGTAAAGTCACAATGACAACGTCTTTGGCAAAACCCTTTCAGCTGCTTATCACCCCAGCTCTTAAAGTTAACCGGCTTCTGTTTTGTATAACGCATACGCAACGTGCGCCCCGTTTGTTAACTTTTGCATTATTTACCCACTTTCTACAACTGTCCTTTGTCTGTTTATCTTTGTGTGTGTGTGTGTATGTGTGTGTGTGTGTGTGTGTGTGTGTGTGTATGTATGTGTGGGTGTCTATCCTCTAGAGCTCTGGACAGGTTTACAACCAAGTTGACAACTTCCAGCTGCCAGGCGGCACAAAGTCAACGCAAATAAAGCCAACTCTTAATTATTTACGTTTTAATCATTCACAAAAGTAATTACTACGAAATGTCGCTGCAAAAATGTGACAAAGTCAACTGCATAAAACACGCCACGCGACTTTCAAACTGTGTCTCTCTCTCTTTCTCTCTCTCATTGTTTGCTCTTGGAATGACCTGTTGTGGGAGTAAGTAAATCTAAAGAATAGAATTTCAAATTAAGTGGGTAAATCTTAGAAGAATTACGAATTTAGTATGTTAATATAAAAGCAGAGGAAATAAAAAAACAAATTTAAATAGAAGAATTGATAATATAATACGTGAAATTGCGAAAATGTTAACTAGCATTTAAGTAGCGCTTAAAAGAGATTGATCTTGGCCTAAATCTTTGCTTGAGTCATTTTTAGAGTTATTGGATTATCGAGCTGTTATTTATATTACCAATCGAGCTGTTATTTTTTTCTGAAATCGCTGAAACAATTTTAGGTGAACTATTAACTAGGCTGAGCAGTTTATAAAGTCTTTACTCAAATTTTGCTTTTATAATCTAAAAAATGAAGAAAAATTCTTTAACCTCTAACAGTTAGTGATATACTTAATAAAATTCTCATATTTCGCAGTCGCATATCAATAAAACAGCTTATTTAAATGTGTGATTAAAAAAATTTCTAATTTATTGAGTTGTGTAGTTTGGGTTCAGTACCATAAAATGTAAATTTGTAAATGTACAATTTTATTTCTAAAATTTGAACAGAGTTTCTCGACCTCGACCTATTTGATAAAGTTAATGTCAAAAATTGCTGAAACAATTTTACTATCATTTTGTGACAATAAAATACCTAATTTTATTGTGGAAAATAAACATATTTATTTTATAATGTTGTATATGTTTTATGAAGCCTTATAGCAAATAAGGAATTTAAATATAAATTACATCTTACTAAATTTTCTCAAACGTAGTGATCTAATAATTAAAGCTCTTATTTTCTAAGGCAGAATTTATGGAAGCAATTCCTTCAGTCGTTTTATGCCAATAAAATATCTTATTAAGGTGTGTAAAAACAACTTTCTTAATTTACTAGCTTGAGTAGTTTACGCAGTCTTTAATAAAAAATTCTTTTGACACGTTAATATTGTGTTTTTAAGTAGGAAGTTGAGCATTCCACAAACTTGCAGCAGCTTCGAAGTAAACGTGTAAAGTTTTTTTTTTATAGCAGAAAAGCTTGTACTTGTGTTTGGCAAAGTTTTCTGCACTATTGTTTAAAGCAAATTAAAAGAGACTTGTGAAATTCGCGGATAAAAACTGAAATTTATAGCTTAAGCTATTAAGAGAGACATCAGATATGTTTGTTTTTTTGCTAAACAAACTATCATCATTATTTTTTTAAAAGCCATTTACTCGTAATGCGCACAAATGTCAAGCAATAATTTTGCTCAAAATGTCGCTCTAGTTTAGTTGGGAGTCAATGCTCTTGATGCTGCTGTTTACATAGGAAAATGAAGCCAAAAAATTGTAAAATAAACTCTTCACTCTGAGAACAAAAGCTGGCTCAGTGTTTGACCGAGGTGGCAGGAGGTGATGGCAGGACTTTGCAGCAGACAGACAGGCTCCAAATTGCACTTAGAAGTGGAGCCAGCAGCTGACAGCAGCTGGCGGCAACTTGAGTTGTGTCTGTGCGGGGCCAAACGACTTTGAAGCGTAATTCGATTATGCACGACCAGAGGGGCAGAGACTGGAGACTGGAGAATGGAGGCCAGATCAGAGCAGAGCAGCATGGAAGCTAATGATGCATGTCTAAGTAGTGCGAGCCTAAATAGATTACAAATATGTTTTGATTGGGTGTTCTCATAGTCCAGCCTCCAGCCATCCAGCTATCGTCATCATCCTGTGTTGATTGTCCTGGCAGCACTTGAGTGTACATTCTATAGCTCATTGGCACCCCAGGACAACAACACCCTAGGGGTGCACACACACACACACACACACATACATACATAAATTCAATTCAATTCAATTTGGTTGTCCAGTGATGATAGCTTTAAGAGAGATGCCTGCAAAAGTGGATTTCATTTTCATTTTCATCTTCGTTTTCATTTTAGTTTTGTGTCTGTGCTTCTGGGCAGATGGCAATTAGTGTCAATTAAACTGCAGGACACTTCAGCCAATGGCGAATTGCAATTTGCGTCAAGTTGTTTGTTCCGTCGACAAACTTGCCACATCAGCTACTTGCCACTTGCCACTTGAGGCATTCCAGATCAGCGCCCTAGGCCACAGCCTTGCCTTGCCTTGCCTTGCCTTGCTTGTTAGTGGCCTCCATGATGGCAAAAGCGAAATCTCTTTATTATTTACATCAACAATTTATTGTGAAATGTTTAGATACGAGTAAACCGAGAAAGTTCCAAAGATGATGCAACACAACAAGAAAGGAAAACATATCCACAGCGAATACTCGCTATTTATTTATAGATATTGTATAAAAACTACGCCGTGATTAAACAACGGACACACTTAAGCACTCGCAGCCAGCCACATGGAAACATACACGTTCCGACACATGAGAAGCTCCTCCATCTTCGTCTCTGTCTTCCCCTCAGCCTTGTCTTCCCCTTCTCTATCTGGCATCTGCATCTGATATATAGGCCACACAACTCATCCCTATATGTGGCTCGGTGTTTGTGTGTGTGTGTTGGGAAACTGTTTAGACTAGAGCTCTTACCACAGTGAAAAACATCGCTGAGAATTACAGCATCGAAAGAGTTGCACAATTAGTGCTGAGAAGTGATTAAAAGAATTTCCAAAGGGAAACTTTTTATTAGCGAAAAGAAAATAAAACTCACCTTATAGAAAATATAAGAGAGACAGCTAAAGAATGTTAGGATCCATAAAATCTATTTCCATCCGTGGGGTATAATAACTTCGTGTCTTCAGTAAATGCTTGAAACAGGCAGAAACAGACATCTTCCAACCTATAAAGTATATATATTTTTCGATCCGATAAAGTATATATGTATGTTCTTCGTCCCTATAAAGTACATATATAAATTCTTTATCAACGCCTACTTACAAAGGAATTTATTTGTTTTGGCTGAAAATCTGGTATATTTTGTACCCTATGGTATATTTTGAAGGTTTGCGGTATATTATTTTGTATTTTAAGAACAATAATAAATGGGTAGCGGGTATCTCACAGTCGAGCACACTTGAAGTTAGCTTGTTTACTTGCTTTCGTTTTAATATTGTACTAGAAAAGAAGAGTTAACATTAGTATAGAGTGAACATATTTTAACGAAGTCTCTTCATATTTGCAACAGTCTTTAAAAAAGAGTGAAGATCAAAATTCAAAAAGAAGAGAACATAAAGTTAAGTGCATATAATCAAAATAAATTTTCTAAATAGTTGCATATTATTTTTAAAATTTTCTTCATTAATTTATTTTAAACGCAGTAGCAAATTATAAAAAAAAACTTTTCCTTTTAGAAAACAGGAAAAGAAAAATCTGGTTAAAAACTCACTTAAGTAGTAAAAATCTTTTCAAATAAATTTCAGAGCAAATGACTTAGTATTAATACACAAAAAAAGACTTAACAACACTTGCTAAAGTCATAGAGTTATTTCACCGTGCATAGAGATAAACAAATGGGGGAGCAAAGATCCACAAAGAATAGATTTAAGTATGGCATTTTGTTGCTCGTAATTTATTGTTATTATACAATATATTATTATAATTTATTGATTCGCCGTCTGTGCTTTCATAATATTCAATGATGGCTCATTTGAGCAGTGGCCGTGCCTCCCAAATCTTCTTCAACTGACCCTTCTTCCCCCTTCTACTCCTTCTCCATCCTCTAAAAATATGTTATGTCTGCATTCCACCTTTGGGTGCGTGATTTTCAACGCGATTTTATGGACGCAGTTCGTTGCTCGGACGGTGACCCAGATTCTCGTGAAAATGCGTGAAAAGGCGAAACATGTTATAAATAAAATGTAAGAGGCCCCACCAAACAGAAGGGAAGTGAAAGTGGCGCATACGAAATTAAATAAAACAGAAAACAAAATGAACACAAGAACCAACGGACGACAGGCGACAGACGACAGACACACAAGAGTTGAAAGTGAAATGAGAAATCACACAGCAAATTATGTTGCATGTACTAACGAATTATTTGCCATAACATTTTAGTTTTATCTCTGGCAAATTTGCTTAAAATGCCCTATTCTGCTACTTGTTCTGGGGTTGATTTGTTTGGGCTTAAAAAAATTTAATATATTACATTTTTATACTATAATAATACAAAAACTTTGCTATTTATAATACAAACTAAAGTTAAACGCATTTGAATTCTTAAGCCACCTATTAACTGAAGATCTTGCGATCATATAAATATTAAAGCTTTAAAAAGCGTATGGGTTCTAATTCCATTTTGAGATCATATAAAAAATAAAGCCTTAATAGAGCATGAGTTAATCAATGAAATATTTCTAGTCTTATCTTGCGATCATATAAATAATAAAGCTTTAAAAGGCGCATGGATTAAACAATGTAATATTACAAATCCTATTTTGAGATCATATAAATAATAAAGCCTCAAAAAGAGCATGAGTTAAACAATGAAATATTGCCAATCCCATAAATCCTATAGTTATTACACATTTTTAATGAGTTCTTCTTAGTCGAGCATGCTCTGTAGTTAGTTAAGCTTTATGCGCTTTATGAGATCTTGGCGTTGCTTTATTTATATAAATAGATACAACATGGCCACGCATATTTTGCGTTGCAAATATTTGTTTTGTGAAATGTTTCGTTTGCGTTCATTTGATTCACATGATTTTTGTCGAGAGCTTCTTCTATTCGTTTCTTCTGGCATTTTGTTTATTTGCAGACGCAAAGAAAAAAAAAACCGCACCGCAAAACTCTCAGATTATGCACCCGAAAGTGCAGCCACAGTTAGAGCACCATCACCACAAAGAGCACCAAAATCGAAAGCGAATGCAATTCCAAATTCGAGTACTGAATACTGCAATAGCGATACAATAGACAGACAACATTACAACAACAGCTAACTCTAGAGAGCACCACAAAAGTTAACCGCAAATCCAGTCGAGTCGCAAATACATATACAAACAGACACACACACACACACACATAGTTAGACTAAAGAGACCACCGCAGAAAGCATTTGGCACAAAATAGAAACACACACAAAATGGTGGACGATATATCGCCCATGCATCATCGCATGCAGAAGAAGACGAGAAGCGCCTCGATCTGTGCCACCGGGGCCAGCATCGAGACCGTCATCCACAACATGCCCTCGGGCAGTGCCACGCCCGAGGGCGGCACTCCAGGCTATAGACGTCGCCGGCCCGCAACGCGCTCCCAAAGTGCTCGCATCACATCGGGCGCCAGATCGGTAAGTGAAACTAACATTCTAGTATTTAGTACTTCATTTCGCTGCTTAATTAACTACCATAGCTGGTTACATGCATATTTAGTTAGTTATCTAATTAATTGATTGCTTATTTAGCCATTCAGTTGTCGCATACAAACATACATACATAAGTATGAATAGATACGGTTTGCAACGCACATTTACTAGTTGTCACTTAGTGATGAGCGCGTGATTGCAACTATCGAGCACTATTTAGAGATGTACTTGATTAGACGTTCTTATAGCAATAAAGTTAATTACGTTTTTTTTTATACAAATTTATTACTTTTTACTTAATTTAAGGTTTTTTTAGATGCTATCTTCAATCGCTTGACGAATTTTGCAAAAGTGAATTAAATCGCTATAGCACCATTTACGAATCTACTTTATTAGAAGTTTTTAAAGTAATAATGTTATTTTAATTTACTTTTAACAACTTTATTATTTTTAACTTTGTTTATCATTTTGATGTGTTATCTTAATTCGTATGGAACAGGTAAAGAATTTTGAAGCATTTTGCTAACTATTGAGCTAAATCACTGAAGCACTATTTAAAGATGTACTTTATTAGAGGTTCTTATAGCAATGCAGTCAATTAAGTTTTTATATAAATTTATTGCACTTTACTTAGCTTTTTCTAGCTTAAGACGTTTTTTGTAATTTCGACTTATTCTAATTCCTATGGAGCAGGTAAAGAATGCTTAAATATTTTGAAGATATCGTATGAAATAGCTAAAGCACATATAAGCAATACATTTAATTAAAACTTCTTTTTGCAACAACAAACTTATATAAATTTGCTATATTTTACTTAGCTTTTTTATAAATTAAGGATTTTAATTCGTATGAAACATATAAAGAATTTTAGAATTTTAGACTTATATACAATTACAAGTTCTTTAAACAATAATATCAATTAAGTTTACTTTTATCTCAATTCATTACATTTTACTTAGATCCATTTTTATATGCATATGTTGTTATTGATATTAAATACGAAAAATCTATAATCTTAAAGTTAGGAGTCAAAATATTTCAACGCTGAGTCAATAAATATTTTAGCTTTAATATAAATAACTATTGCTAAAGTTAAGCACTCGGCAGATAATTTTGTATGTTTACTTGACATTAAATCAAGTGGCAATTATTTCAATTGTGGTGAGAAGCAATTAAAAATGGTATAAGTACAAGACTCAGTATAATTTTTAAGCTCATAAACTATTTAAATGCTCTTCATTTTAGTTTTCAGTTCGTAAAGAAACTCACATTTTGGCACCACTTGCATTTTGGCTCAATTTTCCATTTGAATAGATTCAGATTCAGTGTTCAGTGTTTTATCATCGCTAGCTTATATTGTTTGCGAGTTCATTGCAAATGTCTTTATAAAAGGCAGCACAGCAGGACTTCAAGTGAAATTTGATATAGTCGCACTTAAGTAACTCGCAGCAGTTGTGGCACGAGATTTGGGCAACTGGCAGTTGCATGCAACAAGAGTAAAAGAGTACAAGAGTGCTGATGCAGCCTGTGGCTTGTGCTCGTAGTTGTATACAAATCAGATTTAGATTGAATCGCATGCAGCACTTGCCACTCGCCACTTGCCACGTGCAACAAGCAGTGCACTTTGCGTGCGGCTAAGTGGCAACCTCGTTGGATGCATTTGTATGCAAATTCGATGCTGCCGCTGGCCATGTTTATATGCCAAAAATGAAATCACGTGCATTTGTGCCGTTAATTTGCAGCTTGTAATTTGAATTGCAATACGAGATTTATTATTATACACCGGAGGAAGGCAGGTTGAATGTAATAGAGTGGCAACTAATGTGAAGGTTGCCCGGCATGGATGAATTGTGGTAGCAAATACGTATCGGGCATCAGCGATGGACTCAGCGCATAGATCATTTGCTCCACAATGCCACGTTCGCTGGTCTGCAAGTTGCCCGGCGATTGCCGCAACATGGCCAGACGCATGCTCAGCTGATTCATGCGCAACTCGTGCTCCAAATTCAGTTCGATGGATTCATGCTTCGATGGCGTTTCCGGCACAACCTCCTCCTCCGTCTTTGCGGTCATCTTGGCCACTCGCCGAGCGCAACGTCGCTGCTTGGCCAACTTCATTAGCTGATCCAGTCCATTGGTCTTGGGGGCTGTGGGTCGCGGCAAAGGAGGACACGGCTGCAAAGGACGCAGGCACTGGCAATAGCCCAGATTGTGCTGCAGATACTCTTCGAATTCCTCGCAGGGCGCAAGTATCTTTTGATAGTTCTCCACGGATTGCAAATCGCCTGGATCCAGATGTCGTGAGCCACAGTCGAGCTTGAGATAACTGCAATGGAAGTAGCCAAACAATTCCTCGACCAGATCCATAAAGAACTTGATGGGCTTGTGAAACATGTCGCCCATTATGAAAGGCGTCTCCCTGCTCAGATCCAGTTTGCGACTCTCACGGCGAAAGGACAACAGCAACTTACGCAGCGCATTCAGAGCACGATGCATCGCCGAATTGGAGCTGAGTATGATCTGATAGTGCACTTGATACTTGGCCACAATGGCTTCGGTGTCGGGAATGGGGAATTTCGGTGCCGAGCACGACATTTCCATCTTCACCACAAAGTCCTTGGAGAGTTTCCACAGCTTTTCCGCCGCCATGCGTTGCAACGACAATTCGCTGAGCCATTCCTTGAAATGGCTGCGAAATGCCTCGTCCAAGATGAGTAGCGCCCTTAGCACACTCGCCTCCGAGGCATCTTTCTCTGGCTGCTCTCGCTTTGCAGTTATGAAGTGCGAGGACTGACCCAAAGGATTTAGGTGCTCCTCACTCCGCTGCAAATACTGAACGGTCAAGCGTTGATTTATGGCGAGCATTCTGTACGATTTAAAAGTATAAAATAAAAAGTTCCCAATGACTTTGGGCTGTCTTCTTCAGTCTTCTTGTGTTACGTTTTGTTTCAAGTGTGTACTGTTAATTGACAATTTTATGAAACCAAATGGTAAAATGAGCAGCCGCCTACTACGACTCTACTTAATTTAACATGATACTTGGCCAACCAATTAAAATTGAAATCGATTTGAGAATATTAGCTAAGAGCTTCGAGTGTTGTTCAGGCATTTATAATCTCAATTTAAAAGACTAGAAATGGCAAAAGTTTTCATTGAAAAAGTTTTTGTTGCCAGACATTTTAAATGCCTTTCACATAAGCATAATTTAACATTCTTTAACAGAAATTTAATTGACAAAGTGGTCTTCAAATATGCATTTTATTTAATTTTTATGAGATTTCTGAGATGATGGAAAATGCGGATTTAAAAAAGACTTATTAGTTTGTATATATGGTATAGTATGTTTTAAACATAATAGTATAATGAAATACCAAATAAAGCTTTCGATATATATTAGTTGTTCATATATTTCTGAGATGATTAAAGTTTGTAAATATCGCGCGATAATTTTTAATATACCAAAATTAGATCTTGGTATATTTTAATTGTTCAAGTATTTTTATGTACTGTACTGTATATATACTCTAAAGTATATTTATAATGTTAGTGTACATAAATACACCAAAAAAAGCGATTGGTATATTTTCAAAAATTTTAACAAAGATATTCCACAGTCGAGCACGCTCAACTCTAGCGTTCTTGCTTGCTTCATACAGTGATTATCGCCATAAGTATTAAATGTAATGAGTTCTAAAACAAGAGACCTTATACTCAATATTACTTGTGCTGCTTCATTAGAGAAGCTAAAGTGCTGAAGCCACAGCCAAAGCTCCTTTTGATATAGCAGCTTTAAAAGAGAAGGCGTCAACACAATAGATTCCTTTTCAGTTGGCGAATATTGAAAGCCAACTTAAAGAGAGCTCATCCCAAGCGGCTTTACAAAAAGAAAAGAAAAAGCAAAAAAAAAGAAGCGCGCTCACTTCAGAGTTGTCAAAAGATTACGCCAATTCGTTAGACCTTTCTCACCAAGTGTGCATAAAATATGTAAGCGACGAGTTCTACAAACTGTCTGCTTTTTCAGCTTGGCTATCATCTCATTTCAGCATGTTTATCGATTTCCCATCCACGAGCTGTTGAGGCGGTGTTGATTGTCAAGCGGCAGGAAGGTAAGCGACAGAGACAGAGAGGGAGGTGGAAGGGAAGTTGGCCAACAGAGAAGCAGGACAACAGTTTTGACAGTTGCCAGCCTAAAGCATTGAATTTCACGTCATAATAAAAGAGCGAGAGCGATACAATAACAATCTAAAACGTGCCACATGCCACGCGTCATTTAAGATATGTTTTGCATGTTGGCAGCGCTGCGATTGCGTTTGCGTTTACGTTTAAGAAAATGCGTCTGCCCCAATTTTGATTGAGTGTCTGTCGCCTAAGCCCGGCTGAATTTGAGAGTGTGAATTGAATTATGCTCTGGCCAAATTCAATTTCTGATGCTATTCCATTGCGCACAAAGGCGCCAAGCACGTGTCATATGTGTCAAAGGCCGTGTCGTGCTGTGCTCTGCTCTGTGCTCAGTTCCGTGTGCCGTGGACCACGCTGCGTATGCGTAACGTTGACGTTATTCTATGTTTCGTGTTTGTCTGTCACGAGATTGAAGTGTGCAAAGTGCTGTGTGTGTATGTGTGTGTGACTGAGTGCTGTCCTTGTTTGTCCTGCTCCTTGGGTGGCGTTATTAGCACACAAAATGCGGCATCAAGTGAAGCCAATGTGCAACGCGTTGCCAAGCGCAAATATCAAGGAGCGCAGAAAAAAAATAAATAAAATGGCAACGATGCGCTACTAACTGCAAAAAATTTACGAGTTTTAGGGGAGAAAAGTTTCAGCAGCTCGACATCAACATACTTTACACATATGTCACATTAGGGCGTTGACGGGGCGTGGCCATCGGCATCATTACGCAGCTGGCAATGGGAAGACCCAGCAGCAAATGGAATGAAATGAGTTTTCTTTCGCTTGGAAGCTGAAAAGAACTCTGCGAACTCTGTCGATTTTATAATAAGTTCGCCGCACTTTTGCAGCTGCACGCAGCAAAGTTTAATGAGACATCAGGCTAGACAAAAGCAATGACAAGAAAAGCGACAAAGACAGATGAGAGACGAGAGACAGAGACAGAGATGCAATGAAAATAGTCGCGGCTTGAGAGTGTAGTAGGTGTAATTTCAAGTTAAAACACGACGCATTCACGCTTTGGCAATCAGTATGATCTCGACTACAAATTCGCCATGCAAACGACGCTGCTTAACAAGTGGAAAGCTCATTTTCCCAACAACAATAATGAATTCCTTTTGGGTTTTTTACTACCACTCATTTGCATACTCTTCTAAAGACAACTAGTATGGATAAAGAATGGAATGGAATGCTAAAAAAGAACTTTAAAAGTTTCTTGGTGGAAATTGATACTGTCGTCGATAATATTTCAAGCTATACATCAAGAATTCCATTAATTGATAAGCTAACTTTATGAGTTGAATCATCAGATTTATAACGGAAGTGCGTTGCTCTCTAATTTATGATTATTCATTAAATGTGGCTAACTGAAAGTGTGGATAAATTCTCTTATTTAATAGCTAAAAATAAACAATTTCATTGACTGTATTTTTATGATATAGAAGAGACGCATCAATTAACTAGAATTAATATAACTTGCTTATCTTCAAGCTGATACTATTGTTGGGCTTCTCTTATCGGTCGTTCACATGTTGTTATAACTAGTAAGAAAGTTAGAGTTAGAGATTTGGTATATTGATATAGTCCTACATTCAAAATATACCTTAGATTGTAAAATACATATTGTCTGCTAATCTAAATAAAACGCAAAGAAAATAGGCGGTTTTCCCATACAAAGGTATTTCTTAAATAACTTCTACAATGTTTATCTGACTGCTAAATTTTAGGATTAATAAATATTGTAGTTATTATTGTATGTACCAAAAAATATACCTCAATCTCTTATAGTCTCTGAGATCTAAGTGTTCATATGCCCGGACAGATGGTCAACCTTTCCGCTCCTATAATTTATTTTATATGTCGGGTATAAAAAGTTATATTAATGCTATAATTTTATAAAGAACGAAAACTTCTGAATCATTTTCTTTTTGGGGTTTTAAAGAAATGCATAAAAAATATGACATAAAGCTCTTTCTATTCTTATACTTTTTTGCATAAAGTAAACAATCGCATGAAGCTCAAATTAATCTCATTAAAAGCTGTGGCAAAAAGCTGTTCCGTGCTATCCAATTATACTCAGTTAATAGGAAATGTCAGCAGAATATTTTAGACACATTCAAAAGTTGATGAATCAAATGCTCTATATATATAGAACATAAGTCAGTTGAGTTATGTTGGTCAGGATTTGGCTCTTACCAATTGGGCATAAGGAAAGCCGAAATGGTAATAAATTAACAGCTTGACGCACAATGAAAGCGAATGCCCCACGGACTAATTGGGAATTAAGCAGACACAAATTGAAGACAAGGTCGAACGACAGTCAGGGAAAAGTCGAATGAAGAGTCGAGAGACAAAGCGACAGAGACAGAGAGGATCAAAAGCACAAAAGCCGGATGTAATTAATTTTGCTGGCAGCCCCCGAAAAAGTCCAGCTAACTGAAGACATGCTGCATCCGGCAGTGACAACTAAAAAAAAAATGAAAGAACTTATGTACATACTTTGTGCTGTATGTAGTTATAAATATGTACGAGTATGTATATGCAACAATATTTGATTAAGCCAGCAAGTAAAACACACAGAGAGACAGAGGGAAACAAGCGGAGCAATTACTGGTCACGCGAACTCAACTCTGGCCTAGAGTTTCGGCCTATAGCCATGAATTGTGGGGTGCCATAAAAAGGCGCAAGGCATTGGCCACTAAATAAACAGAGACAGAGACTGGGGTGGAAAGGAAGGGAGACTTGGCTAATGGCTGGTCGCCTGGCTGTGTGGCCCAAATCCGCCGACACTTGACAGCTGATGCCGGCACGTAAAGAACGCTTCCGGCTAAAAGACTGAGCGAACCTCATGTATAAGCCACAAAAGCGAGAGCGAGGGCCATTATCGAGTGGAAGCGACGGGGAGAGGGAAGCAGTCGGAAGCTGCTAACAAAGTTGAAGCTATTGCAGTCACATTCACATTGAAACTCAGTGTCACATTCACATGTCGCATAAAGTTTTGCAACGCCAAACTGAATGCAGAAGACGCAGAGACAGGTGAGAAAGGAGACAGTCGGGAGAGACAGGAGAGTAGAGCAGGAGCAAAGCAGACAGCACACAGCACACAGGACAGGTGTGGGACAGGTGCTTAAATGGGTTTTCGTTGCGTTGTCAACGCACACGCATCCGTGTCGAAAGGATGTGGCAGGAGACAGAGTGGCGATTTAGTTAGCCAAAGGACGTGCAACAAACAAACGCAACGCTGATTGCCATTTGAGTGGCAGCCAAGCTTTAGATTCCCTCCACCCCATTCAACATTTGTTTGTTGAATGAATGAATGAATGAGTGAGTGTGTAGCTCGATTAAGCCTTGACATTTTTCCAGTAAACTGAACTAAACTCAAGCCACACACACAGAGTGGAAGAAAGAAAGAGCAAACAAATGCAATTTGATTTGTGTTCGACATTTTGCAATTTAATTTCTTGCTGCGCCAATGCATAAATCAATGCCCTGATAGACTCAAGATTCAGACTGCGACTGCGACTGCGACCCTGCCAAGCTGACTCCGACTCTGTCTGATTGTCTGATTGATGATGTGACTGTCAATGGGGCAAGATTATGTATACGCCACATGGGCCACTTGCTCTTAGGCTTCCACTTGTTGTTTACACAGACATTTAACCTCAAGTCTCTCACTCTTTCTCTCTTTTCTCGACTCTTGCAGGTCCGTCGTCGCACTCAGGCCCAGCAGCAGCAGCAACAACAACAGCACACGCTGCAGGAGACACGCTCATATTGCACCAGCGAGCCGCGACTAAGCGAAACGGAGACGCCTCCGCAACGGCGCAAACTGTCGCAGCGTCGACCGCAGCCGCACGGTAAGTTTTAATGGCCAATCAAAAAGTGTGCCGCCAACAAATTAGCCAAGTGCCGTCCGTCATAAACTGAAGCTCAAGCTCTTAGCCAAATTACGACCACTGTCGACTAACTAAGAACTTGCTTGCCCAGCCAATTGACCACATTAATGTTGTCTTCCCATTTCCATTCCATTCCATTCATCATCATCATCATCACGCCATCTCTCTCTGTGACCAGCGGGAGCTGGCGGCAGTCAGACACTTTTCCCCCAGTTATGACAGTCTATTTATAACGGCTCATAAAATATTTCACAAGGCAACATATGCGAATATCAGCATATGTTGCAAATATATTTTTATTTTGCATTTTCACTGCTAAATTTACGAAATAATTCCACAGAATTGTGATAAATTCACACAATTTTAATGCTAATCCAGATTATAAATAAAAAGTGCTTTCAAAAGTGATGAAAGTTTTGTAAATTATATGTCGCATTCTTCCAAGAACAGAACATAAATTTGATGATCTGAAATCTATAACAAAAATTGCAGTTTTTTAATCAAAATTGTTTAAACTCTCTCATTATATTCGAGCAAGAAACAAAACTTAATACTAAAGAGTCTAGAAAAAAGTAATGCAAATATTTAATTTCAATTATAACATCACTCTTATCAAGATTATAAAAATCAGCTTTTAATTTAAAGTAAATAATTTAACAATGCAATTATTGAATAAACATTTTCGTGTGGATTTAATCACGTTTTAATTTGTTTATGAAGATTAACTACTAGAGATTTTATTTAAAATGGAATTACTCATGTTAAACATATGTCCCATTGACATGAATATGCAAACAAAGTGCAATGTACACAAAAGAAAGAATATTGCACTCAGTAAATTTCTGTGAATTTAAGTCTAGTATTCCCAAAGGACAAATTCTTTATATTGGCTTTGTGCTTTATTGACATACTTTAAGGGACAATGAAAGTGCGAAGACTTGAATTAAATTTGAATTTGCATTTGATCAAAGTTTAATATATTTCAACTTTCATTAAAATAATAAATGTAAGAGCCAATTACTTAAAGAATTAAATATGTCCCCAAGCACAACTGAGAAACAACTGGGAACTGCATTCCAATTGAATTAATTTTAAATTGAAATTAAATTGTCAATAGCACTTCACTCAACTTTAAGCTTTCATTTAATAAATCAATGTTAAAGTCAACGTAAGGAAAAATAAATAAATAACTTAAAGAGATTCACTTACCTAGAAACTTAATTCAACTGGTGAAACTCTTTAGCTATTAATTTCCTGCTCATTCATTTTATAGGCTAAACCCTAAATTGGCTAAGAAGACTGCAACGAAATCAATTGAATTGCAAGTGAATTAGAAGGAAAATGCTTCAACGAAACAGAATAGTGTTAAGATTGCAATAAAATTCCCAATTGCACTTTAATCAAACTTTTCATTCTTATTTCTTCAACTTTAATAAAAAACCCTCCAGGTTAGCAAAAGCAAACCACTTAAGCTGGCAGCAACTCTTTAGTTATTAATTTCCTGCTAATCCATTTTATTCGCTGCCCTTAAATTGGCTGAGAGAAATGCAACGAAATCAATTGTATTGCAATTGAATTAATATAATTTTGTGATTTCATTTGGACAGGACATAGAAAATCGAACGCTTTTCTGGACGTGCCCACAATGAACATGCATCACCTGAGGGTGAACGACGACGACGAGGATGTGGATCGGCTACGCACATTCAGTGCATCCAAAGGAGGTAAGAGATAGACACACACACACACACACACACACACACACACACACACTAACACATAAGTAAATCGCGAAAGAGACAGCAATAGTGAGGCATACAAAAGACAGCGACTGGGGCTTTGTTCGCATTTATTAATTTCGAAATTGAAAATCAACAAAAGCTGAACCCGTCGCCTGACTAACTGAATGCCAGGGATTAGGTTTAACAAAGCCAAATGGCCCACACTCACACACAAGCGCACACACACATGTCAATGGCCCACAGGAGATGGCAAATGATTGTTTCATTGAAATCTTAAAAGGTTGTTCCTTATGGCATTTAATGCCACTTAGGCCAGGGTCCATAAATTGTAATCGTAGTAGTAGTCGAAGTAGTTTCTTGGTCCTTTCGCTCTCTCTCTCTCTCTCTCTCGTCTATATTTGTGTCACGTTATTGTTACACATACGCAACGTGGTACGTCGGAACATTCAAGTTTCGGTGTCTGTTTGCATGCATAAATGCATGTGGTCCTTAACTACGTGTTTAAGCCCAACCGCAGAGTAAGAACAAGATGATGGAGAGAGGGGAGGAAGTGCTTATGGGAGAAACACGCACACACTTGGCTAGACTGAAGAGCAAACTGTGCGAGGGTATCCATGACTTTGCCAAGTCGCAGGTCAAAACCACCAAAAAATAAAAAGAAAACACAGTCTGACAAGTATCATCACTTATCTTCTCAGCATTCTCCGTTCACTCTTTAACCTGCTCTTAACTCAATTGTGCGCTTTCTGCACGCCAACTGAGCATCATAATCAAGAGTTTCAGTTTCGTACGTCAGCAAGAAGATTGTCTTTGAGTCCATTCATTCCTAAGGGTATTCGAGTTGCCAGCAATACAGAAATTCACATTCTTACACATGTCTGCATACATTGCGAAGGCACTGTGCAAATTGTAGTCTGTAGTCAGTCGGGGAACGACATGTTTCAAACTGGCAAATGAAACGCATTGCATATTAAAATTCAATGAAGTTCCAGCGTTTACTCAACTAAATTGCTTTCGAATGCAAGAAAATGTACCACACACACACACTTACACATACACTTATGTATGCGTATACTTATTTAGCTCAGTGTGGGATCCTTGTGGTTTCCTCGCTGCTGCGTCATGTGTGCACAAATTTCATTAAACTTAATACGCTGTCGATGTAGTCCATCAATTATGTTCGCCGTTTGAATTTAAACCAACAAACAAAGATGCTAAAACAAGTAAAACAGCTGCAATCAAGTGAACTCAACTGTGAGATACCCGTTAAATATACTAAATTAATATACCACAAAAATACTAAAGGCTACGAATGATATAGTATAATACCATGATAAAGCATATACCAATGATATGGTATTACATTGCAAATATACCACAAACTACAAAAATATACCAGATTATCAATCAAAGATAATAAGACCCGTAGTACGCAGATGTTTTTGACCTAGCAAAAGTATTTGTTGAACACTTTAGAAAACATTAGAAATCATAAACACTGTAACTCTTATTGTATGTACCCAAAAACAAAAAAAAAACAACTCTAGATCAAAATTACTTGCCAGACGCGTTTTATTTGAGGAGGTGAAAGGGGGCGTGGCAAACTTTTGAGACAAACTTAAACTGCTTACGAACATAACAACAAAACGAACAAAATTATATATCTGTCTCTTACAAACTCCGAGATCTAGATGTTCATACGGACAGACGGACAGACAGACAAACGGGCATGGCTATATTGTCTCGGCTGTTGGCGCTGATCAAGAATATGTCTACTTTATAGGGACGTAGATACCTCCTTCTGCCTGTTACATACATTTCCTATAAGCATAAATTTATAATACCTTTCTAGCCTATGGGTAGCGAGTATAAAAAGTAAATAAAGCGAGTTTAAAGCACACTGGGAAAAAAAAGGAGGCACTGCCGTGATTAATTGGAACGCTGGCGAGTGTCAGTCATCAGCGTCAGGCAATGAACCGCCAGGAGTGAGTGATTTTCATTCGAAAAAGAATTGACCAAAAGCGGCCACAATGTGTGTGCGTCAAAGTGTGTGTGTGCAAATGTGTGTGTGTGTGTGAGTGTGTGTAATTGAACTGACAGTCGAGTGTGTGGCATGCTGCAAGCTGGTTATGATGACGCTTGCTGTGTGAATTGAATTATAATTGAATAAAGTCCACGCACGTCCCAATCGCATTGCGAGTGCGTTGCTTCATGCTTCGATGTTTTTGTGTGCGTGGGTGTATGTACTGTGTGTGTGTGTGTGTATGTTTACACAGCCAAATTGCCACACATATGCGTTAGATGATTGTGACTGACTCAACTCGAATGGCTTCTTAGCTGCCAATTGATTTATTTATACAATAAGAAAATGCCAAAAATACAGAAAAGAAACAGAAGATCAAAATACATTCGCGTAATTGAAATCTTTTTTATGCACGCCAACCTTGAAAGCGAGCAATGCTTTTTTTTGTGTGTGTGTTGCCTTTTTGGATGCCCATCAGAAAAACATGTGCAAAATCTCGTGCAACACTTGTCGAGCTTTAAATCAATCAACGCATAAAAATTGATATTTATTTGCTTAAGCAGTTATTCATTATTAAAAAATTCTACAGAAAACAAGCGAAACAATGCACAGAAAAAAACCCGTTGCGAAAATGGCTGAAAAAACAATTGGAAGACACATCAAAGTGGAAATGAAAAATGAGCAAACAATAGATTAAACATTTTAGCATTGATTGAGATTTCGAAATGCTATTAATAACACAAAGAAATTGCAATTAATAATTGTTGAAACGGTTCCAGAACGAAGATTTTATACTCTCCCAATTATTTAATATAAACATCGTAAAGTTTGGAATTTATGCAAAGCAAAGTAATTAAAATGCACACGAATTATAATGAAGCGCTAGAAATACTTTAAGTGAAAATAGTTATTTTAATTAGAAGAACAATTAACAGCTAAATATATCTATTGCAGAGTTGATTGCGTTAATATTTGAACAATAGACAATACTTAAAAGATTAGAACTACTCAACACTTAAGAATTGGTTGTATCGATTGCAAAGAGACGATGTTAGAAAATCGATTATCAAGTAATGAATTTGTGATCGACGCTAGACGAACGTTGGGATATAGAAGCATAAAGACTTCATTGTAAAACATTAAGTAAATTACAAAATTCATCGTCTCCACAATGATTACTATAAATTAATTCAATTTGGAAACACGATAAGAAAGAGAAGAGGTTAGAAAATCGATTATAAAGCGTTCAATGTATGATCGACGCTAGACAAAGGTTGGGAAATAGAAGCGTGAAGACTCTATTGTAAAACATTTCCAAATAACGAAATTATCTAAACTAAAACATTTATCGTCAGCATTATAATTACTTTAGATTAAATCATTTTCGAAAAATCTCAAATCCTTTTAATCGATTTCAAATCGCTTGATCGACACTAAACTTTGGAAAATAGAAGTTTGAAGACTAATTTCTAAAACTTTCCGAAATAACGAAATTATGATTACTTAAATGAATCTATCATCTATTTTGATTAATACACTTTGTATACATTATATTACTTACTTAATTTAGTCTCCTTTGACAATCATAAAAGCCACCCCAAAAATAAATACTTGGCTAATATTATTTTCAGCGAATTCTCGTTCACCTTCAACATCTGCTGTGCTATGTATTTGTTATATGGAATTGCACAAATTTGATTACATTGCTGAGTTCATTTAGCCAGGTTCTGCACATAAACTGGTCATAAACTAGGACCATTTGATGCCTCATACACTCTAAAATTAAACATTTAGCATTTGCACAAATATTTATTGTAACAAAACAAAAGGAGGCGACGAAGAGGAAGTGCAAGAGGAGGGGGAAAAACAATTGTTTGAAATTTTATTGCAGTTCGTTTTCACCTAGGAAAATGTTCAAATGAAATTATTGCAAAATCGCAATTGTTGATTTATTTTCATATAATACATATACATGCACAATATGTGTATTTGCCAGGCGTTTTTATGGCTTTTCCATCACACCCCTTACCCCTGACCCCTGACGCCCCTGTGCGTCCCCCCTTTGTAAAAGTACAAATCGGAAAACTATTGGCGTAAATGTAAATGTTTATAGACATTTTGGCAATTAATTCAATTTGCACAATTAATGACCATGCAGCAGGCAAAGGCAAAGAGGGAGGGAAGGAAGAAAGGAAGAAAAGAACGCCGCGTCTCGAAAGAAATCAACGATAAATTCAGAAATAACACAAGGCGTCAGCCAACATGCAATAAAGCTGGCAATAAATCTATTTATGACATTTAAATGTACACAATATAATCACATAAAGCAAGCAACACAACCGCAAGCTGAAATTTGTTTAACCCATTGATGAGCTGAACAACAACAACCAAAATTGTGACAATGAAAGGCTGTTCACCTAGACAGAGAGACAGACACCTTGTACACTTGTGACTGCTCGCTTGAGTGCACTCAAATAACTGAGTGCAAATTCGACATTAAGCAGCTCATGCAAGCATAATGAAAATCTAGATTTATTACGATTTAATTTGCACTTTTTGGGAATAGAAGTGAAAAGCGCTTTAGGCTAATGAATGTTTAAATCTGTAAGCCCTCAACTCAATCGCAAAATGGCAGCTGCTGCCAGAGAATTAAGGATAGAAACTTGTGTTGTTGCCTGCCTGCAGCAGCACGGAAATCATAGTTTCAGCAGACGCAACGTGGCGTATGAGCAACATATGCAGGAGAAAGCGTCAGCTGGTTGCGCATACGCCACGTGTGCAACATACTAATAAAATGCAAGAGCCACGCAGCCAACGATGCGTTTAGCATATTTTAAAAGCTTACTTCAGGCAGCAATTCAATTCACTTAAACTCTTTGCTCTTCTTCTCCCTCTCCTAGGCATCATCAATCGCGGTGACTCCTTTCGAAGACGCCGCTCGCGTAGCAACAGCCTGGCGCCTGTGAGTCCCATGCACACACGCAATGCGATGGCCGGCCTTAATGGCGGCGGCGGCGGTGGCAGCAGCCTCGGACTGGGCAGCGCCTACAACGGCGGCGGGAGTAGCACTAATGGCTTCAGCGAGGCTCCTGGCCAGGACAATCATCAGCCGGTGGAGTTCTATCGCGTGGAAATGCTCGGCTCAGCGGGTGTGGGCAAGCAGGCGCTTGTCTCACAGTTTCGCACATCCGATTGCATTAATGCCTACGATGGACCAGGTGAGAGTTTGTCTTCGGTTGTCTGCTGTTGTCTGCTGTTGTCTTGACTAATCCCTTTTGCCCGCAGAATGCGATGAGGCTGAACAGAATATCTCAATTATTTTGAATGGCATCGAATCGGAGCTGAAGTTTCTCACGGGCAACACGGAGAGCAAGGTAAGCCCCAAAGACAAAGCCCCCGCGCCCATTTGATCCATTTATCACAGTGCAAACACACTTAGACGCTCTTATACACGGCATTAGCTTGTTGCCATATTACGTATACGACTCGTGCGTTTGCTTTGTTGTAATTGTTGTTGAATATTTCACTATTAACATTGAGGGCCACCCCAAAATGTCTCCTCGTCGCATTCCCTTCACGTACATAGCTGGAGCAAGACAAATGGGTTTTGCCACAGCTGAGATGAGATTTGCAGCTGGCCAACAAACAGTTTGAACACGGCCCCGAAAAGCCATTTGACATTTTGTCTTGTGCCAACATGAATTAATTACAAATGCAAAATGTCGACGACGACTGCGGCTGCCAACCAAGTGCTACAACATGCCACAGCCCAAAAGTTTCTGCCACCAATTAAACCACACAATGTTTTCTTCCACATCAAATCAAATTCTAAAATAGTTTACGAAAATTAAGTGCAGCGCAAAAAAAAAGTGAAATAAAGTCTGCAAGTTGTGCTGTTAACCTAAAGTGCAGCAAATGGCAGCCACAAATTTCACTCTGTGGCATGCAGCACACACTGTGTGCCACCTTGCAACATGGCCTGCATTCACAAGTACCCTTAATTACGAGGGTGTTTTCCATTTCGTATTCGGCTTAAAGGGCATGCCCAATGGGCTATAAGCTGGCTTTATAGCAGCTCAGGCTTTCAGTTTTCCAGCTGTCGAAGAGCATAAAACGAAACGAAAAATGAGAGCAGATCAACCGGGAGATTGTAGCCAAGTCAAGTGATGTGGAAGAAGCTGTTCAATTTTTGTTGGGCTAAATTTATGTTGCTGAAAAGAGTGAGTAAAAGAGTTATTAAGAAAATGAAAATGAGTTAGTTAAATTAATTTGTTGGGCTATAGATAGTTGAAAAGTGAAAGTGAGTGAAAGACAGAGCATTTATAATAATGTAGCAAGCTTAAAGACATACTAAGAGTAACATATGTCGAAAATGAAGACATAAATAAAAGACTGAGATGGTAGACATTAAAAATAATATAATATTAGGCAAATTTCATAAATAAAGAGACAGAATGAGAGAGACTTGTGAAGAAAATAAGAGACAGTTGTAATAGGTGTTGATAATAAGATTTATGAATATGAAGACAAAGACAAAAAAAGATAGAAGAAATCAGGCAGACTTTAGAAAGACTTTTACAAAATCTTATTTATAAGTTTGAAAATTTAAATTAAAAAGAATGATCATAGGCAATGGACATATTTTAATTTATTGATATGTAAGGAAAGGGAAATTTGTCAATCCATAATGAATGAATGTAATCAAAAGGGATATTCTTATTTACAGACACCTTAAAAGAAAGAAAGAAAAGGTGTAACAATCTAGCATGCAATACATAACAAGAATTGGAAATTCAGAGTTTGTTTTAAGAGATAAATTGGATAAAGATAACTAAACGAGCGTTGGAGTGAAATAGCCAAAATTGAAGAGAGCTTAGCAGAATTTAACCTTCAAGTCAAGTGTCCAAAGAGGAGAGTCGACTTTTGCCGATGGCGCAACCGATAATGTTGAACTGATGTGACTGATTCAAGTTGGAAAACACACACACTCACACACACACAGAGAAGCAACACATCAAGAGAAGCTGCTGCTGCTGCTGTTGCTGTTGCGGCAAATGGGAAATAGTCAGAATAACAAATGCTGAGCAATTTTTGCAATAGCTACAATGAGCACAACAATAACAAGAGCAACCAGAAAAACAACAACAACAACAAACAAGCAGAACGGCGATAAACATGCAATCGAAATGCCAAATTGCTGGCCAAATGCCAAATGACCAGCAAGAAGCCCAGCGGGCAATGTGATTGGGTTATGCGGGGGTAGGGGAAATGCGAATATGGATCCTGAGGCGTATATATTTCTCGTTGGATGGGGAGGAGGTGGAGGAGGAGGAGGGGAAGGGGAAGGGGGAGGAAGTAGGAGCGGGTTAGCGGAACGACGCGACACGACGCGACGTTGGCGCAAGCAATAATGGCGATGATTAAGGCGACGATTGTGGGCCAACGCAGACAGAGAGCAAGTGGAGGAGGAGGAGGAGGAGGTGAAGGAGGGATACTGGGGCATCTGCGTTGACAAACAAAAGGAAATGGCAACAATTTATCCGCTCTGGACAAAGAAAGCAAAGCGTATTAAAGCGTCGCGTTCATGCAAAAGTTGAAAGTTGAAAGAACAAATAATAAACAGAAGCAGCAGCAGCAACAAAATTTGTTGGCGCAACTTATGGCAAATGCACACAAGCATGGCCGTCAATCATAAACACCTTGCCACACACACATACATACATATATAAACACACACATGCATTCTGCAATCGTAAATTGCTGCCAAAATGCCGGATGTGCCTGGCGTTGCTTTATGGCTGCTTTCAAGCCACAAAAGTAACATAGAGAGCGGAGCGAGAGAGCAAAGCACACACACAAAAAATGTTAGCCAAAAGCTGCCAAAATGCCGCGTCATTTCCGCCACGCCCACTTGCAACGCATGCCCCAGGGCGTTCAGGGTGTTAAATATGCAACGTTGTTAAACTCTGCATCATTTAAAATGGTTACCAAAATTAGGCATGACGACATGCATGACCCGAAACATTTGGCAGCTTTAATTTTTTAGCAATAAGTCATCGATTTAAGAACGTTTGATAGAAGACCAAATTTTGTGGCATCATGATTAATAGTATGACTTTTACACTTTTAAAACTATATTATAGATTGCTGCGAAATGTAGTTTTTGTCATTTATTATTAATTACATTGCTTTGAAATAATGCTTTTGTTTGTCATCATTAAATAAGCATCTTTATTTAATTTTGGCAACCTTACAGCAAAACATGCATTCATTTTCGAGAAGAAAGGGCTATGCTATACTATACTATACTACTAAATATATATTAAGAGTATAAGTGGACAATTAGTTACATATTAGTAGAACGTACAATATAGACAGCCGAAAAATGTAGAATTAATTTAGTGACTATAAATCGAGTAGCCAAATATATATTCGAATAATCATTGCTCACATTTAAATGTATTATTAAATCTATTAAGTAAACTATCATGGGAATATACTACCAAATAAAATGTTAAATTAATAAACTGTAAATTAAATTGTTGAAGGTATATGCAAAAAAGTATATTATAGATTTCAATGTTATTCGGTTCTCAAGAAAGACTTGAATATAACACCAAATATAAACAGTTAACAAATTTAGAATTTAATTAGAGACCATAAATTAAATTGTCATATCACAGGAATATAGCACTAAATATAGTTAGTTAATTAATCAATTGTTATAAGAATGAACTATAAATTAAATTGCCAATCAAATTTCATGGAAATATAACATATGGTTAAATAAATAAACCATAAATAAAATTATATAAAATATATGAAAATATGTTGAGCTAGATTTAAATATAAATCCACATTCAAAAAATGTTTAATAAGGGCACAAAGAAAAGAAAGAAGATAATGATTGAAAGTGATTGACATACAATTATGATTGTCTTTCAAAACTTTCAAAAGTAAAGACTTTATATCAAATCATTTAACAGTATTCATTTCATCAATTCCCACTTACTAAAAGTAAAGTTTGTGTGCTTTTCAATTCCAATTCCCAAAACCCCTTTTGCAATTTCTTAACGAAACCGAAACTTGGAATATCCAGCTGTCCTGAAATCTAGAGCAAAACCTTTGCCAGCCATCCAGTCAGCCAGCCAGGCAGTAGTTGAAGTAGCTGCCACTTGAGTTTGGGGCCACTTGGAAGTCTGGCTCGCTCTGCTCTGCTTATGGAGCTTATAAAAAATGCAGAAGGATAGTTAATTTGGGCACCTATAAAAAAAGAAGAGGCAGCTACTCCATCCTTGCTGTTGGCAACATTTACGAGTAATAGACGCTCAGCAGGGGCAATGCCAAACTTTTGTCATATTGCCTTGCAACGGATGCAGAATACAGGATGCAGATCCTGAAATGCAAATGCAGAGATACTCAGAGAGAACACGAAACTCTCTGTGCAACTTTGTTTGCTCGTTGTGGGGCCAAAGTGGCCATAATTTTAATTTCAACGAGCATAAATAAAGAAAAAGGAGAAAAGGTAAACGTAAACAACTGCGGAGAGTACGAATGTTTTCCTTCTTTTTTTTTGTGTGTGTGTGCAACAGGACACGCCATTGAGGTGCACTTTATGGCAATTGCAGTTGAAGTGCAACATTTGAAACTTTTAATTATCGGCTTAAATGAAATGCTTAACTCAACTGCGTTGTTGTTGTTTGTTCAACAGGATGAACTGGAACAGGCGGATGCATTTCTGGTGGTTTACTCCTGCATCGACAAGGAGTCCTTTACACGGGCCAAGCAGATCCTATCGCGACTGCAGGACATGGACCTGCTGCGCCATCGTCCCACCATTTTGGTGGCCAACAAAATTGATTTGGCCAGATCACGCGCCGTCTCAGCGCAAGGTAATTACAATTGCAACACAACAATAATCCCCTCGCATGACTCGAAGCTATTTTCCCCATTGATAAATGAACAACATATTTTGTTTTCATTCTCTTGTTTCCATTTAGATGGAAAATGTGTGGCCTGCACGTTTGGAGCGAAGTTCATCGAGGTATCCGTGGGCATTAACCATAACTGTGATGAACTGTTGGCTGGCACATTGACCCAGATACGGCTCAAGAAGGATCAGAATCTATTGCAGGTGGGTGATTAGTGGCGAAAGTAATTAGGTATTTGATTAATCGATGGGTAAACTAAGTAGTTGATGGTACTTAGATTAGAACACAAGTAAATTGCTGTTGATTCATCTACTTATCATCTATCATATATGTATACATATCTATCATATCTATATCTATCATTCTATCGCGCGCTTCTCATCTCGATTTTCTTTTCTGTTTCATAATCGATCTCTGTAATCTTTGTAATTGTGTGTGTAATGAACTCGATCAATCGCTTTCGCAGCTGAATCCGAAAAAGTCGAAAGACAAAACTAAATTTAAAGATAGCAAAGACAAGAAAGTAGAGACTGTAGAAACTGATAAATGTCTGACCCTGACTGATCTTAAGGCCGACGATGCGGTAAGTAAAACAGTCTCCCAACCAACCAACCATCAACTATTTTAGAGAGTTCTCTATCCCCGCCTAACTTTTGCATGCCACCAGCCAAGTTCAGATTTCAATTAAGTGTTTTTCGGCAATTCCAATTCCCTTACCTTACCAACTGTTATTTACATATTGAGTACTATATATATACTACCTAAATGTACCTTCGACTTTGATCTCTTGCCAGAATATTGCAACGTCCAATTGTTTTGTGTACTTCTCGTTGCCAACAGCGGAAATTGTGTCAAGTGTCCAAACAAGTCCACAAATCTTTACCTCATGCATTTCTTCAGTTTTGTTTTCGTTTGTTTTTGTTTGCTCGTTTTGTGTTATTTCTTGAGCATTTTGTTGCCATAATATTCTCTCATCGTTTATACTAATCCCACACACAACAACCCAGCCAATTGATATTTGGATATCAGCTAAACAATCAACGAATGTATATTGTATATACTATGTATATGTTATATATTATATTCAGTATACTCGTACAGCAGAATAACATCCCGCTTCGACTGGCAAGCAAAACAACATGCTTTGAGTAATTTGAATTATGCAATCGATTTCAGGGTCACAGGGACGGCAGCTCCCCGGCGCATTGGTATAAAAGCCGCAGTGTGATGTTGGCCAGCATGAAGGCTCGCCAGATGCTCACCTGGATACTGGGCAAGGAGGATTCCAAGTTCAAGCACTGCGAGAATTTGCAGGTGCTCTAAGCGAGCCGTCGAAAACCAAAAATGCGCTTCAACCCAGAGAGAACAAGAGAAAAACACCAAAAATATTTAAATATATATTTACTAAGTATAATGGTATAATTGTAATTTGTAATTGTATAATCAAACAGTATGTGAATATTTATAAAATCAAAACCAAAAACAAAAACCAAAGAAAAGAACCAAAGAAAGCATTACCTTAAAAGGTAAACAGGTTTCGATATTTCGATTACCTATATATACATATATAATAAATAACACTTTAGAGAGCCTCTGTCTATATGCTTCAACAAAAAATGTATCTAAAGCCTGATAATCAAAAATTAAATCAAATTTAATGTTTAAAACGAGGCAACTAGGAGGCGAGCAACTTTATGGAACCAAGCAAATGCAACAAAAAATGAACAACCTTAAAAACTTTAAACAAGGAATCAAAACAAAACAAAATAAATACTAAATACTAAATACTTAACTACTTACACAAATTGAGAAGCAACTTTTCTAAGCTTTGAGCAAAGTGAAAATAAAAAAAACCAACAAAAATATATATACAAGTATAAAATATTTTCCCGTAATCCTCTAACAGTCTAGCAGAGATTAACTATTTACAACATATTCAAGTTACCCCCACAGTAAACTACGCTAAACGTAAACGAGTTTTTATAAGATTTATGTAAATGTATGTGTAGAGTGTAGATTAGAGAGCAGCTCCCCAAATTTCAATGCATGGGGTCGATTTCGTTACTTCTAAGGACATTGCTACAGGGTTTGCGATTTAAGATTTAATCGAAAAAATTAAAAACAGCAAAAATAACAGATTTAAATTAGTTAGAAACACTTTGTTCGAACCGATCCGATCCGTTAGTGTATTTTGAGTTGTCTCTTTTAAATACGTTGAATTCTTAGTGTCTTCCGATTTCTTAGATATGTATGTATATAATATATAGTCCAATATTGAATGCCATTGCAATGTAAGGAATTTGAGTGTCATCCACAGAGAGGCAAACGATAAGTATGTGAATGTGGATAGAACACAACAATAATTGTATGTACTAAATTTAACAAAAAGAAAACCCAATTTAGAAATGTTTCAATTTGTGTGTATATATGCTTAATCACTTGTGGATATTTTCTAAACACATCAGTTCTATGTATAATAATAATATATATACTACGACTACAATAAATGTTAAATAATCAACTTGAAGTGTTTCTTTTGTTTTATATTTAGCTTAAGTTAAACTTTTGGTACAAAACGTGATGAGAATGTTTGAATTTGAATGAGAGATGAATCTAAACTAAGTGCTTTCTGAATTCTGGGTTTCAGCCAAATTGCTGTGACTGTTGCTGTGGATTCTTCACTTGTCTGGCGATCTCAGCACGATAACGAAACAGAGGACGGAATACATTTATCTCAGCCAGTTCCATATCATCAGCGGCTGCCTCCTCGTAATCAAGCTCCGCCACAGCTCGTCGCAGTCTGTTCAATGTGCGCTCGTATCTATAGAGATTTCGTAGAGCAGCTTCAGCTAATGGCAACTGGATTTCTACTTCACTCTCATCACTCAGTCTTGGGCTCTGTTGGCTGATTTGTTCAGCTGGATAGGCATAAACCATGTTCATTGCAACACAGCACGTGATTAGCACAAAAATTTGCTATTTAAAGTAGAGCATATCGATTAGTATTATTCTGGCTGCTATTTGTTGAACCCACTTACCATAATATACATCATTGTGTCTGTGAGTTGTAAGCTTCTTTGGAATATCTGTTAGCTGCTTGACGGCTTGACTGCTTTGCTATAAGTGTGCCTTCAGTGGGTCTTGGCATTGCTTTTATACAATTGAGAAATTGTTTTGTAGCTTGCGTTGATTAGCACCTTGTATTGTTCTAATTGCTCATATTGTTTTTCACATGCAATTCAAAATGCAATACTTCTACGAAATTAGCATGTCGCCTGAGTGTAGTTGAAAATCAAAGCATTTTCCGTTTTGCGCGATTCGGACTCGACTGTTATCGAGGCTAGGGATGTCGTGTCATGTGAACTGCATTTGGTACTTTTCTGAGTTGTGAGTTATTGTCACAGCAAACACCTCTGACTAATGTTCCTACGTTGTTTGTTCATCCGGTCGCGTGTCCGACTCGTAATTAGCGCATGATCTCAGTGTGCAGTAGGAACTACTAGCTGTCAAAATAAATAAACTGCAACTTAATGGCGACGTTTCATTTATTTTACAATTCATAAGAGCTAATCTGCTTTTAGCTGGAACTTGGTTGGAATATAGGCCATTGATGGAATTTAAAACAACAAGATTAGCGCGAAATATAAACATAAAACAGCACCCTAAATGTAACGACATTTTACTTAATATATACCCCAGCTTTTAATAGCGAACCAATTTGACTGTTACAGGCCAAATCAAGCAGCTTTTGTCAGCGGCAACTTTTGAGATTATTTATCGATAACATGACGCGAATCAAATCAGCGTGAAATTTACTAATATACTTTTTTTGAATGCAAATTAACGCTTTAAAGATGTCTAGTAAATAAACAAAAAAAACAGTCTCTTGATTACCATATAAAGTCAACCATTTAAAGTGCACAAATTTTTTTTAAATTCAAAGTGTAACCAAGTTTGTGGATAGTTTCTTTTGGTATATTTTTTGACGTAAAGTAGTATGTTCTGAAAACTTAATGCGGTCACGTTATAACTAAATGAAACGCGTTATTATTGTTTATTTGTTTAATGTTCATTTAACGGTACGGTAAATAAGATAACTGTAATTGATTTGAAATGTTAATGTGTTTGAGTTGCGTTGCATTAGTATTCTAAGGTCTGACAGTTTGCACAAATGCGATAACAGCAATATTTGTTCGAGTAACAACAAAGCGAGGAATTAAACAAAGCATGATTAAAACAAACTAACTACGTTGCAGTTTCAAATTTCAATTATTGCCAGCTCAACAAAGTTCAATTGTCGTTACGCGCAACTGAAGTTAACAATCGCGAGTCGCCGCCAGTGATTCAGATAATTTTTGTTGTAGGTAGGCAGTTTGCGCTGCGGCTTGATTGACAACATATGTTTGTCTGTAGATACCAAAATGTGAATGTGCGTGTGTGTCACCTATGAATTTTTGTGAATGAGAGTGTGTGTGTGCGCTCTATTGCGGCTACAAAATTGCAATAGTATGCGAAACCAAAACTGCGATAAGGGCAAATATTTTTCAATCGTCACTTCGGAGGAAACTAGTTGCTAGCCTTCGCTTCAAACCGCACAAAGGGGTCGCTCTACTGCGCTCCGTGTCTCTCTGCGACAAAGTGTCTCTTCAGTTATTCATTTATTTTACGTTGCGGATGCGTCAACAGCGCTTACAGTCATCGCTACCTGTTGATGTACATACGCGCCCCGTTTACCTGTGCCAACTGCGAATGAGATAATAAACACAATTCTGCTGCTCTTCCTCTGCTTCGTTTGCACTGTTTCTCCATAGACACAATACCTCATCACAACTTTAAGTAGCCACTTGGTAGCTGCTTGGATAGACAACGATTGCTGCCAGTAGATGAGACCGAGTGCGTCGAGAACGCGCAAGATGAGTAACAATTACAACGATATTCCCATTGGCATAAGGCTGCTCCAGAGCTTCTCCCGACAATGTCCTCGCTTCCATGCCCGCAAAGAGCTATGGTAAGTTCATCTAATTACGCCGTAATCATTTTTAAGTTTTCATATCTATTCTTCATAGAGTAATATGACTCTATAAACTGTATAATAAAAAGTATACAATCGACCTATTTCCTTGAAGTTGTCGTATGTATATACTTATGATAATTTTGACAAGCAATTGATGCATGATTGTTCTAAAGTTTCCCATTCATCATCTGATAGCACAATATGTATTCATATGTACATATGTGCGTTATCTATATGAAATTTCAAATTTCCCATCATGAGCTAAAAATGCACTTTTAAATATCAAATTTCCTGGAAATACGTTGATATAAACTTATTAAACAGTTTTCTTTTTATATATTACTAATTTTGTTTGTACGTTTCCTTTTAATAACATAACTTAATATTAAAGACTAACAAGATTTTAGCTTTCTATATTTTTGAAACTTCAAAACTAGACTGTACCATGTTTTTTTCACATTAATAATATAATAAACAGTCGTATCTAGACTTTAAATTGTCACTGTGCGTTCTTGACCACCGTTAACATAAATGTCTGACAGTCTACATGAACACCTAAATCTCATTTACTACAACAGCTAAGACCACTAAATTTGGAGACAAGGTTCTTGTGGTTTTATTTTATATAGTTTATTATTTGGATACTTAAATTTAAAATATGAATTTAAGTAAATTAAGTTTAAAAATATTAAAAATGATTAGCTATCATTAGCTATAAGCCATAAATTGTAAATTTACAAACCAAATGTGTTTTAAAAGAATCACGCCCCTCAATTGGAAAGATTCAAAGAAACGAGGGTACTTTAAAAAGATAGAGAAATGTGGTCATGATAAATGGAATAGTCTTTATTTATTTGCAAATATTTGAATTTATTCTTTTTATTATTTTTTCTAAGAATTTGATTACGGTACAGAAAACTTGGGTAGTTATTTTCAAAAGAATTCGATAAGAGCGAAAATCAAGTGCAGCTAAAGTAAATGCAATTTTCACTCATTCTATAATTTGTATAACAATCACATTTGCAGCTACAAAATGTCGATATTTCTGCTCACATTCCTTGCCTATGCCTGCTATCACATGTCGCGCAAACCAATCTCTGTGGTGAAGTCGGTTCTCCACGGCAATTGTTCCACTGCCAATCTACAAGATGCGGGCAATTGCGGCTATGCGCCCTTTGGTATGTTTTATTACATTGGCTACTTTATTACTATGTATGTATTTATCAACTATCATTATCGCATAGATGGGCCCGATTCAAAGACGCTTTTCGGCATGCTGGACTCGGCTTTTCTCTTCTCCTACGCCATCTCCATGTTCGCATCCGGTTTTATCGCCGAGCGCGTCTCGTTGCGCTACTTTCTGTCCATGGGCATGATTATGACCGGCGTATTCACATATCTATTTGGTCTGGCACGCACATCGAACATCCACAGTCTCGCCTATTTCGTGCTTGTCCAGATATTTGCTGGCATCTTCCAGACCACCGGCTGGCCAGGCGTTGTGACGCTGGTGGGTCGTTGGTTTGGCAAGAAGAAGCGCGGTCTCATCTTTGGCATCTGGAACAGTCACACTTCGATCGGCAACATTCTGGGCACCCTCATTGCCGCCCACTATGTGGAAACGGACTGGGCGCTGTCCTTTGTGGTGCCTGGCATTATCATCGGTGCCGTTGGCTTTCTGCTCTTTCTGTTCCTTGTGGATCAACCAGAGATTGTTGGCTGCTATCCACAACCAGCTGCACAGGAACGTCGCATTTCCAACGATTCGGATGCCGATGAGAACGATGATGATGATGAGGAGCAGGCACGTCGCTCTGAAGCTGTAAGTATGCCACAAGTGGAGTAAATGGACACCTTTAACATGCTTTCCCCAATGATTCCAAATTATTTACACACTCACACACACACCCACACTCATCAAAAATTGGTGTTTGTTTTGCGCAGTTTTATGCCCAGTCCGGTTACGCTGATTCCCAAACCGTAAGTGCATGCTAAAATTCAAAATCAGAATCAAGTAGAAAGCCTCTAGTTGAGCGTGCTCGACTACGAGATACCTTGTGCCCATCTATTTGTAATCATAACTCGCTTGCACTCATACATACATATGTACATATTCATCAAAGTTACAAGTGTACTCAAAATACGCTTACTATATATGCTTGAGAAGGAGTAAATTTTGTTATATGTCCAATCGTTGCAGCATTCAGATTTCGTTTAAAATTTCAGGGTATACAAAGAGCAAACGAATAAAAACTCACATAATAAAAACTCCAAGAATTTGCATACAAAAATGAGGAAGAAAAGGCGATACAAAATAAACTTGATTTGGTATACTATAGAATACACAATGAACAACGTGTAGCAGCACTTTATATTAGCCTTATAAAAATGTTTTTTGCATTACTGTCAAGTTTTAATATGATCGTAACAAAATGTTGTAAATGATTCTGTCTCCAAAATATTTTATATTTGTAACTTAGCTTATATACAAAGTATAATAAGGTGACAAAGGATTTCAGGCTGTTTTACTTGATACTACTGTTACTTGATACTATTTATTAAGTCAGATGTGTCTCATTCATGTTATATGTTATTTGTCGTTAGACACTTAGTTTTAATACCCTTCTACTTTATAGGGCAGCGGGTATAGCAATCATTTGTCTCTCCCGTATCCTATGTCGTTGTCTTTGTTGTGCTTCTTCGGCTTTACCTAAACTATAAATGTGCTACTCTCAGTTCCTCCAAATTAAATATTAATATCACATCTATCTACAGGATCAAATCAGCTATCGACCCACGCCCACTGAACGCACACCGATCCTGGCGCGTCCCCAAGCACAAAGGGAGCACACATCCCATGGACGTCCCATTGGGCTAGTGGATGCCCTCTATATACCCGGCGTGGTGGAGTTCTCGCTCTGCCTCTTCTTCACCAAACTGGTCAGTTACACTTTCATGTACTGGCTGCCACTTTATATACAGTCTTCCAGTAAGTCATAGCAATTTAATATCCCATTGTAAACGCCTCTATAATTGATGATAATTTCTTGCTTGCAGGCACTTTGGGTCCAGAACTCTCGGCTGATCTCTCCACGCTCTTCGATGTGGGCGGCATTTTAGGCGCCATAGCTGCGGGTTATGTGTCCGATTTAACTGGAATGTCGGCCACTGTTTGCACTGTAATGTTATTCTTTGCGTCACCAATTGTAAGAGAACAGCAGCTGCCTAGTTTCATAATTCAACAAATGTTATTTATTTGCTAACTCGATTGCTTTTGCAGCTGTTAATGTATCAACAATACGGCGCATTGTCAGTCACAATTAGCGTACTGCTGCTCATTGTTGTTGGCATCTTTGTGAACGGCCCCTACGCACTCATAACAACATCGGTTAGCGCCGAACTGGGTCAACATAGCTCGCTGGAGGGCAACTCAAATGCTCTGGCCACCGTGACTGCCATAATCGATGGCACTGGGTCGATTGGTGCCGCTGTTGGACCGCTGCTTGCCGGAGTTATATCCAGCCACAGTTGGCAGAATGTCTTCTATATGCTCATCGTGTCGGACATTATTGCAATGGTGCTGCTGATGCGTTTGGTGGTTAAGGAATGCACCGCAGCAAGGCGCTCTTCAAATCGCATACGCATTGAATAGCAGGAGGAAGTTTTAGTTCACAATTCCGTTTCCGTTTCATATTAAAATTAAATCGCACTTGGAATTTGAATTTGATATTTTCATATGTACAAAGTGCACAAACACATACTCACACACCCACACACACACAAACACAATTACACTACATACTCACATGTTATGTACAATCGCATCAGCTATTTTTACGTTAAAGACCACCAATTTATACTTGTATACTATATATGTATGTCATATCAGTCCGTTTAGTTAGCTGAAATCATTGTATTGGCATCGCACGAGAAGTCCTAAAATCTTTACCATAATTTATTTAGTATATCTACTACTGTAATGGATGAATGTACGAGCATGATATATTGTTAGCCAAAAAAAAAAAAGAAAGAATGAAAAGAAAACACGAGCTAAACGAGTAGTTAACATTTTTATATATATTTTATAACGTTGTGCGTGTATCAGAGTCTCCTCGTTTTAAGTGCCGAAATACACACTTAGATACTAGCGTCTAGGATAATTATATAGTAACATAATATTTACAACTGCTATGTGAATACGATTTTCGTACACTTTTCGTACCAATAAACTGCGACAAAGCTTTGTCTTTGCCTAAATGAAATCAATCAACTGTCTGCAACTATTAAATAAACAAAATGCAACAACTATAAAATTCCATTAATTTATTTAATGTATTTGGACTTAGCTTCGGAATCAGATCGGTTTCATTCTCTGGTAAGGGAAATTACAAATATTTCACTTAACATTAGCCTCGATTTAGCGCTTAAACGTTAAGTACATTAATGAGTATATAGAGTAAGTATAGCCTATTGTGTATAACTAGATTCGACTTACATATGTAGCTACAATGCATAGCGCTGAATTGGCGAATATCTCAAAGGTTACAACTTATCACAACATTGAAATTATATATCAGACAACCAACGGATTGCAGTACACTAGAGACGCTGCACACAACGCCTCACGATCTTGGCCTTGTGTTGGCACAATAAGCACACCAGGAACACGACGAGCAATAGACTAACGCCATAGCCCACAACGAGCACAGCTCGTTTGCGACGTCGCCAGCGTTGATAGTCGCTCCATGACACATAACGATTGCGATACTGTGGTGGCAGCTCGAATTTGCTGCGACGCGGAAAGAATGACAGATAGAAATCCTCAAGTAGATGACGCACTAGCTCATTGTCTTCGCCACGCTTTGGATCCAAATTATCGTTGATGCAGTTGAATTTTCTAGGATTGCGACGCATGCGATCAAGCGCCTCAACCACTTCAGTCAGATTCGAGGTGAGCATCATGAAGTTGCTGTGTGATGCGCGCTTGGGACTCACATGATAGCGATACTTGGGACGCACTCCAAAGTTGGCACTCAGAGCTTCAGCGAGCAGTGGGCAACGACAGACGAGTTCTCGAGTGATTGTTGGCTACGAATTGAAAGAAAGTAAAAAATCAGCTTTTAATTGAATATAATTAAATGCTCACCAGATTGGAGTCTTCGTAGCGTTCGTAGACGAGCGTTGAGTGCACAATCTTATTGGCATTGACATCGAGGCCCAAGCTAATGGAGCAGTTTTGCACGACCTCCTCGAAGAAGCGCATGGCAGACCAGTCTAAAGGTGGCGGATAGATGCGTGTGAGGCAGGTGCGTACCTCACGATCTGACCAGGTGCCAGAGCCATCCGTGTCGAACTCATCGAAGATCTCATCCACACCCAACACATGTGTCTCGCTCATCAGAAACGAGTAATAGGCAAAAGCGTATTGCAGATCGCTGGCTGCACGAAACCGTTGATTTGCCGTCTCCAGCACCTGCTGCTGGAAGCGTTGTTGCATCGCTGTCACAATGTCGCGTTCAATGAGGAATCCTACATGGGCGAGCACATGACGAGCCTTGAAGCCATAGACGCGATTCAGTAGCATGTTGGTTGCAATCAGCGAGTGCGAGTAAATGTCTGTGGAGGATTTAAAGTCTTCCTTGTGCAACAAGTTGCTGGCGCTCGTGCTGCTAACAATGCTGCTGCTGCTGACAGTGTTGCTGGCATCCACTTCGGGACTCAACGACTTCAGTTTGTCCTTGTTGAAGCGCTCCACAATGCGACGCAGTTCAAGCAACGTGGAGACATTCTTGTGACGCATCAGCTCCTTAAAGTTGCTCGAGCTGCGTTTGAACAACTTCTGCAGTCCCATGTTGGGGAACTTGTGTAGTCCTGCATGACCCGGAGCTGCAACTGGAGGTGCCACAGTGGCAGCTGCCTCATGCAGCTCACCGTGCATATCTCCTGTGCCACTTTCGTTGCAGTCACCGCCATCGAACTGGCAGGCATCGATGTTGCAGTGGCGATCGCAGGCACCGTCGCCAATGTACGTCCAGGGACAGTCGAGGGCACAGTCGGGTACCATCCACGCTTGGTAGACACGCACACCCTCGGCTTCAGTATAAAGATCTTCTGGGTATAAAGGTGCACCCAAGAAGATGTCATCATTCAGATACAGAAAACGCTTGGATAACTTTGGTATACGATGCACAAAAGTCTCAATTGCTGCGCTGGAGAATGTAGGCAACTGTCTGGGATCGGGAGCCAGCATTTCGTGGGGCACCACAGTAACCCTGTCGTAGTTGAGGTCCAGCCAGCTGGGAATTTGGCCATTGGTCACAATGTATACGTGTCGTATCCAGTTGGCATGCTGCTCCAGTGAACGCAGCGAGTACTTCAACTCGTTCTTGTCATCGAAACGCGATGGGTCATAGCTGGGATCATAACGTCTGATGGTCTCTATGAAGTCCGGATCAGTTCCATTTACCCACGTGTAAACAGCATCAATGGGAGCACAGCCTCGGTTGTCGCCGTGACTGTGGCTGCCATGGCCATCTGTCGTCGTCAGCATTTGTTGACCGGCCAGCCAAAAGATCATCACGCAGAGACAGCCAAAGACTGCTAGGAGCGCCAGCTTGCGACGTGACTGCATCTTGAGTCGATAGATTTTTTCGAGAGTACGCCGCATCCGCCGTTGCCAGCGGCGTCGCAGACGCATTGCTAATCCTCAGTTGTCTGCTACATTGCCACACGTAAAGTGCATTCACAAAATGGTTTATTTGGACTTTGGTGCAAGGAAGAAACAGGAGGAAAACTTTGTTTTTAGGTCAACCGATAAAATATGTGGAGTCGTTCATCGCGACCGCAAGAAAAATGCCCAAATATACTGCACATCTCAAATATATACTGGTACGACAAATATTTAACAACCCCGTATATCAAAACAGACGTGGCGCAATTTCAATTTAAAATGCTGGTGTTTCGGTATTACTTTATCTTGCCACTGCAAAGTTTTTTTTCTGGATTTCTTAAATTTAAAGTCTTGTTTTTTGGATTAAGTAAGGCATCAGGGCAATGATTATTCGTTATAAGCAGTTCGTAAGCCCGCAGTCACTACATTATACATGTATCAATTCATAAGGCGGTTGGTAGCATTATGTAAACACAGCATATTTTAACAAGTTTTAATTCAACTTTAAAACTCTTTCATTCTTAATAGTGTCTAATTTTTACGAGCACAATAAACTCTAGTGATAAACATTCCCAGTATTTTTCCTGATTAACTGTCGATAAATTACAGTCTGTTTTCCATTCGATTTTAATAATGATTATCGCTCTCGTTATCGGACAACAGCAGTGTGGCCGTAGTATAATGTACCATACAAAATTGGCATTTAAATAATGATAAATATTCTAATTTGTTTTTTTTTTTCAATTTTAAAGGAATTGATATTTATTAAATAACCAGTAAAAAATGAAATTTTAATAAAAATTAACCAAATGATTTAAAGATTAGAAAAATTGTGCAAAACATTTTTCTTTCCATAAGCGGTCATTCCAAGTAGGTATACTTTTTGGTACTTTCTTTGACTTTAAATAATCTTTTTCGAAATACCGATTGCGGTCACCCTGATGGTCAGCTGGTCCCACCATCACATGACCTGTCATATGCAACTTTTTTCACTCTGACAGCGCAAATCGACGTCGGGCCGTGCAAATCGAAAACTTTTTCACACTTTTCGTTTGTAGTTTTTGTTCATTTTTGGTTCGTTTAATTTGAGTTAATGTGCAATTTAGTTTGATTATTGATTTTGTGTTTTGTTTTCGTTTTAATTTGATTACTGTAGTGCGTCCACGAAGCGAGATCCAGGCAACACAAAAATGTTGTGGAAATCGCTGATTGCGTTGTGCGTCATTGGAGTCGCCTTGGGCGAGCAAACGCCCGTTTTTCTTTGGGGCGCCAACAGGTGGGTGTCACAAAACTAAAGCTACAAGTTGCAAAACAAATATGCTTAATTTACATTCGTGTACTTGCCGACAGCCTGTCGAAGCCATCGCTGCGCACTGTGCCACAAGCTGAGTTTACAGAGCAGCTGGCGACTTTGCTGAAAGATCACATGGTTGTGGCCTTCGAGGAAAATGGCGTAAGTGGCTTACCGCTTATCAGTGTTTAAGTGATGTGATCCCTAAATGGTGTATTTGTGTGCACTTGCAGCTAAGCAACAAAGATTTTATGTGCTCCAATGCCGAGGCCAAGTCGTGCTACGCCCAGCTCCAGGGTGTCAGCCCAAAGACCTATTACACCAGCGTCGAGAATCCCTCCGAAGCACTGCGCGCTGCCGCCACCAAGCGTGAACACAACATCATCGATGCCACCGGCAAGCTGGCTAATCCCGTCAAGTGCGAAGTGGGCTCAGCTGTGTTTGTGACCTTCGAGGATGCTGCCGAGACTCGTGCCGCCACTTTGCAGTCGCATGGTAAGCGAAAAGACACCCTGTTTTATGAGTGTTGACAGTAAATCATACGAAATTACTATTTATATAACAGACACCGCTATTGCTGCAATCAGCAAGAATCTGGAGTGCAATGTGGCTTATCTGTATTTGGCTGCACCAACAACTGCCCCAATTGTGCAGCGTCGTGTGCGTCGTTGGACTGCCGCCGAGACCTCTGGCTACCGCTTCGCCAGCAGCTATCAGTTTCAAATCACCTTTACAAGTGTTAAATACAACAGTGAGGCTCTTACGGTTGCCTCAATGACAGTCACCAACTCGACAACACCCAACACCAAGTTTACCGTTACGTTATCCACCGCGGCTGGCAAATCGATTACCTTCGATCTCAGCTATAGCTCTGATGGCTACTATACCCTGAGCAATGCTAACTACGACGGTACTGCACTGTACACTCCTGGCGTCAACGCACCCACCACATTCTCGTATGCCTGCGGCAATGCCACCTGGTATGACAGCACGACCAACAAGCTGCAGTGGAGTTCGCTGCAACTGCAGGCTGGATTTGATAGCAAGGCCGCCGACATCGTTGCCTTTGCCGATTCATGGGATTGCGTTGGCTTCGTTACGCCCGGCATTCTGATGGGTCTGTTTGTGCTTGTCATTTTGCTGGTCATTGTGTTCCTTGGTCTGTGCTGGATGATGGACATCAAGACAATGGATCGCTTTGACGATCCCAAGGGCAAGACCATTACGATCAATGCCAGTGCTGATTAAGCAAGTGCAGCACCAGCAGCATTACAGAATTCATTACTGTTTCATTTACCGTTTTATGTTTTCTGCATCATGTTTACTGCCACATTTTGAAAAGTGCGCGTATATTCAATATTCATTCCTACCTTCAACTCCATAATATGTAATCGATATAATACTTTAACAATATCTATAACAAAACACAAAAAAAAAGAACGGAAATTAGCGCTCACAATTTATAAATCATATGTGTTAAGTACAATCACGTATATGCACAATTTGCGCCCCCAAAGATCGAGTCTGAGCGAAGGACCCGAAGCACGTTCAGCATCAAATTCCGACCATCGAAACACACGTGACGACCCTCGCATCAGACTGATCTTTGTGGCCGATAAATTGTTTTGCTTGCAACGACTTTAATTGAGCTGCTACTGTGTTTGCTGCTACATTTTTGTTGAATGGCAGTATTTCATTATAAGTTAAAATTCGAAAGAAGAATGCACAAAAAACATGAAACTTAACTAAAAAAGACGCACAATGCTTGTGCGTGTGTGTGTGCGTACAACATTGTATTTGAGCAAGTGTGTGTAGAGAATGCAATTGTTTAATTTAAATTCTAAGTGTGTTATTCATATTGTAGTTATTGTTTATCAGTATGCGAACATTCATAATTTATGCCCTTGTATGATAATTTATCATTTGTATGTATGTACGCTCTGTACACTCGGTTCGTTCGCTATCTATGTGTGTATGCGAAACTCCAGCGCCCAAAAATAAAGTTTTTCAATTGTTTTACAAACATACAAACAACAAGAAAAAGAACAACTCTGCTCTAGTATCGACTTAATTGAATTTTAGCCCGAGAAAAAAAAAAACAAACTCATAAATACAAATCAAAAGTTTTATGAAAATTTATTGACTTGCCTCTTGCCACATGCTGCTGCTGGTGTTGCTACTGCCGCTGCTACACAGACGTAAGGACATAACACATTGTATATGGATGGTATAGGGATGGAATGTGGATATACTTTCATATATATACTACATGTATCGTATGCGGCAAGTTGATTGTTTTTTTCCCCAGCCAAACTTTCAACTCTGAAAATAGTTTGACGCAACACTTTACGCTTCCCCATTCTGCTCGTCGCATTTTGACCTGAAACTTTCATTAAGTTGCTTAGCAGAGGATGCTCAAAAAGCATTGTTTATGACATTTTAATCTCTTGTTTATCCGCTTGACTTTCCCAGTGTCAGCCGAGTGTCTGCCACGCCACGCCACCCACTGGTCAAGGCTTGTGTTGTGCCTCAAAACAGCCGCTGCTGACTGCTGGTTGGTGTATGAACTGCAAAGATACCCTGTAAGTGCTCGGTGCAGAGGGAGGGTTTTACTTTCGGTGGTACTTTCTGTGGAAAGAGTATTTTGTAGTATAGCGGGTCAGAATTAGAGAAGTGTCGGTTACCAGAAAGATGCAATTAACCTAAATCCAAATTTGTGGACCTTTTTATTTTTAAGTGCAGCTTAGTGTATTCATTATCCAAAAAAATAGAATGGGGTTTTACAAATGTCTCAAGCAAATGCTTAAACGCAATGCACCTAAATAAAAGTTGTACAGAGGCTGTAGAATTTTGATTTGCCCTAAATAAGTACGCTTTGGAAGTTATCTTTAATGTATAGTTAGCTCTTCTATAAGCGGAAATAAGTTGTTAGCTCTCTTCATTTACATAGGGTATCGTTGATTCGTTACTTCCGCCGTGGGCGCTGAAAAGTATGCTATATCCGAGCTGCGTTAGCTCGTCCAGCTGAAGCACGCAGTTGAGTGCACCGAGTGCCAAGCGCTTAACATTTTCTTTTTCGTTTCTTGTTGTTTTTGTTTCTTGTATTTTGTTTGCCTCTTTTTGTTGCATTTGAAACAGGTCAGTGCGTCATGCACCCCAAATGAGCATATGACCCTCGCCCTTTCCTGCGCGTCTGCTGCCAAAAACTTACGCCAGGCAAAACTACTGCTGGCGACGATGCCAAATAAAGTGAAGGTCCCCCGTTGCCCCTCCCCCATTTTCATTGCCGCCTTGGTCCACACGCTATTCAGATGGCGTAGCTGGGGCAATGAAAAACAGTAATTATGCATAAGTCAACACGCGGCGCAGCGTGGCGGCATTCGTAATGAACTCTACTCAAAGCCAAACGAGCACTTTGCCACTTCCTCGCTGGCCCTTGCCACTTCATTTCCACTCCATCCGCGCACCCGAAATTTTACATTATACATGCCGCCCTGCAGTTGAATCCCTCATCTGGTTTTGGTGTCGCCTTCTTCCTTCATTTAGCGCCAAGTTCAAAAGTTTTTGGCTGCCGAAAATGTCACCAACTGCAGAGAGGCGACGAGTCGAGTCGAGTCGCCATCGCCATCATCCAAAAAACTTGCCTCAAAACTTTTTGGGACTAGCCAACTGGCAACTATGTAGGTGTTTGTGTGTGTCTGTGTGTGTGGCGCATAAGTAACCAGAGAAACCGTTGGGAGCTGCTGACTTTGAAGCCAAATGCCGACACGCTGTGTGCCAGAGCCGCAGCCTGTAATAAACACAGTGGGGCAACAAATTGCAGCATTAGAAAGTAGGGAAGCAAAAGGACGGGTCGAGATCTGGCGGCGGTGAAGTCAACAGCTCGGAACATGTGTTTTGTTTTGGGGCTGCCCGCTTAATGCACCTAAATGCAGTTACAAAACTTTTTGCAAGCTGCAAATTGTCATTAAGTTGACCACATGGACAAGTTGCTCGAACTAGGGAGGCAACTAGGGTGGCAAGTGCAAATCATTAGCGCAGCTAAAGCCGGAGCCAAACAATAAAACTGCCAGCAGGCAACCAGCTTCAGTTAATGATGGCATTTGTGTGTGTGGAGTCAACAGCCCCAATTCGACTTTTTCACTCCCTTTCCCACCCATCCATCTACTTCGGGGTTTAAGCCTAATCCAAAACTGCACTGCACTGAGCTGCTTATCTGCGCTAAGTGCTTGCGGCCTGGCATTGTGCATAGCTGTGCGGCAATGGGGCATGTTTAACTAATACACCCAGTTTGGCTTTGGCATTTCGAGCGAGATCTCCATGGCTATAAAATGGGCTGGCTAATGAAGTCATTTGTGGCGCGAGCCTAAAGCTGAAAGCGCCATTCTAAGCAGTCTTGCTTGCTTGTTATCATCGGCAAGTCCGTAAAGTTGTGTAAACCCAGCTCGAAAGGCAACTGCAACCACAAAGCCAGCACAGAAGCCATCGCAAATCCAAGTGGTTGGCCCTCGTACTCTCTCTCTCCCTCTCTGTCTCTCTGTTGGTCAGCTCAGGGCAGACAGAAATTAATTAGTTGTCATTTTTAACAATTGAGCCTGACATGGCAAAAGTGCGGGGAGGGGGCACAGCAAGTTGCCACCAGTTCGGACTTGTCACTACCCCGTCCCCCACCCACACTCTGTAGGAAGAGTTAAGCTTGTGGGATGGGGCAGCAGCAGCTCTCTTGACAAATGATGTTGCCGCTGTGTGACGTGTGACAGATAAGTGCCGAAAAAGGTTTACAACTTTTGCCAAATGCCATTTATTATTGATGTCGTGCCAGTCCTTTCCACTGCTTGCCACCCCTCTCCACCGCTCACTTCTCACTTTGTTTACCCCTTTTCTGCCTGCAGCTAAATATGTACAAATGAAAGTTGTGTCAAAAGTTTCAAACTACCCGACAATTAGGCGCATTGCGTATACGACACCTCAGCCCCACTTTCGGCAGTAAGTTCGCTGGCACTCGCATACTTTAATGACATGCAACGAGAGATAACGTTGCTGCCGCAAGCTAACCAACAACATTGCAACAGTATTTTCACTCGTATTTAAATTTCATTTCCACTTGCAAAGCTGCTGCTGACACCGCATCACATTGAACTTAATCTGTTTTCAATCTCTATATAATGTACAAAATCCTAGTTCAGTTGATTGCAAAACTGCAAACTATTAAATTAGTACAATTTAAGCAGACTAAAATGTGTTAGGTTAGACAACTAAAAATCAATTTGAATGCGAACTTAATTCTCTGTTGCGTATAAATGCACTACAAGCAGGGGCTTTCAACTGCTTTAATCTACGATCCTGCACTGCTTGCAATTACATAGAAATGAAGGCAAGCAGTTAACTGTGCTTAAATTCACTTTAAATGGGTTTTTAATTTAATTCCACGGACTCAATTACATTACATTGGTTAATGCTTCAACTGCCTAAAAAAATAATGAATGTACATAAATAGTGAATAAAGAGTATTAGCGGTTGATTTTAATTTGCCCTGCGGTCTATTATCCGCTTAGAATTGCGGGTGTATGTGTGTGTGTGTGTGTGTACTTTGCTGCATGCAACCATAATTGGATAAATATATTATTATTTCTCCCTCCATTCTATTCTCACTATCCCCAACTTCACATTCCACATACTCTGGCTTGTCTTTGGGATTTTCTCGCTTTCTTTTGTGCTTTCATTTCCGCTTTATGTGATGTTTTTCAAGGATTTCCTTGCTGCAGCTTTTGTTAGTGTGGAGTCCACACTGTGGACTGAATTCTGCAGTAAATACTAGATATAAATCAAGGTGATGTAGTTGTAATGCAAATGCTGACAACAACAAAACACAACACACACACCCACACAGAAAAACATAATAGAGATATGCAAGTAATTCCGTAAGATATCATTGCAATGCTGCCATTGCTAAGCAACGCATTTCACTTCTGTGCGCAAAGTGTAAGATTAACAACAGCTGCTCTAAGCTGAAGCTCAAGCATTTAATGACCAGCCAGCAATGCGGGCCAATTAGTTAACAGCATGAATAGGGAATAGAGCGATAGAGTGGGTAATATTAATGCAAATGCACAGCGTTTCACAGCTGCCATTGATAATTGAATGCGTAAGCAAGAAGAGAAGAGAAGCATCTACATAGCAGACTGTAGGTGAGTGCTTACTGTATTTGATTTTGGCATATTTGCTATTGAGTGCATTAGGATAAAATCCAAATGTGTGGCAAGTTGGGCTTTTGGGGGCGAGCAGAAGAGTAAAGAAAGCCCATTCGCACAAGCTAAAGCCAAAGCCGATTAGCTGCTTAGCATGTAAGACAAGAAAAGACACGACACGACACGACGACGAGACAAGACACAACTGGGAGAGAGCAGGAGAAGGAAAGTAGGAAAAAGAGTGAAGACATTGTCATCAGAGTGCGCAAATAAATCGCATTGCCAGCGAGCTTCAATAGAGATATTTGCGCCCTCAGTGTGCAAGTTTGCTTCCCTCCCCCGCTTACCCGCTCTCTCTCTGTGTTTGTGTGTGTAAATATATACATATATTTATATTGACACAGATGTGGGCATAAGCTGCCTGAGTTGCCGACAGATCGAGTGCATTTTTATGTAAATAGAGAAGTGTGTGCGGATGCGGGTGAGAGTCTGTGTGTGTGTCTCTGTGTGTGTACGTGTGTGTGTGAGAGTGTAACATGTTGTGTGCCAAGTGAAAATGCGTAAAAAGGCGACACCAAGCATATTTGCATAGCCTGCTTTTAGGCGCAACTTGCTGCTCCAACTTGCTGAAGCTGGGCTGATGGTCGATGTTGGTGCTGTTGCTGTTGCTGCTGCTGAATGCCATTTAAAGAGCTCGACTTGGCTTTCGATTTCCGAAAAGCGACAGACATTTGGCTTTCCATCTTTCTACGTTTTCATTTTCGTTTTCATTTTCTATTTACGGCTCGTCAGGCACGGCAGATGGAGACATCAAGTCACGTCGATGGTAACGCCCCGAAAAACCAAAACATGCTTGTAACTCGGCTTCCTACACCGCTTTCCCTTCACCACCCGCTCAGCCACGTGTTATTGATTGAGATTGAGCCCGAAACAAGCAAATGGCAACGGCAACGGCAACGGCAACAACATCAACGCAATGGAGGCGCACAAACAGACAGACAGACAGACACAGGAGGCACATGTGTTTGCAAATCATATTCAATATTTTGTTTGCTCTCTGTTACAGTCCTCCCCCCAATCTCCTCCCCCTTGAAACCAAGTTACTGCTTACCCCTTGGCTAATGCCCCCTTTCAGCTCCGCTACCCCTTTGCCAGCACTTGCCTCGTTTGGGGCATGTTGCAATTGTTGTACTTACATTTGATTGCATTTGCCCCAACAACTTGAACTTTTTGGGCGAAGCGCCGTTGTTTGCCGAAAATGTTGGCCCAACTTTTGCAACTTAATCATGATGCAAGGGGAGCGTGCCGAGTGAGCGAGAGAGCGAGAGAGGAGTATGGAGAGATGCCCAACTTCCTTTGCCACATGCCACGTGGCAGTGCCATCTGTTTTTGTGGGCGAAAACTGGCAGCCTGCACCTTCCTGCACCCAAATATTGTTGGCAAAGTTTTCACATTAAAAGCATTTCATGCCGGCAAATTGCGAAATGAGTTTACCTCCAACGCATTTCCTTACACTTGCAGAAAGTACATTCTCTCCGCCTTGTTCTTCTCTTCAGTGCTCCATTTCTTGCCGCATAAGGTGAAAGTCAAAAGCGAAAGTTGCCAATCTAAGGGGCGTGGCCTTTTCCCCTTAAACTTTTCTTATTTTTATATCTCATTCAAATTGAAATATAACCAAAAATTTCATAACATTTGCTCCTTAAGTTTACCACATTTCGCATGTCGACGGTGCTAAATCAGAGAGCATTGCCTTGTCAGTTGCCAGTTTGCCAGTTTGCTTGGCCATTTTCATATTTATGAGCCAAGCCGGAAAAGCCATTTCACAGTCTTGCTGTTAGCGTATTGAAAGGATAAACTCCGGCCAAACAAATGCGGTCAAATTGCGCATAAAACTGATGAAGACACTCTCTTTAGAAATAGGCTGCGAGTGATTGCGCAATACACTACAAAAAACAAAGCAATGCGAATTCTAAATCAAATCTGTGGCAATAACTAATTGCATTCCAAAGCAAAATCTTCAATGTAATTGCAATATTACTACCATAAGTTAATTTCATTATAAAAGTTTTGAACTGCTATCTGATGCACACCTAAAACTATCATTCTGGTTGGTGACTAAATTCATTAATAAACAATTAATTATTGCGAAAGGAGACGACGTGGAGAGTTCAAGATTTAACTGACTTTTAATAGAATGTATCGATAATAGCTACGATAAACTATTAGCTATATAAGAAGATTCGGAAATGTAATTAACATAAATATAAATATTTTCCTTAGAACCTTTCTTTTTGTTAGACAATTATTAAATTAAGTGTAATTGTTTAGTCAAACTCTGATTAAAGTCATTTTGTACCGATGTTTAATATATTATTATTTAAAAATTATTTTGATCACAGTTTGTCTAAACAATTGCATTTAATTTAATAATTGTCTAAGAATAAGAAACAAAAAAAAATTACAATTAAGGAAAGTGAATGCAAGCTCTTGTAATGACCAATAAAAAACATCTTTGGCTTGGAATATATAAACCATATATAGCATATCATTGAAATTTGGAATTCGTTCATTAATAATTCATATAGAATTTCTAAAAATATGTTTGCTCTTTCTTATGCCCTTAAACTTTTCCCACTTGGAGACTGTCACTTCTTTTCATGCTAACAATTGTAATCAAAAAGTTAAAGTTCAAGTCAAACACTTTTCTGTGGTGACAAATTCAACAAATAAATAAAACTATCAAATATTTTCCTTAATCAAAGCCAGAGTTAGATAACACACAATTACGGCAGGGTATTTGCATATGATAGCTTTGAATAGCTATTGCACATGAATGAATAATAGGATTATTTATAAGCTGAGAACAAAGCAAAAACTTCTATAGTTTTAAATTCAAATGATTATTTGTAGTTATTTATCGTTTATTTATAAGTCAAAGAAGTTGGTAAGCTATGCCCAAAAGCATGGGCAAATGCAGTGTTAGAGTCGACAACTCCATAAATACACTTTCTAACTACGTTCATTTTTGAATAACTTGGATCTTAACAGTCCATTTAGCCGTTAGCTGCAGCTACTGAATGTCTGGAGTTGGAGCATTTAGTGGTACAAGTGTTTGGGCTTTAAAGACGCTTTGCAGCTGAGCATTTTGCAGTAGTTTATTGTAAGTGCAGCAGCACTTTGTATGAATATATCTGTGTATATCCCGCTTTATATATACATATATGTGTGTATATGTAGAGAAGCGTATCTGTTTGTACTATTTGTATGAATACTCGCTTTTATATGAAGCAGTATCAGCTCAGCAGCCTTGTCAGCTTTGTAGTTGAGCTTCAGCAGTTGTTATTATTATTATATTTTTCTTTATTGTAGTTGTTGCAGCTATTGTTATTGTTGTTGTTGTTGCTGTTATGCTGTGCTATTATACTACAGCTCTGGTTGCCAGAGCTCATGCCGTGTGCATTTGCTCAGCTCGAACTCGCTCCGTGTCTGCCTTACTTTTGTCGCATTTTCCACTTGCTTTCACACTCACACACACAGACGAAACACTCTCACACATAGGTAAAGGAGCCAACGCCATTGTCAATTTTTATATGAAAATGACCAAGCATCATATCTGTGTATAAGCATGTGTGTGTTTGCATTGTTGTTGTTGTTGTTGCTGCTGTTGTTACTGCAGCCACATTTACTGCTGTTGCTGCTGCTTCTACTTCTGCTCCTGTTGTTGCTTGTTCGTGCTGCTCAATTCCAGTTAAGAGATAAAATTTTTATGACATCACTTTTCTTTTTCATTATTTATTTGACCGAACATCGTTGCTGCCGCTGCTGCTGCTGCCGCTAGAGTTTGCTGCTGCTGCTGTTGCTGCTGTTGCTGTTACCCCTTGACAATCCGCTGCAAATGATGAGCAACGATGCCTTGGGAGTTTATGAACTTTATGTTTATTGAAGCCATAAATTGGTAGTGCATATGGCTCTTGTTTGCTCTCGCTCGCTTTCGCTCTCGCTCACTCTTGACGCGCCAGCGTATACGTATACGTAATATTACGTATACGCAGCGTATACAGTGCCGAAACATGACTGGCATGATTTGATGATTTGCTTTCTCTCGATACGATACGATACGAGGCAGACAGACAGCACATAATTTTAATTGATATATTGACATAGAAGCAGCGGCAGCAGAGTCAGCGGCAAACACAAAGAATTCCAATTAATTCGTGTGTGTGCGCATACAAAATTGCACAAATTAATGCGATTAGATGGGGCAAAAACATGGCAAACTGTTTAATTGAGAGCCATATATAAATGTGGTCGGTTGGCATCTGAAATGCAATTACCACAACGCAATATGAAGTCTTCTGCTCAAATTGTTCTTTTGACATCGCTTCTGACAACGTGCTGGGTAAGTGAGCGCTCTTTGAATTGAACTTTTGAATGCACATCCACCCCCACTAACTAATTATACATTAATATCGTGATGCAAGGCCAGCAAACTGTACAACGTGGAACTTATACTATTCGAAGCCTTGGAAGTGGAGGGCGAACCCATTATTGATTTCACTGACATTCGTTTAATGGGCCGCGAGCGTGCGCTCAATGGAACCGTTCGCATCAACGAGGACATGGATGCGACCAACTTTCAGATGTCGGTGGACTTTCAAACTGATCCGCTGCGCAGTGGCGAGTGGCGTAACATGATCTTCACGGTGCCGCAGATGAACATTTGTCGTGCCATGCGTTTGTATATTGGCACCTATGGCAAATCGACGTTGCAACGCAGTCAGCACACGAATCTGCCCTTTGATGGCAAGCATTGTCCTTTGCCCAAGGGCACATATTACATTAAGGATTTGCTAATGAACAGCGATACGTGGCCTGAAATAATGCCTATCGGGTATTTGAAGGGGAATTTTCGATTCTTAAAGCAAGGCAAACTTATTGGAGGTGTTAAATGTTTGAGTGAGATAAGTCAAAGCATATTAATGCTATAAGGTTGAAAAGAAAACATGAAAAACTTTACTTAAATGCTCTTAAAGCAATGCAATTAAATTTGATTCGAGTTCGGGCACTTTAAATCACGCAAATTTGTCGAGCTGTAAAATAAATTCGGTTGTTGAATGCCTGCAAATCTGCAAATTTCCGCAAATGGATCACATTAAAACACACTAAAAACCCATTAAATTCAAATAAAATCCTATTTTTGTGCATTTAATGTCATAAATCACAGAATTTCACAGCACATGCATTAGGCGAGCAAACACACAAGCACAAACACACACACACACATACACACACACATACACAAAAGAGCAGAAAGGAAGCTGGGAGCTTAGTTGCTACTGACAAAAGCCAAACAATGCGAATTGTGCGTTGTGTGCTGTGTGTTGTGTGTCGCCAGTTTTTGGGCCTGAATCCAACAACAGCCATGTGAACAATATGTATCTGCTTCGCTACCCGTCTTCTCCCTCCGTCTCGTCCCCAATTGCTGACCCAAACCTGTCTGAAAATACCCGCACTCAATGGCTACAATCGCAACTAACGAGTATTTCATGCTCGCATGTGTATTTATTTCGTTTTGTAGTCGTACTTTTAGACTAATGTGCATTTATTTTATGGAATATGCATTTTGAAATATTGTTGAAAATACCAATTTCAATTTTGTTTTGCATTTTCAGACTTTATCAATTAAGCAATCACTTTTAATGGATCTTTATTATAAAGCAGCAGCTAAAAGCTGCAGCAAGCAGTGCAACAACTACGGCAAGCAGTGTTGTATACAGTGGCTTCTCAATTAGCAAGCAGAGCATGATCAAAGCAGTTGCTGTTAATGACTAAACAGCACGACAATTAGTAAGCACTTAAGAACGGGTATTCTGCAGTCGAGCATCTGTATTTTATGCTTGGTCGTCTGTCGTGTTGTTGCCTGGGCCATTTTGTAAACATGCAAATGCAGAATGTCCCTTTTTTTTTTGGCTGGCATTGGCTTTGGCTTTGGACGTTGCTTGGTGTTTTGTTTTGCGGTCGCAAGGCATTTAAATGCCGCACATTAATGCAATCCAGGCCGGATTTCTGTGGATACTGTCACCACCACCCGCTGCTCTCCTGCTGCGGCTGCTGCTGCTGTATTCATTGAGCAATAAAATCGAAAAATTCCATTTATATATATAGACTTATATGTGTGTGTGTGTTTGTGTGTGTTTTGGGTTGTGGCAAACAAACAAACCATTTTTGCACAGACGAACAAATTTGTCAGACGCAAATTTCATTGGCATTTTATTTCGCTTGCATGTGTGTGTGTGTGTGTGTGTGTGTGTGTGTGCGGTCAGCCAATTGGGCGACCCAAAAGAATTCACGGAGAATGAGTTAGACAGGCTGAAAACATAACGCAATAGCTCATAATTAATTGATTTGACAGCAGACGAGTGCAGTGGAGTACCACATGCAGCGCTATATAGTCTGTTAAGCCACTAACGTAACAAGTAGAGGGACAACAAACATTTGTGGAAATTCGAGTAACACATGTTGCAAGCTGTCATAAAAAAACACAGTTTTGAAAAAATGCTGTACAGAAGAAGCAGCAATAAGAACAAAAGGTAAACTTGGTAAAACCAAATCGCATAAATGCATGAAAGTATGTTGTAGCAGGTGCAGCTGCTGCTGCTGCTGCATCTCATGTTTCTGCCACCGACAGAGTCAAGCGACGTGGGGCAAAGAGATAAAAAGAGACAAGGAGCAACAACAGCAGCAGACAGTTATATAGTCGGCCTCAGACTCAGCAACTACAAAACACTTTGCCAGCATTCTGGTAAGAGTAATACAGCAATAGCAACAATAAAAGTGAAAAGCACACTCTGGGCATTGGCAAATGCTATAAACGTGTCGCTCCCACAGTCTGTCTGCCATTGTGCGATGCGAAGTAGACTCAACTGGCATCCTCCCTGCATCCATCTGCCTTCCTTCCACAAATATCTTCCAACTCGACGCATCCATATAGCATTCGGTGGCACTAAAGTTTGCCATATTTTAGCTGCCATACGAAGGGCTGTAGAGCATATGACGTTGCTTACCTGTTTTGTATCGCACAGACACATGTTTTTCGGGGGGGTTTTCATTCCCTCTCCAACTGCGACTGCGACTACGAGTATTTGGCTGCCCTATGAATAATGGCAATGGCATTTGCCTGGCCTGCCTTCGAGCTTATTGTGTGAATTATTAGCGCTATGTGTATTAAAATGCAGCTCAAGCTAATGCATCCTCGCACACAAGTTTGCTGCTGCTGCTGCTGCTAGACAACGAGGCGTATGTGTAATGTGATTTACAATCCGAACTACTCGACTGCGCATTTAATGTGCGGCTTTATGGCCACAACAGTATTTAACAGGCAACTGCAAACTGCAAACTGTGAACTGCCAACTGCGAAGCCATTGAGCACATCTGAAGCCCAATTGCAAATACTCATTGCATTGCATTGCATCGCAGCCATATTCAACATGAAATCCCTGAGATGCATAACCAGCTAGACAACAAGATAAAGTGCAAAAGGTTGGAGGGATGCGAAGATGGAGATCCAAAAGGATTTGATTATGCTAGTAGTTTGCGCTTGTGCTTTGGCTAATTAACGTCAAAGCGCAATCATTTAAATGGATTTACATGCCATCGCTCTCCATCTCTATCTCTCTCTCTCTCTCTCTCTTTCTGCACAGCTAATGAATGCGGTTAAAGCTGAGACTACAATAATGAGCATCATCCATGTTATAATAGCATTAACGCTTGCTATGCTCTATGTTTTATAGCGAGTTAAGCTTATGGATATACTATGGCATATAATTTATAGCACTGCATATATATTCAATATGCACATTTATCAAAGCGAATCAACTGTGCAAATATGTTGGCAAACAATGTTTCCGATGCCTGATGCCAAATGATTTAAACATATCACGTAGTAGACGACGACGACGACGACGACGATATTTATCGCCCATGCGTATTTCGCATGTTTATTTAATCGCTTAATGAGCATATTATGCGTTAATAATTATATTGTTTAAAGCAAGCCGACAGTCGACATCCAACAGGCGACAGCCAACAGAATGGGGGCATTTTTAATGAGACGCCTTCGGGCCACGCAGCTGCCGTTGCTCGATTGTTGTTGGTGCAGTTCGGTTGGCTGATTTCCAGGTGATGCTTTTCACCGTAACCGTAATGAAATTTCATTTTCATTTTGCACCTTTTGTTGTTTGCGCTGATAAGTAACTACTGCTAAAAATCAACATCTTTTGTGCGTATACGTAATGCTATTGATGAGCCAACCAAGGGGGATATGGTTGTGTGTTTGTGTGTGTGTGTGACCTGCATTGCCTGCATCAGTTTTGCTGGGTGTGTGAGAACTGCCATTGGCGCTGCTCTGGCAACAGGAAACGGATGCAAAACTGTGGCAACAGGAAGCATAGTCGTCGGACTGGCAACAGCCACAGCAACAGCCAGAGGCAGAGGCAGAGTCAGAAGCAGAAGCAGGATAGGCAAACGGGCAGCACAACAATTAAAGCGATAAAAGCGCAAAATGGTCACAATTCAGCAGCGTTAATCAGCAGCAAGGCGACAGCCACATAGATGTGTGGATATGAGCATGAAGCATGAAGCATGCAGCATACACACCAGAGCAGCTGCAGCTGCAACTGCAACTGAAACTGACGCTGAATGGCAATTTAAAGGCACTTGAAAGCCTCGGAGCTTGTAATGAGCGCACTTGGGTACGGAGTGCAACCAAACGGCAGCCACATGATGATGATGACACACATTTCCCATGGCTGGTTGCCCGGCTGACGTTAACGCTTAATGTATGCCACTCAAAAACACAGCAAACGGAAAGCGACAGATGGACAGAACAGAATCCGGCATCCGTTCTCAAAATAGACTTTAAATTTGCGAGCCAATTTAAAGTCATTTAATTGACTGACCGCTGCCAGGTAAAATGATGCCTGATTGAGCTAATGGACCACTCATTTTTCAGCCGCTTCGAGTGCACAGTCCACAGGCAGTGTCTCCACTTCTTTGTCTCTCAATAGCGAGAGGCTTTCTCTCTCTCGCTCTCTCTATACTTCACTCTTCTTCACTTCACTCAATTAAGTGCATTTGGCTTTGATGCACCGCAACGAAACTGCCTCTCGCGGTTTTGGAGGGAGGCGAAAAAGGAAATCTGTTGCTGAGCGCAGCAAATAAATTTTGCCTCGGTGTTGTAATTGCATTTTCCGAAGTCTAGCCAATTGAAAAGGTCTCTTCTGACTGCTGAATCAGGCTTCAATTGCAGGCAGACAAAAGCTGTTAGGCTCCATTACAATTCTATTGTGAAGACTCGCAAGCAGCTTTTTGTAATCAACTCATAAAGCATGAAGAGGTAGTTTGATTTGATGTGAGGAAAGTATTCCATTTAAAACATATAAATATAAAAGTAAAAAATTTAATAGAATAGAATTTTCATAACGATACATTTATTGTTTATGCCGAGGAATATGTAATGCATTGGATTGTTTGGCATGCAAGTTTAAGGTGTGGCCAATGGCTGTGTTGGTTGATTCAAGTACTGATAGAGAGGTGACTCAGTTTGAAAAGTGATGCTATGTGTGGTTTTGTATGCGTAATTGGGACTTGTCACTCTTCTCTTCTCGCTCTCTGTTGATTTAAGTGTGGCATAAGATAGTCACGTGTGTTTAATTAAAGATAACTAATATTTATTAACAAAAAAAGCTGCGAAGACTCTGCATCTGCCAGAACTAAATGCTGGACCCCAGAACCAGGAGATATTGACAGACGGAGTCGGCTTTGCTTGAGGATGACGCTGGTTCATAGAAATATACAATACGCAAATGGAAGAGAAGACATTACTTCGTTACATCGTCATTCTGATAAATTAATTTTAGGAAAATTACCTATATACTAACTTGGATTGATTTTGAAAGGAAATATCTGCTTAATAAATTGAAAGTCAGAGAACAACGTCAAAAGAGCCTGCAAAAATGCCTGAAAAGTCTTACCCCAATTTAAACAGTGTCAGAAGCAAATATAGCTTTTAAAGCAACACATTTGCACGGCAAGCAGAAATAATCGTAAAGTTAATTAATTAATACTGGCAGTTAACTATCAATCGATCCATTAAATGGAGCGCACATGTGTCGCAGCATTTGCAGAGCGTGTTCTTGTTTTTTTTTTATAGCATACATTCGAGCGCATAATCAAGTGCACTGCGGGAATGGGAATTGCTTTTGCCTAGCGAGAGTGCATCAGCAGTTAAATGGGAAATGCAAATGCAGTTAGCCAGTAAATACAGAGCGAGAGACCGAGAGAGAGAGAGAGAGAGAGAGAGAGAGAGTTGCTCTCTAATCCATTAGCCGCGCTTAGCCTGATAAACAGCTAAGAACCGCAGTGGCAACAGCGGAACGCGCGCCACAAAAGCCAACAGAATTCGCATCAGTCGAATACTTTTTATATTTCGCATGGCATTCGCATTCGCCACACATTAGCGTTGGTTGCAGCAAACCCAAAAACAAAAAAAAATATAGGAGCTGCCGCTGCCGAAGCTGACCAAATGCTGTCTGACTTTTGTGCTGGGAATTGGGTCAAGCGGCTGCCACAAAACGTTGCAAGCAAATGGCAAATGGCAACGCGCAACACCAGCGTCAGCGAGGCATGCATTTTAATTGCAAATTTCAGCAGCACAACTAGAGAAAGAGAGAGCGAGAAAGAGAAAGAGAAAGAGAGAGGGAGAAAGGTGCATAGGTAAAAAAGGTCTGCGAATAATTTATTTGAGGCGCTTAGCACGAGATTAACGGTAAATGTAAACCAGCCAACGAACCGGAAATGGATTACGTTGCAGCCAGCGAAAGTAGAAAGTCACACGTAATTTAATATCACGTTGCCAGTTTACGACCAAGCGAGAGTCTGAGAGTGAGTAGAGAGTGTGTAGAGAGTGAGAGAGATGTAATTGCATCTGTCGTGTGCGGTTGCAATTGGCAATAGAATTAAAGTTTCAGCCAAGCACTTTAAGACCGAAAGAGGCAGAGGCAGAAGGCGAAGCCAGACAGACAGGAACAGAAAAATTGCTTGCTAGACAACGTTGCATATGTTTTTTTTTTTATATATAGTACATACGCAAACTGTTCTCAGTCTTTTGCTTTCCCTCTTCGCTTGCTTGATTGCCCTATGACAGCTTGTTGCCATTGCCACTCCTGTTGCTGTTGCTGCTCCTGCTGCCGTTGCTGTTGCTATTGCCATCATCAGCTTCGCTCAACTTGAACTCTGATGCCAACCCCAACTGAGAGTGTCTGTTGACGTTGCTGTTGCTGTTGCTTTTCGTTCGCAGCAGCAAACGAAGGGAAACCTTTTTGGCCAACAACCACGGTTGGCAACCTTAATTGGCTTTGAGGCGAATGTATTCCAAATCTGATTTCGCATATGGAAGCATTTCACTTGATGATGGCAAATTCGCGCTTTTCCTGCCATCATCCATTGACACCTCTCTACAGCTCTTGCTCTGTCTCTCTCTCATCGTCGTCGTGCTACAAATTCCCGGTAATAACATTAGCAGCTTTAATTTGGTGCGAACGAGTTGCGAGATGACATGGCTAAAATTAGCTGTTTGTTCACTGACCTTTTACCCCATTGCCCTTTCAGTCTCTCATCCGTTCATCGGCTCAACCTCTGGCATTTTTTTTCGCTAGCTGACTGCCACTTCTTGTCAATAACAAAACAATGCCAACAGTTGTAAACAATTATGTACACCATCGAACTGTGCGCTATTGTTTTTTCACAACACACACAGACACACACACACACACACATATATTCATATGCTCAGAAACACATATAACAACTACACAGCCACTTCCACTTCCGCTTCCGTTTGGCAGCAACTCACGCCATGCGTTTGATCCGACTTGTTTTGCTTCCGAATAAAATACCCTGTAGGCAATCTGTGACTTTTGCAATTATATTTTGGCAGCACAGTTAAGTTATTTTGGTATAAGAAGGACATCGATTTGCTTGGAATTTATTTTTAGCACACAGCTTGATTCTCAGCAAAGCAAATCATTTATATTTTATTACCTAATATTGTTCATTTGTTGTCATTTTTATTTGCATGAATTTGTCTAACAAAAATTTATTTATTTTAGTTTCACTTTTTGTAGTTATTAAATTACATACTTTAATTTGCTACAAATTTCAAATAAATTCTGAAGGCAATTTCGATGTTGTTTTTTTAATACTTTAATCATCAATATTTATTGTTTGTTTAATTTCTTATTAAAAATTATTTAATTTGTTCTACACATAGAGATGAAATCTAGATTGGTATCTTGATTGACTATTTTTTCTGATCTTAAAACAGTAAGCTTGATTTTCAATCTTGATTTATGAATAGACCTTCTTGGCTCAATTTAGACATCATACAATCAACATTTTATTTACTCTTTTTTAAAGTTTACATTTTATATATTTGAATACTTCTTTATAGTGTTGCAAATTGTGAACTCACTTTAAATTTCGTATTTTTTTTTTATTTTGATTCTATGTTCACTTCCATATATGAATATTTCTTAATACTCCTATTGTTGACAATTTATAACAAACTTTAATTTCCCTAATGCTAAGTTATTCACTAATCATAAATGCTGTCTTCAGCTATTACTCTCTCTATTAATTGTCTTTGGTCTTAGCTACTATCAATTTTTATTCTTTTCCATCTTATGAACAGCCTATTCATCTTTTTACTTGGTATTTGTATCGTCGAGCAGACGCTTTTATTGCATTCTTGCATATTATTTATGTGAGCAAGACTTTTCGCCATATACTCGCATAGTATACTACTATATTTGTATTGTATAAACAAGTGCATAAACTTTTTGCGGCCAGTGAACCAATGGCGAATCCATAGAGAAAACCCAAAAACTGCAGTGTTACCCCAAATCCCAAACCCGGTTGAATGAATCCTGCTGCGGCTGCTGCTGTTGCTGCTGCTGTTGTTGCTCCTGTTGCAGTCATGCGTATCCCGCTGGCAGCCATAATTGTTTTTTGAAGTGTTCGCCGGCTAGACTTTATTTATTGTTCTCACACATGCAAACACCGACAGACACAGATACACAAACACTCGCTGTGTTTTTTGGGGGCAAATGGACAGCGGTTTAGAGACTATTTTCGAGTGTGGATTTTAGACGCAGAGCTGACCAACAGACAGTTCACCATATGCAATTGAACAGCTTTTCTCTTTATCTCTTTTTCTCTCAGCTCAGCGCTGTTTGTGTTTGTGTTTGTATTTGTTATATTTACATTTATTTTTACAGTTTGATTGACTTTTTGGCTTTGAATTGATTCACTTTGTGTATGCAAATCCTTTTGCCACACACACACACACACACACCCAAAACGAGACAGCAATAGAGAGAGGAGGGGAAAAATGGAAGAGAAACTCGCTCAATTAATGCAATTTTCTGTTGCTGAATTTGTCATGAAAATTTGCATGGCATTCACAGCTGGGTTGCGTGACCAATTTGCATGCCACCTGGCAAACTGCTTATGGTAATGAATGCCACAAAACGCACTGCCACCAGCTCTCGTTTCCTCTTACCACTTCTCACCATGGCCATGGCAACTAATAATCCAAAACGCAAGTTGACAACTTTCTTTCAAATGGCGACCGAAATTGAGTGGCGTTTTGCGAACCAGCTGGAAACTTATGAAAGTTGTTTGCCAAACAACAATAAAATAAATTGCGCAAAGTGCAAACAGAAAGTTGTAGACTCCACCTAGTATATACTCCACTCCCCCGTGTTCCCCCTCTTCCTTGTGCAACGCAGCAAGCTGCCAACTCGTGTCAATTGTCATTTGTGCTTGTACTTTTCTTCTGCCTCCCAGCAGTAGCAGCAGCAGCAAACTAAACTGCTAGCATCAGCAGCTTTTGTCTTTGCTCTTTGCAGTTGTTACGCTTTTATTGCTATTGTTGTTGCCGCGCCTGCTGTTATGCTTATTATTTATATTACTCGGGCACAGCAGGAGCAAACACACAGATAGAGCGAGAGAGAGAGAGTGAGAGCGAACAGAGCATGAACAACATGCTCTTCCACTACTTGCTTTTATTTACTTTTTTTTTGTGTAGGTGTTAAGAAATTTGATTTGCCTCTGCGCCATTTTATGAAGTGAACGCAGCGTGTGACTCAATTTGTTGTTGTTGCTGCTGCTGCTGTTACTGTTCACGATGTGTGTGTGTGTGTTGTTTTTTTTATATTAAAACCCAGTGAGCTGTGAGCGACAAACGGAAGTTCAATTCACTGCAAACAGAAGTAGCATTCATTCATTCATAGATACGAATACATTAAAATATAATACTTATCGCATGCGAGAACGCGAGACTCGCATCACATTTTATCAGACTGCACATTTGGTGAAATTGAATAACATAAATAAAACGTTGTAGAGTGTGAGAGTTGACAGCTTAAAGCCAGCCACTGGCTCAAACAATTTGCATTTCAATGAGTTTAATATTTTTGTATTTTATGCATTCATATATTCAACAGCAACGCATGAGATATGAGAGTTAAATTTAGCCGCATGCCAGAAATTTCAAATTACAAATGTATGAAAAAGTAAAGTAAACTTTGCATAGTAAAATCTTACTTCCGAAATCTTCTTTAACTACTTTTAGTATTCATAATTGAATTTCTTAAATTGATAAATTGATTGTCGCATCAGCATTAAATGGAACTGTTCTCGCTATCAGTGCCTTAAGTATCCAGTGAATAGCTGAAATTGCAATCAGCGTAATATCAATAATAACAATGTGTTTCTTCAAGCAGCTGCTACTTTTTTCTTTCTTTCTCCGCTTTCTGCGCTTTCTCTCATACTTATTTTCGATTTGAATTCAGTGCAGAGCAAGAAATGTGTCCGGTTGCCAGTTGGTCGGCTTCTTCTTCTTTTTCGTTCTCTTGCTCCAGCTGTTGGTTGAGCTGCTTCTGTTGTTTGGCTTTCATCTCTTATTACATTGTGCAGAATGCAAAGTACTTTGCAATGAGACTCGGGGCGAAAGGAAGTTCAGTCAGTACTGGTCACCGTCTGATATTGTAAGAAGTTAGATTGCTGTGCAGTCGAAACAGTTTTGGCTGAAAGTCGCCAAGTCGCCGCTTTCAATAAATATTTATGAAAAATGTTAATATTTTTTCGTTTCCCCTCCACGAGTTTTCATTTCATTCTTTATATATTTTTCTGTGTGTGTGTGTATTTTCTGTAATTTTGCATTTTTTTTTGTATGTGTGTGCGCGTGTTGCCTTTTAATCTAAATGTTAATTCGCTTGAAATGAATCAGTTAAGCTGCAAAGGGAAAGTCAAAGGCAACGCGACGTATGCGTAATGTGCTGCGTTTCCCTCTCTTAGTGCTTATGAGTATGTGTGTGCGTGTGTGTGTGTGTTTGTTTGCTCTTGTGTTTGTGTATGAGAATTAATTGGAGCGCGGTACGTAACAAAATGCTCCTTGGGGAGCAATCGCCGGGCGAAGTTCAAGTGGTTGCGGTTGTTGCCAAGAGGGAACTTCTTCTGCAACTTGAGCTGGCCAAACTCGAGCTTAAGCTCGAAAAAATATCAAATATTTAGACACTGCCAGCTGCAACAGATGAAAAAGGCGAATGAAAGCAGGTGTGAGATTTTTAATTAAAGCTACTACGACAGCGAGACTTTGAGCTACGAAGCTGAACCACAACCGGGGAGGTTAATTACGTGACAAATAAACTGAAGCGAGTGTGTAGACTCACAATTTTCAATAGACCGAAGTTCGCTCGCATAACGCATACGCAGCGTTGCACAGAGCCAAGAGCCAACATTTTGCAAAACGAGCTGCCAATCAGCCTAACAATTATGAATGGCCAGCCAAATGCAGCACTATGAGCTGACCTCTCTTCCTCCCCCCCCTTTTTCCACTCCCCTTGGCCAGCCGCTTGATTTATCTCGTAATTAAGGCCGGCATGCGCAATGCGTTTCCACTTTTGACCCCCAGTGCCGCCCTTTGATGCAACAAATTGAAATAAATTGCCAAAAGCCCGCTTCGAATTTCATATGCAGCTGCGCTAACAAGCTGCCGCAAAACCAAAAGACGAACAGACAGATGGATACGACGATAGGAGCGAGGACTTTGCCAAGGATAAACGATAAAGTGTAGCCTCCGACATGTTGCGCACTTTATTTGCATGCTTTTAAGGTCTGTCAGCTCAGCGAATGCTTCTCTTGTTCAGCTTCAATGGGTATTAGAATGAACTGTCTGGCGTCCTTTTTGGGGGTGTGAGCATTAATCAAAAAGATGTTTGGCTGCACATCATTAATAACTGGCCTCAGCTGTCATGTTACTTAACCCCAGACTAAACTATTGATAGAAATTCGACATTGTCAAGGTGCGAATGTGCCACAGTTCCTTCTCTTGATTGATGTTTTATGGCTTACCCAACAAATTGCTGAGCCATTGCTGATGAAAAACATTAAAAAGATGTCACTATTACAATGAGTAATTGGATTTCGTATTTGGATCAACATTTTCATGACAATTTAATTTGAATAGCTATCGACTAAAATTGTGTAAAATTTGAATACTGTATTTATTATCCACTATTTATATATTTTGGACAGTGTCTGATAATGAATGTAATGAAATTTTTAATTACAGATTAGAAGAAACTACCACAAATAGTTACAAATTAAAGAGCAGGTAATAAAATGAAATTCAAGCAAATAAATTGTGTCTTAGTTTGTTGACCAAAATGAGTTGAAAATAAAAACTACATTTATTATTCTCTCATATTTTAAAAAGGATATTTTAGACCAAGTAATGAGTTATTGAATTACAATTCGGTAGAATATATCGCAGATAATAATGTAACAAATTGAAGAGCAGATAAACAAATGAAAAGTAAGCAATTTTGAATCAGTGTGTCAATTAAATTAGGTGAGTTAAGAATTTCGTTCTTAATTAATAGATTGAAAAATGTAATGAATTGTTTAACTACTGCAATTTCAAACTAACAACTTGAAAAGCAGGCAATGATGTGAATTATAATATCGCAAATCTTAAAGTAACGAATTGCAAAGCAGATAATCAAAGGAAATATGCATTCTTGATCACAGTTGAAGAGCAGGTAATAATGCATTTCAATGCATTTCAATTGCATTTCAATTGTGACTCAGTTTATCAATCAAAAGCAATTCAAATTTGTTGAAAGTAAAATACTCTATTATATCAAAGGGAAATTTCAAACATTATCAGACAATGCAATGAATTGTTTAATTACAGCTTGGAAGAAACTATCGCATCTGAAGTAACAAATTGAAGAACAACTAATAAAATGAAATACAAACAATTCAATTGTGACCCAGTTTAATATTTTGCAATCCAAATAGAATTGTTTGCTTAGAGCTTCCAATTAGTAATTGTATTGCATTGCAAGGCATTGTAACTTGTATTGCAATATTTATGGTGTGCACAACTCGGCACATAAAACAAACAAATTGTCACTTCAACTCTGATTACTATTGTGCAGTCTAATATTACTTCTTTGTGCGCTCTATGTTGCTGTTATATTAAATTTCATATATGGCACGTATATGGCTTTCATATGGCATTATGTCACTCAGCTCCAATAAAGTTGCCAGTGGAAAATTTGTCAGCTATGCGGCGGGTTCTGGACTCCGGGATTCTGGCATGCGGAGCACAACTTTAAAACAAGCGAATTGTACGAATAAATGGCATAGATAACTTTATGGCCACCACTGCACTTTGTCTAACCCGTCAACCGGGCATGACACGCACACATAGCACACACACTCTAACACACACACACACACAGCTGGGAGTGTAGTTAGCCTTCGGCTTTGGCATGCATTTAACATCAGCAACAGCAGCAGCAGCAGCAGCTGAAGCGGGTGAAAAGGATCGAGGTGCAGCAGGGTTAGCTGAGGCGGGTGTCAGAGGCCAAACTCGTGATGCCATTGCAGCTTCTATTTTTCTTTTTTCTTTCTCTTTTTTTTGGTTTTTTATCTATGCGTGTGTGTGGGTGTGTGTGAGTGTGGGCGACGCTGCTTTGAACGGCATTCGCAGCTCTACGTGACATGCATAGCTCATTGGGTTTTTGGCTCCGACGTTGAGCATTGCCAAGAGAAAATATTGCAGTTGTGATATGTTTAAGCAGCAGCCGCAGCAGCAGCGACTGCAGTTGGCGTATCCTGACTCTTTAACGCGGATGGCGCGCTGTTGTGCCAAGTTTTTCCGAGGTGCTAATGAAAATTGCGCAACTTTTGCACAAAATCACAATCACAATCACAGCTTCAGCTGCCGAAACGGAAATGGCAACGCATCCGGCTAGACAGCTAATTGCCTTACGCTGCACACACACGCAGGTGTGCATATGAGTATGTGTGTATGTGTGCCATTTCTTGAGGCAACTTGAACAAAAGCCGCTAATTAGTTGGCCAAAAAATGGTGTTGTGCACACACTTTAAGAGCAATTAAAGTGCATGGCTCGAAATTGAAGCGACTAAATGTGTTTTTTATGTTGCCAACGCTGCTGCTGTATTAATTGTGTCGTGGGGTACAAGCAAAACCAATTTGCAACAGCAGTGGCAACAGTAGCAGCCAAAGCGGTGGCAGCAACTGTAGCTCTGTGGCGTTGGCAGTTAATTTTAATTACGCACATGGCAGTTAATGTTGCGACATGGCGTCTCAATTTAGACACCTTTTTGTGTAGCACCCACTGGCTGCTTTTCCTCTCCGACCTCCTCCTCCTCCCTTTCCACTTTACGCTCTTAAACCCTACACACACACACACAAATTGCCATTAAATGCGTTGAATGTGGGTGGCATTGGGCGCCGCCATTGCCAAAATGAATAAACGACAATGGCTTTTGTGGACAAGTCTGCCAAAGCGAGTATGTGTATATATGTTTTGTATGTGTATGTGTACATATAACATATAGCATACAGCGTCAATCGTTTCATTTAAAGCGTTACGCTTCAGGCGGCCAAAGGTAAAAGAACAAAACAAATTAATTTTGGCCATGTGTGGCCAGGTCTATGTAGAAATATTTCTGTGTGTCTGCTTATAGTACGATATAGTACTTCTATATAGCATAAGTGGGTGTGCGTGTGTGTGTTGTTATGGCCATGTAGAAGTGTAAGTAGTAGCATAGCCCGAGGACAGACACACTCGCATTCGCAGCTCAGTGCACAGCTGTGTGTAAGCAAATGGTTTATGCAAACCCTGCAGGGCTCAGTTTATACTCAGTTTTCTTCGAAATTTGCATTGCAAACATTTCAGCTGCATAGCTAATGCTTAAATTAAACAAAATAATGTGTGTGGCAATTCATAAATATTTTGCCCATTAAATTAGTAATGAAATAATGGTATTTAATTAGTGTAAATAAAAGTGAATATTCCATTTATTTGTCTAAGCTTAAACTTTTAATGAATTGAATTGAATACGGAGATTGTACATTTCCCCATGAGCAGTAAAAAAATTACTTATACGTACGTATACTTAACCTTAACAGCAATGCAGGGTATCTCTGCTTCGTGTTGCTCCTTCTGCATTTCACAGCGCTTTAGCTTTGCTTTGAGCTCGAGTACGCTGTGCCATTTCCTTTCGCATTAGCAGAGCTATGTTTAGGCCCTGCAGTTGTTGGCTTTGCCAAATGAAATATGTATTTCCTTGGCACACATTTACGCTTTGGCCAAAATTGCTTTTGTTTCACAATTGCGAAATATGTGCGCTGGCATTCTGGCGGATATTAAACCGGCGTCGAGCGACGCTTTCTGCTTTCTTTCTTTTCTGCCCCGGTTAAGTACAGCTGTAACTGTAGCCATAACTGTTACTGTTATGTCAGCAGAGACCCAGAGAATGTTCAAAATGGAGGCAAAGCAAAAGACCCACCACCCATCATCCACTTGAATCATAAACGCATTGGCATTTCAAATTGCAATTTACACACACACGGAATGTGTGTGTGTGCATATATATATAATTTATACGATTTTTATTTAAAAGTTAGTTCATTCTCAACTGTTTGCAGCTGCTTACAGACTCGACTCGACTTGACTCTTACATACACATATATTTGTAGTATCGGGTTTTTTCTTTTCTTTTGGTAAATATATATATTTATATAGAAGTATTACTTATCGTAGTGGGAGATATGACATTCGTTTGCATTTTTTTTTGGAACTGCTCTGCACCTAACTAACTAACCAATCAATCAATCAATCAATCAACTTTTAACTCTGCGACTCTTACATCAGTTTTGAGCTTTACACAAGTACAGATGAGTATAAGTATAAGAGTATATTATAAGAGTATTAACTACGAATTCGCCTGCGCTTACACATTCACTTTGAATACCTGTAATTAACTGTCGATTATAAGTGTATATATATATATATTAGCATTCTTTGATTTTCTTATTTTTCTTTATAAAATGCAAGTGAAAGATTCGAATATTATTATTGGAAAAGTTCATAAAGAAACTCACAAAAAGTACACAAATAAATTGAAAGTTTACTTTTTTTGCTTTGTTTATCAACATTTAACATTTATATTTTATGTTACATTTTGCTCAGGTTTGTCATGTTCTTCTCATCATATCATCTTAAGCACTTAAGAACCTCTCTCATGAAATATTCAGTGGGCCTAGAAGAGAGCTTTACAATAAGTAAGTAGTTTTTGAAGATTGAGTTTATAGGATAGTTATGATATAAAAGCAAGTTAGGTTCTGCGATCTGCGAGTGATTTTACGACGTTTAATTGGAGCCAATAAAAAGATTCGATCATACATATATTTTGTGTTTATATAATAATTATTAATTCATTAATTTTGATACCTCTCACTAAGTTAATCTAAATATCACTCGGGGTTTTCTTTTATTTGCAATTTTCAATTTTTAATTTGCATGTTTCGTGTTGAATTTGGAATTTGTCCTAGCACAAAATTGTATACACATAATGGTTGCATAATACTACACACTTGGGACTGCCAACTCGAGTGAAAGTGGACTTGGACATCGGCTTCAGCTCCAGCTCCGGGTCAGGCCTTTAGAAATCCTTGTTCTTCCTTGAGCCGTGCAGTCGTCGCTTGACATTCATGGTGTTGTGGCCGAGAAGCTACACTTCCTCATAGCTGCGACATTTGGGTAATGGGCCTGACCACTTGCCATCTGCCTGACATTTTGGCCGTTCGGGCGGCCCCGTGGTGTGATCTTCGTTCGTCTGGATCTGGATGAAGCCGGGCCGGCACTGGACGCTCAGGTAATCGCCCGCATCGTAGTTGAACTTGAGTGGAGCGATCAGGCCATTGGGCGGATCGCCCGGATAGGGGCATTGCGATTTGCCTGAGCGGAGAGCGAGATTTTGGCATGGATGGCATGGATGGTCATATATTAGGCATGCATGCATGGTGGTTGATGTAGTTGTGGTGGTGGTAGCAAACAAGTTGTTGCGCGTTGATGTTATACATGATTGTGAGTTCGTGGTGATTGAGAGCGGTATCAGTATCGGTATCGTAATCGGTATCGGTTTCGGTTTGAGATCGGTAATCGATTGTTTGTTACACAGCGGAAATACAACACAAGTTTCATTAATTGATTTGGTTTGTGAGTGGGGCCCACTTTGGAGAGAGATTTACGCAAGGTTTCGCAGCGTATATGTGCATTATGTGTTTGCATTATCAGTTGTCTACTTACAAAATGGTGGCGAGTGCGACCAGAACCCGTTCTCCGTGCATATGATGCTCGACTCGCCGACCAGAGTGTGGCCATCGTTGCAGCTGAATGTGACCAGAGCGCCAACAGTCAGACGCCGTTGGCTCAGGCTCGTGCCCCCAATGCGTCCATTGAGCGGCGCAACTGGCATCACGCACTGGATGACTGCGAGAGGGGAGGGCAGAGTGGGAAAAAGGTGGAAAAATAGTGTATGGAAGAGAGAGGAAAGTAAAAAGAGCATTAATTTGTGCGTGTGTGAAAGTTTTCTAACTTGCGTTGGAGATGTTTTTCGTATGGTTAAGATATCTATATGAAATTCTTAGAGAAATTCTCTTTTGATATAATTTTACTTTAAACCCAATTATATGCCATTGTTATTTATACTTCTTATTTATATAATTTTGTTATCAACTTTAATGTTTAATTTGCTAAATTGTTATTAATATTTTTATAAGCAGTCAATAATTTAGTAAGAAAACAGTCTACGTAAAATATATTTAAATACGGAAAAAGTCACTAATATTTTTGTTATCAATATACTATAGTTATAGATAATTAAGTTGAATTATACTATTGGCACTGCAATATTTCCCAAATTTATTTCTAACAATGCCTATTATCAAAAATCGGAATTACCTAAATAATAAATGACCAACTTTTATTGACTCAACAATAAAAATATCTTGAATTACCCTATGCTAGAAACAATAATAACTTGGTGCTTTACTACTTAATAGCTTATCAGGTCAAATACGAGTATGAATCATTACTTCTCAGACGTTTTATTGTCTTTGAACCTTATTTTAAATCGATTTTTACACAAGACAATTATTGAATTGTATCGCTTTCATGCTAAGTGTTGAGCGGGGAATGTTTGTAATGAAAAAAGTAAAACGAAAGAAACTGCTCTAATCAAATTAATTAGACTTATTAATCACACTAAGCATGAATTATCCCCGATTGTAATTGGATGATGTCTAGCGTCCACTTGAGTGTAATAACTTTGAATGAAAGCTGAAATCTTATCGATTGTCAAGAGCGTCTGCACTTCAATTGGGCGCAATTAGAGCGTTTTACTAAATAATTAGCCAGACAATTGGCTTACTTAAGCCGTAGAAAAGAAGAAAGACAGACAGTCAGACTCACCTTTGCAGCGTGGCACTGGGCCACTCCAGATACCCGTCGGCTCACAGTCCAGCAGCGCCGGTCCGGTCAGCTTGAATCCCCATTGGCATTTGAACACCGCCCGCCCCCATGCCGATGTATTGAGCTCAATGAGACTGAGATGCGGATCGTCAAGGACGAGACGGGGACATTGAATGGGATGGCATGTCGGCGATGGCGATGACCAATTGCCCGAGGCCAGGCAGGTGGCATTCCATGCGCCATCCAGCCTAAAGCCCTCGGGGCACTCATAGTGCGCTCGCTGGCCCAACTTATTGCCCTCGAGTCTCAGCCTGAGCGGCGCCATGGGTTCCATTAGCTGCGGGCATGTCGAAGTGGCCACCACCACGGCAATGCTGTTGGTCAAACCGCGCGGCGAGGTGCATGTAAACGTGCCCGAATCATTATTCTCGATATTCTTGATGCTCAACCGATAACGCACTGCCTTCTCTTCCCCAGCCGGCGACCAGCCTGCAAGGATATGGCATGGCTTTAATAACTCAAATCTTGAATAGCTCCAATCTTAAACTCACCTGTGCTGTACTGCATATACCAGCTGGTCCAGCTCCATTCAGGTGTGCCCCGCACACGTGGATACATGCAATCCATTTGCACGGTACTATGCGGGGGCACAGCCATTACACCGGACGGCTCAAAGGAGTAGGAGCCATTGAAGACCTTGACGCGGATGGAGGGAGCACTGTCTTCGGAGTAATTGGTCAGCACGGTGGTCGGCACACAGCTGGGCATGCGTGGCGCCCATAATCCATTCGAGCAGAGCACACGCGACTCGCCCAGCAGCTTGTAGATGCCCAGCTCCTGGCAGCGTGCCTGCAGCGAGTGGCCATGTGGCAGATCCCAGCCAACGTTCTGCAGAGTATGAGGCACGACAAATGTTCGTTGGGTTGGTTCAATGTGCGAGGACAACAGGCGAGATGCAGGCAGAGCAGAGCAGAGATTTCAGGCATTTGTTTTTTTTTTTTTTTTTTAAATGAAGCGATAGAACGTGCAGTGCGTGATAGTATTATAGCGATAACGAGAGCGAGAAAGAGAGAGAGAGAGAGAGATATGGAGAGAGAGAGACAAAAATAAAGAAGAGTTGTTTTTAGACTTTTTACAAGCTGTTAACACATTCTTAGAGGCGCACTCTCTTGGGCGTGGGCGTGGCATTTTTTTGATTAGGGCGTGCTGGCGTGCAATATTCCACAGTGTTGTCTGTAACTGTTTTGCTGCAAATGTAATTGTGTAATAGTGGTAGTAAGTGTGCATGTGTGTGTGTGTGGATGTGTTTGTATCTGTGTGTGCTTCACGCTGCCCAATGACCCTAAGGCCAATGCTAAAGCCGTGCATAGAAAATTGTTTATTGTCAAAAACCATAACAAGACCCACTACTTGGGCAGACACTAAAATCGTGAGTGTGTTTCTCAGTGGGATTTGTGCTGTAAAGGTTTGTCTTGAATCAGTGTGTGGTTTTCTAAACTTTTTTCTAAAACCTTAATAAAGGTCCTCAAAACTTATAATTATAAACGTAATTACTGTGTTAGAAGAAATATTTTCTAAAAATCCTATGAGCTTTCTTAATTATATCGTATAAAATCTCTGCGACTTTTGTGCAAGGTTTTGTTAATATTTTCCTAACAACATTGATAGCATAAGTAATATCGATAACAGCTGTTTACACTAGGATTGACGCAGTTCATGTAAACAAATGACGCACCGTCATTTAGTGTAAGCGCATTAGATTTAACGGGTTAAATATCTTGTAAATGCAATTTAAATATGTATAAAAATTTTACCCTTTTTCTCTAAAAGTTTTAGAATAAAAATCTAGTATATGACATCTTGTATCTATAAGCCTAAGCTCTCGATAACAGCTGTTTACACTAGGATTCATGTTAACATATGACGCAGCCTCATTTAGTGTAAACGCATTAGATTCTTGTAAATGTAATTAAAATATATATAACAAATTTTTATGAAACTCTTAGAATACATAGCTAGTATATGACATTTTGATTCTAGAATCCTAAGCTCCCAATTAGCCTTACAGTTTCTCTCAGTGTACAAAGTGTGAATGTACTAATTGACTTTCTTTTGAAAATTATATGATTGAAGGTCCCAGAATAAATATGGTAGATAGTAGCTATAAATATCAAAATTCTTATTTAACCCCGCAACAAACCCTTCGTTTCTCTCAGTGTACAGTGTGTGTTAGTGTGCAAAATTGTTGTGTTTTCTGTGTGAGAACTCTACGGTAGTAGTTGTACAGTGTCAGCTAAATGCATAGATACGGATACGAGGTGCGACGACGACGACAACGAGGACGACGACGACGAAGACGACAATGATAGCCACTCACAATTTCTGTGTTTGAGACAAGTGTCGATTTGGATAAGCGCGTTTTACGCCAGCCGCGATTTGGTGGTATCGGTGTCTGCAAGAGAGAGAGATCAAAGAGTACCAAAAATACAGAGTCTGAGTTGCTGAGCAGAGCAGAACAGATGCGGATGCAGGATGCAATTATTTTATTTTTATTTAATTGATATTTGTTTTTTTTTTTGTTGTTTTTATAATTATTTTTTCTAAGATGACGCTGGGCAAATAATTGTACTTGTTATTTGTTGTTGTTGTTGATTCAAGAGAGATGATGAAGATATTGAGCGAGACAGAGATACATAGAATATACATATATATATAAATATATGTACATATTTAGAAAGCGAGCGAGAGCGATATACAGTAAGTGACAGAGACAGAGAGATAATAATACAGACACAGATAGATAGAGCGAGAGAGACAGAGAGACATAGAGAGAGACGCAGTCGAAATTGAGTTGCACTCACATTTAGCCTCCGCTAGCTTCTGTGTGTGTGTGTATGTTTGTGTCTGTGAGAGTGTGTGAGTGGTGGGTGGTGGGTGCCTTCGCATGTGTATGTGTGAGAGTGCGTGCATATGTGTGTGCTGTCGTTTCTGCAAGTGCCTGTGGTCGTGGTTGTGCTTGTGGGTGGTTGGTGGGTGTTATTCTTTTCTTTTCTTTTCTTTTCATTTTGTTTTTTGTTTTGAGTGGAGGCTGCTCCTGGCACGGCTGACGGCAGCGTCTGGCCGTCATCACTTACCACGGAGATGTTGCGATAGCTGAGCAGCAGATGAGTCGGAATGCGATTGACATGGCAGCTCTTATACAGCGGCTGAAACTTCACGTTGCCGTTGTCATCTACAGATAAAGATGTCAGTTAGATCACCAGATACACGCACAGTTCAAGATACATGCAACAACAGCATTAACAGCGTCGTGCTGCCATTTCTTTCAACACGCCGCACGCGAAACAATTCACGCGATTTCAAATCTGATATGACTCGGCTGACAAAATGGCAACACGCTTGAATGCTGCCAAAGAAATACTATACTATATGCAGCAGTATCACAAAAGCACTGTTCTTGGTTAAGAGTATTGTATTATTATATAAAAAAATAAGGATATTAGATTTGTTTGCGTCTTTTGATGCGCGGTTTCGAAATAACTAAAATGTTATACTTTTATATTTTAGAAAACCAATCGCTTGTTATGACAATATTATATCTAATGCTTCATTATTACATCGAAAGGTAAGGGCATTAAATTTATTATGTATTTTGATAATTAATCATAGGCTTCAAATTACCATAATACATTATTCATAGCTACATAAGTTATCAATTGCAATAAAATTGTACAATTAAATAAAATTCATATTATTACAAATTTTAATATTCAATCATTTGTTTCACAATTATAAAATAAATTGTAAATGGAATTTAATAAAAACTTTTGAATGGCCTAATAGAATCAAGTCATAGCTGCTTTGACTGACAATATATTTTGATATATTTTGAATGTAGTACTATATCAATATACCAAACATAATTTTCGGCGTATTTTAGTATTTTAGCGGTATAATTTTAGAATATTATTTTTTTGGAAATGGTTATCGGAAATATTTTATACTCTATGGTATATTTTGTATTCGTACTATATCAATATACCAAATATAACTTTCAGTATTTTAGTATTTCAATTTTAGAATATGACTTCATTGAAAGTGAGTAGCGGGTATCTCTCATTCGATCAAACTCGACTGTAGCTTTTTTATTTGTTTTGGAATTTATTGACATTAATAAAGCATTCTGTCAATAAGTAATTAGTTAATTGAAAATTTTATTAAATAACAAAATTTATTTATTGATTTGTGAATCTAATTGCATTCAAATGGAGCAATTTTAGTTGGTAAATTAAACCAACTATTAAAACTTGTCATTTGTGATCAACTGCTGCATATAGACATTTAGTTAGTGAGTATAATTATAATAGCCACTTTCCACTCTGCATAATTGGGCTTTTATTTAAATGTTCTTTATAGAATTTTGTTATTGAAATGATTTCCATAATATTTATTTACTCAAGCGTCAAAAAATTGTTTAGAGAATGTAAAAAAATAATGTTGTCAATGCAAATATAAATATATTTTATTTGGAACTTCAGCTGAGTGGAAAGCGGATTTTGCTTAGTTGGTTAGATGGTGAAATGAAACAACTTGGATTGTTGCTGGTGCTGCTATTTAGTGTGCTTGATTGTGTTGTCTTTATTGTACGAGTCTCTACTGTAATGACATGTTTCGTATTGCTATATATTGTGTTTAAGTTTAATTAACATTCCATTTTGAGTGCATCATCATATATCAAAGTGTATATTAATGTAACTGTGTGTGGTTGTGTGTGTTGTGTTAATGCTTCTGTATGTGTTGAGGGTAGCTCACTTACCCTCCTCGTTGGTGGCACACAATGGTCCCACCCACTTGCCCTTGACACAACGTATCTTGCACAAGCGTCGATCGCCCATGGGCCCAATTTCGCCAGGGAAACGTATCTCGGACACTTCGGTGAACTGTTGCAATATATCGATCTCCTCCTCCTCGTCGTCGTCCTCATCGAATTCAGAGTCATCGGTGTGCACGGGCGAATAGCCGGTCTCCTCATCGTAGATGCCTAAAGTTGGGGCGAAATCGGAACAGAATAGGTGAGGGCGTTATGAAATGGGCAATGTACCATGCTAAGAAACGGGGAGAGGGGGAATACGACCAGAGGGAGGAGAGAGTAGAGCAAGTAGAGCAAGCAACTAATGAGCTGTTGTTGTGCCTGATATATGTACGAGTATGTACGAGTATGTATGTAGTATGTTAAGCGACAGGTGAATGAATACTAGAGACTAGACAGACAGACACGCTTCGAATGAATGGCTGAGTGAATGAATCGTTGAATGATCTTTGAATGCGCAATGCGAGTCAAAGAGTCAACGAGTTGGCTTCGCATTTCCATGGCTTGGCTCTTTTTTGAAGCGTGTTATCAGAGATGCTGAGGGCTTTCAATGCGCTGAAGTGGCCACTGACTTGGCAAAGCCTTTTTTTTTTTTTGTTGCTTTTTGCAAAGCGTGTGAAAAGCCGGCTAAGAAGCTAAAGTGCGGCCAAAAGAGTGAAGGAAGCAACTCTTGAGCACACACACATTAAGCCGCACGAAACGTGCGAAAAAGGCGCTGCGAAACTGAACTTCAATGGGGCAACTTAAGGTTGTTAGATATGCATTAAAAGTGGCACGGAAATGGAGTGGGACAAGTAATAGCAATAGATAGATGGAAAGGGTCGAAAAGCGCGAGGGTTTGGGGCTAAGGATGAAGCAGCCACTTAACAGGATACAACTTCATTGCTGAACGAGGCGTCAAAAAAATGGGAAAGAAAAGAAAAGAAAAGCAACAAAAATAAAAGAAATGAAACGAAGAGTGAAAAGGCAAAAGATAACATGAAAGATAATATTATTCCCCAGCACTGAGACACAGAACCCTGACCAACGTGGAGCGCGAGGGTCCCAAGTGAATGGCGCTGCTGGACCAGAAGCGGCGGCCGGAGAATCAAAGTAAACAAAAGCCAAGCACAAAGCGAAGAACCCCCAAAAATAATACAAAAGCAAAGAGGGAGAAAATGAGGAAATTTCGAGAGCAAAAGGCGAAAGGAAGCCGCAAGCAGGATGACGAACCTAACCACGACAAAAGCATGAGCACGAAGAAGTAGAAGTAGAGAGTTGAATGGTTGCAGAGTTGCAAGCGAGAGAGAGAGAGCGAGGTGAGAGAGGTGACGGTGGCGGTGACGGTGGCACGACTCGTGTATGGCATGAGGCATGTTAATGAGGTCGAATTGAGGCGACTCTGGAGGCTCCAGGAGGCGACTGCGATTAGTTTTAAAGTACGAGAGTATGTAACTATGTGTATGTAACTATGTTTCGCATTGTGTGTACTCCACTCTCCATACTCCAGGTGTATGTGTGTGTGTGTGTGTAACTGTGTACTGTTTGTATCTCTGTGTATGTGTGTGTGTGCGTGTGTGTGTAAGCATAACACAGACGGACAGACAGACAACGAGACAGCGACAGCGGCTTTCAAATGCAATTCAATTTTGTCATGGGCACTGTGGCATTGCCAGTGTCTGGCCGCTATGCAAATGCTGTATTTCAGGGCCACAGTTTTTCTGTTCTTTGTTTTTTTGCTTTTTGTTTTTTTGAGCCCCGCTTTGTTCCTTACCCTTGTCCTTGCGGCTGGTGGTCTTTGAGCTGGAATCGCTACCACCTTTCGGACGGCTCAGTGCACCCGTGGTCTTGCCCGACTTGCGCTTTACACGTTGCAGGGCCACTGCTGCACTGCTCGACTGATTTCCAATCTCCTCCAGCGGCTCCTCCGGCAATGCGCCCTCATCGCCCTTGGCTGCATTGCGGCGACGGCGACGCCAACGCGGTTCCATGTCACGCTGGTCGAGCTCTGCAGCGTGACTGTCACCGCGTCGACGATGATGCTCCTTCTCTTTCTCCTTTACCGTCTCCGTCTCAGTCTCTTCCCTTTCCATTGGCTGCTGCTGCTGTTGTTGTTCTTCGGGTTCCACTGCATTCGATTGCTTCTGCTTCTGCAGCTTAAGCAACAGCTTCTTGCACTTCTCGCTCGCATTGCCGGCCAGACATTTGTTCAGGCGCGCCTTCATCTTCAGTTTGTGCAGCTTGGCACGCAGCTGACGGTTCGGCTCCCTGGACTTGAGTATATCCGCAATGTGCACATAGTAGACATCACCCTCGGCGGCCAGCTTGCTGCCGGCCCAACGATCCGTGTCCGCTGAGGCCTCCACATCGTGGAGGATAGCATGACGCTTATAGCGACTGCCGCCGCCACGCACACGTCCGGTCTGTCCATTGTCATTCTCCAGTCGACGTCGACGTCCGGAGCCGGAACGTCGCTTTTTGCCTTGCCTGCGATTGCCCGCATTGTTGGCATTTAGTCGCTTGTAGGCGCCCTCCTCGAGCTCGGCACCGTGCAGCTCATCCTCAGCGTCGGCCATATCGGTGTCATCAACGAGACTGGCGGCCGCATCGCTGGCATGCAGCATGCCACCATGATGATGCTGATGTGCATCATCGGCAAAGTCCACCGCATAGGGATTGACAAAGGCCGCATGATTCTCTTTGGCCGCATGCTGTTTATCCACAAACTCCACATCGGCGGTGGTAAAGTCCTCCGGCAGATAGACCTGGGTTGTCTCGAACTTTGCATACGGCTGCTCCGTTGTGATTTCCGGTTTGACAATCGTGAAGCGCACATCCGGCGCTCTGCAACCCGGCGAAGCATCTGAAAAAGAGACAGAGAGAGAGATGGAGGTTAAAAAGGGATAGAGCAGGAGCTGAAGCATAGCTGAACTTTTACCATAAATATTTCATATATGATCTAATTTAATAACTTGGCAACTTTGACTGACTTTGAAGTGCAATCGAAATTGCAAATTTCCAATAAGCGAATGCATGCATGCATGTGTGTGTGACCAAATGTGTGTGTGTGTGTGTGGCATTGGCATTTGGCATTTCCTGCACACACACACACACACACACACACTAGCATACACACACTAGCCAGTTTCAATTTGCAATGAAGGAAAGTCATGCAAACATTTTCCGTCCGAGCTGCGTCGTCATTTTCCATTTTCCTTATTTCACTTGACTCTAGTTCGAGTTGCAGACTTTTCCCATGGACAACTGCAACAAATGACGACGACTTGTCGACCCCGCCGGCTACATTAAACTTTCTTCCCCCACTTCTACTTTTCTATTTCTTTCTTTTTTTTTTTTTGTGTGTGTAAGCAACATTTTTCATTGCTTGCAGTTGCAGATACATATGTATCTGTTACTGTATCCGTGTCTCTGCCAGTGGGCTTGTGTTTGTTAGCCACCAAAAGTAGGTCAAATGCAATGCAAAGCAACTACTAAATTGTATTACACTCTCGTAATTTATGTAATTCAATTGCCAATTAGCAAAGCAAAGCGAGGCTAACTAAATGTATCTTCAACCTAGCCAATGAAATGCATCTCGAAGTGCGAAAAGCTTTCCACTTGCAACACGCAATTCAATTACAGTTGCGTTGCACCAGATGAAGCTTGGATTTGCTTTTCAATCGCGATACTAAAAGCATATTTAATGCAAATTTTTTTTATCTTTACTGCATAACTTAACTCGAAATCTTATCTCAAACCTTTACCCTCAAGAATATTGAATCAAAGAAGCTATTAAAAATATTGGTCTGAATTTTATAAACATCTAAAATCTGTGATTGCGAGCAGCTGTCGATATGCTGTTATAACATTCACTTCATTTAAAGATAAATTAGGACTTATGTACCATATGTATAACGTGTATCTTTATTGCTTAACTCAACTTATAATCTAATCGTAGACTGTTTGCAAGACTCAGATACTTCTTTTGTTCAGATTTAAGATTTAGTTATCAACTTGAGGTAGAACAGAGTGGATCTAGAAATGGCTTTGCTGGTGCTAATTGCAATTGGAAGTCTTCTCTTCTGGCTCTATCAACTGAACAAGGATTATTATGTGCTCGCGTTCTTCTCGCCTCGAGTGAAAACCAAGGATGGAAGTCCCTTAGAAAGCATTACTCCAGTGGCCAAGGCCAGGACTATCTTTGGCAATTCTTTCGACTTTTATGATACACCCGAAGGTGAGTTCTATTATAACACTTTAAAAACCTTAAGATATAATTCATTTTATTTTCTCATTTAAGAGGAAATGTTTAAATCTTTTCGCAAGCGTAACAGGGAAATGGGATCAAGTTATATTTTATACAGATTTGGCCTACCCAATTACCAAATAATTGATGCTGAAAGTGCGGAGCTAGTATTGAACGATCAGAGTCTGATAACTAAAGGTGCAAGCTATAAGTTTCTGCAGCCAGCATTGCAAACTGGACTGTTGACATCTACAGGTAAACTATAACACATATTAATTAATATAATATTAAATGATATGTCAAATCCTTAAAGGTAAAAAATGGCACAGTCGCCGCAAGCTGTTGACGCCCACGTTTCATTTTAATATTTTGAATCAGTTTGAGGACATATTCAAGTAAGTTGTTTTTAAATACAAGAAATAGCTACAATTTCGCTCTAAAGTGTTAAAATATTTTCAGAACTGAAAGTTTTAAGTTCGTTAACCAATTTCATGGCGCATCTGAGATTTCTATATCTGTTAGTGAACTGATACCCAGATTCACACTCAACAGTATTTGTGGTGCGTTCTCATATAAAATTCTTAGATAAGCAACTCAAGATTGTAGCTTTTATTATTGTTTAACAGAGACTGCGATGGGTGTTAAACTCGATGATATGGCCGAGAAGGGGGATCTTTATCGTCAGAACTTTGCGTTGATCGAAAAATGGTTTATAAAGAGTTTGAGTAATCCATTGAATAGGTACAAAACATTCTATAAATACTTTAGCTCAAAGAAAGATGCAGCTGCCCTTAAAGTCATTCATGATTTCTCAAACGAAATCATTGCCAAGCGTCGCATACTTCTTCATGAAGAGCTACAACAACGGACACATATTGAAAATGAAGATGATGACTTGTGAGTATAGATTAGATTAAATCTGAATAATAAATAAACCGCCTGCTATCTTAGTCATTTCAAGAAGAAGCAGCGCTTTGCCATGCTAGATACTCTGATCTTAGCTGAGAAAGATGGACTCATTGATCACCAAGGAATTTGCGAGGAAGTGGACACTTTGATGTTCGAAGGCTTCGATACCACATCAATTGGTCTCACATTTGCATTGATGAATATGTCTCTCTATGCCGACAAGCAGGAACTTTGTTATCAGGAAGTTAACGAGTATATTAAGGGTAATTAATCGAATTAAATATAAGCAACCAACCAATTATAATCATATATCACTTCTAGATGACCTCAGCAATCTGGACATCAATCAAATATCTAAGCTAAAGTACTTGGATTGCTTTATGAAGGAAACAATGCGAATGTTCCCATCGGTACCTGTCATGGGTCGACAGACAGTCCGGGAAACTGAACTTGCAAATGGCCTCATTCTTCCTGCCCGCACCCAGATCAATCTACACGTTTATGACATTCATCGTAATAGCAAACACTGGGATTCCCCTGATGAGTTTAAACCTGAACGATTCCTGCCAGAGAACTGCAAAGATCGTCACACTTACGCCTATATTCCGTTCAGTGCTGGACAGAGAAATTGCATTGGTCAAAAGTACGCGATGCTGGAAATGAAGACCTTGCTTATTGTTGTATTGAAACAGTTCAAAATTCTACCTCTCTTTGATCCCAAGGATCTTGTCTTCAATAGAGGAATAACACTGCGTACAAGCAACAATATTAGAGTGAAGCTCGAGAGGCGTTCGAATTAGTTTTAAGCTATATTTGTTTGAAACATATTAAATATGTATTACAAATAGATCAAGCATGGTATAAAACATATAAAAGTTAAATATTGCTTTATCATTATCCGAATAAATTAGTGTGACATTAAAATAATTTGTATGGAAATTGCTTGACTGTGAGAAACTCGCACCCGCTTTTAGAGAATACAGATAATTTATTCGTAATCATCATTCATAGATTCAGGTTTTAGTTATATGAAAATACAATGTATAAAACAAATAATTTCTATTTGTATTTAACTCTCGTAATCAAATTGAAAATTGAGGCTAATCAAATGTACACATCTGAACTTATCCAAAGTTCAAAATCAGCAGCTGTATTATATTACCTTTACATTAAAATATATAAGTACAATATATATTATGACTAATTTCATGTATCTTTATTGCTTAACTGAACGTACAATCTAATCGTAGGCGGTATTCACCAACTAGTCTCAGATGCAGTCTACTGAGCAAAACAAGTATTATGGTCAAATACCTGTCTGGTTCAGTTCACATATTTAGTCATCGCGTTGAGGTAGAACCGAGTGGAAGTATTCGCTACTGAAAATGGCTGGGCTTTTATTGGTGCTTATTGCTATAGGGAGTCTTCTCTTTTGGCTCTACCAACTGAACAAGGATTATTATGTGCTTGCATTCTTCTCGCCTCGTGTTAAGACCAAGGATGGTCGTCCTTTAGAGAGCATTGCTCCAGTGGCCAAAGGCAGAACAATCTTTGGCAATTGCTTTGACTTGACTGGCTTAAGTGATGGTGCGTAGAAGGGTTTTATTCTCTGTAAACTTTACCTCTATATCTTCATCATCTCTTCAGCGGAAGCGTTTGATAATGCGCGCCAAAAAGCCAACGAAACAAAGAAAAGTTATATTGAATACAATATGACTTTGCCCGTTTACAACATAATTGACGCAGAGATTGCCGAGTTGGTATTAAACGATCAGAGTCTGATCACCAAAAGCTTTATATACAACTTTTTACAACCAGCCTTGAGAACTGGACTGCTGACATCTACAGGTAAATCACTATGGATTAACGTTGTGACTTTTTTACTATCATAAAGATTTTAGATAAAAAATGGCACAGTCGCCGCAAGATGTTAACCCCCACATTTCACTTTAATATTTTGGGACAATTCGAGGAGATTTTCAAGTGAGTTTCAAGTAAGATCACATCTATCTAGTATCTAAAACAAACTCACATTTTTATATGCTAGAGCTGAAAGCTTAAAGTTCGTGAAGCAGTTTGAAGGTAAATCTGAAATTGACATTTCACTTAGTGAACTTATACCTAGATTCACATTAAACACCATTTGTGGTAAGTTTAGTATATTAGTAAATTTGCAATAGCAATTATATTATATTCTTTTGTCTTTAACAGAGACAGCAATGGGCGTTAAGCTCGATGATATGGCCGAGAAAGGCGATCGTTATCGTCAGAACTTTGCTATGATTGAACAAACTTTCATCAAACGTATAAACAACCCATTTTATTGGATTGATATAATTTATAAGTACTTTGGTGATAAGAATGATGCATTAGCCGTTAAAGCTGTTCATGATTTCTCAAGTGAAATCATTGCCAAGCGTCGCATACTTCTCAAGGAAGAGTTGGAGCAACGGAAGAATGTTCAGGCTAAAGCTGATAATGATATGTGAGCGTCAAGGAGTTCGAAATGGAAATGTTTATATTACAATTATATATCCAATTAGTTACATTAACAAGAAGCAACGCTTTGCCATGCTGGACACCTTGATATTTGCTGAGAAAGATGGTCTCATTGATCACCATGGAATCTGCGAGGAAGTGGACACACTCATGTTCGGAGGTTTCGATACCACATCCATGGCCATTATATTTGGACTGATGAATTTGTCTCTCTGTGCTGATAAACAGGAACTTTGTTATCAGGAAATCAATGACTATATTGATGGTAAGTTTTTTTCCCCATCTTATCAACAACATTTTCTAAATGTATTTCCGATTACATCTTCTAGATGACTTTAGCAACTTGGACATAAATCAAATAGCTAAGCTACAGTACTTGGATTGTGTCATCAAGGAAACAGTGCGAATGTTTCCCTCTGCCCCGGTGATTGGACGTGATGCTAAAAAGCGAACGGAACTGGCCAATGGTCTGATACTTCCTGCTGGAGCTCAGGTTGTTGTGCACGTGTTTGATATACATCGTAATCCCAAATACTGGGATTCACCCAATGAGTTCCGACCCGAACGTTTCTTGCCCGAAAATTCCAAGGATCGTCATACATATGCTTACATTCCATTTAGTGCTGGACAGAGGAATTGCATTGGACAAAAGTATGCTCAGCTTGAGTTGAAGAGTTTCTTCATCATCTTGCTCAAAAAATTCAAGGTTTTACCTCTGATGGATCCCAAGGATTTTGTTTTCAATGCAGGAATTACGCTACGAACTAACAATAATATTAAAGTAAAGCTCGTGAAGCGCAGTTTGTAGTTTAAAAATGGTTTTTAACCTGTTGTTATTAACTTAAAGATAAGCTATTAATTAACAATAAACATGGAACAAGTTATTTACTCTATGGGAACTTTGAGTTTTGTTAAGAAATGTAGAGGAAAAATAAAATTAGATATATTAGATACTACTAGCAGCAAATAGTTAAAAAATCCTTTAATAAACTGAAGCCGAGCTCTGCTTTCTTGTATAAGAAAAGTGTAGAAAAACTAATTTGAAACAATTAAGTATAGCAAAATCATCATGATTGCAGCTAAAAATATTAAAGAGTCACGGTTACGAATGTATAAATATGATAGCAAAGTGAAAAAGGGTTTGTTGTAGTACCATAGTTTAAAATTTTATTTACAAAAGATTAAAAACGAAAACACAAAGTACAGGGTATCAGCTGGTTGGCACTACAATCAAATTATTTTGCCTGTTCACCATGACGAAGCATTTAGAATGAAATATTAGAAGCTTTGATAAAGCTTTAATTACAGTTGTTGCTGCAATTAGGTGACCCACAGCGTATGTCAATATATCAATATATCAATGCATCAATCAGTTATTCAATAACATATTAACATCTGTTTGTGTTCATGAATACATTAATAACCTGTTGATCGCGACAGCGTATTTATAGTAAAGCTTTAGCTGCTACTATAAAAACATTATCTTATCATTAACCGCATTTACCCGGTCCGACAAGTGTCTATTAGTAGATAGTGGAAATGTATGAATGGTTCAAGTTTAAGTGCAGCACGATTCAGTTGCCAATCGTTGGTGAAACCGAAAAGTAATACTTGCTTTTAATTAATTGAAAAAAAAAAAGAACTCTAGCAATGGGTTTGTGTTTGTTGGTGCTCATTGCCATTGGCAGCCTAATCTATTGGCTCTACGCAATGAACAAGGACTATTATGTGCTCTCGTTCTTTGCGCCTCGTGTTAGGACCAAGGATGGTCGTCCTTTGGACAGCATTGCTCCGGTGGCCAAAGGCAAAACAATCTTTGGCAATTGCTTTGATATGTATGGCCTTAAGGAATGTGAGTTGAATTGCGCGTAAAAAAAAAAAAGAATTTGATATTAATTACCTTGACCTTTGGCAGCTGATGTGTTTCAGCATTCACGTAAACGCGCGAGAGATTTAAAATCAAGTTACATTGAATACGGATTGGCAGTGCCGCTTTACAACATAATCGATGCAGAGGATGCCGAACTCATATTGAACGACCAAAGTCTCATAACAAAAAGTATTGTATATGAGTTCCTACATGCAGCCTTGCAAACTGGACTTCTGACATCCACAGGTAAAGTTCAATAAACTATGCATTCGGTGTATGGTGTACAATAAATATGTTACTTGCAGATAAGAAGTGGCACAGTCGCCGCAAAATGTTAACGCCCACATTCCACTTTAACATTTTGGGACATTTTGAGGAGATATTCAAGTAAGTTTAGAGTGAAATATAAATAGAAGTGAATTTCAAATATTTTAATTCTTTCTTTCTTTTATAGAGCTGAAAGCCAAAAGTTTATCAAACAGTTTGATGGCAAAAAAGAGACTGATATCTCTCTCAGCGAACTGATTCCCCGATTCACACTCAACAGTGTTTGTGGTGCGTTATCTTATTCATTTTTTAAATAAGCAGCTACTCAAGATTGTAAATTATATCTTTATTTAACAGAAACCGCCATGGGGGTTAAGCTCGATGATATGGCCGAGAAGGGAGACCTTTATCGCAAAAACTTTGGTTTGATCGAAAAGTACTTTATGGAGCGTCTGGGCAATCCATTCTTTTGGAACCAAACAATTTATGAGCTATTTGGCGCAAAGAAAGAGAAGCCGGCCCTAAAAGTGGTTCACGATTTCTCTAGTGAAATTATTGCCAAACGTCGCATACTGCTTAAGGAGGATCTTGAACAACGCAAAAATGCTCAGGCGGATGCAGATGATATGTAAGTGTAGAATGGTATAAAAAGGGAATTCTTTCGTAATCTTATTTTTTATAAACAGCTACATTAACAAGAAGCAACGTTATGCTATGCTGGATACACTGATATTTGCTGAGAAAGATGGTCTCATTGATCATAATGGAATCTGCGAAGAAGTGGACACTTTGATGTTCGAGGGCTACGATACCACTTCAATGGGTCTCATATTCGGATTGATGAATATGTCGCTTTATGCTGATAAGCAGGAACTTTGTTACCAAGAAATCAACGAGTTCATCGATGGTAAGTGTTCATCTCTCAAACTAAATATATGCGTTGTTTAACGTTAAATATCTTTTAGATGACTTCAGCAATTTGGATGTCAATCAAATAGCTAAGCTGAAGTACTTGGATTGCTTTGTCAAGGAAACAATGCGCATGTTCCCATCGGTGCCAATTATGGGCCGGAAAGCAGTGCGGGAGACGACATTGGCCAATGGTCTGATACTTCCTGCCGGAACCCAGATCACAATTCACGTGTATGACATTCATCACAATGCAAAGTATTGGGACTCGCCCTATGAGTTCCGGCCGGAGCGTTTTCTGCCCGAGAACACCAAGGATCGTCATATATACTCCTATATTCCCTTCAGTGCTGGTCAACGTAATTGCATTGGTCAAAAGTATGCCCAGCTGGAAATGAAGACTCTGCTCATCGCCATGGTGAAAACATTTAAAATTCTACCTCTTGTCGATCCCAAAGACTTTGTCTTTAACACTGGCATCACACTGCGTACAAATAACAATGTTAAAGTTAAGCTTGTGAGACGTAAATAAGTTATTAAATAAATCTTTAACAGAACTATATTTAATCGTTTTCGACAAGTTGAGTCATGGGTATTTCCTCGTTCGGAATAGTATCAACAAATTTTAGTATTGTAAGCGTGAGTAGGCAACATGAATGATATCATAATCTAAAAACTTAATAGTAAACAGTTTCTGATTAAAATATTAGAATTTCTACAATACTAAACTTGACCTCTAAGTGTGCTTTTCTCGATAAGCGTTTTCATTTGCATTTCTATTTGTGTAATAAGTGCCGGTTAGCAACAAGAATGCAATTTTGATATAGTAAACTTATAGTAATCATAGTAAATAATTACTTATTGAAATATTAGAATTTTAATAGCACAATGTAACATCTTTAAGTATAATTCACACGCACATTGTAAGGTATCTACCCGCGCAGAACATTTTTATTAATTTTTGTAAAATAAGCGTGAGTAAGCATCATGAATGAAATCTTGATGCGTAGTAACATCGACAACAACAATCACTGATTAAAATGTTGGAGTTTGTTCAAGCAAAAGGTAAAAAAAACTGATAAAGTATTAAGACAGACTTTGTTTTATGACGTTAAATAAACAAAAATGCATTTGACAACCAAAGGGAGAGTTGACAAAATAAAAATAGAAAAGGGTGAGTTAAAGATAAGTATCCAATGCAAGAATAGTATAGGATTGTAAGAATTTTTTTAGGTGCAAAATAAGTAAAAGGTGATTAATTAATAGTCGTACGATTCTTAATCAAGTTAATACGTCACTTGAATAAATTTCATATTACTTTTAACATAATAAGCGTGAGTGAGCAACACGAATGGAATCTTTGATCTACAAAAACAATCACTGATTAAAAGTGTTTGTATACACTCTACTATCGCATAACAACAATACAATTTGCCTAAAAATAACTGTCTATATAATTTGCATATCCGTCGTATATTAATTCATGCGTTTAGTAATGAGTATCTGCATGCTCATCATGAGTAAGCAATTAAATTGAAATGTTTGAAGCTATATTCATAATAACTGATTAAAATGTTTGGGTCTCCGCTTTTGTTTACACGCGTTTTCATGAACACACATGGGACAAACACTATTGATAACGCAACAATCACAATCTTATCTCTACCGGCATTTGCCAGACATTCGCTTCTGACAACAAATCACAATAATATAGCGCAAGCACGATTAGTCGTCGATGAGAACTTATAACAACAGGTTCTCCGTATTATTATTATTTTTTTTAAATGTGTTTATTGGTGCTTATTGCAGTCGGTAGCCTTATCTATTGGCTGTATCAAATCAACAAGACGCATTATGTACTTGCATTCTTCTGTCCACGTGTTAAGACCAAAGATGGTCGACCCGAATGGACAATTGCACCTATGGCCAAGGGCAAGACGATTTTTGGCAATGGCTTTGATTTGTATGGCTTGACAGACCGTAAGTTAAAGACTTTCGTTGTACTACCGGCTAATTTGTCTAATCCTTCTTTTTTTGCAGAGGAGGTGTTTCAGCACTCGCGCATTCGAGCCAAAACATTGAAAGCCAGTTATATAGATTATGGATTCGGTGTACCTCTTTATAATATAATTGACGCGGAGAATGCCGAGCTGATATTGAACGATCCCAATCTGATAACCAAAAGTGTGTTATACGATTTTATACGTCCAGCACTGCGCACTGGACTCTTGACATCGACTGGTAGAGTATCATTACACTATCATAAGTTTAAGATTAACTTACTTAATTAATTTGAAGGCAAAAAATGGCACACTCGAAGGAAGCTCTTAACTCCCACATTTCACTTCAATATCTTGGGGCAATTTGAGGAGATTTTCAAGTGGGTACTTGTGGTTCTCTTTGTTATCTCTCTCAACTCTCAATTTATTTTAATAAAATAAATTGTTTTAATGTGCAGAGCTGAAAGTTTGAAATTTGTTGAACAATTTCATCAGGCGTCTGAGATCTCAATTTCTGTGAGTGAGCTGATACCCAGATTCACTTTAAATAGTGTTTGCGGTGAGTTTGTATACTATTGAATGCTATAAACACACACTTGAGTTTATGTTTCTCCTTCACAGAGACTGCCATGGCGGTTAAGCTTGATGATATGGCTGAGAAGGGTGATCTTTATCGAAAGAGCTTTGCAATGATCGAAAAGGCTTTTATAAAGCGTTTGCGAAATCCCTTTTATTGGAATACCAGCATTTATGCACTATTTGGAGCCAAGGAAGACGCAATCGCTCTTAAAGTCGTTCACGACTTCTCCAATGAGATTATAGCCAAGCGTCGCATACTTCTCGAGGAGGAAATTATACATCGCAAGAGCTCACAAGATCCGGATGATGATATGTGAGTATAAATAAGTTGGACATGAAATTATTAATTAAACATCTTTTATTCATATTTAGCTATGTTAATAAAAAGCAACGCTTCGCCATGCTGGACACTTTGATCTTTGCTGAGAAAGATGGTCTCATTGATCATCAGGGAATTTGCGAGGAAGTGGATACACTCATTTTCGAGGGTTTCGATACCACTTCAATGGGTCTCATATTTGCATTGATGAACTTGTCTCTCTATGCCGATAAACAGGAACTTTGTTACCAAGAGATCAACGAGTGCATAGACGGTGAGTATTCTTCTCTCTAACTAAGCTTATCCCTTGTCTAAACTTCAATCTTATAGATGACTTCACCAACCTGGATGTCAATCAAATTGGTAAACTCAAGTACCTGGATTGCTTTATTAAGGAATCATTGCGGATGTTCCCATCGGTACCTCTAACGGGTCGACAAGCAGTACGGGAAACAGAACTGGCCAATGGTCTCATTCTTCCAGCCGGCACTCAGATTACTTTGCACGTTTTTGATATTCATCGTAGTACCAAATACTGGGATTCACCTGATGAGTTCCGGCCTGAACGATTTCTGCCAGAAAACTATAAGGATCGTCACACCTATGCTTATATTCCGTTTAGTGCCGGGCAGAGGAATTGTATGGGTCAAAAGTACGCGATGCTGGAAATGAAGACTCTCCTCATTGTTGTTTTGAAAAAATACAAAATTTTACCACTCGTTGATCCCAAGGACTTTGTGTTTATTACTGGGTTAACACTCCGAACCAACAATAACATTAAAGTTAAGCTAGTGAAGCGTCATAGACTAAAATGTATATAAGCTAATAAATTTCAAAATTCGTAAGTAATTATAAAAGTAATAAAAATATTTTTATATGATTATAGATAAATTATTCTCTTTACTTAGAAGTATGGAAGTAAATCTTAGAATAATAATTTATATAGATTACGGCGACTGTTTTTGTCAAACAATTCGAGAAACCTAAGAGAGCATTTACTCTTGTTTTTAGTTTACTATGAAAATATGTCAATGCTGTAGATTTATATTAGGGAGAAGCTTAAGTAGCTTTAGAATTTAAGAGAAGCACAGCTGATAAAGCACCCAGACGAAATTTGTCTTTAACCTTCTCTTGTCTATGTTTTTACTCTTACCGCAGTTTAACAATCTAATCATATGTGTAACGATGTTTGAAAGGCGTGGGTAGTGATGACAACTAACCGATTTTTGAGTCATATGATTAATTAAAGCCGTGCGATTATTAATCACAATTACCCGTAGAAAAAAAAAATAATCGAATAATGTATTTACAGTCTTGTATTTGTATTATACATGTATTGTCTATATTTGTAAATCTGAATGAAATATAAATTTTACCAAAAAAATTAAACAATATACTTAGTAATTATAGAACTTTCAAATACTTATTTGCGGTTACATCGATTACTTATCGTCTATTCGATTAATGCTAACTGTGACAAAGTAATCGATTATTGAGCATCATATGATAAATCGTACTATCACGCCGCGTAAGCAAACAATATTTAGTTGCCAATCGAAGCTACAAGTGAAGAGTGATAGATTTGTTTTGAGTTTGAAATGGATTTAATTCTGTGGGTGCTACTTGCAGTTGTGAGCCTATTATTTTGGCTCTACCAAATCAATAAAGATTATTATGTGCTCGCCTTCTTTGCGCCTCGTGTGAAGACCAAAGATGGACGCCCCGAATGGACAATTGCACCTGTGCCTAAAGGCTCCACAATCTTTGCCAATGGTTTTGACTTGTACGGCTTAACGGAACGTAAGTTGTGTCATGTGTTGATTAAAAACATTCATTGTAATATAGTTTACCCGAATCTTTTTTTGCAGAGCAGGTATTTCAACAATTGCGCATTAAGGCCGAAGCATTCCCATCTAGCTTTATAGAATATGGGTTTGGTATAGCAATATACAATATAAATGACGCCGAAAGTGCCGAGTTAATATTGAACAATCAGAATTTGATAACCAAAAGCATTATATACGAGTTTCTACATCCTGCACTGTGCACTGGGCTCTTAACTTCTACAGGTAAACTAACCATAACATTACGATAACTTTACGATTAACTTATTTAATTGCTGTGCAGATAAGAAATGGCACAGTCGAAGGAGGCTGGTAACGCCCACTTTTCACTTTAATATTTTGGGACAGTTTGAAGAGATTTTTAAGTGAGTACTCCAAGATCATCTTAATTTTTTAACACATTTAAGTAATTTTTATCTGCCATCTACAAATATAGAGCTGAAAGTTTTAAATTTGTACAACAATTTAATGGAGCGTCAGAGATTTCAATTTCTGTAAGTGAGCTGATACCCAGATTCACATTGAATTGTATTTGCGGTGAGTACGCTTATCATTTAATGCTTAGGCACTCTCTTGAGACTATATTTCTCTTTCGCAGAGACTGCCATGGGGGTTAAGCTTGATGATATGGCCGAGAAGGGTGATCTTTACCGTGAGAGTTTTACTATGATCGACAAGTCTTTCGTAAGGCGTTTGAGTAATCCATTTTTCTGGAACAAAACCTTATATGAATACTTTAGGCCAAAGGCAGACGCAACTTCTTTAAAAGTCGTTCATGATTTCTCCAACGAAATCATTGCCAAGCGTCGTATACTTCTCGAGGAGGATCTACAGCATCGCAAAAGTACACAAGATGCCGATGAAGACATGTGAGTACAAATTGAGTAAAATTTAAATGTACATTTCATAAAAATTTATTTATTTAGCTACGTGAACAACAAGCCACGTTTTGCCATGCTGGATACGTTAATATTTGCTGAGACGGATGGTCTTATCGATCATAAGGGAATCTGCGAGGAAGTGGATACTCTCATGTTCGAGGGCTTCGATGGCACATCAATAGGTCTCACATTTGGATTGATGAATATGTCTCTCTATGCTGACAAACAGGAGCTTTGCTATCAGGAAATCAATGAGTACATAGCTGGTTAATAAAATTTTCTAACATAAAGTATGCATTTAATAACTTAATCTTTAACTCATAGATGACTTCAGCAACCTCGACATCAATCAAATATGTAAACTAAAGTACTTGGATTGCTTTGTTAAGGAGACAATGCGAATGTTTCCTTCAGTTCCTGTAACGGGTCGACAAGCAGTGCGAGAAACGGAGCTGGCCAATGGTCTCATTCTTCCAGCCGGTACTCAGATTTCTTTGCACATATTTGATATTCATCGTAGTCCCAAATACTGGGATTCACCAAATGAGTTCCAGCCTGAACGATTTCTGCCAGAGAACTGCAAAGATCGTCACACTTATGCCTATATTCCGTTCAGTGCTGGACAAAGGAATTGCATAGGTCAAAAGTATGCAATGCTGGAAATGAAGACTCTGCTCATTGTTGTTTTAAAACAATACAAAATTCTACCTCTATTTGATACCAAAGATTTGATATTCAGTACAGGAATTACCCTGCGAACAGAAAATAATATTAAAATAAAGCTTGTAAAGAGACAATAGACTAAAATTGATTTAAGTCAACAGAAAATAAAATATTTAATTCTCAAAATATAATAAATAAAAACACAAAAACAAAATATGACTAACAAAAACGAAAACATTCTAACATATAAGAGTTTCATAGAGAGTATATTTTGCTGTGGCGTTGTTATCAATAAAGAGATCTCTCGCTCTTGTTTTTGTTGATTATGAAAGTATGTCAGAGCTATAGATCTTTATAAGAGAAAAGCTCAAGAAGCTTTTTAGCTTTTTTTAAGAGAAGCAATGCTGATAATGCGGCGTAGCGTGTTTTAGAAATATAATTAAGAGATCCAGTTTGCCATATTCGTATGGAATATTGAATTTATTCGTTATAAATGTGTCAAAATCGTTTTAGGAATAGCACCAGAATCATGTGTTCTAAATCTTTAATAGCTGTTTTATTAAAGAAACGTCTAATACAATAGTTATATCATAATTATCAAACTAGTCAGCCTCTCACAATTGGTTATTAATATTACTACATTATTAATATTACTACTTTTATATGAATGATTGGGAGCTTGAAATTGCTTTGATTTGACAATGACAGTAGAAAACATTGTTTGTCTGTGCTGTAATTTAAATTAACATTAAGTTCTGTAAAACATTTTGATGGCAAGTTTTGTTTCAAGTTTTCTGATTTAAATTAAAAATCTGTCAACTAATTCATAAGATCACAATTCTCATCTAGTCGAAACATTTTGCAAGGCAGCAACTTCTGCACTCTTGTTTACAAATATATTAAGCATATGCCATGGTGGCACTCGCCTCTTACTACAAGGTATTTGGTAGTTGAGTCTGTCAACTTATTTTAGCATGCCAAGCATGAGTTGACATTATCAATGAAATTTTAGAAGCAACAATTTTAGCCGCAATCGTTAAGCCAAAGCCATGTCAATCCCTCAATTAGTCAATAATTTCTTTATTTTTATTAATACAATTGATCAGTTGGTACTGCTGTCCAAACACAATCTTATCTTCAGCAATGTTTACTGGGCGTGAGAAAGTGTCTGTGAGTGCGAATGCGAATTATATGAATGGGTCGGGTACTCGAATAGTATTTAGTCGCCGAACTAAGCTAGAAGCGAACAGTAACAAAAGTGTTCTTCAATTAAAATGGACTTGTTCTTGTGGGTGCTGCTTGCTATCCTTAGCCTGTACTTTTGGCTTAAGGAAATGAATAAAGATTACTTTGTGCTCTCCTTCTTTGCACCTCGCGTGAAGACCAAGGATGGTCGTCCTGTGGAGAGCATTGCTCCTGTGGCCCAGGCCAAGACAATCTTTGGCAATGCCTTCGACCTGTACGGCAGAAGTGAAGGTGAATTTAACATTTGAATTAATTTGTTGTGATCAACTGTAAACTTGTTGGTATCTTTATAGCTGAAATCTTTCAACGTTCACGCTCACATGCCAAGAAAATTCGAAGCAGTTATATTGAATATGGCATGGGAATGGCACTTTATAACGTCATTGATCCTGAGGTTGTCGAACTGATATTGAACGATCAGAATCTGATAACCAAAGGCCTTATATACGAGTTTCTACATCCTGCACTGCGCACTGGACTCCTGACCTCAACAGGTAAAATACAACAACATGAACTTTGCGATGATGAATTTACCATAATTACTTTGAATGCAGGCAAAAAGTGGCACAGTCGACGCAAGATATTGACACCAACTTTCCACTTCAATATATTGGCACAGTTCGAGGAGATCTTCAAGTGAGTAATTATATAACAATTCCGGTTTTATTTAGTTATTTATGAATTTACTTTTCTATTCTTTTCCGACAGAGCCGAAAGTCTGAAATTCGTTGAACAATTTCGTGGTGCATCTGAGATTTCTATTTCAGTTAGTGAGCTAATACCCCGTTTCACGCTCAACAGCATTTGTGGTAAATATTTTAAACTTAAAATGCTAAGAAATAGAATTTTGTAATCAACAATCCATTCCATAGAGACTGCAATGGGTATTAAACTCGATGATATGGCTGAGAAGGGCGACAATTATCGAAAGAACTTTGCTTTAATAGAAAAGCGTTTCATTAGACGCATAAGCAATCCCTTTTATTGGAATAATACAACTTATAATCTCTTTGGCGCCAAGGAGGATAAACCCATGCTAAAGACAATTCATGATTTCTCTAGTGAAATAATTGCCAAGCGTCGCATCCTTCTGCAGGATGCTCTGCAGAATCGTCAAAACGCGCATGCAGATGCCGATGATGATATGTGAGCATTGATGAGTCTAAAATGGAATTTTAAATTAATTCTCTTTTTTCACTTAGTTACATTAACAAGAAGCAACGCTTTGCCATGCTGGACACTTTGATATTTGCTGAGAAGGATGGTCTCATTGATCATCAAGGAATTTGTGAGGAAGTGGACACTTTGATGTTTGAGGGCTTTGATACTACTTCAATGGGTCTCATATTCGGATTGATGAATATGTCACTTTATGCTGATAAGCAAGAACTTTGTTACCAAGAAGTCAACGAGCTCATCGATGGTAAGTTTCGTGCAATTATAATTTAGTAATACTCTAATTATTTGTACTCGATAGATGACTTTAGCAACCTGGACATTAATCAAATAGCTAAACTAAAGTACTTGGATTGCTTTGTCAAGGAAACAATGCGCATGTTTCCCTCAGTGCCTTTTATGAGTCGTCAAGTGCAGCGAAAGACAGAGCTGGCCAATGGACTCATCCTTCCCGCTGACACCCAGATTCTGCTGCATGTGTTTGATCTTCATCGAAATCCTAAGCATTGGGATTCACCAAATGAATTCCGTCCCGAGCGCTTCTTCCCCGAAAATTCAGCGGATCGTCATGTTTACTCCTACATTCCATTTAGTGCCGGCCAAAGGAATTGCATTGGTCAGAAGTATGCACTGCTGGAAATGAAGACGCTCCTAATTGTTGTGCTCAAGCAATTCAAGATTCTGCCACTTGTGAATCCAAAACATTTCGTTTTTAATAGTGGCATCACATTGCGCACCAACAATAATATTAAAGTAAAACTTGTGAGGCGATAAACATGTTCAGAACTTAGTTAATAACACGATAAATTAAACAATGATTAAAAAGTTTACACAAATTCATAAAAGAAACACTTAATATCATTTGTAAAAGGAAGCTAAGATAATAATATCTAATAACATCGCGTAAAATTACTGAAATTCACAATGACAAAACTAAATGAAAAAGCGCGTATCAACATGATAAATGTATTTGATTAGTCGCAACTAATGCTGACTTTGCAATCATAGCAAAGTCAACTAACGATGACAAAGCAACTTTGAGTTACTGACCAACCTTAATTCGCACATGCTTTTAAGATTAATCTACTGTTGCGGTAAGCTTTTTAAAAGCGCTTAGATTGCGGTGCTTTCGAATGCAAAGCTCGCGCTAATTAAAAGACTATAGCCTACTTATGAGCTGAGTGCAAAGCACGCTTTTAGTAATTGTGCCGAGCTGTGTAACATTATCAAATAGTTGGAAAGTTGGCAACACAGCGAAAGAGTTCTTTAATCTGCGCTCAGTCTTGACTAGCTTTCGCCTGATAATCGCTGGCAACGGGCAGCCTGTTGGCTGCTGGTTGCTGGTTGTTGGCTGTTGGCTGCTGGCTGCAGTGATGCTGCAACTGCGCCATAAATCATTCATGCACAGCCAAGCAAAAGCAGTTTTGCCACAATGAACAAGTCTACAGTTGCCTCTCTGCCTCTCTTTCACCCTCTTTCCATTGCATTTATGCAAAACACGCATACGCCCCGTGCGACAGAGACGAAGAAATGGAGACGCAACTGCAGCCAAGACTTGGCATTGCCTTGGCGTCGAGTCATCCTTATCTTTTAGCGCATACATTGCACATAATGTGCCAGGCACGGGCTGAGAATAGGGATTGTAGATTGGTGTCTTGAGCGACTCTTTACTGTTACTGCTTATACCCGTTACCCATAGCGTAGATGGGTATTATGGCTTTATGTTTGTAGAAAATGTATGTAACAGGCAGAAGGAGGCATTTTCAACCTCATATATTCATAATCAGCGTCAGCAACCATGTTCGATTGTCCGTCTGTCTGTCTGTCCGTCCGTATGAACTTCTGAATCTAAGATACTATAAAAGATATAGATATAATATTTTTCTTAGTTGCTTTGGCTGACAATCTGGTATATGTTGCACTCTATGGTATATTTTTAATGTAATCCTATATTAATATACCAAATAGATATATAGTATTTTGAGTTATTTACATTTGATATATTTTAAAATTCACTCAGCACTTTTTGCCCTTATTCACAATGGCTACCGGGTAACTCGCAGTCGATCACACTTTAATTTAGCTTTCTTTCTGTTTTTTCTTGCAGTTGTCGCTTTTGATTTTGACAGTTCGTTACTCGGTTATACCATTTGCATGCATAATGCACACAGCAAACTGAAGCCAAGTCAAGCGCCCCTAAAGCCAGCAAACAGAACCAGGCTAAAACGCTTGCCAGGCGCCACTTTGCAGTCAGTTGTTGTCACATGTGCATGGACATTATCATCATCATCATCATCATCATTATCATGCTGAGCATGATCATTATGGTTACACAAGTACAATGATCTAGTGCAACTCATCTTAGTCATCAGCAGCAGCAGCAGCAGGAGCAGCGGAAAAAATGCCTGAAGATTTATGGATAAGGACAATTGCGCAGACTGAAAGCGAACATTTTCGAAGCGCAGCCATTTTCGGTGGCTTATTGCAGATTCCAAGCGACAAGCTGTGCTTTTCATTTGCTCGCCACGCTTTGTGGCATTCCATTTGCTTGCCAATGCGATTTCACTTCTATGTCATGCAAATTAAATTCCAAGTGGGCGGGCGGCATCTATGTCACTCTCTGTTTGTGTGTTTGTCTCTTTGCTGGTCAAATATTTTAGTTGGCAAAATGGAAAGTGCTGGCTGCTGGCTGCAACCGCTGCGCTGAGTTGATGCCACATCGCTGGCCCTGCCACAGAGTCAACAATCCAACTTCACGGCAAAAACTGCGCACTTTTCGGCGCGCGCAGTAAATAAAATCAAACTGCGTCACAGCTTTTGCAACAAAATGTTGCTTACTCTTCGCACCCCCGCTGTCGCCACTCAACGCTACGACTGATGAGATCATCAGCAGCAACTACAGTTGTGAAAGGGCTGAACGGTAAGGGCAACAATGGAAACGAAAAGGGGGGGAGAAATTAATTACTTTATGCGCATCTGCTTTTGCGTAACAAATTGCGTACGACAGCAGCCGCATCATCGAACACTTTTCACAAGCACTCAAAATAACCACCTCTCATTTCCCCCCTCTGGCATCCATCTCCGATCTCCCCCCGCTCAATGTATGGCTATTAATTTCTATTAAGCAGCCCTCGGTAGCTGCCATACTTCATTAAATGCTTTCATGCAATCTCACTTTGCCTCGTCTACCTTTCACTTTTATTTTTTCCATTTGTATGAGTGTATTTGTGTACGCGCGTGTGTGTGTGTGTGTAGGCTGTGTGTGTGTGTGTGTGTGTTGACTCTGATTGGGATTAAGGTTTGGCCAACAGGCCTCGTTTTGATTGCCTCTGTGCCTGGGCAGGCTGAGGCCCGTTGCTGAGATTGCCAGCCGATGGGGGGAGGAAGGGGAACACGGCTAGAAAGTGTCGAAGAAGGGAGAGAGGAAGGGGGGCTTCAGAGGGCTTCAGCGTTGTGAACGTGAAATATTTCATTTGCTGCGAGTTATTTGCTCTGCGCTTTGCCTTTGCTTTCCATTTCCATTTGCTTTGCTTTGGTTTTTTATTTTTTGTTGTTTCTTGTTTTTTGTTTTCTCGAATAACTCGATAAAAATGTCAGAATCGCAGAAAGGCAGTGCAACTATGCCAGCATATTTGTAACACACGCAGCTCGCAAATAAAAACACAAAATCAACATTGAAAATGCTGTTAAAATAAATATATATAAATTGCGAAGAAATATAAAAATACAACTGTGTATTTATTATGCTTCGAAGAATTTTCTATGAAATATTGTTTGACAATTTTACTTCCCTTATGTATTTTTCTAACCACTTCAAAAGTACAGCAAACAAGATATGCAAAGAAAATATTAATTAAGTTAACTTTGCCATACAGTTTTAATAATAGAATAACCACAACTTTGTGCAATCTTCGAAAGTCTTCAAGGAGATGCACTTCAGCAAAGTCTTCTATGAATTAATTGAATACTTCTCAAGAAACTTTGTGCACTAAACTATGAAAATTGGTTGATCAAAATTTGTGTTTTTTTTTTTTTGCATACGCAATATCAAAGCACATACGATATTTTATTAATAAAAAGTTTCTCTATGAAACTTATTGCGCACTCACATTTATAATTTCATTAAATATTATTATATTTTCTAATATAACAATATTAACTAAGCTAATTATTTATAAAAAAAAACATTTTGAACAGGCAGAGCCGACGGCAATTATTTTTTTTTTGCTGCTTCAAATTTGTTTGCTTAGGGATATAGCTCTTAGTTTAATGTAAATTCATTTGTTAATATTATTTGTTATATAAAAATATTAACAAATTCCAAATAATACTCAAAAAATTTGTGAAATACTAGAGAATACTTAAAAAATAGTAGAGAAAGTAACAAATAAAATTAATTAATTCTGAATTATACTTTAAATTGTTTTGCTTTGTTGTATAGTCATTAATACCAAATAAAAAAAAATATCCGAAAATAGAATTTAAATTTTTGAAAAACTAGTAGCTTAAAATGTATTAATCCTCTGAGCTTAAATTGCTATAGAAATTATATGATGTTTGTGTAGCTTTAAATATCTTTAAACGTCTTGCTTAGTAAATTCTCTAAAGTTCAGCAGTAACTGCCTTTCTAATATATAATTCACCAGGCAATAGATTAAATACCATCCTGCCTAACATTATTTAATTATGTATACAAAAAATAATAAAAAACCTAAAAGTAGGAAGTGCTAGCTGCTAAGGCCATGGACTCCGAAAAAGAAATTTATAAAAAACTACAAATATCAAGGAAATAAATGAAATACCAAAGACCCAATTAAATATAAGCACACAGGTTTATTGATTGAAATCAATCCATTTCATACATCTTACATGACAAATTTAATAAAAACTTTTCGAAACTACATGTATGTCGAATTATTTCATATAATTCTTTAGAAAATAAATTACAAACCAAAACCCTACTTAGAGTATACATACATTCTTCAGTGGATAAGCACGTCAAATTCATTGTAAAGTTTTCAGAATTGAATACACTTTAAAAATAGAATTCTCTTCTAAATAAATAAAATACCAAAAACCCTTTTGAGAAATACCTAGAGTGTACACACTTCGTTCATTGCTAAATCAATCCATATTTTTTGCAGTTGTTTTATTTTTTTGGTGTAGCTTTCACTCTGTGTACGTGTGTGTGAGTGAAAGGAGGCGAAGGGAGGTGTGTGGGGAGAGGGCGGTCAGTGTGATTATCGTTTTCGGGCACGAAAGTCATTTAACAAAGTGGCTGCTCGCTTCAGCATCAATAACTGAGGAGCAGCCTACAACCTGCTGTTTGGCTGCCTGTAGGCCCAACGTGTCCTGCAAATGTCCTGCATGTCCACTCGACAGTCGACAGTCGACAGGCCATAATTTTTATTTTCGTTATTTCTTTTTGTCGCGCTGACCAAATGAAGGTCATCGCATCGCATCGCATTGAATGACTTGCTTGCTTTTCGGTCAATTGAAAAAAAGAGAAGAGAAGAAGAAGGACACTCACCTGGCTCCGTTGTGGTCGTGGACTCAACGGGTGGCGCCTCCGTGTTCGCCTGGCTCTTGTCCAGCACCAGCAGAAGGATGGTCAAGGATATGAGAGCCCAGAGTGGCTTATGGCGCATACGTTGCCAACTCCACATGTTGTTGGCCAAAAAGTTGATAACTGTTTTCCCCGTTGCGGTTGTTCTTTTTTGTGGTTTATTCGCTACTCTAGTTGTTGTTGTTGTTGTTGTCGGTTGCACACGAGACGTCAATCAATTGGCAACTGACATTGAGCCGAGAGAGTGCCAGGTATGAAACACTTGCAAAAACTTATGCTGAGCTCACTTCACAGCACGCGAGTAAATTGTTTGGCCATTGAACATGAGCATTTAATACAATATTTCTCTTTTTGCTTAGTTTGCAATTTATTTTCAGCTTTATACTTTCTACTTCGACTGCGTCTTTAAACCGCTTACAAGTTGCACTTTCCAGTTGCCGTCGCCGTCGCTCAATGCCAGTTACAGCACTTGCAACAACAACAACAACAAAACAGTCTCTCTTCGCCAAAATAGAATTTCACTTTGGCTTTGGCTCGAAAACTGCAACAAAACACTCACATATGCACTCACACACACACACACACACTCACACACACTCGCACACACTTCGTGCTTCGTGTGTGTATTGTTTAATTTTGGCAATATTCCAAGTCACTTTTTTTTTGTTTGGCTTGTAGATTTTCACTTTTGTTTTCACTTTCTTAGTCAGTTTGAGTTGCTCCAAAAGTTTTTTCTTCCAAATTTTCAACTGCTGCCTGCAACGGACGATGACAAAATGTGTGGACTTGGCCAGCGTCTTGTGCTTTTATAGTCCTTGCAACGCATCGTTGGATTCGACGCAGTTGCTGCAAGGATTCGTTCAGCTTGTGTTCGGCACTCAACGATGCCAGGACACGAACGCCAAAGGACACGATGCGATTACACGTGTATTTTGCCGGTAGCTCGTGTGTTTTTGTTTTGATTTTTCTTCTCTTGTGTGTGTGTGTGTGTGTGTGTTTCCCTTCCCCCTCCCAAATGTTGCTTGGCTTTCGCTTTCCACTTTCCGCATTTTAGGCGCCAACTTCGTCTCTTTGTGTGTGTGTGTGTATGTGTGTGTGTGTGTGTGTGTGTGTGTGTGTGTGTGTGTGTGTGTGTGTGTCCTTGTAAGTTTGCACGTCGCAGCGTTCAAAATGACGCGTTGCTTTGTTGCTCCCCTCGGCATTAGCTACAAATGAAGTTTGCTTTACTTCACTTCTGGCTGCCGCATTTGATTAGTTTAGCAGCACACACACATACAATACACACACACACACACACACACACACACACATACACACTCTGAACTATCAATTGAAATGCAACAGAGTTGCACAGTTAATGTATCCTTGGGTTGAGCAACAACAAACAATTTGAAAGTGCATTCGATAAATCTAATCAATAAATCTAAACCTCAATTATGCATGAGACTTGCATCTCAAATCCCTTGAAGGCTGCTGAATCAAAATGACATTGGCCGCATTTTGACAGAGTAAGTTCAGCATGAGTTTTGCAATTTCATAAAGTGAATCTATTTTTAGATAAATGTCAAGGCTGTAAATCTGAAATGTATTCAATTAGACATCATTAAAATGGCTGCAAAAGTTTACTTTATATTTAGCAAAAGTTTATGCTTTATTTTTGACAGCATTCTTGCTGCTATAAGCTTGCATTTTATATTGCATAAGTGAAAGTTTTAAGCAATGTGTCTAATAATAACAATAATAATTGTAATAATAACAACAAAACAGATATTTTTAGTTGACAATTATACAAGTAAGAAAACTACAGTCGAGTCTGCTTGGCTGTGAGATACCCGGTACCCATTTTGAATAAAACTAAAACAGTGCAGTATTAATTTAAAAATATACCGAAGGGCATATTTGGTATATGGTTGCAATACTATATTAAAAATATACCATAGAGGTCAAAATATAGAAAATACAGTAGAATATTTAAATGCGCAGCAAATCTATCTTCAATTCTATATTCAAATATAATATTCAATTTTAAAAGTAACAACAAAGAATGTAAAGAAATTCATTTAATCCTATATACTTATTTATAGATTAAAACACAGCCAGGAACTCTCTTTCGGTTTATATTGAAAACGAAATGGTTAATTATAAAAGTAACAACACAAATAAAGTAAAGAGAATAGTTTTTAGTTAACGATCACTGAATTAACAATTAAAGTAGAAAAATGTCTATATTATTATACAACAAATTCATAAAATTATATTTCAGTAGTGTTATACTTTTTGATTTTTAAGCTTACAAGCATCAATGCTTTTCCATGTAAACATTTAAACATGCTCAGAAAGAATATTATTATTTATTATACCAGCAAAATTTGATTTGTTTTCCTTTTCAATCTTAGCAATGTGTTTGACTTCATTTAAATACAATTATTTTTAAAATTGTTAAATTTAATATTTTTTTCTATTTTATCTATTTAAAGTACATTTTTACCGTCAGAGATTCAGAAAATAATACTTTTAAGATTAAAAATAACATAAAAACAAAACGTTTTTAGAATCTAAGAGTAAGGCATAATAAGAGTAGCATATTGTAAAGCTAAGTAAAAATCTTTGTGCATCTCAAGATATATAAGAATATATCTTATCAGATAGCTTTTAGATTAACCACACCATTAAAGCACATTAACTTGTCGCTATAATTTAGGCAAAAAGCTTTTTGCATTGACTGAGTTAGCCATCAATTAAAGGACTGACTCCTCACTTGAAGCACGCCCCATTATTATGCCGCAAGCTTAATCCTTGTCCGTTTGAAGTGCTGTCATTGCAACGGGAACGTCGCATGCTGCCACGTCTATCTGGCATATTGCAGCGCAGAGCAGAGTAGAGCAGAGAAGTCAACAGAAGGCGCCCCGAAAAGTAGGCAATGAATTGTGCTGAACAGGATAAGGACGATTCGTCAAGCCTGGAGCCTGGAGCCTGGAGCCTGGGCATTGCGGTGATTTGAGCACTTACACTGCGGTCAACACACACAGCACAAAATGTCCCTCCAGCATTGACAACCTTGGCCACTAATTACGTAAATGAATTCTGTGGCAAGCAAGCGAGGCCACTTGCCACTTGCCACTCGTCGCATGCCGCCTGCTGCCTGCCTGGTGCTCAGTGAAACATTTCCGGTGCCTCACACTGATAAATGTTGCCCCATCGTTGTTGCTCATCGTCGTGCTTTGGAAACAACAATTGAATGCAAGCCGAGCACAAAAGCTGTCTGGCCGAGTCCTTGCCCCACCACACACTACTTGCCACTTGCCGCTTGCCGCTTGCCACTTGCTACTTGCTGCTCAGTCGTCTGTCGCATTGAAAATTTGCTGAAATGCGAAACGCGCAACTCAAACAGAGGCGCTCAGCTCAAGTCAAGTGGAAAATGAAACTGATGTTGCTGCTATTTGCAATTGTATCACAATCTTCCTGCTTTCTGCTTTCATTGTTGTAGTTGTTGCTGTTACGGTTGTTGTTGTTGTTGTTGTTGCTTGTGCATTGCTGGAAAACTGTAAATTCAATTGTGCTGCATTATCTGTATAATTTGTTGCATGCCACACGTATTTGTTGTCAGCCAGCTGCTTCGTTGCATTCTTCTCACTGCATTCAAGACTTACACACACACACACACACACACACACAGACACATACAGATGCATATCTGACATGTTTGTGCATGTTTGGCAAACAAATAAATTCAATTAACTGGTAGCAAGCAAAGTTGCAAGTTGCTGGTTGCCAGTTGCCAGTTGCAACTTGCCACAGCTAACCACAGCTGCAAGTTGGCAACAAAGTTTTCGCCCCTTCCTCCATAAACGAAATTAAAATCCAAGCTAATAATTGATGTTGTCATTGCATCTAATGCAATTTGCAACACACAAATTTGCAACAGTTGTAAATTGCATCCGCATAAAATTGGATCAATTTTTGCATGGCAAATGTTGTTGTTTATTGTCGACATTGATGCATCTTTTGCATTCTATATTATTCAAGTGGCAATCAATGTAATTACTTAGTTGCCTCCCAGCTGCAAAATGCAATACGGATTGCTATGGAAAATAATAGCAACAGCTTAAAGCTAAATAAAATTAAAAAAAGAAAATAAGCAAGCCGAACTCTAGGCAAAGAATGAATCACATTAATCTCGTTATCATTAAATTAGTCTACGAAAATAAAATCAGCAAGTGAACCACAATTTTAAATTTCAATTAACTGCTTGCATTTTTTCGCTGAATACTGTCAATCAATCACTCAATCTGTCAGTCAAACATTTAACACAATCATTATAGTATTATAGTTGTTATATATTAATACTCAACTCAAGATGCCTAGTTATAATTGAATAACAAACACATTCAACAACGTGACTGAGCAACAAAAAAATTCTATATTAGAGTTTATATCAGTTACTATTATACTATTGAAAATACAAAATAATATTATTTTTTGATTAAGTTTAATAGCATTTCAAGTATCAACATATTTCTCATTTTTTGAAGTACTCATCTTTTCATCTTCCATCAATCACTCAATTTTTCGGTCAATTACTTATCGTAACAACTCTTTATTAAACCCGCTAATCATAGGGTAGAAAGGTAGAGGTAGGACCCTATAAGGTATTTATACTCGTATATTCTTGATCAGTGTCACCCTCGCAAATCAATAAAAAAATGAATATATTATATTTTTAACGATTTATTGTATATACATAACAACTATAGGCTTTATTTTTAAAAAATGTTACATCCGATCAATAAAAATTATAGAAGTTATTTAAGAAATACATTTGTATGGAAAAAAAAGGGTAACTTAATAGAATTATTAGTTTCTTTGACTGACAATTAGGTATATTATGAACTCTATGGTATATTTCTAATGTATTACTGTATCAATATATCAAATATAGTCTTTGGTATATTTTTATTTCTTATTTTTGGCGATACATTTATTTGGTCTATTTTAAAATTAAACCACACATACTCAAAAGCATTCAACATTTTGCATATCTATTCCATTGTATGTTTTACTCCACTTAAAAGCAGTTCAATATATTTTGTCATTCCATTTAATAACAGAATTGTATATTCGAATTAATATTAGTAATTGCTTCATATAATGTTTAATATAGTAAGTTTCACTCAACTCAACATTTTGCCATAATTTCAATTGAGTTTCGTAATAAAAGGTATATGAAAATCTATATTAGTTACTAATTCTGTTTAGTGACAGAATGTCGTTTTAAGTGCAGCTAAGTAATTAAATAATTAAATGATTTGAAGTGCTTGATTTTCAACTGCGCATTTCCCAAGTAATTAAGATGCCAATGCCTCTTGCACTTGAAGGTGCTGGCAACACGAGGGCGGGAGGGCGTGGCAAGTCAAGTGAATTGCTTTGGGGTCGAAACGAAAACGGAATCGAATCGAATCGAATCGCATCACATTGAAATGGAATCGAATCACTTGCAATGCAAGCAATCGTATAATTAAATCAATTGCAGACTGTCTGCGAGCAAAACTTAGCTTGAGGAGTGTGAAGAGAGAGAGAGAGAGGAAGAGAAGCAGAGACAATGTGAGACATTGTCTGTGAGGGGGCAAAAGTTCAAGCTTGCATTGGTGGCAACCCCAAAAATCTTGTCGTGTCATGCAATTATCGAGTTTTAATGAAAATTCGCGCACAGTCATACAAATCCATTAAACGCTTTTTTGTCTCAAAAAAAAAAGGGGGCGAAACTAATGCGTGAGCCAAGTATCTGACTGGCTTCTAATTACCCAGGACATTCGGTGGCCAGGACTCGAGCTAATTGCATTGCCAATGATGCGGCAAAATCGTTTTGACGCTCGACAAGGACAAGCAACCAAAGCCAACGCCAACGCCAACGTCAACGCCAACGTTAAAGCCAAAAGCGAAAGCCAAATGCGAAGCCAAAAGCCATTAAGTCATTAGGACGCTTAAATTGTCATTAAAGTTGCTTCAAATCGCATTTCATGAGCTGCCTCGCATTGTAGTTTAATAACTTACCACAAGCGACCAGCGTCAAAAACACACACAAATTGAATACAGCACAAATTGTTTAAGGAGGCAGGGGGCCAAAAAGTTGCCTCTGCTTAAAAGTCTCAACTTCTCTTGTAATTAGGCCATATTTGCATTGAATTGCAAATGACATTAGAAATTTTGCAAGTAAAAGTTTGCACTTAACTCACTTCACTGTGTCTAAGTAGGTGTGTGAGCTACTGAGTGTGTGTGTGTCTTTGAGTGTGTAAGTACACAGAGAAAAATATCTAAAATAAAATTGCAGATTTCATATTTCTAGTAAACAACTTTTCAATTTAAAAAAAAAATCTTGAAGCTAGTATTTGAAGTTGAAAAAAAATTAAAACGATATTTCTAGGTTTTACTTGCATTTCAAGATTTAAAAAAAAAAATTAATTTTAAGATAAATATCTTACTTCAAGAATGTAGGGAAAAAAATAGTCATCTAAATCTTGAATGCAAATCTTAAGGTAAACATTTTTAGATCTTAAAAGGATGTACATATATAACATAAAACAATAATTTTAGGTTTCCATTTAAGCAATCCAAATTGAAGAACAATTTTACTTGATTTGAGAGTTTGCCTGTTGACTCTAATTTTGCACTTTTTGCATTCTTAAATGAAGATTAAGATTAAGAATTTTTGAAGAATTTTGATATTGATTTTCGAATTTAACTTTTGTGTTATCTGATGCTTCCAGATTTGATTCTCACATTATTTTTTTTTTACTGTGTATTTGTGAGTATTTGCTGGGCAAATGCCTAACGAGTTTACAGCCAAAGTCGCAGTCAACTTTTGCCGCATGCCGTGTAAATTAAATAAAACATTAATTGCTTGCTTACGTCACGTAATGCCACAGTTGATGCCGCACCACAATCACAGTCACAATCGTATCCACACACACACACACACATACACATGGGCAGTCAGTCAGTCACACAGCAATAAAAGCCCCTCTATCCTTATCCAGTCGGAAAAAAAACAGCAGGAGAAAGAAAGCAAAATGAAATAAGAGGAAAAGCAACCACAGCGACACGTTCAGCCAATAAATCTCAATTGATCCCCGCGGTATTGTTGCGAAAGTTCAATTAAAAGTCTCCCGGCGGCATGCCTCAAAGTGGCCAGTGGCATTTCGACTGCCTCATCGTGTCAGTTTGCAACACACACACACACACCCGCACACACACACACACACACACACACACGGAGAATACACAGAGACAACTGTTGCCAAATGCCAGTTGCAAATATGCTAAGTGGCCGAGTGTGCACACAAATTTGCATGCACTGTGTCCCACGTGTCGCACGAACATCGAGCCAGAGCCGCACAGACAGTTCGCATACGTGTGTGCCACATGCCACATGCCACATGCAACATGCCACAACATTGTCCCACATCTGTGCCTCCCCCATCAAACCAAACGATTCGTTCGCAAAAAAAAAAGTGTAGCACACTTATTAGCGCACCATTGAAGTTTATTAGTCCGCTTGCAGTTTTAATTAAAGTCGAGGCAGCGAAAAACACTGCATTAAGTCAATCGAAAGCGCAGCGCAATGACACGAGTTGATTGAGGGAGTTAATAAATGCAGACTTAAAATAACACAAACCAAATTAAATTAGAAAACAGGTAGGAATAAAAAGATACTAGAATAACAGAACATGAAACACATTAAAATAAATTAAAAAATCAAGTATGTTTGGCTTCAGCATTAAGTTATGAAATTAATTCTGTTTGAGCATTGAAATGATCAAAACTCCTTAATTTTAGCCTACAAAATGTTCGAAAAATTCGGATAATTTTACAATTTTAATATAGTTACTAAATATAATTTCCTCTTCGGTAAATTTATGTTTGCGGGGATTAGTATATATTAGCATATTTTAAGCTCAATCTTTATATAGAGAAAACTCTTTTTATTCTACAATTATTGTGAAAAGATTACATTTGAAGCTTGTTTTATATGTATTGCCATTACTTAAAATATCATCATTAAAAATGTTGTCAAAACTTGTCATTTCTTTTCAAGCGATTAATTATTCATGATTCAATTGCATGTAGCAATCGTTTATTATAACCACCAACAGCGCTTTTTATTGTCGATTCTTTTGATGGCAATAAATAATGGCGTTTATACCTAGGGTACAAATTTATAGCAACTGAGTCCTGTAGCTTGATTGATTATTATAATTTATTGTTATTCTTTTATAATATATGTATATATTTATTAATACATACAGTTTTCAATAGTTGTATTTAAATTATTTAGCACTTTTTTGTTTTTTATTTCGTTCAATGCTTTCATTTGCGCTGCCTAAAAATTGCTTAGCAATTTGATTAAAAAATTAAACATTGATTATATATAATAAATATATATTATATATGCACATTTATTGATTCATATTCGTAGCTATGAATTCAATTAATAAGAGTATAAAGGTGTATGTACAAATTACAATTCAATTGTTTAAATTGTTTTGTTTTTTATTACTTTGACTTGGTAATCATACAAAATGCCAAGTTTTGCAACGTTTATTCCAATTTTCATCAATTGTACTTAATAATACTCACTCACTTGGCAGTTTTAAATATTTCTTATTTGAATTGTTTATTACTTTTTCCACTATAATTTTCACTGAAAGCATTAGTTTAAGTTGCCTAATTTAATTTGAAATGCTTTAACAGTTTCTTTAAAATTTCAAATTTAATAATGCCAAATGTTTGTTGCTAGTCTCAAAGTTTGCTTTAATTTACTCACATTTTGTCATTTTCTTAAACACATTTTAATTTAGAAATATTTTTGATTATTTGCCATTATTCATTAATCTTAGTTTCACTTCAACTAAACCAAGCTTGCTTAACTTTGCTTATTCTAATCTGCTTTCCATTCACGCTTTCAGCTAGTGTCATTGCGAATTGTAATTGAAGCCAAGTCACCAACGAAGTCGCACGTAAACAGAGAGAGAGAGCTATATTTAGGTAACAGCCATAAACGCTCACATTTTGGCTGTGGTGGCTGCCGGTGGCAATGGTTATGACTACGACAACGACTACAGCTGTGGACTATGGAAGGGGAAGGAGGGGAGTAGTAGTCGCAGTAGATTCAACTGACCAGCAGGAATTAGTGTGTGTGTGTGTGTGTGTTTGTGTCTGTGTGGCTGGATAAGCGGGCGGCAAGTGCAAATAATATTATGCTTAACTGCACGCACGCACATGCTTCAAGCTCGAGCCGAAGGAATAAGAAGAGGAAGAGAACTGACTGCCCAGGCTGGAGAGAGAGAGTAGACATAGTCCGAAGTTGTAGTTGGGATTGGGAGTCGCTGTGCTGTGCATGGCACCGGAAGGAGCAAAGGACAACACGCACAACTTTGCTTGGTCAAACAGCATTAAGTAACCGCACGTACGCACACACACAAACACACTCACACATATAGATAGCAGAGCTCTATATCTGTGTGTGTGTGTAATTGTAATAACTGTTGTTCCGTATCGTTGTCGTAAGCTGCCTTGTTTGCCACTGTAATTGCCCTGACTGTTGCTCCCGATATTGCTGCCGTTGTTGTTGCTGTTGCTGCTGTTGTTGTTGCTCCTTCCATTCCATCTCCTGGTATTGACAACTTCAATAATGGCCATCGACCACAACATCTGGTTTAGTTAGCCGAGGCTTGCCAGCATCTCTCTAGCAGTTAGCAACGGTTTCAGGTACAAACACACTCGCACACACACACACACACAAACTGTTAACCGAGCGCCTAATTGAATAGCCTCTCACGGAGCATGACTGCTACAGTGAAGCATGACATTAACCGACAGCTGAGACCCCAGCACTCATCTGCATACAGTCTCGTTTCTCGCTCACACTCTTTTTTTTTCACTTGCCCCGCAGCAACAAAAACTTACTTATCGCAACGCAGATAGCACTACAGCACTTCCCGCTCCCCTCTCCCTTCTCCCCACACACACATTAATATGCTGGTGGCACACACACACACATGCACAACTGCCTGACAAACCCTTATCACACAAAATAATATAGACATCCATATTTCGAGTAGCTCAAGACTGCTTTGCATGCATATCCTGGGCCATTCTCTGGCTAACTGCATCTATTTAGCATAATTTCTTGTCTTGTGTTTTTTCCCCTTCTAGCTCTCTCTGTCTCTGAGTTTTGTTTTTGTTTGCAGCGTCTGCGTTGTGGGCGTGCAACTTGGCTGCCACAGCAAGTGGCAAGCGGCGAATGCCAAGCGGCAAGTATTAAGTGTCAAGGGCCCAAGTTGCGCAGTTTACGGAGGCAAAGACAATGTCTGGACTGCCGTTCAACCCAAGTAGCGTGCAATTCTGTTTTATAGACGATTCGAGTGCCAATCGAATATTATTTGCATTATAATGCCGAGTTGCACTGCATAAATGTTGCTAGAATTTAATATAGTTAAATTAAGTTGAAATAAATAGTCGAATTTCATATGTTCTAGTTAATTATGATTCTGAAGTTTTTTCTTTGATAAACAAAATAAATTGCATAAATGTATGCGAAAGAAATAGTAAAATTAGCATATCAAATGATAAGAATTTGTAATCACAAAATTGTAATCAGAGTCTTTTGAATATTCGCAATCAATTTTATTCATTATCCAATTTTGTTCTCTTTTTACGAAGTATAAAGTTTCTAACTTTTTAATATTTGAATTAAATTTTACAATTAATATACATATGTATATAATTTTCATAATTTTCATTATTTTTCAGGAAAAAACATATAATACTTAGTTAAAAAACTTTTGCTATATAGTAGGAGCATAAAATAAAAGTTATTTTATCATTGCATGCAAGTTTTAGGCGTTTATTTCTAACATTTGAAATTGCCGCGCTTTGCTACATTTATCAACACTTAACAGCACTGCTGCGGCGGTCAATTGTGACGTCAGCAGCGCATTAAGAACAGCTGTTCGCTTGTCGTATTTGTATTTTAGCGAATTGTGGACGCACACCGAGAAACGTTTCTCCAACAACACAAATGATTTTGTTGTTCATTAATAAACAAACATAATGAATTAAACTAAATAATCTGATAATGATGGTAAGTTAACTACCACTAATTAAAAAATCCTTATTAACAATAAACTTTGCAGGACTTGGATTCAGTTTGTACCGATTTAAATGCAGTAACACGCGCCTTGGCAAAGTTAGTTTATGCGGATCTATTAAATGGTAAATATAACTTGTTGAATTGCATATTATTTGATGTTAAGTAATATAACTTTGACATACAGATGAACGTTTAATCAACATTCAACCACAATTTGAGCGCAGTCTCAATTTGTTTTATTTGGGCGCACAAAAGCAAGGGGACAATCAACAGGTTGCCTATATTCCGCTACCACACTCCAAGGATATAGACTTTAAGCAAATTAACAGTCTACAAAAGTTGCTGCCGAACAGTTTAATCTTTATGGCCATTGCAGACAACACAGGCAATATATTGTACTATCAAATCAGAGAAGGTTTTAACGAAAAGTAAATATTTAGTTAAGAAAACTTGTAATATTTAAATAATCAACATTAATATTTAATAAAATATTTGGTACCAAATAAAACTGCACTCGTTTTTTATTTAATAGCGATAGATACATTTATTCAAAATCATATCATAGTTGCATAAATAACAGTTATATGCATAGCCCCAAGTGCTGCCGTAATCTATATATGTATTTATTCTTTAGCTGTCTCCGTTGATAATCCAGATCCAGATTGAGTCCCTTGGGCTATGCACATAAATAAATGACAATAGATCTCGCTGCATTTTCGATTATGCACAATCAATCAATATTCATAAACGTAAACGTAATCGTAGTGTGTAATTGTAATTAATAATCGTAATATAATTATCTTGACATAAGTGTAACTTAAACTAATTTCAATTATCGAATACTACAACTTAGATACAAATTAAAAATTACATTATTTATATAGCATATATGTCCTTAAACGTACAACAATCTGATTGCATGCAATTGAAAAATTCACAAAAATTCTGCATAAATTTGCAAATTTCCAAAACGATTTTAATGTTTTGCGATTTGTTTTCTATTATTTGAATAATTTGTTTTTGTTTTTCTTGTTGTTGTTTTGTTATTTAAAGCGTGCACCGCATACAAACAAATTATGTTCAATAAGAAAATGAATTACATGTTTTAAAAAAAAAAATGCTCAAAGCAATACAGTTTTTATGTTTGTTTTGTTTTGTTGGTTGGTTGGTTTTAAAGTACAATAATAAATAACAAATGTATATAAGCATGTATGTGTATAATTTAAAAAATAATTAAAATAATTGTTCAACTCGGGCAATGGGCTGAGGAGTTGATAAAAACGCAAGAAAATATACAGTTTTAAAAATTGTAAATATTTTTGTTTATAAGTGTATATGTATATGTGTATATATAGTATATAGAGATGAGCTCTGTTTCTTCTTCTTCATATTATTATTATTATTATCTGATGTGTATGTGTATAATTGTTAATTGTAGTGCATACAATATTATGACTTGTGTTTTTTCATTTGTTCTCTCAACATTTTCAATGTGATTTTCTTCTCTGTATGATTATTATGAAAATACATATGTGTGTGTGTGTTGTGTGTTTGTGTAGGTTTACTTGCTGTTCAATTAACTCATCTACTGGCGCTTGTAAAATAGCTGTGTATAAATATGCTTAACGTTTCTCTCACATTCTCAGTTTCCTTACTTTTTGTTTATATAAATATATAGAACCTGGCTTCCGAAAAATCTTTCCAAAAAATCTACAACAATGCGCTTAAGGCGTTCTTTTTTCCAAAGGTTCGTCAGACTATTCAATGCATTTTCAATGTTTTCTTCATTCGTTTAGGATAAAACAAAAACGAAAAATATACAATTCACATAATATGTTAACCCTTGTATAATGATTGTTATGACATGATAAATATTAATTTAATGGGCACACGATAATGATATTGATAATGATGCTGATGATGATGCACAGGTTTACACATGAATGTAGAATTCTAGGCAATTTGGTTAATGCTTCTGAGCAACATGCACAAGGTTTACAAATACAATACAATACAATATATTATTATTATTATGTATATATATATATATCTATATAGTTTCTCCTCAAATGAATGTGGCAACAACAATGTGGCTGCACATGTGTAAAAGCATTAGGTTATATGGTAACTTATTTATCGACTGAGCTACGCTCAGCTCTGTGAGCTGCTGAAGGCATTATTATTATTAACACCACTCGGCCGTGTATGAAAAGTCCTGGAAGAGCAGCTGCTCGTCATCGGACAAATGTCGCGGCTCCTTTGGCGGCGTCAGTTGCGCCTTCTCCGACGTGAATTCCTCATCAAAGTTCGAGACATCCTCCAAATGGTTCTACGCAACAACAAGTTGGTTTAGAAACACACATTTAACTATTTGATGTATCGATTAAATACTTACAATGGTGGGTACAAATGGTGGCTTCACCTTGCGCAGCAGCAAATCATCCCAAACGATGGAGCGGAAGAACGCCTGCTTCTTGACATCCTCCGCATCACGCTCCGATGAGCCCAGACGTCGCTCTGGATTCTTGCGCAGCAGCTGTTAATAACAATAATAATAATAAGTTAATTGTCACTTGATAGACAACGAATGCACATTGCTTACCCGACGCATCACGGCAATGGCCTCCAGTGAGAGGAAACGCGGATAGCGCACCTCATCGTTAACAATCGAGTCAAAGACTTCCTCCTCATCGTCGCCCGGGAACGGTGACTGTAATAAAAATGCAGCAATAAATATTAAGCCATCTGTTCAATCAATCTTAACTTAACACACTCACCTCGCCCACCAGCATCTCAAAGATGAGCACACCCAATCCCCACCAGTCCACAGCACGTGTGTATGAAGTTTCCGTTAGCACCTCGGGTGCAAGGAACTCGGGTGTGCCACAGAAGGTGCCAGTGCGATCCCCAAAGCCCATTCCCTCCTTGCACAGCCCAAAGTCCGCAATCTTCACATAGCCATCCGTATCGAGCAGCAAGTTATCCAGCTTCAGATCACGATAGATGATCTTATTCTCATGCAAATACTGCAATCCCAGCACCACGCAAGCTGCGTAGAACACAGCACGCGGCTCCAAGAAGACGTCCGTGTGGATGTGCATCATCAGATCACCGCCGGCGGCGTATTCCATCACAAAGCACACATGTTGCTGTAAAGTTCAAACATATTATTAATCATTATACTGTTTAAGAAGTTAAATTACTTTAGCAATTAGAACAGTTGACGAACTAAGTGAAGTTTTTAAGGATTTTAGTAATGCAATGCTTAAACTGATAATTACTTAAAAAAGAAAATATAAAGCTACAACTCCTAAGAACTTAAACACTTATTGAAAATATTTCCAATTAATGTATCAACATTTAAATTAATAAGTTACCACTTTAGTAAATAGAATTGGTTGACAAGTTCAATTCAATTTTAAACTGATCGTTAAAAACATAAACACTCTTTATTTTTAATAAATCAAAAAACAAATTCATCATTATAATTCAACTATTCATGCAATGAAAAAAAAAAACTTTAAGACCTAAACACACTTTAATTTTAAGAAATCAAAAATCAAATTCTTCATTTGAATTCAACTATTCATATAATACAAAAAAAAAAAATTTAATTCCACACAATATTAAATTATGTGTATTACTGAAATGATTGTGTAACAGATTGAAGCACTTTAGTGAATACAATTTTTTTATAAGTAATGTTCGATTTTATATTGATAAAAACTTAAGATCCAAACACATTTAAATATCAAATTATAAAATAATTATTTCGCCAGTATTCAACTATTCAAAGAATTGTAAGAGAACTTTAAGTTTACTAAATTATTTATAGGAAAACCTATTTAAGTTCAAGAATTTATAGACAAGTAACTCAAATTTATATTAAGAGTAGATGTTGAGCTAAACAATATTAATAATAAAACAATTATTTCGCTAAAATACAACTATTATAATTGAAAGTCCTCAATTATTATTTTTAAATTAGATGTGTAGATAACCGAATATAATGAGCTTGAGGTTTGACCTGAATGTCTTCCTTTATAAAGTGTTGCTATGATGACCTGAATATGTTCTCTATAATGTGTTGTTGTGATAATATATACTATTGCTTTTCTGGTTCAACTACTTTATTAACCTAAATCAATAAATTGTTTAAATTCGCAACTAACTTATTTGAGCTAATGGTGCTTTTTAAGTAAATGATCAAATCAATTAAATAACTGTTAGCAAATTATCTGAGCGATTAAGTATTAAGTATTTTAGGTCACGCGAATTAAGAATTTTAATTATTGCTAAAGTAATATTTTGCTTTGATTTTTAAAAATGTGAAAGAGTGAAGTCAAATATGGAATTGAGAATTTTAATTATTGCTAAAGTAATTTTGCACTTTGATTGATTCAATAATTATAATGTAACAGTAATTAATTATATTTGAATCACTCTTAAACTCACCTCGGTTTGGAAGCACGAATACAAATTGACTAAGAAGGGATGGCGCATGGCATTGGCCACCTCGAAGATGCGCTTCTCGCTGAGCAGCGACTCCACCTCGTCTCTGGCGATGATGTCGCCCTTCTTCAGCGCCTTGATGGCATAGTACTGATTGTTGCTGCGCAGCTGTGACAATATCACCTTGCCAAAGTGCCCGCGTCCCAGAACGCTCAGCAGCCGGAAGTTCTCCATGGAGAGCATGCCAGCATTTGGTGGCTGACCTGCCACACGCAACGCTTCGTAGCCGGCTGGTTCACGATACTGCAGGCCACGTGCCACATTGCGACGTCCTCCTCCACTGGTTGAGGCACCAGCTGCAGCCTTGGCCACATTCAACTCGTATTGATTGGCATAGATGGGTTGCTGTTGTTGCTGCTGTTGTTGCTGTTGTTTGTCCTGACGCTGCGCTGGTTGCGGGAATTGCGGAGCACTCGTCGAACTGTTGCCATAGATTGTTGGCGTGGGTGGCTCCTGTATTATTGGCGATGACTGCACATAGGCCAATTGCTGTTGCTGCTGTTGTTGTTGCTGTTGTTGTTGCTGCTGTGTGCCCAAATAGAGCTTGCCCATCTGTGGTATAACCTGGTGGAAAACAAAACCAAAAAGGTTGCAGTTGAAAATGATACGAGAAACATTCACTTAGGTTTCATTCTTTTGTATTTGGGGTTAGTTAACTTCTTGAAAAAAATAAAAGCTCTGAATAATTATCATTTGTAGTGCGATGTACCTCATCGATGGGCTGCACTGACTCAACCGTTTCTATTAAAACACTTTCAATGGCCACCGTCTCGGCGAGGGAATCGTCAATGATGCAGCTCGTTGTGGGAGACGCCTCAAGGGGTTCAATGGTTATATGTACAAGATTGATCTTTGCCTGCAAGAGTCAGTTGGGGTTTTTTTTTTTTCGTTTGTTTCAACTATTGGCAGCGTCTGTCTGGCTGTTTATCTTATTTACTTTAAATCACACACACACACACAAAAAACAAGTGCTTTGAACAACACATACAGGTGCAGTGCTTGATGTGGATGTTGTTGTTGTTGTTGCTGTCAGCAACAAATGATGCAGAGGCCTCACTAAGGCCAACTGATGATGAAGATGTTGCGTTTGTTGCTGCTGCTGCTGTTGTTGCTGTTTTTCCTGCGCACAGATTTGCCTCACAAGCTGTGCCAGAGCCTGAAATGTTGGCAATATCATGATGGCGCTATTCCACATACGCGTTTTAACCTATAGATCGATTTGTCAACAACTGAATGTGGTGGCCAGTGGCCAATGGCCAGTGTCATGACCACTGCGAGAGAGAGGCCAGTGAAATTCTCTGCTCTAAAAATTGACAGCGTAAAGGCGGGCAAATGTGCTTAGTCGCAGTACAAATTGTATACATATATTTAAATACATATATATATAGAGCAACGTGAAAATGGAAAAAATGGGAATATAATAAGCAAACGCTGACGTTTTGGTTACGTGCAACGTGTGAAAAGGGGGCGAGGGGGGACAAAGTCACAAACACAAACACATATATACAGGGTGATGACTGACTGCAACACATAGAAATGTACACAGAAAGAACATGAAAGAAGCCATCCCTTTTTTGCTGGCACGTGAACAGATCGCATCTAGTATAATTTAATATTAAATTATATTTATATTTGTATATTTTAAGCACTTAAATCGCCTCGCTTAACATTTCATCTTGCACACATTATTTACCTTTTGAATGTCGCGGTTGTTGCTTTTAAATTGTCAAATTTTAAGTGTGTTGAGTGTAGTCTATATTCTTTGGCACTTTAGCTAGCTGATTTCACTTGCTACACAATAAATCATGTGCAGACTATTTACTTTTCTTGGGTAGAGTATTGGGTCGTTGTTCTTCAACTTATTTAATAATTTCTCTTGTTATGGTCAAAATATGGCACCTGTTTAATACAGTGGTACCTCTTTAGAACGCATTTACTTATGCACAATCTTAATTATTCAGAGCTTTTTGCTGTTAGATTTAAAGAACGCTAAAACTAATTAAGCTTACAAATGTATTACATTCAAAGGCTGCGCCTAATTAGCTGCAATACATTTTTCATTACAATAACATTTTACTGTTAACTCGACTACTAGTGCATGCATTGCTATTTACATAACAGTTTGCTGTTAGTTCAACTACGTGTGCAACGAATGTTATTTACATATCAATCTACTGTTAACTACGTGCGCTTAACATTTTGCTATTAGCTGTTACATCCGTGTGCAATATTTTATGTTAACTGTTTACTGTTACTATGCGCTGCATGTGCGTGCTTTGGTGTGTGAGAGTGCGCTGTTAATGTTAAATTCGAAAACAAACACGTAAAGCAACTGTAAATCGAACAAAATAACGTAACGACAACAAAACAGGGAAACACAAACAAAAACACATTGACAAAAACCAAATAACCAAAACCATAGCCAGAGTAACAAAAGTGTATCAAATGAAATAAAACCTCCTAACCTCCACACAGAAACGATCGCCGGCACTGGAACTGTGGCTGGACTGCAGCCCCCCATTGTACAAATACTCATCATCGTCCTCGGGATACTCGACCAACGGGGATGCGGGAATTGGCTCCTCGTCGTCCGCACGACGTCCGCCACTGAGGAGCACCACCGGCGGCAGCGTCAGCACTGGACGATGCAGTTGCTGCTCCACCGCCGATGGCGACTCCTTGGACAAGAGGTTGGCACCAGGCACCAGGGAAGCATTGATTTGGTGGTGATGATGATGCATTGCTGCTGCTGGTTGCTGCTGGAACTGAAATTGGTTGCTTATTGGTAAGGAGAGCTCGCTAGCGCTTTGACTGCGATCTTTGTGGAACTGGTTGCTGTGGCTGCTGCTGTTGTTGTTGTGGTTGTTGTGGTGTGGTTGGTGAGTGTGGCGATTGGCGAGCGGCAGAATGCTGGTTAGTGGTTCAGCGAGCACGGGTGGCGACTCTTGCAGGGGCATAACAGCTTCAGCCATGCGCTCCAATTGCAGTTGCTCCAACAACTCGAGCTGTGGCTGCTGCTCCGTTGGTGGTCGCAGCGGTCGTCGCAACGTGTTGGGATACGACTCCAGCTCGGCGAGGAAGTCGAATTCGTGCAACGCATCCTGCAACTGTCGACGATTAACGGCATCATGACAGCATGGACGTTTACACACACAAACACACACGCACACCCACACAAACGCAGAGCAGACACACACACATAGCCACACACACACAGAGATATAGACAGACAGACAGGCGCAAAGCATGAAGCAAACAGCAGGCAAGAAGAGTGGGGAAGAGAGGCAAAACGAAGTGATGTCAAGGAGTACATAAAAGAGAGAGAAAGATAAATAACACGACTGTTGATAAGAACGTTTGAACGTGCAACAAAAAAGGACAAGAGACACCGGATAGGCAGCGAGTACACGACCCACAGAATGAGACAGAAATACAAAGATAGAGAAAGATAGGAAATGAAGAATGGAATAGTAGTAGAGATGAAAATATAGTGAAAGAAAAAGTGGAAGAGAGCTAAGCAAAAGCTGTATGCTGAAAGATGAAGTTCCTGACATAGTTCCATGCCGCTGAACTAGTTCAGAATAGCTAGTTCCATTTCGCGGAACCAGTTCATAAGAGTAGCATGAATTTGACTGAGATAGAGACTTTGAATGCATTTATTACCCTGATATCATGCAGTTTATTGGAACCAGTTCAAAAAAAAAGCACCACCTCAACCTATTAAAAGCCACCTTCGAACCTTGCATAAGAGATGAACACTAATCTAAATATGTTCCATAGCTGAAAGCATCACTTAAAACTTGTACTAATACCTTGTTATAAATAAAATGGAAGTTGCTAACATCTAAGTCTTCAAGCACAAGACTATATAAAATAGTGTTCCAGCCAATACTATAACATATAGTATACTATGTATATATAGTATATTTTTTCCAAGCTAATTTCGTTTCATAAAAATAATACCATGCAATTTATGTTCTTCTTTTATAAAGTAACCAAGTTTCGCTTCTAATTATAAATGAAATGAAATAATATAGTTCAAAATAACTGTTCAAAAAAGAAGACTAATGCTTTACTGAATTCAAATGAAATTGTTCTATTATATAGTTATTCTATAATATGTTGATCTCAAAAAATAGTGATGACCAAATGAAGCTCAAGTAGTAGTAAGTAGTTCTGTATGGAGTTTTGGTTTGCTATTCAAATGACTAAAGATATATACCGATAATAGTATAATTCTATATATAGGTATGTACAGTTAGAGAGCCAACACCAAAGCAAAAATGGAGCTATACAGTCTGATGGATGATGGATTGCATTGCATTTGTACATAATGAATGGAGCACAGCTGGCAGAGGCACAACGATCAACGATCAATCAGCTACAGATACTTTACAGCTAATCAGTTTATACAAAATTGTATCTGTATATGTAGATACTATATAGAATATAGGTAGATATATATACAAGTGCGAATAGAGTTTGGTGTAGAAGTGAAAGGTAATATGCCATACACAATTCACAAGCAGAAATAAGTGAAACGCAAGCTTACCTCTTGATCCATCACAGGCGTCACAGACTTGAGCACGGGCGGCGGTGGCGGTGCGGTGGTGGGCGCGGCAGTGCGGGTGGGCGGCGTCTTGCCCGGCATCTGCAGGCTGAGCGTATTGGGTCTGCCCGAGGCATTCGAGGCATTGTTGGCAGCCGCTGACGACGGCGGCGGCGTCTCCGGGGGCAGCACACTGATGCCCTGCATGTGCATGGACAGGGGACGCATGCCGCTCAAGCCGCTGGCAGCGGGATCTGGATACTCGCCTGGGGTCTCCACGTGCTCATGCAGTCCGGCATCCGGATCGAACTCCATGTTCTGGGCCTGTTCGCCGGGTGAATACGGTTCGGGTTCGATGGCCAACGCATCGGAGGAAGGCGTCCGTGAAATCGGCGACTCGGAGTCGCGTGACGCATTGTTGCTGGCCAACGGAGGCGAGGCACGACCCACCGAGACGGTGGAGCCAGCGGCGGTGAGATGTCCGTGACTCGGTGGATTGCGCTTGAGCAATCGACCCCAGGTGGCCACATTGATGTTCATTTGCTTGGCACGCGGTATATTCTTGGCCTGCTGCCGATTGAAGATCATGCGTTGGCGGCGCAGTTTCGGTTTCTGCGAGATCATCGGATTGAGAAACTTGATCTCGGCAAAGAGCAGACCCTGCGGCTCCAGCTGCAGTGCCATGCCATGGCGCTCATCGTCAATGAACTCCTCCAAGCGCAACACCTTCACAGCGCACAGCGAACGCCAGTCGCGCCAATAGACGCCAATCTCCAGCTCCCGAGAGCGATCTAGATCGATGGAGTAACGCTGATCCCAAGCCTGCTGCGAGCAGGGCTTCCACGACGTCTGTCCCACCGAGATGTTGTCCAACTTAATGACCGCCATGATCTCGAACGACGTCTCGTCCTTCACCGAATAGCTCTTGGAACTGCTGCGCGAGGTGACGCCCTTGACAAAGCTGCGCAGATCGCCCGGACTTGAGTTGTTGTCCTTGTCGCGTCGCGAACGTCCGGGCACATCCTCCAACAGATCCTGACAGCCCATCAGACGCACCTCCAGCTTGCCCGTGACGCTGGCACAACGGCCCAGCGACGATACTGATTGATACGACTTGCCGCCCAACAATCCCCCGGGACCCGATTGCAGCGATGTGTAATGCACGGGCGCCGGCGACGTCGATTGCTGGACAATCTGCAGCTCCTGCTTGAGCAGCTGGGCGGTGGGCGAGTCGCTGGGCAACTCCTGGCGTCGCAGCTCCAGGGAGTACCGCAAGAGATCAAGTTTACGCGACGATTCCGACAGACGGCCATGTGCCTGCAAAAGTGAATGGAATAAAATATATGATGAGTATAAAGAAGTATAATCAATGCTACTAAGTTCCGTAATATAAACCACAAGTTCCATTTTTTTAACACTAATTTATTTATTTATTGTTTATTACATTACCAACAATTAAGAACTGATTCAGCGCACATTTCGTGTGTGTATTTGAGGAACATTCTGAACAATATTTAAACTTAAGTCTCTAAATTAAGGCACAGCTGTGGCATGGATCGATCGGTTTTTGAGTTTGGGATTGAATTGGATTGGATTTCGGGTTGGGATTGGGTTCTCTGGTTAATGGGTGGTTGGCAACTTATGCAGAGTGTTAAATGCAAGCTAAAGCAACAAGAAATTGTTAAAAATCGATGCGCACCGAAGTTGAATTGCCAATGCAGAGCTAGAAATCGGACAGAAGTCTAATTTAAACTTTGAGAAACACTTTGTTTAACTAAAAAGAAAGCTTCTAAGCGTTGCAAACAATTTCGATACCTTCCAAAAGATCAATTTTAATTGTATATTTAAGCTAAAACATAAACATAAAATGAACCATTTGAAGTTAGTGCAATATTCTCTTCAACTCGCTAATTTAAGAGATCTGAATAGGACGTATTGGAATTCCTATCAAATAAATATTCTTTACCAAAATTTGTTAGTCTTTTAAAAATTCAATACTTTCTATTATAAATTTCTATATCGGACGCGAATTATTAAAATATATTTTAGCGAAATTTCTTAATTACTTTTACTCTCTAAGAATTCAAACATTTTCTACTTTAAATATATGAATTGGTATTTAAAAAATGTCTATACAAATAGCTAATTTTTATAGTAGAGTTAACACTCCCTAGCTTAGAGACATTTGTTTTTTTAGGAGCTCTTATATATTCCATCTTTAAGTTCTTCCAGAATATTCCTATTCTTTCGAATACATTAGTTTAGTTCTTATCTTAGGGTTTCTAAGAGAGTTTAGTTTAAAATAGATAATTATTTTTCATTCCTCATTTTCTCCCTCATTATTTCTCTTTTCCCTTGGACTTCAACTTCTTCCCTCAACTTTCTCATTTTGTTCCCCGTTCTTCCCTTGATTTGTAATTTCTTTTCGGACGGACACTGCTTCCACTCACTTCATTGTCCCATTTCTACACCTCTGCATTGACAAAATTATATTTTTTCTTTTGTTTAGTGTCTATCTAATTGTTTCCTAAGCACTAGTCCAGTTAGGGCTGCGGTCGTCGGAGCAACGGTCGCTCGCCGAGGGAAAAGGCGCGTCCGCGCAGCTGGAAACGTTCGGCGAGCCAGCGCTGGCAGCTTTCGCAGTGACAATTGGGATTCTTGGTGGGACCGACATGATGTCCCGGCTTGCGCATGGCAACCACATTGCCAAAGCGACGCGTTTTCTCCAAATGCTCCTGGGTGTAGCCCGAGACAACGGACGTCTCGCTGGCCAAGCTCGGACTGTCGCGTGAGATGTCAAAGCGTCGGGGCAACAATGGCGATGGCAACACAGTGCCAAAGGTGGTGGCCGATGTGGTGCTCGGTGGTGCCTCGCTGCCGCATCTCAACACCGTGCTGGCAGCCGAAAGCAGCTGTGGAGAACTGCGTTCCGATGAAGGGGAACCGGGTGCCGCTTGCACGCTGAGATTGTCGCGTGCCTCGCTCTTCCAGCGATAGCCGGGATGCAGTCGCTTGAAGGGATCGATGCCAGCGGCAGCAGCGCCCGTTACACTTGTCACTGGCGCCGTCTGTGGTGGTGTTTGCAACGGCGTTGGCTCGGGACTGGCTGGAGGGCCGAAGAACTGTAGGAATCCGGGACGATTGCGTTGCAGATGCAACATCTGATGCACCTGCCGACCGGGATACGTGCTGAAGCCCATGTTGGACTCGGAGAATGCATCCGATTCCGAAGGCAGCGTATCGCTGCGCTGGAACAATCCGCGCTGCGATTGCACCTCGGTGATGGTCGTCAGCTGTGGATGCGGCGATGTGGACAAAGGAATCGCTGTCGTCGCTTGTGCTGACGGCTGCTCCAAGGAGTGTTGACGCGACCAAAGGCGTTCCATTTGCCTGATACGCACACGATCCAACGAGTTCTCATAGTCAAAGCTATCCGACTTGGCGAGTGCGCCAAACGCAGGCAAACTGGGCGTATCGAGTTCATCTGTCTCCTTCCAAGAGGAGTCCACACAATCGCCAGCGAGCACACTCGACACACTGCTGCAGGTGGCATCCCTGGGCATCGTGGAACGCGAGGAATTCGGATACGAGCTGCTCTGTGTCTCATCGCTGGGCTGACGCTGGTATTTCTGTCGCAGATTGGACAACTTCACGGCACGCTGATCCCCGATGTGCTGCCGGAAAAGCATCTGCTTGGACTCGATAATCTCCTCGGCTGTGCTGCACTTTGTGATGCCATGTCCGAGATTCAATTGTTGTGGTTGAGATTGCTGCTGTTGCTTGGCAGCACCTGCTCCTCCTCCTCCTGCTGGTTGTGGTGACTTTTGTGCAAGGCGACGCGGCAAAGCGCCGCTGGAAATGCGCTGATGACGCAGCAGCATCTGCTCGTTGTCGAGCACCGTTTGTGGCGTGGAATTCGAGTCCAATTCGTACAGATGCTGTTTGCTCTCCGCTTCCGAATCGGAGCTGGATGCATCGGCATCCGCCTGCAGCTCATCCTCATCCTCCTCGGACCCAGTGCAGTAGACATCGATGTGCACAGTGCGTGGCTTCTTCTCGCCCAGATTGGGCGTTGCCGGCAATTGTGGTATGCGTGGCAGCGACGTCGATTTGAATGTGGACGAGGGCGTGGTTGGCGTGGGCGAGTAGGTTGGCTAATGGAAAGAATGAAAGACAACATGAAGCTGATGATGTTGCTACTCCTGTTGTTGCTCGTATCTAGCTCACCACAAAGGTGTTCGCCTCCTCTGCATGCCGCCGATTCGAGAAGTTCATCAGCGACTCGGTTGTGGCACGTCGCTGATCGTAGGCGGCAGGCCGACGCTTCAACTGTTGCAGCTGCAGCTGCTCCTCTGTGTCGCTGGTCTGTGAGTAGGCATCGCGCAGTTGCTGGGCTCGCACTTTGCTGTGATAGACAAACGGCTCGTTCAACGTCTCCAGCTGTTCGGGCAGAAAGTCTGCCACTGCGGAGACAACAATGTTGCAGGTGCTGCGGCAACGTGTGCCACACACCTGTGCCGTAACGCCACCGGCTGTTGTCTCCACTTGCGGCGCCTGCGTCACTCGCGATGCCTGCGGACTGCCAAAAGCCGAGTCCGCATACGTGGCCGATGAGTTGGTGCTGCGAAAGCTTGTGGCAGCCGTTGCCTACAAAGGTTGCTGATTAATTTCCAAAGTTGAACAGTCAGCAATCTTCTTGCTTACCTTCTCCTGCTCCGCCTCGGGTGTGCACCATTTGTAGACAACTCGCACCGGATGCAGAGGATCCTGTGCATTGTACTCCTGCTGCACTGGCTCCCCGCCCCGTGCGAATGTCAACTGTGCACGCACAGTCCACTCAGCGGTGAGTTCATGTGGCAGCGGAGGATCCTCCACACGCTTCTCACTCATTCTCAACACTCACACACACACACACAATGTTCGGGGCACACTCGTTAGACACACATGTTGCTAACGTTGTTCAAGGTGCGCCTCCAATTTGGTTACTACTTGATGAGATCGGTACAGATATGCGGCATATAGTCTTGATATTCTTATAGATTATGCTAAAAATATAAACGCGAGAACGTTGCTCTTGATATAGTTCGACAAACAAACAAACTGCGAACTAATCCACAGGCGAGGGCAGCTCAAGAAGTGAACGAGAAAATGCTAAAGCACAAACACAAATCGAACATTTCAATTCATTAAAATTCACCAGGAATAAAAGATGCAAATTTCACCAGCAAAAACTATCAAATAAATAAATGTTTAAAATCTAAAACCTTTAACAATTTAAAGCACAATTTCACTATTGAAATGCTCATCAACCGAATCAATCTATAAAACTTAATTGAATTCGCCAAAGATCACAGGGAAAATGTTTGTTCCATTTGTTGCACTGATCAAAAAGGCACTAATAACTCAACTTTAATTAAAATTTATTGCTTAATGCAAAATTGAAAAGCTAAAAATAAGCGTCACAGACAAATCAGACGTGAAATATCGCAGCACAGATAATTTGATAAATGTGCCATGCGAATAGCCATATACATATATAACAACTGATTCATCACGACTTTTGCATATATATCTTTATTGAGCACAAATTGGAAATGACTTCATGAGTTCGAGCGAAACAATTTCAATCACTTTTCGAGCCACCCTCGCGCACAGTGGGCGGTTTTATTGTTATTCTTGCATCTCTTTATTAATTTTTCGTTATTCTTGCGTGGCTTTTGCTTTAAATTAAATATTATTTTTAGCTTCATTCAACGACGCACAAAACAAGCGAAACACTTTCAGTTTTTATTTTAGTTTTTTGTTCACGCGGCTTGTAAAATTTTTGATTCTAATTTTATGTACATTTATTTATAAGTTCGTTGTGTTCGTAGTTGTTGTAAAATACTAAAAATCGCAAGATGACCTCAAAAGCCTATTTGGGCCAAAGCACGCACGAAAATAAAAATGCAGCGCTCGACAAAGGCGGAAAAATGTAATAATAAAATGCATACAAATAAAGAGAAAAAAAATTACGCAATTTGTACAGAAAATGAAATTAAAGTTTTGAGCACACGCTGCGTATGCGTAATGTTTATGCCTGGAATCAAAGTGAGTGTGCGTTTGTGTTTGATCTGCTACATATACAAATATATATACACATATATATTTCTTTTATTTTTGCGTATGTGTGACTGTCGCATTTAATTACATCTGCATAAAGTTTTCAACCGAAAAAAATGCGTTGCAGACCGAAAAGTAATTAAAAAAAAAAAACGATTTTTTAAAACATATACCAAACAAAATAAAAAAATGGAAAAGAAAAGAAACCGAAACGTCACAAGGCAAAAACAAAATAGGAAAATAACGGAAAAACGGCGAACGAAAAACACGCAAAACGCGCACGCAGCCCAAACGGCAACTGAACTCAACTGAAACTGAAAATGCGTGAAAATTTGCTAGAGAACAAATTGTGTGTGTTTGTTTGTCTCACTCGCTCTCTCTTTCTCTCTCTCTCTGTGATATATGTACAGATCGTAGAAACTCTATATAGATAGATGTGCATATATATATCTATTATATATTCAGCATAGTTCTATTAATGTTTAGCAAACACACAACATGAGCAAAGGGCATTTGGCTGACCGTTTTTTTGTTTATCTCCTCCGATGGAAGAGGGGAACAAGCAGGCAAGAAAATATCCAAGAAAAACATCTGTTGCTGGCTGCTAGTTGCTGTTGTTGTTGCATGTGTTTATGTCAAAAACTGCACTCCCATCAACCGAAGAATTTCCACCCCTTTCCGCTGCATAAATAAATAAGCTGTGGCCAGCCAGCAAACGGAGGAAAAATAAAGATTCCTCTACGGAATATAGGCCACTCATGGACGAGAAAGAGAGGGAGACTCTTGGTAAATATGTAATTTGTAATCTTGAGCACAAGAAATGCCAATGGGGCGCGCAAAGAGTCGAATAACAACAACAAAGCCACAAAACAGCATCAGTCAACACAAATAAATCAGAGAAGTAGCGTCGTGGACACAAAGCAATCATCTGTCCACGCGACAGGAAGTCGGAAATATTGTGCAACCTGCTGCGAAGACGAAGCACCACAGCAGCAGCAGCAGCAGCAGGGGCAACACAAATTTGAGGCACATCGACAAGCGTATACTCTCTGGGGGGAGAGAGACTATGGATTACACACTATTTAAATGTGTATTTAGTGTCCATGGATTACAAGAGCTTAAGCATACGAGACGAGTGGATAACTAAGTTCATTCTACTGTGTCTAATGCAGTTAGTTAAAGAAGATCTAGATATGCTAATACACATTAGGGAAGTGCATTTGAATATCTCTATACACTACAATCGGAGTGCCAGGAATTTGTCGGTCATCATGAGAGAATGTGAACTCAATTTCCTTTGGCAAGAAATATCTAGGAGCAATGTAGTTAAAATAAATGCACATCCAATACAGAAGAAACTGACTCTGCCCAGCAATTTAATATGTAACATTTTAAGCTTCAACATTAAAATATAAGGCTCCTATCATTACCATTAAAAAATAATTATATCTTGAATAATATAATTATAAATCTTCAATAATGAAATTAAAATGTTAATTTTAAATAATTAAATATAAATATTAATCTTCATAATAAAATTAAAATATTAATCTCAAATATTTCAAATTTAAATTATTGATTTTCAATATTCAATGTAATCTTCAGTATTAACATGCAAATTGCAATCTCTAATATTTTAAACTTTAAATTTCTAGACTCGCTTCAAATCATCTTAAACTATATAAACTCAAAAGAAAACTCGACAATTTTACTCTAAGAATCTTCAAAGTAAAGCATTGTACTGCAGAATTCGGCCACTTAGAATAAATACACTTTAATAATCACAATATTTGAAGCACTTTTTTAACAATAAGAATGCCAAATTCTCTATAAGCTGTGCAATTTCACATTAATGCCGCCGCTTTAACTCGACATACCGCTCGCTAAATAGTTGCCCAAATCCGCGAGCATGTCGACACACTGTCTGTAGGGCCAAGATAGTAGCCAAGACCCAGAGAAGAGGAGCCTGGCTGGCACATTCTTCAAAATTGCCGCGCAAGTAAATTAATAAGGCGACAGTTAGCACATAAGAAAACTTAAAGACGAGGGAAAAAATTGAAATATTTTCAACAGCCGCGTAATTAGCCTCGTTTTTTTGTTTTGTTCGCCTCGTTGTTGAGTGGTTTTTTTTTTTAGTGTTTCGCCTTTAGGCAATCGGCATATGGCATACGACACGTATACGCAATGCGCACATGAATCATACGCCGTGTGGCACACGCCACACACACAACTGGCAGCTGCTTCGCTCCTCTCTCTCTCTCTCTCTCTCGCTTCGGCACTCGCACGTTTTAAATGCTGGGCAGGCCTTGCGATTGGCCCGCCCCCGCGTGTATCGCGAACTTACCTGGCCAACGGCCAGATCTATGGCTACAAATGCTATTTGGGTTAATCTAATTAACAATAAGTCGCGGTGGCTACCAGGCTAGCAGGCTAGCAGGTAAGTAGCATTAACTAGAGCACACTCACCTCTTGCAGTGCCTTCTTGTCTGGCGCACGATTCGCCGTCTGCAACGTGCGTATGACATTCTTGGCTCCATCGACGACAGCGGCCTCGATGCGCAAACGATGACGCAGCTCCTCGATGCGCTCCTCCAGCGTCGTCTCCAGACTCTGCAGCTGGGTTAATCCGCTGCCAGTGCCAAGAATGCCACCACCACCATGCTCTTCGTTTTGCTGGCGTGCGGCTTTCATGCGATCCGCCTGCTCGCGATTCTGTTTGACTTTGATGATGCGCAAGCGTAGAAACTCAATCTTGGCCTTTGAATCGTCGAGCATTTGATGCGCCTCCGCCAGCAGCTTCTTGTCGCATCCGATGCCCAGCGATTGAATCATATTCTCGGCGCCCGTTTTCACCTTCATCTCGATCTGCAGCTGCTTCTCCAGCGAGGCCAGCACTTTGTCATTGGGCGTTGCCGGTGCACCGCCACCGCCTGCGGCCATCGCATTGTTGCCACCCAAACCGCCAGCGGCACCGCCAAACTGTGCAGCACCGCTGCCATCAATGCCACTAAATGCGATTGCTTCTGTAAACATGGGTATAAGAAAAAGAGGGAACATTTTTATTGGCATTTCGATAGCATAAACACATTGTTCGTTATTGGATATTGTGTACGATCTGGCAGAGTTTAAGTACAAAATAGTTCAAGAAACTAGAAAGAAAGTCTGCTCGACTGTGAGATACGCGATAACCAATAAAAGCTAAACAATACGGTATTTTCGTTAAATTATACCAAATTATAATACCACTAAAATACTAAAAGCTATAATTTGTAAGCTGATGTTCTACTGCAGCCAGAATATACCATATATTATTAAATATACCATATAGTATTAAATATACCATATTGCCAAATATTTTAATTGTTTCTATACTAACTTCTAAGATAGTTATCTGAACGGGCAAAGACTGAAGTGCCACAAAAAAGGAAAGTTTTTATTGGCATTTCGATAACATAAACAAATGTTCATTATTGGATCTTGTATTAAGTCTGGGAGAGTTTAAGAACACCATAGTTAAATAAGCCAGTGAGAAAGTCTGCTGGACTGTGAGATACCCGCTAGCCAATTTCAATAAAAGCTAAACAATACAGTATACTACCAAAAATATACCAAAACCACTATTGGTAAGCTGATACTACTACATTCAAAATATACCATATATGTAGTACTATTGCATAAGATCTGGGTGAATTTAAGTACAAAATAGTTTAAAAAAAACATGAGAAAGTCTGCTTGAGTTTTACTTCTACTTCTTGAGTAACTTCTGAGGCTTCTATCTGATTGCAACCAATCGTAAAGACTAAAGAAACTATAATACCCGTCTACCCTACGAGTAACGGGTATAAAAAGAGAAAATTATCTGTATCCATTCCGATCTCTTCTCATTGCTGCGCATCTTCTTGTAGTCTAATTGCCGCCGTAATTCTATTCTAATTAGCTGTAATCGCTTCACTCTGACACTGACCTTGGCCACTCGACCACACGCTGATTACTGTGTAAAGGGTGTCAAAGCGTTTAACCGCATGCTGGCAAATGCCAAGGGTCAACTGTGATTAACATGGCTTTAACGCTTCACACAGGTCGCTTCACTTGACCGCCAGCTGACTGCATGACACACACCCAACCCCTTAGCCATTTCCCCTTACCCATTTCCCATTAGCCATTGCCCACTGCATCGCAACCCATTTCATCTCAAATCAGCAGCTGCTGCTGTCATCAGTCAGCGGCAGCCACCGTTTTGTTTACAGTTTGCAGTTAACAGTTTAATATGGTTGCATAGACGTCAATTAAGTTGCAACTTGTGACGGTGTGTGTGTGTGTGTGTGTGGTTGCGGCTGCCACATAGCAAACGCATCATGCAACAGCCACTAATGGACTTCACGAAGTTCGAGGCGGAGCTAGTTGAAGGATTGTGTGGCACCTTAATGGATTGTGATGGTATTTAAACAAGTTAAATTGTTTATTGCAAAGTTATAAACTAGAGAAAATTCTTAATGAATTGTGATTATATTTTAACAAGTTAAATTGTTTCTTTGGAAAGTTGATAACTGTGTCAAACTTATGAACTATATTAACTTAAAATATACCAATAGCTATAAATGGTATATCGATATACTATAGAATTCTCACTATACCATAGAGAGGTTACATATAAAGCAGAAAAAATTCTTAACGAATTGTGATTATAAAAAAAACATGTTAAATTTGTTTTTTCTTTGGAAAGTTGACAACTATGTCAAACTTCAAATATGCCAACAGCTATTATTGGTATATCGATATACTATAGCATTCAAAATATACCATAGTGAATATAATATACCAGATTCGAAGAAAATGGAAACATTTGTAGTAGAGAAAATTCATAATTCAATTAACCAGGTAAATTGTTGATTATATATATTTTAAAGACTTTTAAACTGAAAAAATCCTTAATAAAAATATCATGGAATTCATACAGTATTTTAATAATTAATTGGGCAGATGCCAACGAAAAAAAATATAATGCAAATATAATGAGAGTAAAGATGAGAACATAAAAAGCGAGACTTTGAAGGCTATTGCAACTAATTGGCTTTATTAATGAGGAAAGCAGCAAAGAAATGAATTCTGATAAAAAAAATGCTTATAAATAGCAATTGCGCTGGCAACTCGACGACTTCTTTAACATTTAGTATTTGCGCTTCCTGAATCATTGCATAAATGTTTTTCCGAGGCAGAGAATGTGCTTACGAGAAGAGTCGAGAAGTACTCGCTGAGCTGAGCGTTTTATGCCTGGCGCTGGCGAGTTGATCTATTTATCAAGAAGAGGCATTTTTCATGAAAATTCTCAACGAAATTTCCGTCTGCTGCTTTGGAATGTCATTTAGCTATAGCTGCAGCAGCGTTTGTTTGTTGTACTAGCAAGTGAACTGGCTGACTGACTGACTGACTAACTGACTGACTGAGTGGCAGCTGCTGCCAAACATATCAATCAATTCAGCACATGAAGCTTTCAACGCCACACACAACGAGATGATGTTGATGGCATCTACTGTTGGTGGTAGCAGCTTCTTTTGTTGTTGTTGCTGTTGTTGCTGCTGTTGGCCAAACACGGAAGCTGATAGAACAAACCGAAACGTTGAGCAGTCACATTTCATGCCACTTGTGTCAATAGTTGAAAGAAAAAAGAAACTAAACAAAAAAATAACAAAAGATAGCGCACATGACTAAGACATACCCTACAGCTATAACTGAGAAGCATTTCAGTTTAAAAAAAAACCTCTATAATGACTACTTTAATAGCTTGTTTGTAATTATAGTTATCAGTATCTCAAAACATTTCTTTAGCTTATCTTTCTCCCATAACTATTACAACTCTGTGCCTTCTTGTTTTAATTACAGGGTATAGGGGGAGCACACAATAAACTTGACACTCGCCAAGTGTTTTGCTATAGATACGCGATACGAGAGCAAGCGAACGATAAACGCAAAAGTATTTCGCGCCAGGTAATGTAAGAGAACACGCAAAGCGCTCGCCATAGATACAAATGTATCTAGCAGATAAAATAAATAGATGGATGGATGGATGCATAAGCAGGCAGGCAGACAGACAGACGGACAGACAGACAGATGGCAGTTTGCGTGACAAATACCCGTTAAGATATGACGACTAAACGGTTAGCTTATTTATTTTTGCTTTGTTTTTTTTTGAGGGGAGTAGGCAATCAAGTGAGACACCAAGAGACATTTGTAACACTTTAAAAACTCACCTTGACCATTGCTATTGACCGCCGTGTTGGCGGAGGTGAGCAGTATTTGACTTTCGAGCTCCTGCAGCTCCGATTTTAGTTCGGCCAATTTGCTTTTGCTCTTCTTCACGAGCACAGCGACATCGCTGAGCGATCGACGATCCTTGGCAACTTCGCGCAACTTCTCGGCGCCCTCCTTGATCTTCAGCTCCTTGCGTATCTCGCGTCTGATGGCCTCTTTGATCTCCTCCAGCCGTATGGACATACAGCTCTCGGGCAGATTCTCTGTGAAGCCATACTTATGACTGAGCTCGTACAGAACGGGATGCTTTATGTATTCGCCCTGTAAAAGACGAAGATGAAAATCAAATTAAATAAAGCTTGAAACTTAAATTCAAACATTTGTTTAGTTTGCCTCATTGATTGCTTCGCCCGAGTCGGTTACCAAGGTGTCGGTGTAGAAGATGCCACCGTTGTTGGATGACTCGAAATTCGAAACGATGCGTTGCCACAAACGCGACGCACTCGCTCGGCGTCTTATCGAGGTGGCAGACGATGTTGCACGGCGACTCCGTGGCAATGAGTTGCATTTGCGTGGCCTGAACTCCTCATCGGAGATGTTTGTTGCCTCGACTTTTGGCTGCGCGTTTAACATGCTGCGTATTCGCTTAACCAAATTCGACATTTTTGTTGTTTCTTTGTTTTACTTCGTTTCGTTAGAATTTTCGATTGGGTTTATGTTTTAGTTGTTGTTATTTTCTTGTGACCAGTTCATGGTAATTAGACGACTTGCGTCGACTTTTCACACGACTCCACGAGAGCTGTCAGTTATCAAGAAAATGTACAAGAAGTTTGTTGAAAAGCGAAACAGAGAAAGAGAGAGAGGGGGGAAATAACAACAACTCTGTAGCTTGAAGCTTCTGTGGACTGGTTCTAGATTGCCATATCATCATCATATCATCAGCGCATTGCGGCGACAACACGAGAAAGTTAAATGAAGCTGATAAATTCTCAGTTCTCAGTTCGCTTTTTCCGATCTGATATCAAACCACATTCATTCATTCACTCACTCAATCATTCACCCGGCGCGTCAGCAATTATGATGCAAATTACAAACAGAGAATGAAAAAAAAAAAAAAACGAGGCTTCTAATCAAGTTCAATTGCAATGTACAAATCAATTCTTGTCACAAAACTTTCACGGCACACACAATTCTCAGAATCGTTAAAACTTTCTTCAATTGTCATAGAACGACAAACGTGAAACAGAAAGTTGGGTAAAACCCAAACTGAAGTTAACATATAATTATAGCAGAATTATTTTATTAAAAAGGAAACTTTTTTTAAACTTTTCTATGAAATCAATACTATAAGCAAATAAAAATAATATGCAAGAGTTTATATTAAATTCCTTAAAGCAAATGTTTTCAAATGATAATACAAGAATTATAAGAAGTAAGCAAAGTAATGCTTACAATTTCTATCTGAAGCTTAGTAAAACTAAACTATAACTATAGCTCAAATATTTTAGGTGAATCTAAAATGTATTTCCAAATATTTTGACATTAAAATATAGCAACAAAATTTTATATAAGTAGAAAGTTAATTTCGAAATATTTTGAAATGGAAACTAGAAGCAAATAAAAATAATCGGCAAGAGTTTAGATTAAATTCCTTTCAGCAAAATATATTGGCAAATGATAATTCAAGAATCGTTCAGGGTTCAGAATAAATTGCTTTAAGCAAATGTTTGCTAATGATAATACAAGAACTAATAAGGGGTAAGCAAAATAATGCTAAGAATTTTATTGCGATCGAATAAAAATTGTAGAAGTTATTATCTTAAATAACTTCAACTTCTTAATGCAAATTACGTCTACTGCAATAGGGTTTAAGTTGCTTTGGCTGATAATCTGGTATATTTTGAACTTCAACGATGTACCAAATATGGCCTTCGCTACATATTAGTATTTTTGTGGTATATTATTTGATATATTTTAAGAATAATAACGTACTGTATTGTATCTCAAAGTCTAGCACACTTGACTATATCTTTCTACCTTGTTTTATCCGAAGCTTTGTAAAATTAAAACCCCTAAATAAAAACTGGAATTGGAAACAAATATTTTAGTTACTTTTATTTCGAAACATTTTGAAATTGCAAACTAGAAGTTAAGAAACATAATCAGCCAGGGTTTAGATTAAATTCCCTAAATGCAAAATATTTGCTAATGATAATAGAAGAATGTAATGCTTACAATTTTTATCAGAAACTTAGTAAAATGGAAACTTTTATGTTTATATCTTAAAGGGGGCCATAGACACATAGCACAACATGGCACTATAAATACGTCTGTTAATGCCAGATAAGAGAAGTTTATATTCCGCATGACTCGAAGAAAACAAAAAACATAATAAGCAACTGTCTTTGTTTACGTTGCAATTTTTTTTGAGGCAAAACTCTTACATAGTAAGCGACAAGTCTCAGCTGGCAATTTGTTGTTATTACTCGAACCTTTTGCGCCATATAAATATTATTATTAAGCCCGGACAGAGATCGCATTGTTAGCTTGTCACGAACCCCTGGCATTTATTTATATATATATTGTGAGTGTTTTTTTTTTTCAGTAGTTTACTTTGTAAGTCGTCACAGCTGGAGATCGAATTGATTTTCATCGTTTTTTGCTATTTTCTTTGTATCCCACAATTATGAATTGATAAGTTCCAAAAAAAAAAACAAAAGCAAGCGTAGTTTGTATTTCTAGTTTAGAGAGCGTTTCCAATTGAGCTGCAAAAAATTTGCATTAATTATTGGCAACTGTGAACTGTGAGTGTCTGTAAACTGAACTTGACTCATTGCCAATTAGCCTGAATATGGTCAGCACAGCAGCAACAACAGCAGCTGTCAGTTGGCCATGTTTGCGACTCGCGTTGAATATTTATAAGAATTTCTCCAGTTGCCCAAAAATGAATTATCACTCTTAACAACGACGACTTTATGCGACTTTAATGGCTTCGAATGTAGGGCTCGCAACATTTAATTGATCGCTTGATTGCACAATGCGAACAGAACAGTCCAAAAAAGTTCACTTAGAAATCATATGAGAATTTGAATGCCCTTCCGATTGCCAGGGACGGAAATACTGCGCAACGCGTTTTCTTATCGCGAGACTCTTTTTTTTTTTTGCCCGGCGATAAGCCTGGCCAACAAACTTAGCTGGCAAATTATTCAAGCAGCTCGTTTGTTTATCCACACACACTTGTACACACACACACTGATACACATTTGTATATAGGGTTTTATATGCTGTTGAAAGATATGATGATGAAATTTTCAATAGATTTCGCTTGGGCCTTGGCCATTATGTGAATTACATAAAGCACACACACACACACACACGCGAATTCTAGAACTGTCTGCCACTTGTTGCAAGCAACACACACACACACACACAGCCAGACACTGTCACACACTTGTCACACCGCAAACCGCGTCACGCGTCCCGTCAACCTCAACAATCGAACTTCGAGTGAAATTAATGTCATATTCGGTGCTAATAAATGCGTTCAACAAGCCAAGAGCCGAGCTGCACACAGCTCGTGGGTGGGCGAAGGCGAAGGCGAAAACGAAAACGATGTCGATTTGTCGTCACGAACTGACTCACGAAGCTGGCCAACTGGTTTCGGCCCAGTTGTTGATAACAGAACGCAGCTAACACGACGCCAAGCGACCGAATGACCAACGAACCGACCGCATCGACAGCCATTTGATTGCATTCGGAATTAGAGGGAAACATTTTCCCCTCCCCCTCATCGTTGACTATCATTGGGCCAAAGCCCTGTGACGGTTACAAATGTCGCGACGTAAACACTACCTTGGGAATGGATGAGTTAAGCACATGGCTCTTGATTAGCAAAGCATATTACTAATACGCACTGTTTCACTCTGATAAGAATAGAGGTTATGGCGTAGATAGTTTTATGGCACTTGAACAGAGTTTAGTCATCGGTTGAGTTGTGAAACTACAAGCAAACACTACACTCATTCATAACTAACATTACAACAAAAGAACTATTTTTTCCCCACTTCACTACCAAAGTTGATATAAAAATTCATATAAAAATCACAGACCTAAACTATAACCTACAGATTTTTATTGATAAAAAGCTACTATAAAAATAACCAACAGCAACGAAAACTATTTCATTCTTAAAAGAAAATTATATATTGTCTCGAATTCAAAATAAAATTAGGAATAGCAATTTAAGTTCGAAATTGTGATTTATTAACTAAAGATTTTAATTGATTTCAAGTTTCTTTATAGAAATAAGCAATAAGAAAGAAAACGATTTATTCCCAAAATAAAGTCAATAAAGTCTTTAGACGAAACAACAAAATTCAGCCATAAATTTAAAATTTAAAATTCAATACTATTAAAGAAATATTCAAAGTCAAACATCTCCTCAAATTCAATTCACTTTACTTTTATAAATTTAATTTTCCCTCCAACATATTGCGTTCTTTACATTGTACAACATTTCTCAGGTCTTATTAATCTATTTAAGATTGTAATTGTAAAATATATATTTGTATTTCAAATAAAATAAAAATAAAAGAAAGGAGGCTATTTCTTTCTTGAAACAAATACTTTCAACATAAGTTGAAGTGCAAAAATCATCGATTTATAAGATCAATAAATTTTAGCTGCAACCGGGAATTCATTTCAAAGTATTACTAAAATATATATCTGAATCAGCTTAAAGTTGAAGTATCAAGCTTAAGCTTCACTTTCTATGCATCTATGAATTGCATAGCATCCACATTATTCATAGATTAACACATTAATCCCAAGCACATAACTCCCCACTCTAATAACATCATTGACTTTTCCGACTTGTCTCGCTACTTTTTTGCATTTTTTTTTTATGAAGAGTTGGCAGCGTACAAAAAGAAGAAAAATAAATAATAAAAAAAAGTGCCTGGGAAATACTTTACGAGTTGTACATTGTCGTAAGTATGTGAAATTATAGCGGCTCAACAACGACACGGCGCATTCTTAAAAAAAAAGATGATAATGTGCCAAAGGGAGACAGAGAGAGAGAGAGAGAGAGAGAGGGTGAATTGCATAATGCAATTGCAGAAAGCCAAAGTTGTTGCTTGAAGAAAAACTGACACAACACACTTACGAATACTTGAATAATCAGCATAATATGCGATACAGCGATATGTGAAATGCGCTGCCGCAGAGACAAAGATGCAAGTACGAATGTGAGTGTGAGTGTGAGTGTGAGTGTGAGTGCGAGTATTCGTATAGTCTTAATAAGCAATGGGTATCCAGTCTGTAGGGCGGTCATGATGATGACAGCCAGCTGTCTGAGAAAGTTGCAAAAGTTGCAGTCGCATTTGCAGAACTGACAGCAGAAGAAAGGCTGGCAGAGAGAGAGGGGGCGAGGGGGAAGAAACGGAAATGCTGAAGCTAGTGGGAGAAAAGTGAAGAAATGCAGGATGAGAGAAGGGAAGAAGGAGGGAGTGAGACAGCAGACAGCACTGGGTTAAGGCGACGTCAGTAAACAGTAAAAATGGCTAAATTTTGTGGCTTTCTTTTGACGCAGTCTTCTGTGTGGGCTGACAATGAGCGAGAGAGAAAGAGAGAGAAGAGAGAGAAAGAGAGAGCGCAACAGGAGAGTTAACGGGAGATGAAGCAAGAGTGATGCTATATAGAGCGAAAAAGATATGCAAGCTAGGAGAGAGAAGAGCGACAGTGAAAGAGAAGAGAGCCTGCCCACGTTCAATTAATAATATCAAATATGCTGGCAACTAATAAAATTCACGACACATTAAATACCCTTTACAATTATTCAATATTTCTACTATAAAATGTGAGCTAAACATTCTTAAAATCATTAGGGACGTTTTCTTTACTTCCTATTAACATTTTTCAAACACAACAATCAAAAAGGAAACAGAAAATTGGTTTCTTAAATGGGTTTCCTATCGGTCTGCTGCTAGTTATTTACTATTATTACTTTTAGTCGGATTTTAATTTAAATTATATATCAAATTAATGTACAACTAAAATAATAAAAATATACCAAGGACTATTTATAGTGTCTGAGTTGCTTCCTTCTGACGGCTACATATATTTACTGGATGCACACCAGATTATAATACCCTTCCACCAACTGTAATATTCCTTATTTATTTTACAACATTATTTACTTTTAACTGCAGTCTTTTATCATCTTCTCAAACCAATTAACCCCACAGTAGCACTTTAATTGCGGGGTATTCCATATTGACTACATGAGTCAAGTAAGCAAATTGCGCGCGTGCTATCATTCGACTTGTTATTCACACACACATTCATGCCAGAGCATTCACATTCACATTCATATTCATATTCAATTGCAATTTCTGTATGGAATGCGATGCACACACACATAACGATAAGATTATATACATTGATGATATACATACGTGTAGATATCCTTTGAGACGTGAACGTAAATCCTTTAAAAAGACCATATTCATTGTCAGTGCCATGCTAAGCTATTGTTATTATTGATGTTCTTTGTTATTCTTCTTTATAGTTGTTCTTTTAGTTGTTGTTGTTGTTGGAGTTTAGTGATATGGTTTAGACATGTGAGCAGCTAGTATAATAATCGCATTGCTCAATATTGGCGACGCTTTTCTATGGGGTTTTTTGTATTTTGTATTTTCTCTCTTTTCTTTGGCGAGCACTTTCGACAAAATATGCGAATATTTTGCTCTCTATATACATTTTCCAAAGCGAATGCGCGACGCAAAAATGATGGCGACAAAACTGCCAAATGTGCGATATTCTATATACTGTATATCTATATACATATTAAGAGTATATTTGAATCTACCGTATCTATATAGTATATAATTGGTTTCAGTATGTATTGTATGGTGGAAAAATCGCGAGCGAATATTGAATTCGGAAAATGTCAAGGCGCTACGAGGGCGCAAACTGCAATGTTTTCTACGCTGATGCTGAAGCTGAGGCAGTCAAGCGATTAGAAAGCTTTTCATTTCATGCGCAAAATTTACGGAAAAACAAATCATTTTTCTTGCATGTTTTGCTTTCGGTATGCAGCGAGAGCAAAGCGCTACAACAACATTCGCGGTTACAGATACAGATACAGATACGTCTAGAGATACAGCACACACAATACAATTGCCATAAATACAGATACGCCAAACCTCAGTGTTTATTTTATTGCCATCTAAATATACATAAATGTATGTGTGTGTATATATATGTATCTCTCTTTTCGTCGGCAATTTGGAACTGGAAACATTTGTTATTCTTGTCGCAAAATTTGAAATTCGCTTTTGGAAAATGTTTTAATGTTGTTTTTGCACTTCTTGTCATTTACCTGCAAGCAAAAGAGTAAAAGAATATGCATTAGTCAAGTGCGTCAGAGATAGATATAGCGAGGGTAGCCACAACAATTTGCAGCTCATGTAGAAATTATTTTTAATATTATATGCAATCTAGCGTAGCGATATTAGTATTTCAATAATTTGAATGCATGCTTAACGAACTGCAATTATTCATATATATATTTATTTTCCATTTACAAATTAAGATAATGTCGAATAGTGAATTTGATTTTATATTTGTAAGAGGAAGATACAAAAGAACGGTACATTCCATGACAAAAATATAATGAAAAGACAGTTGAATAAAACTATATTGAGTAGTTTTACCAAGACAAAAATTAGCTCATATCTATTCAGAAATATTCTACATCGTTACTAACATTAATCATTTTATTTGTACTTATGTGCATTTACATAAATGTATAGTAATGCCAATATAGACGTATTAAGAACAAATATAGTTTTAATATTCAAATTTCTAGTTGAAATCCGCAACCCTTTTTGTTGCCAATCGTTAACATTGGATTGACATTCATACTTTTGCTACTAAACCGTTAACAGTATGTTAACATGTTATTGACAGCAAAAAATTACAAAACAAATAAAAATTTAGTATAAAACTGCAATACTTTCTGTTAACAGTGTATTGACACACATCCTTATTCTGATAAACAGCAAAAAGTACAAAAAATAAAAGAAAATTCTAGTTCAAATCTGCAACCCTTTTTTCCAATAAACTGTTAACATTGCATTGACATTCCTCCCTATGCTAATAAACCGTTAACAGTGTGTTGACATGTTATTAACATGCACCCGCTGTTAAGCTCACGTATGCAGTAAGTGTGGCCTTCATTAACAGCAACTGTGCATTATGTTAATCCATATTATTAGACAGAAAGTATGACGCTGTTACCGGCACTCCGTCCGTCCGTCAGTTCGTCCATCTCATCGCCCATTTAAACAATTTGCGAAATGATGTGTAATTTTTAAGCGCTTGGCAACCCGGCTGGCTACTTGGCTTTCGGCATTTTGTGTGTGTTGTATTTTATTATTTTGTTCAGATTTCAGAGTGCTGGGGCAATTAATAACTGGCAATTTGAAATTGTTGGCGCCCCGCTTTGATGTTAGCCATGCAACAACAACAAAACAGGAAAATAAAAGAGACACACACATGAAACTGATGCGATTTCTAATCGGTCATTTGCCCGAAAGTGCCCACACTTTGTACATAGAGTATTACGCACGGCGGTGGGGAGAGGGGAGGGGCGAGAGGGGGCACAACATATGGACATTTATACATTTGGTTTAGTGTAGTCCAAACACGCACATGAAACTCAAATCTAAACAAGGTCGATGTTGATGTTAGTTTGTTTCTTTTTGTGAATAAAAATAATATCAGCTATCAACAACAACAACAACAACAACAAGTAAGTAAGTAAGTATAACAAGAGACGAGGCTACCCTTGAGAGGCAGGCAGCCCACGCATTTCGGAGACCGCAGCATATCAAGTGGATGTGTAGATTTTGTGGGGGAAGCGATTCGATTTTCGCACTCGAACTCAAACATACACTAAATCTCATCTATGTGTTGTATATACATAACACAAAACAACACAAAAAAAAAAGACCTAAACATCTACACGCAATTGCTTAAGCAACAACAAAAAAACAACAAACTGACCATTTATGAACAGCACACAAAACAACAACAGCAACAGTAAATTGTGTGTTGTTGTTTTGATTTTTGGTCAGCGCTAAAAACCGCCTAAACAATCTTTTTGTTGATTTCGCCTGCAATTTGTTAAGATACAATGTGTTGTTTTCTTTGTAACGAAAGACAGGTGAGCATTTAAATCGATTTCGATACTGTTAATGGCTTTGCCTTAATTGTTATACATAGTAAATAAAGAGGCAAGTGAATTTAATCGCATTAAAAACTATTTCCCCCTCCTTATTCCAAATGCTACGCATAATTTATTATGCGAATTGTTTTTTGAATTCTTGTTGCCGCTTTTGATGTTAACCAAATGTGAATTTTGCATTACAACAGCCAATTCAATAGAGTGAGAATGAGCTTTTCATGTGTGTTTATAATCAATTTACTATAATACGAGTATGGGCAACAACAACACTCATTGTTGTTGTTATTATTGCTGATGAATTCGTTTAGTTTGTTAGTTAGTGACAGCTAGCGAGCTGTCAACGCTTTTGTAATTTGAGCGGGGATCCAACTAAGGGGTTACCTCCGGATTGGGATACCGATTGGGGGTTGGGGGTTGATGGGGCAGAGGCTCGACGTGTTGAAAGTGGGTCGGGCAACCGCCTTGGGTCTGACCCAGTCGGTAGTTGTAAGTGTATAAGTGTGTAAGTGTGTGTATTGCATTAATGCAAAGCCATAGAAAGGCAGCAACAAAAGTTTTCTTCGATTCTGTGCAAGGTTTGTTGTTGTTCTTGCTTTTTTTTTCATTTTTTTCACTTTTCTGTGTTTTGTAAATTTTTTTGCTTATTCAGCGCATGCAACAAGTGAATTTGGGTTAAGCCTCGCATCGAATAAGTACTGTGAAAAATACGTAAAGAAACGAAAATAAAACGAGCCAACGCAGCACGGAGAATCACACGTAGAAGAAGAAGAAGACACTCAAAATGTATCAACAGAGAGAAAAAAAAAACACACACACTCACACACTTAAATAAAATTGTGTGACAAAATTAGAACAAAAACTCGCCGTCGCTTGAAATTGAAAATCGATTTTTTTTTCTCCTCTTTCTTTTTCTTTTGGCTTTTGCTATGCTTTTGGCTTTGGTTTGGTTTCGATTTTTTCTACGACTGCTGCCTGGTCTCGAATTTTAATTGATTGTCACTTGATTTTCACTTTTTATAAACGTTCAAAGATGGTAAACGAACAAACGGGGAACCGAAAAAAAAACAACTAAAAAACTAAAAGAGAAATGGAATTTCACCCAAGCGGTATTTTTTGATTTTTTTTTTTTTTACTGTTCGCTGCTGGTGTTGTTGTTTGTGTGCGCTTTTGTCTTAATTATTATTAGAAGAAGCAGCAGAAGCTGTAAAATAAATGGCCCAAATCAACTCGAGCTCAAAACTCGAATCGAGTCGCGTTGAAGCATTTAGCAACTTACGTTATTCAAAAAGTGCGGCTAATCCAAAAAATGTTGGCACACAACCACCACAACGAAAAGAGTTGGGGCGTTGTTTCGCGAAAAAGGACATTGACTTTGTGTGTCTGTCAATGTTATTGTCACTGCCACTGTCAATACACAAAACTTGGCTCAAAGCGCATTGATGCGTCATCGAGAAAAATGCACACGAAAAAGAGGCGCGCGCGCCTTCCTCAGGAGACACTGTGCGATTTATGCATTTGTTGCCAGACTTTCACGCTACGCGACGCGACGCAACGCAACGCGTACAAAACAAAAATAATAACAAAATGTTGACAACGCGAGCGTAAGGCGCACAAAGCGTATGTAAAGCGACGACAACAACCGGCTTCAAGCGCGACTAAAAGCAAACTGAGCGCCAAAGACATAAACCCAAAAACCCAAAGCCCGCAGCAGCAGAGCGCGCTGAGCATGCGCGAGAGTGGGAGCCAGAGAGCGAGAGAGAGTAACTCAGCAAGAGCAAGAGCGCGGCTTGCACACACAAACACAGCGAAAGTGGAGCGAGCACAAAACTGCAGCAGCAAAGAAAGCAAAGTCAAAGCTCTCGCTGCATGCTTCAATGAATGACTGGACGTTGACGTTGACGCTGACGTCTACGTTGCAGTCGTCGCTGGCAGAGCAGAGCAGAGCCGTGCTTCTTAATTGGCCTGCGCGTGCGCCAGCTTCTATATACGCGCACAAGTGTTGTTATTATTTTTATGCTGTTCGCTGCTTCTCTTCTTTTCGTTTTGGGTTTTCTGTGTGCTGCTTCTAAGCTGCGCTTTACTGTTGTCGTTGTTGTTGTTTTTGTTGTTCTTGTTGTAGAGTGGCTTTTATTGTGCCAGTTCTTAGAATTGTACAGCTATGTTTGATTAACATTTCTCGGCCGCTGTTAAGGCAACTCTTCGTCTTCTTTTTGTTTTTGTATTTTTTGGGTTAACATTTTTCACTGCAACAGCTTTATTGTAGTTGTTGTTGTTTGTGGGGCCCTATTATGAAACTGTCACACATTTTAGCCAGCTTACGGCCGTTGTTTATTATTACATCCATTTCTATGAGATAAGCCAAGTGCTGGCCAAGTGTCATTTGCATAAGTCGAAAAAGCTGTGAAACGAGGTATTAAAGAAATGCCAAAGGCACAGCATGGCGCCGCTTCACTTAGAAGCTATCTGACAGAGCGTGACTTTCTCCATGTGCCACCTGACGACGACCCGACAACCAGACGACCAGACGAACCCACAAAACAAGAGCTGTAGCAGATGGGGGAACAAAGCACAAAAGAATTTCCCCAATCACCGTTGACAACCCTCATTAACAAGAAGGGTTGCCACATTTCAAACTGAAGCCACACAAATACCAATGACGACTGCTGAACCCACTAATTAGATACTCGTCGTCGCTATTTACCCCCAAATGCAATCAACAATCTGCAACCCTGACGCCCTCAAAGGTTTTGCTGGCTAAAACGTTTGCTAAATACTTGCGTAGGTAAGGAGGGGGGGTTTTTTTTTTTGTGTGCATAAAGTACAGTTGCGGCTTGAAATCTGCATGCCAAGTAAGATGACTATCTAATCTAACTGTCTATTATTAATCATAGACGAGCGACGAGCATAGTTTACTTTATAGATACACAATAAAAAGATACATTATCTTGCGCCAACAGCTGCAACTATTCCGAAAGTCTTATCTTGCGACACGACTAAACATGCAACAGAAAAAAGCTCAAAGAGGCAATGCTTGACTAGCAAATACCCGAACTAGAAGAAGTTAGTTAAACTAAAACTATATAAAGCTATGCTGCATCTGTGGATACGAAATCAAATCGTTTACTATTGAAGTCTTTACTATCGTATAATCAAACATGCTAAAGCAGAAAAGCTTAAGCAGGCAAAGTTTGACTAGCAAATACCCGAACTAGAAACCATATTAAGCTAAGATGCATCTGTGGATAAAAAAGAAGAGAATTACCCATTCTACAAGGTCAACTCTCGTAAATCATATACTATCGTAGCCTTTACTATCGCATACCCAAACATGCAAGAGCATAAAAGCTCAAGAGGGCAATGCTCGACTAGCAAATACCCGAACATGTATTTCAGCTTGGCCTGTAGCTACAACAAGAAGTATAATTCACTGTTCTAAATGCTTGATTATCGCACATCGAATACTATCGTTGTCTTTACTATCGAATACCCGAACATGCAAAAGCAGAAAAGCTTAAGAAGGCAATGCTCGACTAGAAAATACCCGAACTAGTATTTCAGCTTCGACTGTAGCTACAAAAATAAGTACAATTCACTATTTTAAATGCTCAACTATAGCATATCGAATACTATCGTTGCCTTTACTATCGTATACCCGAACAACAACTATAATTTTGAAAATGTAAAGTGCAAGACTTAATCATACATCAGTAGATACAAAAAATAAAGGGGGGATGTCCAGTGCTAAATGCTCGACTAGTTTGCACCGCATTTCAACAATAATTTCTGTAATTAAACCGCAAGTTGAGTTAAATATAGCTGCAACCTTGAGTATGTGTCGGATGTGTCTCCTTCTACATTTTTCCGCAGCTTTTTTTTTGCGCCTTCTTCTTGTGTCACCGCACTTCCTGACCCAAAAGAAAAGCTGTTGGGGCAACGAAAGCTTGCCAAGAAGGCTTCATAAAGTCAAAAACTAAATTGCAACAAGACGCAAGCAGACACAACTGTGACATTTTACGATATTGTTGCGTCTTTTACGAGTCAATAAACGGAAATTGCCAAGCCGCTAGCACCGACAACAGCAACAGCAACAACGGCAACGACAACGAGTCAGCAGCAAATGGCTAACAAAACCAAAACGAGCCGAGCAAACCGGATGTTGAATGTGCCACAAGACACACGCAATACGAAGAGGGGCTGGCTACAATGCCAAGTGCAACAGCAGCAGCAGCTGATAAGCTAAAAGCCAAAAGAAAATCACATCAAGTTTTTCATATTTTTTTATTGCAATTGGCCAAGTCTATACAGTTTATACAGTTTCTTCAGCCAGATGCGTCATATCGCAACAGACCCACGCATCTGAGGTTGACAAACTCGCCACGCAATGCGCCCAAAAAAAAGCAGATAAAAAATAAATAAAATAAAATAACGTAACGCAACGTAAGAAAAAGGCTTAGAGTACCAGTTTCATGATAATTACGGCCGAAAAGGAAAAGTGCAAATACATAAAACAAAAACAAAAAACCACGAAAATGTTGCATAAAAAAACAAAAAAAAAAACAAAAAAAGACAAAACGATCTTTGGGAAAGCCGCCGCATTCGCGCGGAAAATGAGCGCCTGTCAATTATACACGATAGTATAAGTAGATATATCTGCGAAATGAATAAAGTACTCATGCTATATAGGCGGAGTACACTCATATATACAATACATATATCATGATGATTATAGCAACGAGCCAAGAACAATGCAGCGAAACAAAAGTTAAGATATGCAGATTACTTGGCTTGCTTTTTTTTCTTTTTTTTTGGGTTGGGTGTCGCTCTCTTGTTGTACTTAGTCTGGGTGTCTGCATCAAGAGGATGCCCTTCTCTCTCTCTCTCACACACTCTCTACCCATCTCATTCTTTCTGTCACTTCATGCAATGTGAAATACTCTGCACAAAAAAAGGCTTTCAACAAAAAACTGCTTAACTTAAGCAATTGTAATTACTAGAAATCCAAGAGTATCTTTTAGTCAGGCAACATTCTCATCTACTTTTTTTTCTGTGCAGTTGTTGGGCGCGCTGTCACGTAACGAAAGGGAAAACTCTGTCGCGTTGTTTGTGAATCTGTGGGAAGTCATCGTCTTGCAACAATGACAAGGCGGCAAACGTAAAGGCAAACAGCAAAACTGCCACAGCAAAGCTGCCACAGGCAACAATGGCTGCCACAGGCAGCAGCAGAATAACATAGAAGTTGCCCCCACAACATCCAACATACAGTTCCAATTGGCTGCCTCTGCATTTTCAGATATATTTTCATACCCAGCGCCCATTTAAAAAAATGCACAAAAAATGGGTATAATTGCTGTAGGCAAATATGTACATATATGCAATGGACATCGAGAAGAGTCAGTAAATAAAGCAATTTAATCCTTTCTTTGTGATGTAACTGAAGACTAAAAGAGGCAGATAGATGAATTTAAAAGGAAAATACCAAAAATGGAAATATATACTGAATTTTAATATAAGTTTTGCAACATTTAAGTTTGTGGTATATTAACTGGTATATTAACTGCCATATAAGATAACTTCTACTTAGACCAAAACTTCTTTCTCTCATTAAACTTTAATCATTAACATATTATTTATGCACAGAAATAGATAACTGTCAAATATGCTGATATTTGTCTTAAATATTATCTATTTCCTAAAGAAAACCCATTGAAAAGTAGGGAAAAGTAAGGCTGAAACTTGAAGAAATTGTAAAATATATTATAAAAGTAAAAAAAAAACACATTATATGAACTAAAGCTTTGTATATTTTACAGGAATGTAAGGCTTAAACTTTAATAAATTGTGAAATATATTATAGAAGTAATAAAATACATAAAACTTTACACATTTTATGTTTTTAAACTTTGTGAACTGTAAGTTTATCTATGACATAGCTAACCATCAGTTAGGGTATCTTCAAGTTATACTTAAAGAACTGCTCATTAGACACTTGGCAAAGGAAGAACACGAAGAGGGAGGAATACATCGAGAAGGTGGTAGAAAGTAGAAAACGCAGACGTAGCACGCCCTGTTGGCATGGCCAAAGCGTTGATTAATTAATTTATAAAAGTTAGCGGTACCCTGGCATATAGTAGTGTATATAGCATCGCATACAATTACAGTTAAATAGGTTCTGCTATGGGAAAGAAGATGCAGCTGCAGCAGCAGACGCTGTTAATGCAATCAAGTTGAGGTGGGAATTGCTGCTGTTGATGCTTTGGCTTTGGCTTTGCCTGCTGCAAAAAACTAATTGCATTAAGAGCTGTAAAAGCTCGAAGCCAGACTAAAAGGCAGTCAAAACAAAAGCGCAATAAAACAAAATCAGAGCAATTCCCACAGAACCAACAAGCACACACACACACACATGCACACCAAATGTGATTAAACATAGACAAACACACACACACACAGACACACATGCAATGCTGTTGTTGTTGTTTTTACTGCCATTCAATCATCAATGTGCAACGGCATTTTGAGAGCAGCGAACAGCGGTCAACAACACTTGTTCGAGGAAGCAGCTCAAAGAGAGCGAATAAGATAGAGAGAGAACGAGAGAGTGAGCAACGGAAGCTGTTCGCATTGTTAATGTTGTTGCTGTGCTTGCTTCCCTCTCTCTCGCATTCTCTCTCTCTCTATGTGTTCATCATTAACACTCTCTGACTATGCTATTAACATTCTGTTAGCTTGATTGAAAAATGTTTTATGGCCGCTGTCCGCAATGTTGTTGCCATTTATTATTTTTGCTGTAGTTGTTGTGTTTTGTTATGCACTTGAATGCAGCAACAATAACAACAACGACAAGAGCAATAACAACAATCGTCATTTGGCCGCTTTGAACTCGCCATTTGGCGTTTTGCACGAGTGAAAGTGAAAATTACAAAATTATACAGAAATCAATGTTGCAACAGCAGCCGCAACCGCAGTCGCTAACGGAAAGGTGGACACTGCGAAAGGTGGCCAGCTAAAAGCAAAGCGCTCGCTCGACTTTATTAGCCAACTGCTGTGCAACAAACAAAACGCAAAAGCACAAAACAAACAAACAAACAAGTGACAGGCAAACAAACAGCGCAAACAACAAGCCATAACAGCTGGGCAAAAACACGTGCGCAACTGTTGCAAGTTCATGACATGCCACAATTTGCTCTTGCTGTTGCTAGCTTGCTGTTCCAGTCACTGCAATTGTCCCTGCACTTGACTTTGGGCAACTAAGCAAATGCCACACCAACAACAACAAGCCACATTCAACTCCACTTTTGCCACATTCCATTTCGCGTTCAAAACTAGACAAGTTCTACTTTCGCAACTTGTTTCTGCTCGTTCCCAACTTCCAGCTCCCCATATTCAATTTGCAAGTCAACTTCTAACGTTGTGTCCCAATTTTCATCGCTGACTAGCTGCCTGGCATAATTGGGGACACCTGCATGTGCCAAATTCAACAAAACTAGTTGCAACAGCAAACACAACACAACACAACAAACAACAAGCAAACAAAACACTGCGAAAGCGCACCCGTAGAAAAGTTGCCATCAGCTCGGGAAAAATGGGAATGCGAAAAAGAGTGGCCAATAGAAATGGAACGCAATTTTCCAGCCACACACGCAATTCGAAGGTGAACAGCAATGTTCACCTGATGCTAAAGCATCGCAATGCTAAAGTGGCGCTGTTAACGATTAGTTACGTTAAACGCATGCCACAAATTAACAGCTGGTTAACGCAACAGAAGAAGAAGCATGAAGACAGCGGCTTAACAGTTATTCAAATGCTAGCAATGTTAACAACTATTATGTTAGATTTTAACAGAACATTTTTAGACGATGTTAAGGTTTAGTTCAACTCTCTAATTGTCATTTATTGTTTGTCCCTAAATAAGTCAATAAAATGTACTTTTAATGTGTGTTTTGCTATTATTCTGACCAAGTGTTTTAATTAATATTACAATCTTTTGTATACTTTCGCTAATTGACTGTTAATCATTATTTCAAATATTCGTAATCTTCTTTAGAAGAAGATTAGAATTAATCGATAGCACTGCTGGCATATTAGCACTTAACTAAAATTTAAAGCACATACATTTGTGCATAGTTTTCTAAGAAACAAACATACAAAATTCAGTATTTAAACTTGCTGAAGCCTACACAGTAAAGTATAAATATTTACACTGTTAACTTAACAGTTTACTTCGAAAACTTTACAGATGTAACGCTACAGTTACTTACTGTTAACTTTACAGATGTTATTATCGCCCAACAGTATTACTATTGTATCTTTTCTCAGTAATTCATTTTGAATAGTTAGCACACTTAAAGTGACAGTCTACAACTAATAGCTTGTCCACCATATTTTGTTAGCAACACTTTCAACTCCTTTTGGTAGCAGCACTTTGACATATTTTACAGTTGTAGCTGCGATTTCCCTTTTGTTTTTGTGTTTTCTACATCGATTTGTGGCTTATTTAGAGCAAATTCAGCTGCACTTAGTCATTTGCAGTCCAATTTGGC